>OX637292.1:28407638-29753676 GCA_951799445.1 Pseudisothecium myosuroides | reverse complement strand
GCAATTGTTGGGTAGGTCTGGACGAGAGCTTTTATTGCCCATGCCAGGTGCACCTGATATTTGTTCATAAAATTCTTTTACTTTCATACTAGAGTATGGAACCTTTCCAGATAGAATCTCTGAACATATCATGGCAAATGACCACACATCAGCTTGAAACCGGTACAACGAAGTGTTACTCCCTTTGATCATTTCAGGGGACATATACCCTCGTATTCCAATTGTATCCTTGGATGGCTCCAAAGACTTTGGAAGGCTAGGACTGCTACAAATCTCCAATTGAGAAGTCCCATAATCAATCACCTTGAATATGTGACGAGGATCCAAATCCTCCACAAATATTGAACTTCCTAACACATTATCAGGTTTCAAGTCAAGATGAGCAACTTGCATGTCATGAAGGTAGTACACACCCTTGGCAATTTGGTGCATGATGTCAACAGCAAGATGATAGGATAAAGGTCTCTTTGCATTCCTCAATATGGTAGACAAGCTTGAATCCATAAGCTCCATCACCAAATACACCTCAACCATTTCATCTTCCTCAACAAACTCTCCAAGATTATTGTGAGACTCGCAACCAACAAATTGGACAAGATTGGGATGGCTCAAGCCTGCCAAGATGCCAATCTCTTTCCGAGAATTGATGAAAATTTCAGGGCCCCCTTTCAACACTTTGGTGGCACATGAGAGGCCCAACCAATTGGAGGTATGTACTCCTGCACCTATTTTTTTCATTAATTCCGGTGTCTTGAAATCATTTGGAACTTCCAACGCATCCAAATCTCCACCATCAACTCGATCCAAATTTTGAAATCTCAACAAAAGATGTTGCGCTATTTCATAATCCTCTAACACCTCTCCTTCAGGTACAAGTTCAAGCCTCCTCTTGAGAACCTGTCCATCTTCAAGGACTTCTTGATAGAGAGCCATATCAAATTGAAAAGGTAAGATATCATTTAATTGGTTTGGATGGTGGAATAAGTATACATCACGTGCTGTATCATGACAACACTTCAAATCCAAAAGCAACTCACGAAAAGTTTCTTTATTTTGGAGTTGAAATATAGCCAAATGACACCATTGATCTTGATCAATACAATTGTTTCCCACAATCTCTACTTTCTTTTGAAGATAACACAACTCTTCAAAAATAGATTGGAATTTGAGGTTCTCAATAGCACATGACAACATTTTCGCAATCTCCTTCATGGCTAGTATGAGCTTGCCAAAAAGATGTACACATTGATTTTTATTCAAGACTTTCATCTCTATAGTTGCTTTCATATCCTTCAAGCATTTCTCAAGTCTTGGTATATCATTGCAAAATCTTTCACAAAACTCACTTTGCACTTGCAAGAAATCCTTGTCTTTCCTGCAAAAAAATTAATATGTACAGTCAATGAAATGTCTTGCTCGCACGAATACAGATCCATTACTCAAAGATAATGAATAAGTCAATTAAACATGTTCTACAACCAAAACTTCATTGAACATTTTTGATAGAATTGCTTGTCCAATTAAAATTAGGATACATATTTTTGGACTGAATAATATACATAAATGCTTAAAACAAGATTAGTTGTACAACTTTATAAGTAAATCAAGTAGAAAAATACACAAAGAACTTCAGAATTTGAACAATATTGAATTCTAGCATGCAATTTTCAATACCCGATACTTTCGAAATAACTTCTTTACTCACCGAGTAAACCAAGCCAAACCCATGTATTTCCAAAAGATTGCCATGAATGTCAAAAAGCGCCCCATTTCAATCAACGCGTAGAGTGATATATCAAAATTTTCCAAGAGCTTCAAACATAATCCAATGAAAATAGTCAAAAAATAAAATTTGAACCTATAAAAAAAAGCAAGAATATCAAATAACTAAAATTATAAAAATTATCTCATGTGGAGATAAATATGAAAATAAGAAAACAATTCCTATATATACCTGATACTATTCAATAATGAAGAAATTAAAAAAATATCACATTTGCATCCACTTGTAAGGCCCGTGCCATGATTTTAAAATTATAATTTGTGAATACTGAAAGAACAATTTCATAATGTACATCATTTCAAAAAAGAACATAGGAAAAACACACATAAGACATTGTATTTGTCTCTTAGAATTCAAATTTGTGTATTAACATTAGGCTTGACCTACACAAGTGGATTGATAATTTGACAATGACCACCTTCCACTCAAATTTCATTATACCACGTAAATGTTATGATGCTCAAATACAACACCATGCAATTCAAATACAAGACCATTGTGTCGCTTCTAAAACATATTAGAGGCAAAGAAATGAAACAAATTGGAAGTACCATCGCAATTTCCTTGGACCCAAATCAACACAAACAAAAACATTTGTCATTAGAGAATACTTTAATCCATGCACCCTTTATGTCAAATTCACCATGCTACAAATGCAATTTAGAAGTTTGCTCTAAAGAATTCCACTAAAAAGATGATTAAACTTTTAAAATACACAACAATGGACAATGGAAATTGCAATTCAAACTATGAGAAAATTAACTCTTCATCACCACATTAGAAGTGTTCGATGCCCTTCATCCAAAATCATACTTCCAAAATTTTCAAATGGGTGAAAATGAACAAACATTCAATGCCATATTCACTTTCACCCATCTACAAATTCCTTGTAAAACTCTAATATAACAAGGTAAGTTACAACTCCAATCCATTCACATCCATTTTCCAACAGTATTTTACACAAATTAGCACTAAATATCATCAAGATTGCTTCAATTTCATATATTTTCTCTAAAGGCCATCCAATTTATATACTTTCCAATGTCATATAGAAAGATAAGCAACATAATATTTGTATAATAATAACCATAACTCACATTAATGACAACATCATATCATAATAGTTGATTTTGATTTCCTTCAAAGGCTAAACTATCTATATTTGAAACCAAAGCTTAAACTTATGGACAAATGTGGGATAAATTACTACCAACTTGGGAAGGCAATATAACTTTCAACAAACAAGTGGTAGATTTATATCCAAATTAATTAAACAATATTGACTTTCTATCCCAAAATGACAAATGTCTCATATCTTGTACTTGAGAATGAGAATTTTCAGAACATATGACAAAGCTAAAGAAGTTCACTACTTAATTTCCTTTAGTGCATTTGCATTGATGTTCTAATGTACAAAGTGAACATGACTACTAGTAATGTTTGAAGGTAAAGTTTCCCAATTGGAAGGTCACACCTTAATCCCTCCCCAATCTAAGAAGGTAAAAGATCCTCAAACACATGTACATAGTGGATTCTCCAATGGACCAACAACAAACAATCCAAAGTAGGGATTCTTTAAACAACTTGTCAATCCAACTTAAATAATTCATAACTATTTTGACAAGTTCCAAGAACAAAAGTTAAAGTGGGTTGGATGTGACCTACATTTGTCTTCTGTCAAAATACTAAGGTAGGAGGTCCATAAATCACCCATTTAAGAGCTAAAATAGAATTTGAGGGAGGTCAAATTTCTAAAAATATTTTCCAATAATTTTTCCTGGAAAGACAAGTGGACATCCAACGCAAGTCTTTTCATATTTTTTGGAGCTTTGTGGAATTGGTTATGAAATTTTTGAAGTTAAAATGGCATAGGGCTCTAAAATTGCCCACTGCTTCAAATTTACACTATTTGTACAATGCTGAAGGCAATGAAAAAGCAACATGTACAAATTGTGTACATTTGAGGAGGTGGGTGATTTTGGAGTTTGTGCCCTTTTAGAACTTCCTACCTTAGCATGATAATATACCTCAAGCCATGAACACATGCTAAAATACAAACCCTAACAACTATGAATAGTAATTTAATAACTAAAAAAAACAATAAAACAATGTTGGATGAATAAAGATGTACTAATTACTATACTAAAGGAGATACAATTTCATTAAATTTGTTGTGTCAATTAATCAATCCAACGTCAACTCAAAGTTCCACTCATAAAAGCTAGAAAGTGTATCCAAAAAAGTGGCACAAAAAAGTATTATAGTAAACAAAATGATATGACTTGTTAATGTCTTCACATGAAATAAAACCTCCAAAGACAACATTTGGATAATGAATTTGTAACTAATGCCAATTTATATAGACAACATCAAATAAAATTTTCAAGTGTTTTCAATTGGTTGTTTTATTCTATGTTTTCAGCCATATACACTATCCTCAATCTCACAAACATGCACTCAATGATGCACATGTATTTTGAGAGAATTAAAAATGCAATGCTTGATAAAGAGCATTTCAAGACTTACTTTACCTTGTAAGTAATAAGATTTTCAATCTCAAGCCACGCCAATGATCACTTGACAAGTAGTTCCTTCCATATAATTGATTCAAAAACACCTTCCTTCTATCCAAAGACTTCCTTTTGACTTGTAATATGCTGCAAAAAGATACAAAAGAAGTCAAGGGAATATTCTATCATGGACCATTTAGCCACAAATGAAATCACTTGATTGACAATAAAGTCTCAAACATCACTCTTTCAATGAATGCATGCTTGTGAATGAAAAGACTATCTTAGTTCATACTAATATGCCCTGTACCATTGCCACAACCAAAATAAAAGTAAAAATAATTTTTTAAATTTGAAATTTAAAATTTAAAATTTGAAATTCAAGTCCAAATGCCACAAAATAAAGTCTATGCACCCTTCTTCACAAAGAACTTTTGAAGGTACCAAGAACATGACCAAGGGACACAATCTAGGAGATCTCACCGTAACAAACAAACATCACTTAAGGTAATGGATGGATGGACAGATGGATGAATTTCATCTACATCCATGGTAGTCAATTGCTCCATCTCGAGACCCAAAATAAATGAAAAATGATGTCTTGCTTTGCTCTCAAGAATTCATAGCCAATTGTGTTCAGAGTTATCAATGTGCACACTCTTCACCGACCATTCTCGTGAGAGGTCCAAACCCTCCATCATTGCAACCATTCGTAAATTTGTTCATCCCTATAGCATTGCAACCATTCATTTGCTAAGCCAAATTTTTCCACCAATTGGCAACTGATCATTGCATATTGAAAATTCACCCATGAAAGAGCACCAGCAGGATTTTGTAGAATGACACGCAGGTAATGAAGTGCAACTCAACTATTGCCCCTCAAGGTGTTGTACAACATCAAGCAGAACTGCAAGCAGAGCCTGTAGCTAGGAAACCTACTAGCAACATAAGCGCCAAAGATAAGGCTATGAGCTCTCCAAAGTTATCGAGACCATAATGGTGATTTTGATTCCCAAGGTGCCGGCATTTGGTTCTAATGCATGGTATGCTCTGATTAACACATCGAAAGCCCAACAATTCAACATGCTAAATATGAGAAAGGATTACAATTGTCCAAGACTTATCTCTCATTGAGTTACCAATCCCACGCTTCTTTAACATGCATGAAGCTTTCTCACTCATAATTTTGATAATGTTCCCGAGGAACTGAGGATCCATCCACAAAGTCCTGATGTTCAAAACTGAGGATCCATCCACAAAGTCCTAATGTTCAAAATGCTTTCTGAAAAAATTTACATGTACTACGGGACTTACGAATGAGACACTGCCTGCTCTATCAGCATGCCGTTCCACTTTCTTAGTCTCTTCCATCCATGGACGCTTAGAAGCATAAAAATCTACAGCCATGCTTGTTCCAGTGCTACCCAAACCCCACCAATTCTCAAGCAGTCTAACGCAGGAAACCTCGCTCAGACTCCCACTTGAATACATTCTCACAGCGCATACCTTACTACCGTGAGCATCCACGAGCACCTAGTTGGTCTCTCTCTCGCTTGTGAGACACTCTCCAGCAACGAAATGACACAGCACAGAAGGACTCCACAGGCTAGAACAACGTCACATGTATGAGAGCACTGCCTCATACATTAAGCTCATAGGACACCACTTCGGAGACGCCATAGCTCGAGAACCGCCAACAAACAGATGCACAACAGATGTAAAGGGGAAAGAAAAACTTACTGTAGAAAAGTTGGAGGCTGGGGTTGGGGGGGGACACGATGGGCGTCGTCAGAGGAGGGGCCAATCGGGAGCCTGGCACGAATAGTGGAGTAGCTGTGGTACAGATCCAAAAACCGGACAGCGACGTCCCTATTACCACACAGTAGCCGCACAGCAAGCTCACGAGTTCACAAGTTCACAAAGTGCGTACGCAGTAGCATACTTTAGATTCATGACCGATTCGTAAGATAATGGTGAATTTTTCTTAAGAGAGCAAGCCGGACATGCAATGCTTGATCCTGCAGAGATGGAAATCGAAACATCAGACAGAAATAAGTATTCCCCTCAGCTTGATATTCCGCTGACATTCAGCCAATTCTCTGAATCAGTGATGAGCTATCAGACAAGCAAGACAAATTCCAAATCCCGTCAAGTGGAATCTGCCTATTTCAAGTGCGCAAGAGCAAGATAGAGCACCAATAGTCCAGTAGGTCGATGATGAAATCCCAAGGTCAGAAGAAGATCAGGAATTGGTCCTAAACCGTGAAACATATATTGGCATGGAAGTGTGTCGACTTATGAAATGTTCCAGTGACGGGATTTGAATCTAAAATCAGTGATCAGGAAAGGCAAACATGTGTATTGGACCACATCACCCCACTCTCTTTCCAGGTTCAGCATGTCGTCGTTACTGAGCAACCTAGAACATGCTAGTCTCGTAAACCCCTCAGTCAAGGCCATTGTGCATGAAAACTTACCAGGAGCAGGACCTTTCACTTGGGGCCATCCAGGAAACGCCTGCACAGAAAAAACAGAAAAAACGGGTGCAACTTTAGAGCTCGAGAAAGAGAGTACACCCTCCTTGAAGCTTCCAAAATGATGTGTTTCAACTCCCATAGATATGGAAGCCACCACTTCTGAACATTTGAGCACTTGGGGGTTAAATGACGCACCACAAAACGGTCAAGGAAGTACATACCGCATACATACAAATGGCTAAAATTTTGTAGGTGATTATGTTGTAGTAGTCCACCATTGGCAGAATCTGCATGTCCCCATCAGTAAGAGACTCGCTCCACAGCTCTTCATTCACTTGATTGTTCTGGTGCTGCATAACCATCTAAGTACGTTATAAGGTGTAAGTGCTCTCACCCAACACCTGTTCCTTGCAATATGAATATGAGTGAAAAACAAGAGTCGTGTACAAAATTTACATACTATTGCATATTCTGAACAACAGAATTAGCAGAATTTAAACAAGCAGGGCCTTGCTCAGATGCATGCCCTACTTCACATCAAACTTCCCATATCTAGATCTACTTCCACTCTCGAAATCATACATAAAATGACAAACTTACCAATCCCACAAAAAAACGCACCACTACAGTCCTATTTCGAACCTCCGGATACTGCATCCAAGTCCTTCACACAATGCGGCAGCCCCGCACAATACTGCTAGAGCGCAGCGACCAAGCCCACTACCACCTCGCGAAAGCAACAAAGACAAAAAGCTTGCAGCGAAACTTAAATTAAACTACCTTAACATTACAAACGACAGCAGAGCTCACTCTTCAATTCATCACAACTAGGACACTCGTCAACAGAATCATAGCTACTTCCGAATCACAAGGGCTCTTTCTGGAATCCACAAACCTAAATCACGAAATTACACCAAAAACTCTCCAAGAGAAAGAACGCCAGAGAAAGAAAGAGGGGGAAAAAAGCGGGGAGCTCCTACAAACACAGAAACGGAAACTCACCACGATCAGCAGCGGAAGGACGACGCGATCAGCAGCAGCAGTGACGCCATAACTCGAGATCCGCCAACAACAGACAACAGATGCAGAGCGGCCAGAATGAACGTACTGCAGAGAAGCTGAAGAGGCTCGGGAGCGGCATTAATGATACCCGTACAGGAGTTGCGGACTTGCGGCCGAGAATAAGGTGGCGTGAGAATCACGTTGGGCCCAGCCGGCCAGGGAGGACGGAGTGGCTCAGGTTTTTTTTATCATTTAACCCTTAAAACGCCGAAGTGCACGTTTTGCGGCCAATGAATGACAAGAGAATCTTCTATGTAGGACAGAAGTGCAACTATTCATCCTCCAAATTTTGTGTGAAAAAGGCAAGAGCATGAATAGTAGCTTGACCTCTAGTGAACAATAGCTTGACCTCCAGTGAACAAGCTTGAGTTCCAGTAAACAATTTTGAATTTTTCAAAGAAGATGATGTCATCCAATGCCAAAAGGATTGATTTCCACGGTCACTAGCCCGGCATTCAAGGGTTAATTTAGGCATATTAGAAAGCGATAATCTCTGGATCTGTTGTCTGTTGCATCTGTTGTCTACTTACATCCTTAGAAATGGATCAAACTTGCAAATCTGGGGATGAACTTTCATTTATTCATCCAAAATGATGTACATCCATCCAAATTTGAGCAATCTCGTCCCAAGCTTTGGTAGCAAACATGCAATTTTTATCCACTAAAAAAACAAGATTATTTCTCCAAAGATTTTCTAGAATTTTATTTTTTTATCACTTTTGAGCAAAAAAATTCGCTCTTAAAAAAACGTTGGATTGACCCTCTTATTGCCCCGTGTTATACCCCTACAGAAAACATTGAAATTATTTGTTGGGGATATGAAATCCGTCCCATGAAGTGGGAACAATAGGAAAGATTTACCCCAGGGGTAAATGTAGGAGTTTGGTGCATATGAATTTATTTGCAAACTTTGAATTCATATTTGCAATCAGAGACCCCAAATTAGCTTGAAGTGGTTTGTTGTGTACCCTAGACACGGCACGAGATAGGGGCCCTTTTTCACATTTACCCTAGAAAACACAAACTTTCACTCGGCTAGTTTCACTACCTAGGATGGATTTGATGTCCTGCTTTTTTATTTGCCATCCATGATAAAATTTGCAAATTTTGAATTCATGTTTGCAATTAGAGGCCCTAAATGAGCATAGAGAGGTGAATAAATTCAAAATTTATGCAGCACAAAGTAGAGGGCAATTTTCACATTTACCCTCCATTGAGCCAATAAGGGGGTCAATCCTCCCTCGTCGGCCTAGCCAGTGTGAAGTACCGTTGTTGTGATGTAATAACTTAATATACATAGGAAAAAAAGATCATTCATACAAAATAAAAAAGAAGGGAAGTTCTAATTTATTAAACACATAACAAAGCTTAAAAAGATATGATAATTAAGACTTTTTTAATTGAGAACCAACTTATGAACTCTTTATACTTTTGACAATTTGCCAGGAATAAAGAGACACCAATATCGGTTGCATTGGGGCATCTTTTGGAGTTGTCTTGTCATTATGTTGTTGGCATGGTAGTTTCTGGTCGGATTAGGGCTACTCTTATATGGGACATGCTACGTGGAGCAATGTTCAGCCTCCCCTATGAAGAGTATTATTATGCAACTTTTAGCAGGATTCCAAATTTTCTTTCATATGATTTTCATTTATTCATTCTTATCTATTTCTAATGACATCCAATGAAATCTTGCAACTTGCTCAAACCTTTAGTTGGTGCCTTACATTGCAACAATATTTGTTTTAACCCTTAAAGGACGGTTCGTATTTAGGCTTTGTCAAACTTCATTGGATTTCTACATTAAACAAAGATTTCAAAAAAATTGATTTTTTTTCACATGTAGTAATGTATGTCTAAAATTTATTCTTATTCTTTCATAGTTAAGAATGTCAAATTGAATTTTATATGATGTTTTTAATAGATTTCTTTGTAAAAATCACAATAATTACAAAAATGCTTAAATTAATACAATTTTTTTAAATGAAAATAATAGTGAAAAAACATCATAATATAAATGGTGTATTCTTTGAGCTCACACCAAGGAAAATTTGATAAAAACATCATAATATAAATGGTGTATTCTTTGAGCTCACACCAAGAGAAATTTGATAAAAAAAAACATCATAATATAAATGGAGTATTCTTTGAGCTCACACCAAGAGAAATTTGATAAAAAAAAATTCAAAAGTGGTGTGTATTGACATTTCAAGATGCTATCTTCAACGTGTCACAAAAATTATAAATTTACAAATTTTGGAAAGTTTAAATTATGGAGTAAAAAATAGATTGTTGGAGCTATACTTTCTTAGTTAAGTTTAAAAACCTTTAAAATGAAGAATTATGTGAAAATTTTAGGTTTAATTTTCAAAATGCCTGCCCAACTTATCATGTCCTTTAAAGGTTAATGTGTTATATAAAATTCAAATTGTATCATGATTTCATTTGTCACAATTTTGGACTCATTTTCATTTGCACTATTTTTCATTCATTTGTTTTGGGTAAATGTTATATAATGACATCCAAACGACTTTTCAATAAACCCCTACACCGTGATCAAAACTTTTGTGTTGCTACATTGCAATCATCTCTGTTCTAGTGTTGATTATGTACAAGCTCTCATTTGGTGTTGATTATGCCTTGGACTATGTGCAAGCTCCAATTTGGTATTGATTATGTCTCAAATTATATACAAGCTCCAATCTAGTGTTGATTATATACACGATGAAGAATAAAATGTTGCATGATCATGTATAAACACCAATATAACACCATTATCACTATAACTATAAGCTTTTGCCTCCAAGCTTTTGTCTCCTCTCATCCATAGTGTTAAAATTTCATAGAATAAAGCAAGAACAAAGAAAAAGAGGAAGAAAACTCAATCTTAAGAAAACCAATTATATAGGACCTTGATACAATTGGATTCCATAACAATGGAACACCACAAAGAACAACAATCTTTGCTATCACTTAAAACAAAGAGCATTCCTATCCTAAAAAAAGCCTCTAGTAGTTTGAGTCAAATGTCTATTCCTTCCAAAACATGGTGTAGATCAAGATTGGTTTGTACTTACACCCCAATCAATGCCAAATTTTATGTTTGTAGATGGCCTCTCCTTTTTTTGTACAAAACTTGGTATAGAGCTTGCTACATAAGCCAAACAACTGTGAAGTTCGATAAGGAGGTGCTTGAAGGTGGTCCACTATCAATTGTGGCACCTTGCAGCCTTGAAGTGCTAGAGACGTCAAATTAGCCCGTAGCTTCAAATATTGGTGTGGACCACCATATTGGTTCACCTTTTAAAAATACAAACAATATGCGTAAATTTACAAGTCCAAAAGTATTAGAATTCCAAATTAAACTACAACTACAAATAGTGAGAGGTTTTCATTGTACAAGGATAGGAATGTTGGGAAATTAGGATGAAAATCTAAATTCATGAAAAGTCTAGTGAAAAAATATGGATTTAAAATTAAGAAGATGTTAAACAAGATTTAGTAGAGCAATCTAATTAGGCTAACAGTAAAATGATGATAAAATAAACACCAAAATATTACCATATAGGAAAATGAAATTAGAATTAAATAGGAAACCAAAAATAAAAAAAATAAAAAAATAAAAAACCAAAATGAAACTAAAATAGTATAGGTAGAAAATTGAATTAAATCAAATTGCAAACCAAAAAAATAAGAAACACAAAAACTATAAAAGTGAATTAAAAACAAACGACTAGAAGTAGGAAATAAAATTAGAAATAAAATATAAATCACAAAAATAATTAATAAGAAAAAACACAAAAGAAGTTTATAAAACTAAAACTACTACTTGAACATTAGAATAGTGATGGAAACATTAAAATAGTGAAAGAAATGCTAAAATAGAGGTTTTAGTCATTCAGTGGATTTAACAGTAAATTAACGCATTTACAATAATTTAGCATGATTTTATTAATTTGATACGTTTTGCCCTAAATTAGTGAATTAACTGGAAATTAAGGTTGGATGAATGTAGTTATGAAAATTAGTCCGTTAAAGAGTTTGATTATATGAATAATTATGGTTTGGAGCCCCCTCTCTCTCAACCTTTGTATGTGTGTTTTGGAAGCAATTTTGTAGTTTATAGGCATTTAAAGTATGAAATGTTAGAGATTAGGGCAGGGAAAAATTAGGAACAATTTGTCAAGTAGGTTCTCATTTGTCAATTAGGGGGTTTGAAGAAAAAAAGGTGAAAAATAGAGATTTTTGAGGTCAAATTGAAAGTTGATTTGTGGGACCTGAGTGAACTAACCCCCTTGCTCGGCTCCTGAAAAAAATGTTGAAATTTTTTATTTTCCATGCTTGATAAAATTTGCAAATTTTAAATTCATATTTGCAATTAGAGGCCCCAAATTAATGAATTAAGGAGAGATGTACAAGGTAAATGAATCAAGCACAAAATACGAGGCTATTTTTTACATGCAAGCCTGGAATGACTTGGGCTGAGCACGTGGGTCACTTCACCCTGACCATTTAGAGGTGATGGACAAAAATTAGGGTTTGGAGGGAATTGGTGAGACATTTCTAAGGATTGATGAAGGGAAGTTTAGGGATGAAAATTTTGGGGTTTCCTTGGGGTTGGGATGATTGGATGACTTCAAAAGGGCATGTAATTAGAAAGGCTGATGGAGAAATTATGCAAAAAAATTTAAGGTTAGGGAAATTGAATTTATACACTATAATGGCAGGCCAATATTGGTTGCGTTGTAGTTTGTGAAAGGGTCAAGGCTTACTGTTGCATAGTCCAAAAAACACAATTCTAAAAAACTACTACAATGAATTGCAAAAAATACCCAAGGAAGCAAATTCACAACGAATGGCAACAAATCAAGCATAAAGGCAAAAGCTCCAAGGTAAAAATGGGGCAAAGTCAAATGACAGCAAGCCCAAGAGCAATCACAACAATAACCATGGAATCAAGTGCAACATTGATAGAGCCCAAGATCAGATTCTCTGCATCTCAAATTACTCCCCTCATTGTTTTGATATTATTTCAATGTTAAGAAAATTGTCCAATGGAAGTGGTATTGTTCTAATGTTGTTTTGTTACTCTTCTAATATCATTTCAAATATGGTATTGCAGCAACAAACACTTTGGTGATTAACAACTAAGTAATTGTTTCAAATTAAATTAAAATGGCATTACAAAAATATTGAAAAAATAATTGTTATATCAATGAATATTAAGTTAATGTTGAATCATTATTGTTGCAATGTACATTGTGTCAACAATACTTCAACTTCTCTTTTCATCAACATTGATTCAATACTCGGGGGATTTACTGCCTTTTACATTTGATAACCATGTGCAATAATGGGGTATTTAATAAGATGATATTTATGCGCTTGCAAGAATTTTTTTCCTCCCTATATGTAGAAAAAAGTTATCGAGGGGTATATTTCAGCACCCTATTTTATTTTTAAATGGGTAGGGGGACTAATTTTTGGCACCCTATTTTTTTGAACTTTGTAGAAATACATGATACAAAAAAGAACACTATTGCATTGCAAAATTAAATGCGTGAGTAGCAAGCATTGGATAGTATTGAAATTGCTACAACAAACCAAGAAAGAGAAATTGTATTCCGTTGAAGGAGCCATTCAAAACACAAACCATATGTAAAAAATGCCATTGACAAAATATGCAAATCCAAAACACAAAACCACTGCGCTGCCACACAAAATCGTAGAGTGCTATGAATTCTACAAACAAAGACCACACTCAACCACAAGTACTGTTCAACCAAAATATGAACAAGAGCAGTGATAAGTGATCCAAGTCTGGAACACATAACACAGGAGTTGCAATGGTTTTGCATAATCACTTGCATTGATTCAATTCACAAAGACAAAGCAAATTCATTCAATTCCCAACAGAGAAATCCAAAATTCAAGCACTTGCATTCAACCACCTAAGAAAAAACAAATTCATTTATTATACCAAGAGAACCTTATTGAGACACTTGCATTCAATTCCCAAAGACAATATCCTATTCAAACACTATAGTGATTCAATTTTCAACGACAAAACCAAATGGAAAGACTGGTAGTGATTGAATTTCCAAGACTTGTAGCACTTAAATTCTCAAACAATAAACAAGATTGAAGTACCACCGCCATGCATAGACTAGTATTCACAAGAAAAAGAAACTATGAAACCCAGCACAACAAATATGAAAATCAATGGACTGTGGTGCTTAGGGTATAGGGTTTAGGGTTTAGGGTTTAGGGTTTACATGGGTATCCTATGGGTTGTTGACTTTTTCTTTTTGGGTTTTTATTTGACCAACCACCCCATTTTCAAGGTCTACGATTCCAATGGTGGTCGTTTGAACCCATACAATTGCTTCGATTGTGAGATATAGCAACTTTGACTTTAAGGTGCATAGGTTTGACCTGGCGATTGTGGGTTCAATGGGGAGAACTTGAAAGTGAGAGTTACGTTTTTGGAATGAGCTTGATGAGGGCTTTCTAGGAATGTCTTGTTTGGCTAAAAATAGTAACTTCTATTTTTGACCCTACATGAAGGATTTAGAGAAATACGACTTTTGTGTATGGCTTGTTGTTTCTTTTTGGAATGAATGAAGTTGTAGATCCTTGTTGTGAGATGGTAGGATGACGTGGCATTTTGTCATTGGCCTTCCTACGGATGAGTTAGGAGTGGATGAAGTTTCGTTTTTCAAACTTCATCCATCCATTGCCACCATTCAAAGCATCGAATGATAAAGTATAATACATTTTTGGAAAGCCACTCCGAGTATCTACAAGGTGGTGCTTCCATCTTAGACTAAAAATAGAAATGGACTAGGGCCATAACACGAGAGTCTACATTTAGACCTTTGCATAAAGAAGGGCGATTGTTTTTGGATTGGATGATGACGTTGGTCTTCTTCGTGGGATTCCAAAATGACGTGGCACTCTTGGATTGGACGCCGCATGCAAGAGTTATGAGTAGATGAAGTTGGGCTTCTTCGAACTTCATCCATCCGTTGCCGCCACGGAAAAAATCGGATGATAAAGTGCAACACGTTTTTGGAAAGCCGCTTCAAGCATCTACAAGGTGGTGCACTTATCTTGGGCTAAAAATAGAAATCGACTAGGGCCATAATTGGATTGGCTTCATTTAGACCTTTGCCCAAGGAAGGGCGATTATTTTTGGGTTTGGGGGTTTAGGGGTTTTGGGATTTTAGGGCTTGGGGGTTTGGAGGGTTTAGGGCTTTTGGGGTTTTAGGGTTTTGGGTTACAGGGAGGTCCCATAGAGAAAATAAGTTCTTGTGTGTTTATACTTTTGGCGATGTTAGTATACGGTTGGAATCACAATCCAATAAGAAAGACAACTGTGTAAAGCTTTTTTGAAAATTCTAAGTTCTGTGATAGTAGTAGAAAGTACCTGCAGTTCATTCCATCAAGATAGAAAACACTTGCAAGTTTTGTCAATAGACAGTAGATCTAAATTCGTCAAGCGATACAAAGAAATTACACAAAATATATTGCAAGGGTATTGGGTCCAATCTGAGTGTTATAAGACCATATTGATTTAACATCCTAATGTGAGAAACTATTGATGAAGATTTTGTTCAAATTTCACTAAGATTTTTTGTACACGCCATTTAGAAGTTGTACCACTGTCATTACAATAGTATGGTACTACTGCAAGGACATGTACATTTCAATACATGTACATGACTGTATACCTAAGGTACAAGGAATGAGACTTCTTAATGGGCGTTCTATGTATTTGAGGAAAAAGGATACCATTAAAGAATTCAAAAACACCCGATTCAGAGTATTGGGCTAATAAGATAATACCTGGTGTACCATTTGATTGCCAACTGAAGCAAGCTCCAACCACTACTAGAAAATGTTGTCCAAATCAACAAAATTTTAGCACTTTTTTGTTGATTTGGACATTGCATTGACCGTTTCAACACTTTCTAAAGGAAGTTGTTTGGAAGCTTGGCTTTTTTTGTTGATTATGGTACTTTACATCTCTGTGTTGTATTCTAAATTGATACCATGATCCCAATTGATACCCGGGAATGAAAAGACACATGGCAAAACCTCAATGAGTTAATTTGTTTACATGTTGAATTTCTAAGTTACAAAGCTTTCTATTGCCATTTGCAGTCTTCTCTTGTCGAAATCCCTCATGCCCTTAGCGCTTCACGTTTCTATGCAGTGCATAGATAGTTCCATTGTGCACTCACTCATTGACGAGAATGAATTCATGTTCTTGAGACAAATTGATTGAGCTACAGCAAGCGAAAATTGGAGAGTAGAAAGGAAGAAGGAAACCCTAGACCATTTCCATGCAATCCTAGGAATTGTTGTCATCAAA
This sequence comes from Pseudisothecium myosuroides, assembly GCA_951799445.1. Taxonomy (NCBI): domain Eukaryota; kingdom Viridiplantae; phylum Streptophyta; class Bryopsida; order Hypnales; family Lembophyllaceae; genus Pseudisothecium; species Pseudisothecium myosuroides. The sequence goes on along the minus strand of OX637292.1, from coordinate 29,737,467 downwards.
GGCTACTCGCAAAGACAGTTTGAAGTCCAATGACAATTGGTTTTTCCTTGGCAATACCTTTTGGTAAGATCATCTTATCTTTTTTAAGTTGTAAGACCTCCATCTTGGATCGTTTTTTTATTCCTTTTGCACTTCATTTAGACAATGTGACATCTGGTATGAATTTGTGACTGAAGCCTTTTATGGAACTAACAGGTGGAGATCATTAAGTACCTTACTAGCCCTCTTTTGAAAAGTGAAGTGCGTTCTCAAGGAAAATCGGTGAATGTTACTTGCTCAGTGACAACAAAATTATCAGCTATGGAACTTGAAGATGTATGTGCCGTTTCATTTAGCAATTAATGTCCTGCTTTAAGGATACGCAGTAGTAGGAGTTGAATCACTACAAGAAAAACAGTGTCCAATTCAACATGATAATCAACTTATATATGTTGGTTAGGACACTTAATTAGGACATTTTGATTGGGACAAAAATCAACACATATATGTTGATTTCATATCTTGATTTTGTTAAATTTTTAAAAATAATATTATTCAATAATTTGCCATGTAAGCTGCCACATCAACAAATCCTATCACTTAGGCAGGTCTGCCACATCAGTAGCCAACAATTGGTACCAAATAATTAATTAAAGTTTTCAAAATGATTATTGCACTTTAAAATTCAACTTTAAAAAACTCAATACTATATTCAAAGCAATTCAATATATATAACAATTGAATTTTGAGTGCCGAAATTCACCACTATATTCCAATTAGTTCAATGCATATTGCAGTTAAACCTTTGAATGGTGCTTATCCTGGTAACAAAAAGAAGAGAAGACAAGGTCTTTATACAAGTGGGGTGGTAGGAGGTAGGACAATCCATATGGAATATGTGAAGTGACAAAATTCGTAGTTGTAGTCAAGTCAAAAGTTAGAAATGTGGTTAAAAAAGAGAATTTTAGACCTCATTTAGTTAGCGTAGAAGAACTTTTTTTAACAAAATTTGAACTAAGTTAATGTGAAATTAAACTAACTTGCATCTCCAAAAATCCGTTTGAGATTTTGAGCTTCCAATCAAAAGTTATGGCAAAATTTAGAGAGGGGTTGGAAGGGACTCATAGTTAAGTCAAAAGTTGGAATTGTGGTTAAAAAGTAGAATTTTAGACCTCATTTAGGTAGCGTAGAATCACTTTTTTCAAAAAGATTTAACTAAATTAATGTATAAAATCAAACTAATTTGCATCTCCAAAAATTTGTTTGAGATTTTTAGGTTCAATCAAAAGTTATAGCAAATCAACAAATTGTTGATTTCGTCCAGTTAGTACAAGAAGAAGAAAAAATGAAAAATTATTGGCACCGGCCAATTAGAAGGTGCCACGTGGCAATGCCACCTGGGCACATTAAAATGACATGTGGGCTGGCCACCTAGGCAACCCTGCCACGCAGATAGGCCACGTAGGTGGCCAAAGGCATGGGGGTTTGAACCCCCCTTCACAAGTAAAGGCCCAAAGCCTTAGCTAGTACACCATCCACATACTATCATGACTATAGAAGGAGTAAAATTGTATTTCTATAGTTTTTTCCAATTTGTTTTTCATTTCTTTTGTTAATTTTGCAGACTTTGGTGGCCGTTTTGGCATAGTAAATTAACTTTTTTCAAAAAACTTAGAACTCACAAAAGTTGGAAAATCTAACTTTCATCTTCAAAAATCCGTTTGCAATTTCAAGACTTTGATCAACAATTATGGAAAAAGTTCAAAGATGATGTTCAAAATTTTAAAGAAAATGTCCATTCTAACCCTCCTCTGAACTTTTACAATAACTATTGATCAGAGACTTAAAATTGCAAACGGATTTTTAGAGATGAAAGTTAGATTGATTTCCCAACTTTTGTTGGTTTAAAGTTCTTTCAAAAAAATTATTCTACTATGCCAAAATGGTCACCAAAGTCTGCTGACTTTAAAAAATATCAGATTGTGAATTTAGTTAGAAAGAATTGTGAAATTTATGTAGAATTCCAACCATGGTAATTTTAACATTGTCTGGATGCCAAAATATTATTTGAAACTCTTCTAAGTGAAAATGAACAAAATAAACAAAAAAGTGTTGATTTTTTTGTTGATGTGGACATTGTACTATCCAAATCAACCAAATAATTGTGACTGTTTTTTTAACTTCTGCCAAATCAACAAAAAATTGTAAAAAAGGGTTTAGGATTTAGGGTTTAGGGTTTTAGGGTTTAGGTTTTAGGGTTTAGGATTACAGGGGGGTCCCATAGAGAAAATAAGTTCTTGTGTGTTTATACTTTTGGCGATGTTAGTATACGGTTGGAATCACAGTCCAATAAGAAAGAGAATTGCGTAAAGCTATTTTGAAAATTTCAAGTTGTGTGGAAGCCCTAATACCAAATTAGGGCTAAGGAATTCCCAATTTTGGCCCTAAATTAGCTTAGACACCAAATTGCAAGTCACAATGAAGACTTCTAGCATCTAAGGCTTTGAAATCTGAATATTTGATTAATCTAGACTACAGCGGTAATGTCAAGGGAAGTAGTTGAATTTTAGCTTATCACTGTAAGTGCAATGCTGTAATATGGAAATGGAAACTAGTACTTTAGGGGATCTGTGTTTCATACCTGCGATACAAAGAAGATGAGATATACCGTGAATGTCATATTGATGAAGAACTAAAATAAAGATTAATTGTCAATTCAAGAACCAAACATTACGTAACAAATATAAGCTTACAAGGGACCAAGGTTAGAAGATTACCCGACTCCTGAGCTTTGAGATTCGGATCAATCTCAAAAGGTTAACTTCTCCAGGCTACTGTCTCGTCATTCTACGTCCACACGCACTAGCTATTGAGGTAGGTTCAGGATCGACATTCATCACTCTGTGCAGACCCCAACCAAGACATTTAGTGCTTCTTCCTTTTGCAATAATCATGCTACCGATATGAGAAACAAAAACAAAGAAGGTTAAGGCCAATGAAAACAGCTAAGGGCAATGGCAAAGACTGTCCAGCTACATTCCACCGTACAAGAAAGCAAACACACCAGTCCACGCAAGGCTTACATTTCATTCCAAGTCTACCAAACCGAAACCATGACTCAGATATGAATACAAACCAACTTCTGAAAACAATACCTCTTCCTTCATCTGGCACTGTGGTGGGATCTCGGGAAAGGGACACCTCGCAGATTTTACACTCTTTGGATTCGCACAGCAAAAAACACCACGAACAAGATTTTTTCTCCACCTGCATTGCCAGCATTGCACTCATTGACATTTCCCATTGAACCTTACACATGAAGTACGCCAATTACCCTGTGTTAGTCACTCCCCTCCAGTGCAAGCCCAAATAGCCAAAGAAATAATGTATCCCAGTACAAGAGATGTTAAAAATACCTCACTAGCTTGACGGCACGCAAAAGCCTCTTGAAGTAAACCCCTTTGAGAATGCCCCCTGTTTTTTTATGCAACACAAAAAAATAAACATAATGTTTCAAGAGATTCATCAATTGCAATAATATCTCAAATGTAACAGGTTTAGTGTAAGCTGTAACATGATTGCACTCAAGTTTACGGGTTTTCACAGCATGCAACTTGCAGCAAAGGCAGATAAATGATGAAGTCCTCCAGAACGTCATCCATACAATAGAAACATAACCCACATACACGGAAGTCAAATAACAACAACGTGGAACATGCCAAATTTTCAAAGTTTAGGGTCACATGTCAAATCCCTAAGCCAGTACATGCCAGTAATTCATGAACAGTAGTGTACCTGAATTGGAGCCTTGCCTAATTTCCACTTTGTCGTTTACAGGTGGAAAGTCCTTGCATTTCCGCAGATACTTGTAAGTCTTGAAAGAGTTTTGAAGGTTAATAAGAGAATCATATTGTGCTTTTGACGATAATGCCATCACCACATCGGCTGTACAAGGGAAAAGGCCACCAATTGAAAAAAAATTGAAGCAAGAAAGAGACGTTATGTGACGAACAACATCAGTAGGCTAGCTTTAGAAACTTTCAATTACCGTAATGAATTTGAATGGATTGGCTTTGCATGACCAGGTTCTCATACCTCCTCGTCACTGCACATTGCCCAGAAATCAATGGTGGTGATGCAACCATGTCTGCATTGCTCTAGCCACTTGAAGCCCACTGCTCACAGAACTCCAGGAATAATTGATTTCAATTAAACTATTAACAAGGTCAAAAAGAACGATAACCTCATTGCTGTCTTGAAAATGATTAAACGAATTGAAAGCTATTCCATTATACAATGTCTGTACACACATGAACAAGCACATTACAGCCAGCGAAAACATAAAACCCCAGCTCAAAATACAAAGAATCATGATGAAGAAAATGGAATTCACCTGCAGTCTCCAAGATATTTCCATCTTTAAACCTTCGAAGCTCAGACCTTGAACCCCAGAACGCTCGGAACTTTTTAGCCTGAGAAAAAGAGACACGGCAAGAAGAACGTGAAGCAACAAGAATATGGAAGAACACCTCAATCGTGACCAAAATGATATTACTTTGATCAGTTCTCCCAGACGACACAAATAGTCCATTCCTAAAGGACAAAGTTTTTAAATTCAAGGTAAACAGCAGAAACACCTCTTCTTTGTTGTCAGCGCTTGGTCCAACGTTTGCCATTTGGAGGGCTGTGTCCAAGTTAACTAAGGAAATCCCCGCCCATAAATCTCCATGGCCAAGTTTCAAAAGACCTCGTTTGAGAAGCCGTCCTGAGCTACGACTCCGTCTAATAACTCGTACTAACTGAGCTCGATCTCCCAACCCCTTGATCAACAAAGACTCAAGTTGTTGTTCATAGAGCCTATAGCTCGCTTCATCTAAAAAACGTGGAGAAGAACTATGTTCACCTTCAGATAACCTCACCCTGCAAGAAAATTCACAAAGCTCATACGCAAAACGACATTCACAGTGGATCGCAAGTAACTGAGAAGAAAAACACCCCATTCTGAAGTACAAAACATAAACAGAATTTTAACAAGAGACAATGCCTAAGCTGCACGTTGAGAAAACAAAGGGAAAAAGCTACATGAAGCAGATGTATTTCTTAAATGTTGATTGAACTCCTAAGTTATTCTATCGATCAAATCAGCCCCACAAAACCTGCTAAAAAAATGCATATTCTTCACATGCCACATCATTCAAGAGTTCCAATATTATATACAAACCTGACGTGGTAGTCAAACTTGGTAGCAAAGTCTATCTTGGTCATGAACAATGCGTTAAAACCTTCATCTTTGGTGTCCTTCATAGCTGCCAAAGTTCAAAACACTTCTCCTTTCAACTACCATTTACAAGTTCCATATCAAAAAACAAATCAACACCAGCCTTCACATCAATACTTCCAATTCCACACACAGTCTCAATATGGACGAACACACATACGCAGGCAGAAATCCAATGTCTATGTTTATTTACAGGGATTATAATCCAATTTATGTTATTATTAGGATTTAGGCTTGAAAAAAAAGCTTGTTACGCCATATATAATCCAATTTACAGATTATGGCTTTATTAGATATATGTCTCATTATTTTATTGGATTAAACATAATATGTTATATCCAGTTTCTATATTCCAACATAGACAAAGCAAGCAATAACAGTATTGAAAGGCCAACTTTCCTAAAAATTCCAACTCCACTGACGTCATTCAAGCAGGGCTTCTCCAGTGTTCTCTGCAAAGGGATTATCACAGCAGGTTCAGCAGCATGTAAGCAACCAAAAGCTTACTGAACATAATTGAGCTTGTAGTATCCACAAATCAAAACTTACGCAGTTTCTTACTGTGATCTTGTAACATTCTGACTTTACTATAATCACTGTCTATTATTCAATCATACTCAAAAATGAGACAAAGACATACACCGTACCTGGATAATAAGTATGTATAAACCAAATGGCAATGAGAGAGGACCTCCAAGCTGCAAATGCACATACAACTCATGAGTTTTGAGAGTACAAAATACCAGAACTGTGAGGAGATAAATATATACAGAATTCACCGTCATATCATTAGTTCACTTCCGTTTCAATCATCAACAACCCTAAACCCCTGTGAAGAGCCAAGGGACATACCAATCCAAGCCTGAGCGCTATGTAAGTCAAAAGCCCAGAAACATTAAGAGGCCTTTTCCCAAATGCCACCTGTATGTGCAAATTGGTATTTTAGAAAGCAGAGAATCAAGAGATAAAGTCTACGATTACTCTGCTTGAGAAGCCTTTGGAACACGCAGAATTTTATGATTTAAAACTATCTCGCCAAGAAAAACTTGGGAGATATTTCTTCTGGCTTTATACATGAAACCAAAGAAGCAATTATACATAGCTCTTAGTCTTGTCTTAAAGGCTCTCACCTGCATAGCGCGGCCACCATCAAGGCAACCCACCGGCATCAAATCAAAGGCAGTTGTATTTAACCCACACCTGCATAGCCATATTCATTAGCAATCCAGTACGAGAAAACCAACATGCCATATTCGTTGTGCATATAATGATAGCTCAATTGGAACAGTGAATTTGGATTCAGTAACAGCAGTAGTTTGGATTAAGAACAACTATTGACTAGATTCAAGACGGACCTAGAAGGGAAAGCTGCACATACCAGCCCGCAATTACAAGTATTGACTAGATTCAAAACAGCCAAAAGCACACGAGGCCCAATTTGGGATTCTTGGTCCTTAACAAAGAAGCTCATGAATTCAGACGACATAGATGACACAAAACATCGTGATCATCACAACGGCCTCCAAATTTTCAAAACTCGAGGGATAAAATTGAACCAAGCCATGCGATGAGCACATACAGGTGGAGGTTTGGAAGCAGATGATGCCGAGTCAGAAGAGTCGGTCTTGTCCTCCGGCTCCAAAGTGGACTTGCCTCCCCCTTTCTCCCCTTCGCCATCCTCAGTAGCTCTGCAAACCATAATTCCATGTCTTCTTCCACCCCACCCCAATCTACCCTTGCTCGAGCTCAAGTAACAACAACGGGAGCTTCCAGCTGAGGTACTCAAATTTGCCGCGCTCACATTACATCTCCTTTGCGACACTCTCCCGTGGAAATCAGGCTCAAGCAAACCAAAGGGGCAGGTGCCAATAACAAGAAGGGACCTTACGTGCGGTAAAGGATGGAAATATAGAGCCTTCTTGATCCACCTCAGCACAAGACTCCCGTGCATTGAAGGCGATACTAAAGTCCCTATGCTTTTCATTTGAATTCCACTCAATTCACCAAACCCCAAAACCTAATCAATCCATGGCCCTTCCTGGCATTTACCTTATTTTTTGCATATTGGAGGCCATGGCAACCTCAAAATTCAGCACTGCAAGCAAGGTGCGTACGCTTTCTACAAACGGCATGCAGCTCATGGTTTTAAAATTTTGCAGAGAACACGCCGATCCACGGACGCCGCAAAATCCTTGACCCTTCTCCATAGATCAACGCCGTCCTAAATCTCACAATGATACAAACCCCCCTCCGAGCCAAAACCTGAAAATTTCGTGAAAATGAAACCAAGTCTTACAACACAGATTGAAGCGTTCCTCCCCGCATTGTTCCGTTCGGAAATCGGCGTCGATTCTCACCGCAGACCCCGCCTTCCTCGACGCGAATGCGTGGTTTCGCAGACAGATTCGCCATGCAGCCCGGACCTGCGCCCGACGCAAACGTCTCTCCTCGCATGCGTCGCCCGATTTCCTCGTCCCCGGAAAGGAAAGTTTTCCAAAGACTCCGAGTTCGGAATGGGAAAAAAGGTGGCCATCCCTAAACGAGCGAATCAGTATTTGCCACGTCATCTCCGGCCCACGACACGACTGGCTCCAGCACCGAGGCCCCCCCACTCTTGATCCAACGGTCGAAGGGACGTGCGTGGAGATCGGATGTCCCAGATTCATCATGAGGCCAAGGTTCCGAGCCTGTAGCCTTTCCATAAGCCCCTTAACCTTTGAAATCTTCTTGACACTGTGTCTTTTTTGTGAGCTAGTTTTTGACGTGATGCTGGGCAGTAGGCATTTCGTTTCTTGCTGGGGTTTAAAGAATGTTTCCTCCCACAAGTTTTGGCGCTGCCGCATTGTCTTGGGCACCCCCAGTTCTCAACTTTCCACTTCAGGTGTGTGCAGTATCGTGGAAACGGAATCTTGAAACGCCAGAGTTCACAGAGTGTCTGCGTCACTCGCCTCACTCAGCAAACGATCCGAGCCCCAAACAAATTTCGAACGACTCCGCGGTGGTCACTCCAGCTTTCCTGTGGTGCCAGTAAAAGCAGACTTTGAATGGGAGTGAGGCCGGGGTTTGGAAGAAGAGGGTTAGGGTTCAGTTTAGAGCAGGAGGGGTACCAAGCGAGCGCGATCACTTGATCTTTTGAATTGTTTTGTGTATTTTTGCGAATTTAGTTTTCTTTTCCATCTTTTGAGATGGGACGCATGAAGCCTGCTGCTTTGTTACAGCATAGCAAGAAGAAGAAAGGTCCGGCAAAGTTGAGTCCTGTCACGGTGGTGGGCGTGGGGGCGATCGTTATCCCCTTCCTATCGTCCGTTTTGGTGTTGCATAGACACAAATCGGGAGGGTAAGTGAAAGCGCTAACCTACATGTCTGTTTTTATATTGGGTTTTCCTTTCGATCGGGATATGCGACGCGTTTTAAAAAAAATTATAGAAACAAAATCCGAGAACTGTTTTAGGGGTTTGAAATGGCTGGCTGGGGTAGGTTGTTTCGCTTTTTTTGGAATTTTTTTAAAGTTTTGGATGGGAACGGAATCGAACTGGAACGGCATGGCTGTTACGGAAGCTCTGATGCTATGATCTCGATATCAAAACTTGGCTAATAGCTTGGAAGAAGCGCGTTGTTCTGAGTGTTAGAAGGAGCTATGACTTGCATGATTCGATGCAGATTGGGTTGTTGGATCTCTGTGCTTGTCTGCTATCATTTTTGCCGCGCGAATGTTCAATTGCTTGCTGTGATCTCTGTACTTGGTATAGGAGGTGTACAGCCAAGTAAAATTGCATTTTCAAAAGCTTTTCATCAAGATATCTCAAAACGCTCGGTTGAAAAGTGACCACGATATCTCAATTGAAATTTTGATTGCAATCATTAATTGTGTCTTCTCTGGTTAGCAGGGCCTATTATACCCACCATGTTTGTTTAATAAGGAATTTCTATTAATTTTATACCAGCAATCTGGTTTCAAAGAGGCTCTGTTATTAATTTTATACTGGCATTCTGGTTTAAAAAGTCTCTGTTATTAATTTCACTTAGCGTGGGAGTTGTTGCAGGAGTATAGATCGGAGAGAAGACGTCATGAATATTGTCAGTGTTGGAGGCAAGGTAAATGCTCACTAAGCATCATCAATATTTAGCGCCCAGTCTCTGGGTTCTCGTTTAATCTTTCATTTGAATCTCGTCATATCTCTGCGATTTCACTGTGGTTTGATTATCGTGTGCAGGTTGCGGATGGAGGTGGTGCAAACTCCGAGACGAATGAACTCATAGAAGACCCTCATTTCCCACGATATGCGGTAAGACTTCTCACCAGTGTCCTGTTAAGTACGTCAGTGTGTTGGTTCGTCAATGCACGAGAGTATGCTTCCGGGGTTGTTTGGGTAGTAAGGAATTCCATTCAGCTTTTTTTGAGATGAAATTTGTTGTCATAAAATTCCGTAGATGGTAGATTACATTCTTGGTGAGCTACCTGAATACCCTTGATTCAATGAACAGTGATTTGAAAAGGAAATTCAGATCCTTTTTGCTCACAATCTTGAGCTTGCAATATATACGCGTGACAAATATCAGACTTATTTATCTCCTTTCATCCCGTCCAATCCTTAGTCGATATGATTGCACGTGGGCTCATTTAACATGGATTTAGGGTTTAGGTTCAAAAGTAGGATTTATTCCACAGTAAGTTAGTGCGCCAGATTACTGTCGTGCTAGTGGAAAGGGTGCTAGCTAGTTACTACTCTGAAATTTTGTGTGTGGAAATTGTACCTGAATTGGCACAGTCGTTCAAAAATGGGCTTCACCCTATTCATATTGAGAAAGCTCCGGGTTCTCTGGGAAGTGCATCAAACGGGATTGCTTTGAACCCGAAAACATAATCCACGCACTCACCTTTCAGATCCGATCAGGCAATCTTATAACATTCAATCGTATTGCCGTGTCTCAACAGTAATTATTGAAGCCACGGTCGATCTAGCGAGAATGTCGAAGAACTGTGGTATGGGTTTTTTTATTTGTGATATTGGTGTGATTGCAGACCTTCAATACTACAAAGGGTCTTTCATTGTGGAGCTTTTGGGGAAGCAAACACCCCTTACTGTGGAGAACTTTGTCCCTCATAGGTATTGTTTCTTTTGTTCAGTGTTGGAATTCATACATCTGGACCTCTTATTATTTGTAAGGATTTGAATAGCATCGGACATTAACTTTTGTGAATACACAGTAGTATAAAAATCTAAGGATCGATATAGATTTTTTGAATGTAAAACTGTTGTGCATTTTAGGGTGAGGACACTTGTAGAACGGTATGCATTCCAAATTCAATTTTTTTTGTACCAATATATCCATTTAGACTCCAATATGCTGAAATTCTTACGTGGACGCTTTTATGCACCTCCTCGCTTACATTTGAAAGCAGAACATATATTTCTCATTCTAAACTGTTTGGTTAATTCTTAATGAGGGGGTGTTTGTGCAGTGGTAAGGGCTACTACAATGAAGTAATGTTCCACCGTGTCATCAAGGACTTCATGATTCAGAGCGGCGATCCGGGGGGTGACGGAAGAGGTGGCGAGTCAATATGGTGTGATAGCTTCAAGGATGAACTTACGGAAGAGTATGAATCCTTACCTTTTACGAACACTACTTGCTGTGGACAAATTCTTTTGCTTTTGTTTGAAACCTTCATATTGTTACTCAAGATCTGGAAAAGATAACGTGATCACTTTGGTCTATTGTGAGGTCGGTTTATTTCTCCATTCTTGAATAGCAAATCTAATTTTTTGATGTGTGCAGGTTGGTTCATGAAGCGCTCAGTGGCCTAACAACGCAGGTCAAACTTGTCAGCCATCGTAAGATCTTCATTCGTACTGCCCTAGAGATACAGACGAATACAAGCTGCATTTCCCCTTGTGAGTGCACCGGAATTGCATCGATACAACCCGTTTGATTTGCGAGCGTCTTCGTATTGGACGTGTTGCTGTACATGTGACAAGTGATGCACACGTGACAAGTGGTGTAGGAGGCTTCTGGTCATCACCAAGCAGCCCACTCCCTCTAGGACTTTTCGGATCAGCTTTGATGGAAGCATCCTTGGATTCAGATGGACATCTTGTTGCGGATGCAAAGGCAGAAACATCTTGTGTGCCAGTTTTGGTGGATATCCCAAGCCCTCACCGCGTCAAAGAGAATTATACCAAGGAAATGCTTCAGGTTAGCTACTTTGCGCAACCTCGTGGCTGTGCACACAGAACGTGCTATTCGCACTGCTCAAGCTGCTCTATGCGGAGTTTGGATCTAAAGGAGTCGAGTAGTCAAATCTTCTTCCAAGTGGCGATAATGTGTTTTACCTACTCCATTGGTAACATGGTTTGTGGTTGCCTTGCAAGATCCAAAGTTCAAAGTGCACAAGCCCATGAAGGCCACATTGCAACTCGAGATGGAGAGATTCTCTAAGGAGGATCATGAACATGGTGTCATATCTGAATGCGGTAGTTTTGGCAATGGATCTATGGATAGTGATACTTGGTCCAATGTGGGGCCTTCCTTCCGAGGGTGGTCATGCCAGGACAGGGTATGAATAAGACTTGTGCATAATAGACGGCAAAAATGGAGTCCTCGAGAAAAGCTTCGCATGGAAAATCTGATGTATGTGAACCCATAACGTTTCATTTTACACCCATGTCTCATCTCTTTGCAAATATGTTTTGATTTACCTCCAAAGTTGCCGTTGTGCTCTGGAGCACTTGTAATTGAATTCTTATTGTCACCACTGTTTCATCATCGTTCTTGAAGTAAACGGTGGCTCTTTCGCCATCCTATGTATTTAATGAAACCTGCGGATAAAAACAACAAGATCAATTTCATCATCTTATGTCTTTCATGAAACCAGCAAATGGGGTGAGTTTCAATGACACAAGAGAACAACAACCACAAATGAATAATTCAGAGACGCAATGGGACTGAAAGGATAATAAAAAATGAGACAGAAGTCTGGAAAACCTGAATTATGTCCAGACATTCATGGCCACAATGTTCATTAAATAAAGCATCCAAGAGAATAATAATTAAATGGCGCCAAAGAATGGCAATTACAGCTTCAGAACCCTATTATAGGCCTTTGAAAACCCTGTCATAGGACCCTAAACCCTTTTAGAGCCTTGAAAGCCCCATTATTGGGCTGAAAACCCTGTTGGGACTTAAAAAATCTTGTTTCGAGGGCTAAAAACCCTGTTAGGGCTTTAGAAGCCTATTATAGGGCTTTCAAAACCCTGTTATAGGAAACTGAATCCTTTTCAGGACCTTGAAAACCCCATTACGGGGCCCAAAATCCTGTTGGGACTAAAGAAACCTTGTTTTTAGGGCTAAAAACCCTGACAAGGCTTTAGAATCCTATTATAGGGCCTGAAACTCTGCTCTAGGGCTAAAAACCTTATTAGGACTCTGAAAACCCTATTCTAGGACTCAAAGCCCTCTTAGGACTTTGAAAACCCCATTACAAGACTAAAAATCCCACTAGGGCTATGGAAACCCTGTTAAGACTTTAAGCCCTTGTTATAGGGCTAAAAACCCTGTAAGGGCTTTAGAACCTTGTTATAGGGCCTGAAACTCTGTTCCAAGGCTAAAAACCTTATTAAGGCTTTGAAACCCCCATTACAAGGCTAAAAACCTCGTTAGGACTTTAAAACCCTGTTAGGACTTTAAAACCCTGTTAGGACTTTAAAACCCTGTTAGGACTTTAAAACCCTTATTATGGGGCGTAAAACCCTGTCAGGGCTTCAGAACCTTATTATAGGGCCTAAAACTCTTTTACAGGGCTAAGAACCTCATGAGGGCTTTGAAAAACCTGTCATACGACCCACTTTCAGGGCCTTGAAAACCCCATTACCGGGCCCAAAACCCTTTTGGAACTTAAGAAACCTTGTTTTCAAGGCTTAAAACCCTGTTAAGGCTTTCGAACTCTGTTATAGGCCCTAAACCTATTTTACAAGGCTAAGAACCTTGTTAGGGTTTTAGAAACCCTCTTATAAGACCTAAGACCACATTGGGGCTTGGAAACCCCATTACAGGACTAAAAACCCCATTAGGACTTTGGAAATCCTGTTAAGACTTTAAGCTCTAGTTATAGGGCTAAAAACCCTGTCAGGGCTTTAGAACCTCATTATAGGGCCTAAAACTCTATTACAGGGGCTATGAACCTTATTAGGGCTTTGAAAACCCTGTCATAGGGTCAAAAACCTTATTTGGGCTTTCAAAACGTTGTCTTAAGACTAAAAACCCTCCTAGGGCTTTAACCCTTGTTATAGGGCCAAAAACTTTGTCAGGGCTTCAGAACCCTATTATAGGGCCGAAAACTGTGTTATAGGGCTAAAAAATTTATTATGGCTTTCAAAACCCTGTGGAGGATCCTAAACCCTTTCAGGGCCTTGAAAACCCCATTATCGGGCTGAAGACCCTGTTAGAACTTAAGAAACCTTGTTTTTAGGGTTAAAAACCCTTCCAAGGCTTTAGGACTCTATTATAAGGCCTCAACCTGTTTTACAGGGTTAAAAACCTTGTTTAGGGCTTTAGAAACCCTATCATAGAATTCAAATCCCTCAGAGAGCTTTGAAATCCCCATTACAGGACTCAAAACCCCATTAGGACTTTGGAAACCCTATTAAGAGTTGAAACCCTAGTTATAGGGCTAAGAACCCTGTCAGGGCTTTAGAACCTCATTATAGGGCTTAAAAGTCTGTTATAGGGCTAAAAACCTTGTTAGGGCTTTGAAAACCTTGTCATAGGACCCTAAAACCCTCCTAGGACTTCGAAAACTTTGTTTTAGGACTAAAAACCCTGTTGGAATTTTGAAAACCCCATTACAAGGCTAAAAACCTTGTTAGAACTATTGAAACCATGTTTTAGGGCTAAAAACCTTGTTAGGGCTTTAGAATCCTAGTGTAGGGCCTAAAACCCGTGCGAATCCAAAAAAACAAACTAGAACCCTAATTTTTTCTCCATTTGTGGGATATAGCAACTTTGACTTTGGAGTCGACAAGTTTGACTTTGCTCTTGTGCATGCAATTTGAAGAATTTTCCAAGAGAACTAACTTTTTGGAATGGACTTGACAAAAGCTACCCAAAAATATCTTGTACTTCTAAAAATAGAAGAATGGGGAGCATGATGGAGTCTTGTGGAAGGCATTTCAAGCATCTACACAATGGTGCCTCTACTTTTGGCCCCGAATCGATATTGACTGGGGTGGAAACAACCCAAAAGTTGTAACTATATTATAGATATTTCAAAATAATCCATGATAATTTTAAACACATGCAGTAAGTGGTAACCTAATTGAAAATATGAATCAAAAGTAAAATACAACCTAAACTTGTACTACTTTGATGAGTCCAATTCACGTAAAGTCATGGATTCGGTCTTGAAATCAGTGAAAGAAATCAACCTACAAGTTGTGAATAGTAAGAAAATTTCAACTTCACGATAATTTTAATTTCATGCAAGCGTTTCATGAATTTAAAATTTTAAAACCAAAATTCAATACAACGTTTGCTATACTTCCATGAGCCCAATTCACATTAAGGCATGGCTTTAGGGGTTTAGGGGATTTAGGGTTACATGGGTTAGAGGCAGTCGGTCCTTTAAAGTATAGCGAATTAGGCTAATTCGTTTTGTGACACGTCCTAAAATATGCAATGATTTGTATGGGGCCCACGTAAATTCTATTTTAGATTATAGTGATTTTTTTGAACTTGTTGGTGGAAGGTGCGAACGTTTGTGAATTGGGTTTCCATGACTTTGAGGCGGTCGGTCCTTTAAAGTACAGCGAATTAGGCTAATTCGTTTTGTGACACGTCCTAAAATATGCAATGATTTGTATGGGGCCCATGTAAATTCTATTTTAGATTACAGTGATTTTTTAGAACTTGTTGGTGGAAGGTGCGAACGTTTTTGAATTGGGTTTCCATGACTTTGAGGCGGTCGGTCCTTTAAAGTACAGCAAATTAGGCTAATTAGTTTTGTGACACGTCCTAAAATATGCAATGATTTGTATGGGGCCCATGTAAATTCTATTTTAGATGATAAAGTTTTTTTAGAACTTGTTGGTGGAAGGTGCGAACGTTTTTGAATTGGGTTTCCATGACTTTGAAGCGGTTGGTCCCATAAAATACATCAAATTAAGCAAATTAGTTTTGTGACACGTCTTAAAATATGTAATGATTTATGTAGGGCCCATGTAAAATTTATTTTAGATTACAGAGATTTTGTCGAACTTGTCAATGGTAGGTGTGAATGTGAAAAATGATAGCACAAACTTGTAGATGTTGTTCACCCTAAACCCAAAAAATGAATTCATCTAATTGATTAATAGTCATGAAATTGGCCTCAACATGTATGGAAAAAATGAACCTACAAGTACAATAACCCTGTAAGGCTACGAAAACCCAATGTACTTGAAACTATGAACTTAAAAATCTTGTATAGGGTAAATTGCTAACTTGGAAACCTTGTGAACTTGAAGATGAACCATGGGTTATAATAATCTTGTAAAGCTTCAAGGTGCAAAGGGTTTAGGATTCAATTCTTTAAAAGTAATCTAATAGTAAATAAAATTATTTTGCAAAGGTTTAGGGTTCAACTCTCTAAAAGTAATCCAAAGCAAATGAAATTGTATGATAGAGTCTAGCTAATATCTAGAAAATACAATTAGATCCTTCAAGCTTTGCCAAAGTAGTTGGGTGGCATCTATCTCCCACAAATCACCTGCCATCTGCAATCCGGCCAACAACAAAACCCAACATGAGTGATCATAGTTTGACAAGAACTCGTTACAGTGATAGAAGAAATGAAAGTATCATCCTTAATATCAACTATGAACCCAAATCTCCAAATCTAAAACAATAGAGCTCAAATTCCTGATAGAGAGAACTATCTAGGAATTATGAGTTGCATCTACCATAGTGGAAAACATAACAGAATGCTCTGATAACATTTTTAACTCTACAGAGTGGAATGAAGCACTGCACAATCATAACTTGCTGAGAATAGTTCAAGGGATATAAGTAATTTACATACCTATCCTTCCACTCAATTGAATATCTAGACAACTCCAAGTGCACAGTAGAGATCATGGAGCACTTGGAGCTTGGCCATCATTCAAAGTTCAAATGAGATAGGCATTGAAATAGGCCACCTCTTTGAAATATAAACTATTGGTACATTATTGATACAATAAAAAAGCAACATGTAGAAATAGGAGACATTTTAGGGAGTGCATGATTTATGAGTAGCTTGGGTGCTTTTATGGACATCTTACCTTAGTCATGTGTACCTTTCAACCATTTAAATGGTAATGTAACAAAATCTAATGGGCAACAATTGAAAATTCATGTAGTATTTGACAGTTGTCAGGGATTAGAACTTACTATATAGAAATTTAAGCCCCCATGTTTTAAATTCCATGACATTTGTAAAGTTGGGCCACTAATGGACACAATTCATGTCATTCCTAACTGAATTTATTTTACTGCACTTGAAGATGAATTTCTGAATGGGCAAAAGCCAAAAACTGAAAATTCACGTAAAATCTAGGCCCCAATACAAATTCGAACTTCCTAAATAGAAATTCAAGCTTTCATTTACAAAATCACATGACATTTTCAAGTGTGCACCTTTAAATACTGCGATATTTCATCCCCTATTTATTTTAGTTCGTGTGAAGATGTATTCTTAAATATAATGGGTAAGAATAAAAATTCATGTGGAATGTAATGCCTTACATCAATTCCAACTTCCTAAATAGAAATTCAAGCATTCACGTACTAAATCCCATGAAATTTCAAATGTGGACCTTTAAAATACAGCGATATTTCATCCCCTATTTATTTTAGTTCGCGTGAAGATATATGTATTCCTAAAAATAATGGGTAAGAATGAAAACTCATGTGGAATATAATGCCTGACATCAATTCCAACTTCCTAAATAGAAATTCAAGCCTTCATTTACAAAATTCCATGACATTTTCAAACGTGGACCTTTTAAATACAGCGATACTTCATCCCCTATTTATTTTAGTTTGCGTGAAGATGCATTCTTAAAAATAATGGGTAAGAATGAAAACTCATGTGGAATACAATGCCTTACATCAATTCCTACTTCCTATATAATAATTGAAGCATTCATTTACAAAATCACATGACATTTCATAGGTGGCACTTTGTGGCTATGCAACTGCTACTTTCTATTTTATTTAGTTTGAAAGTATTTTAAACACTAATCATCTTCAAAACTGACGATTTGGGAAAAACATTTATAAACTACAATTTGGAAGAATATTTTAGAACTGGTATATGAATGAAAGTTATAGATTTTGATTTCTAAATTCTATTTGTACGGTTAGATCTAGTAATGCTATCTCCAATTTTTTGCTATAAATTTGAAAAGAAAATTTCAGAATTCCTTCTAAATTCAATTATAAATAAAATATTATCATTTTTTTGAATACAACTTGTTGGAATGAATTTGAAATAAGGTTGACTTCTATTTATATGGTGATTTAAAAAAAAAATTGTGACTTCTACGTCTTTGACCTCGTTCTTGCACATTTAGTTTTGAACTAAAGTCAATGCAAATTGATCACTCCACATACTCCCACTATTGTAATTTCAAGAATGTATATATTCTAGTGTTACCAAATCCAAACGATGGATAGGGCAACAACCTGGTAAAGTATCATCAAAAATTAGGATGACTTTCATCCAAGTAGGAGTGAGATAGAAACAAGGATCTGAATCTGTTCATCGTCCAAGAAATGGATTTTGGAACGCTCCAGGGTTGAACGTTCAAATTTGGTGTATCATGAAGGGGTTACTTGACCTCTTTGGAGCAGTTGCTTAAAGCATTGGGGCTTCAAGACTCAAGCTTGCTTACAGGTGATATAGGTGATGTTTTGGGTTCTAATTTGAACTATGAGATCTCCTTTCTTATTATTGGTTTCAACCATTCAAGTTAGACAAATATTTAATGTGACTCACTCCCACTTTGGAGGACTTTACCAGCTTCCTCAATGAAGACCAGGTGTGAATTAGGGTGACTAAAATATTTGATGGTCTCCCTTGGTTGTCTGTGAAGGCTTTGCTGGTCATGCTTTTGGATTAGGGAAATGCATAGGCCTCCCAAAACTCTACCAAGGCTTTGAAAGCCCTATTACAAAGCCAAGTATCCTACCAGGGCTTCCAAAATCCTATTACAAGGCTGGGAACCCCGTTATGCCTTTGAAAACCATGGAAGAGGGCTAAAAACCCTACAAAAGCTTTCAAAGCCGTATATTACAGGGTTGAAAACCCTTTTAGGACTTTGAAAACCATAGAAGAGGGCTAAGAACCCTGTAAGGTCTCTGAAACCCCTGTGTATAGGGCCACAAAAACCCTTAAGGCTTGAAAACCCTGTTGTAGGTCTAAAAACCCTCGTAGGACTTTAAAAACCCCATTAGGTCTTTATAAACCCGAATTTTTGTCTCATATCCCTTAAGCATTTGGGCATTAATCCATAAACAACACCACAACCATTTTCTGGTTGATGAATGAGAGAGAATCTTTATGTGCAGGACAACGCTACAACTATTCATCTTCAAATTTTTGTGTGGAAAGGGGATATCATGAACAATAGTTGACCTCCAATGAGCACTTTTGTTTTTTTCAAAGCAGATGATGTCATACAGTGGCAGAAGGGATGAATTCCACAATCACCAACCCAGCATTCAAGCATTAACCATCAAATCGGCCATTGTTAATAGCTGAAGTTTTAACTTCAAAATTACAAAAAATTCAACTGAATTAAGTTTTGAAGTTTAATTTTTTTTTAAATGCACAACATGAAATTTAGCCGTTAACTTGACAGGTATGAATCCACATGAATATGTCATGAGGTGGGCCAGACCTGATCCTGAAACACAAGTGAATTTTTTCCAGAGCATAGAGGCTTCTTAAAGCTTCTGTTTGCGATGCTCAAAACCTTTTCTGGGCCTCTTAAAGCTGTTGTTTTCTGCCGACCCTGTTCACGACGTACACAAACCTTTGGACACAGCCTCGATTATGCACCGCTGCACCAATTCGGGATCACGTCCCATCTCCAGTAGAGTGGATTCTGATTTCATGACCTCCTCGCAGTTCTTCACAACATACGACAAGCAAGCCTCAGAAAAATCATGTTCGAATAGCAACGCAAACCCCTCGCATTTGTGGTAGAAATCCCAATTGTTCGCAGGGGTCAAATGCCTCAGTAGACCAGATTTCAGAACCGCATCCAGTCTACCTTCCACCTTGAACTCGTGGGTAGCATCGAACAAGGCAGTGAAGTGCGTGTCCACAGCAGCGTCAAACTCCGGCATTGCTCTTGTTTCTTCACTTGTGATGTAAAGCAGAACCAAAAACAGCTGCAAACTCTCCACGGTCATGGTAGGCAAGCTCACACTGGAGGGCTGCAACACCTCCATCTCATGTTGGAGGAACATTTCTCGAAAAAAAGGCGACGCCGTGGCCAACACGCTCCGGTGTGCTTTCACCGTGCCCCCCCGTGCTTGGAGGGTGACGTCTGCGTACACTCCGTCCTCCAGCATGTTCCAGAGCAGAGAACGAGAGAATTTCTTCTGAGCCGCTGCTACGGATGCTTCCGACATGTCTGTCAAGAACTTTTGGATGTCGATGTTTGAACCCGCCATGCCCCACTATATCTTGCAAGAACAAAAACCGGAGACACAAGTTTCAAACTCTTGGGGAAGGGGCAAACCATATTTTGCTCAACTTAGGATGCAACTCTCCGGACATGGAAAGTAGAGGTTACAGAAAATACCGAACGGTATCGATTCAATCCTGGTTTTTTTTTTCTAATTCGAGCATCTCATATGTGCAGGCACACACTTTGTTGGCCAACAACCAAGGTCACAAGTTTTGTGAGCGTGAGTTTTTGTGAGCGTGAGTTTTCTAAATGGCCACGGCCAGTGATCCTCAAGATGGACTCAAAGTATGCTATCTATTGCAATAATCGACAACCTGCCACTTTCAACGATTGCAGCCAAAACTCTTTCACTGTGACGAAAATTTCACCAGTCCTGCGTTTGGCTAAACAATTCTGACTTCTGTACCCAAAGACCTCTCCACACCAATCTACTAATCTCCCCGAAACCCCGCTCCTCGAAATTGATGGCGCACATGCTGAAATTCTTACAAACAGTGACACGACCAGCGTCCTCTTCCCAACATCATTCAAGTTCATCCAATAATCGGCCAACTCTGATTTCTAGCATGCTTACTCGATGAACAGAGCTGTAAACTTACCCAAAGCGAGTTGGAAACTGAACTGAACCTTGAATCGAAAGGATGCCCTCTTCAATGCACAACAACAACTGCTATGATGTGTTTGCAAGAGGATGGAAGCTCTCTTCCCGCAATCGCATTCAAGTTTCCTACAAATGCAATTCCCCTTCTTCTCGCTGTAGCTCAGACTTGGAAGAACTACAGACACAAGCGTGAAGAATTACATGACGTGATCAGATACACAAATGACAACCCCACTTCGAACAGAAATGGATGACTTTCACACTTCAATCCCAACCTAAACCTCAATCTCCAAACAAAAACGAATGACGGTCTGTTGTGATTGAAGCTCGCAAACCTACACTGGGAACATCAGCATACAACAACCGCCTGCTCGAGCAATGCCAACTCGGAACTCACAAAACGACGGCTTTAGGGCAAAGAAGCATGCACGCAAGGGAGCACCACTGGACTCACTGACACCGAACTGACTAAGTTACAAGAGATATCGGCTGAAGCTTCGTTTAGAAGGGCCTCTGTCGTCTAAAATCAACCTCAGCTTCAATCCCAATCAACTGAACGGTTTCGCACCAATACAGAGTTTCCTAATCCTCGTATTTGCAAGGGAAATTAAATACAAAATTCATCATGAACCAAAGAACGTCACAATATCAACCAGTGATGGCGTTCACTCGCTTGAACCAAAGACATTAATATCGTGGAAGTGAAAGATTCAAACATTAAAACTTTGTGTCTACCCATGGTACCCCTAGCACCAGTGCTTAATAAATCCATAACTTATTCCAATATTGTCTAAATCCTGCATCCTAAACTTACCAATTTAACACAATAGAGAAAAATCCCGTCATTTAATAGCAACCAAGGTAGAAACACCCTAAACTTTCCATTTAAGCCATTTGGCTCAGTCAGAGGCATCTTTTTCTAGAAAGAAATACCTTCGCAATATCAACAATTGAAAATCATGAATTTATTTAGATTTAGATTTTTAAATTCTATCCATACGGTTGGATCTAGTAGTGCTATCTCCAATTTTTTTCTATAAATTTTGAAAAGAAAATTTCAGAATTCCTTCTAAATTCAATTACGAATAAAATATTATCATTTTTTTGAATACAACTTGTTGGAATGAATTTGAAATAAGGTTGACTTCTATTTATATGGTGATTTTTAAAAAAAATTGTGACTTCTACGTCTTTGACCTCGTTCTTGCACATTTAGTTTTGAACTAAAGTCAATGCAAATTGATCACCCACATACTCCCACTATTGTAATTTCAAGAATGTATATATTCTAGTGTTACCAAATCCAAACGATGGATAGGGCAGCAACCTCATAAAGTATCATCAAAAATTAGGATGACTTTCATCCAAGTAGGAGTGAGATAGAAACAAGGATCTGAATCTGTTCATCGTCCAAGAAATGGATTTTGGAACGCTCCAGGGTTAAACGTTCAAATTTGGTATATCATGAAGGGGTTACTTGACCTCCTTGGAGCAGTTGCTTAAAGCATTGGGGTTTCAAGACTCAAGCGTGCTTACAGGTGATATAGGTGATGTTTTGGGTTCTAATTTGAACTATGAGATCTCCTTTCTTATTATTGGTTTCAACCATTCAAGTTAGACAAATATTTAATGTGACTCACTCCCACTTTGGAGGACTTTACCAGCTTCCTCAATGAAGACCAGGTGTGAATTAGGGTGACTAAAATATTTGATGGTCTCCCTTGGTTGTCTGTGAAGGCTTTGCTGGTCATGCTTTTGGATTAGGGAAATGCATAGGCCTCCCAAAACTCTAACAAGGCTTTGAAAGCCCTATTACAAAGCCAAATATCCTACCAGGGCTTCCAAAATCCTATTACAAGGCTGGGAACCCCGTTATGCCTTTGAAAACCATGGAAGAGGGCTAAAAACCCTACAAAAGCTTTCAAAGCCGTATATTACAGGGTTGAAAACCCTTTTAGGACTTTGAAAACCATAGAAGAGGGCTAAGAACCCTGTAAGGTCTCTGAAACCCCTATGTATAGGGCTACAAAACCCCTTAAGGCTTGAAAACCCTGTTGTAGGTCTAAAAACCCTCGTAGGACTTTAATAACCCCATTAGGTCTTTACAAACATTGGTAGGACTTTAAAAACATTCTTATAGGGCTAAAAACCTCGTTGGGGCTTTAGGACCCTTTTATAGGACCCTAAACTCTGTTACAGGGCTAAAAACCTTGTTAGGGCTTTGAAAACCCTGTTAAAGGATCATAAACCCTCTTAAGGCTTTGAAAACCCCATTACAGGGCTAAAAACCCTGTCAGGGCTTCAAAACCCATTATAGGGCCTGAAACTCTATTATAGGGCTAAAAACTCATTAGGGCTTGAAAACCCCTATAATAGGACCCTAAATCCTTCCAGAGCTTTGAAAACCCCATTACTGGGCTGAAAACCCTGTTCGAACTTAAGAAATCTTGGTTTAGGGCTTAAAACCCTGTCAGGGCTTTAGAAGTCTATTACAGGGCCTAAAACTATTTTACAGGGCTAAAAACCTTGTTAGGCCTTTTCAAACCCTATTATAGGACTAAAATCCCTCTTAGGGCTTCTTAAACCCCATTATACGGCTAAAATCCCCATTAGGACTTTAAAAATCCTGTGAAGACTTTGAACCCTCGTTATAGGGCTAAAAACCCTGTCAGGGCTTTAGAAACCTATTATAGGGCCTAAAACTCTGTTCCATAGCTAAAAACCTTATGAGGACTCTGAAAACCTTATTATAGGACTAAAAACCCCTTTAGGACTTCGCAAACCCCATTACAAGACTAGAAACCTTGTTAGGACTTTAGAAACCCTGTTGAGACTTTAAACCCTCATTATAGGTCTAAAAACCCTGTCAGGGCTATAGAATCGTATTATAGGGCCTGA
This sequence comes from Pseudisothecium myosuroides, assembly GCA_951799445.1. Taxonomy (NCBI): domain Eukaryota; kingdom Viridiplantae; phylum Streptophyta; class Bryopsida; order Hypnales; family Lembophyllaceae; genus Pseudisothecium; species Pseudisothecium myosuroides. Next base: position 29,713,994 of record OX637292.1, on the reverse strand, counting down.
AACTCTGTTCCACAGCTAAAAATCTTATTAGGGCTTTGAAAACCCTGTTATAGGACCCTAAACCCTGTTAGAGCTTTGAAAACCTAATTACAGGGCTAAAAACCCTATTAGAACTATTGAAACCTTGTTTCAGGGCTAAGAACCCTGTCAGGGCTTAAGAATCCTAGTGGAGGGCCTAAAACTGTGTTACAAGGCTAAAAACCTTGTTATGGCTTTGAAAACCTTATTATAGGACCCTAAACCCTCTTAGGGCTTTGAAATCCCCACTACAGGGCTAAACCCCCTGTTAGAACTTAAGAAACCTTGTTTGGGGGCTAAAAACCGTGTTAGGGCTTTAGAATCTTATTGTAGGGCCTAAAACTTTGTTACAGGGCTAAAAACCTTATGAGGGCTTAGAAAACATTGTTATAGGACTTTGAAAACCTTGTTACACGACTAAAAACCCTCTAAAAGCTTTGGAAATCCCATTAGAGGGCCCAAAACCCTGATAGAACTTTAAAACCCCCGTTAGGACTTTAAAACACTGGTTATAGGGCTGAAAACCCTATTAGGACTTTAAAACCCTATTGTAGGATCTAAAACTCTGTTATAGGGCTGAAAACCTTGTGAGGGCTTTGAAAAGCTTGTGAGGGCTTTGAAAACCCCATTACAGGGCTAAAAACCTTGTTAGGACTATAAAACCCTTGTTATAGGGCTAGAAACCATGTCAGGCTCTAGGACCCTTGTTATAGGGCTAAAACCAAGTGAAGGCTTTAGAACCCTATTTTAGGGCCTAAAACTCTGTTATAGGGTTAGAAACCTTGTCAGGGCTTTGAAAACCCTATCATAGGACCAAAAACGCTCTTGTAATGTAATGTGAGAAACCATGTTATTGGACTAGAAACTTGTGGGGGCCCTGAAAACCCTAGTAAACGACTAAAAACTATGTTGTAGGGCTAGAAAGCTTGTTAGGACCATGAAACCCTGTTGTAGGTCTAAAAAAACCCTGTAGGGGTTTGAAAACCCCGTTAGAGGTGCTAAAACAATGTTACAAGGGCTAAACAATTGAAAATTCATGTAGTATTTGACACGTGTCAGGGATTAGGATTTACTATACAGAAATTTAAGCCTCCATGTTTTAAATTCCATGACATTTGTAAAGTTGGGCCACTTATGGACACAACTCATTTCATTCCTAAATGAATTTATTTTACTCCACACGAAGATGAATTTCTAAATGGGCAAGAATTTTAGATTCATGTAAAATCTAACCCCCAATACAAATTCCAACTTCCTAAATAGAAATTCAAGCATTCACGTACTAAATCCCATGACATTTTCAAATGTGGACCTTTAAAATACAGCGATATTTCATCCCCTATTTATTTTAGTTCATATGAAGATGAATTCTTAAACGGCCCAAAATTAAAATTCATCAGTAGAATATAATGCCTTACATTAATCCCGACTTCTTAAATAGAAATTTAAAGCATTCAGGTACAAAATTCCATGACATTTTCAAATGCGGTCCTTTTAAGTACAGTGCCATTTTTTTCCCAATTTATTTTACTTCACATGAAGATGAACTTCTAAATGGGCAAGAATTGAAAATGCATGTAAAATCTAACCCCCAATTCAAATTCCAACTTCCTAAATAGAAATTCAAGCCTTCACGTACAAAATCCCATGACATTTTTAAGTGTGGACCTTTAAAATACAACGATATTTCATTCCCAATTTATTTTAATTTGCGTGAAGATGCATTCTTAAAAATAATGGGTAAGAATGAAAACTCATGTGGAATATAATGCCTTACATCAATTCCAACTTCCTAAATAGAAATTCAAGCCTTCACGTACAAAATTCCATGACATTTTCAAACGTGGACCGTTTGAATACAGTGCCCATTTTATTAAATGCTCTTCTAATGCATGATGGTCTTTTGTATTCAAATATTTCATCGCCTTGGAGTTGACTATGCATGTTATGTATATTGAAACCTCACCATATTTTAGAGTTTAGGATGTAGATTTACCTTAAACGTAGACATAAATACGAATATCAAAATCAAAAAGCATAAACAACGAAAAGAATAATAAAAAGTTTTTATAACGTATAGACTCCACGAGCACACAAATATATAAATGAACACATACAAATAATACTATATGTCTTAGTTATACTCATCCAAAAAGGAAGTTCAAAGAATACCCTAAAAAAAAGATGAAAGAAGGATCATATAGAAGTCACAAAATGAAATGAAAAATTAAAACGAGTGGATAAGGAAAAGTATTTAGAGTGAAAATCTCAAAGGCACCAGTTGCAAATAAATTTTCAACTTCAACTTGAGCTTCAGCATTGACCAATGACACATTTGAATCATCGAAATTGCCTAGGAAAGTTCAAAAAAATAAATTTTGTTGTATTTCATCCAATTCAAACTACGAAAATCATCGACAGAACGTTTAATTCACGAAAAAATTTAAATGCACGGGTTGCAAATAAATTTTCAACTGGGAATGGACCTCGACCACTACCAAATATCACATTGGGCTCATTAAAGTTGTGGTGTGTGGCCAGAATTTAAAAAGTCAAATTAGATTGGACCCACTAATGAATGTCACATTTGGCTCATGGAAGTCGCTTTTGGTGACAATCCAAATTTGTAAGGATCAAATTAGATTTGATCATTAATCCTATTCTACTCCATCAAGCCTAAAAATGAGCATAAATCACAAAATAGCATCCTCTATATTATTTACTGTATTTAATGTGATCGAGTCATTCAAATCTCATGATCTACACGTCAAAAAAAAATACAAGGAACATACACAAGTCATAAAAAATTCCAAGATCTCCTCTACGAAAAATCATGTTGAATATTGGATCCATAGAACGCATAATTTTGATTTCAAATTGGATCACTATTTAAACTTGTAAGGTAAAATTCCTAAATATCAATGTAGAAGTAGAGAGCCCATGAGGCAATGATGATGGTGAGGGTTTAGGGGCAAATCAAATTTGATTTGACCATGTATGTTGCTCTTTTGACCATGTATTTTTCCAAAAATGGGCATCTGTCATTAAAGGATTATCCATTACATTTTTTATTGTACTTATGGGGACTGAGTCATTTAAATCTCAATACCCCCACGTGAAAAAAAAAATACAAGTGGCATGCACAAGTTACAAAAAATCCAAAGACCACCACAACCAAAAATCATAAAAAATAGTGTACGGACAAAACCCTAAACTTGCTTTCAAAACCTTGTGATTCCTTAAACCCTAGACCAAAAAATTCCAAAGTAATAAATGTATCGGTCAAGATGCATTGCATTAGAATCATATAAATTATCATCAAAATCCATAAAATATACGAGGGCTATTTGTATGAACCGTACCAGGACTTGGGCAATTTATAATGTCCATAAAAAATCAAAATATAATGTTTGGTACAGTTTGTTAAACTCAATTAATAAAAAGGTCTGAGATCAGAGGCAACATGTAAGATTAAAATGATCCAAGAAGTTGCAAATTGATGAAGTAGTTCGAAACCACATTTCATAGTGTAGACATCATGCAAAGATTTGCATGATGTACAACGACTCCAAAGCACCAAATATTGTAATTGCTATATCGAAAACAATTAAATCAATCAAAAGTCATGAAAGTAGCATGAATAAGTACAAACAAAACACCCTCACAAGTTCAAATTCATTAATATTGAAGTGATGCAAAAGTTTGCACCATTAATGACATCATCAAAGAATAAAATATAATGTTCATTCACTTTACATGTACCAAATCAATAAACATAAAAGAGTGAGGAAGTTGGGGTACTATATAATTATGAGCAAAATGAACCTACAAGTTGCAAATTTAGGGTCTTCTAAATCACACAACCAATTGGAATACTACCAAGAGTCACGTGCACCTACATCAAAAAGAATTTTTGAGTCGTTTCTTTTCACACTGCTGCCGTTTTTGAAAATAATACAATGTAGGGCATCCATTTATTATCTTGGTCTTCAAAACACAAAGCAGTAAAATGTATTATTTAGCGATTTAGGCTCTTCATAGATACATAGGTTTCAGGGTCTTGATTTCAATTTGCGAGCACAAACATTCTACCTAAGAGGTTCAGAACGAACTCAATGTATTTTAGGGATACACTTACAAATACATTTCATGAGTTTTAAAATGCGAGTCAATTCTTTAAATCCAAGTGAAATGATGACTTCATTCGGAGTTTTCGAATTTTATTTTGGTAAGGAAGTGTTTAGGGTTATCATGGACTGGAACTCCATATAAATTGTAGAACTCGCGACTCCATTCATTTTTGTCCCCCCTACATGACAAATCTATGGCTTTCATTGATTGAATCTTAAGCTATCAATGTCGAATTATTGTAAGAGTTGAATGTGCAAGTTGCAATCTCTATCCATATCATGGCCACATGAGATGATAGTGAACCATTTGAAAAAAACAAGCGTGAATATAAATTCGGAAAATTTAACGATTACTCTTCGTTTGAATTTTATAAAAATGGAAGCCCAAATGATTTGGTACGACTCTCAAGAAGCTAGGAGAAACACTCCCTTGGAACCTAGGAAATAGACATTAGTGAAAATGCGGGGGTGAATTGCGTAAATGTTTTTAATTAGATTTTTGGCTCACTATATTTTATGAGCCAAAGTCATGTAAAATACAATATTCTAAATTCCAAATTATGGTAACAGTCGCACGTGCAAGTTGCAATTTCTATCCACATCACGCGCACATGAGCTAGGGCCAAGTCGAGTAAAAAAAAGTGGGCCATATTAGTTTGGAGAATTTAATGATTATTATTTTCGATCCGTAAAAATGGGAACCCAATTCATATAGTTCGGCAGTGAAGAATCTCACAAATAAATGATCCCAAACACTGATTTGAAATCCAAGTAACAAAACACCAGTGAAAATTTGTCAGGGGGGTGAACCAGGAGAATATTTGTCACATGTGTTTTTTTGGTCGACCGAATTTTATGAGCCAAAGTCATGCAAATCTAACATTCCACACGTCAACTTTTTGTAACAGTTGCATGTACAAGTCCAGATTTCTATCCACATCCTAGCCACATGCTTTGACGATCAAATGGTAAATCGCTTAACAAAAAAATGAGTGTGAATATTAGTTTTGGAAAATTTAACGACTGTCCTTGTTTCGATCCATAAAAATGGAAATCCAAATGATATGGTTTGGCACTCTAGAAATTAGACAACAAATGACACCAATCACTAATTTTAAATCTAGATAATAGACATTAAAAAAAAATTCCGAAGTTTAGGATTAAAAATGTGATGAATCATATTTTTGGCTCGCTCACATTCATGTGGAAAAGCCATGCAAATCTAACATTCTACACGTCAACCTTTTGTAATAGTTGCATGTGCAAGCTCAGATTCCTGTCCCCATCCTATCTACCTGAGATGATGGTAAATGAAGTAGAAAAAATAAGTGTGAATATTAGCCTGGGAAGATTTTATGAATTTTCCTTGTTGAGACAAATAAAAATGGAAACCCAAATGATATGGTCAGACAACAAATGGTTGCAAACAGTAATTTGAAATCTAGGTCATAGACGTAAAAGAAAACTCTATGATGAACTAGGACCATATTTTGGGTGAGGGTTTTTATATGCCGACATTTATGAGCCAAAGTCATGCAAATCTAACATTCTGACCGTCAACTTCTGGTAATTGTTGCATGTGCAAGTTGCAATTCAAGTCACAGCATGCCCACATGAGACGATGGTAAATCAAGTAAAAAATGGCGATGAAAACGTATTTGGAAAATTTCATGATCGTGGCTCGCTTTGTTAAAAAAATCGGAAACCAAGTTCAATTAGGTGGCACTGAAGGAATCTACGTAGACCAAAAATGATTTCAAGCTCAATTTAAAAGCTAAGTAGTGTGGATTTTGCAAATTTCAAGCATACACCACAAAAATATTTTGGACTCCAAGATTTGGCTTGTTTTATGGGCCAAGGACACTCAAGTCTAAATCTCCTACACGTCAAATTCGGATAACAGTTGCATGTGCAAATTGCAACGTCTTCATTCATCACGTCTGTGTGAGATGATGGTGGATTGAATAAAAAGTAGGCAGGAATATTAGTTTGGGAAATTCAATGATTGCCCTTCGTTCGGATCTATCAAAATGAAAACCATAATGAATGATTTGGCACACAAGATGTCAGATAATAAATGATTCCAAATTCAAATTTTGAATGAACGGATGTACACATTCGTGAAAATTCTAGTTGCACTACCAAGGCATCTTGATTTGAATTTAAAACTTGTCGTCGTTTAGGGGCCAAAGTCATGCAAATCTTATATTCCACACGTAGATTTGGTAATAGTTGCATCACATTTGTCGAAAATTTTGTCCACGTCATGTGTGTGAGACGATGGCAAATTGAGTAAAAAATGAACGTGAATATGGATCGGAGTTTAGGGTTTAGTGCTCCTTGTTTTGATTCATTGGAATAAAAAACCAAAATGTTTAGTTCGGCCCACAAGAAGTTGGATAAAAAATGATTCCAAACACAAGTTCGAAATAGAAGTAATCCAAATTTGTGGTCTTTCTAGCATGCACCACAGTAACATTTTAAAATACATTTTCATCTCGCCATACTTTATGGGCCAAAGTCATACAAATCTAACGATTCACCTGTCAAATAATGGTAGAAGTCGCATGTAGGAGTTGCAAAGTCTTTTTCACACCATGTTCACACGACATGGTGGCAAATGGAGAACAAATGAAATGTGAATGTTCGTTTGGGTAATTTGATGATTGCCCCTTGTTTGAAATCGCTTCTTAAATGGGAACCAAGATGAACAATTTGGCGCACAAGAAGTTGGATAAAAAATGATTCCAAACACATGTGAAAAATAGTTCAAAATAAATAACTATTCGTGGATTTCCAACACGCACCATCATGACATTCCGAAATTAAATTTCTAGCTTCTTGTACTTGATGGGTCAAGGTCCCGAACATTTAACATTCTACATGTCAAATAATAGTGCAAGTTGCACCCGTAAATTGTAATTTCTCTTCTACATCATGTTCATTTGAGATGATGGTAGATGGAGTAAAAAACAAACGAAAATGTTTGTGTAGGAAAATTTAACAATCGCTCCTCCTTGAGATCATTAAAAAAACAAACCAAAATGAATCACGTGGCACATAAAAAGTTGGATAACCCATGATTCCAAACACACAGTCATGGGGTAATGGATACTCACAAAGAGGCTTGGACACGCACTATAAAAACATCCCAATAAATGAAAGGCATGGGGTAGAATGTAGGAGAGGCCACCCAGACCAGGGCGGACGGGAATCCTCCCGGTGACCCTTGTAAAGGAAACGAAGTTCACTCAGGAAGGGTGAACTTCCTAAACCCTACGGAGCGGAGCGAGTAGGGTTTGGGCCTGCAGCGCAGTGCCGTGAGGCACGTAGCTACAGCAGTTGGCGCGTAGCGCCGTTTAGGGTTTACAAATTAGTTTAGGGGTTCATAATCCTTGTTTTTTGGGATTTAGGGTTGAAAAAGAAAAATTGCGTTTGTAGGCGGGATGGATGGGTTTCATCCTTGGACAAAGGGTTACAAAGGGTTTCAGGGTATACATTACGCTTTTTTGGCTTGATCGAAGCCAGATGGATTTCTTCAGTCCATCACGTGATCTATTTTAGAAGACAGTATCATTTCGCTCGTACTAATGTTGTGACTTCTTTGAATGCTTGGTTCCAGGTTGCAGGTGTTTAGCCTTGATTCAACAGTTTCGTGGGTTCAGGGTCAAATCAGTATCGACACGACTTTAGAACAAAAAAACGGGGTTTAGGGTCCCCAATTAAACAGGGCCTGGAACCCAAATAGGGTTAACCCCTAAATGCCCAAGGCACCCAAATCTGGTGTTTGCAAAACTTTGAAGTTAAATAAAACCTAACCAATTGCTATTTTTAGTAGTTTATATTTTTAGGAAGTTCTCCTTGGAGTCTAGTTTTAGCACCAAAAATCCGATCTTGAAAATAAATGATAGTGATTTTTCTATTCAAGTTTCTATACAAGGATACCCATTGCGATCTTGAATTCCCGTAGTGTCGAGAGCTCTTGGAAATGAGCCTCAAATACACTAGATCTTGGAGAAAAAATCACATTCAAAGTTCGTTCAAAAAAATTGTGGAGTAGATTTTAGGAAGCCATAAATTGATCGGGGTTATACAAGTTAGATCCTTCAACCTCATATTTTTTTGACCACCAACTTTTTAGATTTGACTCATGCGAGGACTCACGTAAAGAAGATTGAAAGATTTTTGCAGTTTGAGCACCCTCACGGTCAAACATTGTAATCTTTCGCTCCATAAGTGATATTGTTGTGTTTTCTTTTCCTATGAGGTCTCTAACATGTCCAGTTTGAATTCGTACGGTCACAATTCCAAAAAAATGGATACAACTTATCAAAATGTTGGCATTTTGTTCAATTTAGAGCAAAATCCAGGAAGCCCAAAACAGGCCTCGGGCATTGAAGGGGTCAAATGGGGTTTTGGGAACCACAATAAGAATTCCTTTTGAGATTTGGATCTCATTCTCATCAGCCTACAAGGCACGTATTTTTTCCCCTATTTGAATGTATTTTTCATATTTTCACGTACTTCAGAGAACATTTGTACTTGCGCATGGAAATCCAAAATGAGATCGTCATCAACTAAGCTCCGAGTTGGTACCTCCTGCTTCCGTAGCTCGGTTGTAGTCTAGATCGAAGACGAGAGGAGATACACCTGCATGCGACAATCAACACAAAAATACCGGCAGTTAATTGCGCGTGCATGGCACACACAAGACGACTTGCAGTTTTCTGCATGGGCATGGCAATCAACAAAAAATGACTGGGAGTTGTCCGCATGTGAATACTAAATACCACTGGCAGTCGTGTAGGACGACGCTATTCTTCTGTCCTGCACGTCTCCATGGAAACACAACCATTTTTTTCAGAAAATGAGTGCCAGGGCAATGGAGTTGACGGAAGTGGGCGTCGCTCTTTCCTCTCTGTCCTCTCCATCCCCAACAAAATTAGCGCGGGTTCAGGGTTAACTAAACTGGAGTTGGAAATAGAGGGTTGTACCTTGACAAACTCATCATTCCGGGACCTCCCTGCCAGTCAGCCCCGGCTTTGATTTCATTCCTGGTGTCAAATTTGAAAAAGTCCTTTAAAAAAATTGAAAAAACTGGTAAAAAAAAAAAAAAAAAAAAGAAGGGAGGAAAAAGTCGAATCGCAACACACACACACACACACACTCACTCACACCAATCAGTTAAAAATGAAGGGAGGAATCAGCTCAGTCGTCAGGAGCCAAGCCCAACCAGACACGCTGGCATCAAACTTATCATCGTCACTCACCCAAAACAACACCCATTCTGACATTGAAATGATTATCAATATTATTATTATCATGGTTATCATTGTCGATATTATTTTTGGGTTTAGGGATCAAACCAAATATGCAAAGAGAAAATAGAAAAGGATGTGCGTGGCCATCACCCACAGCCTGCCATGCTTGGCGGGGCATTTTTTTCTTTGGGACGTGCCTTCGGGCATGTCCCTCCAATGAAACACCAAATTGGAACGATACTGTATTGTGGAAGGGGGTGATTTGAATGAGGTTTGACGGACTTTGCACTTGCAAGTTTTAGGAACGTGGCAGGGGATAAATGAAGTTTCAAAATGTAACTTAGAATGGTGTCAAACGAAAGCCTCGGTGGTTTGTATGAGTTCCAGGGACTCTCTATAGAGCTGCATGGGTGTGGTCCTCAACATGGGTGATTTGTCGGTGACTCAATGTCATAGAAATGCGCAGTGCTGCTCATAGTGCGGGAAGTTAGATCTTTTGGGTATCACTGAACGTCAAAGAAATGGAGATCAGTGCAATTATGGTTCACAGATACAGCTAAGCAATTGGGTCGTAGTTGGTTGTAGTGTAACTACCTTGTGGATATGAAGATCCGCATCCCGCAGGCTCTAGGAACAATGCAGTCACTCTTTCTGCTCACCAACTTCTGAAATAACATTCTTCCCATCGAATTTTGAAATTCTCTACCTTTGATCGACATCTGAGACCCTACCTGAAATCAAAATTACCGGTATAGGATACAAGCAGTTTTCCTAAATTTGTTGGAATGAACTCACGTACAAAATGGTAATGAAACGACCCTTGTCTGAATGTTAAAATTTAGGGTAGTCAGTTAATTAAACTAGGTGTTTGTCCAATCAAAAGATTGATGTTCTGAATCCATTATCAATTTCTTGGAAGAAGTCCCATCTGGGTGATCTAAAATGTGAATTGATTCCAAGCTCTTCCATGTAGAACATGTATATGGTCCATTTCTCAAAAAGATTAGTGAGACTGGTAATTCTATGAATTCAAGTTTAATGAGGAGTAAGGGCACAAGGGCGTCCTTTTAAATTCTCCATGACTGTTGGCCTCCACCCTTGTATGAATTAATGAATCAATAAAATAAGAAGCGTCACTTGAATACACTGCAACTCCAACATTAGGCCACATTGTTTGCATTCAATTGTACTATTTTTTGACCACTTTCAATTGTGGCCACATGTGATAAATTTAGGATTTAAATCAAAACATCATGTATTAGTTTCAATAGAATTTGAATTGGAGGCCTAAACTATATAGTTTGACATGTGACATTTACCTACTCTAATTAACACGTTTGTCCATTTCAGAAAGAACAAAAAGGGGGGGGGGGTCCGGAGGCCCAATGGAGATTCCCCCCGTCTCAATGAGACTGAGGCATGGTCCGCCCTTAGGCCCCCGGGTTGAGTGACTAACACATAGGAGCCTTTATATAGGAGCCCACTCAATTAGCGCCAAACGATATGGGATAATCAAGACCCGTCCCGTCCTTGTAACCTAGGCATCCACATTGAACATAGTGGCTTCTCCAAAAACTTATGAAGGGATGTATTTGTGAATTGATCGTGCCTTGGTCATTTAATTTAATGGCCATATGCTCAGGGGTCAACATGCAGGCATCTAAATTAAGTTGCCAAGGCTTCTATGTGCAAGTTGATTATGCACTAATTTAATTTAGTCAACGTACATATGGTAAATTAAACATAGAGGCTTCTATGTGTTTTCAATTATTATGACCAAAACGTTTGGATACACCATCTAATATTATCTGAGACAAAACTTTGGGGCAAGCCAAGACTTTTGGAATAATAATATATTCATTTTGGATTTCCATTTAAAAAGTTTGGTGCAAGTCCAAACTTGTGAACAATTCATTTAATTTTTTTTGAGACAAAGTTTGGTGCTTGCAAGTCCAAACCTTTGGACAATTCATTTCCTATTTTTTGTTCCAAAGTTTGATGAAATCCAAACTTGTGGACAATTCATTTCCTATTTTTTTTGACAAAGTTTGGGAAAATCCAAACTTGTGGACAATTCATTTCCTATTTTTTTGGACAAAGTTTGGGGAAATCCAAACAAGTGAACAATTCATTTCCTTTTTTTTTTTCCAAAGTTTGGGGAAATCCAAACTTCTTAATAATTCATTTCCTATTTTTTTGGACAAAGTTTGGGGAAATCCAAACAAGTGGACAATTCATTTCCTATTTTTTTTGACAAAGTTTGGGGAAATTCAAACTTGTGGATAATTCATTTCCTATTTTTTTTTTAAAGTCTGGTGCAAGCCCAAACTTTAGGATATTAAAGCATTTCCTATTTTTTTTACAAAATTTTGGTGCAAGCCCAAACTTTAGGATATCAAATCATTTCCTTTTTTTTTACAAAAGTTTGGTGCAAGCCCAAACTTTAGGATATCAAATCATTTCCTATTTTTTTTTGCAAAAGTCTGGTGCAAGCCCAAACTTTAGGATATTAAACCATTTCCTATTTTTTTTACAAAAGTTTGGTGCAAGCCCAAACTTTAGGATATTAAATCATTTCCTATATTCTTTACAAAAGTCTAGTGCAAGCCCAAACTTTAGGATATTAAACCATTTCCTATTTTTTTTACAAAAGTTTGGTGCAAGCCCAAACTTTAGGATATTAAATCATTTCCTATATTTTTTACAGAAGTTTGGTGCAAGCCCAAACTTTAGGATATTAAATCATTTCCAATTTTTTTTTACAAAAGTTTGGTGCAATCCCAAGCTTCTGGAATAATGGTATATTAATTTCATGTCGCTAATGAGCACTAATTAATCCCATAAAATAAGAAGTGGGCGTTATATGCACTCTTTCATTACTTCATGAATCTATTTCTTTTCTTTAGATGAATGTATAACTCTGAAAGTATTTGAGTAATAACAGTCTTTTGGCCAAAAATAGGGATTTCACTACCAGTCAATTTGCTTTGCTTTTGTCAACCTTGAAGGTAGAACTGAGCCATACGACATGTAGATTTAGTAGGTGCTGAATTTAATTCCATGAAGTAGGATGTGGCCTATATATGCATGGGTATAGTATTCTTTCTTTATGGTCACTGTAAATACTGCGGGTCAGCCTTATATTAAGTTCTATGGATATGGACTTCCGCCACCTTTGGTCCACTCAACCATGCATCCACCCGGAGATGAACATGAGGCACGCAGAGAACGGTTCAAATTTTGTGTTTCGGATAAAAATGTGAATTTACTATGAATTGTTGAAGTCTGTTGAAGCTGGCTGAGAAGAGTTCGTAGACTGCCCCAAATGAGCAGAAAAGTGGTTCCATGATAGTCATCTAACCACCTGATGCAATCAAAAGATTTTTTGACGAGGCTCCGAGATTTCTTAGGATGGACATGACACGACAGAATTAAAAAATAACTCTCCACTCCCTATTTGCACTAAAAAGTAGTTAGTGTCCCAGGACAATCGCTAGTCACTTCTGGGGCACCTCCCAGGCGACGAATCTATCGAATACAGTTCTAACCCCACTCAGTTGTTGAAAAAAGTTTGTCATGGGCCGATGTAAAAGTGCAATGGGCAATTCTCTAGGTGCCTGGCATGATGGGGTGATTTGCTTGGCATGGGCTGGTTCACCTCAAGTCTGATTCGTCTGGGATAATGACAAGGACAATGTTGGGTACCTAAACCCTACAAAGCGGAGCGAGTAGGGTTTAGGCCTGCAGCGTAGCACCGTCAGATGCGTAGCTACAGTGAAGGAATTTGTCCAAGGGTTTAGGGTTCACAAAAGAAGTTTAGGGGTTGATGGACATTTTCCTTTTGGTTTTATTATGTATATAAAAAAAAAACATGCACAATAGGCACGTGAGTGAGGGTTTTTGAATCCAAGACATGAAACTCTGAAGAAGATGTCCGGACCGTAATATAGCATACTAGGTAGTTGCCTCCAATCAAGCAATAGTGATATTGTTCCAGGGATCGGATGATGGTCGGGCGATAGATTTGATGCATCCAACTGTTGTCAGGATTTTTTGTACTTTTATTTCCATAAATATGAAAATTGCCATGCGTAGTATAAAAATCTCATCCTAGGAGGAGTTAAAGTCTATTGGCCTCGTCGAGCAAGGTAAAAAATTAAATTAAAATAAAAAAATCTTCCAACCTCGAACATTATAATCTTTCAATCCATGTGGACCAAATTTTTGAATTTCTATCCACACATTCCTACAACAGGCTAGTACAAATTCGTGGAGTTGAATTTTTTGAAAGGAGGTGGAGAAGAGCATGGTCCCATACAACTAGTACCTGTAGAGTTTAGTATTGAAGGCAGCAAGCACGTAGACTACTGCCACTGGTTTTGTGTTGATGGCCGTGAACATGCTTGCAACTACGAGTAGTGTTGAGTGTACACCATGCACGTGTAGGGTAAACTTGCCAATGACTGCACAGGCAAAATTCAAATTCTTCTCCCTAATATTATAAAAACTTGCAAGCTCTTAAACTTGGCACGATTATTAAATGCCATGTTAAGATTTGTTTCCAAAAAATAGGACGCAAAAAGGTTCCTCTTGCAAATTTCATTCGAAATGGAAGGTAACAAGGCTAGAATCTTGTTAAAAAAACCTCACAGCTAGTCACCGCACAGTGTGCGGTGACTGTGCGGTGGCACAAAATTGCGTACCCAAAGTTTGAAACCTTCCTCCAAGTCTTTGTCTAGTGGATCGATCCACCCCCCAGTTTGCTGATTGCGGGGTTTTTGAATTGCATCAAGTGTTGCCCAATGGGTCTACTGGAGTGGTCACTAATTTCCCAGCTGTGAGCTTTACTATGAGTGCGAATCTTTGAGGATCGAGTGTGCGATTGCAAGGGTTTAGGAGAAACAACCAAACAAAGCGTTGATTCAATGTTGACAGAGCTTTCATGTCTCTGAATTGGAAGCGTTGTGTGAGAAGAGGAGAGGCATTTCACATTTGTTTCCCAGTCTTGATGCTGTGAGAGACTGTGTAATTTCAGAGTTGTTCTTTGAGGTTTGGAAGAAGGTTTGGGTGGTTCCGACTGTCACGTTTGCAAAGTCCAAGTATTGCACAGTTCTTGTCCGACGATCGACATGGACGCTGTCTGGTAATTGGAACTGTGCCGTAAATGGCATGTCTACGCTAGTTAACTGCCAGTAGTTTTGTGTTGATCGCCATGCAATGCCTACAACTGCCAGTACTATTGTGTTGATTGCCATGCACACATAGTGAACTGCTCAAAATTTTGTGTTAATTGATGGCCGTGAACAACTAGATGCATGCAGATGACGCAGACGTATCTTCTCTTGTATCCAATCTAAAATACAACTAAGCTACACAAGAAGGAGGTGCTGGCCAGGAGCTCAGCCGGTGAGAATCTCATTTTGTCAGATGTACATTTCTTCTCTTAAGCCCATGATTTACAGCGCGTCGGTTGTAGGAACAGGTGTTTGTTTGGTTTGGAAATATTTCCCTTTGCAGGTGACAACTTCACCCAACACCCACGACATGTATGTTGTGGCAACGCACTTTAAAGCCGTTCTGTATACATTACCATTTCTAGCAATGATTTCACTAGCTATATGACTAGAGATACTATTTTGAATGTTGTGGTTGTGGGGTGTGTGGTTCTTCAGCGTGGCCATGGTGTTGGACGAGAAGCTTGGACAAGATGCCGTGTCCCTGGCTGGGGATTCCTGTCCCTTTGAGCCCATTGCATGGTCAGATGAGGAGGAGGAGCAACAGATTGAGGATCCATTTGGACTTGATTTCACCCAATTCGGTGGACACACAGAGAGTCCACGGGGTGTGTGTGTGGTGGGCTTGGGGCGTGAAAACCCATTGATTTTGACGTCTGATTCTGAAGGGGAGATGGACAGCAAAGCAGAACATCAAACACAAGATCTGGTTGGGCATGACCTTGCTACATGCAGTGCAGATGTCCAGCGACCTGCAGATCCAATCGAAAACAACCTCCCTCTGTGCGGTGAGGACAGAGAGGGTCCAGGGTTGGTGGATGAACCAATTTGCAGGCCTCGTCGCAAGGGCCTTGTGGCAAGATCGATGCCCACCAAAATGGAAGGTCTTGTTGGACGTAGCCTTGCTTCATGCAGCGCAGATGGGCAGCAAATTAGGGATTTGGTTGGACGTGGCCCTGTTCCATGCAGTGGAGACGGAGAGGGTCAACAGTTGGTGGATGTGCCGGATTACAGACCTACTCGGAAGGGCCAGGTGGTAAGAACGATGCCTGTAAAGATTGTCAAGGATTTGGTCAAACATGGCCTTGCTCCATGTAGCACAGAGGAACAGCAAATCGGGGATCCACTTGGACACAACCTGCCCCTGTGCAGTGGAGATGGAGAGGGTTCACAGGCGGTGGACGAACCAGTTTGCAAATCCTACCGCAAGGGCCTGCTGGCAAGAATGATGCCCCCAAAAATTATCGGGGAACCCACATTCAAACCCAATCTCCTGCGCCCAACACCACATGCACTACCCCTTCGTGCTAGATTGGCTGATCATAGGGTGCCTTACACCGAACTTCTTCAACCCGATCCTGTTCCTCTTTCTAGGGAGAGAGCAGCGTATAGTAGTTGGGAGCCAGGGTCAAATGCAGCAATCATGGATTTCAGGAAATGGAGTCCATGATGTACGTCCAAACATGTTTGAGAGACATCTGTTTCAGGAGCTTTGTAGCAGATTTTTTTAATCTTTCTACTGCTGGAAGCATTTTTCTTCACATTAATGTCAGATGCTTGCTTGTGTTTCATTCTTCCTTGGTGAATGGGTGCATGCAAGTTTTCTTCTATGTGCAGCTTGAATTTAGAGTAAGAGGATAGATTTGTGGTCAATACATTCAAGCAGTAGAAGAATGGAATTAGCTCAGCAACAGATGCCTCTGCAACTGCTTCAATCGTCATAAGATCCTGCTATGAGTTCCCTCTTTGGGTTCCGCCTTCAATCTCGGCATGAGATTCAGGGAGAACCATCTAAAAAATTCGGACACCTCGACGTCTCCATAAATGTCACTTCCCTTCTTATTGTGATGGTTGTTTGATCTGTAATTAGCTTGACTGCGATGGCTGTTTGTTTTGTGATTAGCTCGACAGTTATAGTGATGGTGTGTTAGTACAGGCAATTACATAAATTCTTTTTAACCCAATTTTTCTAGAGCAATTACCTTTTGGAAATCAGGAACAGGGAGGAATACTATTTAGAGAGCCTAGAGTCTTCCAGGAATAATTAGGAACTAATGAAAAATGCATTGCTTTAGGGGTTCTAAAATTTGGGTTGTCATGGTCTTGTCATGGAAGTATCTTCACGCAACAGTTCCCAACACATGATAGTAAGCTTCTCATGTTAATCTCTACAAGTGCGAATGCTAGTCATGTCCTCGTTGATTTTGCAAATGAACTGGACCAGATAGTGGAGTACTACAATAAAGAAGGCACAAAGAACTCAAACCAAGCCTAGGGATCAGCTAATATTCTCCCCTTGAGGAACTAATTGACTAATGAACAGTTATCAAAGAAAGAGCCTGAAAAGACTACTCATCGGGAAAAAAGGGGGGGGACCCATCTGTGATGTTGCAGTACTGTTTCAATATGGTTGCAAGCTGTTAATAGTCCAATACGGATGTAGTATTGTAACAATATTGAAAATTAGGGGTATGCATGCAGTACTACAACTATACAAAATTAATGTTTATAAGGAACTTGGTAAACATTATTGTAGCGCTAATGGAAATGGTGTGTTTCAATATTGCAAAATGTTTACAATTTAGTAGCATTGACATACTTTTTGTGAACTGTGGATATATTGCGATGCTGTGTAGGAAATATATTTTAACAACAAACTTTCAATATTGTTATTCAATAATGAAAGTATAATTAATGGAAATTGATGCAATATTGCATGTTTGTAGAATTGGTGTATTGCATCAATTAATTTTCAATACTGAAATGTACATGTTTTCATGAGAATTTGTTCGACAACTATACTGTTATAATATTGCAAGTGTAAAAATGTTTTATTAGAACAATACCTCAATTATTCTACATGTGTATGCATTACAAAATACAAAATTCTTCAAGTGATTACATTTTCGGTTTCAATGACAGTAAATTTCAATACAATATTTATGCACATCACAATTTCATCTTCATATCTGTAATCCTTGAAAAAGTACATGTACAATCCTGAATCACTATTTCTACAAACACTATGATTCAACCAAACCAGTACAATAAAGTAACTCTAATTGCTCCAAATCAAATATCATACTAGAAGACAAGTATATTAAAATACATTAAATAGTGTAAACACTACTAGCTCCAATGGAGCAACTTCCATTCCAAATCCCACATTTCTAAAAATCATCATGTTTTAATGTTTTTCAACTTCACCCAAGTGATTGCTCTCAAGTAATTGATCATGAAGCTCTCTAACAAAAGTGATTCATATGATCAGGTCATTGCTCCAACCTACTTAGCACCTCCACCATCGCCTCCTGTATCTGCACACATTACGTTCCACAGAGTTCAAACATTCTTCGAGGTCTAAGCATTCAAATCAAAATCAATCTCATACGCACAGACTGGACATCCTATAGTATTGCTTGAGCATCTTTCAGGATTCAATCATTCCATGAGAAGTTAAAAGGAGCACAAAAATTGAAATGAAGGGAGTAGCTCCAGAAGCATGAATGGAAAAATGTGAAAATTAGATTCAGGAATTCATTGTTCACATGCAGACCAATGTTTTAGATCTTCATCAGCCCTTGAATAGATTGGTGTGAGGAAAAATAGACCAAGAGATATTCAAGTTAAAATTATATTAAATCTGAACATACACATGATGAAATAATTAAAAGATTGCCTTTGAAAATGTGAATTCCCAAAGCGAAGAAATCATACTTGCTTTCTTGAACTTTGAAGTAACCGAGCGTCTCACCGGAGTTGATTTGTGTTTTTGAAGCAGGTCAACACGGACCACTTGAGCATTTTCTGCAGTATGTGAAAGAACCTCCCGAAATATTTGAACCACAAGGGTATGTCCCCTTCAATCATAGCCAATGTGGCTAGGCCAATTAGAGCTCCAAACAAATCACCCTAAGCATCCTCAGCCTCAAGTTCGGCTTCGTCCACTACAACTTGCCCATTGTAGTGTTAATTTCAGAGAACATCTTCATCACCCCATAGTGTTTGAGTATGAACTCAGCATCTCCTTCTCTCTAACCTTTTCCATCACTGCAGAAAATCAATAAACTATCAAGTACGTAATCTTTTCTGCCAAAGCATATTGGGTTTTTTCTGTCAACCATAATGCTGTCAACACAGTTGGGTAATGAACAGAAATTGCAATGAATTCTAGATTCGTCCAATTGTAAACAAAGAACATCAAGAATATACATGTTTATCAACTATCAAGCCCTTCACCACCTAAAACTGCAAATAACCTGTCACATGAAAATTCTGCAGGATTCAAAGATGGTTCACTAATTAGATGGTGGATATCACAAAAGCCTAAACAGCACCATTGCTTAAACACAGCCAAGAGAAAAAGGGGTAAGACTAGAAGAAATGTTGTGCCTTGCTCTCACCTGCGTTTCCTGCACTCCCATTTAGGTCCATGATTTCAAATGCGAACCATAACGTCTATCGCTTAATAGCATTTGCAAGTTTAGGGTATGAATGCATCTGCCACATCTGCCATCATAAAAAACAACAAGATATGATTCGAATTCAATAAACGTGACTGAGAATAGGAAAGCAACAGCATGGTAATTCATCTTTCTCACAAATGTCAATCCAGAATCTTTCCAAGTGACTGATGACAACGACTTCCTTCTCCAAAATCCCCTGAATTCTGGAACTCAAGATGTAAGAAGATGTGTGCCAAGGAAGAAGATGTCATAGGATTAGAGCATCTTGAATGACTCATCCTTCAACGAGCAAACGTGTCAAAAGTGTCAGGAGCTCCTTCAAAGAATGATGTGGTTGAACTCCCCAAACCCAAGAAATAGAAAGAAGAAGTCAAGAACAAAAATCCTAAAAAAGCGAAGTTACTTACCAGCTCTGTGCAAATTCGAGCCTTGTCAATCAAATTGTCTTCGCCATGTGCAGGGGCGGTCGCCAATGTCGAAGAAGAAATCCGAATTCTCATCTTTGCAAGCTGAAAGTAACCACAAACTCAAGGGACACTAGGGAGATAGTGTTCCGTAAATCCGTACAATTGTAAAATGTCCTTTCTAATAGATATCAATGTCCTGACAAATAGTACCACTCGAAATTCAGAAATTGTGATTTTCTAGAACAAGGAAATGCAAAGACATTGGAAACGATTCCACTATTCTCAAGCCAATCATCAAACCAATTAGTGTCTTCACTAGCGCAACCACATGAAATTCAAAATCATTCAGTTTAGAAGACCACTAACAATACACCAAGTCGAAAAGAACCCAACCATTCGCAAACCACAATTCACCAACCGATATTCGCAGGCACTGAGCATCTCACCTGAGTCGATTTCTGTCAAGCAAGAAGGCTTTCTGTGAAAATTAGACACCACGTCTTCGTCTTCTACAGGTGGGGCAAACCAGTCGAGGCGGCATAGAGCAATTTAGAATGCAAAACCCAGACACAACAGGTGGTGGCACTGCCCTCGGCATCGATTCTCCTCCAAGTGTGTAATACTCCAATAATTCAAATTGAGCTTTAATTTATATAATTTTAAATTTTTATTACTTTATTTATTGAATTGATAAATTGAAATATTGATCGAAATTTCATTGCATATTACTTGACGTTAGAAAGCTTATTTATTTAATGAATATATTCACTGAGATGTCTTTGTTCATTTTATAACATTCAAAAATCAATGATTTTTTTTAAGTAACATCAAATTTCTTAATTTTCCAGGTAATCGTGTTTTGTATGCTGGGATTGTTGCCAATTTTTTAATAAAGCTCTTGTGAATTGTTTACATTGGTATGAATTAGCTTGCTGCACAAAAGAATAAAACAAATAGAAGTTGGCAACAATGGATGACTATTTGCTTTTTAACCCTTGGAAAAACAAGCTATATTTTTTGGCAACATAGCGATTTTGGGCAGCTCATTACAAATGGAATTTTTATTTCTTCGAGATTTGCATACAACATGGGGACATGATTTTTCTTTGAAGGTCCAACAATTTTCATAACTTTTGACTACATGGTCAAAAATTGGGTTTACGATAATTGGTTTGCTAAATTTATATATACGTGGAAAGTTTTAAATCATTCCATTTTGCCTAATTAAATGAAAATTACAAGGAGTTTTACTTTGCGTGTAGTTACAGATTTCCTACTCTAAAATAAACTTTGTAAATTCTTTATTTAACTCTATTTTCAATATTTTTTGGGAAAAAATAATATAATATAATGTACATTTTTTAATACAACATGACAACCATTGGGATTGACATTTTTGAATTCTATAACTAAATTCTTGACAATCTTGTATTTTGAATCATTCTCTTGTAACTTCTTCTTACTCACTATTTTTTTCCCTATATAACATACAATTCCAAATGTTGTGAAATTTTTCAAGAATGTAGCCAATTTGCTTAGGAGAATGAATTCAAACAATACTTTCATTCCAATGACCACCATGCAATGCAAGCTCCTATATAAATTGAAAAATTCTTGGAATGTTGTAAAATTTTACAAGTACATTTTCAACTCTCTTATCTTTCACTAAGCATAGAAATGGAATCATTTCAAAACATTCTCACAAAGATGCACGTGGTCATACGAGTGTACTAATCCTAGCGGTCACCCCCACCGTACCTTGGCGATGCCACTTTGGGGGCCCTCTAGTGCTTGAGTGGAAGTCTATCGTTTCACGGGTTGTGGTCAGTGGGATTGACCAAACCCCCTAGTCCTTGCTACGTTACTGACACTACCCCCTCGTACGGCAAAGCTTCGCTCATAGGAGGAAGAACCTATTCCACTTCGTTTCGTGACGGCGAAGCTTTGACTTAGCTACTAGAGAAGTTTAGCGCGTTTTAAACCAAGTCACCCCGGACAGCGAAGCTTTGACTTAGCCACTAGAGAAGTTTAGGGTGTTTTATCTCAATCGAACCGGACGGCGAAGCTTTGAACTTAAGAGAAGTTCAGGGTGTTTTACATATCGCCAAGGAAGGTCCGACGTTAGTTTCCAAATATCCACACGTGGATATCCTAGTTAGTTTCCAAACATCCAAGCTTTTCATCAACCCTAAACCGTAAACCCTTTCCAAATTCCTAAACCCTAAAATTTCCTCACAATTGACCATAGGATCTTACACCCAACTAGTATGAAAATGGGTCTCAAAAAATCTAGAATTCTTCTTTGCCCAAATTCCAAAATATTTGCATTTAGGGTGAAAAAACAAGTTTGTGTAGCATATCGTGGGGTTAAAAAGTTTAATCCTTGCATGTTCCTACTCATCTCTAAAATTGAACACTTAGGAAAAACCATCATAAACTACTATTTGAAAGAACATTTTGAACTTGATACACGTAAAATGAAAGTGTGAATTCTGAGGTTCAGATTTCATTTGGATGGTTGGAATCGCTGGTGCTACTACCAATATTTTATTGTTTTTGATTTCTAAATGAAGATCTTCAAATTCTATCTTAATTCGTTTCGAAGGAAATTATTATCATTTTGTTCGGATAAAACTTGTCAGAATCGATATCATTTTTTTGAGCAAAACTCGTTTGAATGGATTTGAATTGTCACATAGTGAATTGCATTAGGTTTTCTGTGTTATTAAAATATTTGACAATCTCCTAAAATACTTAGCAGAACCTTCGATAAAAGTGTCATGAGAGTCGCGTGGGCTTGGATTCTGCATCGGATGGCGATTGCGGAGTCGTGGAGGTGATAAAGGAGGTTTGGAGCGCCCAAGACGTCAATGGGGTCCCGACATCTCAGTTGGGGACCTCAAACCCCTTGACCTTCACGTGGACGTTTTGGAGACTCATCTTTTTCAAGTTGAGTCTCCTACATGATGGAGTGAGAGGCTTGCCTCCCGGAACTCCATCCAAACATGCATTTACTCTTGAAGAGTGGCATTGGCTTGACTATTGTAGTTTGATAATGAGGTTTTTCCAGTTTCTCTAGAAGCTTTTCCTCATTCTTATTACTTGAAAAAGATCTCGCTATGTTTATAGGTGTATACGTAGTGAAAATTGACACCTAAATTAGTTCAAAATTGAGTTTTTGAGTGTTTTTGAGATGTTTTGCGTGTGCTGGAATTGCAAGACAACTTGAAGTTGTAGCACCATAGCCATGGTTTTAGGGTGTTTTAGCTTTGGAAATGGGTCCTAAACCCATAGTTTGAAGTTGGGTGTACTATTCACTCGGCTTTGCGGGTTAGGATAGAAAAAGGGTGGGTTAGAAACGCGCCACCTAAGAGAAAATTTGACACTATTCCTTTGGCAATTCACTATTCACTTGGCTTAGGGGAAAAGGTTGTCTCTCTCCTAAATTTCCTCTAAGGAAGGACTTGGGGCTTTGGGGGGAGAGTGAGAGAAAGAGAAATACTTGCAAGTGTACTATGAGAAAATGGGAGTTCGAGAGTGGTTCCCTGAAATTAGTGGTCGTTTTGGTAGTGAGCATAGACAGGTGTTGGTACGTTTTCACAAAGACCACCTGCCTTGATCGAGCTTGGTACTTGGCAATGGTCAACAGCCTGCGGACAGTTCGATTGTTCCCTGCCATCTGAAAAAAAAAAAAAAAAAAAAAAAAAATTGCGTTTTAGTATCATTACGATATCCCTTGGAGTCCCCTGTATTGGGCTGGTTTGTTCCCTGGAAGAGCGCTCAATTGCATGAGGCGCAGCCAGCAGCCCGGTCAGGCGTTTCTGCTGCTTCGTTATGGATTTGGGTTCTCTCCAGCTGAAGCGAATAAGATCAGGGTGATGGAGACGGACTGAGAATCTGATTGCGACGGAAGAGTCCAAGCCAGTCAGTACAAAGGCTAGTAGCAAAGTGTCTCATCCAGATCCGAGCTCGGAGAACACGTCGTCTGCAACGACTGGAGGGATTGGTGCAGCCAAGGAGGAGCTAGAGCGAGTTCGTTGCTATGCAGAGCCTCTCGGGCCGCACACCAAAGACGTGATGAGCGTGGCATTCTCGGTGGGCAATCTGGAGGGCAACTTTTTGGCCAGTTTCTTATTGGGCTGGGGTATCACAATCGGAGTGGTTTGGAGCTTTGCTTCAGAACTTGTGGAGTTGCAGGTGAGTAGTTGGATTTGCAGCAGCAGTGTGCTGGGGGTTGGGATATTGGTATGCTGCACAATTTTAATGGAAGGAAAGGTTTCACGTCTTTTCTTGATCTGGAGTGTGTATTCGCGGAAGAGAGTTTTGAAACTGGAATGCAGCTTTCTGGTGCCCTATAGGCAGTTATCGGGTTTGCCGCAATAAGCATACTCATTAAGGATCGACCGGTAGTCAGGATCTGGTGACCGGTGGTCACCGGTCATTAGGGGTTTAGTGACCGGCTGAACCGGTCATTGGGGGGCCGCATATGGAGTAAATCTCATACTTAGCAAGCTCTTTGAAATTGCAACCACAAGACTCGATTTTCTTTTGAGCTATTTGGATGGTCATTGCACGTCCAATGCCATCAGTGGCTCCCGTAATCAATGTGGGTTTGAAGATCAGTCTAGATCGTGCATTTTGACTAGTTTGGAGGAGCTAGAAATCACGGATTACAACAAGGTGGATTAGAGGCCATTTGGGGTGCTTAGGATTTGTCAAATAGGGGGGATTTGACTTCAAATCCTAAAATTTCAGCACCTTAATTAGGGTTAGAAATCCTATTTGGGAGCCCAAAAATCCAAATTTGGCTTTGGAAAATGGATGCTATGGATTAGAAGCATTCATAGGTGGTTTGAGGAGTATTTTGAGTGGATTTTGGGGTGATCTTAGGGAAGATTTAGGTTTTGATCCTAAACACTAAATTTTTAATTCAAAACTTGAGTAGTTATAGGTGACCAAAGCATTAGTTGCTTATGGTGACCACGAGGGCCCAAGCGGCATGCCAGTCCGACAGGACTTGGTATAGGCCTCTAGCAGTGTTTCCCCAGCTATCAGAGGCAGAGCAATGGCTGCATGAGGCCGATTTCATCGCAGAATTGCTCACCATCATCCAAGAGCGAGTGCCAGTGCCACAAGGATTCCAACATCATGAGCCAGAGTTTTGGGAGGTGTGGCGTGCAGATTTAGCAAGGGCAAAATGTAGTGACGTCGGCGCATTGGGATTGGTGGCTTACCGCTTTTGTTTCGAGTTGACTCCTGTCATTATCGTGGAAAGCTAGGATGATGACCGTGCAGGAGTGTTGGAACGGTTGATGCATGCACAGTTTCTTCATGAGGTGAAGGAGGAGATACTTCAAGTTGGGCTCATCTACCTTGACCGCGACCGTATGATTGATTTTGCACGGTGCTCCTAGGAAATAGGGGTGGACTTAGGTTAGCATTAGCCTAGCGTAGTTAGGGTATGTTTGGCAGTTTGTGCCAACGACCAAAGACTATGTATGACACTTAGGGTTGATCCCTATTGTTTTATTTTACCTACACTGGGTTCACTGCTATTTCTCACAATTTTTTCAGTCTAAAAGGATGTCATGATGAGTTACCATGGACAAGGGCAAAGGTGTATCTAAGCCATTTAGACTAATTCCGGTTGGGGAAACCTCAGCAAGGGAGGTGCAGCTTGACTTGACCAAGGAGGATCTTCAAGGTGTGTTGGAATCCTTCCAAACCCTTCACATAGGATCCTCTAGTGACTCAGCTTCACAATCTCAACCTCAAGAAGCAGCTTCACCATTTGTTCTTTTACCGTCAGCTCGTGACCGTTTGGGAGTTCAATCGTTTAGGCATCCAGGCACCAAAGTGTTGGGTCCAAAAGCCATCAAGTTTTGGACTCAACAACGTGGGGTGCGCCTTATTCAAGACTTGAGATTGGAGGTGTCTGTGATAGGAGCACCGTTGAGCCGAACAAGGGGACGAGTGGAGGAAGGCAACTTGGTGATTCCACAAGTGGCGGTGGTGTTGAAGAACGAGGGACAACGCCGAGAAGTGGTGAGACACACTTTTGGAGGGGCAATTCAGTTGCCAAACTTCTCGTTGATCTTCACCGAGTTTCGAGCGGGAGATTACTTGTTTCACACCACGTGGCAGTGGAAACAAGGCTGGTGGCTGGAAAGGGCATCGAGTTTGTGGGATTCATTGACTCTACGTGTCCTTGACACGGAGATACCATCCACGATTTACTGTGAGGCTGTAGAGGGCACTCATGAGGCATGGCAACTTTATGTGTAAGTTGACTTGTAGGTGAAACTGGATTCACTTAGGACACCGGGTTACACTAGGAGTGGTACTTCATTTGCTAGTGACACCGTTTCAGAGTTAACTAGCGGTGTTGAGCCGGTGCAATCTCGAAGTCAGAGACATTTCTTGGGTGAGAGGAATCAAAGTGATTTCGTCCAAGAATCAAGCGAAGAACAAGCAGATTGGGTGGAAGATACTGAGCGTGGTAAGGGAGGAGAATTACCAATCACTACAGTCGACCACGGGGTGAGATTTGTTCAAAACGAATCTATCTTCGCTTGGGACGAGATGACTACGCCATATGGGGGCGTGGATCGAGGAGTCAGGCAATTTTCCGGTGCCAATGGTACCATGGAAGTGGATGACTTCCGTAGGGAGTTCACCATGTGGTGTGAACTCCAAAAGTCACGAAATGCCAGCTTCAACCCATACATGGTATGGAGGGCATTGTTTGGGTGCCTCGAGGGAGCACCATTGGCAGATTACGGGGAATTTGAGCTTGCTCATTCCACGGAGATCCTGGCTTGGCGGGATTACTACGCTCCAAACTATGCAGACGTTTGGGGAGGAGGATCCATCGCCATAGTACCTGCTAGCAGAGGAAAGAAGGAGGAAGGGGGCGCAAGCGCGGAAGGTCAAGAGGCCACCGTGACTACGAGTCCAGTGCCAGTGGCTAACCCGCCTCCCTTCAACCCTACGGCTCAATTCTTTTTGCAGCTGCAGCGGAATTACTACGGACAAAGGGCCGATAAGATGAAATCACTTCGCACGTTTGCACGTGGCAGTGATGAGTCGTTGCGAGAAGCGCATTCAAGGCTCAGACGGTTGATATCCGCCACCCAAGGAGTGACGGAGCAGCAAGCTGTTCAACATTGGTATAGCATCTTGGATAAAGAGCTAAAAACTCTTGTCCGAGGTGAAGCCTTGAGGTTAGGTATTCAACCAACCTTGAGGTACGTTTTTGAGACCTCCGAGAGGATTGAGATCAACCTCTTAGAAGAAAAGGCAGCCATGGGGTTCTTGCGTAAGGAGGAGAAACCGCAAGAGAAAACCAAGATGGCTAAGGCCAGTATTCCAGCTAATATCGGAGACACTGACATGGTATGCTTCAACTGTGGGGGCGTTGGCCACAGACGGCGGGATTGTAAGAAGAAATCCACCAAAGAAGCTACCAAGTCGGGAGCATTTTGCTCTGGTTGTGGGATCAAGGGCCACGACGAGGCCAATTGCTGGAAGGTTCATCCTGAATTGAAGCCTAAGAACACGAAGGAGGCGAAGGGAGGTGATTCCAAAGAGGCTAAGTCTACAGGAGGAGAGAAAAAGTCATGGAAGGCACGCTTTACAGAATTGGAAGCTAAAATGGCGGCCATGAGCTCAACCACCACCACGAGGGCTACTTCATTTTACGCGGAAGGAAGTGACCATATGTTGTGTGGCATGGCAGATGCTCAAGGCACGTCCACAGACGCCTATGCCTTGACTAGAGGCAAGACCGTGGTGCAAGATCCGCCACGAGGAGCAAGTTCGGAGTTGGATCCACAGAGAGATGAAGCCAACCGCCAAGTTAGACTACCAGAGTCATTTGCGTTGGAGGATATGGTGCCTACTACGTCCATGATTCCACCACAACGGAATTCAAGCAGTCGACGGGCTGCCCGGGCTCTGCGTGGTGATGGACAAGGTACAAGTGTTCTCTTTGACGCAGCTACCGCCATTTGTCAGGCTCCTTTGTTCACGGCATCCATGATCTCTCAGGCACAATTTAGTGCTGCTACAGTTTTCAAATTGGCTGATACCATGTGTGAGAACGGCGCCTCAACATCAGTAGATTCCATGGAAGTTGTGCTTGAGCCACAGGCGACGATTGGCAGTAATTGGGCTGATGCAGACGAGCTTTTAGCAGCCGCTGCTCGTGTGAAGACCATGCCAGCGCGCCCGGCAATAGAGCGGTCCTCCATTACTCCAGGAGTAGTGATATTGGACAACTCTCAGGGCATTTTCCAATTGGTTGGGCCCAAAGGGAGAGTTTTTGCGCCTCGCCGAGTACTATTAGATTCCAGTGCACAACCCTTGATGCAGGGAGAGTCAGCAATTGAAGGCTTGGGTTTGACCGAGGATACGTTGGAAACGTGTCCGTGGACGATTAGTACCTCTATGGGAGGGACGGAGCAAGCAAGTGGCATCACGAGGGGCGAATGACATTACGTCTGCGCCATGATGATGTGGAGAATGCTAGCTTCATGAAGGTGAAGGCCATAGTTACGGAGGCCAAGTCGTATGACGTCTTGGTTGGGGCTATGGTGTTATACCCTATGGGCTTCACCTTGGACTTCTGGGAAGAGACAGCATACTATAGACCGGGATGGCAAGCAGGAGATGGGCGTAGAGCTCAACTGCCAGCTCGTTTTATACGAGTTCTTACCGGCAATTTGGCTGATCTCTATTGTTTTGCTGGACTTGAGGGTGAGAAGCAACCATGGTTTAAGGAGGATTTCGAAGATCCTTTTGTTGCAGCTTCAACAGATTTCACCAAACCACATCATCAGGAGGGTGAAGACGCTGGGGGCGAGTTGTACCAACCCGGCATAGAAGTTGTATGGAAGACTACCGTGGGTTTGCAAGACGCTGCCAGTAAAGTTATCCAGGAGGTGTGGCAACAATCGTTGTTGCCAAAAGAAGATGAAGTGGTTGCAGGCGAGGACAATGAAGGTCTCCCTTTGGACACTTCAACAATCAGGTGGAAACCACCAGAAGAGGGAATATCTCTTTTAGAGTTGTTTGGTGGCATTGGCACCGAGTTGGCGGTTGTATTGCAGGCGGGCATGAAAGTGAAACGTTATGTCTATGTGGATAACGATGATATGGCACGGCAAGTAGCCAAGCGCCATGCTCGGCGGTTATGCCGTGTATTTCCATTGTTGTTGAACACGAGCGCTATCACGACCGCATTTTCTGCATTACCAAGCGATATTTCACTCATATCACTCCAAGACATTGTTAAATTGGAGTCCGTGGATCTAGTTATCGCGGGATGGCCATGCCAAGGTATGTCTATGGCTGGCAACCAGAATGGATTAAAGGACAAACGTTCTTCAAAATTCCATGACATGGTGAAGATATTGCGATATGTGCAGACATCTCAGCGGTGACCGCCGAGGTATATCATTGAGAATGTACCAGTGGTTGGTACATCTCGCACCCGTACGCTTGAAAGTCTTCATCATGTGCACAGTGTGCTTGGGATTCCTGTATTGATAGATGCAGCGGCGGTCGGGTCGAGAGCTCACAGACCACGATTGTGGTGGACCAATTTGGCGCCGCCTGAGCTATTACATGCAGCAATTTCACGGATTGAGCGGCCTGACGTATACGTGAAAGATATCTTGGACCCTCACCGGTCACCACGACGTGTTTATCACGACGACTAAGCACCACTTGCGGTGGTGAATCGTAAAGGTGAGCCACGAAGAGCTTTACCAACATTGGTAAGCTTTTCCAAGTCCTATGCCTTCAAGGACAATGGGCCTGGGCTGGTGTGGGATGCCCGCACTGAAGAGATGGTGGAACCCAATGCGGATGAGCGAGAGCGGGCTATGGGATTTCAAACAGGCATCACTCAGGCACCTGGCATTACCGAGTTTCAAAGACGATATCTCATTGGTCAGGCCATGGATTTAAATTGTCTGTCGTGGGTTGTGTCCCTTGTGACTACCGAGCAGAAGCGATTAACTTCCACATTGGATGGTCACTTGGGTTTCCACGAGCTGCAAGAGGCTATGAAACCATCAAGTTCTGGGAGTCCACACTTGATGGTTGGGGGCGTAGACGCCTGTGCAGCTCATCCATGGGACATATGGAAAAGCAACACATTTTTCACAACTCCAAGGCCAAGTTCAAGCAGTTGGGAGCAATTGGCTAAACCAAGGATGGAGTTGGAGGAAGACGTGGAGAAGCTTTTCTTAGAGGAGCACATATCGGATCAAACAGAGGAGCTATGGCGCTTGAGCCAAGTGGAAGAACGATATGGCATGGTGGGTGTGGAGCAAGATGAAGTTGCTCCAGCTGGTGTACAATAACAACCAAGGGTAGAGAAAGCTGTTTCAAAGGAAGAACGGAAGGAAGTGGTGACCAAAGAAACTTGGAAACCATTAGTAGGCCTGGAGGATGAAACAGAGAAGGAACATGAACAAGAGTTCCTCAAGAGTTATGTGGATTGCTTTGCATTTAGTTTGAAGAACTTGGGAGTCCTTAGGGGACAACAGGTCCGTATAAACTTGACGGATGATGCGCCAATTTATCGCAAACCGTACAAGTACAGTGAGGCAGAGCGCAAGATGATCCAAGACCGAACTAAGGAGTTGTTGGAGGCCGGGTTGGTGGAGTTAGCACCTTCGGACTGTGAGTATGCATCAGCAACGGTTATGCCATCCAAGAAGGATATTTTTGGTAATTGAACCGAGAAGAGGATGTGTAGGGATTATTGGAGAATCAATAAGTTCACGAAGTCCGACCATTATGCGATGCCAACACCGGAGGAGAACTTTGACGCCATCGGCCACGCCAAAGTATTTAGTACTTTGGATCTCCAGTCGGGATATCACCAACTTGGCATTCGAGAAGGTGATAAAGGAAAGACGGCGTTTTGGGGGATTAATGAGGATGGAAAGGACCACTTGTATCAATGGAGGTTCCTTCCCTTTGGATTGAAAAATGCACCCGCTGAATTTCAAAGGGTCATGGACCGTATCGTTGCGGGCTTGGAGTTTGTGAAATGCTACATTGATGACATCATTGTCTATAGCATGAATCAGAACCAACATAGAGCTCACTTGAAGGAGGTTTTTGCTAGACTGAGACTCCACAGCTTAAAATTGCATCCGAACAAATGCAAGTTTTGTTATAACCGTGTAGAGTACTTGGGCCACATGATATACCCTGGTGGATTGGGTGTGGTAGCTAGTAAAGTGGAAGTGATGGTTTCTATACCAAGGCCGAAAGATGTGAGTAGACTACGGGCGTTTTTGGGGTTGTGCAACTACTATCGGAAGTTTGTGAAAACATTCAGTGCCATTGCAAAGCCATTGACCATGCTGACAAGGAATGATCAACCTTGGATGTGGGGAGATGAGCAAGAGGCCGCCTTCACGCAATTGAAGGAGCGTTTATCATCGGCACCCATCTTGAGGAGGCCGATTCCTGGTAGAACTTACCAGTTACACACAGATTGGAGCTCACTGGGGATTGGCGCAGTGTTGACACAAATGGACGATGATGGCAGGGAGTTTGTAGTAGCTTATGCTAGTCGCTCCAACAACAATGCGGAGGCGCAGTACAGCTCATACGAGGGAGAGTGTTTAGTAGCGATTTGGGCCATTGCTCACTTTCGTTGTTATTTATATAGCAACGAATTTCTATTGGTGACAGACCACCAACCGTTGAAGTGGCTCATGGAGTCTGACAAGCTTACTGGTAAGCTTGCACGATGGACCTTGATGCTGATGGAGTATGACTTCAAAGTTGTACACCGTGTCGGTTTGGTGAACATGGATGCGGACGGCTTGAGTCGCAATCCAAGTCTTAGCCAAGTGGACTCCACGGGGGCTCGTTGGCACGTGGAGGAGGGAGAAGATTCGTTACCAGGGTGGCATGCTGCCGCCTATTTGAGTTTGTTGGCAGTGACTGGAGACGTCACCGAGGAAGCCATTGTGGCCAAGATGGATGCGGATGGTGGTGAAGAGTCTGGGGGCGCCAAGGACACTTTCAAGGATGGAAATGTGATGAAGTATTTGAAGCTTGGTGAATTGACACCTACAGTGTCAGTCAAGGAAAAGGACCGGATCTTACAACGAGCCAAGAGGTTTGTATGAGAGGGGGATCACTTACTTCGTATATGGCCAGATGGCAACAAGAGGGTGGTACCGGCGCCTCATGAGAGAGTGAAGTTAGTTATGCATGCACACGAGGACTTGGGGCACTTTGGAGTGCGAAGAACTCATAGCTTGCTGCAGATTCACTATTGGTGGCGAGGCATGCAAACGCAAGTTCAACAATTGGTAGCCAGATGCACGGTTTGTGATAGAGTGCGGGCATCATTTAATGCCCCGATGCCTCAACTACAACCATTGCCAATCATGGGATTAGGCTATAGATAGAGTTTGGACTTTGCAGGACCATTGCCAGTAACATCACGACATAACAAGTATGTGTTGGTGATGATTGAGCACTTCTCCAAATGGATAGAGTTGGTGGCGTTGCCTGACAAGTTCAGTGAAGGGGCCGCTTACTCATTCTTAGACCGAGTGTTGAGTCGCTTTGGAGTTCCAGCCGAGGTGTTGACTGACCAAGGGCGTGAGTTTCTTGGAGAATTTCAAGCCTTGTGCGAACAAGCGATGATTGATCACCGCACTACTTCACGGAATCATCCCGAAGCAGATGGATTGGCGAAGCGCATGGTGCAAACCGTCAAGAGGGGACTTTGCAAGTATAGTTTGAAGAAGGGCCATCATAGAGATTGGGACTTACAACTACCGTGGATAGCAATGGGCTATCGGTTTAGTAAGCAAGCATCTTTGGCTTCTTTCTCACCCTATTATTTGTTGTTTGGTCGCCATCCGGTTTTACCCATGGCAATCAAACAAGATGCAGACAAGATATTGGATCACATGGATGATCCAAACACGTGGGCTCGAGTATGCGAGCAACGTGCGGAATTATACAAGAGGGTGATGCCCATGGCTTTGGAGAACCTTTCTATTGCGTAGCATAGAGACACTCTACGTTATGCTACAATACGAGGAGGAGGCTATAGACCTCAAGTGCGATGTTTTCTGCCTGGTGATTATGTCTATTTGCAGCAAACGGCACCTACCACCCTTGACGTGACTGCAGGGCGTATTATTCTACGAGTGCGTGAGGTGCTTAAGTCGGGAGTTTTGCTCTTGGAGGGTCGTGATGGCAAGATTTGGAAAGATCACACGCGCAATTGTGCGCCATGTCATTTGCCACACATTGATGGACGTATTGATTCCAGCGGGTCACGGATTTCGGCTGGGTTGAAATGCGTGTTGTGTGGAAGCGCCAAGAGCGCTGCCACTATGGTATTGTGCGATGTTTGTTCGACTGGATGGCACATGGATTGTTTGACACCGCCATTGCAAGAAATTCCGGCGGGTCGGTGGGTTTGTCCCAAATGTGTGCCGGGGCATGGACAAGCATCTTCATCTTTGTAGGGTTTTCCATTGGGTTCTCGTTGGTTCTTCGGAGAAGGCCACTGAGTTCGCCAGTGTGAAAGGGGCTTCGATACCGGCGAAGGGGGCGAGTAAAGGAGTGGTTATCAAACCACTTGCTACATCTGGTGTACTCTTGTATCATGGGTGTTTAATTTCTTTACTTTGCTATGGATGTCGCTGGTGGTTAGTGTTTGTGATGATAGGATGTTTTTCGTATTTCTTTCATTACTTGCAGGATTTGCCGTAATTGTGATATACATCACAAGTCACGAGGCGTTTTCCCTATGACCACGGTATTCACCGCTGGTCAGGAGCTATTGGACTTTGGTGTGGTTAGGTTGCTAGCCAATTACAAGGTCTATTGTTACTTATGGCACGCTTGCTCTCATGTTGGCTCGATATGATCTTGGCACGATGTGTTTGTGCACGACAAAAGGAATGCAAATCACAATCCCAAAACCCTAAACCCAATTCTAGACCCCAGCATTTATATAATATTTTACTTGTACAAAAATAAATAAATCATATTACACAGCATGAATAACATTGAATACACACACTAACCCACACACACATACGCGCATATATACATATACATATATTATTATATAAAGTTGAGAATAACATCATATAGTATGCCGAATGAAGTTTTTAACAACAAAAAAAGAGTAGAGGCCAAGAAAAGTCTTCAACGAGAGAACATAGCCTATGAAAAAACAACGAGAGAACACGCCCTTTTCGTCGCATGTCCATGATCCCCTCAATTCCTGTCACCATGGAGCTTTCTCCACTGCTCATGAGACCCCACAGTCTTGAGACCAACTTGTTGTTGATTTGCACAGAGCTCCCAACTCTCGTGAATCCGTGCAGGATGTTTGCTGATCTCATTGTGGCATGAAAATCTTCTCTGCCCCTCCATATAATCTCTGCTACGCCATCGAAGTCCATCTGATCCACCACCGCATTGTAAGAGGGCACCACAAATTCCCCTCCAATGCATCTGCTGTCGTCCTCCCCCTCCTCACGAACGATCAACTCCCCGGTTTCCTCAGACATAGGAATCCACATTCCGTAGCAGTACATGTTATGATCATTATCCTTGTGCACCGAGTTAGAGAAGTTTTTGAAGGTGTACGTTAAATTACTCGCAAACACCTGGTCCGTCGCCTCCCACTCTGTGAACTCCGCTTGCGTCATGTCCGGAACCCCTGCTGCTGCCGTCGTCTGACACACCCCTTCAAAGATCGTGGATGCCATGTCTTTGAAGCGCCTACGGTATAAGCCACCGATCCAAGACACCATCTCCGTCTGATCCTCCTCCCAACCCCTAAGAGATGCCAAGGACCTCTGCACGGATTGAGAAGGGTAGTATCTCCCAATCCCCCTCCCCTTGTAGTCGCCTCTTCATCCGATGATATACATCTTGCCATCCCCACCTTTGTGTGCACCGTTACCCCTGATCGGTTTGCTTTTTTGAGCTAAACGGAAGAATGATTTAGCCAACTCCTCAAACTCCTCGCGCTCATGCTCTCCCATGTCGCTGAACTGGGTGAATTGTACCACTAGGACGATCTCCCCCGTATCCTCATCTTGAACGGCCGCCCTTCCGTGATCCAGTCGCAGGTAGTCGCTGGGAACTTCAGGCAAGAAAAACCCCTTGTGGTAGTCTGTATCATCCCTCTTCTTCTTGTAGATGTACATCGACGAACTTCCGCCAATTCGGTCATGCGCATCTCGGATGCTCTCCTGTTTGTTCTTCTTCTTGGACTCCTTCTCGTGTCTTTTGGAGTCTCCCTTGCCTTTTGAACCTCGGTGTGTCTTGTCCCAACCTGTGCGACCAAAAATAAGTCATGTCTTTGATGTTAGTATGCATTTCGACAAAGGATAGTATACTGTAGGACAGACACCTGCCATTCAACCTTGGACCAAGTTGGCACACATGGAGCACTTCTCCATCGACTTCAAGTCAACTTTGAGAAGATTTAGTACCTTTGAACATGGTTGCAGACGCTGTTGCTCGATCAGGCAAGTCTGGCAAAGTATGTGAATAAGTCTGCAAAATAATAGGACACACGGTCTACATGAGAGATGCACACTACTGACTTTGGCAAGTACTGCTGATTAGAAAGAACCGTGATAAGTCTTTACCGTGAAAGAACCGTGAACACACTCAGGCAATATTGTCGGTACAACTCTCATTAGAGAAGCTACTACGTATTCCTTCTCGTGCATGTCTGCGAATCAAACAAATTGAATAGTCCGGAGATCGATAAAATGAACACTACCAGACAAACACCTAGAGAGCGTCTGACATGCCTTGTGCTCTTAGATATCGAAACTAGTGCCTTCACAGGCCATCTAAACATTTGTAAAAAAACTCTATGTTCCAAGGTTTGTTTGCTCTCGTTTCTTTGGCCCTACTCAAATCTCAGCGAATATCTAGGAGTCACTCAGTTGCACTCACTCCCAGCTTAAGCAAGCCCTGTCCGCCCTCGCCCTTGCCCTCACCCTCACCCATCCACTAGCTGCATCAACTTGGCCAATGGCCTTGACTTCCTAAATGCCATGGATTGATCGAGAACTCGCATGGACTTTTATTACATACAAACTTCATAAGCATCAACTTAAAACGAGGCATCATTTGATCCACCGACACTCACCAGCAATGATCCACGCTGCTAGCCACTGATTTCTCCCCCTTGATGCTCCCTCTGCTGTCGATGCTCCCACCGTTGTTTCCCGAGCTGCTTGATGCTCCCCCTGTTGTCGATGCTCCCACCGTTGTTTCCCGAGCTGCTTGATGCTTCCTCTACTATCGATGCTCCTACCACTGTTTCCCGAGCTGCTTGGTGCTCCCTCTACTGTCCATGCTCCTACTGCTGTTTCCCGAGCTGCTTGGTGCTCTCTCTACTGTCTATGTTCCCACTACTGCAGCTCAAACAACACAATGGTAGAAGTTAGACCGTGCTTGGTGCTCCCTCTACTGTCCATGCTCCCACTGCTGTCCATGCTCTCACTGCTGCAGCTCAAACAACACAATGGTAGAAGACCGCGGGGGGGGAGGGGGACACGGTAGAGACGGTAGGAAGATGTTTACAGGGGTCACATCGACCAGCTCTCAATTTCATAGTGCATCAGTGTACCCTATGACATGTGACAATGACCCTCGGTGATAATCACAAGCAACCCCTGTGCCTAAACTCCTTTGTGTACCACCCTTTATTTGAATTTAAACATTACCTAAATTTTATTTATTTACGTTTTATCACATCACGGTAGAGACGGTAGGGAGATGTTTACAGGGGTCACGTCGACCAGCTCTCAATTTCATAGTGCATCAGTGTACCCTATGACATGTGACAATGACCCTCGGTGATATTCACAAGCAACCCCTGTGCCTAAACTCCTTTGTGTACCACCCTTTATTTGAATTCAAACATTACCTAAATTTTATTTATTTACGTTTTATCACATCAAAGAATCTACCTTATATTTTGGGTTTCGTCTCTCAAGAATCGAAGGAATAAATGCATGTATTCTACAACTAAACCTCCTAAATAACATACAGAAGTATCAAGTTGAGAATAAAGTATCGAGTTAAGTATCGAGTATGGAGTTGAACAAGAGAGGTCTTGATTTATTTATTTATTTTTATCACTAAACATTTCAATTTTCTAAACGTAAAGAAAAACTACATTACGATTTACTTTGAACCCTATAGTCCAAAGACCATTTTCTATCAATAACCACTCAAAGCTACTTTTTTCTAGGAAAAAATCCATCTAGGGAAAAAATTTAAAAATACTTTAAAGGCAAAAGTTCTTTCACTATGTTCTCACCAAAAATGCTCCGAAAATGCTATTTCTACTACAAGTACCAAATTTTTGGAAGGGTTTGTTTTTTGACACATGCAGCCGTAGGATCTTGAAGTACTCTAGTTAAAAAATAGGTGAGAAATATTTTGAAAATTTCGACCATGTAGATCACAAGATATTAAAATTTGAAGTGGCAAAAATTCTTTTTATGGCCCTGCAAAGAACCGGGAGGCTACACTTCACGAGGTCAAACAATTATGAAAAAATGTCTAGAATGGATGTGTTTCTTTGGATTCATTCTTCAAGGCAAGTTCGCTACGTACATGAAAATTTTCAGATTGTTTGGAGTTGTACAACATATAGAAAAAAATAACGAATTAAAAAGAAGTAGAGAATGATTCAAAATACCAAGTTGTTAAAAAATTAGTTAAAAAATAAAAATTTCTAATCCAAATGGTGTAATTATTGTTATGAACAATCTACATCCAACAAAATTATCATTTTTCAAAAATATTGAAATTTCAATAAATGGAAGGACTGCAAAGTTTTTTTGGGTGTTGAGTTCCCATAACTGCCCACAAACTAAAAAGCATCGTAACTTCAATCTTGACTATTGAAATGCAATGATTCAAAGTTTTTTGAGTACATATAAATCTGAAGATTTGATTTTAAATTTTTATTTCTTCACCCCTAAAGTTCCTTGACTATGTTCTCACTAAAAATGCTCCAAAACTGCCATTCCTAGTATAAGTACCAATTTTTTTTTAAATATCATTTTTTGACACATGCAACCGTAGGATCTTGTATTAATATAGTTTGAGAATACATGGAAAAAATTTCAAAAATTTTCGCCATGTAGATTGCAAAATATAAGCATTTGAAGTGGCAAAAATTCTTTTTTTGGCCCTGCAAAAAACCAGGCAACTGCACTTCACAAGGTCGGATCATTATGAAAAAAAGTCCAAAATGATTGTGCTTCCTTGGATTCATATTGTAGGTCAAGTTGGATACATACTCAAAAAATTTCAAATCATTTGGAGTTGTACAACATATAGTAAAAAAATAGTAAGTAGGAAGAAGTAGAGAATGATTCAAAATACTAAATTGTCAATAAATTAGTTATAAAATTCAAAATCTTCAATCTAAATGGTTGAATTGTGGTAAAAAAAAAATATACATCCAATAGAATTATTTTTTTTCAAAAATATTAAAATTTTAGTAAAATAAAAGGACTTCAAAGTTTTTTAGGGTGTAGGGATTCCATAACTGCCTGCAAACATAACTTTCATCTCAACTATTGAAATGTAAAGATTCAAAGCTTTTTGAGTACCTATAAATCTGAAGAACAAATTTCAAATTTTTATTTTAAAAAAAAGTGATTTTTTCAGATCTGCCCGAACTGCCCCAGTTGAGAAACAAACAACATATCATGCAATAACTTTTGACTCATATTTCCAAATGTCATGAAATTTGTGCACGTGAAAGATATTCCTTGTCCGTGCATCCTGTTAAAATTTGAGTCCAAAATATGAAAATCTCCACTCACATGCATCGTAGGACCCTATAGTACACTCTTTTCAAATCATGGAATAAAAGTATTAGGATGTTCGATCTTGCGAATTGAATAATATTAGCATTCAAAGCGAAAGGAAAGGTTTAATTCAAGAACATGCTTTCAGAGTTTGTGAACAAGGAACCAACAAATTTTGCATCACTTAATCCAAATGAAATAAATCGAATATTTTTAATTATAGAAAAGAACATATACAAAAATCTAACTAAAAATTTTCATTTCAGTTTTTTGTGATTAAATTATGTTCACTCCATTAATAAGGATGCTTTAGCAAGCCACCTTGACCTCATGAACTTGTTGTTTTTCAAAAACTGTAAAGAATTGTTTAGAATAACCCACGGACATTATTTTTTTCTCATACAAAGTGACTTCAAAACAAAGTCTTTGTATTTTATATCTCATCTGTAATCATGAAATCAATGAGAGATTCACTTGTATTAATAAATCCATCCAACTGAAGCATATGAAGAATGATACTTGAATACACGTAAGTTTGTGGCCCCCTAAACTCGCCACAAATTACTATTTCTAGGTCCTTATATTTAAATTCAAAAGTAAAAGAAGCAATCACATTTTCAATCATGTAAGTTTGAAGTACACTACTTTCAATTGATTACATGGGTAAAACTTTGGGTACACTTCATCCCGTAGATTAAAGGGTTGTAGTTGTTGAAATTGGAAAAAGGACCTTTGGGATTATTTGTAAACTAGTCAACTTTGATAACTCTACAATTGATTTCTTTTTGTACTACAAATTTTTTTGAGGTCATGGATTTTTTGTGTATAAAAGCACGATAGGTGTTTTTACACTAAGTTCAGAAACAATCGTATGATTTTGATATATGCCAATTTTAGTAAATGGGCCTCAAATGCACTAGGACTGGAAGAAAGATTCACATTAAAAAATCGTTTAAAAAAAATTTGTAGAGTAGATTTCGAGAAGCCATAAATTGATTGGGGTCATTCATACAGGCCCTTGAACCTCATATTTTTTGGGGAACCCTAAACTTTTTAGGTCTGGCTTGTGAAAAGTGAATTGGAAATTTTTCATAGTTTTGACACCCTTATGTTCAAATGTCATATCCTCTCAACTTGTAATGATATTGTTGTGTTTTTTTATTCCTACGTGATTCCTAACACGTCTAATTTGAATTTGTACGGTTACAGTTTGGAAACAATGGATACAACTCATCAAAATGTGGGCTTTTTGTTCAACTTATAGTAAATTTCTAGAGGCTCTAAACAGCCAGGCCTTGAACATTTAGGTGTTAAACGTCTTCAAATTCTCCACAATCAAAACTCCTAATTGCCTTCTTGACCATATATAGCGGACTTCAAATTCCAGCTTAATTGGGGATGGTCGCTTAAAATTGGTTGACCGTTTACGAAGAATTCATGTCCAAATTTCTACGATTAATACCCTCTAGTAACCGTGGTTGATTTGGAGGGCGGGGCATAGTTTTTGGAGAAAATGAATTTTGTGGGGACTCTAAAGATGTAGGCTTGGATCAAACCATACAAGGTACTTCCGCAAGGGAGATTCTTCAAGGTCCTAACAAAAAATCAAACTCATCCAACGGTACACATTGTTATAAATAAAATAGGAGGTTCATAAATCAACCTTTCAAGTGCTAAAATTGAATTTTGGGGAGGCGAAACATCTTTAAATAATTTTTAGTAAATTTTCCTCAAAAAACAAGTAGAATAGACATCTAACTCAAGTCGTTTCATATTTTCTTAAGCTTCATGAAATTAGTTAGAAATTTTTGAAGTTCAAAAAAATGATCACTTGTGATCATCAAAATGAATACCCTTCTACAATGTGCAGATTTGGTACATTGAAGAAAGTGAAATATACCTCTCAACCATATTTGCTCGTAGAGCTTTGTTAGAGTTTGAGTTGTTTTCTTTAATTCTCAAAAACCAATGACTTAAATCACCCTTCGGAATTTGTGGTACATAAATACTAATGCATAAGTTTACTCT
The DNA here is from genome assembly GCA_951799445.1 of Pseudisothecium myosuroides. Classification (NCBI taxonomy): domain Eukaryota; kingdom Viridiplantae; phylum Streptophyta; class Bryopsida; order Hypnales; family Lembophyllaceae; genus Pseudisothecium; species Pseudisothecium myosuroides. Next base: position 29,673,581 of record OX637292.1, on the reverse strand, counting down.
AGGCATTGAGGAGATTACAAAAATGTACTCATGCCTTATCAAGACATCAAGTTAGAACAAAATCTCACAATTTGGTTGATATTTTTTTTTGTATTTTTGTTGAACCCTTTCCATTCGAAGGTCCAGGCCATTTGGGTTAGCAACCTCGAAGCTAATTCATTGACGCTCCAATTCCCTTGAAATTGGTTTTGTTTGAAGCACATGTTACTACTCTAATCGCATTACTCTTTTCGTTTTTTTGGATAGTCGAACGTATTTTTAATAGCAGGAGACCAAGAGTCCCAAAATTGATCAAAAAGTGGTCGGCCGGTCACTAAAGGGTTAACTATTGAAAATTTTATCTTTTTACTATAAAAAGTAAATATTGTTGTTCCTGAGAAGTCTTCAAAGTCATGTACGTCTATGAGTGGAAGAAAAAAGCTTCCTCATTTTCCCGGGGAAAAAAATCATGTGCAAATTTATAAAACATTGTGAGGAAGGGTAGTATGGCGCGAATAAGAAAATACAAATTTCTCTTGTTGTAATCTCACAACCCCTATGCAATCTTGTGCTCAAAATTAGGGAACAAACACACTAAAAAAACTCCCTGAACATCTACACAAGTTGGATTTTGAAGAAAAAACCAATTTTATTCCTTTGCGGAAACTATGAGCCCCATGCTCTTTTTTTCATGATCTAAACTCAAAACCCACTTGAGAAGGCATGGGCGTTCAGGGGTCAAGAGCAGACCCCCTTAATCTAGTTATCCAGAATTCCCAAGTTTATGGAGATGAACCCAAATTTGCAGCTCAGTTGGATGATCGGAGTGGGAGTCATGAAATTAACTTGTGGAGCAGGTTTAGGGTCATCATTCTTACAAAAACAAACAAATACTAACTGCATCATAAATTGAGTTGGTCTGTTTTGCCTTGCAAGCTCAAAGCTCTCAGTTCAATCCCAAAGTGACATTCAATTTCTAGGGTTCAAAGGGTCTTAAGCTTTCGAAGATTTATGGATCTAATTATCTTCAATTTATACAAATCTCAACCAAACAATCTTGAAGTGTACATGTTATAGATGACATGTACAAAATTGGAAGTCATTTGGCTGCATCAATTGCAAGATCATGATGTTTTAGTGTCAAAAATGAATGCTGAAATTTTCTCAAAAACACATTTGGAGGTGAGATTTGAATTCTAAACCTACTCAAATGAAAAATTTTCACGCTACCAAATGATTTAAAATTAGGATACAAAAACATTGGTGACATTTTTTTTTCATTCAATTCACTCATTGTGTCTACAAAATCACTTTGAAATGTGAAAAATCTTCAAGAGCAGTTGCAAAAACCACATCTAAAACCAAACCTCCTTATATTAGAATGCTTCTCAGTCATTCATTAATTCTTGGATTCACGTGAAATTTTATCCACGCAAACTAGACTAGTATATGCAACTTTTACAAAAAGAATCATTGAAAATGGATTTTGTGTGAAGGAGAAACAAGCTCCCAAAGTTTAGTGAGCTCTAATAATGGCACAATTTTGAACTTTGAACTTCTCCCGAACATTCAAAACAACTAGAATTGAAATGAAAACTTCACCACAATAACTAGACCTCAAGACCAACAAAGCCCAACAAATTTTATTGAAAATAAGCAACGGAAGAAGGAGATACAAGGCTGCGAAGTTGCAACCTTGAAATGCAGTTTGGTGAAGTCAAATTGAGGTTGTGAACTTTGGTTAGCTTTGAAAGAATCAATACATCTTGGGTTGATTTGAAAATTTCACGATACAAACCAAAAGGGAAAATGCAACTTTTCCAATAAGTTTTATTGAATTTGGACCTTGGACACAAAAGTTACGACACTTTGAATTAGACTTGACATTGTGTGAAGACATTTTTTGTCCTCTTTATCACTCTCGGGTTAAGTCTACATGATCACATGTAACTCTTTTGCTGCAAAAGAATATGTTGGGTGTCCTCTTTACTCGTTGAAGGAAAGGGAAAAAGGAAACCAAAAAGAACCTTGTACTTGCAACTCAAATTACGAGTGTGTACGTGTCCACTAAGAGACGGTCATTGTCCCGTGCCTACCTGCACCCAGAGTAAGGTGCGTTGAATGGGACAATTCTTAAACTTAGTGGTAGTTGTTCTTGTTGTCAGGCTCCATCCTTGGCTGGATGGGAAAAAAATGGGGTTCCTTGCATAGATTCAATCCATGACTAACGTGAGCTATCAAAACAAATTTTACTCAATTTCTATCATCAGTGCTGGATGTCAACTAATGCGAGCTACCACAACAAATTTTACTCCATTTATGTCACCAGCTGGATGTTGACAGTGATTTGCTTGAGTGACTCCATGCACATCAAATCCCATTCAGACCCAAGGCAAGTAGCTTCATGCATGTCAAGTCCCATCCAGACTCAAGGAGGGAAACATTCAACACGTTCTCACCTTCTTGACTGGTACTTTTAGCAACTGGGAGCAGCAGCAGCGACAGAGTCCCCCCTCTTCCCTTCCAAAATAAAAGTTAGTGCTTACCGTAGTGGTACCCTATGGCCTGTGTTGTGTTTCTTTTGTTTTCCATTTTAATTTTTGGGGCAAACAAAAAAGATGATTCAATTTGTTGGAGAAAAAGAGTAACTTTGTTCACAGCGAAAATGCCCCCCCTCCCCCTCCCCCTCCCCCTCCCCCTCCGCCTCCCTAAGACGATGGAGTTTTAGGGAGGATGATGGAGGGCTTGTTTTCAAACTGAACAGCTGAAAAGAATGAATTGCAGAAGGGATGTTCACCCTCCCCTGAGTCTCCTTGAATGGCTTCAAATAGGAAAATACAAATTGATGTTGGGTGAAAGAATGAAGTGAGAACAAGTTATAATTTGTAGCTGTGTTGTAAAATATGTTTTGATTTGATCAAACATGATTTTTTTCTGAAAATAATTTCAATTAATTAAAATGCCCATGATGAATGAATGTATTTACTAAACTTGATCCATGAAGGACTGATGGTTGGTGTAAGATGAGTTGACTCACCATACTATTATAACCACAAGGTCCACAGTTTAACATGGAATGGTAATATGGAGTTCCAAAGGTTAATACACTTCCACAACATCTCATGTTTAAAAATGTAATGTTATAGAGGTATTAATAGTGGTATTATGAATGTTGAGGTTTCCATGGCTTCACATGTCATTTCACTTTCACAATTCTATGATTTTCTTGCTATTTACTTATTGTAGATGGATATTTGAGCCCCTAGAATGTTTCAAGATTTTGAACTTGAATCAAAGTCATGAAATAAGAATTTTCAAGTGCAATTTCTATAAGAAATAGCACGCTCTTGTACAAGAGATCTCTTGTATGAGGGATCCCTAAAAGAATCACTATCCAAAAGTCTTAGATTTTTACACTTCTCTCTCAAATATTAATCTATGCTGCAAAATGAAATTCAATTGGTGCTAAAAATAAAAATATTCTTTAAGATTTCATTTTTTACTAAAAGAAAACATGTGATTGTAAGCGAGTCATTATGAAAACCTTTTAGTACTTGTTGATACTTAGTTGTTGAAGCTATGCATTTTCTTTTGGTATCTCCATTTAATTCCTAAAAAAATGACCAAGGGATGTATTTCCAAAAATTGTTTTGTTGCTAAATCTATGGTACAAGAATGATACAAATCATTTAATGCAATTAATTGTTATTACTAAAAGATATGCCTCATCTCTTAGAATAATTGCTAGATTGTACCTTAGGAGTCACGAAGTAAAATACGACTATTGAATATGATGCCTAGTTAATTTGCAATCACTAATGACCCCATTCTTCTACTTAAATTGCAATCTCCCTAAACAATTGAACAATATGGAAAATTATTAAAATCCATTATCAAAGCCTTTAATATTCAATATTTTAGTTCAAGTGATTTAGGAAAATAATGTAAACTTGAACTAAAGTCCCCAAGTACTAAAGATATTCCAAGTTTAAACATAACTTAGAATTTGTATTTTTAAGCCTCGTGGGATATAAAGCAGAAGAAGAAGGATATTATATTCAATGACATTTTTCGACACATGTGGATGACATTCTAAATCCAAGATGGACAGATTGACTAAAATACACAAGTCATCAGCCAAAACTTCATGAGTGTTTTTTTTGGATCTTATTGAAAGTCAAGATTCAAAATTTCCTTCTCATGCATTTTTGGCGAAAAAATGCGTAAATTATGAATCTCCAAATTGTTGAAAATAGGATACCAAGAGCTCATAAATTATAGAGTAAAAACATTCTAAATAAGAAGAGGGGGGGGGACTAAAAGAGTTAGAATTAGGGGTAATGTGATTTTTTTGTTGTGACTCTTGCATTTGTTTAATGTACAAACATTCATTTGAACATTTCGTTAAGGTAGTCCACTCTAAAGGTGACTACTAATATCAAGGTATATTTTGTTTCCTTCCATGCATTAATAGTATACATTTTAGGAAGTAGGTGCTTAAAGAGGCAATTGTGTTTTACTTTAAAACTTTGTAACAAACTCCACAAATTAAGGTTCTAAAAACATGAAACTACTTGAGTTGAATGCACTTGCTAGACAGTAAAATATATTTGGTAAAATATGTTTCCATTTGATTAAATGTAATTTTTTCTTTAAAAATAATTTCAATTCTTTAAAATGACTATGATAAAGGAATGTATTTATTCAACTCAATTAATGAAGGACGGATGGCTAATGTAATAGGAGTTGATTCATTTATATAAAAAATTTAAAATCTTTCATTCTTCCACAATAAATCTCTAGTTTTAGGAAAAAAAATGAACATTCTAAAGACCTTAAGAAGTTTGATAAATGAAGTGAATTTAATGGCTCCTAAACCCAACATAAATTATATAAGAACCCACCCATGTCTTATATGAATTCAAGGGATAAACTTACTTATGCCTTGTATAAATGCAAAAGACAAAATAAGCCTACTTATGCCTTGTATGAATTCACTAGACAAATAAGCCCAAAAATAATTTATAAACCAAAACATACTCTAGTAATTCATCTCACCATTAGTAAACTAACTAACTTCATTATTTTTATTAATTAATTCTTTCATCCTCTACTTGTGAATATTAAGTTAATACTTTACAAGCATCATGTTTTAGTGGAGGGATCTTTCAAGGTATCGTTTCTTCTCTTTGATCGTGAGAAAAAACCCTTGTTATCTTAATCGTTTGAATGAAATATACAAAATTATGCCATATTTAACTACTTCTGGAATTTACGGGGAATTCTGGACTTTGTGAAGGTCCTGTCCATCGGGAGATCTTTCCGATGGTATGTACAATGAGTCCGTAATGCCGTTCACAGGAGATTTAAATCGCTTTGGGATGCTAAGTGGTCTGGAGATTTCTCGATGCAAGGAAATATACTCCTTCGGGATAGAGTGTTCGAACAAATCAATGAATTTGAGATGATGTCAACTCCGACATTTGCTGTAAGCGGTACATTTGTATCCGGGGTTGCATTAATATGCGACATCACAGATCGGGAGAGCTCAGAAGATACTTCCCAAAGTATCACATAACACAAAAGAATGGATGAAGCAACATAATGCAATTACAGACATTTGGTAAGATGTAATCACAGTCAGATAGAAAAGGTGGATTCGCCACTTATATAATCATTTGGATGCAACAAACAGGTGATATATAACCCAGCTAGTCCACTTCCAACTACATCTTTTTTTGGGGCCCAAGACCAATCAAAAGGCGGTGCTATAATGTGCGGACGATCTAACTCTACAGGACCTACATCATCCTTCACATGCAACGCCGGTCGAAGCAAGTGCGGACGTTCCCAATCAAGAGGATCTAGGACAAGCATTACAACACTGTTATTCAAGAGTACCCTGCGCGTCCGAGGAATGTTCAAGACAATCTTCAGTATTGCACGACGATGGGGATACACCTGGTTCTTTCGTGGATTGTCAGACCCGGCAAAAAATAGAAACCTTGACAGAATTTCCGGCGGTAGAATACGTCGAAGAAGAGCGGCCAGTGTTGAAGGTTGCATTGCGGACCACAAACCACAGTGAGTTTCTTGAACGAAATGTCGGAGAAGACCACGGAAGCCGGGCCGAATTTCGATATTCTGTGGGAGATCCGCCACACCGCCCTTCACGCAGAGATCCCCTGTTAGTACTAAGAGCATCGCCTTTTGCAAAGACCAAGTAAGCCTCAGCACCCAGACATGTACATACAAAAAACGACGTCAATTGATCATGAGATCCCCCGACCAATATGCAATACAACAGAACCGCTAATTGAAAATACGCATGGGTAGTTATTTGAAGAACAGCGACTGAATGTCTTATTTGCTGCATAGTGCAAGGAAATTAGCAATACTTCTACGGTGTCACTGCAGCCCAGAATACAGCACTAACAAGGGATGCAGATCTAGAATTCGCGTCAAATACAAAAAAAGGTTTAGGGTGACATACTAGAAGACCGAAAATACTCGAGCAAAGGAAGTTACGTAGCAGAAATTCAATTGCATTCGATTGAAGCAACAAAAATGGACATTACATAATCCGCCTAAGACTAATAATTCAATGCAAAGGAAAATGATCGTGAGATCTTCCGATCAAGCCGAAGACACAGGACAAAATTATCAATTTCAAATCCGTACTTCAGCAAACCGGAACTGTAGGAGAACTCCCAAACAATCAGTAGAAGCACAACTACAACTTCACTATCATCCACAAGTACAAAAACAATATCACGAGACAATACAAGGACGGAAACGACATTTCAATGTTCACACGTCACGTCGTATCGTGCGATCTCCTGATGAAGCTTGCCGCGCAAGATGATGACGCCCAGTGTTAAAATCTAATGAGGTGTTCAAAAAATTCCACTCGTCCGAGTAATATGATAAACAATTTCAGAACGAAATTTAGATTAAAGCTGTGAACGAAGAGTAAGAAAACAATTCTAAGTGAGGGTCATGCACCGGAAATGCATTCACATTAGATTTAAAAGACAAGGATAAATGCCCAGAACAGTCCGATCTACCGATAGAATCCACTTCCATGGTATACCATTAGATCTCTAGATGTGCATGCACGCGGATTAATAGTCAAGGTCGAGGTGAACTCTTCGAACTCATAATTATCTTAATCAAAGGCATTTAGGAAAAAAATTTATTTTCACATTTACTACGAGGCAGAATCAATGCCTCCTACAAACAAAGAATGTCCAGTATTTCGAAAAATGCATTTACAATATTTACAGTATGTTCAAGAGTTTTCAGCTACAAGCAATAATATGCACGCCAAAAGGAGATCGTGAGATATCATGATGAAGTCCGTCGAGGAAGAGAAACCAAAACTAAACTACTGCCCTCAAAATGTCAGACCCTGGTCTGGTCAACGGGACTGCCGGTGGCAGACCATTGTGGAGCGGATGCTTCTTGACATACGCTGGCACAGCTTCCTGTGCCTTAAACAGACCTCCAAGCCAAGGACTGAGCACCCCCACAAGGTACTGGTCCTTTCAGTCTCCATCAAATTTGTGGGGGAAAATGGCGCTATGACAATCATTCAGGAGGTTCTTAAGTGGATCATCATCAACGAGGAGAACATTCTCGGTTGACCTCAAACCCAGCTTAGTGGCGAAATGATTTAGATCCTTGAGGAAGTAGGGCCTGTCCGGGTGTTTGGGGTCTCTGTAGGACGACTTTGTGCAGTCTTCCTACGTGAGAACAGGCACGCCCTTCGCCTTAACAGACGTCCCCGGCAGCATTTGATTCAATACCTTCGTCACATTTGCCGGTGTCATACTGCTCCAGAATGCAATGTTTGCATGTCTGTGCACAAAGTCAAGTAAATGACCAACATTTGGTCGAAGTGTTACGATGCGTCTGTTCAACTCATTGAATGACCTGTGAATAAGAACTCCATTAAGGTCAAAGACCACATAATACCGCCGCCTTTCTACCTGATTCGACGACTTCGCCACCGGTTCAGCAGGCACTCGAAAAACTGCAGAATACAAGAGAAGCACAGAGTCAGTGACCGGCCAATTCAAGATTCGTTATCTCGTATGTACATTGACAATAATGTAGGCATGTTACCTGCGGGAGCTCGGACGCTACAAGCTGGCGACCCTTCCGCCCTCCTTTCGTCGCCCAATCGTCCTCATTCCCTCTCGCCGCCGCTCACTGATCCTTCCCCCCTCCTCTCAACGGGCATTTGCCCCTTTCCTCTCTCGTCGGCGCTCACTGGTCCTCCTTCCCCCTCGTCACCACTCAACGATCCCAGCTCAAGCTCGTCGTCGCTCGAAGGCACCACCCTCCTCCGTCTAACGCCGCGTCCCACTGCCTCCCACTCTTCGTCTGCATCAGGTGGATCCCCTCCATCATACACTGCATGCAGACCATCCTGAAATATCCATTTAAAGACGGGCTTGTAAAGGAAACGGTTCGCTCGCCTTACGGATTCCAAATGAATTTCCTTGTTGGTATCGAGACGCTTCTTCCCATAGTGGTTTAGACTCGGTAAATGACCAAATGCTCTCATACGATCGACAAGACAGAACTTCATTATTTCTTCGGCCTCGTAAGGTAAGGCCTCTAGCACTTCGTCAGAATTGCACTCACCGTCATCAGGAACCACCTCTCTTGCAACCTCCAGTGGAACACTAGAGGCCAGTGAAGCAATGTTGACAATCCTCGCCCGCCCTATCACAGGTTTACTCTTCCTTCCAGGAACAGGTTTGGGACTCAGGGGGACCAAGTCAACAAGGGTGTTGTTTAGTACAGCAACCGTGATGCCCATCGGCAGGAGCAATCGCTCTGGCACAGTTGTAGGATCCCCCGACAAAGACAATGCAACCACTCCTTCCTGGTGTTCGCCCCCCTCGCTCTCTGCCGGATCGCCATGTTGAATTGAGACCACTGACTCTTCAACGATCGTGGGATCCCCCGATCCTTCAGGTCCCGGTGTCCGGCCCTGGTCATCCTTCCCTGCACCACGTCGAGGGACAGCTAACTCAGTCTCGACAGGTAATGCATGGCTCGTCATGGGATCCCCCGATCCGAGGTGGTCATCAACCCCCTTCGACTCTTTTCTCCCCTCGCTGAGGTCGGCAGCATCCTCCCCGCTCCTGACCAGTGACTCGTTCGTCATCGTGGGATCCCCCGATGGTGGTCGGTGAGTGTCTTCCAGGGTTAATAATGCGAGGTCCGGAAGCTGTCTGTCAGCTCCTGAAGCACGAGATGCCTGCGCATCCTCCTATTGTGGCTGAGTCGACTTGTCAAGTCTCGATGGTAACGGTCCCAAGGCACAAGTCAGAAGCGCTTCTGCCGCGACTGATGCTTCGGGATTGGGACTCCCAGTTGGCTTCGCTGGCGACTGTTTGCGTTGCACCAACGACTTACTTGGAGTCCACTTGGAGGTCCCCCCCTTTCAATTCTCGAGTGCTGTCTTCCGCGCTCGCTTGGCCGCCTTTGTGCTCCCAGTATCCTTTGCGGTGTCAGGTTCCTTGACCGGCGTCTTAAGCGGCTTCCTCTTGGATATCCTTGGGTCCGTTAATTGGATCCTTGAATTCACTTCGCCTGACGACCCGCTCGATATTGGAATTACAATTTGTTCAGCTGGTAACGGCTCTGGACTACTCTGATGCTCCTCTATCAGATCTGCCAGCTCCGCCTGCGCCGAATGAACTTCGGGAACTTCGCCTGCATCCTCTGCTGCACTTGGCGGATCGATCAGCTGCTCTCGCCGGGGGGAGGGAGTCGGAGATTTTGCCTGCGAGAAAGGCAATATCCCACCACAATTGAGCTCAGTTTGCCCTCCCAGATTAGCATGCGAGAGATATACGCTGCCCAACGTCCGGAGATATCACGATGGTTCAGCAAATAATGCACACTAACCTTAGGGTGCTCAACCGACCTTGTTCCTAAACCCGGTCTGTGTTGGGTGATGTCTTCGAGTACAACATCTTCATCATCACTCTCAACTTCTTCGTCCTCGTTTTTGGCCTCCGGAAGAGGAAGGGGTGCCGCCTGCGCATGTTTGTCGTCCCAAATCTGCTTGGCGAAGACCTGACTTAACGTCTTCGCTTCCGCTGAGTCGACAACTTCCAGCACTTTACCACCTTCCGAATACTGAAATACAACAACCGGAAATTAGTGACATTCAAATCCCCGAAATCAAAAGGAGATTATCAGAAGAACAAAAGAAAAGACAATCGTTGTAGTGCATACCAAGCCCAGATATGTGAACTCCGGACCCCCGTTGACATTCACAAAGACATAGTCGCTGCAAGCTAGTCCTTCGAATAGAATCAACGCACTGCTGATCTTCAGATACGGCATCTGTTGCCGACGCCAGTAAGGGTAGTCATCCGGCATATCTTCCGCCTTGTACACCTGAGTGAGGCGGTCCAATCCCGGGAAGAAGCTTTTGAAGCAAGTCCGCCGCTCGTGCTCTTTGCTGTGCCCAAAAATGAAGACAACAAAGACATTGTACCCATCTCCGGCCGGAGCTTGAGGGAAGAAGTCTTCAGGCCCTGCCATGTAGTTCACAACGTGCCAGTCCCACAACCTAGCTTTGACTTCCATCCTTCGTTTCTCTATGTGAGCCACAATCATGTGGAACCCTTCGGCATCTGTGAGGAGAACGGCGGCAGAGCGGGCTACGATTGTCTGGTCCTGCGGATCAAGGTACTCCAGAGCGTCAAAGAGTCTCTTCAACTTCCACTCTTCAAGAATTTTGGCGCGACACCCGCAGGACGTTGACTCGAACATGAACCAAATGTAGAGGTGTTGTTTCTTCTTACCCCTCCACGCTATGACGTCCCCTACCGCCAAGGTGGCGCTGACGTCCCAGCTGCTTTCGTCCATGGTTTTACAGAGATAGTGCTCTGAAAAACCACGTGCATTTGCCTGCACCGATTCCTCCTCCGCCGTCAGCTTGAAATACGACTCCCACATTTGGATCACCGACTGCGGAAGGTCAGCTGGGTCGGACGTCTTGTTGAGATTTTTCGTCCGATCCCGCAACCACTTCTTTCTAGCAGGGGTTTCCATTGCCTTGTTCACCCACATCTCCACACCCTCGTGCTCAATGTTCCGTTCCGTCGCAAACTCGACCCACAAAGAGTCCGGGTAAGGCTCGTACTCCACCCTCCTCGCCGGCAGCAGATGACCCTTGTAGTGTGACAAGAGTTCGTTCTTCATCGCCTTGACCAACCGAATTTTGGCGCCGGCGTCTGCAAGAGAGATAATGCGTTTTCCACCTCTCTGTGATTTTGACTTTGCGACGGAGGTCTTCATGCTAATAACTTGGGCTTCGACTTGATCCGCAAGGAAATTGATGTCCTCCGATCTAAGTCCGTAAAGGGGCTTGAAGTCGTTTGCCGCCAACGGTTTGCGATCCGTACTCCCGGATACATCGACCAGCCCCGCCGCGTCGGGAAGGAGACCTGCCATGAATCTCTCCTCTATCTTGATCCATCTCTGAACATCAGCGTTGTTCTCCAGGAAGAGTAGAGGGATTCTCAGTTCGGCGATGTCTTTCGCCTTTGCTCCCGCAAATATTGATGCCACCGACGGCTGAAACGCCTGCCAACCAAAGGAGTAACAGTTAGTACGCAATTTGTAGACAGACCACGTGAACACAAGAAGTCCAATAAACAGTCGTGCGATCCCACGATCAGTCATTTACCACGAGGAAGTCGTTTAGGCAACAGGCAGTCGTGAGATATCACGATGAGCCACTATCTTCTACATGCACAATTTGAAAATACCACGCACTGAACCCCTAGCACAAAAGACTAAACTAGCAACATCTGGTATTTCATAACTTAACGTCGTGGGATATCACGATCTCCTCATTCTAACGTAGAACTACTCCATATCTCAAATCCAGGACTTAGTCGTGGGATCCCACGATGAGGAGGTCCTAACGTAATGAAGGTCTGAGGTGTAGTGCAGGACCATCGGGAGATCCCACGATGGTTAGATAGAGCGCACTCTGATGACCCTCAAAAACAAACATGTCAACTCCAGCAGCATTCTTACATTGTACTCTACTGAGTGTGATCTGCCCAATATTGCTGGCTGTGGACTTTCCATACTCCGCCACTTGATTCTTGCGTTCAGCAGCTGCTTCGTGAAGTTCTGCTCCTTCTGTTCGCCAACGACATCTTGGTTCAGCGCCCGCGAGAAGTGCACTAGGTCTCCGTGGTGATCTTTGTCCGTCCACACAGGTAAAATATTAAAGGTGGAGGCGAGCTTCTTGTCCTTCTCGGGAATCACACCAAGCCTAATCAGGTCCTTGAATGCCTGGACAGTGTGTTGGCCCCCTATAATGTAGTAGTGCGTCTTGGGGTTTTCAAAGATCTCCTTCTTCGGCGCTTGCTTCTCATAGTGCGACACTACCTTCGCCGGGCCGTAGGGTCCCGCTTTAAGGGGAAGCACTGTTATGACTCTGTTCTCCGAGTCATAATCAGGTGTGATTCGTGCCTTCCTCGTCAGCGCATCAAGCCGCTCTGCCTGAATTCCCCTGTACACGAGCAGTGCTACAGGTGCCTGGTGCAGATAGTCATAGTGCACGCGGATGAGCTCTCCTTTGCTGTCACAGACTGGTTTCCTGCCCCATTTGTACAGGCCACCAAAAGAGTTCTCGTACAGGGTCCTCATCTTATTCATCTCTTCCGGTGTCATCTTCTTCACGTCTGCCTCCCCTAGAGCCACAGCCCTGTGAAGCGGAAGCGGGGTATCCGGTTTCTTCTTCTTTCCGGATGTCCCAGCTGCGGCTTCAACTTCGTCCCCGGGAGCACCAACTGCAGACTTCCTCTTCCTGGTCTTCTTTTTGGGGGACGGCGTGGGAGCAACCGCTGTTACGGCTTGGGGGGGAGCGTTTGTATCTCGTAAGTCTTCCAGGATTATGTTCCACTGGTTCTTCAGCTCCTTAGGCTTCCACCGAGGCTTAGACGTGTCCTTGCACATCAGATGTGACCTTGCAGTCACAGACTCGCACAGAGTGAGGCTGAACTTCGCGTAGTCAAGGATCAGCCCAAACGTTATGATCTCCCCGGAAAGGGGAACCTTCTCCTCTACAACTAGGAGCGATGTGTCATCGTCAAGCTCCTTCATTTCTAGTACCTTCAATCCGGCAATTGGGTGCCCCATTGTCCCATTCACCAGCGTGGGAAGAATAGTGGCGGAGCCGTCACTCTCTGCTTTCCAGGCGATTCCCCAATGCGTAATCTGCTCGTCGCATCGGAAAAAGGCTTGTGGTGGATGTGGACCTGTGTACTCCAAAGACGTAATGTAGCAGTCGATGAAGGTACCAAGCTTCCTGGGTGTCAGTTCTTCTGGACCTTCAACGACTTGCATTTCACTGCAGCATGGTAGAAAGAGAGGTTAGTTGCCACATTGTCCGGTAGAGCAGAATGATGGTGGTGCGATATTATTCCCGTTCTAACTTTAATTTTTATCCTTAGTCGTGGGATCCCACGACGGATGTTATGAAAGAAAAGGAATGGTTTCGTGATCATTTTGATGATCTGGTTTCACAAATTACCGTTGTCGTGGGATATCACGATCGGTTACATTCACGGATAGTAGTGGGCAGGAGGTTACTGCATCTCAACTCACTAACTGAAGGCGTCCCGGCATATGACGACGGCACCAAATAACATAGAATGGATATTGGAATATCTTAGAAGGTGATTGGTGATGATTTGTGAAACTACTGTCTGTCGTGGGATCCCACGATTGATTGATTGTTCACATAATCAGCGCTATTTGTTAACCTGCCTGCATCTCAATTTCTCTACCCACGCTAGAATTTCTCGTCGTGATTTCCCACGACGGTTTAGTACTTGAATGCTCTATGTAGGTGGCCTTCTAATTGTTAAGTCTGGGTCAGGCGCGGTCTTTACTATCCTCCATCGAGGGATCCCACGATGGGTTACTAATCCGCTGCCTAATCTGTGCCTAATATGTGGTCTGGGTTTAGATTGTCTCTTCACATCTTTTCATCGGGGGATCCCCTGATGGGCCACAAACCCTAAAATTCGTGTGGCCGCGCAGTGGTGGGCGGCTAGGGTTTCAAGTCAGGGATCCTACGATGCTCGAATCTACACAGGGACTGCCCTGTCGTGGGATCCCGCGATGCACGGTTTTAGGGTCACTATCCGCGGTAACAGAGTCACGTACTCATTATCGTGTGTTCTTCTCGGCATATGTACTACCGTATTTCTCGGCCATGTTTATAACAGCAACTATGACAGAGGCTCTACTACCCTCGTTTTCAGCAAAGTGCGTATCAATGCAATTGCAAACAGCCATACCCTAATTATTGTTTATAACCTAGACATTGCAAGCAAGAAACGGAAAGTAATGAGAATATAGTTCAAAGTAACTTACGGGTCCTTCCAAACTGGGAGGTCTGCTGTACGCTGGGATGGAGCTGCTGCCATCGTAGCTTCCGCTTGCACGGGTCCGGCCTTGTTTTCAGCTACTACAAAAATGCCCTTCCGCTCTTCAAAAGACTGTTGCGTGAAATTCAAATGCAAAAGAAATTGTAACTTCAATCATTCACTGAGAATCACAAACTCCTAACTTGTTTCTTCATGACTAGCCAAGTGAATTTAATTGAAGAGAAGGTAAACTTAAATCTAAAGTAACAGACTAAGTAGCCCATCGCACAGAAAACAAGCGTGTCTAATCATAGTCATAAAATCCCTGCACAAACCATGTTCCTAATATCATTCACAAACGAGGATTGTCTAATTAAATAATATACAATGAATCTTTGCTCCATTCCTCTTTGGGAGCAACATTCCCGTTCCTTACTTCACTTTGCTTCAATTCAAACACTCACAGCAGTCCATACACATTGAACTCTAGTTCGTGAACTACATCAAGGTTACCATTCTAAGGTCTACAGTGATGAACCGTGAACTACAATGCGTGAGGAGAGCCTACACCTGCAGTGAGGGCGAGTGCCATACAGCCATTGTATCCATGTACTAGATTCATTTGACAAGCTTGAATGGGATCAATTCTTTCCAAGCCTAGAAGCTAAACTCCAGAGCAAACGCACACCTCCATGCAATTACAATTCTACAACGAAGAAGTCAAATAATGAACCTCACTGCCAGAGAACTACAAATTAAATCAAAATGCAGGTTTTGAGGTTGGACTACGATGAACTAACCTGTTCAATGAGGTGGGTGAAGTCCCGCACCGTGTTGTTTTTCTCGCGCACAGGTCCGGACGCTTGCGCACCGCCTTCGCCAGGAAATGCTTCACGCACTACCGCACTCCACCACAAAAATTCGTTCTCCACGCACACACACTCCGCCAGTAAAATTTGAATACGCTCCTCTAATGTCCCTCGCCGCGCTCGACTCCGCAAACAGATGTTCAGTGCCCCGCCAACCAAAGAAACTCCACACAACCCAACTCACTCCAAATGCCAAGCTCCAGACAACCAAACTAACGGACTGCAACAACTAGAATGAAGTCGCGAGGAAGGAAAGCGGAGAAGCGCACGAAATCAGGAAGACGGAGAAGCACACGACGTCAGGAGAAAAGGGTGGCAAGCAAACATCGTGGAAAGGAAAAGAGACCAAGAGGAGAGGAAACCGGCGGGGGGGTCTGCTGACGTGGCGCTGTCAGGTGCAAGACGGCGCAGGTCATGACTGCCCACCCTCCTCATGATTACTGACATCATGAGGAGGGCTTGACTAGAAGTCTTAAGCTAAATAATCACTCATTACACAAAATGCTGAAATTAGGTCGCACACTTGCACCTCACTAATTTCATGACATTTGATAATTACTACAAACATTTTTTTTGTTTCTCTATAAGAATGCACTATTCGTTATTTATTCATTATTCGTTTTTATGCACATTGTTGCTATTGGAACTCTCGAAACTCCATGTCTACAAATAAAAATAATTGTAGAAACGTTTATTTAATTACTTTGATGGCTTGTAAAGTAACTTTGTTGAAATAAGGCAAGCTGGTTTTACTATTTTAAATGTCGGTATGGAAAAAAAATGTACAAGTTGTAAATACTCCGCTCATGAAGTGAAGAGTCATGACCGGAAAAAGTCCATGCTACGTTTTCCCAAACTTACCACGTAACCTAAAAAAAAACCTCGGTCTTGCGGTTCAAAGACCCTTCATTCCATAAATCATGCATGATGTTGTACGAGTTAATTTTAACAAAAAAAAATGTAGTTTTACTATTTTAAATACTCTGCCCATGCAAACATTAGTTACGAATCATAAGCGGTTTAATTTCATAGATTGCTACATTGATTTCTAGGTTTAACCTTTGGTTTCGATGATTATTATTTTTTTTCAAGCCGCTAAATATGCCTTTAACATAATGAACTTTGATTTCTAGTTTGCACTTGTGTCATTTTTCTAGAAAATGATTAGTCCAAATTATTTAATTAAATAGAGATGACTGTAACGATTACATAAGTACAGGGAACATTGTTGATGATTGTCCTATATAATTCTTTCTCATTCATCTCCTAGGCAATCATTTTCATGTATACAATCAACATGATTGGCAAATGTGTAATGAAGAAATAATATCTAAATTATCTTATTGTCTTCTATATTAATTGTCTTGCAATGATCATTGAATAGATGTGGACAAGAGCGTGATTGCCCGCGGTTTTAGGGGCATACTAGGTGTTAATCTATTTAATTTACTTGTGTTTTGGAGCATATCTAGAGACAGTTCTCCAAAGTATGTGACCAAGCCCAGCCGCCCATGATCTTAAAATTACTTGCAAAAAATGGAAATTAAAAAAAAAAAATGTCAAACAAAGGACGTTCAGAAATGATCTTCAATTTATGAAAAAAAAATTAATATTAAGTTACAACTTCAATTTTCTGTTTTAAAATCGACATGTAATATGTATCGCAATTTTGGAAAACGTACCATGGACTTTTCTTGCTCATGACTCCATGTTTCAGGTGCTCAAGCTTTTGGGTTCACGAGATTTGGTACAATTCGTTTCTGTAGGATACGTATAATCAGGTCGTGTAGGGGAAGAATTCCGAGTATTGATCGGGGAAGCATGTGACATTCTGTCAAGTGAAAGTCTTCAGAGTTTGATCCGCTTTGGTCAAAGCATCATTGACTCCTAGAAAACGGTGCAACGATACCATCCTTGAATGCGGCGAATTTCAAAATGTCAGTGAAGAATCAGAATTTCAGTGAAGCCTGGATTTGCAAAGTTCCAGTCAGAAAGTCAAGAGCCCCACGCCCTCCCTCCTTGTAGTCGGAGATGCGCAGAATTCGAGAATGCAATCAACTTCCGAAGTGAAGGACCGCACGTACCCCCCAGCCGTTGTTGATTGTGGCACGGCATTCAAGAACGCATCCAACATTCGAAATCAAGGATCGCTTGGTGATTTCAAAATTCGCGGCGGGAATTCAGAGCTAAAGAATTTCAACCAGCCACTTGGTTCATAACCCGAAAAGAACCTGGAGCTTGCTCTTTTCGATTGCACACGTGAACAGGCGGAGCAGGCTGCGGAGTGGCAAGTGGGTGTCTGCCGGCGTTGGCGACAGAGTGGGCATGGAGGCGCACGAAGTTCTGACCGAGCCAGTTGCTGCAAGGTAAGAATGCATCCCTTGCAAGTGTTATGCGATTCCGAATGTTGAGGATTTTGTAGTCGAATTGAAGCCACTGCACTCTGTCACAAACTGAGGATGTCGTAGATTGAAAGTGAAACAGAGTCTGCGATAATTTTCTTCGCGCATTGGTCTCATTTTGCGAAAAATTCACGTGCTTAAGGGATCACCATGCTGTGGTGACATCAAGGTTCCTTTTGAATCGCAGAACGGCACTGCCCTGAGGGCAAGTTGATATGAGAACCTTGTACGTGGATGACAACCGGTCAGAACGTCTTCACAAAGTACTGAAATTAGGTTGCGTTAGGAATTAGGCGGACTTACATGAGGAAAACCCAGCCATCAAATTCAACTAGTTCTAAGAACATTTCTTATTGTACCTATGGAGGTTCAGGAGTCTGAATTACAACAAAATCCACTTTAAAAGTAGAGAATTTTTGTACAGTAACTGAGAATAGTTATAGAGTGTCGAATGTCATGAAACCGGTGACAGGAAACCTAATTTCACGATCTTCGGTAAATACGTCGGTCTACGACAGTAGAATTCGTGTATATATCCAGCATACGTAAGCATCGTGGGATCCCACGATCTCCGCTTATTGAGCGTGGGCGAGACCTCTCAGTCTTCGAGTATAGAGATATCGCGGTCTGGTAGTCGAGGGATGTTCTATCGTTTCGTCGTGGGATCCCACGATCGATTGAACCTTGGCTGTGGCCTTCCTGGTGTACGTCTAGGTGCCTTACTTATCGATGACCGTCATACTCCTCGTCGATCTTGTATAAGCATCGTGGGATCTCACGATCACATTTTTGGTTGGCACCAGGTTCTCCTACTTGGGGGGGTTCACAAACACTCTTCCGGATTTTACAGGATACCGAACTCGTGGGATCCCACAATTGATTGATAATATGTCGGGGACTCGTCAGAATGATTCAGTTTGACCCACTACTTCATTTGTATTTCTGTAGCGGTCTATGTGATCCCTTAGGAGGATCTTGGAATACCGCGATCTCTGGTTTAAGTGATTAAGCGCCAAGAGTGTCGTGGGATCCCACGATGTACTGAACGTTCTTTGGTTAATGTCTTCTAAACTTCTGCGACGTTTTCCTGAATGCCTTGGCTTCTTCCCAGTGGTTCTGGGACGGCCTTCTTGAGATCGCACTATCGCGTCTGGGCTTTCGAACTTCTTGTTGACAGTAACTAGATTCACTTGTTCATGTTGCGTTGCCGTGTGATCGTGAGTTCCCACGACTGTATAGACGTTGATGCTTCTGTCCTTCATGTCGTGAGGTTACAATGCCATGAATGCAGCGCTCTTCTGTAGACATGTCTAACTCCTTGAATGTATGATGTATAGGTTTTACGGATCGTTTTAATCTTGTCCACGGGATTCGATAGAGCTCACTCTGACAATGGATTCATTCTGTGAGTCTGCTGCTGACGCGATAGTTCCGTATGTGGACGGAACGCATGTAGAGGGTGAATCACAGGATTCCACCGATGGATGTGAAGCGTTTGTGAATGGTGATTGGGTTAAGCTTTTTGTGCCTGGATTCGGTGAAGTTGGATCAGGAATCGTTAAAGAGGTTCGTCCCCAGGGCCAGTGGCTGGGTGTGCCCATACCTGTTGAGCCTTGGATTTACATTCTGGTGCGACCTCATTCTATCAAATTAGAATTCCAGGATTTGAAATGCTTTCCTTGTCAAAGGGGTATGAACACATTAGAGGATGTTCAAGAGAATGTAGTGTTGTGGAGAGCCGCCGACGTTGTTAGAGCGTCGGGGGATCCCCCGATGGATCCATGTTCGTATATTCGTCAAGGAGCCTGGTTTGGACTTGATGTGCATCAGAAGGACGCCGACGGACTCCTCGTTTCCTCGGGTCGTATCATTTGTTGGAGTCCAGAGGATCATTTCCAAGAGGAGATACTTGGTGAAGGTTTCCTAGGTGTGACAGTCCTCGATGTTTTTGTGGGTGACACTGAAGCCATAATGTCTCACGACAGGTGGGCAATTTCGGAGTGCTGGTTTCCCAACGGTCGTTCGTTGAAGGAGACAGTGGATCATTTTGCCGCCATTCCCGATATGGACGACCCTCTCGCTTACCTCGGAGGTAGAATGAAAGCACCATACCGGTTTATAGTTCGCAAACCCAATCTGGAACTGAAGGAATCGCAGTACTCCCGCAAAACGGCAGACGAGGAGATTCGGAAAGTCAGCTCGGAGAAGTGCTGCAGACGTCTATGTTGTCAGCATTATAACCAGGAGTTCACGCTGTCGTACGCGCAATCTAGGCGTAAGTATCTTTAACAACAAAACGTGCTAAAATGACACAAGTTATCATCCCAGGAGATTCCGAACGTTGCTTCAAAATTAGTATTTTCTAGACCTCTAAGTTTCCGGACTTTGACCACCTCGAGAGGGGTCCTTTCAACACACGAACTCTTTTCCGGAACTACTTTCTTTCCGGATTCTCTTCCGGATCCAGCTTTAACCAATTTTCCGGTTCCGTCTTTCTAACAAGTTGGTTTTCGATACCTCTGTTTTACCCTCAGAGGGTTCCTCACTTGCTCTTTCCGAGGGGTAGGGAACTGCACCACTCCGTATCTGACATAAACTCTATTAACGTAAAACAAAACACAACCCAAGAATAGATCTAGTTGAGTAAACAGGGTGGCATCCTCACAACATCCCGGATGGCCTATCCGGAAAGTTGGTCACACAGGGTAGCGTTAGGTCCTCCTTACTACAACGACGGATATCGGACTTCCGGAACTAAGGGAATGACTTCCTAGCTCTCGACCGCTCATGAGGTTGACTAGCCTTTCGGATGGGTGGAAATATTCCTCTGGCGGTCGCCTATCTCCGCACGGAACCGCCCCTGCGAATTCCGGACTAGCTTCCGGACCACTCCTTGGTCTCCACCGGATTACCGTACTAGTGATTTAAAGGCGCCACTTTCTCACTGCGCAAGTCTAAAAACTCATCTGCAAGACACACTTAGCCTAATCCGGCAGTCCACGAATCCGGACTCCTCCCCCTTGCACACTCTCACTTACACATCCACACAAGTGACTATAGACGCGATACGCAAGAGAATAATCCAACGAGTGCTTTCCTGAATGCTTCAGATTAAATGAACAAGGAAAAAGAATGACAGGCCAACAAACCGGCCCGCCCTTAAAAACCCACAAAAAGGCAGCCAAAACGGCCACCAGAAAAACCGGCCAACGGCCAAAGAAAAAGCAAAAAGGCAACGACCCTGAAGACCATTCCGAGAAAACTGGAAAACCGTTTAACTCCTAAAAGTCCGGAACTACTGGCTCCACATCCGGAAAATCCGGTTCCGGAACTACCATCCTGGTAAGAATCCTAACTATAATTACGGCTACCCTAGATAGTCACCTATTTCTCTTAGCCTTCTTTACAGAAGTGCCACCCTGAGATGGCGATCCACCTGTCTTCTGGGGTGGGGTGTTCTTTGTTTTCCACCTGGTCCGGGGAGGCTGCAACTCTTCTTCCTCCAATTGAGTCGTCTCCTCCTCTTCCGATTCCGGGTCCGTCTCGCTCAGTAACCGTCGCCCCCTTGGTTTCGGAACAGTAAGATCGATGAGCTGGGACGATGGCATTGTCTGGAGAAAGGACTGGAGCATGTGAGTGAAACTCACTGGATCCGTCCGAGCTAGGTTCAACACCATTCCGGGTAAAGCTGGTTCCCGGAAAGTAGAAGCAACCGGTCTGTCGGGGAAGAGATTCGCCACCGACGCAGTTCTTCCGGCTGGAACTCCTAAGACAACGTCCTTTACCGGAGTCGAGGCCGCAAACTGCTTCACTAGCGACCTCCTCTTCTGGGCCGATGCTGTTCCGGCTTGAGATGTTCCGGCAATTGTTTTACTCTTTGCCGGAGAAGGATGGTTCTGTGCCCCTCCTTCGTAGAGATCCTGACCCAGATCAAAAAGGCCTTGGTGTAACCCCTCAAGCGGATCCAAGTTTCCCAACAGTTGCCGGACTTCCTTGAGCATTCCTTCAATCCGGACTTCAAAATCTACGAGGATGCTCACCACCTTCGTTTCGGCCACGTGACCATCCTTCACCATCTGATTATTCCAGAGTGTAGCTCTGGCAAGAATATCCGCCGGATTGTCAAACAGGCTCTTGACGTTCCGGACCAGATCGAGGGCTTTTCCCTCCTTTGCTTCAGCGGCCATCCGCTCTTTTTCCGACCACGCAGCTTGTTCTCGAAACCGGTCCCGTTCTTGCTCCAAGGTCAGAATCCGGTCCTTCAGTTGCTTCACCGCTTCCGGATCTGGCTTTTCCGTCAACGCCATCAGGATTTGGGTTTCTTCCTTCACACCCAATTTCTCGCACATCTCCCGGATCAACGCCGACATCCGCTCATTCGGTGCCCGGGTAGCTAACAGCCATTTGATGGTGGCCTCTAGCTGATCCGTTTCCGGAAGTGGTTCTCGGGGCTTCTCCACCTCCACGGCTTCTTGCTTCCCCCGCGCACCCTGATCAGTTGATTTACGGCGCATCCCTCCAACGTTTGGTGATGCCTTCTCCGGTTCTGGTTCTTCTTCTTCCGGCTCGAGCTCATCCGGTTCATCTTCCGCGGGAAGTCCGTACTTCAACAAATTCTCGCCCTTCCAGTACACTGTCATTTTCGGTCCGGCCAGTGCATCCTCGGAGTGATACAGATGGAAAAGATAGGGGCTAATCGGACTTGACTTCTTGTTCGCGATATTGACCGCTAACTTTTCCACTACGGAGTGAATGATCACTCCCCAACTGACCGGCCTGGGAGCCGGATTCTCTCTATCTCCCAGCGCTCCGAAAATAGTGTTTGCCACCGTCATTGTAATCCGGGTGGGCTTTTCCGGATACAAGATAGGGATGAGGAATGCTAACAACTGTCCATCCCGGGGACTCTTACAATCACTCGCGGTGTTCCCTTCCTTGGAATCCGCATGACTTCGGAATACCTCCACGGCGTAAGTGTCCGTCCGGGACGCCATTCCGGAACCCCTGCTCGGCGTAAAGTATGCCTTCGCCCACAACTCCGGAGTCCAGGCCCTAGATCGACCCCTAATCATCAAATTGAACTGATTACCCACTCCGGAAACCAGCTCGTCAATCATCTCTTCACTCTGAACGTTCCATGGACGTTTTACCAATCCTAAACACCCCATGATTTCTAGGTCCTCTTCTAACTCCTTCAGGAGCTCCGAATCCAATAGGATAACCGGACGTACGCCCCGGGCTGTCACTACCAACCTCCGGGATCGACTCGCTTCCGCTATCTCACCGACTGCTAGGACAATCCGGTGCAATCGGCACCTTCCTCCCTTTCTCTCCCTAACACGCCCTAACTCACCACTCTTTCTCTCTTCTAACGCACCGTGGAAGAGCACGGGTAAAAGAGACTGAATGAGGCTGGCGGTGGGGTTTAAGTACCTGTCGAAACCCTAAGTTCCCGCCGCCAAAAACGTTCTCGTAAGTTCCCTAGCCGAAACCTAGGCGGTAGGTCCCTACGATCCGGAACATTCCGGAACCTTCCGGCTTTCCGGCTACGGTTTCCGGCATACTGCGTAACCTATTTAGAGTTTTATCTTTTCTACGTAGAAACTAATTTCTATTTCTAATATCTAAGTCCTAACTTTGTATTTAAATGCAAAAATTGAAAAAGTTCTGCTACTTTTACCTCCACTAAATTGTTAATTGGGACTTTCCGGATGATACGTACTCCCACACACGCTGTTAGTAAGGCAGAAGTACTACTTGAAGTCGTTTGACGAGCGCCGTGAATATGGGATTGGAGTGGGAGGACAACTACACGAAAGGTACGGGGAGCGGAAGCGGAAATACGTCACGCTAGAGGGAGTTGATGTTTGTGGCAAGGCGTGGCACATAATTCACGGCATCCCGAAGTCCACTTACCACAGTTACATCGAGATGTACAACGACGGCATCGTATCAGGGACGCACGGAAACACAGGGATTGAGCGCCCGCGGGCTCGGACTGTTCAGGTCGCTGGGACTATGAAAGCCATTATTGACGAGAATGCAGATCAAATGCCCCACCAAATGCGCGGCATCGGGAACGGAAGAACGAACACTCTAAAATTCCTTCCTCCCGGAAGAAATTGGAAACAAGTCCGAGCAGACGCCAACGAGGTAGTGCCCCTTATCTCCTGTCACTGCTTTATTGATCGTGAGATCTCCCGACGAGATCAATGATCGTGAGATATCACGATCACTGTTCTGGTGCATTGCTTGTCATTTGCATTCCTTCCCCTTCGCTCGTACCGATGCTTAAGCGTACCAATTCTGGATGTGCAGTTGAATGCCGACTACGGTCTGCCGCCCGTGAGCCAGTCAACTATTAGTAGACTCAAGCGGGAGCACTTCAACAACGTCTCCATTAAGCGTGTCGGAAGTTCGTTTGCAAAATGTACTACGTGCGACGACCTACAGCAGTTTATTCTGAAGTCTCCGAAAGGAAGCCCCGAGTACATGGAGTTCGTGAAGCAGCGGACTCATCATCTGAATCACCAAGCTTCTTGCCGTCGTTTGTATGCATCTTAGCGTGAGGAATCCAAACGAGATCCTCGAAGAATTTTATGTGTAATTCACGACAAGATGGATACATCCAAGACGGCTCTACCCAGACTCCGGGTGACAACGAAGGCCACGGCCGGTTTGGGGCAGCTTCCGATGAGCGTTACTGGAATGGTAGCTCATGGCCATGGTGACGGTGCTTACGCCCATTATGCTCCATCTTGCTGGCCGGCGGACTCCAACTTCACCATTTCGTCTTTGGCGAGGTTGTTGCACCGGCTAGAGGGTCCACCTATTCGAGAGGCAGGCGACCTCTTTCCATATCCACCGGCTAACTCATTATTCGAGGCACTGCTTAGAGGAAAGTCTAGATGTATGGACAGCCTAACCCTCACCGAACCTGGAGCTCGGGTCGGAAGTACCCCTCTTCCTGAAAATTTATATCTTCAGCTTGACAACTCTGCCAAGGATAACAAGAACAAATATCTAATGGCGTTCTTATCCTTGCTCACTGCACGAGGTGTCTTCAAGGAAATTCAAGTTGGATTTCTACTAGTCGGACACACTCACGAGGACATCGATGCATATTTCAGCCACCTTTCCAAGGCCCTGAAGACCAAGAACACTTTTGTCATCGCTGACCTCATGAAAGCCTTCATGCAGTCCCAAGAACTGTCATTTATGCCGGAGTTCATACATGAGGTGGGGGATTTCAAGTTGTTCGTGGAGGGTTACCAATGCGATCGCGGGGAAAAATTAATTGGATTGGGGGAGATGCACCTGTTCAAGTTCTACGTGGACACTGATGGGGTCCCCGTCATGAACTTCAAAAGGTCAGCAGTTGATTCGAGCTGGTTGCCGTCGAAGAAACCTTCTGAATGCATTTGGAAGACAGACAGCAATGGTCGGCCCATGCTCCCTCACGGCTGTCCAAAGCCTGTTCCGTTTAAGCCCATGTGGGGCAGCGAGGTTCCGATACCGCATGGAAATCAAGAGAAGGCAAGGGAAGCGGCGCGGAAAGCTACCTTGAACAAGGGTTTCATGCTGGTAGGACTCGAGAAATACATTCAGTACTGGCAATACGGTATTTCTAGATGCGAGGGATTTGCAACTGCGTTCGGTCCATACGTGGATTACTGGAAGTGTGTTCTTGATGAGCTGAAGGAACCACTACCCGAGTGTCCTCCGGAGTTGATGGAAGGCTTCTGGCCACAACACGATTGGAGGGTGGCGCGTAATGGAGTCCCTCGCCCAGGATCGACGGTGAATCCCATGGACGTGATTTCGGAGGAAGAAGAGGAGCCGGAGCCTTACTGCGGCCCTGCAAATGAAGCGCCAAGGGAAAGCTTCAATCCATGGCTAGACATATGACCAGGCTGTTGGGTACTTGTCAGACCAAAAGTCCCGGAATCATGTACTGTTTGGCAGGGAAGAGCATTGTCTACTCTATGCAGAGTGGAAGGAGATGTGAATAACGGGAAGTTCTTGCTTCAGTACTGGCGACCCGATAACTCCGAAATGAGGCTGGAATTGATTTATCGGAATTGCTGGTACGGTAAATGGGTCGTTGAAAAAAGTCCCCCCACCTGGGTGGACGCGGGTGCTGCAGTGTATGCGAATTGGTCCAGGAGAGTGGATCAAAAATCACGGACGATTCCTCAGAAGAGTAGGGAGGCTGCCTTAGTGAATTTGAATCGGGCAAACGTGGTGGATCCATGATTGAGTGCCTAGTCCGGGGTCTCTACTGCCATCGTGGGAACTCCCGACGCACTGTGCCGGTCGTCGCGGCAATCGTGAAATGTCACGATGCATTCTGCGGGGCGCGACTGCCATCGTGATATCGCACGACGCATTCTACATCCAGTAAGCACAGCCTCAAGTGGGGGTTTCGAAGTACAGTCCGTTGAGTCAGTAGGACTGTTCTTCGATTAGTTTTTCAGAGCTGCTTTTTGTGACTTGTATATGTAAAATAAATCTGTATGAATATATTAATATGTTTATGATTTCTATTCTTTGCGTGCGGCACGGGGGCAATGACTTGATAGCAGAAGCGCGGGATGTCTTTCTTCCTCTCGTCTCCTGAAATGGAAGTGGTTTATGTTTGTGTCCGGAACTTAATACATTGCTCGGGTCACACATGCACTCAAATGAGTCTGAATAATGCATTTCTTTTCTCTCACAGTTACACTGTTGGAATTCTAGTCTTCTAGGTTTTGCATCTTCACAATTATATAGCGGACATTCAACCAAGTACGAATCTACTTTTTGCAGTGAAAGAACCTTGATGTTCTTTACACAAACTCAAACTAATGTCATTATTTCGGATGGAATATTATGTTTACTTATCCGTTATTCATCTTTAGATGTATGTTGAACGTCTGAGCACCTGTGACTCAGTGGTCTACAGTTCTTCAAATGTCGCTGTGAGTAAGTTACTGTGATATGCCCCTGTCACTTCGTCATATCCTGACTACCTTAGCTCCACTATGTTAGCAGTCCGTCGGGGGATCTCCCGGTGAATCCTAGAATCGGACTCCTTCTTCCCAAGAGCAATTGCTCATTTGGTAATTGTCAACTGATGTTTGAATTTCAAATCCACTTGTGTGTACTTCCTTTGAACTCTCGGGATACCATATATCTTTGAAAGAATCGCCCCCCTCGTGCCTTATTGTGAATCATTCTTGATGAACTCGGATATCACTTGCACTTTAGCACAGGAATCAAATTGTACCCCACTTCGACACCAAGATTGTCAGTGAAACCGACTCATATTCTACACCCCCGTCAGGGGATCTCCCGATAGAATTATGTGAAGATCAGCGCTCATTGAGGGATTAATATGGGATGGGAGCCATATTTGCAACAAGTGGTGGTCATCAGGGGATCTCTCGATAGGTTTTGAGACTTCAGTTGTGCTGTAAATTGGATGCCTAAACTACGGAAACCCGGTCCACAGATCTCCCAATACAATCTTGTGAACTCTACCACGGATCCGCTATGTTACAACTACACGATTTCTTTCATTTCCAAGCACATGAAGCACTCCTCGACATACTTGTGGGTGCTGAATTGGATGCATGCAAAGCGTTCCTATTTCAGGAGATCTCCAGATCCATAGAAAAACATCAGGGGATTTCACCGCCTCTTTACTTCTGGACTATTGAAAGTCCAGAAGTAGTTAAATATGGCATAATTTCAAGACAAGAGTACTTGTTTTGATATATCAACAATAATAAGCCTAGGCTTTTGATACTCATGGCCTACTTTACCAAAATACACCATGGAAATTGTTTTACTCACTATATCTTATAGTTATAAATGTTGAACCTCAATCAAAAGTGAGTAGCAATAGGGGAACACTAACAGAAGGACAAAAAAAAATATAACCTTGCGGTCCTCTAGAATAAGATTCTTAGCAATTCTTCTTTTGCCACCCCTCAAAATGTGTATATTATTAATAAGTATTTTTTTTTAAATTATATACAATAAAAGCACATATATTAAATAGCCAACTTCCAAAGAACCAGCCAATATTTTTTGGTAATAAAGAAATTTTGGGTAACTTATTACTAAATACCAAATTTGTTTTTTTCCGTTTGAAATTTTAGGAATTTTTGGGTATGTGGTCAAGAAGTTATCGATGGTATGAAATTTTGTTTTCTAATTTAGGCACCCTGGGTACGATTGTTTACTAAAAAAAAAAAAAACTTAATTAAAAAATAAAAAATTTAGAATTATTTTCTAAATTTATGTGCACGGAGAAAGCTTTGACTTGTCCCATCTTGGTGAATGGGATGAAAATTATGAGAGATTTTTTTCCCTTTCCCTTACGGTGAGTGAGTAGTTTTGAAATCTCTTCTCTAAAACAAACTTTAAGATATACAATTCTTGGTATGCGCCGCTACTTCTTTTACTCCCTCCCCTAAACCCTCTCATTAGGGTTTCTGCCGCCTCTCCTGCTCCTTCTCTGCGCTCGACGCTCCTTCTCTACGCTGGGTTACCCTAAACTGTCTTCTATCAGTCTTCTGAGGATCTGTGTTTGTGCGCTAGGGGTCAATCAGACCCCCGGCAGCCGTTCGCAGAACCTCAACTTCTGTCGGTCTTCTGGGGATCTGTGTTTGTACGCTGGGGGTTAATCAGACTCCCGGCAGCCGTCCGCAGAACCTCATTCACTAAGTTTGAAATCGCGGGTATGATAGTAGTGCCGAGCCTCTCAATTCCTGCTGTAAGAGTTCTGCTATCTGTGTTTAGAGATCGCCTGAATTAAATCGATCATGCACGCATTGTTGCAGGTTCCGGCGAGGAGTTTTACTTTGTCATCACCTTTTAAAATCTGTGTTTGTACGCCGGGGGCCAATCAGATCCTCGGCACCCATCCGCAGAACCTCAGCTCAGGACTCTTCAGTCTTTTGGGATCTGTGTTTGTGCGCTGGAGGTCAATCAGACCCCTAACAGTCGTCCGCAGAATCTCAGCGCAGGACTCTTCGGTTTTTTGGGATCTGTGTTTGTGCGCTGGGGGTCAATCAGACCCCCGGTAGCCGCCCGCAGAACCTTAGCGCGCGCAGGACTCTTTGGTCTTTTGGAATCTGCGTTTGTGCGGCAGCCGTCCGTGAAACCCTAGCGCAGGAAGAATTCTTGAGCGATCGTTCAGGAATTTATGTGTTTTCAGGATTTGGGTTTGTGCGCTGAGGGTCAATCAGACCCCTGGCAGCTGTCCGCAGAACCTTAGCGCAAGAAGAATACTTGAGGGTCAATCAGACCCTCAGCAGCCATCCGTGAAACCCTATGAATGTTCGTGAAACCCTATGAATGAAACCTGCTGCAAGAGCTCTGTTATCTGTGTTTAGAGATCACCTGAATTAGATCGATCATGCACGTATTGCTGCAGGTTCCGGCGAGGGGTTTTACTTTACCATGGCCTTTTAAAATCTGTGTTTGTGCGCTGGGGGTCAATCAGACCCTCGGCAGCCGTCCGCAGAACCTCAGCGTAGGACCCTTTGGTCTTTTCAGATATGTGTTTATGCGCTGAGGGTCGATTAGACCCCCGGCAGCCGTCCACAGAACCTCAACATAGAACTCTTTAGTTTTTTGGGATCTGTGTTTGTGCGCTGGGGGTCAATCAGATCCCTGGCAGCCGTCCGCAAAACCCCAGCGCAAGAATTCTTGAGCGTTTAATGTAAGTCCTCCTTGTTTTCGTTTATGAATTCATCTGTTTGGGAATTTGCGTGGAATGTATACACCTATTCTTTTATTTCAGTTTAATTTGTGAGAAGGATTGTATCGTACTCAATATTGAAACCACCCCTTGGTTGATTTTGTTTTCAGTCCATGGTTGGAAATAGCAAGCCCTATTTCATCGATATGGGAGGAATAGAATCTTTCACTAAAAGATTCACAATAATTATGTTTTGTAAAAAAAAATTTGGAAAATTGTAGAAACCTTCCGCAATCTATTGCTACACTAAGATAAATTTTCCCAGTCATGACAGTGGCCCTGCAGATACATAAAATCCCTTAAGTGATCAGAAATGGGTTGCCTTCCATACCTCTGAAAAATATTTGTTTTGCCTTCACAACTCCAGATTGTGTCGGAATTCCTTATTTGGTCGGTTATGGGTGGCTCTACCTTAGAAGTTGTCAAATACACAGCAGTTAGTCCTGGTCAGACTGCTTCGCACGGCCATCTGCGGGCCGGCATGGTTTCCACGCATGGTTTCCAGGGAGGGTTTTAGGTAGAACTCCCATCACTTTGTTTTTTCAGGAATTTTCAATTGCTATAACTTCGTTGCAGAGAGTCAGCCAGCTATGGCGTTAGCTTCTCGCTTGCTGCTTTGCTCTGCTGTGGCGCTGCGAGGCAAGACTCTTTCTTCTTCTTCCTCCCCGTCCTCTTCATTTCGCTTCCTCTCTTCCTCTACATCCTCCTCATCGCCAGGATCTCACGAGCTTTCATCCTCGGATGCTCCTGCTGCGGATGCCGTTGCCGATGCGACTTCACTCGTTGTCGATCGGTCTGGACTCTTCAATGCGCTAGGTCCCAAACCACTTCCTCAATTACTCTCGGAGTGTCATTGTCATTCTCTTGCATTAGGAATGGCTGCATTTTCAATTGGATTTGATTTGCTTCATTCTCATGTTCGTGCATTATGAAGTGGTTGGAAGGGTTTCATTTTGAATTTAATTTGTTTTGGTACGTTTTCATGAATTGGAGCATTCCGAAATTGGAGCTAGGGTTTTGTGCTGTGGCGGTTTTGTTTCATCAGTGAGTTTTGCCAGGGTTTAGAGTTTAATGTCAAAGTGCTAGGCAATTGCGCTCTTTATCCCTGGTTGTGAACATGCTTTTGCAAGTATACTTCCGTGATTATCATTTTCGTGCATTATGAAGTGGTTCTGGTGTCGAGGATTGGTCACAGTTGTGGTTTTTGCCATTGATTTCATTTTCATTCATTGCATTATGAAGTGGTTGGAATGGTTGCATATTGAATTTGATTCGTTTTGCTCCATTTTCATGAATTTGAGCATTCTGAAATTGGGGCTGGGATTTTGTGCTGTAGTAATTTTGGTTGATCAGTAATGTTCTGCGAGGGTTTAGGGTTTATGGTGACAGCGCCAGGCTCTCTGTCGTGATATTCTTTTGAAAGTATTCTCCCCTTGATTGCCATTTTCATGGATTATGAAGTGGTTCTGGTGCTGAGGAAAGGTTGCATTTTTGATTTTTTAATTTGGGAGTTGGTCGGATTCATTTTAGGGATGTTGAGTATTCCGAAATCTTTTGAATGTTGTCAGAGTTTTATGCTTTAGTAAGTTGAGTTCAATTTGGAATGTCATGTGAGGGATTAGGTTTTTGAATTTCAGGAATTGTCTTAAATGGTTGCAATTGTGACTTTCTTTGAAAGTAGACGTTTCTGCTTCGAATTCATGCTCCGCAGTGTTCCAAAGTCTTTTGAGTGTGGGCTAGAGTTTTGTGCTGTAGGAGTTTCAGTTTGAATGTTAATATTTTGCGAGGGTTCAGGGTTTAGGGTTTTAGATGTCACGTATTCTCTAAAAGGTGTGGTTGTTGGATTGATAGAACACAGCCATGGGGGAGGAGGGCCGGCGGAAACTGCCATGGCAAAGGACATCAAGGCTCTCATCAGGGTGAGTTTTTTTTCTATTTTTCACCAACACACTTCACTGATTTTGTCATTTGCATGACCTATTGCTTGTGCTGCGCACCACCTTTGCATCAACATTTGAAGAATATCGTCACTTTTTCTTGTCACTTTGATCTTTCAGTTAGGGGGTGTTCAAGAATTGGAAGGAAATTGGATTTGCTGGAAGGTTATTAGCCTTTAAGTGCCTAAGGTGGACGCTACTATATCTACATAGGTTAAACTAAATCGTTCAGGAAGGTAACAAAATGTACCAATAGAAAGAGGAAATTCATGTCTAGACCTACAGTTTGAACCATAGAAATATGTTTTGGAAAATACTATAATTCAATTTTAGCTTAGCTTCCAAAGTGGACTCTCTAGTTTTGTACGGACACTTAGGGTTAATGTTTCATTTTAACTGAAAGTTGGACTTGCTGACTAGCAGTTTGGGGGAGGTCCAATCACGGTAGCTCAATACATGGAGGAGGTGTTGACAAATCCAAAGGCAGGCTTCTACATGAACCGTGATGTTTTTGGAACTCACAGAGACTTTGTCACTTCACCTGATATCAGCTAGTTATTTGGTGAGGTAAGTTCTCTTAATGGTTGATTTTGTGGATTCTTGATGATATGTGCATCATGTTCGTTTCTAATTAATGTAATGTGATAAGGAATGGCTTTTGTACTTTGATTCCGTTGTTGTTGAGCATGCTATTACTTCATGATGTAGATGGTGGGCGTGTGGAGCATGTGCTTGTGGCATCAAATGGGTAGACGAGAAGCTGTGAATTTGATTGAGTTGGGGCTTGGTCGAGGCACCCTGATGGCTGATCTTCTTCCGGTAATTACCCTGAATTCTGCTTTTTGAAAGCTTTTTTAAGCATGCCAAGGCTTTTCATTGTTCCGCATCAGAAAAGATTCTAACTGGAGATCTTTAGGAGAATTGAATGTGTTGTTAATTTTGTGAAATAAAATGGGAATGTGAAGTGTCTTTGGCTCCAATTTCCCATGATCCCTAGAATTCCACACTAGTGTAAATCATGAATTAGTGTTGTTAATTTTGTGAAATAAAATGGGAATGTGAAGTGTCTTTGGCTCCAATTTCCCATGATCCCTAGAATTCCACACTAGTGTAAATCATGAATTGGTGTTGTTAATTTTGTGAAATAAAATGGGAATGTGAAGTGTCTTTGGCTCCAATTTCCCATGATCCCTAGAATTCCACACTAGTGTAAATCATGAATTGGTGTTGTTAATTTTGTGAAATAAAATGGGAATGTGAAGTGTCTTTGGCTCCAATTTCCCATGATCCCTAGAATTCCACACTAGTGTAAATCATGAATTGGTGTTGTTAATTTTGTGAAATAAAATGGGAATGTGAAGTGTCTTTGGCTCCAATTTCCCATGATCCCTAAAATTACACACTAGTGTAAATCATGAATTGGTGTTGTTCAACAAAATGGGAATAAAATGTGTTCTGATGGCTCCAATTGCCATGTTATATGAAAATGGCCCATGATCCCTAAAATTACACAGTAATTGAGACCATCAAGTTGTAGAAGAAAAAGGATTTGATAAGTGTCCAAACTAATTCATCCCACTTAGTGGTGGGACTAAAATGGAATTCATACTTGCCCAACTATTTGATACGGGCATTTAGTGGTGGCACAAAATGAAAGTGATAAGTGCCCAAATTAATTGACCCATTTAGTGGTGGGCAAAAAATGATATTGATTGGAATCAGTTAGGATAAAAGATTACCAACAATATCACATATAGATTGAAATAATTAGTATAATGATTGATTTCAAAGGTGGTAAAAGTAAATTGAAGTCTTCTTCATAATGTCTATGCATATGTCAAATTATGTAATTGCACAAGTGATCATGAATTTAGAAATCTACTTGTCATAAAAAAAATTCATGATTTTTAATCACACAAAATTAATAATTTAGGTATGGAACATGAAAAAGCATTACCAAAATTTTAGACCTTCTAATTCTATATGTATTTGACAATTTTTTAAATTCATGCCTAAGAATGAGTATATTTGAGAGTCATTTTTAAAAGTCTTAAATTATATATATCAAGCTTTACAAAGCACCGCTTTGCATTCCACCCTCAACCCAAAAATCAATTTTTTGTTTGGGACAACCTAAATTTCTGATGATACAAAATGGCAGTTTTGGGAATCTCTGCCTTAGGATCCACCTAAACAATTCAAATTCCAAGAGCATGGCTAATTGGATCTTTCTTACTTGGATCTTTTTTAATTGGTACTGACATCTCAAATTCTGAATCGCTAATAAAGAGGTGCAAAGCAGCACTCTTCGACCAAAAATCAGAGCCAGCTTTCCTTGATGGGCTGTGGCATCTAATGAGCTTGTACCGAAAATCCAAGCCAGCTTTTAGACTGGCTGTGGCATCCGATGAGCCCTGAAGGAATTCTGACAGCATATACATACGCATGAAAACCTCAGCAGAACTACCCCAAAACGATATAAATGATACTGATTTACTGCGGTGCTCTTATGGCTGTTTAAATTCCAGTTCTCACATGGACGTGACTAGAAAGCAACCCCAAATGCCTGGACCCATGTCTTAGTTCTCAGTCTTTGGTGTTCAATGCAGTACTAGTCATTGAAAGTAAGATCAATTTACAGAAATCAAAATCAGCATTCAGGCATTGAACCAAGTCTTTGATGTACAAGCGTTGGAAAATTGAATCGTATTGAATAAAAATACGGTGAGAAGGGCAGATTACAAGGACATTGAACTTCTAGTCCAGTAGCACAGCACCCCTCAGGGCCTCATCAATAATCTCTTTGACATCTATCTTCAACTCAAATCCTGATAAACGACTCTTGATAGGATGTGCTATAGGTGACAAACTAAATTTGGAACAAAGAACAATGTGGCTATAAATTGTACTTGGTTCTCTGTCATTCCTCAGCAAATAAGTTCGACTCCCTTCTTTGAGCCTCTCATACCAAATTCCATTGAAAACAACATCCCCAGGGACATAGGTGTTCTCATCCGGGTCAGTGAAAGCTTCTTCAACAATGTACGTTGCCTTGACAACGATCATGAGCCACCATGGCTCCTCTTCCAGTGGTGCACGCACAGCAACATTGTCCCCCACGCACAAGCCATCTGCAATCCACTCTCCATCAGTGCCAGCTTCAATCTGCTCGTTTGCATCATAAAGTCTCCGAGCTTGAAATGGAGCTTTGGGTCTCAACCTGAACAAAGTGAACTCTGGCACATGGTCAATTTGATAGCATGTATGCTGGGTCTCATACCCTAAACAAACATAGCAAAAACAAGACAAGTGCCGATATTGGATAAGTGTTGGGTCTCTAGCAGTCACCGAACGGCATTGATGGTTAGACATGCTGCCCGGCACCCGTTCAGCTTGCCTGGTGTCACTCCTATCCACACTACCCAATCCAGTTTTGGGAATCAGCCAAAAAAATTTATGTGTCTCACACCGTGCACCTCGGGGCCCTGCATGCACCTTCACAGCCTGCTCATTTAAGAACTGAACAATCTCAGCAGCACTCTGTAGCTTCCTCCCATCTGTTTTCAACTGCTCCGTACGGATCTCTCTCTTCAGCAAGGCACCTGCACCATCTACTTCCCCCTTCCCATGCCCAGAACCAAAATAATTCCAAGACATTTGGCAACCATCTATCAATGTGGCACTGCTAGTCAACGTAGGATATCTACTAATAAAATACCAAGCTCGTGCACTCTTAAATTGTCCACTACATCCATCTGACCAGACTATGTGGTTATTGGGAGTGAAACCTTGGCCCTTCACATGTTCCCAATTCAGCATCAGACAATGCTGAACATAAAGAGAATCATGACTTCTATCATCAGATACATAATAATGAATCTCTTTCAACAAAAGAGGCTCATTGGTATCTTTGCTCCAAGCAGGATTCAACTTGTAAGTAATATGAACCAAGATGGTGACCTGATCATTATGCCAATGCATACTTTGTATCTCATTTTGAATCTTAAAAGTATAATTTTCTGAAAAATCAATGCAAGAGATTAAAGTGCTAGGCGGAACAGAGGTAAACAACTCTTTAAATTGATAATCCTGCCAAGATGCTACATAATTATGCAACACAAATGCTTGCAACTTAGGTTTGAGGTAATCGATCAACTCACGGGGAGTCGTTTCTTTATATTCCAAGGTTGAAGCTTTCCTTGGATTTCCTTCCTCTGTTGTCTCCACCACCTTGTATCCGATGCACTTCCACTTCACGATCTGCTGAGATGTCATTTCTTGAGGACAGATATGAAGCAACTGGATTCCACAATCCACGCATTTACCAATTAAACAATCCCGCTTGTGCCACATTGACAGTTCCTCTTTTTTGCATAAAATGGATGTCCAAAGGTTAGTCAACCTCTCATAAACTTGAAGATGAGCTTTACACATACTACCCAAACCCTCACCACACCCTAAGCCACCACAAAGCATCACACAATCACACAAACAATCTGAATGAATTCCTTGTCTATCGGTCCTCATAATGTCGAGAGCAATCATTAGCTCCGTCAACTCCTGGTGGTATCGGCAGCAGCAGGTGTTCCACATTCTCAACCGCTTCACCCACCAGGGCTTCAAGTACTCAAAAGAAGTCAAGCTACAAATGAGGTCAGGATTCCTGTCCTTGAAAGCCGTATAAAATTCGAGCTGCACACCAGTTAACACAAATCAGAAAAATCACAACAGCAGAAGCATTCATGTGCTGACATTCACTGCAAGCCAAAGCAACCCAACACCCTAAGCACCCTAAGCATGCCACCTTCAGCACAAAAGTAGGACAAAATGAAAGCACCCTAAGCACAAGCAACCCAGCACCCTAAGCACCCTAAGCATGCCACCTTCAGCACAAAAGTAGGACAAAGTGAAAGCACCCAAAGTACAAGCAACCCAACACCCTAAGCACCCTAACCACAAGCAATCCAGCACCCTAAGCACCTTAAGCACAAGCAACCCAGCACCCTAAGCATGCCACCTTCAGCACAAAAGTAGGACAAAGTGAAAGCACCCTAAGCACAAGCAACCCAGCACCCTAAGCACCCTAACCACAAGCAACCCAGCACCCTAAGCACCCTAACCACAAGCAACCCAGCACCCTAAGCACCCTAACCAAACCACTTCAGCACCACAGCAGGAACATGGTTGATGTGCTAACATTCACTACAAGCAAAAGCAACCAGTGATTCTAAGTATCTGAAGCACACCACTTTCAGCACAAAAGCAAGACAAAAGCAAGGAATATCTATTTGAAGCACCCTAAGCGCAAGCACCACAGCACAGCGGCAGCTTGTTCAGCTCTATGCTACCATTCACTACGAGAACAAGCACCAAATGGTTCTAAGTATCTGAAGCACCACCTTCAACACGCAAGTAGGATAAAAGCATTGAACGTACTAATAGCAAGCACGAAATCCTAAACCCTCTCAGCTCGAAAGTCTCCAAAGCACCCCACTTCCAACACAGAAGTTCCATGATGTACAGCAGCAACAGCACTATATCGTAAACACATCTTAAGCACAGCATCGAGCATCACATCACATCAGCAAGAAATACAAGTAATTATCAAGCCATACCTGTGAGCATTGAAGGAAATGTGTTGGATGCGAAACCCATTGTCTTAGACCTTCATGAAAACTGACAATATCCTTCCGATTTGGAGACACCGTGGTCTCATGAGCCCACCAATGCTCCACTGCGGCCTTGACATTCTCTGCAAGCGAATCGCTACGAATTTTTCTACGATTATGTAACCAGAAAGCATCCTTTGTACCATCCAAAACAAGGCGTCTACCCCGCGCCTTCGATATGTTTCTCCTGTCCACTCCCAACACAGCAGCCAACCCTCTACCACTCCCAGCCACTGAAGATGAAGCAAAGGTGCACAAGATATCTTTAGCCATAACAATCTTTGATGGTTTCACACCAACCAAATGTTCTCTCATACCCTCTTTCACACTAGAAACAACATTGTGCTGCAATTTGATAGTTTCCAAGTTACTAAGGAATGGTGGAATCATGTCTTTCATGTAACTGTGACCCAAAAACTTTTGCACAGTAAGGTGCTGAATGTTAGAATCGTATTCTTCCAAGCGAGAATAGGCAAACTTTGCAATCTCCCTGGCAATGTCTTGGCTAATTCTACTGGCCCTAGAGGCACAATGTTCAAAACTTTGAAATTCTCCCTGTTCTGTTCTTAAAGTAGCTGCTACTTCTTCTTTGACCAAACCTGCCTTTCTTCTAGCCCGACATCGCCGTGTTCGCTCACGTGCAGACGCCTTCCGCTTCTCTGCGGACCAAGCCTGGTAAGCGTCTTCCTCTACAGGACCCCTGATAATTTCAGATTCAGCCATTTCGAAGGTCCAGTTCTGGAAATACACCCACGGAGGCAAATATACATCAGCCCGCACATGCCCTAAACCTGGAAAGACACGGAGCATACCCTAAATACATCTAAAGACCCTAAACGCAAAAATCGAGCATACCTTTCAGCCGGCACCAACAGGAACAACAGTGATTCAAATAAAGCATTGTTTTTGCCGCCATGAAATCATACTAACAACCAACCAGTGCCGCAAAAAAAAAATGTGGACAGCGGCGCAACAATGAACGCACCTGAATTCTCCAAGCTAATGTAGCTTTGAATGCATTCAAGATCTTCCAATGACAAACCCTATTGCAACGGCGCACTTCCCATTCAGTTGTACATCAAAATCCAAGTTCACCCTAAACCGGAGCAACCCTAAACTTGAACCGCAGCTGATGTTCAAATTTCTCCACTTCAATGTGGTACCCTAAACCTTTAACGTTGGTGCCGTTCAACAATCGTGGCAAGGAAGCCCTTCTCCGTGCCAAAGTTCGGACCAACTGCGCACAGCTGAAATTCCTTGAGGGCTTTAGCGATTATGTAAACCCTAAACCCTCCACTTCATGGGTTGCGGCAAACCTTAAGCACAGTAGACCAAATGGTTCTAACAGCGTGCTCTACAGAACTTGGTGAGAAGGGAAGAGAATTACGATTCAACGCAAAGAGAAACGGCTAACCCAACACAAAGTTTACACAGCTCGGTGAATAGGAAGGAGCGCCAGGACTCAGCGAGAAGGGAAACGGCTACAGCTCGGTGAGAAGGAAAGAGCGCCAGGACTCAGCGAGAAGAGAAACGGCTACACCTGAATCCGAAGTTTGAACTTGGATGTGTTCGTGAAGGCGCCAAACGCGTATTCATCCAAAACGTCCCACTAATCATCCAATTTAGCACTATTTAGCACAAAAAGCAAGCGTGACACCCACATTTTTGTCCTTTTTGAATACATATACATTTCTATATATGGATGTGATTCATCTTCCCGAAATTACATACAATGTTGAATACATTAGTGTAATTTTTTAGAAACTATCAAAGAATCAATTAAAATTATTCACAATCAAAGCTCAAAAAAGGAAGTGTGACACCTTTTGTGGCTCCAATTACCTCATGTTTACCCTAGAGAATGGTTCAA
The DNA here is from genome assembly GCA_951799445.1 of Pseudisothecium myosuroides. Taxonomy (NCBI): domain Eukaryota; kingdom Viridiplantae; phylum Streptophyta; class Bryopsida; order Hypnales; family Lembophyllaceae; genus Pseudisothecium; species Pseudisothecium myosuroides. The sequence continues at coordinate 29,634,677 of OX637292.1, read as the reverse complement.
AACTAAATTGTAAAGAGTTTAATTGTGGAATTGGAAAATGCCAATCCCAATGGTAGCAATATTGTAATAAACAATCTACATCCTACAATTTTATTTTTTTTGAAAAAAATTGAAAATTGAGTGAAATAAACAACTTTAAAGTTTATTTTAGAATAGACAATCTATAACTGCTTGCAAACTAAAAATCCTAATAACGTTTGACTCATAAATCAAAATGAGATGATTCAAAGCTTTCCACATATATATAAATCCATACACATAAATCTAAATTAGATTTATTTATGACCCTACTACACAAAGGTCAATGAAATCAACCCTCATTCCCCCACTATTGTTGTTTCTAATGAACCCTAAACCCTAAAATCCTAAACCCTTTTTCCTTTTGAAAATTAGCTTTGATTATGGCTATACTACCCAAAGGTCAATGAAATCAACCCTCATTCCCCCTACTATTGTTGTTTTTAGTGAACCCTAAACCCTAAACCCTAAACCCTACATAGAAGCGGTTTAGGGCCATAAGCCCCAAATCCTTTCATCTCCCTGAATGGCTCTTCATTTTTGTCTAAGACGATTGCTACGGTAGAGGGGTCGCCGGACATGTTAACCATGGATGGTATGCAAATAAAAACCCAAAACTATTGCAACCCTAAACTCTCAAAATGTCTTTTGAAAAAAGGACAAACAAAATCTTGAAAGAAGGCACGAATTCTCATCATAAAAAACATCCCTAAGAATGAGGCCTAAATCCTTTGAACATGGCCCCCTTACATTTCTTCCACAAAAGAGGAGGGATCAAAAATTCAAAATGAATTCATGAGTGAGGTAGAATTATGAAAAAAAGGCCACAAAAACACCCTAAACCCCAAACAGTGGAAGGCCCTAAACCCAAATGAAAGCATTGAGTTCGAAGAAGAAGTGCCTCCCAAATGTAACTTTTTCCTCGGGATGAATTTGAAGGCGAAACTTGTCCCGTTGGAAAGAAGGAAAAAAATCAATCCAGATGGGGGGCAAAAATTCTTCATTTGAAACAATATTGCAAAAGATAGGGCCACACCTCCAAAAAATAAAAAATAAAAAACCCTGGTAGAACTTGCTGCCAACGTCGAAAATTGTGGACTAAAAACAACCATAACTTTTTTGGGGTGATGAATTAGAATGCAAGAGTGGTACTCTTGGAATCACAGCCAAAAACCAATCAAGGTAGGCCTAAAACCGCACAAATTAGCAAAAGTCGACACAAATTAACAAAGGAAAAGGTACACAATGTATATACCTTTGTTAATGGAGTGTAATGATTTACACCAAATGTGCCACATTATGGTAGCTTCTTGCTATAGGGTCCATGTGTTATTGAAGATTTCTCTTTAAAACTTAAAATACTTACTAATATGTATGCCATTGCCCAACCCAAACATACACCCTAAACCCTAAACCCCCTAATTGACCATCTTTCATTATTCTTGTCCACAGTGGCATTTTTACCAAAAATATGCGATTTTGTTGATCTTTTTTATACGAAAGCTAAATAAGTCTTGTTTCATTTCAATGCTGGCAATCATCAAAATGATGTAAATTTCATCCATAAAAATGTTTCTTGAACTATTTTGAGTTCAACTAATGAAATGAGGTTCATTAAGGATAATTTAAATTCTAACTAGAAATTTAGCAAAAATTTGTGAATTTGTGATTTTTAAAGCAATATGAACTCTAGGACTTTAACCCTGATTTTTTTATTTTCTAATTTTAGAGTGACCCAATAACTTTGGTTTTGACCGTGATGTTGTGCACTAGAATATACATCTATAGTAAGATTTTGGTTTTTTAATCATAATTTTTATATAATATATGATTTTTTTTCATTTTTTTTGACACTAACCCTAAACCCTTAAATTCTTCCCCCCAAAAATGCAAATTCTTGACTTGAAGCTTTATATCATTTTATTTTGGTGAGTGAGTGTTAAGTTATGAAGAGTTCTTGTTTTGGAGTAGTTATGGATTTTCAACTCTAAAATAACTTTTGTTGTTGTTTATTTAACTTTGTTTCCAATATTTTTTGAAAAAAATAGAAATATAGGATGCACATTGTTTATTACTGTATTCAAATCATTTGTATTATCAATTTTTCAATTCCATACTAAGAATTTTAATAATTTAAATGTAAAGCGACCCCAAATATATTTAACAGCTAAGGGCTCCAACATCCAACTTTGGTTTAAAAACTTAAACACGAAGCCTTTAATTGCAGCCGTTGGCCGTTGCAACTTCTTTAACTCACTGTAGTCATAAATGATTTGTTTAAGTCCTGTCAAGATACAATGGTAGGTAGACGGCTAGCACCTGTACCAACCCCAAACCCCCGGTTACAAAAGACTACACGCATTTATAAAGGGACAGGTTACACCGATGTACCTCCTTTGAGAAAGATGTAACCGTGTACTCCCGAATGCATTGTATTCTTGCAGCTGCGAGGTATAGGGTGGGAGTTCTTTTTCGTTCTCTTTAGGTCTCGTAGGGTGGGAATTGTTTTTAGTTCTCTTTAGGTCTCGTAGGGTGGGAATTGTTTTTAGTTCTCTTTAGGTCTCGTAGGGTGGGAATTTTTTTTAGTTCTCTTTAGGTCTTGTAGGGTGGGAATTCTAGAAGACTATTTAAGCCTGAACACAACACTCATTCTTCCTCTCTCATTTTCAGTTCCTTCTGCACGGATGAGCTCGCTTTTCGTCGCGCTAAACTAGTTTGGTACTAAAGCCTGTTTATATTTGTTTAAGCCTAGATCTAAGTGTTATTTGTATTATTTGTGTTAGTTCTTTATATTGTTATATTGATAGGGTTTTAGTCTTCTTAATTTCTTTTGTGTATCTAAAAGCTTGGCAGCGGAGGCAGAGCGACGTTGGGGCGGGCGGGGACTCGGGGAGTGGCGATCTTCGTTATATATCATGCAAGTAAGTCACAGATCTTGTGCCTTTGTTTATTGCGTTTATTTGGTTGAGCGCGTGTAACTTAATTGTAGCGAATTAGCGATGGTGGGGTTCACAGCTGTGAAGCGCTGCATGGCCGCTGCGGTCACCGCACCTTCCATGGCCGTTTATCTCACCCACGAGGTACTGTACACGAGGTACTGTACTTGTTTGTTTCGTCTGGGTCGTCCTTCATTCTTTTTTTCGTTGTATATTTTGTTTTTTAATGCCGTTGTGTATTTTTTCGTTTGCCAGAAATTTGGGGAGGCGCCGAGGTTCTTGCTCAGCACCTACGGCTGGATTGTGGGTGCTGGGGTGGTCGCCAACCAGCTGGTGGGCCACCCGCAGTTCGGAACCATGGACGCGAGGTTTGCGGCCATAGAAGGAGTTATGAGGACTAACTTTGAAGCTCTTGACGTGAAGCTTGCCTCCTTCGTTTCGGAAGGCAAGCGCGACCGAAAGCTCGCGGCAGCTCACATGGAGGCGACACGCTTGGCGGCCCTCTCGTTGAAAGAATCCATCGAGAAGATGGAGAAAGAAATGTTTCTGTTGAAAAGCAAGTAGCTTTTGGCGTACGCGTACGTTTCTCTCGTTTGCTTTTTCTACCTTGTTCAATTCGTTTTCAATTCGGATTTGTACTGGATTTGTACTGCTTCTAAGAGTATCTGGTGGTGGTGGTGGTTGTAGGTTGAGTTCATTTTTCCCCGTTATTTAGATCATTCGACCTCGGTTTCTAGCAAGGAGCTTTGTGGGGTTTTCCAAGAGGGCGTTTGTAGCTTTAAGTGGAGATAATTTTGGCGGAATACTGAAATTCTCTTGGTCACCTGGTACGACTATGCAACATTGGTATTGACTTTGCAATACCGTATTTGAATGTCGATTTCACTACTCGGTGATTTTGAGTTGCCTGTCGTGACCAATGTTAGTCTGGACTTTATTTGTAGTTGATACTCAACAATTTTGTGTACTCGATACTTGAATACCCTAACTGAGACTGACGGTAATTTCCAATTCCAGCAAAATTGGATCCTACATCGAGTTCACCAGTGCAACACAAACCCTTCCTTGGCAATTGCTTCGTTGCTGCAACTCCCGTGTTGTCCATCAAGTGCACATTCGCATCTAGATTAGCCACATTGCCATTACTCGTCTTCTCAAAAGTCCAACTTGCTATATCTCGCAAACCGTGATACTTACATGGTGGTTTCTTTCACCATTGGATGCGCAATATGTGAAAATGGGGAGGTAGCCAAAATTCCCGCCCTAAAAGAGTATGTCCAAAATTTGGGGATATCCATGTAACCCTAAACCCTAAACCCTAAAACCCTAGTGAAATTTGGGCCAAAAATATGGAAATCTCTACCCACAGGTACTTGCCCAAAGCAAAGACGTTATGTTGCTCCAAAATTCACCTTGGTCCTTTAGGGGTTAAGAATATGCACCCTATGTTTATATTTGTTTTTTTTCAATATCAAAAATTGAATTAAATAAAGGCCTTCAAAGACCCTAATAGAGTAGAGATTCCCTAACTACCCTCGTAACTTTCATTTCACCAATCAAAAAAGAATGATCAAAAAAACCTTCCACATATACCTAAATCTATAATCCTAGTTTCAATTTTCTTTAATTTTTAAAAGTGATTTTTTAAGATTTTCTTGAGTTGCCCACTAATAAATGAAAATGACATATCATGCAATAACTTTTTAACCATGCAGTCAAAAGTTATGAAAATTGTTGGGCCTCAAAGCTACTCCTTGGGCATGTATTGTGAGAATTAAAAAAAATAAAAATAAAATTCCATTTATAGGAAGTTGCCTCAAATTGCTATATTGACCTAGACACGGTGTTTTGTCCTTTATGGATTAAATGCAACTCTCCATGGGATATTTTCTTGCTTGCCCATCTTACTACTGGAATTAGTGCCTTTTATTTTCAATTTACAAATATAGAGAACTTAGATTTTCTTCCTCCCTTATACACACAAATCCAATCCAATTTCTTAGGAATTCAAATTAAATTTGTTTGCTTCTTTTCTTTCCCAAGACCCTCAATTGAATCCTACACCCTAAAACCACTTTTACCTTCCCAATTTTGTAGTGCCAAAATTTTAGTGAAAAAGGTTCAAAGTTTCATGAAGCCTTGCAATATATCTTAAGAAGTTTATTTTCTACCCTTAACTGTAGATAATTTGCAATTTGTGTGGGCAAAGTTTTTGAAATTTATTCCCTCCATTTTCATACTACCAGATGAAATAATCTAAGATTAGGTGTGCAAAAAAAAAGGTCGAATTAGGTCACTTTTTTAATCCAAATGGTTTTATATTGTTATTTGGTCTTTTTGATTTAGCACCCTTATGAATATTCTCAAAATAAATATTCTAGATGAAATTATACCCATTTCTAATGTCTCTAAAGCCTTGGAGTAGATTATTATGTACAAGTCCCCAAAATAATTACCTTCTAAAGACCTATAAATCCTAAACCCTAGAATTATAGCTAGGATGTAGATGGTTTACTATTGTACCGAAATCAATTGAATTGACATTTTTCAATATTCTAAATCCATTTTCTATATTTTGGATGTAAATATACGCATTGGCTTCTATTGGAGGCTTAATAAACTAAGTACCCAAAACTTTATCCAAGAACAGAGGGATTCACCCTACAACTTTTATTTAACATTAAGTAAAAGACAATCATTTAATAACTTAAACCCAAAGCCCTTAATTCAAGGCATTGCACCTCCTCTAATTGTAGTCATAAATCATTTGTTTCAGTCCTGCCAAGATGCAATGGTAGGTAGACGGCCGCACCCTTGTAACCCGGAACACGCATTTATAAAGGACTCCATTCATTTACACAGGAGAAGTTGCACCAATGAAACCCCTTTGAGAAAGATGTACCCGTGTACCCCCAAATGCACTGTATTCTTGTAGCTGCGAGGTATAGGTGGATCCTACAAAATAATAACTCTGTAATTCGATGGGTGGTTGCAAAATATTTGAAGAATGGTACTATTAAAAAGCAAACCATCTAACTTGATTAACTTTTGAATATTTTGAATATTTAACTTTTGAATATTTCTAACCCCAAAGTACTTTTGAATTGAACTTTTCATTGAATTATATTGTAATATTTATATTCTCCAGATGGAATTCCATTGAAAGGGCAGCATGGACCCTAACTGGGTCTGCGCGCATGAATCAATGGAATGCACTGTAGTCATAAATGATTTGTTTAAGTCCTGTCAAGATACAGTGGTAGGTAGACGGCTAGCACTTGTACCAACCCCAAACCCCCGGTTACAAAAGACTACACGCATTTACAAAGGACTACACGCATTTACACGGGACAGGTTACACCGATGTACCTCCTTTGAGAAAGATGTAACCATGTACCCCCGAATGCACTGTATTCTTGTATCTACGAGGTATAGGGACCCTTTTAGCACACCTTGATCTCCTAAATCTATGGCTACCACATCTTGATATGTTTCTGAATCCAATGGAATTTTTCTAATGGTCCATTTAGATGTCTCAATCATATAATCTATACCCTAAACCCTAATTTTTAAGGTCCCCTACAGGAAAGGGTGACGTTCCCAACATTGGGAACGCCGCGGCCTAAGGGGAACGTCGGGATCGGGGAGCGCCGGGGACGCCGGCGTAATGAGGGTTTTTGGGCGCACGGTATTTACTGTGGAGGATGAGGCGTGGAGCGATGCTGCAACGGACGGAGCTTCCTGGAAGCGCAAGCATTCTTAATTGCAACGTTGAGGGAGTCTTCTCACCTTTTCATGCTTAGTCTGTGAATTTCTTGGGGGTTGGGGATCGCTGCTGTTGCTTGAGGATTGAACTTAATTTTCGTATTATGGGTTCGGTGCTTTAGAGTAGTCGTTCGTAGGCGTAATCCTCACTCGGTAGATTTCTCTACGAAAGTAGAGTTCCGTTACAGGAGACTGGGTCCGAGCGAGGCAAGGATGCAATTTGAATTGCAGGCGGACGTGGGATCTCAGCTTGAATCACACGCCGTGGGTTGCATGCATGTCGGCTCTACCTTCAAGTGACATACCGCATTCAAGCAGTATTTGATCTGAGGGAGCTTGATCTGAGGAATTTGCTCCAGGATTAGGGTTTGCCGGAGAGAATTGTGCTGCGACCAGGGTTCACAAATCATGATCACAAATCAAGATTTCAACAGCTTTCAAACTTGTAGCCTCCCAAGTAGGTATATTTCATGACCTGCTCCAACTCTGAGTCTCTGACATCCAGATGCAGTTCAACTACGAACCAAATCACATATCATGGATTGTAAATGCAGCAATGCAGGCAAATACCTAGAAGAGGAGCAGCACAAGAGTTTCAAATAGACTTGTCCGTCATTTGTGTGCCGCAGAGGTGAATCTTCAGGTGAATTGATTCTTCCAAATACCATCCACGACGGAGGCAAACGTACACGAATGTTTCTAGCAAATGTGTGGAACTCTGCCAAGCAAAAGAGGATCATGAATGAAAGCGAAAAGATAATATCCAGCCCTTTCACGGCTGATACTGTTAACTGAATAGAACGAAATAGAAAGCTCAAAACAGAATATGTAAATAGGACTCTCAAGCCCGTTAATCAGAAATGAACCATCTTGAAAGAGTTGAGATACTCCATGCATCCTCATCACAACAGAGTCTCCCACAAGCAACAATCTCCATAATGCTACAAGTCCCTCTCCCTCTCCCAAAGATAACGATTCACATTTTGAAAAAACCCAATCAAACTCCATCTCCATCTAAAAATCTCCACGGTCTCGCTAGTTTGTGACCCAAAACCGTTTTGCTACTCAGCCTATTTACTATTATTAGACTGGTCAGATTTTCCAATGATTTCGAATTCAAGACATGCTGCTGGAGAGTGCCTGCGGAATCTTTTTACCTGCTTTGCGATCGCACTGGCGAATATCGCAAACTTTTGTAGCGAAATGGAAAAACCTAAATTTTTTGGGAGAACCTGAAACTCTCAATAGAGTACTTTTTATCGTTATTCATTGCGTGATCTGATGGACGTGCTTAGGAGAAAGGCACTGATTTTTCTCAGACTCCTCCATAAGCATAGTCGCAGTTGCGGCAAGGCCTAATAGATCGTCCGTGCTATTGATAAGGCCTACTCTTGAAAGACCAAAATCTGTAAGCTGCACATTATTTGCAGTAATTGCGTTGTAAGAACATGCACAAGAAAGTCATAGAATCAATAAAAAGTACATAATGAAGAAAGTGTATTCTTGAGGCTATTGCTTGTCCTACTCTAGAGACAGAGATAGCAACCCAAACTTAGAACAGATATCGAAAGTTACAAGGAATGTCTGTGGACGCATCCTAGCCGATTTAGTTCACTCTTTTCCTTTTAGAAATCTGACGGACGTACTTGGAGCTTCTGAACTGAAACGGTGACCACTCAGGTACGAGGTCTCCCACAGTATAGAAAGAGAAGGCTGAGGCTTTTGGTAGTGCGCACAAGGAGAGGGTTGAATCTGAGGTCAATGCCTGGCTACTATCCTAAACCGCAAGGCTGAAGCACGGGCTGCAACTGTCGAGGTTTTCTTTCAGGACTTTTTATTTCTTAATTTGTTGCTTTGTCACGGAATGAATTATTCTCAACCTTGGCTTTTCTCTGAATCCAAGTTGGTGAGTTTGCATCATCAAACTTGATTGCTCGATGCTTTAGGCTTGGAATAGCTATTGATCTAGCTCATTGGGATGAGATGCAGTCAAAGGTTGAGCAAAAGAAGATGAAGGATGAAGCAAAAGCTCTTGAGCTCAAAAAGCGTGAGGAGGCAAAGGCGGAGCAATCTATCCGCAATGCCGAGGTAGATTTTGTTGTTTCCAATTTCAGTTTCAGAATAATAATAATCAGTTTTAAACATTGTCATGTTGATTGTTTTGTGAGTATGCATTGTTTGCGTATATTTTTGAGCTTGTTACAACAACTATGCAGGTTAAAGCCCATAAGATTGTCGCAAGTGCCAAGGGAGGAGGCAGTAAGAATGAGTGCACGTGCCAAAGAAGAATGTGAGAAGTTTATCGTTGATTCACACACTCAAGCTGAGCGGGTATAGCAACCATCATCTAATATTTTGGTGTTTCTGGTGCATTCCAATGAAGCGGAGAATCCCTTCCAAAGTGTAGATAGCTGAGCAAGCGGAGGTTCAAAAATGGGAACCTGCCGAGTTGAAGGACAAAGCTGAGTAGTTGAAGCTTTTGGGTGAACTGCCATTTTATGAGAAGGATAAGCAAGGGTTGGGCACAAAAGTGAAGAATGTTCTGACCTGCCACCATGGATCATAAGGAGATTGTCATATTATTTGTTCTTTTTTTTTGAGGAATGGATGTTTTGATTCAGTCAACGTGGGATGAACGCTAGTTGGGATGTATATGACATGGCATCCTTGATAACTTGTGCCTTGTAGATATTTGTCCACTGCTAGGTCTAGTGGAGATGAATTGATTTGTTGCTGGATGTAACTTCATTATTCTTTGTAATTATCATGTGAAATTTGTGAGAACTATCTTGCAATCTTTATACATTGGGGAACAGTTCATTTACGAATTCTGTATAAACCAAAAATGCTTTCTTCTTCCTTCAAAGTATAAAGCATCACAAAGGTCAAACCTTGCTATTCTTGCTTCTCAAATCATTTATTACAAATGTAAGACAGAATGCTCTTTCTTCGTCCTGAAATCGTGCAAGCCTTAGCAAGTTAGCAACACGATTTTGGAATTGGTCTCATCTAAATGGTATTCCTTCTAATTCACCATACAAGAAACTATCCCCTCGATGGATAAAAATATGTCCTTCAAATGGAAGTTTTATAAACAATAATGCACTTTTGTCTAAACATTATAAAAAACAAATCTGATAAAAGATGTTCTAAGATTGTGATGGAGAAAGACTATGGAGTATCCACCCTCTAATACTGTGAAACACATGTCTCTTTAACCCCTTAGCTCTCCGACGTCCAAATTCTAGACAATGAACAAGGAGGTTCCAAAAACTTTTAGTGGTGACCATAGATCTCATCAATTCACACCAATGCTTGACTACTATTTTTTTAAACTTTTTGTATGATGAATTTCATGAAATTGAGGCAAATAATATATATTTATAAAAAATTCAAGAAAGGATTTATGCGTTAAGAAATTAATTATAACCAATATGACATGAAAGTGAGAACATCCAAAATCGTCTATGTACTCACCATTCTTAATATTCAATATGACTTCTATTCAAAGTGCAACTAACCGTTAAAGCCCTAAAGTAAATAAAATAAGTATGTTATTTAGGCAACATAGCATTTTGAGTCATCCATTTACAAATAAAGTTTGTTTGCTTTTTCTACAAAATTTTCACACACCATGTGGTCAAGGAGTAGCTTCAAGGTGCAACAATTTTCATACTATTTGACTACATAAAAATTTATTATATGAATTGTAGTTTCTATTGAAGCTCAGGTAGCTTGGGAAGCTTAAAAAAATCACTTTTTTAAAAATAAAAATTTGAAATTGGTTTTCTATACTTATATATGTTTAAAAAGAGTTGAATCATTCTATTTTGATTAATAAGATGAAAATTATGTAAAGTTTTAGTTTGAGGGCAGTTATGGAATCTCTACCCCAAAATAAACTTTGAAGTCTTGAACTCAATTTTGAACTCAATTTTCAATAGTTTAGGAAAAAAATTAAAAATGAATTTCGATTGTTTATTATTACTTTGCTCCAAAACAATTCCGTGGTTTGAGAACATGAGTTAAAGTAAGCCTCAGATTTTGCAAAAAAGAAAACGGTTCCGTGTGCTTAAAGTATGTGATACAATATTGTATACTTGCAATATGTGTACCACTACAATATTGTATTGTAAGAAATTGTTATGTTCATATTTGTTTTTTCTAGTGTAATTCCAAATTGAGCTTATTTTAACCCATGTTTTTAAACCACGGAATTATTTTGGGGCAAAGTAGACAAGTAGCACAACATTACAACTATTGGGATAGGAATTTTTTAATTCTATGACTAAATTCTTAACAATTTAGTAATTTAATCATATTTTACATCTTTCTACTTATTACTTTTTTCAAGCATGAATATGAATTTTTTTTTGAATTTTTTCACATGTATTCCCAATGTATTTCTTCAACATATTGTGGAAAAATGTAAGTTGTAGGACAAATACATCTTTGGATAAAAAGTTTGAAAGATGAAACTTAACCATTTGGAAGGAGTTGAAAATACTTCTTTTAAAATTGAAGCATCATGATGTTGCAATTGTTAAAGTTTCTCACTATGATATTTTAGGAGGGTGTACTCGGACAAGTTAACTAAAGGATCTTGTAGTTGAACTTTTTTACCTTTTTTACTACATTTTGACTACATAATATGCACTATGAGATCCTATTACTTCCATCATTTGATTCTATTTATTTTCAGAATTCATTTTTAAGATCTTACTTTTTCTACTAAAAATGAAGCTTGACATAAAGCATTTTAGTTATTTTCAAATATTTACAACATCTTATTTTGAAGATCTATGTGGTACAAATGTAAGTCAAATGCCACAAGAACCTCAAAATCAATTGCATAGATAAAAAGTCTTTATTTCAATGTTTTTCTCATGAAGACCATTTACATATTAAAAGAACAACTTAGGGATTTAGGGATTCTTAGGTTGGAATTTCATGTGGTTCTAAACAAGTCTCAGTTTTGGGATTGCAGCTCTACGTGTTGAATTCAACTTGTGCGGCATGTGTTGATCATTCAATTACTTGACGATCTCAATCATTTGTTATATTCTATTGCTTCCAATGTTTTGTTCTTTGTCATTAATAGAGCAATGTGTTGGAGGTAAAGACTATTAGAAAAAAATTAATCTTTACAATAGATCCAACTTTGTGCAATACAATACTACGTATATGATTTTGTAGGTGATTCTTTGGGGACCACACGTCTTGTTAGGTAAATTTTAAAGACTCTAAACCCAAAGTAAAAATTGAATATTGTAACTATGCTTTTTGGACGCCCTTTCTTGCAATGACCCACCCTAAATCACTATTTTAAGAACCAAAATTTGAAATTGGTTTTCCAAGATTCATATATATACAAAAACTTTATATCATTCCATTTTGATGAGCGCGTTTTAAGTTATGAAGAGTTCTTGTTTTGGAGTAGTTATAGATTTTAAACTCTAAAATAACTTTTGATGTTGTTTGCTTAATTCTATTTCCAATATTTTTTGAAAAAAAATAGAAATATAGGATGTAGATTGTTTATTATTGTATCTAAATCATTTGGATTGTCAATTTTTCAATTCCATGATAAGAATTTTGATAATTTAGATGTAAAGCACCCCAAATATATCCAACAACCAAGGGCTCCAACATCCACCCTAAACCATTTTGATCAATGTACCTCTCACTTTGAAACTTTTCAAATTGGATTTGCAATCGCCAAGTCAACCTTCTCGACTCTAAAGTCAAAGTTGCCATATCTCACAAACTGTGAAATTTTATGGCTATTTATTTACACCATTGAATTTGTAGACCTCCAAAATAGGGGGGGGAGGTCCAATATTAAAAAGCTATAAATAAGATGTCAAAAAGCCATATGATACCCTTGTAACCCACCTTTTGAAGTACAGTTGCCTTATTTTCCAAAAGCTAAACTTTAGGGGTTAACCAAGGCACATCTACTTTTGGGATGCTTGGACCATTACGGGTTAAATGAACTAGGAATTGAACTGTAGATAAAATACCTACTATGGCTTAGCTTCTTTTACAAGCTATCCAAACCCCAATATGAATTCCCATTAGTCCCCCTAAACCTTGCAATTTGGTTTGAGATGTGTTAAATTAACCCCTAAAGTTCCTTGATTGTGTTCTCACCAAAAATGCTCCAAAATTGCCATTTCTAGTACAAGTACCAAAATTTTGAAAATTATCCATTTTGGACACATGTCACTGTAGGATCTTGTAGTACTCTGGTTTGAGAATATGTGGAAGAAATTAATCCAATTTCAATTGTGTAGATTGGAAGATATTAGCGTTTGAAGTGGCATAGTTCCTTTTGGGCCCTTCAAAAAACCGGGCAGCCGTACTTCACAAGGTCAGATTATTATGAAAAAATTTCTAAAATGGTTGTGCTTCTTTGAATTCATTCTTTGGGACAAGTTGGCTACATGCTTGAAATTTTTCAGATTATTTGGAATTGTACAACATATCCTAACAAAATAGTATGTAGAAAGAAGTAGAGAATGGTTCAAAACTAAATTGTTAAGAGTTTAATTGTGGAATTGGAAAATGCCAATCCCAATGGTAGCAATATTGTAATAAACAATCTACATCCTACAATTTTATTTTTTTTGAAAAAAATTGAAAATTGAGTGAAATAAACAACTTTAAAGTTTATTTTAGAATAGACAATCTATAACTGCTTGCAAACTAAAAATCCTAATAACGTTTGACTCATAAATCAAAATGAGATGATTCAAAGCTTTCCACATATATATAAATCCATATACATAAATCTAAATTAGATTTATTTATGACCCTACTACACAAAGGTCAATGAAATCAACCCTCATTCCCCCACTATTGTTGTTTCTAATGAACCCTAAACCCTAAAATCCTAAACCCTTTTTCCTTTTGAAAATTAGCTTTGATTATGGCTATACTACCCAAAGGTCAATGAAATCAACCCTCATTCCCCCTACTATTGTTGTTTTTAGTGAACCCTAAACCCTAAACCCTTAACCCTACATAGAAGCGGTTTAGGGCCATAAGCCCCAAATCCTTTCATCTCCCTGAATGGCTCTTCATTTTTGTCTAAGACGATTGCTACGGTAGAGGGGTCGCCGGACATGTTAACCATGGATGGTATGCAAATAAAAACCCAAAACTATTGCAACCCTAAACTCTCAAAATGTCTTTTGAAAAAAGGACAAACAAAATCTTGAAAGAAGGCACGAATTCTCATCATAAAAAACATCCCTAAGAATGAGGCCTAAATCCTTTGAACATGGCCCCCTTACATTTCTTCCACAAAAGAGGAGGGATCAAAAATTCAAAATGAATTCATGAGTGAGGTAGAATTATGAAAAAAAGGCCACAAAAACACCCTAAACCCCAAACAGTGGAAGGCCCTAAACCCAAATGAAAGCATTGAGTTCGAAGTTAGAAGAAGTGCCTCCCAAATGTAACTTTTTCCTCGGGATGAATTTGAAGGCGAAACTTGTCCCGTTGGAAAGAAGGAAAAAAATCAATCCAGATGGGGGGCAAAAATTCTTCATTTGAAACAATATTGCAAAAGATAGGGCCACACCTCCAAAAAATAAAAAATAAAAAACCCTGGTAGAACTTGCTGCCAACGTCGAAAATTGTGGACTAAAAACAACCATAACTTTTTTGGGGTGATGAATTAGAATGCAAGAGTGGTACTCTTGGAATCACAGCCAAAAACCAATCAAGGTAGGCCTAAAACCGCACAAATTAGCAAAAGTCGACACAAATTAACAAAGGAAAAGGTACACAATGTATATACCTTTGTTAATGGAGTGTAATGATTTACACCAAATGTGCCACATTATGGTAGCTTCTTGCTATAGGGTCCATGTGTTATTGAAGATTTCTCTTTAAAACTTAAAATACTTACTAATATGTATGCCATTGCCCAACCCAAACATACACCCTAAACCCTAAACCCCCTAATTGACCATCTTTCATTATTCTTGTCCACAGTGGCATTTTTACCAAAAATATGCGATTTTGTTGATCTTTTTTATACGAAAGCTAAATAAGTCTTGTTTCATTTCAATGCTGGCAATCATCAAAATGATGTAAATTTCATCCATAAAAATGTTTCTTGAACTATTTTGAGTTCAACTAATGAAATGAGGTTCATTAAGGATAATTTAAATTCTAACTAGAAATTTAGCAAAAATTTGTGAATTTGTGATTTTTAAAGCAATATGAACTCTAGGACTTTAACCCTGATTTTTTTATTTTCTAATTTTAGAGTGACCCAATAACTTTGGTTTTGACCGTGATGTTGTGCACTAGAATATACATCTATAGTAAGATTTTGGTTTTTTAATCATAATTTTTATATAATATATGATTTTTTTTCATTTTTTTTGACACTAACCCTAAACCCTTAAATTCTTCCCCAAAAAAATGCAAATTCTTGACTTGAAGCTTTATATCATTTTATTTTGGTGAGTGAGTGTTAAGTTATGAAGAATTCTTGTTTTGGAGTAGTTATGGATTTTCAACTCTAAAATAACTTTTGTTGTTGTTTATTTAACTTTGTTTCCAATATTTTTTGAAAAAAATAGAAATATAGGATGCAAATTGTTTATTACTGTATTCAAATCATTTGGATTATCAATTTTTCAATTCTATACTAAGAATTTTAATAATTTAAATGTAAAGCGACCCCAAATATATTTAACAGCTAAGGGCTCCAACATCCAACTTTGGTTTAAAAACTTAAACACAAAGCCTTTAATTGCAGCCGTTGGCCGTTGCAACTTCTCTAACTCACTGTAGTCATAAATGATTTGTTTAAGTCCTGTCAAGATACAATGGTAGGTAGACGGCTAGCACCTGTACCAACCCCAAACCCTCGGTTACAAAAGACTACACGCATTTATAAAAGGACAGGTTACACCGATGTACCTCCTTTGAGAAAGATGTAACCGTGTACCCCCGAATGCATTGTATTCTTGTAGTTGCGAGGCATAGGGTGGGAGTTCTTTTTTGTTCTCTTTAGGTCTCGTAGGGTGGGAATTTTTTTTAGTTCTCTTTAGGTCTTGTAGGGTGGGAATTCTAGAAGACTATTTAAGCCTGAACACAACACTCATTCTTCCTCTCTCATTTTCAGTTCCTTCTGCACGGATGAGCTCGCTTTTCGTCGCGCTAAACTAGTTTGGTACTAAAGCCTGTTTATATTTGTTTAAGCCTAGATCTAAGTGTTATTTGTATTATTTGTGTTAGTTCTTTATATTGTTATATTGATAGGGTTTTAATCTTTTTAATTTCTTTTGTGTATCTAAAAGCTTGGCAGCGGAGGCAGAGCGACGTTGGGGCGGGCGGGGACTCGGGGAGTGGCGATCTTCGTTATATATCATGCAAGTAAGTCACAGATCTTGTGCCTTTGTTTATTGCGTTTATTTGGTTGAGCGCGTGTAACTTAATTGTAGCGAATTAGCGATGGTGGGGTTCACAGCTGTGAAGCGCTGCATGGCCGCTGCGGTCACCGCACCTTCCACGGCCATTTATCTCACCCACGAGGTTCTGTACACGAGGTACTGTACTTGTTTGTTTCGTCTGGGTCGTCCTTCATTCTTTTTTTCGTTGTGTATTTTGTTTTTTAATGCCGTTGTGTATTTTTTCGTTTGCCAGAAATTTGGGGAGGCGCCGAGGTTCTTGCTCAGCACCTACGGCTGGATTGTGGGTGCTGGGGTGGTCGCCAACCAGCTGGTGGGCCACCCGCAGTTCGGAACCATGGACGCGAGGTTTGCGGCCATAGAAGGAGTTATGAGGACTAACTTTGAAGCTCTTGACGTGAAGCTTGCCTCCTTCGTTTCGGAAGGCAAGCGCGACCGAAAGCTCGCGGCAGCTCACATGGAGGCGACACGCTTGGCGGTCTTCTCGTTGAAAGAATCCATCGAGAAGATGGAGAAAGAAATGTTTCTGTTGAAAAGCAAGTAGCTTTTGGCGTACGCGTACGTTTCTCTCGTTTGCTTTTTCTACCTTGTTCAATTCGTTTTCAATTCGGATTTGTACTGGATTTGTACTGCTTCTAAGAGTATCTGGTGGTGGTGGTGGTTGTAGGTTGAGTTCATTTTTCCCCGTTATTTAGATCATAAGACCTCGGTTTCTAGCAAGGAGCTTTGTGGGGTTTTCCAAGAGGGCATTGTGAGCCCCCAATTCGTCACTAGGGACTCACAATTTTCTTTTTTTAATTTTTACATATTTAAGTATAGTTTATTATACAAAAAGCCCAAAAAAGAGTGTAAAACCAAAATAGGTATGTCACGTACCAATATAGCATTTGGTCCCTTATAGGTTGTTTTTCCCCAAATAGATTCCATTTCCACTTGTACATAGGTTAAAATGTGGAAATATCGGTAAAAAATAGAATTAAGGGCTAACCTGACCCAAACAGCCCAGACCTACGGTACATGTGACATCTTATGGCTACAATTGGTCCGAGGGAATACCGTTGAGGTCCTAAGTCCATTCCCAGAGATAGGTTTCACTTTCCCCATAGCATCGACGAAATAGCAGAAACCCCAATCGTTAGCCTGCAGAAGTTACAAACTCAAGATTGGCCCGTAAGCAGAATCTACGGGTGGAGTATGGCGTTCTAGGGTGGAAATCACATTTGGAACTCAATGGCAAAATCGGTTTGCCAAGATTCCCTTATATGTGAAAGATTCCCTAATTGCCAGAATTAAAAGGAGAAGGCAGAATTTGATTCTCCTCTGACCTTTGTGCAAAGTAAAAATATGAGCTTGCACATCTTTTGTGGAATTCCATGAGAGGTTCCATAAAAAGTTTCGGAATTTTCTGACTTGCAGAAGATGCCCTTCCGGACGGTCAACCGCCAAAACCTACGATGGGAAATTCCTAGAAATTACCCAGGTTGCGGTAAAATCTCACTAAAAATTAGATTAGCTTCTTTTATGCTAATAAGATGCCCCACCAAGTTTCAAGACATTCCGATAGCCAGAAGTGCTCGAACCGGCAAGATTCCCCGAAAATTGGCGAAATTGAAGTTTACGGTGGAGTTGACTTGCGTACCGGGAGCATACGAAATCGGAATGAGGTCAAAGCTAGGTCTTTTCTTACTCCCCCATACCTACTAAAGAACCTAGGCTAGTTACTTTTCTCAGAAAAGTTAACCTCCAAGATTTGGGTTTTTACCCCGTTTTGGTGTTCAGTTAGCGGTAGGTTATGTTGCGTTTTTTGGAGTTTGATCAAGGGGTGGGGAATTTTCCAAGAGTAAAAATGGCCTTCTGAAGCCAACGGCGCAATCGGTTTTCAATTTGGAGTTGATCTCCAAAAGTTAGACATTTGGACCAGCGTAGAAAGTCAAAAATTGAAGATTAGGATGAAAATCTTAGTTGATAAGTTTACGACTTAGGAAAAGAAGGGGGGTGAGCACCCTTGGAAATGTATATAAGGGGGCTCATTTTCCTCTCACAAACACCCCTTGTAGCCATATTTTGGCTCATTTTACACAATTGGATCCATTTAGTTGGATTTTGGCCGTTTTAGGCCACGTTGCCAATTTTGTGTGTTTTTGAAGCATTTTTAGCTTCATTGTTGGTGTTTTTGGAGCTCTCTTTGAAGGACATTGGGGTCCCTTCAAAGCTTGCTCTTACTTAACTTGTTGTGGTTTATTGCGGGTTTTATTGCGTGATTCTTATTACTTGGCACTAATCCTAGAGAACGCCCCCTCCACACCTTGGCGATGCCGCTTAGGGAGCTCTCTAGTGCCTAATTGTTGTTGCATGGGCTTAAGTGAAAACTCTTTAATTGCGAAGTTCCCCTAAGTTTGTGTGTATGTGTTATTTGGCCTTGGTTAGGTGCTAGTTTAACTCTTGACGTGGTACTTTGGCTTCCTTTGTCCCCCGGTTCTATATGTTTTCCCTTACACTGCGAAGCTTTGACTTTGCTTCGTTTGAGTTGTCTTAGAGAATTGGAGATTTATCAAAGCACGGCGAAGCTTTGACTTTGCTTCGTTTGAGTTGTCTTAGAAAATAGAAGATTTATCAAAGCACGGCGAAGCTTTGACTTTGCTTCGTTTGAGTTGTCTTAGAAAATAGGAGATTTATCAAAGCACGGCGAAGCTTTGACTTTCTTACTCCAAAAAAACCTCCAAAAATTAGAAGTGGTCACTTTTTACTCCAAGTTTAGTTTCCAAAACATTTGTTGTGGAATTCCAAGCTTAGTATCCAAAAACTAGTGCTTAGCCTCCAAGGTTCATGTGTGATTTAGACCTTTAGCCACCCAAAAAAGAAACAAGCCTTGATTTAAAACATTAGAGAAAAGAGATCTCAAGTGGTTTTGAGTTTTAAGAAAATCCAGAAAAGTCACGAGCCAAGGTCCAGGCGGGGAAGCCCCAAGGTCCAGGCGGGGAAGCCCAAGCCGTTCGGGAGACCAAGCCGCACGAGACCCAAGCCCACGGGAGCCAAGGAGCCGCCACGAGCCGCCACGTGTAAGGGGTATCAAAGGGGGTTCGTAAGGGGGAGACTGCCTGTTGCCTTGCTCGACTGCTTGTTCTGGACTGCCTGCTCTGCCTGCTTGTTCTGGACTGCCTTGTCCCGAACTGCCTTGCTCCGAACTGCTTGTTCTGGACTCCAGGCCGTGAACAAAAATTTGAAAAAAAAAACAAGTTCGGACTCAAAAGGTTGATACTAGAAAGGCAAACTAACACTACAAGGAAACCGCTTGGTATTCTAAGTAGATAGGAGGAGACATACACTAGTGAAATATAATTAGCAAGTAGAAGTAGGATTTAGTAGGTAGGAAACAATTAAGAAAAGAACTCTTGGTGCAACGTTTCCATTGCCAAAAATTCTCTAAAGTAACATAGTAGCTCTCAAAACTCAAATAAATTAGAATGGAAGAGATGAAGTGACGATTTAGAATTATGAAGTGGCAATTTAGAAGTTGAAGAGGATTTAGGAAGAGATAGGATTAGGTGGAAATCTAGGAAGAACGATTAGAACCATTGAAATTTGGATAGAATAATAATTGACCAAAGAGTTGAAGAGTTAATTATTGTTGGAGAGTTGATTTCAATTATTTTAGTTCAAGACTAGTCAACCCTTGGAAGTAGAAATAATTGAATTAGAATAGTGTTTGAAGAGAAAGAGAAATTAGAAGGAAAAGAAAAGAAAAGTGAAAATCAAGAAATTGGCAAACCTTGTACTAAAACCCCTACTTTAAGCCGTGGGCAAAACTACCAAACGATTTTGAAACATGGCAAATGACGGGGAGTTTGAAGGGGTATACGATTACCTAAACAATGACTCCAACTCCGAGGTAAGCTCCTAACTTTAAACCATCCATTCCAATTTCTCAAAAATAGACATTTACAAGTAGGACCGAACTCTCAATTCAATTCAGAGTGTCTAGAATAGGAATATTTCAAGAACCAGGGTAGTAATGTTGTAGAGTCTAGTTAGAGGTTTCCAAAACCATCTCACACTTAGAATTTGGAATCAAATTGAAAGAGATATTAGCGGATGAAGTTTAGGAGTAATATTGGATGAGAGTTAGTACATTTCATCCAAATGGAACAAGAATAGAAACTTAGGTAGAACCATAAATCTAGACTCCATAAGTGAAACAAAAATTAGAATTCAAGTTGTAGGTTAGTAGAAAACCATGGATGAAGTTTGAAGTACCGATTAGCGGTCAAACTTCATCCATTGATAACTCCTAGTAGGAAGGTCCGATTAGCACGTGTCTTAGCATTTTGGAAAGCTAGAATTAAAAGTTACAAAGAAAAATTAACAAAAATCTAAAAATAGTAATCTGCTCAGAGTAGCACCGAGCCACATAAGTAGGATAAAGATCAAATAATTATTAAAAGAGGCAATCAAAGAGAAGAATTAGATTTGGAAATAGGTAGAAGGCACTTAGTAAAGTCCAGAACTAGTCTAACTTAGGAGAAATTCTTAATCATTTAGTAGCAAACAACGGATGAACTTTGGGTTAGAATATGGATGAAATAGGGTAAAACTCATCCATCCAAGTCCAAACTTAGAACTTAGGTAGAAGTTGGCAATATAGAGTCAGAGTCAAAAACTTGAAGTAAAATAGAATAGGGAAGGGGTCTAAATCCAAGGATGAAGTTTGGATAGACTTATAGAAGCTAGAACTTCATCCATCCATAACTCTTGCTAAGAAGGTCGCATAATGTTGAGTTTTATATTTTTGGAAATGGCATGAAATTCTCTATCTTTATATGTGGCTAAATTTAGACTTTATCACCTTTCTTTCAAAAACCACCGTGGCCTAGTTGGTACGACCTAATTAGAGTAAAACTTGCAATTTACGTTAGTTTTTCTTGATTTCTTTAGTTTCTTGCAAACTTGTGTATGTTTAGGATTTAGAAAAGATCCATTGCTTGGAGGGCACAATGGATTTACGCTAGGCACCCATAGAACGAGAATCAAACCTAAAACTCAAGAGCCTGGTTGTGCTCACTTATTTACCAAGGGTGGGTAAATAAGCGCTCACAGGCGTTTGTAGCTTTAAGTGGAGATAATTTTGACGGAATACTGAAATTCTCTTGGTCACCTGGTACGACTATGCAACATTGGTATTGACTTTGCAATACCGTATTTGAATGTCGATTTCACTACTCGGTGATTTTGAGTTGCCTGTCGTGACCAATGTTAGTCTGGACTTTATTTGTAGTTGATACTCAACAATTTTGTGTACTCGATACTTGAATACCCTAACTGAGACTGACGGTAATTTCCGATTCCAGCAAAATTGGATCCTACATCGAGTTCACCAGTGCAACACAAACCCATCCTTGGCAATTGCTTCGTTGCTGCAACTCCCGTGTTGTCCATCAAGTGCACATTCGCATCTAGATTAGCCACATTGCCATTACTCGTCTTCTCAAAAGTCCAACTTGCTATATCTCGCAAACCGTGATACTTACATGGTGGTTTCTTTCACCATTGGATGCGCAATATGTGAAAATGGGGAGGTAGCCAAAATTCCCGCCCTAAAAGAGTATGTCCAAAATTCGGGGATATCCATGTAACCCTAAACCCTAAACCCTAAAACCCTAGTGAAATTTGGGCCAAAAATATGGAAATCTCTACCCACAGGTACTTGCCCAAAGCAAAGACGTTATGTTGCTCCAAAATTCACCTTGGTCCTTTAGGGGTTAAGAATATGCACCCTATGTTTATATTTGTTTTTTTTCAATATCAAAAATTGAATTAAATAAAGGCCTTCAAAGACCCTAATAGAGTAGAGATTCCCTAACTACCCTCATAACTTTCATTTCACCAATCAAAAAAGAATGATCAAAAAAACCTTCCACATATACCTAAATCTATAATCCTAGTTTCAATTTTCTTTAATTTTTAAAAGTGATTTTTTAAGATTTTCTTGAATTGCCCACTAATAAATGAAAATGATATATCATGCAATAACTTTTTAACCATGCAGTCAAAAGTTATGAAAATTGTTGGGCCTCAAAGCTACTCCTTGGGCATGTATTGTGAGAATTTAAAAAAAAAAAAAAAAAATTCCATTTATAGGAAGTTGCCCCAAATTGCTATATTGACCTAGACACGGTGTTTTGTCCTTTATGGATTAAATGCAACTCTCCATGGGATATTTTCTTGCTTGCCCATCTTACTACTAGAATTAGTGCCTTTTATTTTCAATTTAGAAATATAGAGAACTTAGATTTTCTTCCTCCCTTATACACACAAATCCAATCCAATTTCTTAGGAATTCAAATTAGATTTGTTTGCTTCTTTTCTTTCCCAAGACCCTCAATTGAATCCTACACCCTAAAACCACTTTTACCTTCCCAATTTTGTAGTGCCAAAATTTTAGTGAAAAAGGTTCAAAGTTTCATGAAGCCTTGCAATATATCTTAAGAAGTTTATTTTCTACCCTTAACTGTAGATAATTTGCAATTTGTGTGGGCAAAGTTTTTGAAATTTATTCCCTCCATTTTCATACTACCAGATGAAATAATCTAAGATTAGGTGTGCAAAAAAAAAGGTCAAATTAGGTCACTTTTTTAATCCAAATGGTTTTATATTGTTATTTGGTCTTTTTGATTTAGCACCCTTATGAATATTGATTTCTCAAAATAAATATTCTAGATGAAATTATACCCATTTCTAATGTCTCTAAAGCCTTGGAGTAGATTATTATGTACAAGTCCCCAAAATAATTACCTTCTAAAGACCTATAAATCCTAAACCCTAGAATTATAGCTAGGATGTAGATGGTTTACTATTGTACCGAAATCAATTGAATTGACATTTTTCAATATTCTAAATCCTTTTTCTATATTTTGGATGTAAATATACGCATTGGCTTCTATTGGAGGCTTAATAAACTAAGTACCCAAAACTTTATCCAAGAACAGAGGGATTCACCCTACAACTTTTATTTAACATTAAGTAAAAGACAATCATTTAATAACTTAAACCCAAAGCCCTTAATTCAAGGCATTGCACCTCCTCTAATTGTAGTCATAAATCATTTGTTTCAGTCCTGCCAAGATGCAATGGTAGGTAGACGGCCGCACCCGTGTAACCCGGAACACGCATTTATAAAGGACTTCATTCATTTACACAGGAGAAGTTGCACCAATGAAACCCCTTGAGAAAGATGTACCCGTGTACCCCCAAATGCACTGTATTCTTGTAGCTGCGAGGTATAGGTGGATCCTACAAAATAATAACTCTGTAATTCGATGGGTGGTTGCAAAATATTTGAAGAATGGTACTATTAAAAAGCAAACCATCTAACTTGATTAACTTTTGAATATTTTGAATATTTAACTTTTGAATATTTTGAATATTTAACTTTTGAATATTTCTATCCCCAAAGTACTTTTGAATTGAACTTTTCATTGAATTATATTGTAATATTTATATTCTCCAGATGGAATTCCATTGAAAGGGCAGCATGGACCCTAACTGGGTCTGCGCGCATGAATCAATGGAATGCACTGTAGTCATAAATGATTTGTTTAAGTTCTGTCAAGATATAGTGGTAGGTAGACGGCTAGCACCTGTACCAACCCCAAACCCTCGGTTACAAAAGACTACACGCATTTACAAAGGACTACACTCATTTACATGGGACAGGTTACACCGATGTACCTCCTTTGAGAAAGATGTAACCATGTACCCCCGAATGCACTGTTTCCCACAAGCAACAATCTCCATAATGCTACAAGTCCCTCTTCCTCTCCCAAAGATAACGATTCACATTTTTAAAAAAACCCAATCAAACTCCATCTCCATCTAAAAATCTCCACGGTCTCGCTAGTTTGTGACCCAAAACCGTTTTTCTACTCAGCCTATTTACTATTATTAGACTGGTCAGATTTTCCAATGATTTCGAATTCAAGACATGCTGCTGGAGAGTGCCTGCGGAATCTTTTTACCTGCTTTGCGATCGCACTGGCGAATATCGCAAACTTTTGTAGCGAAATAAAAAAACCTAATTTTTTTGGGAGAACCTGAAACTCTCAATAGAGTACTTCTTATTGTTATTCATTGCGTGATCTGATGGACGTGCTTAGGAGAAAGGCACTAATTTTTCTCAGACTCCTCCATAAGCATAGTCGAAGTTGCGGCAAGGCCTAATAGATCGTCCGTGCTGTTGATAAGGCCTACTCTTGAAAGACCAAAATCTGTAAGCTGCACATTATTTGCAGTAATTGCGTTGTAAGAACATGCACAAGAAAGTCATAGAATCAATAAAAAGTACATAATGAAGAAAGTGTATTCTTGAGGCTATTGCTTGTCCTACTCTAGAGACAGAGATAGCAACCCAAACTTAGAACAGATATCGAAAGTTACAAGGAATGTCTATGGACGCATCCTAGCCGATTTAGTTCACTCTTTTCCTTTTAGAAATCTGACGGACGTACTTGGAGCTTCTGAACTGAAACGGTGACCACTCAGGTACGAGGTCTCCCACAGTATAGAAAGAGAAGGCTGAGGCTTTTGGTAGTGCGCACAAGGAGAGGGTTGAATCTGAGGTCAATGCCTGGCTACTATCCTAAACCGCAAGGCTGAAGCACGGGCTGCAACTGTCGAGGTTTTCTTTCAGGACTTTTTATTTCTTAATTTGTTGTTTTGTCACGGAATGAATTATTCTCAACCTTGGCTTTTCTCTGAATCCAAGTTGGTGAGTTTGCATCATCAAACTTGATTGCTCGATGCTTTAGGCTTGGAATAGCTATTGATCTAGTTCATTGGGATGAGATGCAGTCAAAGGTTGAGCAAAAGAAGATGAAGGATGAAGCAAAAGCTGTTGAGCTCAAAAAGCGTGAGGAGGCAAAGGCGGAGCAATCTATCCGCAATGCCGAGGTAGATTTTGTTGTTTCCAATTTCAGTTTCAGAATAATAATAATCAGTTTTAAACATTGTCATGTTGATTGTTTTGTGAGTATGCATTGTTTGCGTATATTTTTGAGCTTGTTACAACAACTATGCAGGTTAAAGCCCATAGGATTGTCGCAAGTGCCAAGGGAGGAGGCAGTAAGAATGAGTGCACGTGCCAAAGAAGAATGTGAGAAATTTATCGTTGATTCACACACTCAAGCTGAGCGGGTATAGCAACCATCATCTAATATTTTGGTGTTTCTGGTGCATTCCAATGAAGCGGAGAATCCCTTCCAAAGTGTAGATAGCTGAGCAAGCGGAGGTTCAAAAATGGGAACCTGCCGAGTTGAAGGACAAAGCTGAGTAGTTGAAGCTTTTGGATGAACTGCCATTTTATGAGAAGGATAAGCAAGGGTTGGGCACGAAAGTGAAGAATGTTCTGACCTGCCACCATGGATCATAAGGAGATTGTCATATTATTTGTTCTTTTTTTTTGAGGAATGGATGTTTTGATTCAGTCAACGTGGGATGAACGCTAGTTGGGATGTATATGACATGGCATCCTTGGTAACTTGTGCCTTGTAGATATTTGTCCACTGCTAGGTCTAGTGGAGATGAATTGATTTGTTGCTGGATGTAACTTCATTATTCTTTGTAATTATCATGTGAAATTTGTGAGAACTATCTTGCAATCTTTGTACATTGGGGAACAGTTCATTTACGAATTCTGTATAAACCAAAAATGCTTTCTTCTTCCTTCAAAGTATAAAGCATCACAAAGGTCAAACCTTGCTATTCTTGCTTCTCAAATCATTTATTACAAATGTAAGACAGAATGCTCTTTCTTCGTCCTGAAATCGTGCAAGCCTTAGCAAGTTAGCAACACGATTTTGGAATTGGTCTCATCTAAATGGTATTCCTTCTAATTCACCATACAAGAAACTATCCCCTCGATGGATAAAAAGATGTCCTTCAAATGGAAGTTTTATAAACAATAATGCACTTTTGTCTAAACATTATAAAAAACAAATCTGATAAAAGATGTTCTAAGATTGTGATGGAGAAAGACTATGGAGTATCCACCCTCTAATACTGTGAAACACATGTCTCTTTAACCCCTTAGCTCTCCGACGTCCAAATTCTAGACAATGAACAAGGAGGTTCCAAAAACTTTTAGTGGTGACCATAGATCTCATCAATTCACACCAATGCTTGACTACTATTTTTTTAAACTTTTTGTATGATGAATTTCATGAAATTGAGGCAAATAATATATATTTATAAAAAATTCAAGAAAGGATTTATGCGTTAAGAAATTAATTATAACCAATATGACATGAAAGTGAGAACATCCAAAATCGTCTATGTACTCACCATTCTTAACCCCTAAAGGACCAAACACCATTTTTTGGCAACATAGCGATTTTGGGCAGCTCACTATGAATGGAAATATTACTATTTTTCTTTGAAATTTTCACACAAGATGTGCCCGAGGTGTACCTTCAAGGCCCAACAATTTTCATAACTTTTGACTACATGGTTAAAAAGTTATTGCATGATATGTAATTTTCCACGTTCGGCGGGCAGCCCGGGCAGCTGAAAAAAATTCTTTAAAAATCACTTTTTTGAAAAATTAAAATTTGAAATTGGTTCTTTAGATTTATATATACATTGGAAGCTTTGAATCATTCCATTTGGATTAATGAGTCAAAAGTTATGAGGATTCTTAGTTTGAGTGTAGTTATGGAATCTCTACTCTAAAATAAACTTTGAAGTCCTTTATTTAATTCAATTTTCAATATTTTTGAAAAAAAATAAAAAAATAGGGTGTATATTGTTTATTACAACATTCCAACCGTTGGGATTGGCATTTTTCAATTCCATAAATAAATTCTTGACAATTTAGTATTTTGAGTCATTCTCTACCACTTCCTACTTACTATTTTTTTCCTATATGCTGTACAATTCCAAATGATCTGAAAATTTTCAAGCATGTAGCCAACTTGCCTTGAAAAATGAATCCAAAGAGTAACAACCATTTTGGACATTTTTTCATACAAATGTGCCCATGTGAAGGGCAGCTGCCCGTTTTTTTGCAGGGACAAAAAAAGGGTTTTTGTCAATTCAAACGCTTATATCTTGCAATCCACATGGAGGAAAATTCTGAAATTTTTTCCACATCTTCTTAAACCAGTTTACTACAAGATCCTACGGTTATATGTGTTCAAAAATGTTTAAAAAATAATAATTGGTACTTGTATTAGAAATGGCAGTTTTGGACCGGTTTTGGTGAAAACATAGTCAAAAACCTTTAGGGGTTAATATTCAATATGACTTCTATTCAAAGTGCAACTAACCGTTAAAGCCCTAAAGTAAATAAAATAAGTATGTTATTTAGGCAACATAGCATTTTGAGTCATCCATTTACAAATAAAGTTTGTTTGCTTTTTCTACAAAATTTTCACACACCATGTGGTCAAGGAGTAGCTTCAAGGTGCAACAATTTTCATAATATTTGACTACATAAAAATTTATTATATGAATTGTAGTTTCTATTGAAGCTCAGATAGCTTGGGAAGCTTAAAAAAATCACTTTTTTAAAAATAAAAATTTGAAATTGGTTTTCTATACTTATATATGTTTAAAAAGAGTTGAATCATTCTATTTTGATTAATAAGATGAAAATTATGTAAAGTTTTAGTTTGAGGGCAGTTATGGAATCTCTACCCCAAAATAAACTTTGAAGTCTTGAACTCAATTTTGAACTCAATTTTCAATAGTTTAGGAAAAAAATTAAAAATGAATTTCGATTGTTTATTATTACTTTGCTCCAAAACAATTCCGTGGTTTGAGAACATGAGTTAAAGTAAGCCTCAGATTTTGCAAAAAAGAAAACGGTTCCGTGTGCTTAAAGTATGTGATACAATATTGTATACTTGCAATATGTGTACCACTACAATATTGTATTGTAAGAAATTGTTATGTTCATATTTGTTTTTTCTAGTGTAATTCCAAATTGAGCTTATTTTAACCCATGTTTTTAAACCACGGAATTATTTTGGGGCAAAGTAGACAAGTAGCACAACATTACAACTATTGGGATAGGAATTTTTTAATTCTATGACTAAATTCTTAACAATTTAGTAATTTAATCATATTTTACATCTTTCTACTTATTACTTTTTTCAAGCATGAATATGAATTTTTTTTTGAATTTTTTCACATGTATTCCCAATGTATTTCTTCAACATATTGTGGAAAAATGTAAGTTGTAGGACAAATACATCTTTGGATAAAAAGTTTGAAAGATGAAACTTAACCATTTGGAAGGAGTTGAAAATACTTCTTTTAAAATTGAAGCATCATGATGTTGCAATTGTTAAAGTTTCTCACTATGATATTTTAGGAGGGTGTACTCGGACAAGTTAACTAAAGGATCTTGTAGTTGAACTTTTTTACCTTTTTTACTACATTTTGACTACATAATATGCACTATGAGATCCTATTACTTCCATCATTTGATTCTATTTATTTTCAGAATTCATTTTTAAGATCTTACTTTTTCTACTAAAAATGAAGCTTGACATAAAGCATTTTAGTTATTTTCAAATATTTACAACATCTTATTTTGAAGATCTATGTGGTACAAATGTAAGTCAAATGCCACAAGAACCTCAAAATCAATTGCATAGATAAAAAGTCTTTATTTCAATGTTTTTCTCATGAAGACCATTTACATATTAAAAGAACAACTTAGGGATTTAGGGATTCTTAGGTTGGAATTTCATGTGGTTCTAAACAAGTCTCAGTTTTGGGATTGCAGCTCTACGTGTTGAATTCAACTTGTGCGGCATGTGTTGATCATTCAATTACTTGACGATCTCAATCATTTGTTATATTCTATTGCTTCCAATGTTTTGTTCTTTGTCATTAATAGAGCAATGTTTTGGAGGTAAAGACTATTAGAAAAAAAATTAATCTTTACAATAGATCCAACTTTGTGCAATACAATACTACGTATATGATTTTGTAGGTGATTCTTTGGGGACCACACGTCTTGTTAGGTAAATTTTAAAGACTCTAAACCCAAAGTAAAAATTGAATATTGTAACTATGCTTTTTGGACGCCCTTTCTTGCAATGACCCACCCTAAATCACTATTTTAAGAACCAAAATTTGAAATTGGTTTTCCAAGATTCATATATATACAAAAACTTTATATCATTCCATTTTGATGAGCGCGTTTTAAGTTATGAAGAGTTCTTGTTTTGGAGTAGTTATAGATTTTAAACTCTAAAATAACTTTTGATGTTGTTTGCTTAATTCTATTTCCAATATTTTTTGAAAAAAAATAGAAATATAGGATGTAGATTGTTTATTATTGTATCTAAATCATTTGGATTGTCAATTTTTCAATTCCATGATAAGAATTTTGATAATTTAGATGTAAAGCACCCCAAATATATCCAACAACCAAGGGCTCCAACATCCACCCTAAACCATTTTGATCAATGTACCTCTCACTTTGAAACTTTTCAAATTGGATTTGCAATCGCCAAGTCAACCTTCTCGACTCTAAAGTCAAAGTTGCCATATCTCACAAACTGTGAAATTTTATGGCTATTTATTTACACCATTGAATTTGTAGACCTCCAAAATAGGGGGGGGAGGTCCAATATTAAAAAGCTATAAATAAGATGTCAAAAAGCCATATGATACCCTTGTAACCCACCTTTTGAAGTACAGTTGCCTTATTTTCCAAAAGCTAAACTTTAGGGGTTAACCAAGGCACATCTACTTTTGGGATGCTTGGACCATTACGGGTTAAATGAACTAGGAATTGAACTGTAGATAAAATACCTACTATGGCTTAGCTTCTTTTACAAGCTATCCAAACCCCAATATGAATTCCCATTAGTCCCCCTAAACCTTGCAATTTGGTTTGAGATGTGTTAAATTAACCCCTAAAGTTCCTTGATTGTGTTCTCACCAAAAATGCTCCAAAATTGCCATTTCTAGTACAAGTACCAAAATTTTGAAAATTATCCATTTTGGACACATGTCACTGTAGGATCTTGTAGTACTCTGGTTTGAGAATATGTGGAAGAAATTAATCCAATTTCAATTGTGTAGATTGGAAGATATTAGCGTTTGAAGTGGCATAGTTCCTTTTGGGCCCTTCAAAAAACCGGGCAGCCGTACTTCACAAGGTCAGATTATTATGAAAAAATTTCTAAAATGGTTGTGCTTCTTTGAATTCATTCTTTGGGACAAGTTGGCTACATGCTTGAAATTTTTCAGATTATTTGGAATTGTACAACATATCCTAACAAAATAGTATGTAGAAAGAAGTAGAGAATGGTTCAAAACTAAATTGTTAAGAGTTTAATTGTGGAATTGGAAAATGCCAATCCCAATGGTAGCAATATTGTAATAAACAATCTACATCCTACAATTTTATTTTTTTTGAAAAAAATTGAAAATTGAGTGAAATAAACAACTTTAAAGTTTATTTTAGAATAGACAATCTATAACTGCTTGCAAACTAAAAATCCTAATAACGTTTGACTCATAAATCAAAATGAGATGATTCAAAGCTTTCCACATATATATAAATCCAT
Organism: Pseudisothecium myosuroides; assembly: GCA_951799445.1. Lineage (NCBI taxonomy): Eukaryota > Viridiplantae > Streptophyta > Bryopsida > Hypnales > Lembophyllaceae > Pseudisothecium > Pseudisothecium myosuroides. The sequence continues at coordinate 29,603,945 of OX637292.1, read as the reverse complement.
ATACATAAATCTAAATTAGATTTATTTATGACCCTACTACACAAAGGTCAATGAAATCAACCCTCATTCCCCCACTATTGTTGTTTCTAATGAACCCTAAACCCTAAAATCCTAAACCCTTTTTCCTTTTGAAAATTAGCTTTGATTATGGCTATACTACCCAAAGGTCAATGAAATCAACCCTCATTCCCCCTACTATTGTTGTTTTTAGTGAACCCTAAACCCTAAACCCTTAACCCTACATAGAAGCGGTTTAGGGCCATAAGCCCCAAATCCTTTCATCTCCCTGAATGGCTCTTCATTTTTGTCTAAGACGATTGCTACGGTAGAGGGGTCGCCGGACATGTTAACCATGGATGGTATGCAAATAAAAACCCAAAACTATTGCAACCCTAAACTCTCAAAATGTCTTTTGAAAAAAGGACAAACAAAATCTTGAAAGAAGGCACGAATTCTCATCATAAAAAACATCCCTAAGAATGAGGCCTAAATCCTTTGAACATGGCCCCCTTACATTTCTTCCACAAAAGAGGAGGGATCAAAAATTCAAAATGAATTCATGAGTGAGGTAGAATTATGAAAAAAAGGCCACAAAAACACCCTAAACCCCAAACAGTGGAAGGCCCTAAACCCAAATGAAAGCATTGAGTTCGAAGTTAGAAGAAGTGCCTCCCAAATGTAACTTTTTCCTCGGGATGAATTTGAAGGCGAAACTTGTCCCGTTGGAAAGAAGGAAAAAAATCAATCCAGATGGGGGGCAAAAATTCTTCATTTGAAACAATATTGCAAAAGATAGGGCCACACCTCCAAAAAATAAAAAATAAAAAACCCTGGTAGAACTTGCTGCCAACGTCGAAAATTGTGGACTAAAAACAACCATAACTTTTTTGGGGTGATGAATTAGAATGCAAGAGTGGTACTCTTGGAATCACAGCCAAAAACCAATCAAGGTAGGCCTAAAACCGCACAAATTAGCAAAAGTCGACACAAATTAACAAAGGAAAAGGTACACAATGTATATACCTTTGTTAATGGAGTGTAATGATTTACACCAAATGTGCCACATTATGGTAGCTTCTTGCTATAGGGTCCATGTGTTATTGAAGATTTCTCTTTAAAACTTAAAATACTTACTAATATGTATGCCATTGCCCAACCCAAACATACACCCTAAACCCTAAACCCCCTAATTGACCATCTTTCATTATTCTTGTCCACAGTGGCATTTTTACCAAAAATATGCGATTTTGTTGATCTTTTTTATACGAAAGCTAAATAAGTCTTGTTTCATTTCAATGCTGGCAATCATCAAAATGATGTAAATTTCATCCATAAAAATGTTTCTTGAACTATTTTGAGTTCAACTAATGAAATGAGGTTCATTAAGGATAATTTAAATTCTAACTAGAAATTTAGCAAAAATTTGTGAATTTGTGATTTTTAAAGCAATATGAACTCTAGGACTTTAACCCTGATTTTTTTATTTTCTAATTTTAGAGTGACCCAATAACTTTGGTTTTGACCGTGATGTTGTGCACTAGAATATACATCTATAGTAAGATTTTGGTTTTTTAATCATAATTTTTATATAATATATGATTTTTTTTCATTTTTTTTGACACTAACCCTAAACCCTTAAATTCTTCCCCAAAAAAATGCAAATTCTTGACTTGAAGCTTTATATCATTTTATTTTGGTGAGTGAGTGTTAAGTTATGAAGAATTCTTGTTTTGGAGTAGTTATGGATTTTCAACTCTAAAATAACTTTTGTTGTTGTTTATTTAACTTTGTTTCCAATATTTTTTGAAAAAAATAGAAATATAGGATGCAAATTGTTTATTACTGTATTCAAATCATTTGGATTATCAATTTTTCAATTCTATACTAAGAATTTTAATAATTTAAATGTAAAGCGACCCCAAATATATTTAACAGCTAAGGGCTCCAACATCCAACTTTGGTTTAAAAACTTAAACACAAAGCCTTTAATTGCAGCCGTTGGCCGTTGCAACTTCTCTAACTCACTGTAGTCATAAATGATTTGTTTAAGTCCTGTCAAGATACACCCAAATCAGACACCGAGGTGGTAACCTGCAAGCGCACCCTAAACTGCTCAAGCTCCAAAACTAGTACGTGCCCACGCGCCTGAGAAATCCAGCACATCTCATCAGCCTAGTCTAAAACCGCCGGAGCAAAACATCAAAACATGCGAGCGAGACAACGTGAGCGGGATCTGTGAGCGAGAAACGTGAGCGAGAACGTGAGCAAGAAACGTGAGCAAGAAAATTGACGGACAACGTCAGCGGACCTGAGTGGAAACTGTGAGACAAAAAAGCAGTTGGTTTGTGTCAGGGAGTGGCGCTGCGCATTCACTGCGCGCACAGCTCATCCAAGTAGCCATCATTAAAACCAGCCAGTTCATCTAAGTCCTAGTTAAAACCAGCCATCAAAACTAACCAAAGGATGTTGACTTTGGCTCATTTTACCTCATGTTTACCCTTTTATCCTATCACCGATGTGGATGCTAGAGCTCTCCTCTACTATATGAACTTGGAGAAACAGCTGAAGCATTGACGACAATTAGACATGAAAATTGCGCCGCTGCGACGTGTACGCTTAGCTAATTACCAACCCCATATCCATCCCGAGGGACCGTAGCTCAAGAGCAAATTGCCGCAGTGGAAGCAGGAGTTACTAACACTCCGAGATGCTATCAAAATTACAAGACCAGAAGCTGCCCCGGTAACTCAATAGATTTTAGGAGCGGTGTATGACAGGGAATTTGTGGCTCAACGTGGCGAATTGACAACTGGGCATTATGTCTATAATATGCAGGAAGTCTGTATTCGTCTGAATCGGGTGTTGGACGAGTATGCCAAAGGAGAGGTGGTTGTGAATGATACTCGTATGACGTCGCAAATTGCTCTTCCTCCGATTATTTATCGGCCACCTAATTGGCTGACGGTGCAGATTCCTGTACAAGGTTCGCAACTTACTTGCCAATTTCTGGGACGTTATGAAATGATGTTTAAGCGATTAGACATTGAACGGCCAATGCCCTCGTGGAAAGCGTTGGAGTGGTTGGTGGAAGTTTACTGTCAGTCAGTGGTGGAAGAGATGAATCATGACAAAGTTTACCAGGCAATTTTGCAAGATTGGCAGGTAGACCCACCGCTGGCAGTTAAGCTTAATGGCCATTTCTGTGATTGTGCTAGGCGTTTCAAGTGGAACCCTGCCTCGCTTATTGACACAGTTGAGTATAACTGGCCGCAAATTCCAGGGCAATTTGATACTGCGGGGCGTTGTGCAGAGGCATACTCCCGATTTCATCAGCTTCACATTACACATACAGACCCAGTATGTTTCCGAGCCACAGTCTTTTGTTCCTATTTGCAGAGTGTTTGCGCTAATGAAGGTGTGATTATCAATGTAAATTGCTTTGATTTTATCCGGCTAGAGCTTCACATCCTGATGAAGATCAAATATCTGGGAGCGAGGTGGTTACGATTGTTGGAGGTCATGGCCATTACTCATTTTCTGTTTGGGCCTCATCTCAGCTTGATCAATGAGTTCTATTCCACCAGGTTCACAGCCGTGAGAAACTGTTTGGTACATCAGAGGGATCATAATCCCAGGCTATTAGCTCGTGACGATGAAGTGAAGAGGGCGTGCGATAAATTGACAGAGCAGTAGCGTCTTCAAGCAGCCGATTTGCGCCGCAACAAGCGACACAGATACTATTGACGAGGACGTCAATACAGCTAAGTTGGGGGCTATGTAGTCACCAAAATATTTTAAGCAAATTGCCTTTTAGCTTTGTTGATACTTTTCACATTGTATATAGTGGTTCATTTCCATTTTGAAGAGGCAAATTGCTAAGAAAAACATACGCAAGTGGAAAAAGGCCTAATGGAGATATGAATAGAGCTAATAGGCACGATAGGAAAGGTGGCTAATTAGCATGGTGACTTTTAGAATCAAGAATTTGACAAGTTGCAATGTGCTTTCTAGGCTATAAAGCAATTTTTTAGTTTTCCTTTCTTTCTCAGTTCATATGCAAATTACAATCTTACGTTTATGGCTCAATAATTGACACATTGTATTAGTGCATTCCTTCAATCGATTCCTATTACCAATTTTTGTGTGTTTGATTATGAAGCTAGTTGCCTATGTGTGTGTTGGCAATTTCTTGTGAGTATTGTATGAATTTTATAAGTGTCAATTTTATAATGCTACTGGACTGTGAGGGTGCGGTAGAGTGACTGAAGCTGTTGGTTGAATAGCGAATCGGCCTGGCAGGTTGAGAGCTTTCAGCTAATAGCGTGATGCTGTCGGGTAGACGGAGGAGTCGAATAGTACTTTGAAGATGACTAGAAGAGTCGAATTATTCCAGGGACGATTGAGGAAGAAATATAAAAATATAAAAATTAATATTGGCCAATTTTCTTTTGTATGTTTCCTTGTGGTTTTGATGATAGATTAGGTGTGTGATCTTACAGTCAAGTAAATAGCTTTGCAAATTGTCTGCAACAAATTGCGATGTTATCTTGATCACTCGAGGTAGATATTTGTGTATAAAAATACATTGATAAGCAAATCGGCAAGGAGGTAAGCGGTCTGGTATTTTTTGTGCGATTGCTTCACCAAGGTCTCGGTGAGTTTGTACAGCAAGTCAACATTCATGATAAATCGCGAAGAGCGATTGAACAGGGAATCACCGGATGAACAATTTGCGTTATTTGTGTAAACTTAATTATAGATTGAATTTATCTTGTGCAGATTTTGGGCAATTTGCAGATGGATTCTGAGATCGCAGCCATCCTGTGGTTGGCGCTGGGCAGTCACTGTAACGGAGTGAATAGCAGAAATAATTGAGATTGATGATCATAGCATTAAAAGGATTAAATCGCTATTTGCATGAGTCTAGTTGCGTAACTTTTTGTATGTGCTAAGTCTGGCAAATTAGCAGCAAGTTGCATACAGGTTTTGAGAGGATAGAATTAACAGATAAGAACCCGAAATTGTGCCTTGGGTGTTTTCTATGTATAGAACAGCCGAGTGGTGTAAGAAGGCGAGTAGACAGCGTAGTATACAGGGTTCACATGCTATAGCCAGAATTGGTAAATATAGATGTAAGGCAATTAGCGGTTAGTAATACGGTTAATAGAAACAAGCCTCAGTTCCTCTGAGTGAAATTGGAAGAAGTTCCGAATTGGGCTAGTAACTTCATTACGCAGTAGAGACAATTGTCAGTAGTTAGTCTGACTATTTGCGGTAACTGATTCCTCATGGAATGGCAAGTAGTCCAATAACTTTACCGGCCGAAGGTGGCAAATTAACAAGACCACCGATGAACCAGGAAAGCTATTCATCACCAGCATGCCCTGCATACTGTGATTATTTGCCCTACAGCCTAGATTGAATTGACATATTGTTTAAATTGGGAATTAGTATAGCTAATCTACGGACTTGATTATTGGCCATTCGCAAATAAATAAGGAAAATAATTACTGTAATTTGTGATTATATTATATAAAATATAAATATATTGGTCGTCCTTTGCACAAAGAGTCTTAGATCATGCATTGGACCAATTGCCCAACCAAGACTATTTGCGTGAATATTTGCCCACCTTAGATAGGTATTAGGCAGGACAAAGACGAGCAACATAATGTCATTATGCATTGGTAATGGACTGTACTGATGTGAACATGGGAATAAATGTGCTAAATAGCGAATAAACACACTTTAAACTACCCCCTACTTGAAAAGTGACCCTAAACACTAACACGATAGACTGATTTATCTTTCTCCGTAAAGAATCCCTATACTAAGTATCCTTGGGTTTGTTTTGAGTTAAGAAAAATCCAACTTACAGCCTTCCAAGCAATGGACACTTTTTGTGATTGGTATCTTGTAAAATTCCACTAATTCTAAGAAAAGCTATGGGTTAATTAATTAAACGTTATGGTTAGGTAAAAAACAAAGACAGAAAACAAAGTCTAATCTAACTAAATTGTATCTAAGTAGCCTTTTAGAATATAATTTTTCCTTCCCAGAATGGTGAAGAAAACTAGATTCCAAGATTCCTAGCAAAAGTTACCACGAGGTACGTTCGGCCCCTTAGTTGTGCTAACCTTCATCCACTAATCTAAAATAGAAAATCAATCCAAAATAATTCTAAATTCTAAGGTTAAGTTATTAGTTCCTTTAAGTTACGGATTTTTAAGACTAATCGGAATTTTGACCTAATTGGATGTTTTTCATCCAAAATTGGTCTCAAACTTCATCCAACCTTTTAACCTTCAAAAATAAAGTATTTCCAAAAGTAAAAAGAGATTTTGGAATCTTTATAGATTCCTTGTCTGATTCCTACCTAAAAAGATTCCTTGAAGGTTCTTTTGGATGAAAATCTTAAATTATCATCCAACGGGGGTTATGGTTAATTATTGGTAATTTTCGGTATTGAGTTAAATTTTAAGTATGATTTGGTTTTATAACTCCTAAATTACCTATTAGGTTCTAAATCTAACTTAAATTCTAAATTCTAATCTAAAAACTAACTTCTAATAGCAAAGATTCTAACTTTAATTTGAAAACAAAAACAAAGCAAAAGCAAAGGGTAAAATTAACATACCTCTGGGTCCAGGGTCCCGTCATTGCAGAGCACTAGCATAATGGTCTCAAGATAACCCTCGTCCTCCATCATGGGTACTCCGTCTGTTGATGAAAGTTTAGTGTCAAAATGTATGGAAAAATCCTTTTCCTACATTCTTCTAACTGATTTTCTACAAATAAAAGGGTTAGTCTAAGTATTTAACTTAATTCCTTTGATTTTAGGAATAATTTATGTTAAACTTCTAATGGTTTTTAGTTGATTTTAAAATAACCTTTTGAATTAAAGTAACTTCAAGGCCCTATTTCCAACCACCTTGAATATTTGTTTTAATTTAAGAATTAATTTTAAAAGATTAATATCTTCCAAATTAATAATATTCTAATGAATAATCAATTTTATTTGTTATTCATTAGTCTATTATTTTTGTTGGATTAATCTATTGTTTTTGTTGACTTTTTGTCTTTTCCTATTTGGCTTATTAGGCCAATGAAACAAAAAACCCAAGTCAACAAGACCAACTAATTTCTTCCAAAAATACTAATTGATAGAAAAAAACAAATTCTTCAATAGTAAAACGAATAAAATCAAAGAACTATTCTAAATGAATAGTAGATGAATAGTAGAAAAACAAAAACAATTTGTCTTGAATGAATAGTAGATGAATAGTAGAAAAACAAAAACAGTTTGTTCCGAATGAATAGTAGATGAATAGTAACAGAATAAAAACCAAAACAAATCTAAAATGAATAGGAAAAGCACATCAAAACAAAATGAATAGAAAAGTATAAAAAACACACCAAATCCAAAATGAATAGTGAAAAACAAAACAATAAGCACACGTGAATAGTTAGATTTTTTAGAAAAACTAGTTTTTTAATCTAATTATTCCCAAGCCGCCACTTCGTCTTCCTTCCTTTGGTCTCCAATACTTTAATTCTTCTTCCAACCGGCTTAATCACTTCATTTCTCCTTGCGGCTCTTCTCCTTCTTCGCTCCTCTTCACTCCTTCATTTAGTTGTTCATTGAGAGCGCATACAATTTAATTTGCTTGACTACCCATTTAGTTTTTAAAAGGCTTGAATTTGCGTATTGATTGTAAGCCTTGAGTTTTCAAACAGTTTTCAATTCAAAAATGAATGGCAACCAACCTACTTCTAAGCCTTGTTCTGCCTGGACTTGAGCTTTCTGACAAACTCACGCTGCCTAGACGGAGCACTCCTCCACTTTGACTGCCGAATCCACTCCATGCTCTGGTCAACACCCGATGGTCCTCAAGTTTCAGCAGAACCTCACCCGAACGTTCGGGACCTCAAATAGCGCCTTAGCACCTTGGGACCTCGATCTGAACCTTAGGACTTGTTGCTGGTTCATGAACTTCGAGTATTGGTTGCTTGTTTCGAGTACTGGTTGGTTGTTCGAGTACTGGTTGCTTGTTCAAGTCCTTTGTTCTGGTCCTTTGTTCTGGTCCCTAAACTTCTACTAAAAAGACAAGTAAACTAAAATAAGTCAAACTATTCTAAATTTCAAATATTTTTGGGGATTTTCTTTAACAATTAAATCTAGCAAGGTTTCATACTAAGCAACAAAACAATTCTATCTAAGTTTTTGAGAGTTTTTTGGGTATTTTTGAAAACAAAGGGAACTAACTAAAATAAAGCAAAACAAGTATAACTAAGTTTTTTGGGAGTTTTGGAGATACTAAGTGAAATAACTAAGACAAAACAAATCTATCTAAGGATTTTAGGGATTTTGGATTGTTTTCTAAAAGAAAGGAAACTAACTAAATCTATCAAAGACTAAAACTAAAACTTCATAATTTTGGCAAATTAGCATAAAACAAAGGCAAATTGAGCAAATTCAAACGAAAAGAAAGGAAGCCACTTGATGTTTTGTGGGGGTTTAAATAGCCCTTGACAAGCCAAAGCGTGTCAATTGTCAATTTTTCCCACAAGGTTAAGTGGTTTAAGGGTCAAAGCTTTGCCGTGTGGGAGCAACCCCAGGAAAAACTTGTAGATTATGGTTCCAAGTGGCTGCAGGAATGTTTCAATTCTTAAAGGAAGTACACATGAAAGTGTTTAAACCGAACATAAAGGATTAAAGTGATTCCCAAGGTATCAAATAGTTTTAATTCTTAAAGGAGGTACACATGAAAGTGTTAAACCGAACATTAAGAATTAAGTCACACCAAACTGTGTTATACAACGAGGTTTGGTCAAAGGTTTGAGTGTTAGAATCTTTTGGTAAAGACTAGCTTCACCGCTTTAAGAATTCTAGCTCAAAAGCTGTTACAAAATACGAAATTAGTACGCAAAGGTATGCAAGTTTTGGGAAATGAAACCTTCCAAAAATGTGAACTTAGTGTGGTTGTGAAGGTTGAAAGGAAACCCCGAGTCCTTAACCAAATCCTCCACTAAAGAAAGCAATGAGAAAAAAAATGAGCAAAGATGACCAAAATTTGGTCTAGCTTTATTGCTTCCGAAAAAGCCGATAAGCAAATGGAACAAAGAAAAGAGTGTCTATACTCTGACAGAGTGTCGGTAGGCAGATAATGAAAAATGGAATACGACAAACTTCGCGGGGAGGCCTTATATACTCGCTAGAAGGCCCCACCACTTAGTTTACCATGAGATATTTGGTCTTCTTACTCAAAAACTAACCTAAACTAAATTCTAAACTACCCTAAGATATTTCCTAAATAATTTTTGTTTAATCTTTGAAATTTTCTAGAACAAGCCTTAATTAGAAAGGAAATCTTGTCCAAATAAATCTAAGATTTTTCCAAAGATATTTAGGAAATTAACTATTTTGACCTTGAGATATTTCGCAATTAACCCTAGGATATTTTCAAATATTCTTAATTTAATCTAAATTGGCTTTTAAAGGAAAGATTTGGAATCTTAACTAAATCCAATCTTTGACTTTCACCAAGATATTTTGTGAAATAATTTTGAATTACCGCTAATTACTCTAAAAAAGTCAACGCCACGGCTGAATTCTTCCTATCTTCTTGAGAACAATTCCAAATTGAAAACCGATTGTGCCATCGCGTTCAGAAGACCCCGATTAGTCAAGGTAATCCCCTACCTCCCACTTCCAGGCTGTAAATATGTATAAAAATCACTCACGGTAACTTCAAAAAAAAGTCAAAATCCCAATTTGTGGAATTTGCATTTCCCGAGGAAACTGGCTAGCCAGAGTTGCCTGGAAGGTTTGTGAGAGTAAGAAAACATTCCTTGTTCGCGACATTCGGACACCGTTAGCTCCTGGTTCGCCGATTAATCCGCCGCCATGTTGTAAATTCTTGTTAAATTCGATGTCGTCGTCAATTCTGGTACTTCTGACTATTGGAAAGCCCTCAAATTTGACTGGTCGCTTATTTTATATATAAAACTTTAATCTAATTTTTAGTGAGATTTTACCGCATTCTGGGTAATTTCTAGAAAATTACTATCAGTTTCAAAGACGGTTGACTTTCCATGGAGTCATCGTGGAGTTTTGTAAAATCCCGAAATTTTTGGGCAATCTTCTAAAAAGTGTTTAAAAGTTAAGGGCAAAACCAAACCTCCAATAAGGATGCTATATTTAGCAATTTCTTAATAATTTCCGCCCAGGGGGGAAATTAATCTGGTACCCGGGGTTTGTCGTGGATGATTAGCTCCGCTGTTTACTTTTTGGCATATTTTTACCCTAAAAGCACCTCTCTGTAAGCTCCAATCACCTCGCCCTTCTTTTACTTTGCATTCTGGTTCGTATTCTTCAACATGTGTAGGTTTTCACATACCTAGTCCAAATTTTACATGAATTGGATCTAGATACTTCTAAACCTGAACATAGACTCTTGTGATTCAGCCAGGCTGTCACATGTGCTCACATGTTGAGTTTTACATGGACAGGACACTAGAACTGGCTAATTCTCACATCCTCACATCTCTCTAACACGTAAATTTGGACTCTAAGATACTAAACTAAGACCTAAACATAGTAAAGCAAAGTGTTTTGTGCTTTCCATGATTTTAGGACAATCTCTCACTAATCTGGTAGGGACTTCTACCAAACTCTTCTCAACTTTTAATTCATACTATTTTGCATGAATTTATACTAAAAACTAATAATAAATCGCGAAAAATAAATCCAGAGCTCTTAATGCTAATTTGAGGGCTCACAGTAACCAGGTGGCAATCCAGATCCCAAGTCAAGCAGTCCAGACCCCGTCCTTGCTCAGCACGTTGTCGGGTAGAGAGGAGCGCGCTTAAAGAATACACAGGGTGTCTGGTTGCAAGTTGATGAGTGTAGATGGAGAATCTTAAAATTCTAATCTTCACTCGGTCTTCAAATTTTCAAACTCGAATCTTCACCCGATATCCAACCATCCTATCATGTGGGGGCTCTATAGGGCTAAAGATAAGGGTGTGTATTAAGAAATAAGACCTCGGACGGGTAAAACGGGATAGCCAAACCATGAGCTGACAGTCCGAAAGATGACTCCTAAACTTCAAACGGTGATCAGGAAGCGCCTTTCACCGGTAGGAACAACATAGAAGATCGACCATGTGGGTGATCAATCCCACTTCGTCGCCACAAACATAAAACGGGACTATACTGGATACCCACGTAGCTCGCAACAATGTTTACAGTGCAAAAAAATGAAAACAACAAGCCTCCAAAACCGGCTAGGAATAACAAGCCACAAGCCACAACACACGAATCTTCAATCTTCTTGTCTTCAAGTCTTGGTTTCTTCAAATCTCTTCAAAACTCCTCCAACCCCAATTCCTTCTTCTTGACCAAACTTTGATATGATGCCACGGCTACTCTACAAACTCAAATGAGATGTGTAATAGCTTTTTGGAAAGCTTACACAAATCTCTACTTCTTCTCTAAAACTCAACTCAAAATAACACTCGGTCCATATTTTATGATCACTCAAAGTTTCGGCCTCAAAGTTTGAGGGCAACAGACCCTCCTTCACTTCCACACTCATAAATCACTCATGTATGCTTCAAATACAACGAATGATAGCTTTATAGAAAGCTAACAAAAGTCTCCACATCCTCTCCAAATTTCTACTCAAACTAACACTCTGTCCATCTGTCATGGTCACTCCAATTTTTGGTCTTAAGAATTGAAGGCAATAGACCCTCCTTCACTTCTACACTCATAAGTCACTCATACATGCTTCAAATAAAACGAATGATAGCTTTATAGAAAGCTCATAAAATTTCCTACATTCTCTCCAAATTTCATTGCAAACTAAAGACTTTTACGTCTTTTATGGTTGGTCAAAGTCTCTGTCCCTTCAAATGGGAGGCAACAGACCTTCCTCCACTCAAACTAGCACAAATCTCAACTCACAACTTCAATTCAAGCAAGAGAGGACTTTTTAAAAAGACAACAACACGATATCAAAACCGATTACTTTTCATTTCAAAAATCGTTAAAGTCCACACACAATAGGCCTCCAAACATTCAAGTCTTGCCTACTACAACGAGAGAGAAGATGAATAGTGTTCACCTTTTTCTCCACCTTATTAACAACTCCATACCTTCTAAGCAAGTGACAATCAGCCCTTAATTTGCTCCTAAAACTAACTTTCAACCATTGACCCTCCTATTTGGCCACACAACAATATCTTTATCTTTAACTTAGAAGGAAAATCACTTCAAAGTTCACCTAGAAGGCAAACATTTCCATCCTTTCTTTCTACAACTATAACCATACAAAATCATTTCTGTAAAATACTCCAAATATGGATATAAGTACTAACATCAAACCAATGCCTGTTAGAGGTAAAAAACTAGAATTTCAAGACAAACTTCACTCCATCTGCAAGAACTTGAGAATACGCTTGATAGTCGCAACGACATATTCAGCACGATCCGCCTTCGTTAAGGGATTGACCGGCCCCTCTAACCATCGTTGGTAGCCACGACTCCCCTTAATCGGCCTGACCATATAAAAGTATTAGTCGTTGTTTAGACCCTCAAAACTCCCTTCAAATGTCACTTCACGGCTACCGGGTTCAACACGTCCAACTTGTAACAAGATTATCAACGCACGAGCATCCTCCTGAAGGTTCCCGTGCCACCACTGTTCAATACGAGCCTGCTTTGGCGGTCAAGAAGGCCCAGCCTCATCTCGTGGATGTACAAATGGCGATGACAATTCCCATGGCAGTAGCGGCTCATCCGGCAGTTGCGACAATGAAAGTTCAAATTCAGTCCTTTGCGCAACAGTCACTTGTCCAGTTCGGTCCTTGTCCAGTTCGGTCCTTGCCCAGTTCGGTCCTTGCTAGTTCGGGTTTGTTCATTTAATTTTTTAATTTTTGGGGTGTTCTCATAAACAAGAAACTAGCTTCCCTAACACACTTAGCTAAAGGGAAACAAATCTTGGTATTCTAATTTTTAAGGGTTTTTGTTAAAGCCTAAGCTTTGCCGTATTCTAAAAAATCTTCCAACTTCTAGACAATTTGAACAAAACAAAGTCAAAGCTTTGCCGTATTTTAGAAAATCTCCAAAACTTCTAGACAATTCAAGCAAAGCAAAGTCAAAGCTCCGCCATTTTAGAGAAAATCTCCAAAACTTCTAGACAATTCGAACAAAGCAAAGTCAAAGCTCTACCGTATTAGAGAGCCTACTAACATCAAGGGTCCAAACCAACAAAGGAGGATTGTTAGTACAACTCTATAAGGGCTAAAACTAACACAAAACTAATACGAGGGGAGCTTGGATGGTTGGTAGATGCTAAAACTCGAACACAAGTTAGTCAAGATAAGTTAGAACACAATTTTTTCAAAGAAAACACTAAAGGGCCCCCCTAAGCGGCATCGCCAAAGTACAGAGGGGGGCATACTCTAGAATTAATAGAATACAACAACAATTAACATTAATTTCACAACGAGACTTCAAAAAAGGCAATAAGAGAAAACTTTGAAAGGACCCCAATGTCCTTCAAAAAGAGCTCCGAAAACACCAACAATGAAGCTAAAAATGTTTCAAAAATACACAAATTTGGCAACATGGCCTAAAATGGCCAAAATCCAACTAAATGAACCCAAATGTGCAAAGTCAGCCAAAATATGGCTACAAGGGGTGTTTGTGAGAGGAAAATGAGCCCCCTTATATACATTTTCAAGGGTGCTCACCTCCCCTCTTTTCCTAAGTCGTAAACTTATCAACTAAGATTTTCATCCTAATCTTCAATTTTTGACTTTCTACGCTAGTCCAAATGTCTAACTTTTGGAAATCAACTCCAAATTGAAAACCGATTGCGCCGTTGGTTTCAGAAGGCCATTTTTAGTTCATTGGAATCCCTCACCCTTTAACCAAACTCCAAAAAACGCAACATAACCTACCGCTAACTAAACACCAAAACAGGGTGAAAACCCAAATCTTGGAGGTTGATTTTTCTGAGAAAAGTAATTAGCCTAGGTTCTTTAGTAGGTATGGGGGAGTAAGAAAAGACCTAGCTTTGACCTCATTCCGATTTTGTATGCTCCCGGTACGCAAGTCAACTCCACCGTAAACTTCAATTTTGCCAATTTTCGAGGAATCTCGCCGGTTCGGACACTTCTGGCTATCGGAATGTCTTGAAATTTGGTGGGGCATCTTATTAGCATAAAAGAAGCTAATCTAATTTTTAGTGAGATTTTACCGCAACTTGGGTAATTTCTAGGAATTTCCCATCAAAGATTTTGGCGGTTGACCGTCCGGAAGGGCATCTTCTGCAAGTCAAAAAATTCCGAAACTTTTTATGGAACCTCTCATGGAATTTTAAAAAAGATGTGCAAGCTCATATTTTTACTTTGCACAAAGATCAGAGGAGAATCAAATTCTATCTTCTCCTTTTAATTCTGGCAACTAGGGAATCTTTCACATACAAGGGAATCTTGACAAGCCGATTTCACCATTGAGTCCCAAATGTGATTTCCACCCTAGAACACCATACTCCACCCATAGATTCCTCTTACGGGTCCATCTTGATTTTTAACTCCTTTAGACTAACAATTGGGGTTTCTGCTATTTCTTTGATGCTATGAGAAAAGAGAAACCTATCTCTGGGAATGGACTTAGAACCTCAACAGTGTTCCTTCGGACCAATTTTAGCCATAAGATGTTACATGTACCGTAGGTTTGGGACTGTTTAGGTCAGGTTAGCCCCTAATTCTATTTCTTACCAATATTCCCACGTTTTAACCTATGTATAAGTGGAAATGGGATTTATTTGGGGCGAAAACAACCTATAAGGGACCAAATGCTATATTGGTACATGACATACCTATTTTGGTTTTACACTCTTTTTTGGGCTTTTTGTATATAAAACTATACTTAAATTTGTAAAAATTGATAAAAATAAAATTGTGAGTTCCCAGTGACGAATTGGAGGCTCACATCTACCTACCATTGTATCTTGACAGGACTTAAACAAATCATTTATGACTACAGTGAGTTAGAGAAGTTGCAATGGCCAATGGCTGCAATCAAAGGCTTCGTATTTAAGTTCTTAAGCCAAGGTTGGATGTTGGAGCCCTTAACTGTTAAATATATTTGGAGTTGCAACGGCTCCAACATCCAACTTTGGTTTAAAAACTTAAACACGAAGCCTTTAGTTGCAGCCGTTGGCTGTTGCAACTTCTCTAACTCACTGTAGTCATAAATGATTTGTTTAAGTCCTGTCAAGATACAGTGGTATGTAGACGGCTAGCACCTGTACCAACCCCAAACCCCCGATTACAAAAGACTACACGTATTTACAAAGGACTACACGCATTTACACGGGACTAGTTACACCAATGTAATTCCTTTGGGAAAGATGTAACCGTTTTCCCCCGAATGCACTGTATTCTTGTAGAGTTAAATATATTTGTTAGCTTAGCTGTTAGCTGTTAAATATATTTGGGGTCGCTTTACATTTAAATTATTAAAATTCCTAGTATGGAATTGAAAATTGATAATCCAAATGATTTGAATATAGTAATAAACAATCTGCATCCTATATTTCTATTTTTTTCAAAAAATATTGGAAATAAAGTTAATTAAACAACAACAAAAGTTATTTTAGAGTTGAAAATCCATAACTACTCCAAAACAAGAACTTTTCATAACTTAACACTCACTCACCAAAATAAAATGATATAAAGCTTCAAGTCAAAAATTTGCATTTTTTTGGGGAAGAATTTAAGGGTTTAGGGTTAATGTTAAAAAAAAATGAAAAAAAATCATATTATATAAAAAAATTTATAATTAAAAAAACAAAATCTTATTGTAGATGTATATTCTAGTACACAACATCACGGTCAAAACCAAAGTTATTGGATCACTCTAAAATTAGAAAATAAAAAAATCAGGGTTAAAGTCCTAGAGTTCATATTGCTTTAAAAATCACAAATTCACAAATTTTTGCTAAATTTCTAGTTAGAATTTAAATTATCCTTAATGAACCTCATTTCATTAGTTGAATTCAAAATAGTTCAAGAAACATTTTTATGGATGAAATTTACATCATTTTGATGATTGCCACCATTGAAATGAAACAAGACTTATTTAGCTTTCGTATAAAAAAGATCAACAAAATTGCATATTTTTGGTAAAAATGCCACTGTGGACAAGAATAATGAAAGATGGTCAATTAGGGGGTTTAGGGTTTAGGGTGTATGTTTGGGTTGGGCAATGGCATACATATTAGTAAGTATTTTAAGTTTTAAGGAGAAATCTTCAATAACACATGGACCCTATAGCAAGAAGCTACCATAATGTGGCACATTCGGTGTAAATCATTACACCCCATTAACAAAGGGATATACATTGTGTACCTTTTCCTTTGTTAATTTGTGTCAACTTTTGCTAATTTGTGTGGTTTTAGGCGTACTTTGATAGGTTTTTTGCTGTGATTCCAATAGTACCACTCTTGCATTCTAATTCCTCACCCCAAAAAAATTATGGTGGTTTTTAGTCCACAATTTTTGGCGTTGGCAGCAAGTTTTGCCAGGGTTTTTTATTTTTTATTTTTTGGAGGTGTGGCCCTATCTTTTGTAATATTGTTTCAAATGAGGAATTTTTGCTCCCCATCTGGACTGATTTTTTCCTTCTTTCCAACGGGACAAGTTTCGCCTTCGAATTCATCCCAAGGAAAAAGTTACATTTGGGAGGCACTTCTTCTTCAAACTCAATGCTTTCATTTGGGTTTAGGGCCTTCCACTGTTTGGGTTTTAGGGTGTTTTGTGGCCTTTTTTTCTTAATTCTACCTCACTGATGAATTCATTTTG
This sequence comes from Pseudisothecium myosuroides, assembly GCA_951799445.1. NCBI lineage: Eukaryota > Viridiplantae > Streptophyta > Bryopsida > Hypnales > Lembophyllaceae > Pseudisothecium > Pseudisothecium myosuroides. The sequence continues at coordinate 29,587,064 of OX637292.1, read as the reverse complement.
AATTTTTGATCCCTCCTCTTTATGTAAGGGGGCCATGTTCAAAGGATTTAGGCCTCATTCTTAAGGATGTTTTTTATGATGAAAATTTGTGCCTTCTTTCAAGATTTTGTTTGTCCTTTTTTCAAAAGACATTTTGAGAGTTTAGGGTTGCAATAGTCTTGGGATTTTATTTGCATGCCATCCATGGTTAACATGTCCGGCGACCTCTCTACCGTAGCAATCGTCTTAGACAAAATTGAAGAGCCATTCAGGGAGATGAAAGGATTTGGGGCTTATGGCCCTAAACCGCTTCTATGTAGGGTTTAGGGTTTAGGGTTCACTAAAAACAACGATAGCAGGGGGAATGAGGGTTGATTTCATTGACCTTTGTGTAGTAAGGTCATAAATAAATCTAATTTATGTATATGGATTTATATATATGTGGAAAGCTTTGAATCATCTCATTTTGATGTATGAGTCAAACGTTACGAGGATTTTTAGTTTGCAAGCAGTTATAGATTGTCTATTCTAAAATAAACTTTAAAGTTGTTTATTTCACTCAATTTTCAATTTTTTTCAAAAAAAATAAAATTGTAGGATGTAGATTGTTTATTACAATATTGCTACCATTGGGATTGGCATTTTCCAATTCCACAATTAAACTCTTAACAATTTAGTTTTGAACCATTCTCTACTTCTTTCTACATACTATTTTGTTAGGGTATGTTGTACAATTCCAAATAATCTGAAAAATTTCAAGCATGTAGCCAACTTGTCCCAAAGAATGAATTCAAAGAAGCACAATCATTTTAGAAATTTTTTCATAATAATCTGACCTTGTGAAGTACGGCTGCCCGGTTTTTTGAAGGGCCCAAAAGGAACTATGCCACTTCAAATGCTAATATCTTCCAATCTACACAATTGAAATTGGATTAATTTCTTCCACATATTCTCAAACCAGAGTACTACAAGATCCTACAGTGACATGTGTCCAAAATGGACAATTTTCAAAATTTTGGTACTTGTACTAGAAATGGCAATTTTGGAGCATTTTTGGTGAGAACACAATCAAGGAACTTTAGGGGTTAATTTAACACATCTCAAACCAAATTGCAAGGTTTAGGGGGACTAATGGGAATTCATATTGGGGTTTGGATAGCTTGTAAAAGAAGCTAAGCCATAGTAGGTATTTTATCTACAGTTCAATTCCTAGTTCATTTAACCCGTAATGGTCCAAGCATCCCAAAAGTAGATGTGCCTTGGTTAACCCCTAAAGTTTAGCTTTTGGAAAATAAGGCAACTGTACTTCAAAAGGTGGGTTACAAGGGTATCATATGGCTTTTTGACATCTTATTTATAGCTTTTTAATATTGGACCTCCCCCCCCTATTTTGGAGGTCTACAAATTCAATGGTGTAAATAAATAGCCATAAAATTTCACAGTTTGTGAAATATGGCAACTTTGACTTTAGAGTCGAGAGGGTTGACTTGGCGATTGCAAATCCAATTTGAAAAGTTTCAAAGTGAGGGGTACATTGATCAAAATGGTTTAGGGTGGATGTTGGAGCCCTTGGTTATTGGATATATTTGGGGTGCTTTACATCTAAATTATCAAAATTCTTATCATGGAGTTGAAAAATTGACAATCCAAATGATTTAGATACAATAATAAACAATCTACATCGTATATTTCTATTTTTTTTCAAAAAATATTGGAAATAGAGTTAAGTAAACAACATCAAAAGTTATTTTAGAGTTTAAAATCTATAACTACTCCAAAACAAGAACTCTTCATAACTTAAAACTCGCTCATCAAAATGGAATGATATAAAGTTTTTTGTATATACATGAATCTTGGAAAACCAATTTCAAATTTAAGTTCTTAAAATAGTGATTCAAGGTGGGTCATTGCAAGAAAGGGCGTCCAAAAGCATAGTTACAATATTCAATTTTTTCTTTGGGTTTAGAGTCTTTAAAATTTAAAAAAAATTAGGATTTAAGGTATAAATGATATGCTTGGGACATGAAAATGAACCATTAGAAAAATTCCATTGGATTCAAAAACATATCAAGATGTGGTAGCCATAGATTTAGGAGATTAGGGTGTGTTTAAAGGGTCCCTAGTCATTGATATAAAGCCTCCATATCCATTTCTTCCGGTGCTATTTTGTTGCAATTAGATATGAATGAAAAAACTTCATTCTTATTTTTCAAAATAAAGAGTTATCCATTTACTTCAAGTCAAGAGTTTTCATCTTTTTTGGAAAGAATTTAAGTTGGTGTTAATGTGTAAAAAAATGAAGAAAATTCATATTATATAAATATTATGATAAAAAAACCAAAATTAGGGTGTTGATGTATATTATAGTGCACAACATCATGGTCAAACCAAATTTCGTGTGTCACTCTAAAATAAAAAAATAAAAAAATCATGGTTTATATTTAGGGTTCATAAGCTTTAAGCCCTAGAATTCATATTGCTTTAAAATACCCAAATTCGCAAATTTTATAAAATTTCTAGTTAGAACTTAAATTATCTTTAATGAGCCTCATTTCATTAGTTGAATTCAAAATAGTTCAAAAAACATCATTTTTATGGATGAAATTTACATCAAGAGCAAATAACAAGAAATAGACAAAATATAGTATAACAGGGAGCTACAAACTAAGAATTTTTTGTTATAGGATAGTCAATACTACCATAAGGAAATTGGCAACAATATTCACTAAAACTATGCTCAAGTACCCTAACAAGACGTGCAGGTCCTAGGAAAATCATCTACAAAATTCAACATGTTTTGTGCCATTGTCTTTGTTAACTTCTAAAGAACCGGGGGTGTTTTAGAGTAGTCCTTCAACTCTTAACTAGCTCTTGTAACAAGCATAATTCCTCATTTGTGTGGAATAATTTTGATTATCTCCACCATTGAAATGAACCAAGATTTGTTTAGCTTTCATATAAAAAATAGATCAACAAAATCACATATTTTTTGAGAAAATGCCACCATTGACAAGAGTGATGAAAGATGTTTGGATAGGATTTAGTTGGTATGTATGCTGAAATCCAAATGTTGAAATCGGAATGCTCAAAAGTGAGGAAGTTTTGAATTTTTGTTCCACATATGCATATCATCATAATATTGGTGCGTAATTTTTTCCAAATCATTTTGAGGTGTAAAAAAAATATCTGAGAATGTGAAGTAATGGCCAACAATGCCTTTTCCATTCTCAAAAAATTCACCAAAAACTGAACACTCAATCATTTCTCAATTGGATTTAGCCAATATTTTTCAATGAAATTTTGCCTTTTTGATACTTTTTTCACGTCGATGTGTTTTAAACTTTTAATTAGAATTGTACAAAAATAAAGACTATATTACCTAGTATACATAGAAATAATTTTGAAAAATATTGACTATTGGATTTTCAGATTACAACAATTTTAGAATCTGATGATCAATTTTGTGGGCTAAAAACTAGCTTTAGAAAAAGAAGAATTATAAAATCATTGAAAATGTTTTTATATCCTTCAAGAATTGTATTGGAATCTGAAACAAATGCCGTATTTTTTAATTTCAAAATAAAGAACTCTCTCAAGGGTTAGTATGAAGCAATAGTAACCACACCAATGGTGCAAATTTAGGGCCGTTGGCTCCCCCCCCTATGTGTGAGATGTACTTCATTCAAAAAATGTAGACTTTTCCATTGTGTAGATTGCAAGATATTAATATTTGAATGCTCAAATCTTTTTTTTTGCCTTTAGAATACAGGGCAACTATATTTTAGAAGGGGACATTCATATGTACAATGGTCCAAATCAATGGTGCTTCCGTGGATTCATTGTTGAGATCAAGTAGGGTGCTTCTATTGCAAAGGATTTTGGCATTGAAAAAAATATTGAAAATTGAGAAAAATAAAGGATGTCAAAGTTTATTTTAGAATAGAAAATCCGTAACTACCCACAAATAAAAACTCCTCATAACTTTTGACTCATTGATCAAAATAGAATGACTCAAAGCTTTTCATGCATGTATAAATGAAGGAAACCAATTTCAAATTTTGGTTTTTGAGAAAAAGGGATTTTTCATGTTTGGTGCCCAAACTGCCTAGTTACAAAAAAAGGGTTTATATTTGGCCATCACTTTTGACTTGTAGGGCCAAATGTCTTAAATTTAGGGGCACATGAAATATATTCCTTGTCTCCACCTTCTACTAAAATTATAGTGTTTTCCTGAAACAATGAAGGGGTTGGGTACAAGGGTGAAAATTCCCCATAAGGGATTGCCTAATGAATTCCTTAATACCCTTGGATCAATCTTTGAGCATTGACATCGACATCAAAAAAATTTGACTTGCAATTCATCTTCTATTTGGTATCAAAACGATTTGCGGTCAGCCTTGCTATCATTCCCTGCCGCAGTAAACTACTTGTATCAATGCCACCCTCTACATTTTACTACTTCTATGGCCATGAAGGTCTCCCGCTCTAGCCTTGAAAGTTTTCACATTTAAAAAGAGACACAGTCTAATGAGGCATTCAACAAAGTTAAATGTAACAACCACATTCAAGAAAAGATGGCATGCGTACTGAGTTTCAATATCTTCGTGATACAAATCTGCAAATACACCACCAAGGTGTCTAAATTTAGTAACAACCTTTGACAAATTATTTGCAGTAGTATTTTCACTAAGTGAGCAGTGGAAGAGGGTGGGTAATTGTCAAGAACCATAAGTACTGAAATTTGTCAAATACATTTCACAATTTGATGCCCATGAGATGTTAAGCCTCATAGGTATAGTATAAGTGTTCTATTCCCTCATTACACAAGGTAGTGCTAAAACTGCCACTAGTAGAAAACAGGGCCCTAAATGACTAGTCCACAATGACTGCAGCAGTCATTTTTTGTCCACAATGACTACAAAATGACTGCTGCAGTCATTGTGGACTAGTCATTTAGAGCCTATTTTCTACTAGTGTGCTATCCAAAATTGAATTCTAAATCACAACATTCATCAGCAATTCTAGTCTTTAACCAACATAATATCCAAGAAATTACACACAATTGGTGTAAATAGTAATCCAGCCGACTAGAGGTCTTAGGGTAATTGCCATCGTGTAACAGCTTCATCGCATCCTTTGTTAGCCGATCGATCAAAAATTTGTTTGGTCTCCAACCATCAGCGGAGTCCAATTCTTGTCCTTCATTACTTCTTGCAAAATCTAAAATCCAGAGCGATGCGAGTTGGTAAAGTGATACACCATTTGGCACTTGATGCCGACGCCTGAAAGATTTTCATTTTGCAAAAGTGACCGAAAGACTTGGCTAAAGAACAAGATGGCCTAAAAAATCGAGGAAAAGCAACCGTTTTGCCTGGCAGAAGAGTATTTGCAATTTGCTTCTGAAGTCGACAAAAACGCAATAGGAGATCGATTCTGACATCAAAAAATTCTATCATCTCGCACCTCCTGACGCCCCAGTGCCAAAAAAAAAATGTAGCCCTAATCTTGAAAACCGCCAAACGTGATTCTGCGTACTCCAAACACGGATTAAGTCCAATCGTATTAACAACTTTGAGATGATGCTGGTTTAATTCTCTAGGAGTAGCTCTAGGAGTGAATTTCTAAGCAATGCAACATGAAATTTGAACGAGCACAAATACGTCACACAAGTCTTTGCTCTTGTGAAAGTGTCGATACAATTGCCAGAGCAATCGTTTCTGCAATCTAGCAGCATGGTGGGGAGGCTTTGAAATTCCATGTGAGGCTAACAGGAGCCTTAAACCTGAACTGCTGTGCACTGATTGTCAGTATTTCAATCCTAAGCCTTACAATTCCAAACCCCAATTCCAGACACCTAATCACATGCACAATTCTAAGATTCATAAGCACATACCAAATGCCCTAAAATGTTCAAGCCGAGATAACACCCCCTGATGTCGTAGTTCCAACTCACTCTCTCAAAATATATAGTTTAGAGAAGCTTCCAGCAGGCCAATTTGTCCTGCATAAGGAAGACAACTAAAAGCTGAATTGAAGAGCAAATTGAAATTTGTGTGCAAAAATGAAATCCTAGAGTTGACAAGAAATACAATTCAAAACTTCATACCTTGAATTCAATGATAGTGCATTCCTTAATGGCATCGATAGCATCCAAGTCAACCTTCTCCGCATCTGATAGTGCATTCACTCCAGCCGACACAAATAGAGCCATGGTGATTCAATCAAACAAGCCATCGGCAAACTCTCAAAACCTCCTATCCACTTCGACTCTCCACAATTCCGTGAAGAGTCGGTACTCTTCAAGGAATCAGTGTATGCAACGTACCTCCACCAATACACTGACAAATCTTGCTTTGATGTCAAGGTCCACCTACTTCCGGGCATCTGCATGCCAAACCCCAATTCCAAGTTACATTGAATAATCAAAAGCATCAATATGTGTCCGGAATCCACCACAACCGGTGTACAACAGCAACAACAGTATTGTCTATTCAATACAATTGCCAAAATTCAATAATTGACCTCAAATACTCTATCTCAGTTAAACCCATGACATAGTTTGAAAGACATACATGTTGCAAGAAGCATTGAGTAATTTGTTGCAAAAAGCACTCGTCGACACAATTTGTCGCTAACCTCTCAAGACGTTCTCCCTTCTTCTCCACAATCCGCCCGGTCTCTTCCATAGCACGCTTACTACTACTTACCGAATGCACCAGAGTAAGTATTTGCTCTATCCTCTAGATAGATGCATAGACCTTGAAAGGTTGAACCAAACACTCCATATCGATTTTTGGAATATCCAAAGATCCTTCTCGTAAAGGTATCATATTTGAATGGATCCAAAAATTCCACCTCCATCTGCTCCTTCTAATACTGGAACCATGCCATATGAATCGCCACACAAAAAATTGCTTGCGCTAGAGAAGCTTCGCCAATCGGGACATTCTGCAGGACTACAAGGGCGAAACCCTAATCTGAGCGCTCCCGCCGTTAAATAAGTCTGCGTGCAGGATCATGAATTTCAGACAACTTATAAAGTGGATTGCTACAACAAATCATTGTAAATCAATAATATGTAGAACTCGAGACCCACACACATTCCATTGGTGAAAAGCTGCAAGTAGTGTCGCAATGAGATCAAAGAACTGAAACATACAGGAATCCATAGGTGGAAGAAGTGAAGTATGTTGAGGAAACGATCCTAGCTATTGAGTCGCCACTTGCTGTACGTTACGTTACTTACTAAGATCCTACATGCACTGAAGAGCTGCGTCGACTTGAGATCGAGCAACGCAGCTTAGCTTCATCTCGGACTCATGGAGCCATGGCGATTTGGCGATGATCCACAGCCTGCAAGTTTTGGAAGATCGCAGTTTGCCACCCCGCAACAACAACAACAACTACTCCTGAGCAAGAGTCATAAATGAATGGGGCCCTCTTGCCACCTAGTACAACACCTAACCCTTGGAATCACTTAACTTCAATCAATTGACGAGTTCAAAATCAGAGAGCCGGGAGGGAGGGGATCGTAGGGGAGTCGCCCACAATATTGCATTGAAGTTTGCAACGACATTCTGATAACAAGCTGAAGAACGCGTCGCCTTCTTGCTGTTGATTTGTGCGTCTCTGGAGCAGAAACTGTTGAAATATGAGAGATCGGTGGATGTAGTGTAAATGATGCAACCTGGTACAAATCTAACATCATTGATGAGCTAAAAACCCTATCTCAAAGCACAAAACCAACATCACTGCTGATAGTGAACTCTATCTTGAAGCACAAAACCAACAACACTGTTGATATCAAACCCTATCTCGAGGCCCAAAACCAAGATCTTTGATGAGCTTGAACCCTCTCTCAAAGCACAGAACCGACATCATTGATGAGGTTGTATCCTATCTCAAAGCATTTCGCCCCATCGCACATCCTTACCAACAGGTCGTTAGGAATAAAAAAACTATGCAAGAACGAGTCTAAACATGAGGTCGATGTAGGAGTACATGTGAGATCAATCCAAGCTCTTAGTATAATTGATGATTAATACCTGTCCTAAAGCTCACCAAAATAGAGAAAGCCAGTACCTGAAAGAATTTGAGGAACATGAAGCAAGTGGAACATGAAGAACAGAGAATCCCAACAAGGCAGGCAGGTGCAAACCTTCATCAAAATTGGTGTCCGCCACCTCCTCCATGGCTCCCACCTTGGAACGCAATATACCTTCAAAATGAGAGAAACAGAACCTAGACACTAAAACCCTAAGGTGTAGGACCCAACTCTAATATGTATAATCACAAAAACATATACTAGATCATATTTTCAACTATTCGTAGCATCTACGGAAAAAATAGCTAGTAAAACATCATAAAGATATCGATGAATCAACAGTGCTTTCATCGCTCCCAAACTGCAACCAGAGAATCCTAAACCATTGAAAAACAATGCATTGATATCTCAACCCCATCAAAATGATTGGGATACAACAAAACTAAAGAAAGAAGCATGCAAGAGCCGGAAAAAGTTTCATGCACAAGAGCTAACTTAGCATGAGAAAATAAATGTTCACACTAAGGCACTTTCAAATTACATCCACTCCACTCTAAATTGAACCCTGCACCGATCTTTGCAATGAGGAAAAAACGAAGAAACCGTTGTCGAGGTGAAAAAGAGCCAAACTTAACACTACTAATTAAAAGAAACAGAGGCATCCCAAGAACTACCAAAATGAGTAGCTCGAATGGTACAACCGCATGTCACGCCTTTCATGAAAATGGAGCTTCCTCGATCTGCTCCACTCAGATCTGCTCCACACCCTGTCTACCCTAAATACCCGAAACCTAAATATCATGTTTACCCTAAGGTTACAATCGCAAAGTAGGCAAAAGATTCCGCAGGCACTCTCTAGTAGCACGTCTCAAATCCAAAATCATTAGAAAATCTCAACGTTAGTCTCTCAACCTAAACGCAAACTTCACACCAAAATTGCAAGAACACTTACTTGAACGAAATGCACTTGAAGTCGTCAAATTCTAGCATTCTCTTAGCAGCATCTCTCCAAGACAATGCGAGCCCTCTCCGCCATTCACAAAAACACAACGCCAGTGCTAAATTCCTCATGCCAAGTTTCGTCGGCTCAAGGATAGTTCCCCGACGTTCCCCGCGTGGCTTTGTTCCCCGCGCAGCACCGAAGTTCCCGTTGTAAAGGGAGTGTCACCCTTTACAACAGGTTCTTTCTACTTAATATTTTTTCCTATATGTTGTACAACTCCAAATGGGTTGAAACTTTTGAAAGCATATAGCCAACTTGCCTTGAAAAATGAATTTATAGAGTAACCATCATTTTGCATGGTCTGGAGTTTGCACAGTCTGGAGTTGATTCCCTAAACTTTTTGCTTAATATGTATGGGCTTTCTACATTGAGGATTTTAATGTGTTTGGGGTGTGTTTTAGTATGTTTAAGTATTTTGCTAACCTTGTGATGTAGGAGCACTATGTTCGATTCTATGGCTATTAAATTTTATTTAGTAGATTTGGCTATCCTAAAGAATTGGCATATTTGATTTAAATTCGCGTTTTGAAATTTGGCATGTATAGGCCACAAATAATGAAGAACACATTTGAATTTAGTTTCACAATTTATTTTCATAAAGATGATTTAATGAAGGCTATTTACGAATTTCATGATATTTTATAAAAAAAAATTTGCAATTCCGTCAATGGAATTTAGAAATTGAATTGGAACATATTGGAATCTATTTTTAATTTCATGAAGGCAGGGCTTCAACAAAATTTGGACAACTACATACTCTTAAATGAAATTGAAATAAAATACCAGAAGACCAGTGGGAACTTCCAATCACAATCAATTGTGGTAGGCAGTCCCCATGGTCTTCTAGTATGTCTCAACATCCTTCGTAAGTCCTCTTATAGTTGCTCATGTTTGAAGTACCAAATGTTATGGGATATTTGAAAGGTCAAGGTTAGGGGTAAATTGACTTGGTCTTTCAAATAAGCAGTTCAGTCCTACAATATTTGTATACACTATTTTATTTCATTTTTGGTAACTGAGTATGAAATTTAAACAAATTCATGAAATTTTTGCCATACTGTCAAATACAATTAGTTGTGCTCACTAGTTTTGCGAAAAATCATGACGTCTAATCAACCATGCATGGCTCTTTTTATATTAGTTCATGTAGAGGAGACCAATCGTTATGGGGCAATCAAAATTTCATCCTTGTATTAATATTGCTAATTGAAGAGGATTATCCATTTTAACTTTGAAAGCGCTAATGTAAATGAAATAATTCAAAGTTTCCCATGTACATGAATTGGAAATTTATAAAAAATAATTCAAGTACATAACAAATCAAGTTCTAAGAAAACAAATATGTATAATGGTGTAGTTGAAATTGTAGTGGAATTACTTGAAATATATAGTAATAAAACTAAATCTATGGATTTTAGGGTGAACACCCCTACTTTCCGAATTAATTAGTAACTAATTTACAAACTAGTTCAAAATCCCTTAAGTATAATGAACGAGTACTCAATTCCAATTTCTAAATTTGAAATACTAGAAGCAATTCCACTTTTTTGTGCGTAAGTTCATAAATGAACTTGTCCACTCTAGCTAAATAAATCTTTAGTAAGTTACTAGAAAAGTATCCGTATGCAGGTTATACTAACTGCATGAGCTGGAACACGTCTATGCAAAAGCAACATAGGCCGGCTCTGTTCAGTCAAAAAATTGAAGCCTGATATCCCATTGGGAAGCCAAGAATGGGCAGATTGAAATTCATAAGGGCCAGATTGAATCCCATTGAGGTGAAGGATGAAAACCGCCTGGCTCCCAAAATTTGCAGCCATGAGCTTTATTTATCTTTGAAATTGGTCCAACTGATTAGGAGGTTGGGTTGTTTAAGAATTTAATCAATTGACATCGGTGTCCAATGCTATTCAATTACATTCAATTATATTATATTCAATGATATTCAATGATATTCAATTCAATGATTTTCAATGATTTTTGCCTCCATCAACTCCAGACCGCACAAACTCCAGACCGCATTTTGGTCCATAGTTTTTAGTGACATTCATTATGACTTGGCTACTTATTCAATTTGGTGGTTGTGATTTGGCTATTCATCCTCTCATCATTTCACAAAGAATGACAAATTTGTATAGGTGATGGTAATGCATTAAATGAACTAAATGGAAGTAATTTACCATGACTAATGGTTGCTTTTTTAAATTAAAGGATGGTGATCATTGCATTAAAAAATACAAGAAGAAAACTAACGGTTGCTTTTATGAACCTCCATTGATTGTTGTGGAATAAGATTGAACAAAAGCCAACTTCTATAGTCATATTGTAGAACAAGATTGATCAAGATACACCATATGGTATTGAAGTTATGTTCCATAGCCATTTCAATCCATTGTTCTCTTGAAGATTGTATAATGCATTCATTAATCCTAGTTGTTGAACTTCTTCTTAAAATAGAATTTTGGCCACCATTAACCCTTGAACGACTCAGGCACATTTTGGACAAACATTGTTCAACTATCCCTTTTCAAAGTTGGAAGAAGAAAATGCAAAAGGAAAGTTGCTTGTTTTTTTCTTTCAAAATTCAACCATACAAATATGTACTACACTTGTGTGGAAATTTGTGGATAAAAATTCAAAACTTTGAATGCACGGACTGAAAATTTGTAATGTTTTTAGTTATTGCAAAAAAAAATTCTCTCAAACCTCATTCAACAAATTTCTTTTCTTTCTAGAGTGAGATTTTTAAACTACACATAGTTATATTTATTGACATGCTACCCAAAAAATTCAAAGGAGCTAATTTTTGATTTGGATACCAAATGGAAAAATATCACTAATTATCACTAATCAAGGAATTACACATTTATATCTTGTGTCAATATTTCAAGAAAATCCAACCAAAACCAAGTTAATAAAAACCTAGCCGACATTTTGACTAAACTCTTTAATAAAAGTGGTGTTGTACGTTTAAAATGAATAGAACACTCTATCGCTGGTCATTGACAATGGAATCAAGGAGGTCTACTTTGTTGTTCCAGCTTGTTTTTACTACCAATTTTGGTTGATTAGAGACTTTTGCGTCTAGGTAGGAACTTAGTTTGCTACAATACTCACTTCTCCAAATAGTATGTTGAAGGATGCCAAGGTATTGATCATCCAAGACTTGTCCATAGTCTTCAATGATCACAAGGATCCTATTCATCAATTTTTTGTGATGTATATCAACGGAAGAAATAGTCTAGAGTGTTGGTTGTACTAAAGTGTTGTAAGATGAAGAAGGTGGATCAAGCAAATAATGCACATTTTTTTGGAAGTTCATGATCAGGTATGCATTTTTGACTCATGAAATCAGACTTTTCATCTAGACTCTAATATACTTATAGTTGTATATTTCATGTTGTCGTAAGTAATATGCTTTCATTTCTTCCATTATATGAATTTTCAATATCATTGAATTGTATCCATAGATGCATAAACCAAAGTTTCCAGCTTGGTACACTTGCTACTTCCCTTTTCTTATCAATTTCATTTTACCTTTTGATAATTTAAAGGACTCTAAGATTCCTCCATATAAATTCATAGGTTATAGAAATGTTGTGATGTCTAAGTTACTATACAACTTTTCATTTCATTGAGTTACAGTTGTCTTCATTTGGTACTTTTTACTTCCATTGCTTCTGCTCAGAATGTTGTTGTTTCTGTATTTAGGGTTTGGGTCCTTTGTTTAACTAGCTTGTTCTTTCGGATCCAATCCACTTATCAAATTGTTGCTCTACAAGTGGATACAATGAACTATATTATTTGTGACTAGCATTAAATTCATAATATATTAATAATATTTTATATTCCTTGATTGGATATTTCTAATTTATTTTACTCCATCCTTTTATTAACTTCTTATTTAGGGTTGTCTCTTTTTTTCCTTGTTCTATATGTCTTGCTTTGCATATCAAGGAAAAGTTAAAAACATATTTTTTTGTATCAACGCAGGAGATTACAGCTCAATCACTTACCTCATCTTCAACAATGAGCTCAACAATGCCTTACCAATGCACAAAATGTGACTGTCCCGCATTCAATACAAAGGACCAGTTGACAAATCACGCAAGAATCCATACTCCAATGTGCAATGTGACATTTCCATTGGATGGCTATGGACTACAAGAGAAGGCCACTTTGCGTCGACCAGACACACAACTATTCAAATGCCCACGTTGCATGAAATTTGAAAGCAAATACTTAGGAAAAATGCAAAAACATTGTAAAACTTGCAGAGAAGCAGATTTTATGACCCCTTCTGAAGGACCCACCTCTCAGGTATTTGTTCCCATCGAGCCATTCATCTCTATAAGAAATGACCAGGAGTCGTATATTGAATCAAAGTTGGAGTTCTTTGTGAATAAGCACCTTTCCATAGCCATTTGTCGACCTTGCAAATATGTGGTTGAGGTTGGAAGTATTGTCCAGCATGCAGCTAGACATGGACATAAGGTAGATTTGGAACGGTTGTCGACAGATATTAACAAGTTTCAACTCAATCCGGGCATTGGTCATCTTGCTCAATATAGAATTGGTACTTTTGCCTTGAAGGATCCCATCGAAGGTCTCGAAGTAGTGGATGGATTTGGATGAAGTTCTGTATCTTTTATTGTAGAAAATTGTCCACCTTGAAAGCTGACCTTCGCATTATTCATGAGTCTAATTGCTCTATCCAAGGTAGCCACAAAGCTTGCTTTGTGCAATGTTTATTTTGCTCTCCTGGGAATAATAGTTGGTTTGGAGTAAGCCAACCTATTGGAAACATTGCCCATGGTTCTCTTATTGATGTAATTAGAAGAGAAGCCGAAGAACGCCAGAAGGAGGCTCAAGTGGCATCATTTGATGAATCCAGACAATTACCTTTGTTCATCAAAAGGCTCAATTGGGATCAATTTATACAAAATTTGGGTCAAGATATTGGTACAATGGCTGCTTTGATATCAGCACCAAGACAAGGAGATGCCCGTTTCTTTCCCAACCGATTGCGTGAAGTTTGTAGATCTTTGATGTCCGACTTTCAATACAACAATAATACAGCAAAACCCCTATTGAGGAAAAAGGTCAAATCTACAAAGGCTATAGACACCTCTACAGATTGTTTTTCACGATTGGAACAGTCTTCTGAAGATTATGTAGTAACATTGGTGCACCTCATCAATTTGCTACTCAAGTCTCTTGATAGTGACAACAACAATGATGATGAAGATGATATACTTTCTATCTTGGTTCCACTTGATGAACCACTACAACAATCTCTACAAAGCCTTTGGAATGGATTGCATATGGAAGATGAAGATGGGCTGTTTACCAATGAACACATTGGCTTGTCCAAGTCTCATTGCATACAGGTTCTAGAGGATCTTTTTTTATTCAACGGCCATCTCACCTTGTTCTTGAGACCTCTTTACTTATATATCGGTTTGTTGTTTTTACAGCAATACAACATCACCATGTGATAACAACAAATGAGGTAACTCAGCGCATTTCTAGGTTGATGTATTGGTGCTGTTCTCTTGTCCTCTATAAGATTGTCTACACTTCAAACCTAGCAATAGATGGTACAAACCAAGTTGAAGAATCTTTCTTGTTGTTTATTCAAGAAGGCTATCGAACACCTTTTGCTGCAATATTGGATGCAAAAAGGCTGATTCTTAAAGTTACAAAGAATGAGATGATCCTTCCAAATGTGGTGTGGGCCGGAGATGGACAAATTGTTGATGGTGTTTATGTGGATATCCAAGGCATATCAAATATGATTTGTGAGTCAATCAAAGAGTTATACAGGGAGTTGAAAAGAGACTTACTTTTTGATATGCATGAGTATCATTTGAACAAAGATAGGATACTCCAAAGTAAAGCTGGAATGAGAATAACCATTGTTCTAGTTACACCCTTGGACTTATTCATCACATTGTCACTAATGCTACATTACGTTGTCACTTTATTGTTTGCATTGAAGATGCTGGTAGTAAGATTATTTGGAACCAAGGGGCATTGAGTAGTTGGATGCATAAAGCTGGAAAATGGTTGCAAATTTTTTTGTCCATTGTGCATCTCATTGCAGGACAACCAGGACGTGGTGTTGAATTTCTATCTTCTGCAATCCGCAACACCCCTACTCAACTTTGGGGTGTGTATTTTGTAGATGGTCTTGTGATGCTCCTCTCTCTTTATGGAAAAGCAGATAATCTTCGTGGGACACAAAGGCCTATTGCTTGATTTCTATGTAAAGATGCCTCTTTTTTATTGATTAACTATCTTACATATGTTTGGAAGATGGAGAAAGTTGCTTCCAAGGTTTTATACAAAGAGGTCAAACCACCTTGTACGGTCTATTATTAGCTATGAAGGAAGGACAAGCTTTTTCCGGTCGTGATTTATCTGAAGGAATCTCAAGAATATTTCTGACTCATTTGAAAGTTGCACAACCTCTCAAATCGTGGCGACACATGGCTATTGGTTTGGCAGATAGATTTTTGAAGTATAGCAATGTTTTGGAATTTACACGTGATGGACCTTTGGATAGCCAAGCAAGGCACTCCCAACAAACAGCAAGTACGATTTATGGTCGCTCTAATTTTGACCATCCAGGTATTGGACGAGATGAGTTCCAATTCTATCGACTGGCATCTGTTGAATGGCATCAACTTTTACATCTTGTTTCTGATAGTCTTCCTTCAGATTAAGCTTCACCGCATGAAAAGGAGGGTGGTGCAATGATTTTCCCTACAACTAGTGATGTCCACCATCACCATCTTCACGAAATTAAAGTAGTCCGTTTCTTTGGGAACATTGGTATGGACTTCCCATCTTTGGCTTGTTCAGAATTGGTATTACGTGGTTTGCTTTCATTAGGATACAACAAGTTCAAGAGCCCATATTAAGCACAAGCAATACATTGGATTTTGGAACAGCAAGAAGATCTATTGGTTGTCTTACCAACAGGTGGAGGCAAGACACTATTGTTTCTCTTGCCATCACTAGTTGAAAGTGGTTGCTATACCACTGTTGTCATATGTCCTCTTGTGACATTGAAGAAAGATATGCTACGTCGCTTATAAAATGCCAGGATTTCAATACAAGTATATTCAGAATCATTGGCTACTAGTATAGTTGACATTCTATTGGTCTCAATGGAGCATTGTTTATCTCAAGCCTTTCAAAATCATCTTGGATATTTATATAAAGAACAGCGTCTTAGAAGGATTGTTGTGAATGAGTGTCATTTGGCACTTACATCCTGTTCATGGAGACCAGCCATACATGATTTGAAGTACATTCAAAAAGTACCTGTCCCATTGCTTTTCCTATCAGCGACTATACCACCTAATATGGAAAATTCACTCAAGCAGTTTTTCAATTCCCATCTATCCGTTGTTCAAAGTCCCACTAGTCGTCCCAAAATTATTTACCAAGTCATCAAGAATCAGGGCCCTTTGGAAGATACTTTGATAAGGCTTCTATTGGATTTAGGACCCACTACTCCTAAATCCATCATCTTCAGCAGAGGACGGGAACAAACAAAAATACTTGCAGAACTCCTTTGTTCCCAAGGCATGACTGCTGTCTATTACCATGGACAATTAGATGAAAAGTCTAGAAATGAGGCTCAAGACTTGTGGATGAATGGTAATGTAGACATTATGGTTGCAACAGGGGCATTTGGTGCAGGCATTGATATTGGTACAGTTCGACTTATTATTCATATGGATGAGCCTTATTCAATGATTGATCTTGCACAAGAAAGTGGTCGTGGAGACCGTGACGGATTGCCTAGCAAACATATCATCTTATTGCCAATACGATGGCAACCACATGAAGAGACATGTACCAAGCTTGTGGAATTGATAAGTGGGTTGAAGTGCAGGCGTTGGGTACTTCAAGAATATATAGATGGTTGTGGATTTGATTGCTTTTCTTTGGAATCTGAAAAATGTGACGTTTGTCAATCTATTGCCATGCACATTCAATCCACCAATACAACCACCGGACCAGCTCTTTCTACAGACAACTATTATTGTGACGATATAGATTTGTTTGTTGACATGGATGATGATGCATTTGCAATGCTAGAAGAGGTACCTACCAAAAAAATTTGCCTTGGTAATGCATTATTGTCTACAACAGCACATGAAGATCAATATGGAAGCCTGATGCTCAATTTATTGGATTTAGTTCAATTCTTGAAGGGAGCTAAAGATAAGTGCATTCTCTGCACTATAAATCAACAATTTGGTGGGTACCATTCTATATCACAATGCCCATATGTTCGAAATCTTTGTTTCAAGTGTTTGGCCCAAGGGCATGGGTCTTCAAACTGTCCAAATTGGTTGCAATGGAAGGTCAACCAATGCTTTGGCTGCGGCTTGCCCAATACACTTGGGCAGCAAGTGATGCACCCTGAACGTTTTGGCCCAGGTTAAAAATCTATTGGGCATGATAAGATGGTACCAGCATGTTGGTACTTTTGGAGAAATTCAGAGAGATTCAGAGAAATTTTGAAGAGGTTAGGTTGCTCTCAATACATCAATGATTATAAATTTGCGGAGTGGTTGACAAATCCAAATGTAGAGTATTGATCAAATGCCATTTATTTGCTCATTTTGTACGTAAATACTTTGAAATGACAAAGATTTAGAGGAGTAGTACTCACAAGGAACATGGCATTTATGAATAGCTTGTACAGACGACAACTAGTCTAAATTCAATAATATTTGAATTCACTCCCTTACTAGGCTTGGCCACTAGATTTGGTGATTACAGTATGTGGAATTTGAAGGGATTTGTTCATTTTTTGGGTCTCTTTTTTGTTGGCAACCTCATTTTGCTTGTTATCTCTTCATTTCCAATCTCTGGACTTAGCTAATGTTTTGTAAAGTCTTTTTAATGCAATGGTTTTCCATTGCATCAAAAGATTAACAAAAAAACAACTGTATTATTGGTATATCCTTTTGTTGTTCTTTTTCCTTTAGTTGCCAAAATAGTCACAAATTACGGCTTCATGATTATAAATGAATTACTTTGTAATAGCTAAAATTAACTTTAAACTTTGAACTACAAGACAATGCACAAAACAACAAATGAAATTATTATTTCAAAGGATGCATATTTTACATATACTTTACTAGTTCTAGGCCAAATGAAAGTCTATAAATAATAATTGTTGTATTATGGCTAAAGTCTTATACTAGTATAATAGACCATCTATGACATCAATGTTGTACAACTAAGATAGATAGTCTTTCTACATGATTGAAAATAATGCTACAGATAGGATAGAAATAGGCATGGAAAATATGCAAAAATGGTCCTACACTTGTGTGATTGCAAAAAATACCTGTCCTATTTTGTATCCCACATTGCATGTAGAAATATTACATAAATTATGAAATGAATTTGAAATTTAGAGTGCACCTTTTCCTATTAAAAAAGATTTTACCTGAATTTTTTCAAATTTTTCAAAATGATAAAGTAGTGTGAGCGCTTATTTACCCACCCTTGGTAAATAAGTGAGCACAACCAGGCTCTTGAGTTTTAGGTTTGATTCTCGTTCTATGGGTGCCTAGCGTAAATCCATTGTGCCTTCCAAGCAATGGATCTTTTCTAAATCCTAAATATACATAAGGTTGCAAGAAACTAAAGAAATCAAGAAAAACTAACTTAAATTGCAAGTTTTATTCTAATTAGGTCGTACGAACTAGGCCACGGTGGTTTTTGAAAGAAAGGTGATACAATCTAAATTTGTCCACATATAAAGATAGAGAATTTCATGCCATTTCCAAAAATATAAAACTCAACGTTATGCGACCTTCCTAGCAAGAGTTATGGACGGATGAAGTTCTAACTTCTATAAGTCTATCCAAACTTCATCCTTGGATTTAGACCCCTTCTCTATTCTATTTTACTTCAAGTTTTTGACTCTGACTCTATATTGCCAACTTCTACCTAAGTTCTAAGTTTGGACTTGGATGGATGAGTTTTACCCTATTTCATCCATATTCTAACCCAAAGTTCATCCGTTGTTTGCTACTAAATGATTAAGAATTTCTCCTAAGTTAGACTAGTTCCGGACTTTACTAAGTGCTTTCTACCTATTTCCAAATCTAATTCTTCTCTTTGATTACCTCTTTTAATAATTATTTGATCTTTATCCTACTTATGTGGCTCGGTGCTACTCTGAGCAATTACTATTTTTAGATTTTTGTTAATTTTTCTTTGTAAGTCTTAATTCTAGCTTTCCAAAATGCTAAGACACGTGCTGATTGGACCTTCCTACTAGGAGTTATCAATGGATGAAGTTTGACCGCTAATCGGTACTTCAAACTTCATCCATGGTTTTCTACTAACCTACAACTTGAATTCTAATTTTTGTTTCTTTTCTGGAGTCTAGATTTATTTTTCTACGTAAGTTTCTATTCTTGTTCCATTTGGATGAAATGTACTAACTTTCATCCAATATTACTCCTAAACTTCATCCGCTAATATCTCTTTCAATTTGATTCCAAATTCTAAGTGTAAGATGGTTTTGGAAACCTCTAACTAGACTCTACAACAATACTACCTTGGTTCTTGAAATATTACTATTCTAAACACTCTGAATTGAATTGAGAGTTCGGTCCTACTTGTAAATGTCTATTTTTGAGAAATTGGAATGGATGGTTTAAAGTTAGGAGCTTACCTCGGAGTTGGAGTCATTGTTTAGGTAATTGTATACCCCTTCAAACTCCCCGTCATTTGCCATGTTTCGGAATCGTTTGGTAGTTTTGCCCACGGCTTAAAGTAGGGGTTTTAGTACAAGGTTTGCCAATTTCTTGAATTTCACTTTTCTTTTCTTTTCCTTCTAATTTCTCTTTCTCTTCAAACACTATTCTAATTCAATTATTTCTACTTCAAAGGGTTGACTAGTCTTGAACTAAAATAATTGAAATCAACTTTCCAACAATAATTGACTCTTCAACTCTTTGGTCAATTATTATTCTATCCAAATTTCGATGGTTCTAATCGTTCTTCCTAGATTTCCACCTAATCCTATCTCTTCCTAAATCCTCTTCAACTTCTAAATTGCCACTTCACAATTCTAAATTGTCACTTCATCTCTTCCATTCTAATTTATTTGAGTTTTGAGAGCTACTATTCTACTTTAGAGAATTTTTGGCAATGGAAACGTTGCACCAAGAGTTCTTTTCTTAATTGTTTCCTACCTACTAAATTCTACTTCTACTTGCTAATTCTATTTCACTAGTATATGTCTCCTCCTATCTTCTTAGAATACCAAGCGGTTTCCTTGTAGTGTTAGTTTGCCTTTCTAGTATCAATATTTTGAGTCCCAACTCGTTTTCTCCAAATTTTGATTCACGGCCTGGAGCCAGAACGAGGCAGTCCAACACAAGTAGTTTGAAACAAGGCAGTCCAGAACGAGCAGCCAGAAGCCCCAAGGTTCTGGTTTTACAATGGAGCAGAGAAACATCGGTCCTCGGCTGTGAAGCGAACTTTTAAAGCCAGGTTAGAGCTGTGGAAAGGACGTTGGAATAGGTCATGTATTCAGAAGGATAGGTGAATGTTCACTTTGATGTGCACCCTCTCTGCTGCTTGGCATTTTCCTCTCTCGTGGTTCGGCCGGTCTGAAATCGGTCAATTCAGTTCACAACAATTCAGACTTTTTATTTTGCTCCTCACAACGTATATTTGTCTTTGATCTTTTTAGTAGTAGTATCCTACCTATTGGATTTTCATGAATGCAAACTTGAGCAAATTTTTGATCCTTGGGAGCCGGCTACGTCCGAAGGTAGCGATGTTTTTGTAGCCTTGGTTGAGGTTTCGGGCATGCCAGAGGCCATAAGCTTTCTTCCTCGAAGCCCAGGATTTAAAACGGTTGGACTCAACTAGGGGGTTTGTTGGATATATTGTAGGTTGAAACTTGCCACCAAGGTGCAGCCATGGGGTACGTTGGGAAGCCCAAGCCCTTTTTTCTGTGACAGTCACCCAAAACTGCCACTTTTGGGGGAATGATTACAAAAGTAAGAAATTTGTTTATTTTGGAAACCCAACCATAGGATCTTGCCCTAGACTATGGGAAGTGATCAAGTGATCTACAAGAATATATGTATATCCAGCAAATTGCTAAGTATCGATAATAAAGCACAAATGCCTCGATCAGCATGCTCAAACTCTAGACAACATGTCGTCGTTGATGCAAAATCAGCTCACACAGCTCATGCGGTTGACGTGGTTCCGGTTGATTTGCAAGTAATTGCAGGCCCCGGTACTGGACCCTGCTTCAGACTCTGGTACCGATAATCCCTCCAATCCAAACTAAGCGTAACCAAGATCCTCATAGTAACTCACCTTCGCCAGCCTCACGTCACCCTCGAAATATCAAAGTCCAACGCAAATTCGTCTCGCGACTTGCGCCACTTGACGAATGGCAGCTACCTTGTCTCACCTTCTTTATCAGGCCAAGGCTCCGGAAGAAAAATCCAAAAATCTCCGATCTCCACCCCTAACCCTGATATATACCCTAAATGCTCATAATAATCCTCGCAACCTCTGAGCTCCAAACTCCAGGTACGGTTCCACCATGAAAAAGCCAAGACCGCAACTAAACCCTCCGACAATGCAAAAGCCTCAATTCTTCAAACCTACGCAATCTTGGAGAAATTCCGACAACCTTCACGGTCATGCCGGCGCAAATTCAAACGCGCTCACTCGTCCCGCCCTAGGACGACAACGACTGGCAAGAACCAGATCCACTCCAAAAAAATTCTAAAACCCCGGAAGAAATCAACCGACCAAACAAGTTACACAGACAAAAACTCAAACTGCCAGAACATCATCTTCAACCTCACCTAACAACCGCAAAGTCTACCGATCCGTATTGTTCACCTTGTAGACCCCCTCGAAAAACCCAATCGCTGCGTACACGACAACCTAACACTCCAAACCCCGTCCCGCTCCCCAGCCGGATCGACCAAAATCGTGCCACTGAACCACAAAAGCCTTCACGAAAAACCTCACATCCGAACCAGACCTCTCCTCCAGTAGGCTCAGCAATGAATGTCACAAAAAATACGGCACGAAATAACCGTATCAAGACAAGACAAGCGCCTCGCATATTGATTTCGTCAAAAATGTGCACGAGACGACGACGAAAGAGTGCTTGGCATCCTGTCGGAACAAAACCCTCTCCCAGTATCGACACTCGTGGACAAAAGTACCCAAGCCTCAAATGCAACGCAAAGCAGACAAATTCAGGTGTCTCTGCCGTAGAAGAAAAAAAAGGGGTGGGGGAAACGGGACTTTCCATGCAGCTTTGTGATGAAGGTGGCAAGGTACAGCATGACACTCACCTCGCGCAACACCAGATCTCGAGCCACACGCAACAATCCCCTCACGAACTTTAACCACCGCCTCTCTCTCCGACCTCGAAGAAATCCTCACACAGCTCTAGAATGGGTGCTTGAGTTGAGGCAATTTCAAACTCTAAAGATGGTTAAAAGGTAAAAGAATATTGATAGAAGACTTGAGGTTGATGAATACATCATACTTGATAGTGCCACATTGTAATTGACATGGGTTAAAGGCATGGATTTGAAAAAATCCACTCTTCCCAAAGTTTAATAAATATTGCCCCCCTTTCTAGACCTTTAAAATATACAATTGGTTTTAGATTTGGTAGAGAATTAACTCCAAGAGATGAGTTTGAGTGAGGAATAGATCTTTTTGTCCTTGACTCTACAAGGGCGAGAACAAAATACAAACATACTTTAAGAATGTTGTTGATTTACAGGTGATTCCAATTTCTATAGCTCCGGATTTTTTCGAGATTTGATCTCGTCCCTAGCATTTATTGGATATTGTTGCACACAACATTGAGGTGGTGACATTACGAACGGTAAATTGGTGGAGCTATATGCCTGATAAATATGAGATGATTGTGGTTGGTTGGCAGAATGCTAGTGGCACCTTGCCAAAATACTGCACCGAGAAACGGAACCCAACTGAGGTAATAAAACGATTGCATTTCTTGATTTTACTTCGGTCAGAGGAAAAACTGTAGGGCCATGGATAAATTGCAAACCTTTTTATTTGACACGGTTGTTCAAGCAAAGATTTCAATACTTTTGTCTAACATTGCTGTCTTTTTATGAGGAACATTTGTGCATAATGGTCCAGGCAATTTCATGTCAGTACCTGTCATGAAGATTGCTCGGACATTGTAAACAATCCCTTTGCCTCGTGCTCAACAAACCACCAGAGCTAAATCTGATGACAATAATCGTCCTCCTCTGCGTACTCAATGACATACGATATAGATGCACACAAAGACGTACACCGGTAACAAGTGCATTCCTCAAAAATACAGTACATAAATTTTCATATCACCAGATCACTCTGTGAGAAGGGCTATACTGCATCAAGCTGACGGACAAAATGCAGACATAGTAAGAGAAATAATCTGTAACTGAGTCAACAGAGTTTAAAATATCTGGTTTGATTGAAAGCAATTACACACTGGATTTACAAGGAGATGCAATTTGCCTTGGTTACTTCGCCACTAGCTATGACGAATCAAACCCAACCTCCTTAGATGAGGCCAAGGCTAGTGCCGACTGGCCCAACTGGCGATCTGCACTTGAAGCTGAATACGCATTGCTCAAAAAGCGGCACGTCTTCGGCCCGCTAGCAACGAATCTGACAACCAAACCAATAGGATTCAAGCTAATATTCACCAAGAAAAGAAACGAGAAACACGAGGTCATCAGATTTAAAGTCCGTCTTGTGGTCAAATTGGCCAAAATGACTTTCTAAGCATACTTCAGTGTATTTCATCCAAATGTAGGAGTGAAAATTACTCAATACTCTCCTATTAGAGGAGATACAATCATGTATAAACCTACGAATAACCACAGTAACCTAGAAACACATTAGTCACCAACGTCAAGCGTGTAAAATAAGAGCAAAGACTATTGGGCATAACACCAAAAATTAAGGAAGCTCTCCACAAAAGCGGAAGAAACTGGCATTGAAATGGCAGGCACTTCACAGTTCACCTCTCACAAATCAATTCGGTGTCTCGGCACCGAGAGGCACCCCGGAGCAGTCACCGGCTTGGCACAACGAGTCAAGAGATCACATACATAAATCAAAATTACTAAAAGATGGGGAGGCCATTGATCCCCCTCCCCCGTCTCGCCATCCCGAATGCACATGGCCTGCCCTCCTGAGGTACCCCTCTCGACACCGAGAGGCACCCCGGAGCAGTCACCGGCTTGGCACAACGAATCCAGAGATCACTAACATAAATCAAAATTTAAAAAAAATGGGGAGGGCATTGATCCCCCTCCCCCGTCTCGCCATCCCGAGTGCACATGGCCTGATCTCCTGAGGTACCCCTCTCGGCACCGAGAGGCACCCTGTGATCCATGCACTACAAGGAAACCATGGTCAAATTGACAAAAAGTTGACAAAGATTGTGTCCTAACCTACAGAGGTCTGTAGGTTAGGACACAATCTTTGTCAACTTTTTGTCAATTTGACCATGGTTACCCCCCTTCAGGGGACAAATGGGACTTTGGGCAATGCCCTGTATCACAAATCCTCTCTTCCTGTAACATCGGCACCCCACCTAAGCTCCGGCGGTGGGCAGATGGTGGGGCACATGGTGTATCCAGGCGAGGCGTATGCAGGTGCTCCGGCCGTGACTGGGTACCCTGTGATGACGACGCTCGGTGCCGGTCCCGTGGCCCCTCCCGTGGCTCCTCCCGTGGCTCGTACCGTGGGGATGGTTGCGCTGGATCTGCTGGGGAGGAGGGAGAGGAAGAGGGAGAGGAAGCTGGAGAGGAGACTGGCCAAAGTTGCGGGCAGGTGCTGCAGGTGCCAGGGGTGCCGGAGGCGTAGAGTGAGTCCGGTGGGCTTGCTTTTTGGTTTGGTGTGGTTCGCCCTGCCATCGTCGCAGGGGCGACGGTAGACTCGTTTTGATGATGGTTTTGTCCCGGTTTAGACCAGGACGTCTGGAGCCAGCAACCAAAAGCTCCTCTCCGGTGCTTCATCTGGTTAAATTTGGAATGGAAATTGTCATGTCATAGTGGATTTTTTTGTCCGGTGCACACTTTTCACACCGGGTATTGGATATCCGGTGGAGGAGCACTTTTATTCTTTCTATTCTTAGTTGGCATGATTTTGTCTTTTCTTCACATGAAGTGAGAGGTAGGGTTTACTAGTATTGTAATAATACAATGGTGCCTTGATAAGATAAAGGTATCCAAATAGCATATTCATTTTGTGTAAGGAAAGCATTCATTGTAACCAAACACATCTTTTGTTGCTCCCCAACCATCACAGACAATCATCTCCTTCATCTTGGCGAAGTGTTTTTTCTTATAAAGGTTCATCTCAAAGAGGCACTAGTATACCACGCCCCCCTTTTCCTTCAGTGTATTCTGAGATGTATTCTGAGATGCCAGGAGTGGGCGGTGAGGAGTCATGAGCACCATAATGACTCGCTTAGAACAACATCGATCTTGTCGAGCCGTGATTTGGATGCGCACGTGACTCTACAACTTTTATGCTGTTAGCTCCAAATCAAAAGGGGAAAGGGGATAAGCGCTGTCCAGACGAAGGACCTGAATGTGGTTGGACAGCGTGGAGCGGGTGTCCCTGCAACGCATGCCATGTTTCCGATACGGTCGATGCGTTAGAATTATGAAGCATTGAACTCTTTAATTTGAACGAAACTAGTGACAGGGTTCACCCGCACGAACTTTAGAAAAACCTCTGCCCTACCGTTCATGGTTAACACACGACTGGTTGTTGCAGCTCACATTTGATAGACAAGCGTTTGAATTCACAAGCCCGCACCCCACCCTGCTAGGAACGATGACATGGTACTCTTATACAATAGACTGAAATTGCAACCCTTCAGCCATCCCTCGTCAAATTCTTTGCCCTGAAACTGAAATCCAATGCCTGCCGCAACCCTAACCCTAAATATAACCCTAAGAGGCGCTGCAGTCAATTCTTCAAGTCGACAGCAAACCAAGTTTGCATAAGTAATCACACATTCGAGAAACAAAGAAAACCCTCGTGTTGGACAGGAGAAACTTTACATGGAAGCAGAGCATGTACTCTAAGTAGAGCACATATCAAGAGCTCAGCAAATTAGGCACATTCAAAAGCGAGCCAACACAAACAATGGTCCCACAGTTTCCAAGGAGGCGATGCTTATTCGTCGAGAGATGATTTAGTTGAAGACCTAAAGCCTAGGATGATAACAGTAGTCGACACACAAGGTAAAAGAAACTTAGACAGGATGCCACATCTTGCTTTGAATATTGGTTTCTCCACTGCAATCCGTCACTTCTACAAGACTTTCCGCCATGCCTTCAGGCAAGATGAAAAGGGTCTACATGGAAAAAAATTGGGGGGGACTGGTTCCTAGAATCTTGGTACAAATGGACCAAAGTCCCTGAGGCTCATACCTATTAGAGTACTCATGCTTGGAAGCATCTAAACGCAGCCGAGGGTAGGTGCAAAATCGGTACGGATTTCACCTAAAGTAGAGAAACTACCAGGTTTTTCTATACAGCTACAAGGAAGTGCCGCAATATGGCGTGCTGCCAACCGGTGTCTGGTCCTTTTGCTTTTTTGTTTTAGATAGAACGGTTTCTGTTCATCATTTCAGGAGGCATGGAGGCACCCCCTCGCAAGCGGGGGCGACCGCCCAAGCATCCCAAAGTGGCCTCCAACGATTCCTCTCCGGCTCTGCTGCCTCACTCGATCAATAATCATTCCGCTCTCAACTCCCCACCCTCGCCTGCCGATGTGGAGATGGTGGACCACCTTGTGCCGCCCGTTGATTCTCGCTCTGGCCCGCGTGGACGCAAGAAGTCGTCGTCGTCGGTGGTGGACAAGATCGACGCCCCCGCTTCTACCAAGCCTGGCGCAGGCGAGGGCGGCAGTCCCAGCAATCGAGACCTATCCAAGTCGGAGACGGACGACATTGATTCTCCCGTCGAAAGACTATCTAGTAGGAGATTTCTCAGAGCTGTTTGAATTGCTTTGCATACATATTTTCCAAATCCCGCTTGATCTCCTGCAACTCTTGGCCAGGTGCAGCCCGAGCAGCCGACTTGCTTCTCTCCTGCTCTGACTTGAATGCCAGCTCCTGAAGCATGTGGTGCAACTTTAGTAAAAAGAGGACGACAGCATCTTATTTATTACTAACGTCTTTCATTCTGATCTATTGCACCAAGGATTCGAACGTTGTTCGACAACTGCAGACCTCTGCGTTCTACAGAAATAATAGGATAGGCGTTCTCTACTTCACAGCGTTAGAGTAACATATCTGATCTTAGAAGGTCTCAGAAAGAGCAAACTCGCAGAGGGAAATGAGAAAAATAGAGCTCCAGTATCCAAATTCTGAAAAATATACATATATACACACACCAAGGTGGATCCAAAATTGCCGTTGAACATGGCTTTCATAGCCAGCCTTGATTTGCTTCGGAGTTCCCTTAACTCCCCCAAAATGTTGGTCTCCTCCCTCGTAATGGCAGCAGCTCGCCCATGGAACTTCCCCAGGACTTCCTTCAACATGTTGTACAGTCGGGTACAACAATCTTACGATTTTTCCAGTCAGTTTTCAGTAGAAAGTTCATCAACTTCATGAAGCTCTAGCATGCTCAAAAATGAACCGATTTTGGAACCGCAAATTGCGTTGGAATCACAATGAAGTGCACTTCAACTTCGTAACAAGTAAAAAATGAATAAATTCAAATCATACAACAATTTGAATGTCTTTTACACACTATCTACCATTTCATAGAGAACCTTTGGAGGATAGTCAAAGTTTTTTGCAATGGGGTGAAGAACAAGCAAAAAAACATTCAAGAAATTCAAGTGTTATGAGATTAAGTATCTCTTAAGCAATTGTGAAGGTTCATTTCTTATATATAGCATTGAATACAAGTTGTAACTTTCACAAACGTTGGCAACACTAGATAGTACATAGTGTATAGAAAACATCAAACTTTTTGTATGATTTTCAATTACATATTTGTATTTGTAATGGTGATAAAGTAGACTTCATTGTGATTCCAACGCAATTCGAAATTTGAAATTCCGTTCAATTTTGAGCACACACGGGCCTCCCAAAGTTGACCTAATCACAACAAGATGAAAAAAAATCGTAAGATTGTTGTACCCGACTGTACATTGCCTACATTTGCAATATAGACTAGCACATTGGGGAACTCGTGAACAGGTGACAATTTTACCAACAAGAGGTTACAGATTTTGACTCAAGCATTATGGCTGTTAGAGAGGATGAAAATATGAGTGTACCTGCTGAAATCGATACTCAGTCTGATTCTGTGTAGAGATCTCCCTGCAGTTCTCCCCAAATTTTCAGTTATTCATGCATAACTTCTTTAATAAATGTCAAATGAAGAAAAAATTACATTCCCACGTAGATCTTTTGAATTCCTCATCTTCAATTAAAGTTTCAAAAAATCACGCAAAGTAATTTAGTCATAGATACATGCCCAAACACCAATTTGTCCGCCAAAGGGACAATGGTCCTTTAGGGGTTAAGATGTCAACAATTTTAACCCTTAAACGTTCCATGGGAACCGTACATACGCTGATGTATAAGTGTCATTTGCTACCAATTAGAAATTTCAACTTGGGATTTCAAGTAGCTCACTAGAACCGCATTGATCTATTCTTCAATTTCTTTGTTGGTCTCAAATGTAATAGAGGTGTCAATCCTCTCCAAATACAGGAAAAATACCCTGTATTGTACTGGTAGCAAAGGGTCATTGAAACGTTTAGGGGTTAAAGAAGAATTCACACCGTAAACTCCCAGACCGCTTTGAAAATTCAAGAGTGAAATAAGTCAAACTGTATACCACCAAAATTCCATGTATTGATACAAAAGGAAATCAAAGTGTTTCTTTTTTTCATTTGGCCAAACCAAATTCAAAAAGTAACATAAGATTTAACTTGGGCCCTTTAATCCTTCAGAGGTCACATCCCGCATCTATCGTATGAGTTTAGGGAGAAAAAATTACACTCAGTAGTCAATACTTACAAAATGGTTGCCAAGTAAGAACTCAAAATGATCACATGTTTACCATTATCAGTGATTGTTCATTATTCAAATACGTTAGCAGGATTTTTCTAGGTTTTCATATATTATATAGTATTTACATTCCCTCCTTTTGAAATTTCAACTTCTTGTAAACTACCTGAAGCATTTGGCTTCTACACCAAATACTGCATTTAAGTTGTCCCACACTAATTTCTCAGACGTTTTATATTATTTCAATAAATGTTGCTGCTACAGTCATTTTTAGCAATAATTATTGCAATGAGCAACTTTTAAAGTTTTTGCAAAAATAACACAACTAGTACAAGGAAACTATGGTTGAATTTACAAGAAGTTGATAAAGTGACCTAATTTACAATATCCCGTAGATTGGGTCAGAGTCTTTGTCAGGTTTTTATAAATTTGACCATGGTTTCCTTGTAATGTGTGTCCATATTGGTATTGTAAACCATGTGAAATCCTAATATCTAAAGAGTTACATGCACCTCCAAGTGACTAAGCCATGAGTGATGAGGTAACTTTCTATAGCAAGGCGACCTAATTATTAAGGCAACCTAAATGCACTATTTGGTGTAGTCGTTTATTGTGAAGAATGTTGTGACTTATTGAATAATGATATGGTTCAAGTGTAGTACTTTGAAACATTAAGGTCTGCAAACTTCAAAGAAGTAAAACCTTCTTAAGACGTTTTTTTGTAGGAGGAAAATAATTCCTCATGCAAAAATTGAGTATTTTCATGAGAAAACCAAAATATTGCACTCCATGCAAAAAAAACGCAAGCAGTAAGGTAGGAGGCTCTAGTTTGGAGCACCACTCTAAAATGGATCACCTCCTCAAATGTATTATGTTTGTACATGTTGTTTTTCATAGCCATTTAACAATGTATATGCAATGTACATTTAAGGAAGTGCTCCATTTTAGAGCCCTATGGCCTTTCCACTTCAAAATTTCATAATTAATCCTACAAAGTTCCAAAAAATATGAAACAACTTTGATTAGATGCCAATTCTTCTTGTTTTTCAAGAAATAGTTACTGAAAAATATTTCAAGAAGTTTCACCCACCCAAAATTTAAGTTTCAAGCTTTCAGCCCTTAGATGCTCCATTCATGAGCCTCCTACCTTAGTTCTTTTCTGTGTGAGTGAATGAGAATTATGACAAGAACCAAACTTGAAACCACACAAACTCTAGATTTAACCCTTTAACGGCATATTCATTAAAATGGGAGATTTCCACTAAATTGAGAGGTATTGAAAGAAAATTGACAAAATGATCTATTATATATTTAGCTTGAATTGAGCTAAATTACAATAGAACTTATTAAGATTGACCTAACATTAGAATGTTTATATCAATTTTGCTGAAATATCTACTTTTAATGGAAATTTCTAATTCAAGTCAAGATCAACATGGTTATTTTGAGAGGTGCCTCAGAGGTGCCCAATCTCCCATTTTAATGAATATGGTATTCTCTAAAGACCACACACATTTTCACCAAATCTACAAGAAATCAAGGTAGTATACTTAAATGTGTAGTTGAATCAAATGTGGACCTAGTTTGCATAATCCAACCGTACAAATGGGAAGAACACCTTATTTACTATAAACCATCAAAATTTCAAGTAGATTTATTGTTGGAGGTGAAATATTATAATGATTAAGTGAGATGTAGATGGAAAGTCTCTAGTTTTCATGCTTGGGTGGTTTTAGATCTTATTACTTCATTTAAGCTTTGCTTGAGAAGAGCCTTATATTTCTAGAAAGCGATGTTTCTCACCTTTCTAATAAGACTATTTTTAGTCAAAAATGGATAAAATAGCAATCACAAAGTGTAGCTAAGTGGGATACATATATTTTGAGGCCTTGTTGCATAAACACCATTATTTATCAACTCATATATCCAATTCCAATGTTGTTTTTTTGGTTGGATGCAAAATTCTTGTGACCACAAGCATTCTTCAAGAACAATTTCCAAATTGTTGAGCAATTTCACTTTGTAAGCTAAAAACCGCTCTATTGAACACAAAATATGGTTCAGTGGTCTCTAAAGGGTTAACCCCTCAAAGCCCAAGGGGCTAAAATCTTGCCCCTCTGATTTTTATTTGGTGATGCCTAAGGTTTCTTTAAGATTATTTTTTGTGGTTATTGTCATTTTTTGTTCTTATTGAAGTCTCCTTTAAGTCTGATTTTGAAAATGAATTCATATGATTTGTCTATCCAAGATTTTGTACAAGGATGTCCATTGCAAATTTTCACTTTCTAGTGTTGAAGGCTCTTGGAAATGAGCCTCAAGTACACTAGAACTTGTAGAAGAAATCACATCAAAAATTCAATTTACAAAATTGTAGAATAGATTTTTGAGAAGTTGTAAATTGATTGGGGTTATGCATGTTATACTTTACGTACTCATGTTTTTTTGGTACCTTCAATTTTAGGTTTGAGATGCAAAAAGAGGATTGAAAGATTTCAAATCACTTTTGCAGTTTTAACACCTTCATGATCAAACATTATAATCTTTCGATCCATAAGTGATATTGTTGGAATTTCTTTTCCTATGTGATCTATAACATGTCTACCTTAAATTTGTACGGTTACACTTCAAAAATATTTGATAAGATTGATCAAAATGCAAACACTTTGTTCACTTCCAAGCAAAATCTGAGATACTGAAAAACAGTAAGGGCGTTGAGGGGTTAACCACTAAGCTTTGAAACCTCTGTTGGAAATTAGGCAGTGGCAAGGTGTAAACGGCTAGGGGCTCAAATCTAGCCCCTCTGATCTTGCTCTAAATGTAGGTCAAGTATTTATTTCTTTTTCTAAACTTATGGTTATTATTATATTTTATTCATATTCTATTCTCCAAGTAACATTAGAAGTTGGATTTTGAAAATGATTTCATATGATTAGTCTATTCAAGATTTTCACATGTGTGTCCACTGGAAATTTTACTTTCTACTGTTGAAGGCTCTTGGAAATGAGGGTGAAGTACATCTGAACTTCCACAGAAAATGGTACTAAACATTCTATTCATGAAATCGTAAAACACATTATAATAGGTTATAAAGTGCTTGGGGTCCTCCATGTTACACTTTACATACTCAAATTTTTTTGGTACCATGGACCACCCATTTTAGGTTTCACATGTCAAAAAAGGATTGGACGACGTCCTTCGTCCGATTTCATCACTGTCGTCCGACATTTCGTCGCTTCACGGTCTCTCGTTTGTCAGATTGGTGCTTTTCCGATATCGTTGGATGTCCGCCATGATGAAGTCAGCGAGGGTTGGCGACCCCGTGCGCGGCGACGGTGCCATTCGGGAAGCGAGGGAGGCAGTTGCAGATTAGGCCGAATTCGGGAGTCAACTGCATCCTCATGGATCGCGAGGCAACCCCAGAGCAGTGCCAGGTAGCATTTCTTTGGAGGTCAGCGGCGGCGCAAATGTGCGGAGCGCCATCGCCGGAGCAGGGGTAGAGAAGTAAGATATTGACATCTAAAGAGAAAAAAAAGTTTTTTTCTTTGCTGCCCAAAATTTTTAGAAGCCTTTGACAGCTCCTAAATCAAAAAAATTGCTCTACACAAAACTAATGTTTTTTTTTCTTATGTAGAAGACCAAGTTGGTTTTATGTGGGAGAATTTTCAGATCAATTGGAGATGTGAATCATACTTTGTAAAATCTTGCAATGCCATAAGTACCACATCAGAATCGGCAGTGGTCGTGTTGAGGTGAGCGGCATAGCGAGCGATTTCCGCTCCAACTTCTTGCATGGCCACGACGATCGCTGCTCCTGAGTGGCACCAGCTTCGATCGCACAAATGCACTCCCTGTAGATCTGCATGATAGCTCACCTACTGTACCATACCTAAGAAATTCTAGCCAACAGGAACGAAGAGTGAACACGAGGAATCGTACATCTTTACTTGTAAATTTCAAAAATTGCCTCGTTTTATTATTTGATTCATGAATGTTCTCAAGATCTACATTAAATATGACATATCCGCAGATTTCGGGATTGCTTGGGCGCGGTTGTCAGCTGAGGACTTTTCAGCGGGAGTAAGTTACTTGCGTTGAATCGCCGTGATTTTTAAATTTCACAGGTCGATTAAACCCTAGAATGGGACGTCGGAGGTGACGGGTCACGGGTAGGCGGGAGTGCCAGGTGTACCTACAAATCTTAACCCCTGAAGGGCCCGAACGCCCTAATGGTCCTTTAGGGGTTAAGTAGGGCAATGGGGCTCTAATATGAAGTAGTCTTCACTTATCAACGTATAAATGGCAGACATGAAATAACAGGTGCCGTTGATTGGCGGGGACTTTGCGGTTCGCGCCATTCCCATCACAAAAACGGCCACATCAGAATTCAAAATTCCTGCGCCCAAATAACAGTCACATTACTAACGGCCGTTCCAGCTGTAAGTTCTCACGTTCACCACCCCGTATTCCCACCAGTTCCCTGTAACCCGTACACGTCAGACGCCAACTCAGCATCTATCAATGCCAGCGAGGATTTTGAAGGTTCAAACCCAATAACATCCTCCGTCTCTGGAGGACACGCTATGAGGGTCATGCTATGGGGGGTCATGCCATCGAGGACATGAAGGGCATGACCCCATTGATACAATGGGCACGTAGGGTTTACTAGTCTATATATATAATTGATTAGGATGTCCGTCGAGCTCCAATA
The DNA here is from genome assembly GCA_951799445.1 of Pseudisothecium myosuroides. Classification (NCBI taxonomy): domain Eukaryota; kingdom Viridiplantae; phylum Streptophyta; class Bryopsida; order Hypnales; family Lembophyllaceae; genus Pseudisothecium; species Pseudisothecium myosuroides. The sequence continues at coordinate 29,553,208 of OX637292.1, read as the reverse complement.
GTATGGTGTCTTTGGTCAAACAAAGTATAATTTTAAAGATTTGCGATTAGCTTAGGGTCAAGAGGCAAAGTATTAAATTTGTGATTGGTTGAGGGTCAAAAGGCAAAGTGATGAACATGGGAGTTGGGTGTGAAAGGACATATTTGGTGGAACCCATTGAATCTTTTTTCAACTTGAATTTGAAATTCATATACAAAGGAATGGGTCCTCATCTGCATCCCATACTCGATGAACTATTGACTTGTGTCGTTTCATGTACTCAGTGCAAAATCCAAGTGCATCCTCCATGCGATACCCCTCTGCTATGCTGTACATGTAGAAATCAAAGTTTGCAAGCTTCTCTTACGCGCCCCACGTTTTTGTCCTATATGGTCAGTCAGGGAAGGCAAAAAATGCCCATGCTGCCCTTCTTGCAACACCATTGTAGAGCACTATAGAACTACTGTAGAGAACGTACATCTACCGTAGAAAAGTACTCCAGAGGGGCAGTCACGGTGACTAGCCAAGCGATCGAGGGTTACGGCTAAGGGGACACGAGGATAGAGGCACAAGGATAATGAAGAAAATGTAGAAATTGAAGAAAAGATTCGGGGAAAATTCTCTCTCCACTACAAAGGCTGAGGAACCATTCCCTGAACTCGGTGGATACTTGAGCCTTGCCATGACTATCCCTAAGGCCCTAATGATTGCAAAAAGAAGCATCCCCACAACATTGTTGCTTGGTTCACTGCTCGCCTCCAATTGCCAACCACCCTTGCCCACTTTATGCTTGAGGCCAGATTGAAGGCCGGCTTGAAGTCTTTGAATTTCAACCAATAGGATTGCTTGATTCTTCCAAATCCAGCCCAAGGGCTTTATATTTGGGTTGGGTTAGAACTACAATTATCTTATGTGGCATCCTAGTTGGCAATATTTTGGCGCCAAAACTTTGGGCCCAAGTCATGGAATGGGGACAAGGTTTTAGGTGGCCCAAACTCCAGAAGCCACATGGCATAGGTAAAATATATATTCTTGCCATTGAGTGAATTCTAGTCACACTAAAGCACTTCTCATTCTCTCTTTTCTGTTGCTCCTTCCAACTTCTTTCTTGGGCTTTGCCAGCACGACTTTGCGTCATGGAAAGGAATCTGAATACAATGGTGTGCAATGCCCAAAACCAACTCTCCACGCACAAACCCTCGCACGCCTCCAAAACTCCGACGCCTCTCAGCTCACCCTCGCGCCACCACCGCTTCCAACCTCACGGACCTCCACACCATAACGCTCGCACCACAACACCAAACCCCAGGGCACCCGGAAATGGCCACCAAACGGCGCGGTAACAATGGGAAAAACGGACGCGGGCAACGGCATCGGCAGCAACGAGAGCACCGCGACGTGGCCACGGGAAGAGATGGCCTACAGAGCCCGGGGTGGCGACGCTAGAGCAAGTCGGACATGGCCATGGGAGGTCGCCATAGCCGTGGGATGGCTGATGAATCTGTTTCCCTCCTGAACGTCTCAGCCTCGCTCGCCTGGCTGCTCTGACTGGACTGGCGGAGGGTCGTCGTCTCCCTCGCTGTTCTTGCCCCTGTCTCCGCGCACTCTCTGCCCATGTCATCTACAATCTACAACTATTGGAGATTTTCTGTTGCTTTCGTTTTTTCCGGGGTTGTCAGTCCCCAGTCCCCAGCTTGAGGTCAAAATGTTTTAGGACAAAATGACAAGTCTTGATAATTTCAGAAAGGAAGGACTAAAGAAGAAAACCGTATAGAGGTGTTGACATCTCAATTTACAATATGATTATATCTTATTGGGCTTTTCAACTCACATTATTGAATTTCAGTGAAATTTGACAATGGCAATCCATTTGTGATTTGGAGTTGTTCTCCAAAAGTTAGAAGTTTGGTCCAGCGTAGAAAGTCAAAATTTAGAAGATTAGGATGAAAATCTCAAGTGATAAGATTACTAGTAGGAAAAGAAAGGGGGGTGAGCACCCTTGGAAATGTATTTAAGGGGCTCATTTTTCTCTCACAAACACCCCTTGGGCCCTAGGGGTCTCGGTGCCCTGCCACCTCAGCTGATTTTGCTCTGCCACGGTGTCACTGTGCAGTAGCGGGAGTCGTCGTGGTATGCCGGGTGGCAGCGACCATGTAGGGGTTGAAACTGGAGTTGCGTGATTTCTGGAGTTCACACCACATTGTAAACTCCCTTCTGAAATCATCACACTCCATGGTGCCAGTGGCACCTGAAAATCGCCGTACTCCTCGATCAGCCGCTCCATAGGACATCGCCATATCGAGGAAAAATACTCCAAACTATACAACTTAAATGTAAACCATACACATATAATAATAATATGCATCACATATTATTATACCATACTGCACAATATATTATAATCATACTATTATACTATATACTATGCATATTACAATAATATGTAATGATTGTATAATAATTATACATTAATAATATGTTATTAGTATATGGTTAATATGATGTATATTAACTATAATGTTATACTAATATAATAATTATCATACATATGGGATATAGGGTGAGCCTATAGGAGTTGAGGTCTGCATTGTTTATTTGGGTTGAAGGGTAGGGCATAATAATGAGAATTATTTAAAATTTAGTTGTACAATAGCCTTGCCAATATTCAAAAAACAAAATCTACACTTTTATTGGATATATTTTAATAATTTAATGGTTAGCTAAAAGTATCCCATGTTTTGAGTATGAAAAAGTGTCCCATGTTTGATCCCTGTCCAAGTATCCAGCCGTCAGCTGTCAATAGTAGCTTAGGATCCTAGGGTGAATGAGCAAAATTGGACAAGTCGATGCTACTTACGTTGTTCATTAACGGACTTGTGACTTTGGCTTAGGGTTAGCGCAAGGTTTGAGAGTTGGGTCTTAGCAATTCCCGCTTGCACGCTTGCGTTTTATGATTTTGATTGCTGAGATTTTGCGACAACGTTTTCTAACATTATTTGTGAGTGCGTTCATATTTTAAGCTTTCTCTGATTTCTCTTTCTGCGTGCTCGCATCAACGCCATGTCTTCACGATACCTATCTTAGGAGGAGATTCTCAAAAATATTATCAAAATTTTGTGGAGGGAATTACAGTATTAATACTCTAGACAATCATAGTTTGACTACAAAATTCAATACAAAAATCTGATCTTGAAAATTAAGTTTTACGCAGTTCAAACCTCTTTGGTTACACATCTATTTTATTAAGTACTTCGGTAGATTGGAAGTAAGTACAATTAAGGAGGGGATAGCATGATGAGAGTTCAAAACCTCTTCTTCTCTCAACTATTATATTCTACCCACGTTTGCTTTCACAATCCTATAATTAGCATTACAGGCATGAGACATGTCTTTTTTAATCTAAACCAACCGGAGTACCGATGGGAAAAGACTTACTCTCGTTTCGGTACTGCAAGGCTGCGGCGGCTGCAACTCCATTCTCTGGCCTGTGCATCGAACAATCGTTTGCCCGAGCTGCGTCTGGTCCAGGAGACGGTTCCGGCGCAAGGGCTGCTGCTGGAAAAGGGAATCCGCCAGGATGCATTGGAAAGGGAGGAAAGAAAGGGTTAAACAGAGCTCCGGCGGGCCTGAAAGGATAGAACGTATCCAGAGGACCTCCTTTGGGTTGACATGTGGGACAACTTCTCCCTGGTGCCACCACTGGAGAGCCCGGCGCTCCTTGGCTCTGGCTCGTCACTGGGATGCATTCGCTACGAGTACCCAGTGTGCTCATGGCAGCAGCTGCAGCAGCAGCATTTGAAGGCCCACCGTGGTCACAACACAAAGGGGGAGTGATAGGAACGACGTGAGCTTGAGGACCGTCATTCCACCCTCTCCATCCTGCCATCAATAAAACAAAGACATAAAAAAAAAAAAAAAACTAAATCAATGCAGCACAAAGTTCATAAAAAGCCAAGTTCATGAAATACAAATAGAGTGAAAGCTGGAAAGAAGCTAAGAAGCTAAGTCCAAGAACTGGATCGTGGAATTTGACGCAATTACGAGCACCGAAAGCTGCAGACATACATACCAGTTTTTGCCACTGCTGCTGCACCATTTGAAAATGAGGTGTTTGGTGGTGCAATAGGAGATTCATTTGGAGCAGTTGCTGCTGTTTTTCTGCACACGATTTTGGAAGGGGAGTCGACTTGAGACAGACGTGGATACAGTGGCACAGGTTTGTTGATAATATCTCTGGAATAAGTCCTCCTAGTCGTCGTGGTCATGACGTTCGGGTCTCTTGGCTGCAATGGTCTCAAGGCGGTTCGCTTCTTCACCGTGCTGCACTCCACCCTTGGAGCATCCATCCCCGCTCGTTTCAAACCTCTGTTGGAATGAGCGCTACAAGCAGGGCTTGTGCTCACGCTCTGGCTCAGGGTGTTCGTCCCTGATATTCTTCTACGGGTAGCTGGACCAACAAGGTCATCCTTGGTGCCGAGCCACCGAAATGCAGGTTTGCGGTTCTCCGCCATATGTGTCTGTACAGTGGCAACACAAGGCTTCAGTTTCACCCTCCAATTCCTTAGAAAAGGTATAACCAAAATGGTCAAAGGTGGTTGCTTTTTGGAAGTGGGATTTTGTGGTGAGCTTGGGCATTTATTAGATAAATTCAAGAATTCTCATAGGCACACGTACAAAAATGCTCAGATGCAGTGGAAACTCGAGCAAGTAGTTAGTTTGTTGATCTACCTTCTCTATGAGCTATAGTGATGAGAGGATGTTAGCAATGTCGTATAATCGCCTCACTTTAGCTGCCATTGTAGAAAAAAAGTTACACGTTACTTCAAGGAATACCCGCAAGAATAAAACATAAAACATCAGACATAGAAATGCTCGGCATGTACTAGTATCAAGGTTTTTATTGCATTACGTACTCTTGAGTTTGGAGGCATCTTTGCAGTCACCAAGTAGCAGCCGAGCAGCATCTTCGAGAGTAACAACTTGCGTCTGGGAGATTAAAAAAAGCTGAACAAACTTCTGGCTCAAGAGTCCCAACAATTTCTCACGCCGGCACTCTGTACAAGGCAAGTCCCATGTTTTACATAAACCAACTAACACTCATGGGACGGCAAAGTTGCACAAGACAAGTTACCAGTCCCAACAAACTTACATTGATTGAAAAAAAGGTGTATATTTCATTCGCTACTTGGAAAAATGTCATTCTACATAGTAAACCCAAGCCGGTTTTTACATCCTCCCATTAACTTTTTGCATCCCCTCCCATTGGTCCAACCTCCATAACTTGGAGTGCCAACTCCCTCCCATTGGTCCACCTTTTGGAGTGCCAACTCCCTCGCATTGATCCACCTTTTGTAGTGCCAACTCACTCCCATTGGGTAGAAGTACACTAGACCTCTACCAATTTCGGCAGAATTTTTACTATATTTAGTGTATAAAAACACATCAAAAACACTAAAATGTTGAATAACTTTTGCAAAAAAAAGTAATTTGGATTTTCTTTTAAAGCCATTCTAGAGCTAGTTGCAACCAATTGAAATCTCAATCACAATTAAGGAAAACATAATTTTTCACAAAGTTATCCCTTGCCAAAAAATGAGCAAAAATTCAACGTTATTTTGTAGATATTTGAAAAATTTGTGATGTATTTAGAAATTTGAATGCAAATTTGGATAGAAGAGCCATGGATGTCTTTTGTGAAGTAAGGGTGGAAGAATATGATATCTCCAAGTCCAAGTTTTTTGTACTTTTCCATAATTTTCTAGTACTTTCTAGTATTGTGACATTTTAATGATGTTCCACAAAAGTACAAATTTAACAATTTAAATTCATTTTTTTAACAATTTTAATTATGATCCTATGTATTTAACTCATATAGTTAATAGGAAAACAAAACAAAAATCTAAAAAAACCCTTTCAACTTTGAGCAATTTCAAGTACAAAATCATGTTTACCTTCATTTTTGGGTTGTGACACCCAAAGTGGTACACCTCTAGTGTACTCTCACCCCATTGGTGCACCTTTTGGGGTCACATTTGGCAAACGTTGCCGTAAGGGGGGCCATTTTTTATGCATGAGCAATTTAGGTGAGATCAAGCTGAAACTTGCACTCATGACTTGTGTCATGGTGAGGAGCCTCCATGAATTTTTGTGGCTTCATTGGGGTCGCTTTTAGGCGTGACCTTGCTTGGGGTACTTCAAACGTGATCCAAAATGTAGAATCTAGTAAGTGAATATTGAAATGAGATACTTCAATAAAATGAAACATGAATATGTCAAGATCGGAAATAGAAAGTGTTTAATTTGAAAGTCAACCTTGAGTTTGACTGTGCTAGACGGACAGAGGGTCTCATGTCCGTCTATGACGTCAAGTTTGTCGAGTTGTCGCCGTGTCGGGGAAGACAACGCTGGTGTCTGTGTTGTAAACGCAATTGAAATTGAACTTGTGACCAAAATCAAAAGTAAAGCAATTGTAATAAAAATTGAAGTTGTGATTGCTGTTAGAATCATAAAGGTAATTGACATTGCAAAGTGTAATTGAAACTGCAAGTTGTAATTGAAATTGCAAATCATAAATGAAATTGCAAATGGTAATTGAAATTGTGATGGTCATTGCAAATGGAATTGTAAATGTAATTGGAATTGGAATTGAGACTGATATTGAAGTTGAAATTGAAGTTGTAATTGAAATTGAAATTGAATGTGAAACCAAAAGTGAAGTTGAAATTGGAATTGGAATTGGGTTTAGGGATTGAAATTGAACGTGAACTTGTAATTGAGGTTGCAAATTGTAATTGAAATTGAAATTGTAATTGAAATTGAAACTGTGACTGAAATTAGAACTATAGTTGTAATTGAAACTAAAATAGAAGTAGGGTTAGGGTCATGTGGGAATTTTTGTGGGGTTAATTGACACTTTATCCTTGGTGACCCCAATACCATTTGGGTGTCAACTATAAAAGTAAATTAAACATTAGCTATACTTGGTAATCTAAGGCTCCAACCATTAGGCCGATAGACGGTTGGAGCCTTAGATTACTAAGCTCGAGGTTCCGGGTTCAAACCCCGGGGGTGGTGGTGGGTAAACCCGAGCCGGTTTTTACATCCTCCCATTAACTTTTTACATCCCCTCCCATTGGTCCAACCTCCATAACTTGGAGTGCCAACTCCCTCCCATTGGTCCACCTTTTGGAGTGCCAACTCACTCCCATTGGGTCTTTCTGTTATTTCAGCGGTGAATCCTCCCAGATCTAAGTTCCTAGCTCGGGATGTACAGTTTTTAGGAGCATGGTCACTCCCGGCCGCATTTTCTCGGTTTTGCGTTGGGCACTCAGGGGTTAAATAGTGAGATGGGTACTCAAAATAGTCATTGTAGTCACCCACAACCATCACTTCATGGCCCATAACCATCACCCACAACCATTTGTTATTTTATTAATTAGCCCCTGCCACTGTCAGGTACATCCTTAGAAGGATCAAATCAACTAATCACATAATATTAGTGACACATTCGTGATTGCGAAAGGTAAAGTGAGAAATTAGTTCTTTCTATAAGTCGGTGATGATTGATTTCTAGAGAGTCTTTCGTAGCCTTCTGTGTTGGTCATAAACACCTACAGTTTTAAGTCAATAGAAGCAAACATCAACAATACAATGCCTTGCAATAAGTACTCAAAAATGAGCACACTTAGTCTACTATTCTGGACTCAAGCATACAAGTGATTTTGGGACCCAAAATTGTCAGGCATATGTGGTTGAATATTGATACAAAGAATAGCAATTTTACAGAAGGGATGGAGGAAAACAATATTGGTACCATTCCTAAATTGCCCAGTTGAACCCCGGCAGGGGACACTATACCAGTAACTACACTCGGTGTACTGATGATCTCAGCGCCAGCTCAGCTTCTCCCCATCGCCAGCTCAGCTTCAACCCATCGCCAGCTCATCATCTCCCCATCGTAAGCTCAGCATCTCCCCATCGCCGTGTGCCTGTCAATGGAGAAGTAACAAAAGTCTGCAACGAAGGAGGCAGACTTGAGTGATGGCTCTTCTAGTTCGCGACGTCGGCGTTGCAGGATGGCAAAAGCTTTGCAAGCGCTCTTTCAGAGCAGCGGCATCTCGCAGATCGGCGAAGTGAAGTCGCGGCGCTACTCCATGCTTGTGCAGGACGGCGTCGTTCAGTCGCTCAACATGGAAGAGGGCGGCGCCTTCACCAGCAGCAGCGCCGAGGAGATCCTGAAGCAGTTGTAGAAGCCCAAGGCCGCTCCCAACGTCGAATGCAATGCCGGCCACAACGTCGCCGTACGTTACATGACCCCACGCCAGGAAAAGGCGCCTTTTGAGTTGATTCCAGATGGAATTCTGGTCGGCCAAGTGAGTAGAGCGTCCAAGCCCGGTGAGGCGGGATGCAGATTGTTGGTTTGGCGTGTATGAGGATCGTGAGTTGGGATATTGGCTGCACGGTTCAGAAGTGTCATAGATTCCTAAACCTCGAAGTGATATCACGGATGGTTTTGTCGGGGGTTCTTTTGATATCCCGAGCGTCGGGACACTCGACGAGGATTATGTGAAGATGCCGTGAGCTGACAGAGTGGTGGACCGATGTTGGTGGTGTGGCAGGGTGGAAATGAGAGGAAGGTGCAGCTACTGAGTCGTTCGCTGTCCGGCACGAGGCTGAATGCGGGAGCACCGTCGTTCGTGCCGAAGGGGCTGCAAATCGCCGTGGCCAACTCTCTGCCAGGATTCGGGGAAGGACTGGGGTTGAGTCACCTGCCAATCATAAGACTATAGGAGGAACCAAAACTATGCATTTAAATATCTATAGGAGTCAACATATTATTATTAATATTATCATTTTTAATAACATTAATACTATGGATATACTATAGTATATAATAGTAATAATCATATAGTATGTATAACATATATGTATAGTATATAATCATATAGTATATCATACTATATAGTATTATGGCATATAGTATATAGTTATTAATATGGTTATTATGATATATTAAATCATATTATGCATAACTATTATGTACGTTGAGTTTAAAACTTATCGTCATATTTGTGGGGCTGAGTCTGTTGATTGTTTTATGTGTGATTGGTTTTGAATGTGTTGACCACCTCATTTCGAATCCACTGAATTGCACAGACCTGATATCACCAACTACATAAAACAATTTGGCCCTCTTTCGTACCGGAACTAAACCCAAAAATGAGACTCACGGAAGACTACACGTCAGCAAATTTCTATGTAAACATGAAATTCAAGAGTTGACTTTAGAACAGCAGATTAACAGCAGACCCAATTAAAGTTAGCATATTGGTTTGCAGCAAGAAATCTCCCTAAATCTAATCAATCCAAAAATTCCAGCAGTGCATGTCAACCACTCTTGAAGTCAAAACTTTCAGTCAAAATGCATAGTACTTTGATCCTTGGTTCCCATGTCAATTACAAGGTCATAATCAACCACCAATATGTCAAGCCACTTCAACATGTCAAGACCAAGTTTGTAAAACCACCCTCCCTAATGATTACTCTTGAAATCATGGCTCATGAAAACACCCTGTGCCCAAGTTACAAACAATCCTGAAAACGATGGAAACAATCCTGAAAACGATGGATGTATCAATAGAGACACTTTAACTTGAGACATTCTAGCATGGGACCAGCAGGTTCAGGCAAGGAAAGAATTAAAAAAAAGGTAGCATGAAATGGAGAGGTGTTCATCTCATCCCCAAATCCATGAAATTCCAGTGATCACCCAAGGAACATGCCACACGTCCACAAAAGAATTAAAAACAATCCAGCCATTGAAAGTATAATCTAACGAGGTGCTACCAAAGCAGACCGTAGGGGCTCCTTCATTCATGAGTTATTTTTAAGACGCGACTGTGTTTGGGACAGAGGGAGTATTTTTTTTCTTGCCCTTCATAACCTATCAAAGTTGGGATCTGGCATTGAGTTAGGACCTGCAGAGTTGGGAAGTGGGACGTAATGTAAACCGCTCCTTATTCTAGATCAGTGTGAAAAAAAACATAGTGGATGTACTTAGCTATTAACTGACTTAACCACGGAAGACATAAAAGTACATACAAATATATGAATATAAAAGGAACAGAACGCACCTGATGTCGAGTTTCCAAGTCCATAAGCTCAAACTCATCACGAGCAGAGTTAAGGGGTGCGCCCATTTGCACGATCACAGGAATCTTCTGACTGAACGCCATGGCATAGTGGTACAGTGCACCCAGTGACTGCGGATCCCGGACGTTGACAGGAGTAAAGCAGAAGTTGAACCGGTCCTCTAGTGACAAACCTTTCACGTTGTCTAGAACAATCGCTACCCTCTGCAAATCCGTGACAAAGAGATGGTCCATTCATGAGCCTCCTACCTTAGTGGGGGTGTCTCCACTTGACCTTAAAAACTTCATCAATGAAAATAGAATGTTTCATGTCTATTGTATAAACCACTTGTTTCTTCCAACCGTGCAACTAGGTAATATATTGTTCAATTAATGATAATTCTCCTTGTTTGCAAAAGCAAATTGATTTCATCATTGATTGGGGAAGAAAAGGTAGTTTTTGAAGGAGTTACTGACTTATTGTGCCTGACAAACCAGTGCCAAGGAAGATATTTTGGCAAGTCCATACTTTACTTGCTCCCATTTCATTTCACTAGCCTATTGTATTTCCACACGGATGGGTATGCTCGTACATAATTAAACCAAACGTTCAAAACCCATTCTCACATGTAACCAATTCAATTCCCATGCCTCAAAGTATGACTCTATTGCAAAGAACAAAGCCAGCTAGAATGAGGCACATCATACCCTATACTTTGGGGGGCCTTGGGAAAAATTTCAAATGATTCCCACTCTTTTTGCTATGGGAATTAATTTAACCCTCAACCCCTTGTTCCTTGTGAACAATATGAAATTCAATGGTACCAAGACATCATATAGAACCATGTTTCATTATCATCCCAAAATATTCCCACATGCTACCCTACATTTTTTAGGGCCTTGGGAAAAGTTTCAAATGATTCCCACTCTTTTTGCTATGGGAATTGATTTAACCCTCAACCCCTTGTTCCTTGTGAAAAATTTGAAATTCAATGGTACCAAGAGGGGATGTCGAAGCTTTCACCGCCGTTCCACTGTTTGAGATTGCACGCAAATTTGAGATCGACGCATTCGCTGCTTCGGTACCTCTCCCCGCCCCCAACGAGTGCATATCCAACCTACCCATGGGCCCAAAAAAGTCATCCACAGATGGTGCTCGAGGCATACTTCCTCCTTCCTGCACCTTCTCTTCTCCCAAACCCCCTAGCCCTGACCCTGAAAACCAGGACCGAAGGCTGAACCCCAATCCTGTACGTTCAGCGCTAAATGCTCGCTATGGAAAACGTCGGAGGGGTCCGGGATGGGGTCCGGGAACCCCATGGAAACTGGCTCTTACAAAACCTGGCTGCTTCACCAGACCTTCTTCAAGCCGCGGACGCCGTGTACAGTACTCTCAAATGATCAATTTCTAAGATTTCAATGAGATGTGGGATAATCTACTCTAGGTGCTAATTTTCTTCTAAATTAAGTTAATTATGAAATTTGGAGAGGTGGTCTGTAAGCTATTTTACCTTGAAATATTTACCACCTTCAGAAAAGGCGCAGAATTAGGACACTCCATCTCAAATACAAAAGCAAAAAAAAACAATAGAAGCAGCTCCACCAAATTGCCAATTGCACTAATGCACAGAAGCCACGTCAGCTCAAATACCATGCACCAACGCTGACGTGGCAATCAGCTTCCCTGCAAATCCTAGAGTCTTGCTCTTTTGCTTCAGCTTTAAACTCTCAATCTTAGTCTTCCTAGAAGATACCGCTCTCACTCACAACTCTGATAAAAAAAAACACCAAACTTGTCAAAGAAAGCTACATTCTCTCACTTTGCAAGACCAAGTGTAGAACCTCAAGCAAAAATCATCAAGCATTTTATAGATAGCAAGGCCAATATGGGTTGAAAATTTAATGAATATCCTTGGAGCTTGCAATATTTGTATAAATGCCCTTGGCCCAGCGACCTTGGCAGTGGCAGGAAGCCTTAGCAGTTTTGCGAGCAGCCCCTTCCACAATATTGAACATGTAGGTGCTCTAGACCAAATTTGCACTAATGAAGGGCTGAATTTAAGATATCCATGTGTTGGGTCATTTTTCATTTATACTCGCTTGAGTTTTTGTCATGATATCTAGAGGAATCGTCATGCTTGGAGATTTTGACAGTGGTGATGATATATGCCTCTTAAGTCAAGGACAGAGGGTTCAAGAGATGATCTGTGTACATTTGATCCTTTGGCGCGGTTTATTGCACATCTGGAGGTGGAGTACGGCGGTTTCCGCCGCGACCAGATGCAGCGCATCCAGGATTTCCGTAGGGAGAAGGAGGATACGCCGCGCACCATGTACACGCGCCTGGCGCGATTTGCGGCTGAGTCTGGCGGAGTTTTCACTGAGAGTCAGCTTGTCAAGATCTTCTTATCGAAGATGGACAAGCGGCTCCTTGATCTAGCCTCACCTCGTATTATTCTCGATTTTGAGGGTAGAGCTACTTTGGCCCAGGCCTTCACAGTTGTGGAGAGGTGTGACCGAGCGTTGTGTCACCACGACGCCACTGACATGGTCACTTCCATGACAGACTCTTCCAAGGGGAAGAAGACCCCTGCTGTTACTACCAGTTTGGCTGAGACCAAGCCATCAGGGACTGTACATTGTTGGAGATGTGGGCAGGATGGACATTCAAAGAGCACATGTCTCCGTCCTCCTCAACATTGATATTCTCGCACCTCTTGTAGAAGGCCTCAAGCTTTGGTATCTGCTCATCCATCTTGCATAGAGAAATAGAATAGCACTTGTTACAATCAGGTCGAGTCGAGCTGATTTGCTTTCGTCAGTGTGTTTCTTATGGTTTTGCTGGTCTCCCCATCCTAGCGCATGTTTTTAAAGAAGTGACCCCAAGGGGGGTCACCACTGAAAACGACTCCAATGAAGCCCATTCTTTTCCCACATGTCCCTAACCCTAGCTTGACCCTCCAGCTCAAAAATCACCCCATTCCCATACTTTATGCTACCCCTTTTGAATAACCCCCCCCATTACCCATCCTAGCGCATGTTTTTAAAGAAGTGACCCCTCTAGTCACAAAAAACGTGTGAAGGAATAGTAAATGCGTGTAAAGGAATAGTAAATGACCTTGCCTTTTTGTCTCCCTCTACACCCATTCAATTTAAATTCTAAGTCCAGAACGGGAAAAAGTTGTAAGAGCCAATCATCTTCCTTGAATCCCCGATCTATTCAAGAACTTGCAAGTGAACGGTTTTTGAAAGGTCTAGGAACATAAGTAGAGACCTATGACACAAGTCCTTCAAAAATTCATAAGTAACTCAAAAATGCTTCAAAAAATATGAAACAACTTGTGTTACATTTTGCATCACTTTATCTTTCTCTGAAAAATGATTTAAAAATCCTCCCATTCACGGAAGACCTTGAAAAAGGGAGACAAACCCTTAAATGCTCGGTTTACGGACCTCCTACCTTAGAGAGGACGAGGAGGATAGGGGAAGCGGAAGGGGAGGGAGAGCCGGGCTTTGGCTGGTTTTCATGCCGGGTATCAATTGTATGGTCTGTCATTGTGTGAAAATGATTGGTTGTCCTTGGACGACAGGGACAGGGGCGGCGGCTGTCGCTGTCGAGCGGTTTTAGAAAGGTAGGTGGAGGGTATGTGCAGGGTATAGGGAGGGTGTATGGTGGGTTTGGAGAGGGTATAGGGAAGGTTATCGAGGGGTCTTGTGTTGAGGCGGTTCAGAGTCGGTGGGACAGGTGTTGGTGGGTGTGGTTCCGGGCCGGTTATCTTGGGGGGTCTAGGGCCTCCTAGCTCTGCAAACCCGGAAATCACGGATTGGAATCCGAAGGTCCAATCGGCACTGCGGGTGAGCACAAGTTCTAATATAAACCCCTCCAGAGGGTCCGGCCCGGAGCTCCAATCCGCCAATGGAAAGTGGCCCTAAGAAGGGCCTCTTCATACTAAGAGCCGCTTTACATTTGGGAGCCGGGCTACTGGCATGTGTCAAAGGCCAAGAATCCTCCCTTTTGATTGGATAGGAGGCTGAAATCAGTTCCAACCCAATGCACCGACGCTGCCTTGAACGTGACTGAGTCTCGCTTGATACCGAGGAACTGTGGGAGTCCCGCCAGGAGTTGGTGTGCTAGCGCCGGCTGCGGCTGCGGCTCTCGAGTTGTGAGGAGGATGCGAACCGAGATAACACAACACAACTCTCAGCAACGGATATCTTGGCTCTTGCAACGATGAAGAACGCAGCGAAATGCGATACGTAGTGTGAATTGCAGAATTCCGCGAATCATCGAGTCTTTGAACGCAAGTTGCGCCCGAGGCTTGTCCGAGGGCATTTCCGCTAGAGCGTCACCGCGCCCCCCAAACACCGATCCAAGCGCGCGCAAGTGTGCTGATGGGGTCGAGTGGAGCTGGCCGTCCCGACCTGGCGTCATCTAACCCCAGCCATCAATGCAGGGGGTGCGTAAATAGTTTTCTCAGCGAATTTTGGATTCTTTGTAGGAATTGTCATGAACCCATTCGTTTTAGGATGAACATCTGATGAAAGGTGAACAATTGTGGATGTGCGTGAATGATTGATGATTTTGAAGGATGGCGTGGGTGGGTGGGGATGAAATGAGGGGAGGAGTGGTAGTGCAAATTTGGGAGGCAAAATCACCTCCACAGAACTCCAATTAAAATTCTCGAAAGCCCCTACTGCGGCCGAGCCATCTCGCCGGACGGGTAGGTCGAAGGGGCTGCTCGGAGCGGGGGCTGGCCCTGCCCCAGATGAAAATATCCACGGAGCCGGAGCGACGGAGAGGGGACGACCGGAAGTGAGATTTTTTCGTCGGGTAAGACGAGAAGTGGGTGACGACGGCGCTATCATCGAATCTCCGATCAGGAACGGTATTGGCGAGGAGGGCATTATTTTTATTATTAAATTTCTGATTTCATATATCGTTCTGAACTTTTTTATAGGGGGTTCCAAATCAGATTGTGTGAGAGATCTAGCGTGCCAGCGACGTCGCATGTGTGCTCCCATGTGGGCTCTGCCCTCACTTCATTTGATCAGCCACCCCAACAGCGTCTCTCATTAGTGCTCTCTGGATCCTGCACCGGGGTTTATTCAAAAGGGGTAGCATAAAGTATGGGAATGGGGTGATTTTTGAGCTGGAGGGTCAAGCTAGGGTTAGGGACATGTGGGAAAAAAATGGGCTTCATTGGAGTCTTTTTCAGTGGTGACCCCCCTTAAACTAATAATTTAGCAAAGATACAAAGAGTTGCATAGCAATGGGGAAAGGGTGTGTTCATGCTCCTTGCCTCTAGTTTTTCTTCCATTTCCTAGGCCTGGTACCTCTCAAACTACAAGATTCATGGATCAAGAGGAACTGGTCCTAAGAGGTGGCTTCCAGTCCTCAACAATAAACAGAACCATAGTTCCCAAAACTTAGGCCGATTAGGAGTCCTGCCATTTCAAGACGATTCATCCTCCGGAAATTAATAGTGAATGATGTGTTTTATCAAATGGTTTTCTTTTGTTTGAATGATCCTAAACCTTGGTATCGGCCTCTGACTCAAAAAACAACGATTATTTAGTTAAAATGTCAAATTTTTGGCACATGGGCAGGAAGAATGAGTAGGGAAGAAGGTCCAGCTATTGATCTGAGGTTTTGCAAGTTATGGAGGCGGTTTTTAGTAAACCTGCGCTGTAACTAAGATTTCTACTCCAACACTCCCACGCCATGCCCATTTCTGACCTTAATTCATCAAGCCCAGTCTATGTATGAAGTCTCTCTTCCCCCTCCTATCCTTGTTAGTTGTTATCTACCTCTATTAACTGAATCACCTAGTGTAATTTGCATCGGCCAAATTTTGAGCTTTCGATCAGTAAATTGAGGACAAGTGTTTCATGAATTTATCTTGGAGTATGCTGTATGGTGGTTCTGATTCACAGCTCCTCTGCGCACCAGGTTACATTCACAACTCCAGGGGTCCACCTCGGCAACCATCTGGCCGTCCAACTAGGCCGTCGGATCGGTCCGTCCAACGGGGACCGTCCACATCGACCGTCCTTCGAGCTCGGAACCGTCCCCCCATCCGACTGTCGACATTTATCGTCGACTACGCCCGTCCGACGAGGCTGTCCCCACGGTACTACTCTCAAGCCACAAAGTGGGCGATGGGGGTTTCACCTCTTGTACAAGCACAGATTGTGCAAGTCAACCGTGACGATAGTTCACTAAAACTTCATTTCATGCAATTTAGGGTTTAGGTGCAAGGGAGGCTTGTAACGCGTGCGGTCATTTTGAATTGCCCATGTAGACTCCATCTCAATGAATATGAGGTTGTTCTAAAATCACCCACTTACAGTCATTGTAATGCATGGGAAAAAGTTGTAAGAACCAATCATCCTCTTGATTCCCCAAATCTCATCACAACTTGCAAGTGAACGGTTTTTGAAAGGTCTAGGGATATAAATAGAGGACCTATGCACTACAAGAGAATGGGGTCTTTTAAGTAGTGTCCTAGACATCATGTCTTTTAAGTAATGTCTTTTAATGCGTCTTTTAAGTAAAATTTTACTGAAAAGACTGTCTTTTCAGTAAAATTTTACTTAAAAGACGCATTAAAAGACATTACTTAAAAGACATGATGTCTAGGACACTACTTAAAAGACCCCATTCTCTTGTAGTGATGACAGTTGCTGCCATCTTGTCCGGAGTGCAACAAAACCCTGATACTGAGAGCTTGATGCGCTGCTGGTCTGGCCGCGTGACTGGACACCGAAAGAAACGGCAGTAATCTTGCATACGCACGGCGGGTGGAGGGTGAAAACTGGGGAAGATGTATGAATAAAATTGTAGGGTGATACTAGTGCTGCCTTGATGGAAGTGAGGGGAGAGGGGAGTTAGGGTGGTCATGGACCCGGGTTATATTCATTTTCTTTGAATAGGCCTTAAGTCTTATTTTGCTATCTTCCATTAGCCATGGAAATTGTCTCTTTTGTTTTAGTCTTTTTGGCATAAACTACATCTTCTTCTGTCGGCTTGAGCCATTTCCTTTTTATTTTAGTTCAAACATGACCCAAAATGTAGAATCTAGTAAGTGAATATTGAAATGAGATACTTCATTAAAATGAAACATGAATATGTCAAGAACGGAAATAGAAAGTGTTTATTTTGAAAGTCAACCTTGAGTTTGACTCTGCTAGACGGACAGAGGGTCTCATGTGCGTCTATGACGTCGAGTTTGTGGAGTTGTCGCCGTGTCGGGGAAGACAACCCTGGTCTTTGTGTTGTTTTCTTGCGTTCCATCGGGTTTATTGTAAATGAAAACAATGCTCGTGGAGGGCAGTTCGGATCCCAAATAGGATTCTTTCCACCCTCTGCCAGTTCCACTGCCAGCTCAGCTTTCTTGACCCTTCCACCAATCCTTCGAGCTCCTTTTTGCCCTCTCTTTGAACATTGAAATGCCGTAGCACTTTGTCAAACCCTTCATTTTGCCTTGACTGCAAGGTAGGAATACCAAACCGTTACCGGCAGGCCGCCACCGCCGCTGCCATTGCAGGGAGCTGCCAGCATTCTTGTTTCGAAGTCAAACAAGCCCTGTACAAATGTTTTGTGAATCTCCCAAAATGGCTTAATCACTACTCCCTCTGTCCCTCTAAACACGTCCAAAAAGTTTCCTTGCAAACTGTGTTTTTAGTCTTTGTGCTAGTGACACATGCATTCTAGAATCAATATACCATCTACCAAATGTATGAAAAATCTCTAGTTTTGATGTTGCCGTTTGAGCACCCAAATTCCATGTACAAAATACCATATTTGTGCATGTTGCTAGTTTCTTATTATTGATGACTTAAAGATTAGTAGCAACAATATTGGTACCCTATATGGGCAGCTTGTTAGGAGAGGAAGCCCTTCCGTAAACTTCGCAATCTAGACTAAACACCATTTGGAGTACCCACCACCCCGTCGTCCCCATCCACCCCGTCGCGCCGCAGCTGCGGGTTCGCGCCGGCGCCGGGTCACGTTGCGCAGCGGTGGCGAGGGATCCGCGAGCACCCTCTCCACAACGGGAACCAGTCCTTGCCTTTCCCTGGCCCTGATATTGTCCTTTAGCTGTGCCTGCACGGCCCTGCTCTCCTGCTGCTGCTCCTGCATGGTCGAGGGGTGTAGATGAGTAGATCTTCCCCCACTCACTCCTGCCATGGCCCACCGCCACGGCAGGTGGCATCACCGCCCGCCATCTGTCACCCCCTCCCACCCGACGTCCCTTTCGCCGCAGGCGGAGGAATCATCACCGGAATCACGGACGACGGACCTTGCACCAGACCAGGAGGACTCAACCCCAATCCTTCCACGAATCCTGGCAGAGAGCTGGCCACGGCGATTTGCAGCCCCTTCGGCACGAACGACGGTGCTCCCGCATTCAGCCTCGTGCCGGACAGCGAACGACTCAGTAGCTGCACCTTCCTCTCATTTCCACCCTGCCACACCACCAACATTGGTCCACCACTCTGTCAGCTCACGGCATCTCCCACATAATCCTCGTCGAGTGTCCCGACGCCCGGGATACGGTCATTGTGACTGGCCCATTTGACTAGGAAATTGTCAACTTGACTGGAACTTTGACTGCAGTCAAATAGGCCTAGTCAAAAAGACAGCTTTTTCTTGTAGTGGCCGAACATGTCGTACAGACGTTTATGAAAGGGGGCCTTGCACATAAGGCATCTCTTTCTTGTCATCATGAAGGCGAGGACACACCCAGGATGGTACTTATGTTGACATGTACCAAGGCTCTATGCGCCCTCGGGGCCAAAAGGGCTTTGGCAAAAAGAGCATACCCCTGCTCCATGTTCGTCGCCAAGACAGCAAATCCCAGCTCCAACAGAAACCACGCCAAGCACACGGGGAGACAGGGTTGTCTCTAATCTCCACGCAAAACCCTAACCACTCACAACCCTAAAACTGCAAGCCGTGCCATTGCAACAAAAACACGGAAGACCGCAACGCCGCCCATCAAAAGAGAAGGCGCGCGGGATGAGAGAGAGAGAGAAGGAGGCTAACACCTTGTTAAAAGTAGAATAAAATAAAAATGATATAAAGCAGTAAAATTTGGGATTTTTTTAGCAAACCAGTTTTTGAAATTAAGGCCACCAAAGTAGTATAAAAAAGTTAATAGGTTGTTGAGCGACCCAAAAGGACATATCTCAAATGCAACCAATTGTAAAAAATAGTACCAAGTGAACTCAAATACGCTACAAGAAATTGAGTCCTAATTGACATGTCCAAATTGACTAAATGTGTCCAAAATGACAAAAAGAGTATGAAATTGGACAATTTATGTAGATTTAGCCATGCTGATTTGGATATATTTTTGTCATTTTGGACAATTCCCTTGTAGTGATAGGAGTGGAAGTTCACCCCTTTTCATGAAAAACACTCTCTAAACTATGGTCAGATGACATATGTAATAACTTTGAGTGTCATGGATTAATTTCTAACCTATACAATTTTGCTTTGGTTTATGTTGCCACTCTTTTAACCCCTAAATGACTTGAGGATGACCTGCGTCTTCCCCGGTAGAAACTTTTCAACTTCAGCTTTCTTGCGGCGGAGCAGGAACGGGCGGATGACCTGGTGCAGCCGCCGGATGACGAGGAACTGCTCCTCCTCCGTGAGTGACACGTCGGACCGGTCGGTAAATGGCGCGTTGAACCAGTCCTCGAAGTTCTCGCTAGAGTTGAAAATGGCCGGGAGCAGAAAGTTGAGCAGCGACCAGAGCTCCTGCAAACTGTTCTGAATCGTTTAATTGACAACCCTCCCAACCTCAAAGATTGAGTTTCAGCTGATCGCTTGAGAGATCTCATTGACGCTAAAGAATCAAATTTGGCAGCTTTGAATTTTGGTTCCATTATGTGCATGTTACCACGTGATATATACGGGACTTTGAGGGAAATGCTCCATTATGCAAAAATAAAGTTGTGCCACGATGCTCAAAGAGATGTTGGAGCTCAAGATGTCCATGAGGTATTTTTCTCCATCTTTTTTTTGTCATGTTTTGTCTACCTATTTTTATTTTATTGTATGACTTCTTAGAGATTTTGATTTGTAAGCTTCATCAGGGTGAGTATGAAGATGGTCCGGGTGCCATTTGGGCGGGCGTCGTCGCGGGCTCGTCTCTAGGTTCTTCTCGGACGCCGTGAGGCGCGTGTGCGGTGGCGTTTTCCTGTGCAAACTTGGTGGCATCCTGTCGCGCCCTGCTGGTCGGGGTTTCACGGGGTGTCGCTCGGGCGGGGCGTCGTCGTGTGCTCGTCAATCGGTTTCCGGCGGTTAGCGCGCTGGTGGAGCGTTGGTTTGATCGGTGGTGGCGGCTTCACCGTTTTGATAGCTGGACGTGGCCGAGTGCAACGCTCGAGTCGGACCGGGAGCGGGTTGCGCCCCTCAGGGTGCCGCTTGTCAACGTGTGGTGGTGGCGAACTGGTATCGTCGTCCCCTATGAGCCCGTCGCCCTGACCGGTGGCGGGCGCCGATTGTTGGTCTTGTGCGGATACGCGAGCCATCGCGCAGCGGGAGCTGTCTGAGCCGGTTACCTTTTCGTGCGGGAGGCGACGCTCGCGGTGGTTTCTTTCGCCAAGCGCGCCTTGTCGGACCTCCTGAAAAGGGAATACCGGTGTTAATAAGTTGCCCCAGCAGTTATGAAGAGCTAAGGTTGACGCATCCCAGGCTCCCCTCTCGCCCTGCAGTAGGCCAAATTGATCGCCCGCTTCAATGCTCGTCAAGAATCTGGATCCTGTCCAGGCTTGGCCAATTGTACGCAACCCTGCCTTGTGCAGCTGAGCAGCCCTACTACGCGCAAACCCCGGGCCGATTTGGCTTGAGAAAGGAGACCACCAAAAAGGTTCACTCAACAGTTCCTCGGGAAGTGAGGGTTGGACAGGAATGATCTTCTCCACCAGTTTCTTCCATGCCGACCCAGCTCTGTTCCAGATCTTAGATCCCACACATGGTGGAAAAGAAAAAAGGGCTCCCGGGTCGGGCCAGTGATGGGGGAGTGTCACAAACCCTTGGGCGAGGGCCGAGGGGGGTCGGAGCGACGGACGATCTCCCCCCTCCACTGCCACCGACGTGGCAGCTCGGCCCACCTCCTCGTCGCGTGCTTCGCTCTCCTCCGCTCCTCCCGTTTTCGCCACGGCCCCCGCCTCCGACCCCTTCCTTGCATCCCTGTCACCGCCTTCCAGGCCCGACCCCGCCACCGTACCATCGCCTCGTCGTCCCACAGCCTCGCTCGCCTTCGCCGCAGCTGCGCCTCCCTCCAAATCCACCTCCTCCGCCCCTCCCGCGAACAAACCTGTCCACGACACCGTAGCATTCGCACTCCTTGCTCCCGATAACCCGTTCCTCCTCAAATTATGGCCCGCAAAATACAACACCCTTCCGTGTGCGCCCATCTACCATATCCCACCACACCATGCAGCCACACACCATCAACAGCCGCATCCCACCACGCCCACACATTTCACGTTAACCACCTCCCCGCACCCAAAACAACTCATCGCCCTCGCTGCAACGTCACACCACTCATCTCTCACCGGCCAGGTTTAGTAATTATTTCCACAGTTCCTTGTGTGAATAGGGTTACTTTTTTACAGTAGAAAAGTAGTTGTATTCCAGTTGTTTCTTGGTTAAGAACAACTGCTGTACAACTACATATCAACTGAAAAACAACTGTCTCTTTTTCTTTCCTCACGATTTGTTTCTTTATGACCTGATATAGGCTCTCTTCTTTTACTCTCCCATTTCACTTGATTTGGTGCTACTCCCCCTACTTATTGGATACCTGTCGCGCGACCACTCGACCACTCGAGCAGTGAAATACCAGAAGGCCATGGCTACAGCAAAGCCATAGCCGCGGACCGCATGTGGAGATGAAACGATGACGACAAAAGACTGTACGGACGAAAAGGCCTTTAGTACTTTTCATCCATCAGCATGAAGTGCAATCCGTTAACCCCTGAGCGCCCAGGGTCCCCAAAACCGGCCCTCAGGATTTTAAAGCCTGGTTTTGAGGGACTGGATCTAACTTTTTGGTCTTGATACAAACTACAATTATGAAGGCATTCAAGTTGTCCATGCCAATGAAGTAATGACAAAGAAACCCATATGTTATACAAGTGTTGTAAGAGACTTGATTAATTGAAAAACCATATTGGGAGTGGTTTAGGGCGGGTTAACATGGATGGGAGATGACATGGATCGAGGATGACATGGATAGAAGATGGCATGGATGCGCTTGCCATGGATGGCGAATGGCATGGATGGGTTTGGCATGAATGTGGGATTTCAAAATTAAGAGATGGCATGGATGGGGTTGACATGGTCCACGCCATCTAAACTCTCAACTCCACGAAATCGAAATGTGTCGGCCACAGGCTCCATTTCGGCTCCCACGGTCAAATCCAAGCTGCTCTCCTCCACGAATTGACGCACATCATCCGTCAAACTACTAAAAATCCTCAGGATCTGCATACACTTTGCTCTCAGGCTCCCGGAACCCGCTACAACACCACTTCGACATGCTCTCCATCCCCGTCACGCCCGACGACATCGTCACTCCCTTCTTCTGCCACGTGGCACTGATGCTGCTGCTGCTCTGCTCCTCCACTCGCCGTTTCTTCCGCACTGGCTCCAGCGCCTCCACCTCTTCTATTGATGCACTATGGCGGCTCTCAAGGCCACAATCCTCGTCAATAATATAATTGTGCTATATGGCGGATTGTTAACCTCTAAAACCAACTGAACAAAATCTGTGATTGACACTACCCCTCGAAAGTAGAAATCTCAAGTTGCCGTTTCTTAGCGACGATCAAACGGATCTAAACTTCGCTGCAATGCTTTGCAATGGAATTATGGCCTGGTGGCGCAGGGGGCTGGAGAAAAACGGGCAGCTGAAACGAGGGCAGGACGGGCAGAGGCGTGGAACGGAAATAGACTGGGACTACGGAAATAGACTGGGACTTAGCCGAGGCCCGGCCAAGCAGGGTGAAGAGCAACGGCAGCCGATGGGGGAGCCTTCTTTTGCTTCCGAGCATCCGTGACGGTTATGGATGCTGCTACCTTATTGTTTAGGCTGTCTCGATCTTCAAGAACCTGTAAGACGCCGCCATCTTGGTTGATGGTTTAGCTTAACTAATGACGGCTGTAGCAGAAATTACGTAATTACTTTATCTGACATTGACAGTTTAAATATTATCTCAAATTGTGTGATTTAAACGACCAAATCTTCAAGAAGATTTTGCAAGCACATATTTCAATGAAAGATTGTGTAAAAGATGTTGTATTCTAATGGTTGCACTACTAAGTCCATATTTGATGGGCCATAAAAGGTTGTGCCTAAATTGCATTTGGAAAGAGGCATGTTGTGTTTTTACATTAAACGAACAAAATTTACCCAAATTAGTGTCAAGGGATCTTGAACTATTAAAAGTCTTGTGTTAATTGAGATAACTTGTGTAAGGTAGGTAGCTTCAAAAGGACACTTTAAAGGTTAATTTGCCTTCTTATGGGCATCTTGAGATTTTTATCTTATTTTTCAAATAGAGGGTTCAACAAATGATGATATCTACTAGCTTAGGCTAGCGCAGGCTTTGCGATTGGCTACGAATGAACGGAGTCTGGTCCGGGGCCTGGTTCGGGGCATGGTTCGGTCTGTGGTCTGGTGTCAGGTCCGGTGTCTGCAAGAGATGCCGGGGGCAGACCTGCCACCCCGTCCTTTGCGCTTCAAACGTGCGAGCCGCACTGTTGTTCTTGCGGTTCCAGCCCTGCCGATTATTAACGTGATCGCACACCTCGAAGAACTGGCATAAAAGCCCTTCGCACTGGCAAAAGCCACAAGCCAACATTCCGTGCCTTTGCCCGCGGTCCTCCGGCGTGCTCCGGCGTTGCCCACCGTCAGCGGCCCCTCGATCTCGTCCAGCGTGTACGTCAGCCGCGTCATCAGCTTTGTGTTCTGGAACCCCTCGCCCCCGCCCTTGAACGGCGACTCCGCCTTCACCGTGAACGACGTCGGCTCCATGCACAGCTTCCTCAGCGTGTAGCTCCCCGCCTTGAACCCGAACGTGTCCGACCCGTTCGCGATGATCGGGCACTGGTTCGCCGTCCCCGATCCCTTCACCTCGTTGTACGTCTGCCCGATCACCTCGTCGTAAGTCATCCTCCCCGGGTTCCCCTCCGCCATTGCTCCCTGCACACCACCACATGCTCTCTCAGTCCCCGCCCCCCTGTGCCACAAATCCTCCGCTACCATCGACGCCATGCGTGCTCATCCTCCGCCCAATCCATTACCCTACCAATTTGGCGCCCCCTCATCCTGCGCATCCTACATGACCCGGGGGCCTGTAATCAGGTATGGCAACAACTGGAGCAGGACACCGTGTTATGGCACAAAATACCTCGCCGGTCTGAAACCAAGTGGTTCCCAGCTGTCCCGATTGCATAGATCCAGAAATCTCAGACCACCCCGACTGAACCCCCTAAATTTCCCAACCCTAAACTACCTCATCTTGTCATCCCACTACACTACATCAGCAACCCCCCACGCCACACCAAACCAAAACAACACAAACCCAAATAGAGAAACACCACGAAATCTACTCCTCACTTCTCCACAGAAATACACACAAACAATGCACCGTAAAGGCTACGCTACACGTGAAACCCCAAGCAACGGCAAAGAGATGTGCCAACGGAGGTCATCTTGCTATAGGGTTTGATAAAGAACTGAAGTGTCCATACAACACGGTTTGGAGCTCCAGAAACTCCGTCTTGGTGAGGGGCAGAGGATGGTTGGATAGCTTCAGCGTTGCTGAAGCATCTCCCACGCTTGCCTTCAGCCTTGCTTGCATGAGCTCTTGGATTAAGGCTGGTAATGAATGGTCTGAAGTTGTATTGAATAAAAGTGTGACAGGAGAATGTATGCCTTGCCCTGTTGGCGGCACTCCTTTACATAATATTTAGACAGGGGGTGCAATTTACAAGTATCTTGCTTGCTACCAAATTTGGTAATGTTTTGACATCCGCAAGGTGCTTTTTGAGAGGCCCAAAGTTGTAAGGCTCACACTGCATGGTGGACAATAGATGTATTTTACAAGAGTTGTTTATTGTAGTGGTGATTATAAGATGGTTTCTTTATTTAAAAAAATAAAATAAAACTAGTAAATACATGATTGAGGTGAAGTCACCTGGACCAATGGTACTTTTAGGATTAATCAATTAGTGAAAACCAATGAGACGGTGTCTTTCACCACTATCCACTCAAATGTAGAATTTTACTCCCAATAAATGTTCTCAAACGTCATTAAATTTAACAAAAACCTATGACACCCCGTGTGCCCTAAACCACTCCCAATATGGTTTTTCAAATAATCAAGTCTCTTACAACACTTGTATAACATATAAGTTTCTTTGTCATTACTTCATTGGCATGGACAACTTGAATGCCTTCATAATTGTAGTTTGTAGCAAGACCAAAAAGTTAGATCTGGTCCCTCAAAATGAGGAAATAAAATCCCCAGGGCCGGTTTTGGGGACCCTGGGCGCTCAGGGGTTAAGGGTTAAGTAAAGCTATTGAAATGATTATTTGTGAAAGGAGAGACAACCAAAGTGAAGTCGTTATTCTGTAGAAGCAAACTTATTATTCTTGAAGCCCTATCTATAGATTTGCATGTGGGGGTCATAATGGAAAGTAGTACAAAATAAGGTAGAAAAGTCATATGGCTTGGAGAAGACGAGTGGATAGTGGTGGTGGTGGTGGTAGTGGAGCTGAGGTGAGTGGCGCTTCTGTTGCTGGCTTGTCGGGAACGGGTGACTTCGCTGGTGATGGCGATGGCGATGGCGATGGCAGTTGGTTGCCTGCTGCTGCTACTGCTACTTCGCGTGCTGCTTGCTCCGCTAGCGCTCTCTGTAGCAGCTCCTCTTCCTCGTCTTCTTCCTCGTACTCCGCAGGCGCTCTCTGCGTCGCCATCTCGATACACAACTCTCACAACCCTTGGGAAAAAAAAAACAGAAGCTCAGAGCAGAGTGCTACAGAATTCGATAGGCGAGGCAAGTTTGGTCAGTGCCTGGTAAGGCTTCCACCGTTTTTGAATTTTTGTGACTTTTAATGCAGGAAGGGAATTGAACCTAAAAGCTAACCTGCAAATGCTGAACATAGTTACTGCTAATACTAGGATGCTTAGATTTTGAAAGATTCTTACTTGCAATTCCAATGCACTTTCGAATGCACTCTTTGGATATCTCATACCTTTAGGGGTTAATCCCTAAAAGACCATTGTCTATTTGGGGGACAATTGGGATTTTGGGCATGTACCTATGGCTAAACTACTTTGCGCCCACCAAGGGCATAACCCTATGCAAACAATAACACCCTCATGCATTTTAACATTACAATAATATGTGATAATATATATATTAAACACATATATTAATTATAGTATCAATAGTATATATTATACATACTATATGATGATACATACTATCATTATTTATGTTATACTAATTATCATAATATATACATTAAATTGTAATAATATAGTTATAATATATTAATGTAATATATATTAATTATACGTTATATTATGATAATAATATAATAATAGTTATGACTATTATGACTATTATGATAATATAATATAATAATAATAATAATAATAATAATAATTATAATATAATATTATAATATACTATTATGACTAATAATATAATAATAGTTATTATGACTATTATGATAATAATATAATAATAATTATGACTATTATGACTATTATAATATTATAATATTAGTTATAATATAATTATAATATAATTATAATATAATTATAATATAATTATAATATTATATTATAATAGTTTATGATTAATAGTAACTATATATACATATTATTGTTATATGTTATATGTTACATAGTATATAACATATAACATACTTTAACATGGTATTATTAATATATATAGTGTTATGTCATCATGTTTAATAACTATGTTAGGTGATAGGTAGACTATGAAAAACTATAAGTGTTGTAGGGTTCAGAGGTAATAGGACTGGGGTTGATACCTTTTGCACCATCAACCCAAATATAAGGAATGAGAGTGTAACTTCATTTTTGTTGGTGGGCTAGTTGTATACGAGAGTGAGGTATTTTTAGTGCTCCAACGCAAATACAACAACGCATAACCAGGAGAGGGCTCCATCAAAACAAAATCTTTGAACAACAAATTCAATGCCTTGAGAATTCCACTATAATGTATACTAGGAGGACACATTGCTTGCAAGAGCTCACCATTTCTCCAACTCACAAGTGCTCACAAGCAACTCTCTCTTGTGCCTCAGTTTAGGACAAGAGTTACTACAAAACTAGGAGAACCCAATGAATTGGATTGCAAAATTTTGTGAGTAGGAGCAACACACGAGCAGCTAGTTCCTAGTCCCAAACCCAATGTACGGGTTCACGATGCACTTACACGAGAACAACTTACATGAGAACAACTTTTTAAATCTTGGCAAAATCTTACTTCAATATGTGACCGGCTACTACTACACTACAGTATTCAAGTCAAAATATAGAAAAGCACCAAATCCGCCCCCAAGCTAACACCAGTTTTGCAAGAATTTGGATGAAAAGACACTAGAATTTGTGGATGAACGTTCACACTTCAGTGAGTCTATCCATTTGTATCGAAATTTTTCTTACCAGCTTTACGCGCATGGGTGCCTGTCGCGCGACCAGGTGGGTCGTAACTTATTTAGGAAGATAAGTGATGCGAGCGAGGATGACGATCCGTGGGGAACGTCATCGTCATCGTGATCCCTGCAACGACTTCATCCACGTCGAGTCGTCGTCCACCTCACGCTCAGAGTCGCGGTCTCTCTCTCTGCTTGTCCGGGGATGGCATGTCTTTAGGGTTCGCTGGCCCTTGTGAGTTCTCGCCATTCGCATCCTCCATCGGAACCCCGCACCAGCACCACCACCAGCCAGACAAGCTCCAATCTCCAAGCTCCGCGCGATGCAGGCGACGCAATTGGACATGGGGTCGTGATGCCCGGGAGCGCGGGCGAGGCGCGGCTTCGAAATTGAGTCAGCCCCGCGGAGGGCCGAGGCTGTGTCGGTGGCGGAGGAGGTGCTGGTGGATGCGGAAGGAGGGATTGAGGCTGGATTGAAGTGGCCCGGGCGGGCGGGCCGGGGCTGGCGTCTTGTCGTGGGCCGCAATGAGAGGGGCGGGGAGGCTGTGGAAGGCCTCGGCCGCAGCTACTGCTGGTGGAATTGAGCGGTTCGGCGTGTTGGGGAGGTGGGGGCAATTCAGGCGCGGGTATGGGCTGGTGCCTATGGTGATCGAGCAGATGTCGCGCGGGGAGCGGGCGTACGACATCTTCTCGCGGCTGCTGAAGGAGCGCATCGTGTGCATCCACGGGCCCATCTCGGACGACACGGCGTCGCTGGTGGTGGCGCAGCTGCTCTACCTGGAGTCGGAGCACCCCGACAAGCCGGTAAGGGTCTCACGATTGCGGGGAGAGAGGGTCGGGAGGGTCGGGGCGTGTTGGATTGTTTGTTTGTATCTATGGGCTTTGGAATGCCGCGTTTCGTAGCTAGGTGGTAGCTTGGAATTGGATTCACTGGAGGTGTCCCCTTCCACTACTCCGACACCGTTAATCGGTACCTACCAGAACAATCCGCCTCGCCCGCATGCTCCCATTCACAGCCCGGCTTGGCGTCACAAACACACTCATACAATCACAACGGGACACGACAGCTTTGCACTCAGGCCTTGTCCCACTTGAGCGGCTTCACGGTCTCCCACGTGAAGTCCGGGTCGCTGCGCCCGAAGTGCCCGTACGCCGCCGTCTTCTGGAAGCGCCGGTTGCCGCCGCGCTTCAGGTCCAGGTTGATGCACATCATGCCCGGCCGGAAGTCGAAGTTCTCCTTCACGATCTTCAGAATGTCCGAGTCGTGGATCTTCCCCGTCCCGTATGTGTCCACGAACACTGACAGCGGCTCCGGCATCCCGATCGCGTACGACACCTGCACCAGCGCCCGCCGCGCCATGCCCGCCGCCACGATGCTCTTTGCCGCCTGCCGCATGATGTACGCGCCGCTCCTGTCCACCTTGGTCGGGTCCTTCCCCGAGAACGCGCCCCCGCCGTGCCCCGACGGTCTGCTTTGATAGTACTTCCTGAGATTATACTTTCAATGGCTGGATTTTTTTTATTTTCTTTGTGGACGTGTGGCATGTTCCTTGGGTGATCACTAGAATTTAATGGGTTTGGGGATGACATGAACACCTCTCCACATATCCATGGGCGGCTTGGGGTGTGTGGTGGGAGGTGGGAGTCCGGTTTGATGTGGCTGCATCCGGTAGCAGGGGGTTGCCCGCATCGGGCAGCGAGTCCGTGGTCCCCGTTTGAGTGGTTTGGGTATGGTGAGTCGGGCCGTGAGGCAATGGGTGGGCGGTTGGCGCGGGAGATGTCGGGTGGTGCGTTGACGAGACGGGGTGGGGGCTGGAGGCTTTCCATGGGCGGCTTGGGGTGTGTGGTGGGAGGTGGGAGTCCGGTTTGACGTGGCGTGTGAGTGGTGGTGGGAGGGGTACCCCCGACGAATGTTAGAGAAATCCGCGGATTTCTGGGATGCGTTGGCTACTACCGGCGGTTCATCGACGGATATGCCAAGAGGGCGATTCCGCTCACGGAACTTCTGAAGAAAGATACGGAGTTTGTCTGGACCGGAAGGAGACAATCAGCTTTCAAAGATTTGAAGACCTAGCTGGCTAAAGCTCCGATCCTATCCGTTCCGGATTGGGATCGGGAATTCCATGTCACCATTGACGCATCTGCAAAAAAGAAGAAGAAAAGGCTAGCCTCTATAGAAAGCAACCATTGGTTGCACTACGATCGGTACATACGATTGGTATGTACGATCAATCTATACAGTACGCAAGGCAGCATACGTCTATGCCGTATATTAGGGCTTACAGCGTTTGCCTAGCAGACGCCGTTGGCCTTGGGGATGGCGTGCTTCTTGTGGTGAGCCCCGCCATGGCTGCGGCTATGGTGGTGCGTCGCGCCGTGGTGCTTCTTCTTGCGACCGTGGTGCCAAATAAAATAAGCATCTTGCTTACTTAAATTTGTCATTAATTTACTTTTTGTTGAAAGTTTTGGACAACAAAGTCTTTGCTTTTGATAAAAAAAATGCCATTGAAATCCATATTGGTTGTAGCATTGCCTTCCAAATAGCCAACTACTTCATCTTCTTCCAATGGAATTCTACAAACCCACGCAATATAGTTCAAGTGAATAACTGCAATCCCAATCAAATAAAATAGCATGTTAGCTTTATTGTATTGATTATATAAAACGCTTGGACCAACAATGCTTCCCAAAAAAAATGAAACAACTTAATAATTGCTAACTTCAAAATGGAATACAACTTTGTGCACGTCACATGTCTATCATTGCTGTTGATTACTGTAACCAACAACTACTTCCTAGAATTCTACCCATGTCAAAAATGCAAAGGAAATTTTGCAACTTTCTCTATATGTGTACCACCTTATGCCATTGAAATCATAGCCCATATAGAATTGCTTATGACAATTCATGCACATATAACAAATCTGAAATATCTAACTTTTATGTAAAGTTTGCAACTAGCAAAGGCAACTTGATAAAATTATACACATGCTCTAATTAGAGCAAGAAAACCATGGTTGAATCTACAAAAAGTTGATAAAAACTGTGACTTAATCTACAATAGTGTACTCTAGATTAAGTCACATTTTTTGTCAACTTTTTGTAAATTCAACCATGGTTTTCTTGTAGTGTAACGACTAACATTGCCTACAGGGGAAGGGGCAATGGTGGATGCAGCAGCGCAGGTTTTAATGAGCGGCAACAAGGATTGAGAAATCAAAGTGAGTTAAAAGAGTATGGCGGTCCGTCGCCGGAGCTGGTTCCGAGGCAAAAACATTCAAGTTGCGCAAGGGGCGACGGCTATTCAACTTCTTCTCTGGCCACTTTCCACAGTGCTGAGAGCTTTTGAAAGTAATCCTCAAGCATACCAGACCTTGGAGAAAAATCTACTCTAGAAATCATTCAAAAACATTGTAGAGATTTCAATAAGCAATAAAGTAATTGAAGTTAAGGTAGACATACCCATACCCAATTGTTTAACCCTTAAAGGCGCTCAGAGGTTAACCCTTTAACGACTGGTCGACCAATTTTTGGTCGATTTTGACTCTTTTCACTTTGTAGAGAGAGCATATCAAGGAATTTGATGACATGGCAAAGGGGACGGGTCCAGGGAATTGGAAAGTGAAGAGTTTAGGACAGTAACCAAGCCAATCTGAGGTGGCATGTGGCTACGTAGTGTGAAGCGCCAAGTTTCAAACTTTTGGCTCTACACCAATCATATTTTCAGATTTCAGTGGAACGTGAGACGTAAGACATAGTTTGACCCGCCCCTAACTCTATGATCTCGCGTAAGTGTTTTGTTTGATGTTCATCTTTGCCTTTGTATGCAGGGAGGCCCTCATAATCATACTATTGGAGGACTTGCTGTGTAGTTTCTGGAGTTTTCTGGAGATTTTGGAATAGCACTTGAGTGCACTGGAGTTGCTGTCAGAAGCTGTCAGACCTGGCCAGGAACGGGAGCGGGGCTGCGGGGCTGCGGTGCTGCGGCAGAGCCGGTGTCCGAGAGACGGCGTCGCTGGGCGGCAGCGGAGCGGGTCGGCAGGCGGGGACGAGACCGCAAGCTGGCTGCGGGGCCGGAGCAGGGCGTCGACGAGCGACGGCGTGGGAGTCGGAGCAACGGGCGAGGGCGGTGCGCGGCGCCGCTCGCGCGGGCGCGCAGGAGCTGCAAGCCAGGGTTTCATCCGGTTTCCTCATCCAAACTTCCCATCCACTCTTTCCCATCCAGACTGGTTTTCATCCGCGCAGTTCCATCTGCATTTTCTGGTTTTTCATTCATCTCTCTTCTTTCAGCTAGTTGCTGGAATTTTCAGCATTGCTGGAAATTTTCAGAGTTTGTAATTATTTTAGGGGAACTTTGAGTGTAGATTGTGGGGGCATCCGGGGGCCATATTTCACTTATTTTATATCAAAATGGGGTAGGAGAAGCCAATGTGTTCATTGGTGTACCTTATTTTTGATTTTAGTGAGATTTAGGTCACTCAATTTATTATTGAGTTAGGGAGTTTTTCACATTTCTTTCTACTCTTCTTTCTTCTTCCCTTTTCCTTTCTTTTTCTACACTTCTCTCTCTCTTTCTTCTATTCTCTATTCACCTCTATGTTTTTAGGGTTTTGAGAGATTTTAGGGTTTTTGAGAGTTTCTAGAGAGGTTTCTCTACTGTAGGGTTGTTGCAGCAGTTCCTTTTGCTACCACCACCAACCGCAGGCGTGTGCCGGTTGCGTGGATTTCTTTTTCCGCTTATTCGTTGTTTTGGGGAGAGGATCCAGTTTTGTTTTCTGGATTTTGTCTTGGTACCTCCCTGGTTGTGGATTTTATCCATTATTATTGTTATTTGTGGGGTGGGAGGCGTACCGTGGGGGTGAGGTCGGGTTAATCACCGGCGAGACCTTTTCTGTATGTTTTGAGCCTGTGTAAGCCGGAATTTATTACCGGTGGACCACACAGTTTGATTGTGGATGCAGGTTAGGTTGCCCTAAGCCTTAGATAGTTGCAGGTACCCAGGTGGTCAGTTTATGGTGACGACCAGGGCCCAGTACTATCGGTCCCCGTCGCCAGACCACTTGGAGGATACCCACATCGAGGACTTTGGGCCAGTGGTAGACACCAACGAGGCTTTTCAGCCTATTTCGACGTTGGACACTACTAGTAGGCTTTGGGTCTTGAGTGTGGGTACGTTCGACGACATGGAGGACGATCACCAAAGTTCGGTTCGGGATCGTTTCTCAGGGCGAGCAGGAGGGATTTCCCTTCCTGATTGGAAGCTCCGCTTCCGCACATGGGCGAAGGAGAAGCGCCAGAGGTCACCAGGTTTCAACGACTGGTTTGCCTTTGAGCTTATTCCCCAGCACTTAGAGTTTGAGGCACTGCAGACTTATGAGGTGTGGACTCAGGCTCATCAGCTTGAGCTCATAGAGGTGCAACTCTATTGGGAGACGCGCATGGAGCTCATCTCTGCGCTGAAGGACGGAGCTCTGGCCACTGTTCCTTCTTCTATTGTGAAGGAGGAAGATACACCTGTTGAAGGTGAAGCCTCAGCTTCCCAGGATCCTCAGAGCAGAGCAGTTGCCACGAGATCGAGGGCATCAGCGAGCAGCACACCCATGTCCCGGTTAGCGCAGGCTATTCACGCCGCGTTGACTACGGTGGGACCACCGCCTGGTTTTGACCCTCTAGCGCAGTTTATTGCACATCTGGAGGTGGAGTACGGCGGTTTTCGCCGTGACCAGATGCAGCGCATCCAGGACTTCCGCAGGGAGAAGGAGGACACGCCGCGTACCATGTACACGCGCCTAGCGCGATTTGCGGCCGAGTCTGGCGGGGTTTTCACTGAGAGTCAGCTTGGATCTTCTTATCAAAGATGGACAAGCGGCTCCTTGATCTAGCCTCACCTCGTATTATCCTTGATTTTGAGGGTAGGGCTACTTTGGCCCAGGCTTTTTCAGTTGTAGAGAGGTGTGACCGGGCGTTGTGTCACCACGACGCCACAGACATGGTCACCTCTATGACAGACTCTTCCAAGGGGAAGAAGACCCCTGCTATTGCTAGCAGTTTGGCTGAGACCAAACCATCAGGGACGGTACATTGTTGGAGATGTGGGCAGGATGGACATTCGAAGAGCACATGCCCGGAGAAGCCGAAGACCCCTTCTCAGCCTGCTAAGGCTGCCAAGAAGGAAGAGGCGAAGGGTGAGCAAAAGTCCAAGAAGAAGGCTCTGAAGTGCTCACATTGTGGGGGCACTAATCACGACGATGATCATTGTTTTCAGCTGCACCCTGAGCTGAAGCTTGCTAGCTACGTGGCTACCAAGTCACAGAGGGAGAAGACCTTGGAGGCGAAGATAGCAGAGCTGGAGGAGAAGTTGAAGACCTCTGCCTCATTGGCTCAGACTTCTACTTCAGGGGCTACTTCTCAGGCTAGGGTTGGTACTACTAGCTCTGGTCGCTACATGTATGGAGCAGCTGGGGAGATGGGAGCTGCGGCTGCCACTCGGTCTCAGACCAGTTCAGACCCAGCTAGTGCTCCTCTGCCAGATGTGCCAGCCGTTGCACGAGCTAGACACAGTGGCCCAGCAGATTCCATTGGCCAGGCACGGTTGCCACTATCTTTTGGCTTGACCGATGCTGTTGTTACGAGCAATCGCCCAGCTACTTTACTTCCACACCGTGGGAGTTCGACCTCATCTGATACTCTGCAAACCTTGGCACACAAGGTTCTGCAGATGCCAATTTTTTCGGCCTCAGAGTTGATTACACCTGGATTCCAGGCCTCTAAGGTATTCTATATGGTGGGACGTGTTATGGAGGGGAAGGCGGACATGCCATCCCTTCAGGTTTCTCAGGCGTTAGCCGAGACCTCTACCCTTCAGGATTCAGAGGCGCAGGCGAAGCTACGTGCTAAGCTTGCCGCCGAAGCCATAGCAGCATTCGGAGGGGACGCGAGTGGTCATGCACCACCTCCCTCTTCCACGGACGCGCCTCTAGCGGCGGGAGCAGCTTATCTTGCAGATGTTTCTACAAGATCCGCTAGAGAGCGTCAGGCTGTGCACCCAGGCATTGTTCGTTTGATTAACGACAACGGGGTGTTTATGGTGTCTTGTGGTGGAGAGCGTGGTCGTCAGGTCACTCCACTCAGAGTGATGATGGACTCTGGGGCTCAGCCTGTTATGATTGGCAGGCAGTTGGCAGAGGAACTTGGCGTCACAGCTAAGGACTTAGTGCCCTGCCCATTTACTATTGTTACATCAGTTGGAGGCATGGAGAGGGCTACAGGCTACACCAGAGAGCCTCTTCAGCTGATCTTTCGAGTGGGGGGAGGACCCACTTATTCCCATTTTTCGTTGCGGTGTGCTGTCACCGACGCTACCAACTATGACATTTTAGTTGGTCAGCAGGCACTTTACCCTCTCGGTTTTGGTATGGATAACTGGACCGAGGAGGCCTGGATTAGACCAGGATGGTCTTCTGGTGATGGCCGGAAGGAGCTCATTCCTGTAGCATTTGCAGCACTGACTATGTCTATGTCTGCTGATGCTGTATTTGGATGCTCGGCATCTTTGGAGAGCCTTCCATCTGGCTTTACACTTTTGGAGGAGACTTTGGCATTTGCTGCTACACTCCCAGAGGATAGGCGGGAGTTACCGATTTTGGTAGCTACTCCACAGCATTCCAAGGACGCTTTGCCGCCTTGGATTGACCATCAGGAGTTGTCTCGACGATGTAGAGACATTGCAGCCTCTATTCCACTTGATACTTTGGCTTCCTCCTCCAGCAGCTCTATTTTGGGACGACCAATTTATTGGCGCCCATCTACGGACGGGATTACCGTTGTGGAGCTTTTTGGAGGTCTTGGTACTGGTTTGGCAGCCATTTTGGAGGCTGGGCTTGTGGTTCGGCGCTACATCCACGTTGATATCAGCTATGTGCCGACCAGATCAGCCCGTCATCATCTTCAGAGGCTCATGGCTCAGTTTCCTGAGCAATTGCCTCCCTCATCCATCCATGGATGTTTTGGCCACCTTCCTAGAGACGTTACCCTTATCAGTGATGAGGATTTGAGGAGGTTGGGCCATGTAGATTTTCTTGTGGCAAGATGGCCTTGCCAAGGTCATTCACGTGCTGGCGCTGGTCAAGGGTTGAAAGACCCGAGATCAGGCCTTTTTATGGAGTTGGTGAGGATCACTCAGTGGTGGTATATCCACCAGACCACTCCACCAGGGTACATTTTTGAGAATGTACCCCCGTTGGGCGATGAGCGGCTTCAGGTGATGGAGGATGGTCATTATATTTGCCAAATTCTTGGCCCTCCCACCTTTGTGGATGCTGCAGCACTGGGATCATTTGCCCATCGACCTCGTTGGCTTTGGACCAACATGATGTCACATTCCATGTTGGCCAA
Organism: Pseudisothecium myosuroides; assembly: GCA_951799445.1. Taxonomy (NCBI): domain Eukaryota; kingdom Viridiplantae; phylum Streptophyta; class Bryopsida; order Hypnales; family Lembophyllaceae; genus Pseudisothecium; species Pseudisothecium myosuroides. Next base: position 29,516,985 of record OX637292.1, on the reverse strand, counting down.
GTCATTTTCCCAGGTTATTGTACCTCCAGGACGTGTGGTGAAGGATATTTTGGATGACCATAGGGAGCCTTTGGCTGTGGCCAAAGATGATTCACTTCCCTTTGCTTTGGTCAACAGGGTTGGGAAGCCTTGCATGGCATTACCGACTTTTGTTACATATCCACATTCCTTTGCATTCAGAGCACGTGGACCTGGCATGGTGTGGGATTCTCACAGTCGCACTTATGAGGAGCCCACTGCAGATGAACGAGAGCGTGCCATGGGATTTTCTACTAGCACTACAGCAGCTCATGACCTCACTGAAGGTCAACGACGTTTTGTTTTGGGGCAGGCCATGGATCTTCATACCATGGTTTGGACCATTGGCATTTGCCTTGCTGTTCAGCAGCGACATGGCCATTTGTTCACTCTAGGGGCAGAGGACAATGGTCAGGGGGCAACGGGGATCCTTATTCCACTCCGATCGCTCGATCGACGCGTAGATTCGAGAAAACAGAGCATGAATTCCAGACGAGAGTGTGGATTTGAGAACAGAGCATGGATTCCAGACGAGAGTGTGGATTCTGAAGCTGGAACGTGATTAAGATTCTTGTGTTTAGCTTTTGTTAGCATTTATGGACAAAATTATTTTCGAGCAGTTGGATTTTCTGCTGAGACAAGTGCTTTTCTTGATTTGCATATTGCGATTAAGTTACAATGTGAACAACGCGAGTCTGATTTCGCATGTTTATCGCACTGGATTTTGGATTTTACAGCGTCGTTGAGAGTTTTGTGTAGAAAGAGACTTGAGACGGAGTAATCTGAAGTTAGAATGGCTTCATTTAGAAACACTTTGGAGGATCTCTTGTTGTGATGCTTGCTCAACGTTTTTTTACAGCCTGTAATTTGATGCATCGGGGACCGAATTGTTGTTGTTGCTTGCTTGCATGTTGTTGTAAGGTAAAATTGAGCAGCATTATTAGTATAATTGTAGCTCGGTGAGCTTTTGTGAAGTGTCGGATGTTCAGTTGTCAGCTTGTTGTGTGTTTAGGGTTTAGATTGGAGTTCTCTTTTGTAACGACCTCCGGGATTAGTTAAGACGAGACTTTTTATGAGGTTTTTGATCCTTTGCGCTTGATTTTGTGATTGCAGGAATTTTTGTGAGCACGGTTAAGAGCTTCGGTGATTCACGTGTTAGGGTTTGGTGCGGGACACAGTGCACTCCCCATTTTTTTTTTAGGTACACGTGCGATCAAATGAAGGGGTATTTTAATTGCCTTGGTCCTAAATTTAGACATGGCTTGGAAATAAGTTAGGGTCACCTTAATAGGCTTGAAATCTCTATAAATAATGAAGGGTATGATCTATTCTTCAACTTCTTTGTTGGCCTCAAATGTAGTAGAGGTGTCGATCCACTCCAAATACAAATAGTGGGTTTTATTTATTTTTAGTTCTACAATAGGATGGCCAATATTTTTTTTTTAAATCAATACTTTTATTAGAGGTAGGGGTTGGGGTTTTATGTTCAATTTAGCTTTAGTATTGCAAGGTATCCAAAGCAAGGTATCCAAAGTAAGGTATCCAATGCACGGTATCCAAAGCAGGATCCAGTAGGCACGTTGTTTAAGCCAGATATTACGATGTTCATGTTCAGATAGTACAAAGAGAGTGTATTTAAAGCGTGCATGGGTTTATTCATTGAATTCCAATGGAAAGAACTGGATGGAAGGTTTAAGGGTTCACATTAATATTTTGTTGACGTTATCTCCTGGCCCGGGAGGTTTACTCATGCAACATCAATAAGCTTGTAAGCTTACTTACATTCGCCTGGTGTTTGGGAGCTTTTGGTTTTCTGTTTTTTCGACTTTCATTACGTATTTATAATGAACATAGGGTATATAAAAAGATAACATTTATTTATTATAATGAAGCTAAGGGTACATTAAATTGCGTCAATTTAGAAATTTAGGTAAAGATAGCCCTATAGAAATTTAAATTTTTTACCTACATAGCCCTCCGTTTATAGGGCCTTGCACGCACGTACCCCACCAAAACTATGTATAGTGCACTCCCCGAGCCCCTAAAGGACCAAGGGCCCTTTTGAGGGACAAATGGGATTTGGGGCATGTTTCTATGGCTAAACTACTTTGCATGGTTTTCTAAAACTTTTGTTGAAGGTGAGGAATTCATGGACCTATGTGGGAATGTAATTTTTTCTTCATTTCAATATTTAGTGAAGAAGTTAAAAATGAAAATTTAGAAAAAGCTGCTCCCTGGGCAGCCAAAAACTTCTTCAAAAATTTCATTTTTTTCAAAATAAAAATCTGAAATAGGTTCTTTAGACTTATATAGACATGGGGAGTTTTGAAACATTCTACTTTGATAGTTGAGATGAAAGTTATGAGAAGTTTTAGTTTGCTGGTAGGTGCAGTTTTGAGAGAAACTACACCTACCCGCAAATTGAAACTTCTCATAACTTTCATCTTAACTATCAAAATTGAATGTTTCAAAGCTCCCCATGTCTATGTAAGTCTAAAGAACCTATTTCAGATTTTTATTTTGAAAAAAATGAAATTTTGAAGAAAGTTTTTGGTTGCCTAGGGAGCAGCTTTTTCCAGATTTTCATTTTTAACTTCTTCACTAATTGTTGGAATGAAGAAAAAATTACATTCCCACATATGTCTTTGAATTCCTCACCTTCCACAAAAATTTCAGAAAATCAGGCAAAGTAGTTTAGCCATAGGTACATGCCCAAAATCCCATTTATCCCTCAAAGGGACAATGATCCTTTAGGGGTTAAAGACCTCCTATCTAATTTAATCTTAAGCCAATGAAAAAAACTTTTGACCAACCAAAGGTGAATAACATCTTCACTTCACCTTAGAAAAACAACTCATGTTCTTCAAACATTAAGTTTACTACTTCGAATTGTACTTAGAATTTTTGTTCGCTTTCAAATTAAAAGTAAACAACAAATTGCTTTGAAAACAAGTTTCCAATCATTTCACGTATTGCTTCTTAATATAGAATGAACAAATTTGGTGCATTTACAAGAGTACATTTAAACCAAAATGGAAGATATGGAATTTACAAGGATAAATACTTAGATTCACTCAAGTGATTTATACCAAGTAAACAAATCTTCACCTTCATCCAAGGGGGCACATGACATGGCAAGTGAGCTGTATCTGAAACTCTTTAGGTTTGTAATTTGCTATTGGATAAACATAAGATAATGAGAGCCACTAACAACATTGTAAGGTCCTTTATCTATTCCTCAATGCAAATTTTAATATATTATTCTACTCAATCGTGTTTTGAATTTCATTTGAATCAATTTTAAATGTATTCAATGTCACCATCGATGGCATGTTTTCTCAATACATTATCTAATTCAGTATTAAAAAAACGGACATTTTGATTTTAGTGTCCAAATAAAAACTCCAAATAACTGGATATTAGTCCAATATTGGTCTTTTTGATGTTGATTTTAAAGTTGAATCTCAGGTATTTGTTATCAAAAAAGTAGGTCTATAGCATAATAACAACGGGATACAAAAGCATATCACACTTTCAAATTACTTTGATTGGTATGATGAATATTCCATGGAAAACCCTTCAAAATGACAAGTACTACTCCCTGAGTGGCTCCTGTTATCTAATGTTTAAGGTATGTACACCCATACCCGTGACTTTAAGCATTCTAGGGTATATACACTGATCAAACGAGCTTGAAAATAATATTGCTAGATTAGCAAGAAGGAATGAAAAATATTGGCATCAATTTCAAAGTCTGAATTGCAAGCATTTGTTCGCAAACAATTTTCAAAGTCCAAAATCATTGAAAATCCATGGCCGTGAGTAGGAGATGCTAAAAACCACAGGATGGGGATTCTCAAAATCGTCATGCAGGTCACCTACAACCATCACTTTGTAACCCATAACCATCACTTTGTCACCCAAAACCATCACTTAAGCACCCAAAACCATCACTTAAGTTCCCATAACTACCAGATTTAATAATTTCAAATGACTGACAACTTGTGTCAGCCATAGGTCACGGCCAGGGGTACACTCACGCGAATGGGTACACATACCTTACGCTTACAGGCAATTATAACTTTCAAAAATTTCAGATGTTCAAAAGCAACAGCAAAGGTATTTAAATCCTACAAGGAGTAAATGCCTTTGTTGGCTTGGAGGGGTTATGTCCTTAACCCCTGAGCGCTCAGCCCGTATTCACCAAAATCACAGTTTTTGGAGACCGACAACTTTGATGCATCCTATCTCAGTCAATTAGATGATCCACAAAAAGTGACCATTGAAAATAGTGAAACACCTACTCAGAAAATGGCTTGCAAATTTTGGGAACAATCCACCGTGAGAGATGGGAGATTATAACATTTGATCAAACAACATGTGATGACAAAATCTCATTTTTTTGTAGGTAATTGTTACTTGATGATTTTTACAAAATTCCATGAGCTTTGGATTCGTCTCAAACTTTGTGAGCAGCAAGATTAGATGTGAATGCACACACTTGTAAATTATTGAAGGTGGTACCTCTCTTTACGTCAAGTTTTAGGGCTTCAAAATAGCTATTGCATGGAAAACAATGACCGGCACAATTGGTGACGGTTGCCATAATAAGGGTCTAGAACATGCTTGAACCCTTGCCAACAACTTTAACACTACCAAAATGCTTATATAAGGGAGCTTGTATGGGATATTGACCGGTTGTAGCATGTAAAATGCTACTTGCCACCACACCCCGTATGCCCTAGACCACTCCCAATATGGTTTTTCAAATAATCAAGTCTCTTACAACACTTGTATAACATATGGGTTTCTTTGTCATTACTTCATTGGCATGGACAACTTGAATGCCTTCATAATTGTAGTTTGTAGCAAGACCAAAAAGTTAGATCTGGTCCCCAAAACTAGGATTTAAAATCCTGGGAGGCAATATCTCGGGCGCCTGAGCGCTTAGGGGTTAACTTGCCAATGACAACTTAACCCTTTAACGACGGGTCGACCAGTTTCTGGTCGATTTTGACTCTTTTCAGTTTGTAGAGAGAGCATGTTAAGGAATTTGATGACGTGGCAAAGGGGACGGGTCTAGGGAATTGGAAAGTGAAGAGTTTAGGATAATAATCAAGCCAATTTGAGGTGGCATGTGGCCGGAGGTTTGAAAAAACTAAAAGATTACTGACTGAAAATACAATGATAAATGCAAAAAGATGGCCATAACAACTAAAGAGTGATCATAATTCATGATGCATAACACTAAACCCTACAAGATGCTTCCATACGTATGGTCAAATCTGTGATAGACATCTATTTTCAATAACCCTAAAATTTCCCCTAAATGAAAATACAAAGAAATACAAAGGATTGCCCACCCTTAGAATTGACCCGGTCGTTAAAGGATTAATCCCTAAAGGACCAAGCCCATTTTTCACCAAAAACTCTAAAAAACTGCCATTTTTGAGCATTAACCAAATCTGAAAACAAAAATGCTTTTTTGCATAAATAACTGCAAGATCTTGTAGTGCAATAAATTTTGAAGATGTGGAAAAAGTTTCAGAATTTTTCACCAAGTGGATTGGAAGATAATGATTTGAAAAGTTTTTTTTGTCATGTGGAAAACTGGGCAGCTACCTTCAAAAGGTAAAATTTCTAAGAATAAAAGGCCATGTGAGCGATATTTCTCTAGATTCCATATTCTTACTAAGTAAGGTGCCTATCAAAAAAAAAATCAAACCATTTGGAATTGTACAACACGTGGGAAAAAATAGGAAGTAAAAAGAAGTAGAAAAAATGGTTAAAAACACCAAATATTAATAATTTAGTTATGGAAACAAAAATGTTCAATCCCAATGGTTGTAATGTTGCTAATACAATTTACAACTTTTGATCTTACATATTTTCTAAAATATTGAAAATTGAATAAGATAAGAGATTTCAAAGTATATTTTAGAGTAGAGAATCCATAATTGCCCGCAAACAAAAAATCCTCATAACTTTCATCTCATCAATCCAAATGGAATGATCTAAAGATTTCCACATAAATATAAATCTCTTGAACCATTTTCAAATTTGAGTTTCTGAACTAAAGATTTTTTTTAAAACTACCCAAGCTGTCTGCCAAACGTAGAAAGCAACATATTAGGCCATAACTTTTTGCTCACAATTCCAAACATCATGAAAGTTAGTGCAAATGAAAGATATTTGTCATCCCCACCATCTATTTGAATTTCAATCTAAAATACAAAAATCTCCAATCACAGGTACCTGCCCAAAATATCTATGTTTCCAAAAAAAAGCAGCTTGGTCTTTAGGGGTTAATATGACAAAAACATTATGAAGAAAGGAGAAGGGATATAGTGGTAACAAAAGTGGATCAACCATTCTAATGAAAATGATTCTTTTAACCCCTAAAGGACCAAGGCCTTTATTTTGTCAAAAGAAACTCACAACTACCACTTTTATGGCAAAGAGTAAAAACGTTTGAAGATTGGTCTTTTTGCATATCTAACCGTAGGATCTCGTACTAGACTTGCATAAGAATGTTTCATTAAAATCTTAAAAACTTTGACCGCACAGATTGCAAGATATTTGCGTTTGAAGTTTAAAAAACAAGCATTTTTGCACCTTGCACGACTGGATTATTTGACTTTCAACTTTTTTAGCTTTAAAGTTTTGCACCATGGAGTTTTGAGGTTTGTTTTTTGATGTTGAGGAATTGAGTTGAGAGTCTTTGAAAAAAAACCAAAACAAAAAATACTTAATTTTCATTCTTAAAAAAAACATTGAATAGAAGAAGGTTTGAGATTGAACAAAATCTTACATTGTTAATAACCTTGTAATGGAATTAAAACACAATAATCCCAATGGTGAGATTGTTTTAGCAAGCAATCTTCACCCTCTCCAATAGTTTGTTTTGAAAAAATGTTGAATTTGCATTCAGAGATGAAGTTTATAAGTTTTTTTTCCAGAGCAAACCCACACCTAGCCGCAAACTAAAACTTCTCATAACTTTCATCTCAACTATCAAAGTTGAATGGTTCAAAGCTCCCACATCCATAAAAATCTAAAAAACCAATTTCAGATTTTTATTTGAAAAAAATGAAATTTTTAAAAAAGTTTTTGGCTGCCCGAGGAGCACCATTTTTTGGATTTTCATGCATAACTTCTTCAATAAATGTTAGAATGAAGAAAAATTTACACTCCCACGTAGATCTAGGAATTCCTCACCCTCAATAAAAGTTGCAGAAATTCATGCAAAGTAGTTTAGCCATAGGTACATGCCCAAAATCCCATTTGTCCCCCGTAGGGACAATGGTCCTTTAGGGGTTAATGGTTCAAACACTTCACTATCCTTGATGACATGGTGAAAAGCTTTCTAGATTGATACAATGGCACGTAAATCCCACATGAAAGATGGGGTTTTTGTGTTCCATGCTCATCTCTTGAAGGTTATCATTAACCATTCAACGTCTAAGCATGCCTAGCCAATACAATATGAGGTATTATTTTTAAATTTGGAATGAATTTATACCTTTACAATATTTGAGATCAACAAAGAAGTTGAAATATAGATCAATGTAGCCCTAGTGAATGATTGTTGATCTCAAATTTAAAAAACAAAATGGTAAAGAATGTTAATTATATGGCAATGTATCTACAAAGCCCTAGGGACGTTTAAGGGTTAAAACTTTTGTGTGAATGAGTTCTTAACTCCTCAACGTCATAGCAAATGTTTTCTGGACGTGGAGAATTGATTTTTTCTTAAAGTAGTCAGTCATCAACCTTTATAATATCTGTATCCATACTAAGGATTCTCACACAAATTGTAGATTTGTGTTTATCTGGAAGTTGCCAGCAAATCTTTACAATGAAATTTTCAGTGATTTCTTACACTCCAAGTTATTCCATTTTGTTTAGTGCTAGTTTGCCCAAATTTGTCTAGATCAGTGTTTCGTCTGTGACACTTAGGGGTTAACCGTAGGATATTGGGATATGTTTATGTCCGTTCATGTATTTTAACCCTTAAAAGTTCCTTGGGAACCGTACATACGTGGACGTATAAGTGTCTTTTACTACCAATTAGAAATTTCAATTTGGGATTTCAAGTAGCTCACTAGAACCGCATTGATCTATTCTTCAATTTCTTTGTTGGTCTCAAATGTAGTAGAGGTGTCAATCCACTCCAAATACAGGAAAAATACCCCGTATTGTACTGGTCCCAAAAGGGTCATTGAAACGTTTAGGGGTTAAACTCTTCTGAAAACTGCGAAAGTTATGTTTTAACCCCTGAGCGCCCAGCGCAAAACCGAGAAAATGCAGCCGGGAGTGACCATGCTCGTAAAAATTGTACGTCCCGAGCTAGGAACTTAGATCGGGGAGGATTCATCGCTGAAATAACAAAAAGAGTGCTTGATGCACCCAACTAGAAATTTGCAAAACTTTTGACCCCATTGTTTTGGAGATTATAATAGTCAAAGTACAGTTGACTATGTGGCAACCAGCTAATTTTGGGGGGTTCATGGCTATGAATGCAAAAATTCATGCCTTCAAGGAGGCTCCTTTATACAAAATTTAGACAAGGGGTTCAATTTGCAAGTATCTTGCTTACTGCCAAGTCTGGTAATGTTTTGACACCCGCAAGGTGCTTTTTTAGAGGCCCAAAGTTGCAAGGCTCACACGGCATGGTGGACAATAAACGGGGTAACAATACGGTTTTGACCTCCACAAGTGCACAAATCTTGGTAGTATAGCTGCAAAACCTTTTTACAGTCTAAGGCATTCGTGCCAAAACACCCTAATTGTATTAATTCGGCCATAGCCGATGGTCTTTATCCTTGCACCTTAACCCTAAACCGCATGGAATGAAGGTTTAGTGTACTATTGTCACGGTTGACTTGCACAATCCGTGCTTGTACAAGTGTTGAAACCACCATCGCCCACTTCCCAGCATGAGAGTAGTACTATACCTTTGACCAAGTCACTTTCTTGGAAGATACAATATGAAATAGAACCAGATTTTAGGAAAAGTAGGATTTGGAGAGGCCATATTCTGGCCTGTGGGGCGCTCAGGGGTTAACCCCTGGGCGCCCAGGCCATATTCACTGAAATCCATACCTTTGTGTACTTAGTCCAAAATAAAAGTATTATCTAAGTAGAGTCAAATAGTTTGAAATTTTTTTGAGTGGTAATAAACACATGCCCAGAGGTACCTGAAAAAGTACAAGTATATTCATTGTACCATCCAAACGAGATAAATAATCAAACCCAATGATTTTTTTTCCCGGTCGACAGGATTCTGTCGACCAGGCGCTCAGGGGTTAAGGGCAAGGACTTTTTTTCTAGCTAAATTTTTGTCACAATCTTACCTCATTGTGAAACTTGCTATCTTAAACATAATATTGGGCAAAACTATGGATGATCTTGCCAAGCCCTTCTCATAATAAACACTAAGTTTGTCAAGTTTTCAATGAAGTTTGTCGATACTAGGGATTTTTTGCAATAGATGTGCATGTTTCTATCCATTTTTTTCTAACGTGTTTGCATTCTTGGGTGCTAGTGGCTTGACCATCTAATAGGTAGAAAACAAAATTCCTAAAGGGCCTCATGTGTAGGGCAAGGGCCTCACACAAGGGCATTCTCACATTTAAAGCAATAAAAACAAGGATAAGATCCAAGTAACTACAAGTGCAAACATGAGATTGCATGTGTGTAGGGCCCTTATCATATGTAAATGTGGCTTGAAATGTTGTTAACCCCTAAAGGACCATGGCCTTTATTTTGTCAAAAGACACTCAAAATTACCACTTCTATGGCAAAAAGTATTTGTTTTTGCAAATTCGTCTTTTTTCATATTTGATCATAGGATCTTGCACTAGACTTGTATAAGAATGTGTCATTCAAAACTTAAAAACTTTGACCACACAAATTGCAAGATATTTGTGTTCAAAGTGTAAAAAGCAAGCATTTTGCACCTTACATGACTAGATTATTTGACTTTGAACTTTTTAAACTTAAAATGTTTGCACCATGGAGTTTTGAGGTTTATTTTTTTATGGTGGGAAATTGAGTTAAGAATCTTCAAAAAAAACCAAACAAAAAACACTTAATTTTAATACTTAAAAAAAACATTAGATAGAAGAAGGTTTGAGATTAAACAAAATCCTACATTGTTAATAACCTTGCAATGGAATTAGAATCACAATAATCCCAATGGTGAGATTGTTCTAGCAAGCAATCTTCACCCTTTTCAATTGTTTTTTTTTGCAAAAATGTTAAATTTGCATTTAAAAATGAAGTTTATAAGTTATTTTTGCAAAGCAAACCACACCTACCCGCAAACTAAAACTTCTCATAACTTTCATCTTATCTATCAAAATTGAAAAATTTAAAGCTCCCCATGTCTATGTAAGTCTAAAGAACCTATATCAGATTTTTATTTGAAAAAATTGAAAAATTTAAAGAAGTTTTTTGGCTGCCCAAGGAGCATTTTCTAGATTTTCATGCATAAGTTCTTCAATAAATGTTGGAATGAAGAAAATTTTACATTCCCGCATAGATCTTTGAACTCATCACCCTCAATAAAAGTTTTAGAAAATCACGCAAAGTAGTTTAGCTATAAGCACATGCCTGAAATCCCATTTGTCTATTGAACGGATAATGGCCCTTTAGGAGTTAATGTCCTTTTTGTTAACATGAGTGATATTATGCAACATGATACCACTTTGTAATTTTTCTTGTTACATTTACAAATATAAAGGCAACCAAAATTGCAAAGAATTTTGTCAAGCAACGTTTATAGTTGGATTTTTGCAAATACAACTCCGACCTTAGAAAAAAAACAGAGGTTACAATCAATGGTATTTTCGAGATCTCAAATGGTTTTTGAAGCAATTCTGATTGTAATCTGCAATATATTTCTACTTTTGAATTCTTGTACGTCTAATGTAATTGCAATTGTTCAATTAATTTCTCGCTTTTTTCTTTTTCAGTAAGAGTAGGAAAGAAAGAGGAGAGGAAAGTAAGCTCGTTTTTAGTTCAAAACAAATGAAAAAAGGGTACTTTAACCCTAAAGGACCGAGCCTTTTTTTCTGTCAATATCATTAAAAATTGTCATTTTTAGGAGATTTAGTAAAAATGGATTATATGTATTGTTTTTGGGAAATTCAACCATAGGATCTTGCCCTAAACTAGAAGAGTACTTGTGGGAAAAAAATTAGTTCATTCCAAATAGAGAGGAGTGAGATATTTACATCTAAAGTGGGAAAAAAAGTTTTTTTCCATGCTGCCCAAAATTTTTAGAAACCTTTGATCACTCTTGTAACAAAAAACTGCTCTATCCAAAGTTGCTCTTTATTTTTTTCCATATAGGAGATCAAGTTAGGTATGTGTGAGAATTTTCAAATCAACTTGAACTATACAACACATGGGAAAGAATAATAAGTAAACAAAAGTAGAGAATGAGCTAAAATACTAAATTGTTAAGAATTTAAGTTTTGAAATGAAAAATGCAGATCCCACCAATCATAATGTTGTAATAAAAAATCTACTTCCTTATGTTCAATTTTTTTTCCAAAATACTAAAAATTGAGTAAAATAAGGAACTTCAAAGATAAGTTTAGAGTATAGAATCCATTATAAGTTTATAACTGCCTGCAAACAAAAACTCCTCATAACTTTCATTTCATTGATTGAAATTGAATGATTCAAAACTTCTCACGTACAGAAAAAATGTAAAGAACCAATTTCAAATTTTGGTTTTTAAAGAGTGTAATTTTTAAAGAAGTTCTTGGGCTGCCTAGACGGGCAATTCTCTCCAAATTTTCTTAAAATCACATGCATAACTTCTTCATCAAATATCTAAATAAAGAAAAATTAGATGCCCACATAGATCTTTGAATTCCCCACCTTCAATAAAAGTTTCAAAAAATCACACAAAGTAGTTTAGCCATAAGTACATGCCCAAAGTCCAACCTGTCCCTTGAAGGGATGATGGTCCTTTAGAGGTTAAATGATACTGCTAAAGTTGGTAGTTATCACATTGAGTTTTGGAGATTAGAAGGCTTTCATGGTTAAAAATCAAGCCTAAGATTTGGCAAAAATTGTTTGAAAATTCAAAGTAGATACGATATGAACACACTCTTAAAATTTTAGAATAGAAGAGAATATTTTATAAACAAGAACCTTAACCCTTAAAGGACCTAGAGGCCTTTGCAACCAGTACAATACAAGGTATTTTTCTTGTATTTGGAATGGATCCACACCTCTACACATTTGAGATCAACAAAAAAATTGGAGAATAGATCAATGTGGTTCTAATGAGCTACTTGAGATCCCAAATTGAAGTTTCTTATTGGTAGCAAATGACAATTATACATCAGCATATACACTATGCCCTAGGGTTCTTTAGGAGTTAACCCCTAAAAAACCAAGCTCTTTTTCTGTAAAACTCATTGAAAATTGCCACTTTGGGGGGAATGAGTAGAAAGGTAGGAATTTATATTTTTTGAAAACCCAACCATAAGATCTTGCTCTAGACTATGGGAGGTACTTGTGGGGAAAAAAATAGCTCATTTCAAATGAAGAAGAGTGAGACATTGACATCCCAAGTGAAATATAAAGTTTCTTTTCTTCTTGCCCAAAAATTTCAAAAGCCTTTGACCACTCTTATAGCAAAGAAATTGCTCTACACAAAGTTGATGTTTAATAGATTCTTGTAAAAAACCAAGTTAGATATATGTGGGAGAATTTTCAAATGAATTGGAGGTGTACAACAAAATTTAAAAAAATCTTTGAGTGTCAAAAGGTCATGAAATGTGCAAATACACTAAGTAAAATTGGAGGATTTATTTAAAACGCAAAAAATTGAATTACTCTAATCCAAATGGTGAAAACCAAGGAATCCTAGCTTACTACAATTTGGTTGAAAAAGAAAAGTCAAGAATCAAACACACAAAACGCTCAAAATATTAGAGTACCAACTTTTACAAAGAGCAAAAGGAATGGAGGGTTGGGAGTTTCCCAAGAAGGGTCCCTTCCACTCCACTCTCCTTTGTCCAAGTGTTCACACCTTGTGCCTCCATAAGGGTTGACCCACTTTGGAGTCAACATCCACTTACATAGGAGAAGCCTTGCCCAAATTGCCCCTTCTCCCTAGTTTTGGAAAATTCTTGTTAACTTCTTTGTTGGATGTCAAAATGAAAAATAAATTAGATGTGCATGTAGGCTTGTGAAATCCCCATCTTTAGTAAAAGTTTCAAAAAATCACACAAATTAATTTTGGTGTGGGTACATGCCCAAATTCCATTTGTCCCCTAAGATGATAGTTTGTCCTTTGACCCCTAAAGGACCATTGTCCCTTTGAGGGACAAATGGGATTTTGGGCAGTTCCCTATGGCTCAATAACTATTGGAATAAAGAAATAGTTACATTCCCACGTAAGTCTTTGAGTTCCTCACCTTCGATAAAAGTTTCAAAAAATCACGCAAAGTAGTTTAGCCATAGGTCACTGCCCAAAATCCCATTTGTCCCCCAAAAAGGCTCTTGGTCCTTTAGGGGTTAACCCCTATAGGACACAACTTGTCGTTGCAACCAGTACAATACAGGGTATTTTTCTTATATTTGGAATAGATCCACACCTCTACTCCATGTGAGATCAACAAAGATGTTAGAGAGTAGATCAAAGCGGTTCTAATGAGTTACTTGAGATCTCAAATTTAAATTTCTTATTGATAGCAATTATGGATTATACGATAGCATATAAACTATGCCCTATGTTCCTTTAAGGGTTAAGGGTTAATCCCTAAACGGACCATCGGCCCTCTGTGGCCGTATGTATAGTCGTGTGTACAACCGTATTTGCTGTGCTCTGAGGGCTTTTCAAAAAAATATATATACCCACCATTGTATGACTTTTCACAAAGTATGATTGTAACACTTAATTTCTAACTAATTCAAACTTCTGAATACTGGTTGCGACCGTATTTGGTACCGTATCTCTAAAGCCCAAGGGCCCTTTAGGGTTAAAGGAACAAACATTTAAAAGTGATAGAAGAGAGTTCAGTCCTCGTAACATATCTTTCAAAAAAGGTGAAGTGAAGGAAAGTGTGAGGTCAAGAATTGGCTAGGCATATCATTTGTGGCAAAGTTGCCATTTTCTCTAAAGAAGTTATCGTAGCGCTTTTCAATGCTTTTATAGTGCTTTCCATCATTAAGTATGTTTATAGATCCCACATGACAAATTTCTAATCAAGTGGCAGTCTCTTTACTAAGTTTTACAATGATTAATTGCAGAAAAAACTCAAGATTCAGTTGAGGCCCTTATATTGCTTTAACCCCTGAGCGCCCCAGCGCCCCAGCGCCCCATTTTGGGGCGCTCGGTTTAAAAAAAAATTCAAGTTTGAATAATATCCTCTCCTTAATGGTACAGCCAAAGGACTTGTACTTTTTCAGGTACCTTTAGGCATGTGTCTACTACCACTCAAAAAAAATTCAAGCTATTTACTCTACTTAGGTAATACTTTTATTGGAGTAAGTACACAAGGGTATGGATTTGAGTGAATTTGGCCTGGGCGCTTAGGGGTTAATGTATCATCCAAGTTTCACACGTAATACTCTTATTAATTTGTTTAACCGTTAACCCCTGAGCGTCTAGCGCCAAATTGAGAAAATGAGGCTGGGACTGACCATGCTCTTAAAAATTGTACGTCCGCAGCTGGGAACTTAGATCGGAGAGGATTCACCGTTGAAATAGCAAAAAGAGTGCTTGATGCACCCAATTAGAGATTTGCAAAACTTTTGACCGCATTGTTTTGGAGATTATAATAGTCAAAGTACAGTTGACTATGTGGCAACTGGCTAATTTTGGGGGGTCCATGGCTATGGATGCAATAATTCATGCCTTAGAGGAGGCTCCTTGATATGAAATTTAGATACGAGGTGCAATTTACAAGTATCTCGCTTGCTACCAAATTTGGTAATGTTTAGACATCTGCAAGGTGCTTTTTTAGAGGCCCAAAGTTGCAAGGCTCACATAGTATGGTGGACAATAGATGGGGTATGGATACGGTTTTGATTTGCACAAGGGCCCAAATCTTGGTGGTATAGCTGCAAAACACTTTTCTAGTCTAAGGCATGCGTGCCAAAACACCCTAATAGTATTAATTCGGCCAAAGCCAATGGTCTTTATCCTCGCACCTAAACCCTAAACCGCATGAAATGACGTTTTAGTGCACTATTGTCACGATTGACTTGCAAAATCCGTGCTTGTACAAGTGGTGAAACCTCCATCGCCCACTTCCGAGCATGAGAGTAATACCATACCTTTGACCAAGTCACTTTCCTGGAAGGTACAGTACGGATTTGAACTAGATTTTAAGGAAAGTTAGTTTTGGAGAGGCCATATTCTGGCTTGTGGGGCGCTCAGGGGTTAAGAGTTTGGCTGGTCATTATGAATGCTTGCTACAATGATGTGGCAAGAGCTTACATATTTTAATTTTTTTTTAAAGTTGTATAAGTTAATCCCAAAAGTCTTGAACACCTTTTTTTTTGCCAACATAGCAATTTTGGGCAGCTCACTACCAATTGGTGTTTCATTTTTTTTCTTTGAAATTTTCACACATGATATGTCCAAGGAGTAGCTTAAAATCCCAACAATTTTAATAACTTTTGACTTCATAGTTCAAAAGTTATTGCATGATATGTAGTTTTCTTTGCTCAACAAGCAGTCATAAAACTTATTAAAAATCTCAATTTTTGAAATTGGCTCTTCAGGTTTATGTATACATAGAAAGCTTTGAATTTGTCCATTTTGATGAATGAGAGTGAAAGTTATGAGGAGGTTTTTTTTTGTTGGTTCTCTACTCTAAACTAAACTTTGAAGCCTTTACTTTACTCAATTTTCAATATTTTGGACAAAACACAAAACCAAAAGATGTAGGTTGTTTATCAAAACATTACAACCATAAGGATTGGAATTTTTGTTTTTGATAATTAAGTTCTTAGAAGTTTGTTAATTTGAATCATTCTCAATTTTTTTTACTTACTATTTTTTTCTATGTGTTTTAAAATTCCAAATGATTTGAAAATTTTCATGTGTGTAACCAACTTGCTTTGAAGAAAAAATCCAAAAAATTACAACCATTTTGAAGAAAAACTCATACAAATATGACCTTGTGAAGTGCAGTTGCCCAGATTTTTGCAAGGATAAAGAATGGCTTTTTGTCTATTCAAACTCAAATGTCTTAAAATCTACATGGTGAAATTTTTTGAACTCTTTTTTGCATCTTTGAATACAAGTGTACTACAAGATTTTTATGGTTACAATCATGTGTCTAAAAATAAATTTTCTAAAAGTTGGTACTTATACTAGAAATGGCAGTTTTGGAGTGGTTTTAGTGAAAAAATTAGCTTAGGACTTTAGAGGTGAACATTGCATGTTGTTCTCATGTAAATTGTAAAAAGAGTAGCGTGGGACCTAATACTGTGTTAGTGAATCTTCTCACAATTTGGGTTACTTAAAAATATGAGTGCATTCAATGAGAGTAATTTTTGGCTTCCATGATAGGCCATGTTTTCATGATTACTTCAATAAAAAGGGAAAATTTCATGGATACCCTTGGAGTTTGCAATATTTACATAGATACTCCTGATTTTTCAGAAATCACACAAATGCCTTTGGACCAAAAAAATTAGGCATTTATTTGTTGTGCTTGTACTTTCTTCATGACCAATGTTGAAGAAGGGAATGTAATGAAACATAAAAGAAGCAATGTGCGCACAAAGATAGAAGGAAGTGGCATGCATAACAAACACCTAATTTTTTTGGTTCAAGGGTATTTATGTAATTTCTGAAAAACCAGATGTTTTTCTATATAAATATTGCAAACTTTAGGCGTATACATGACATTTTCCCTAAATTTTATGGATTTGAACAACTATTTTGTATCCTACAAAATGTTTTATTTTTGTCATCTATCAAACAAAAGACTTATGCATTGGCGTTTAAGGGTTAAGCCCAATTATGAAGGGTTCTTCTATCTTTCGTTATTATATATTGGTGGGTAAATCTTATATGGGAATAGATCTGTGTACGACACTTTTTTTACTATTCTACCACATCTACTACTAATACATAAAAATATATATGCCTAATAGTTACAATATTAAAATAGTTGTGGATCATAGGAAAAACATTAATGATTTAAAAATACAACTTGTCATAAAAGTTGCAACTTTCATTTTTCTTTTGGCTCTTGATCTTGCTCATAATATCAACTTAAAAAGGGAAAATTTCATGGATACCCTTGAATTTGCAATGTTTTTATACATATGCCTTCTTCTTCAAAAATATCACAAATACTCTTGCATCAAAAAAATTAGGAGTTTGTTTTGTTGTTGTGCAACCCACTTTCCTTCTTTGTTTATGCGCACGCATAACAAGAAAGAAGTAGTGTTTGCACAAAGGGAGAAGGATGTGACATGCATAACAAAACAAACTCCTAATTTTTTTGGTCCAAGTGTATGTGTGATATTTCTGAAAAAGCAAGAGCATCTATGAAAATATCGCAAAATATAGGGGTGCCCATGAAATTTTCCCTTTAAAAAGTATTAAACTAAACTAAGCATAATTTAGACTTTTCAATTGACAACATGAGTGGGATTTGGAGCCAAAAAACAAAATCAAAGTTGCAACTTCTATGTCAAATTGTATTTTCAAATTAGTGATATCTTTTCCATTGTCCACACTTATTTTTATAATTGTAAATATTGACTAGTAGGTGTGGTAAAATAGTTGACAAGAAGTGGTACACATATCAATCCTCATCTTATATTTGGACTTTAGTTATATAATTGTTTCATGCTGTATGAACCTGCCATGCAGTACTGCACGCAAAGGCAGTGGTCTCCATTATAAAAGCAAAATAGCCAGACATCCTTTTCCGATTGTCCTGTGGATATTGACTCATGAACGTTACAAAGTGCAGCCTAGCCTTACCAAGCATGTAGTCTTGAGGACGTTTCACACCTTGTCCAAAGTTCCAGAGAATTCTGAGAATTCGATCTATCAAAGATATTGAAATTTGGGATTTATTTTGCTCTAAGATCAGCCTCAATTGCAAGACAGTATTTGAGCGCAGCAAAAGGCATGTAACATTGAAATCTTAAGTTCCTTAATTTGTTGGTCAACTTTAGCCAAAATCTTATCTTAACTTTTGACTGGCTACCACAACATTAGAAAAATTGAGAGAACAGATGGATGGAATTGTCAAATCCCTCCTCAATCAACATTAGATTTGCCAGCATTTGGATGCACTAGAAGAAAACTGCGTTTAACTTGTCAAAAACTGCGTTTAATTTGTCAAAACTGCGTTGTATTTGACAAAAACTGCGTTATACTCAACACAAAGTGTGGGGTGAATTTTGTTGAGTTCTCCGTTCATAACACAAAATTCTGCGTTCCACCATTTCAACACAAAATTTGACAAGTAAACGCAGAATTTTGTATTAGAATGCAGAATTTTGTGTTATGAACGGAGAATTCAACAAAATCCACCCCACACTTTGTGTTGAGTTACAACGCAGTTTTTGTCAAATACAACGCAGTTTTCTTCTAGTGATGAAAGCTACTAATATCAATAGATTTTATGAATAAATATGCACACGTTATTGATTATATCCATTTCTATCCAATTTTTTTTTACCTACTTGCATTGATGGTTGGGTGCACAAAAACAAAATTTTAGCAGTTCTTATCCAATTTTTCCTCACCTAAGGTAGGAGCACCCATCACCAACATTGTATTTAACCCCTAAAGGACGGAGCCATTTTTCCAGTGAAAATCACTCAAAACTGCCACTTCTGGGGGTTAGTAAGAAGCTATAATTTTTTTATTTTTTTGGGAAATTCAACCGTAGGCTCTTGCTCTAGACTAGATTAGGTACTTGCGGGAAAAAAATCAGGTCATTCTAGATGGTTTGAGTGAGATATTTACATCTAAAGTGAAAATAAAAGTTATTTTCATGCTGCCAAAAAAATTCAGAAGCCTTTGACCACTCTTATAACAAAAAAGTTGCTCTACCCAAAGTTGCGCTTTTTTTTTATCATGTAGGAGATCAAGTTAGGTATGTGTGGGAGAATTTTCAAATCAATTGGAACTACACAACACATGGGAAAAATCAGTAAGTAAAAAGAAGTAGAGAATGAGTCAAATCACTTAATTGTTAAAAATTTAATTATTATAATGAAAATTGCAAATCCCAAAGGTCACAATGTTGTGATAAACAATCTACTTCCTTTGGTTTATTTTTTTTCCAAAATAATGAAAATTGAGTAAAATAAGGAGCTTCAAAGTTTATTTTAGAGTAGAGAATCCATAACTGCCCGCAAACAAAAACATCTCATAACTTTCACCTCATTGATTGGAATTGAGTTATTCAAAGCTTCTCATACATAAAAAATTCTAAAGAACCAATTTGAAGTTTTAATTTTTTTTTAAATTAATTTTTTAAAAAGTTTTTGGGCTGCCCGCCCCCCAATTCATGCATAACTTACTCAATAAATGTCAGAATGAAAAAAAAATTAGTTGACCACATAGCTCTTTGAATTCCCTACCTTCAATAAAAGTTTTAAAAAATCACACAAAGTAGTTTAGCCAAAGTAACATGCCCGAAGTCCCACCTGTCCCCCAAAGGGACAACAGTCCTTTAGGGGTTAATGGCGTCACTCTCTATACATGATAGTCATTCTAGAGCTTAAATCTAGGTACACCATAGATAGCTTATTGATGTTGAACAAAATGATAAGCTATCTATGGTGTACCTAAAATTAAGTTCTAAAATGACCACCATGTGTAGAGAGTGACAACAAACAAAATTTAAAGGTTGCTTGGGGCTTGAGAATTGGTGGGTCTTTCGAGCCCGATAGAGCCTACGTTCAGGCCTATAGATCCACGTGGCAGTGACATCAACACTCTACCTCCGCTGCAGGTCTTCCAATGTTCTCCTTCATTATTGCCGAAGCTCGGTAACTCTAATAAGCTCTTTTCTTTCAAAACATAGAATAGATTTAACATCATTGTTTGGTAGCAGGTTTGGCACAAAATTATTGCTTTGTGTATGATAGGGTAAGGGCCCCACGAAATGCCATTCTTACGTTAAATCCTTATAGGACCAGTTTTTTTTTGTTTTTTTTAAAAGCAATATAGCGATTTTGGGCAGGTACCTATGATTGGAGCTTTTTGTATTTTAGGTTGAAGTTTTAATAGAATATGGGAATTAGGTTTATCTTTCATATGCAATATTCATTGTGACCTTTGGAATTATTAGTAAAAATTTATGGCCTAATATGTTGTTTTTTACATTTGTCGAGCAGCCTGGGCAGATTTTTACAAATCACTTTTTCAAAAACAACATTATTAAATTGGTTTAGAAGATTTATGTAAATGTTGAAGCTTTAAATCATTCCATTTTGATCAAAGAGACAAGGATTTTTTGTTTGCAGGCAGTTACAAATTCTCTACTCTAAGATAAACTTTGAAGTCCTTTATTTTACTCAATTTTCAACATTTTGGAACAAAAACAAAACCTAAGAATGTAGATTGTTTCTTGCAACATTATTACCATTGGGATTGGCATTTTTCATTTCCCAAATTAAATTCTCAACAATTTTGTGTTTTGAATCATTCTCTACTTCTTTTTACTTACTAATTTATTTCCGTATGTTATATAATTCCAAACAATTTGAAGCTTTTTTTACATGTACTTTACTTAGGTGGAATAATAAATTTAGAGAAGTACCACCCACATGTCCTTTTTTCATTAGAAATTTCACCTTTTGAAGGCTAGCTGCCCAATTTTTCACATGACGTTTTTAGATAATCAAACCATTCTATCTTTCAATCCGCGCTGTGGAATACTCTAAAATTTTGTCCACATCTTTTGAACTATTCTTCTGCAAGATCCTACAGTTGCATATGCATAAATATGTTTTTATTTTCATATTTGGTTGATGCTCTAAAAATGGCAGTTTTGAAAAGTTTTTGATGAAAACTTTGCTTGGTCCTTTTGGAGTTAAGACAATAGGAACAAGGGTGGAACATGTTTGAAGAAAATATGGTCAATTGTCGGTTCTGCTAGTAAGAGTGACATTACACATCATGACACTTCTTTGCAATTTTTGTTATTATGTTTGCAAGTGTAGAGGCAACCAAAACTAGACTTTATTCAAGCAATGTTTATGGATCCAACACGCACCTAGTAGTATCACATGATAGACTAACAAGTTAATACTCTTAAAATTCGATTTGAGAAGAGAAGATGTTTCATTTGTTTTTCATTTGCAATTGATTTCCTTTAGACAACCAAGATTGGAACAATAAAATAAAATAATTAAATAAAATAAAAAATAAAAATAAAAATAAAAATAAAAAGTCTATTTGGAGATCCTTGAGGTGGCAAGCAATGGGTCCTTCTTGGTATAAGTTAGGAGATTCTATAATGGAGCGTTTAACCCCCAAAGGACCATGGTCTTTATCTTGTCAAAAGACACTCAAAACTGTCACCTCCATGGCAAAGAGTAAAAAAGTTCAAAAAGTAGATATTTTGCATATTTGACCATAGGATCTTTTATTAGACTACTATAAATGCCATATTTAACTACTTTTGGACTATGCGGTAAATTCTGGACTTGGACAAGTTACAATTCATAGAGATACCTACAAATGCTATGCAATACAGAGATGGTTGGCTACCAGAAATGACCGATATTTGAAGAACAGCGGTGTGGCAATCAGGGGATCCTGGGATGTCGTGTGAAATAGAGCGCGGGGACACCGATGTGTATGCTTCGAGGGAGTAAAGCATGCACAACTGTCAAATAAGACGGACTGGTTAAAAGAAGTGTACAACCCAATTAGAATGGGGAGATCTCGACGATCTAAATCAATAATACAAGTGGTGACGGAAGAGGACATCACTGACAACAACCAGATTGCTCACAAACTTGTACAGAGGAACTATTGAGACACCCTACAATACAGTGATCCCTGTATCAGAGGAAAATCACTTTGTATCCAAAAACATGCAGTTCAGATGATCTCAATACTAAAGTTCAAACATAATCCATCCATGACACAGAATGAGGAAGACGCAGTGAAGACATTGGATGAGGTAAAATAATCCATGCATTTCAAAGGATGATAATACAAAGTTGATATATTTGCAGAAAAGAACTAACCACCTGCTTTCGACAAAACGGGAAAGCAGTGTAAAGTAGAACTGTGAGAGCTACGTCTCTCGAAAATCCATCACAGGTATGGTGCTACGTTTCCAAATAATCTTAACACAGTTAAGAGGATCCAGACTTAGCAATAAAAATTTTCTATTGAGAAACACCTTGCGAGCGCGAGGATCTGCTAAGAGAACACTCACAATATTACCCGGGTCCGGGAATGGAGTGGATCTGTTGGGAAAGGTAGATCCTCCTACATAGTGAAACCGTGAAACAATATCGAAGGGAAGAATCTGCCGAAGAAGCTTGTGTAGTGTCTCTAAATGCATTGACGACCACAACGCACAGTCTAGATGGTTAACAAAATGTCGCATAAGCTTGACAAAGAGGGGTTGAACTTCAGAATTCTGTGGAAGATCCTCAACACCACCTTCAACGCAAAGAGCACCGCGGAGTACAACGAGGATAGCCTTTTGCGAGGAGAAACCTGACGACACAGTCAAATGTCATGCAAACAATACAATGGGCAACCATCGAGGGTTCCCTCGATAGAATAAAAACAACATCGAAAATAACAATTGGGGGATCCCTCGACAGAAGCAAACCAAGATCACAACATGTCGGAGCAGAGTCATTTAAGAAAAAAAAACTTAACGGAATAAAAGGAAACGGTGTAGGAATGCCAAATCTCTTCGGGGGCGGAAATAATCTAGAAATTCAGAGTGTCTAAACAGAACTTACAATGGCATTGGAGGATTAAACAACGTCAGAGTATGAGCCAATTCTGATGATATTCAGTTACCAATCGAAGCAAAACAGATAGACAGGAAAAAATTATGACCTAACACATTAAAAGACAGAACAGATAGGCGGACAGACAAGGACTGTATAGAAAACATAACCAGGTAAGAGAAGCTAAGTCAATATAGTGAGCATTAAAAAGAAGAAATTTACATGCGAAAATTGCATTAGGGAAATGTAATAAGTCTCCTGGAATATATACACTATCGCCAGAGATCTGTTTTCGAACTCTGCACAGATCTAAATATATACAACACCATCCAGGGATCCCCCGATAGAAACAGAAGACAGAAATTGTCTACTGCGATTTAAGTTCACGCAAAATATCACGACACAGCGGCGAAGACAAGTCCGCTGGAGGCTGGGATCTTGGAAGAGGATTGATCCTGACATACTCCACCACAGGTACGTTTGAGTTGAGAAGACCGTCTAACCAGGGACGCAGTACACCGTTGAGGAAATTGTCATTCATAGCACCTAGCCACGATTGAGGGTGGACGGCGCTAAACCCGTCGTTCAGTAGGTTCTTGGGAGGACTATCATCAATTAGGATGATGTTCTCTACTGACTCAAGACGGCGGTAACTCCTGTACACGTCAAGCTTCTTCAAAAAATAGGGCTTACCAGGCCTATTCGATGATCGAAACATGGACTCCTTACAATACTTCTGAGATAGACAAAGAACGTCCCTCCGACTAAAAGAATAACCCTCCAGAATAAAAGTCATAACATCGTCCAAATTGAAGTTCGAAACACAGCTCCAAAAACCAAGGTCGGCTTTCCGTTGCAACCAGTTCAGAAACTCAGTCACACCCGGCCTGCGGTGCTGAATAAATTTCCCACTACCCCGAACCCTGTGAAGGAGCACTCCGTTCAGGTCAAGGACGACGGAGTACCGTCGAAGAGGTACCTCTTTTAAGATCATGTGCAGCTGAGGGTCAACCGCTGATAAATCTGCAGCACAAATGCACCCCAGTGATTGTATGTCAGCAATTGAGACTCCAGTAGCGACAAGCTCGATGCCGATCTGGAAATAAGGAGACGTCACTATGCACCTGTGACTTCATTTTCCATAGACCCCTGTCCTTCCACTTCCGTTGCTATGACCCTCTCCGATGATTCTTCTCCCAACTCAGCGATCTGACCAGAACCCTCCCCCTGCACTTCCAATTCTGTAGAAGATACCCTCCCCGTTATTCCTTCTACAAGCTGAGCCTTCTCATCCGACACCTTTTCCTGTCCAAACGCGAGGTCAAAAACACTTTTGTAAGTGAAACAGTGCGCTTGCCTTACGGCTTCCAAATGCTTAGCCGGTTTGCTGTCCAGCTTGCGATTTGGGTCAAAAGAAAAACACGGAAACCCGCACATATCTTTAATCAAACTGTCGAGACGGACCTTGTCACTGTGCGGAGCAACCGATGCATTAGAGTGCAGAATTGGTTGTGTCCGAGATCCTCGCCGTGGACTAAGCGGTACTAAATCACGTAACGTATCCAAGCAGACCTCCTCAGTAGAAGGACCAGTGTTATCGGAGGGGGCCTCAGTTGATACGGCACCAGAGGGCCCTGGGAGAGGGGTTGAAGTCATACAGGCATCCCCTAATGTCATACTGTCACTACCGACCTCTGCGTGGTGGCGGACAACATCAGGACCTACACAGGGATCCCTGGATGAAAGACTCTCTCCCCCGCCCCCAACTTTGACCACGGCCACATTCTTGACTGTACAGGGATCCCTCGATGGAGAGGTATCAGTACCGCCATGAACCTCAGGCCCGACCACATCAGACTGCGGAAGGGTCTGAGACGGCGGTACACCTAGGGTTGCTTTCCGTGGCGCTTGGGATCCTGTCGATGTTCCACCCACTACCTCCTCCCCAAATAGTGTAGAATCCATACGGGGATCCCCTGATGTAAGAGAATCCCTGACTCCCTCTACCATATGTCGAACGACATTTTGCTGAGAGAGGGATTCTAAGTCTTCTGTACTGTGGATAGGGCTGCCTCGCAACTGAGATTCAGAACGAAGAACCTGACCAAATTCACCAATCCCGGAAACTGTTGCTACTGCCCCAGCCGGGTCCCGCTGTACTCGCTCAGGCTGTTCAAATGCGGGAGTTGCTGGTGAATTGGAGCGTGGAGGCGGCGATCTGGACTGGCTCCTTCGGCTCCGACCAGAAGAAGGCGCCTACACGATCCCTTCCGGCGCGGCAGGTTTAGGACTTCTTTTAGTTCTGGGATGAAGTAGATTCTGCATTGGGTGTTCCCGTTTCTTCTTCGAACTCGCGGCAGCCATCTTCACCGGCTTCTCGAACTGCCGCGCTGACTTGTGGGAGGGATTTTTACACGCAGACTTCTGACGGGAATCACCCTTACCCTTGGCAGCATCTCGATTCAACAGCACTTTCGCGTAATCTAGAGGCGCCTTTGTCACGATCTCGGGCATGAGCGGTCGCTTCCCCTTGGACGGGTCAAAAGACTTGTCCTGCATAACCTGGAAGCATAAGTAGACAACAGCACCAAAAGGAATGTCAAACACTGGTCCAAAGTGTTTCAAGCAGGCATACAAGGATCCCCCTATGAATGTCATGAACTACGAACCTGTGCAGATGGAGAGGATTCCTCATCGTCGTCGTCGCCATTCGATTTCACAGGTGATGACCGAATCTCTGTCTCCAAAGAAACCGCGTACGTGCCTTTCCCAGACTTAATGGTTAACTTCTTCCTGGGCACTGGGCGCGAGCGACCCTTGCCCTTGGTCAGAGTAGTCGCACGGGATGTCCGAGGGTTCTCATCCTGCAAGATACCCAATGAACGCAATCAGAAAACCCGTAACCATGAACAGAAAGACAATCTCAATCGAATACGTCGACCCAACCCAATATCCATCACACTTTGGAGGTGAGAGCTTATTATCTGAGGTTGAGACTTCGAAGCCATGCACAAAATGACCAGGGCCCCCCGGCTTTTCTGAGGGGTAACATCAGGAGCATTGAACGTGAAGTAGTTCCAGAGGGCTGCCACCTGCATGAAATCGGTCTCAGAAGACAGATCTATTGTAGCGTGCCAACTGTATGCCAATAATTATACTCTGCAGAATTGAATATTGGAATAAAAAGAGTCGAGTGAAACCAGAGGCCGCCGAGACCCCTCAAGAAAAGGACACGATTACAAATAAAGCTACGTCAGATCACCAACCGCAACAACCATCACAATGAGATAGCAAAATCACCCCAAACACCATCTCCGAACAACAAATCGCCAGCAGCAAGGGCAATAACGAGAACTTGCAATAAATCAAAGAAAAGATCCATCGTGATAAACAAGCCTGAATGATACGCGTGAATAATGGGCAAATTGCAAATACCACCACCAACAGACCTGACCCACAAGAATGATAGGTAGGCCCTGCCCCTGATTCCTTGTTGGGTACGTAACAAGAACTGGCCTTTTCCATCCAGAATTCCAGATCACCAGTTGTGTGTGTCACAGCTTGAAATAGCAGTGCCCAGGATTCGAGGAAAATTTAACACAGTCACAGTTAGAAACTGAACTGCATCTTAATCTGCAGTTAGTACCGGTAAGGGGCTGTCTCAGTAATCCTCAAATGGGTGGCTATATACACCAGCAATATTCCACAGCACCAAAAAAAAATGGCTATAAAGAGCAATATGTTTAAGTTATACCAAAAACATTTCACAGCACCGGAAAAACTGTGAAAAAACAGCGTGTTAAAAGTTGAGAAAAGTACTGTACATAGTTCATATGGTAGTGGTTTGAGCAACCAGAGCTATTTGTGAGAACCACCACCAGAAGCAAACCCGGTAAAATTGTTACTTCCACTGACAAGCCCCTTGACCAACTTCTATGGTCTTTTCACCTCCCAACACCCCTTTCCTTCCCCCATTACTCATAAAATCCACGTTCCTCAATACAAAATTCCCCCATTAGTCATAAAATCCACATTCCTCAATATAAAAAATAAAAAATAAAAAATTTCTTAGAACTCCGTCCTTCATGAAAGAATCCCATCGTTTACAAATTTTGCATTATGTGAAACCCTAATTCAGCAATCAGCCTCTGTCCTTTTTGACAGAGTCTCATCAGTTAAAAACATTCTATGAAACCCTAATTCAGCAATTAGACTCCATTCTTTGTGATTGAGTCTCACTATTTACAAATCCTTCATCCTAGACGAAACCCTAATTGTTACGTCGATAGAACTGGATCTTTAGCAATTCAACTTTCCCTTTTCCCTTTCACCTTAGATTAATCAGCGCTTCCTTTCACCTCAAATTTATCCGCGCGTGGAGCGTGCATTGCGCAACCTCCTCGTATATATATATATATGTCTGACGCCTGATATTGCACATGACAAATTTCAAGTATGAGTGACATTCTTGTCTAATAAGGCCCAATTTATCAGCTGAGAAAATTTTAAAATCTACTTTTAATATGACTCAAAATGTAAAATCTAACAAGTGTATATTGATTTGAGATTCTTTAATAAAATGAAACAGAAATATGTCAAGATTAAAAATAAAAATTCCTTTATTTAAAAGTCAGCCTTAAACTTGACCTTACTAGAGGGACAAGGGGTACACCTAATCATATATACTCAAATATATCATTCTCCTAGGTTATAGTTGATGGTGGGAACAGTGTTGGTTGTGAGATTCCTAGTACCGTTCTCTCTGATTGCTCATTTTCTCATGTTTCCGCCAGATTTTGCCGGCACTCGTTTGAGTTCATGAATTGCAGTTGATTTCCGAGGGTTTTGTGCGTTTTACGTGCAAGGAGAGATCCCAGTTGCACTATGCACTAGTTTCTGATTGTTTTGAGATGTCGGAGTTGTTACAGTAACGGCGTATGTAGGATAGTCAAAATTTAATTTTTGTATAAGAAAAATTGACTGAATGTAGTCAAATGCATATGACTGTACGTAGTCATTGTACTCATAAGTATATGACTAGGCATAGTCAAAAATTTGAGAATACCAGGCCAGATTTCATTTGAGGTCCCAAACACTATTGGGAACGCTTCTTTGGGAACCATATTGGCACCAACTTGACTGGTAGTCAAAACACAAAAACGACTAGGAGTTGGTAACTACAAGGAGTCCAGTCAAATAGCCGTTTTTTGTTCATCTGGGGTCATAAAACCTAGTCAAAAACGGCCCTTTTTTTGTAGTGTCTTCTATAACTCAAGGCAAGAGCCATGATTACTAAACACTGCAAAAAAGGCCTCACGATTTTTTGGAATCTTCATCTCAACAAAGAATTACAATTACAAAAAACATGCATACCCTTCCTAAGTTTCTGCAAGATTGTCAAATACTTTGAAAAAACCACCCCTCTTTTTGGACTGCCAGCACAGACGCCAGCTAGGTTTGGAGGTAAGAGTGGCGCTTGGTGAGAACAAGCTTGACTAAAGACAGACTTCCACCGGTTTTTGTTATCTCGTAAGTCCAAGTGCGAATCGGCCTTAACCCTTGCACGTCCTAGCGTGCCGCTGTGACCAGTACAATACGGGGTATTTTGCTTGTATTTGGAATAGATCCACACCTCTATTACATTTGACACCAACAAAGAAGTTGGAGAGTAGATCAATGCGGTTCTAGTGAGCTACTTGAGATCCCAAATTGAAATTTCCTAGGGTATGTCAGACATTGAGTTTAGCCACCTTCCATAACTCAAGTTTCATACCCTAGATATGAGCTTTGATAACTAGGGGTTATGAGTGCCCCATGTCAAAGTTATGTCTTCCCATAAGCCCCTTAACACATATAGTTATGACTATTCATCTTACTCTCATCCATAAGTCCTCACATAGATGCATCTTGCTCTGTTGTATGTTTAACATCTAAATGTCCAAAGAGCCCAATATGGTTGAAGGGTGTGCTTGGATGTGTGAAATTAGACAAAAGATGCATTTTGAGCTCAAATTTTGGTTTGTCACTGAAGTGCAAATGGAGTTGCTAGTTCAACAAAAATTTCCTTGAAGTGCCTACTTTGCTCTAGATTCTACATGGAACATAGAGAATATTGTATTTTTTCAACAATTAGGAGACAAATGTCTTTGGGCAATTGAAGAGAGCGGCTTATAAAGCAGATGTGACAAATGCTCCAATGTCTTGTATTATACAAGAGAGAAATTTAGTGATATGTTACTTGTTTTTGTCTTGATTTGGGCAAGGTTTTGTTAAATAAGACACACATCACCAAAACATCTGTGCAAATGTCAGTTTCAGAACTGCTTCTAATCAAAACACTACAAGAAAGTGTGTCCAAATTGACAGGCCCAATTGACTAGAAGTGTCCAAAATGACAAAAAATTGTCAAATTGGACACTTTTAGTCAATTGGACCTGTCAATTTGGACATAGTTCTGTCATTTTGGACGGTCTTCCTTGTAGTGAAATCTAGGCATGTGGACAACTCTTAGGGTGTTTATAACACGTTGTTAGATTTTCACAAAGTCGTTTCACAAGTTGTGGTCCTCTACCGTTTGGTGTGAATATTAATGCATACATTTAAATCCAAATTTCAAACATTGAAATATTAGAGAATATCATTTTGTAGTGGATAACTCAAACCACCCATTTTACTAATTAGCAAAAAATATTACTACTGACTAGAATAAAGTACAACTACAAACTAGAATGGGCATAGTTTGTTTAGCGTGGACCATCTCTACAACTAATTATCTTCAGATGTTAGGGGTCCACGTGGTCCCCTCAAGCACATGTTTATGCATAGTTGTTTTATAATCATGTTAGGAAAAACAATTATGTATAACAAGACAATGATTATGGGATATATATATCACAAGCAGTCAAGCACGCATCACAAATCTAACTATCCAAGCTTTCAAGACTCACTTTTCAATCTAAAAACTAAACAGCTCAAATTAGGTAAATTGCACTCATTGCCATGTCAAAATTTCCAACATAAGTTCTCTTAGTAACTGCTTGTAAATATACATGTCTAAACCCTAAATTGCATAAGCACTGACAATCTAAAAGGCAAATGGCAAAGCAAGCATAAGTTCAGCAAACAAAAAGACTAGCTATTGGTTTTGCGCAAATTTATATTACTTAATGAGAAGTGAAGGTCGAGATCGGCTTGCACAATCACGTAGAGGCAGGAAGTTAACTTTGAAGAAAAGTCATCACTGACAGTCTTTGCAAAATTGTAAAGACATACAATATATTAGTGTGCAAAGTGTTAGTAGAAAGAAAAGAAAAAAGCTTTCCATTTGATGCAACAACATTTTATCAAATAGATACTAAATTTGTACGTGAAGAGATATCTGAGTTTATTACAATTGCAAATGTGTTTAATAAAGCTCAATAGCGTACCTTCTTCTCTAGTATTACAATATCACCAGTTTTTGGAGTTTCTAGATTTTCCAATTTTTTCAGGGCTTCTCAAAATCCCTCCGTAGCAGCACTTTCATTGCCCAAGGCAAAATTGACATCTGCAACCTTTGCTAATGACACTGCAAAATCTAGTAGTTGTTCTACAAGAGAGAAAGACAAATATAGTTACAAATTTGTTTAAAGGAGAATTTATCTAATCATCCAGCAGACACTTTAAAGAAAATTATTTGTGATGGTGTGTTTTGCAAAATATTCCTTTTGGAAAATACTCCCTTAGTCCCTCTAAAAACGTCCAAAAAGCTTCCTTGTAAAGGATCAATTGTGTTTTTAGTCTTTGTGCTAGTGACACATGCATTCTAGAGTCAATATACCATCTACCAAATGCATGCAAAATCTCCAGCTTTGATGTTGCTATTATGGGCACCCAAATTCCATGCAAAAAGTACCATATTTATGCATGATGCCAGCTCCTCATTATTGATGATTTAATGACTAATAGCAACAATGGTACCTCATATAGGCAAGGCCAAACTTGTTAGGAGAGGAGTGCTCTCTAATTGCTTAATTTGCCCCCATGAGATCATTAAACATGGAAAACGCGTTCTTAGCATTTGAAATCAGCAAAAGGGAGCTTTTTAGTGGTACAAGAAATGTGTCTGAAATGGAGCTTTTTAGAGGGACAGAGGGAGTAACAAAAATCGAAGTCTGAAAGATGAAGATTGAAACCTGAAAATAGCTTTTCAAATATGCTCATGTCGTGTTCAATCAGCCGCAGTGCACAGCGTGGCTTGTCTTTGAACAACATCCTCGTTAATTGAAGCTCCAAAGGACCTGCATGCAAGACAGAGGACGTAACGATTTCAATGACAACAACAGCAAGGGATTGTAAGTAAAGCTTCAAGATAATACAGACTTCACAAAAAAGGCTTGAATATTCATAGCATTAGCGTTGTGCATAAATTAGGGTTTACAAGCGTGTGCACGACGTTGACAGCTTTCCCGCATCGTATTCTGGAAGAGATCCAAAAAGAAATTCACCTTTGTATGGAGGTCTTTGATCCAAACTCTAATGAAGACAGGCTGGTAATGAGCTACATCCGCGCTTCGGCATCCAACACCTTTTCCAATACAACTCCAATATTGTCTAGCCAGTCTCTCCTCCACTGGGCGTCCTCGGCATTGCCACCAGGCTTTTGATCCAAATACAACAACACCATTGTCGCAAATCAAATTGCCTCCGATTCAATAATGTATTTCAAAATCCGGGACGAGCGAGCGCGATGAGTTGCGCAACAAGAGAGTTGCTCGATGAAGAGCTTTGATAAAAGTTATTGTGAGTCTAGCCTTGCGCCTCGCGGTGGTGGATCTAGTCGCGGTCGCACCGTGCCTGAGAGTCTTGACCTGAAGGAGAGATGACGAGAAGCGTATGAGCTTCCATAAGCCTTAGAGATCACCTCCGGAGATGGCCTCTAACATAAGCCTACGGAAGCTCTTAACTCAGGTTATGAGCTTCCATTACTCCTAGTTATGGAAGCTCATAACTTTGAGTTAGGAGCCATGTCTGACATACCCTAATGGTAGCAAATGACAAATATACGTCAGCGTATCTACGGTTCCCTCTCGACGTACAAGGGTTAAGAATACATGGCCGTAGGAGGGGCTAATCAACCAGAACGAATGCGAGTTTCTTGCCACGAGGACGAGATTCCGGATGGATGAAAAAGACACTGGCTTCGGTGCCCGAGTCCAAAGACGGGTGGCGCGTGCACACTGACCCCTCCAACACAACGCTCCTCGCCCCAAACCAGGTTGCGCAATTCAGCAATTCCTCACAGAGCTTTGCGGTGCGTGTGGCAGCGATGGCGAGCAACATCGTTCCCAAGGACGTGGTGGGGAAGGTGAGGAGGCTGGTGCCGGAAGATCCCGTGGGCACAGCCAAGTCCTTCCTCCAGAAAGTGGTGTAGCCGTGGGCCATCACGGGCCCAACCGCGACGTCGGAGTTTCTGGAATCGGTCCCTCAAGCCAAAGACTACCGCAAAATTGCTCGTGCGGCCTGCCATCCGTCACGCCGAGACCGACAAGGTGTTTGACATCAAGTACCACACGCGGGACAGGAAGCGGAGCGTGAAGACGACGGTGCAAGAGATGGACCTTGTTGCATTGGCCGCTGAGCTCGAGGGTTTGCCGCCTACGCCTGGCAACGGGCGACAGTATGTCATGGGAACGGCGTATCACATGGACGATGAGCCGAACGATGGATACCAAGAGTGAATCAGTCAGTGAAAGACCATTTTAGGGTTTGCAGGTTCGCAATTTTTAGCTGGTTTCCTTGTCTCACGATAAATTAGGGTTTCAGAGCCCAATGCCGTCCTGAATCTCAGATATCCATTCTCAGTACCTTCGAGTACCTCCGAGGTCTTCATTTGGTGTAGGATCCAACGGCTATCTGCTTGTTTTGAAATAATTATATAGCTCATTAGTTTCTCTGTCGTGCTTTTGCCTGAGAAAAATCCTAAATCTACTGTTCATCAAGTGAAGACCATTTTAGGGTTTGCAGGTTCGCAATTTTTAGCTGGTTTTCTTCTCTCACGATAAATTAGGGTTTCAGAGCTCTATGCCATCCTGAATCTCAGATATTCATTATTAATCAATACCTTTGAGTACCTCCGAGGTCTCCATTTGGTCTAGGATCCAACGACATTCTGCTTCTTTCGAAATAAATATGTAGCTCATTAGTTTCTCTGTCGTGCTTGTGCCTGAGAAAATTCCTAAATCTACTGTTCTTTGCAACTGTTGTGGGTCTTTAGGTTCTGATTATGTGATGACTACAAATGCAATTTATGTTAGTTATGTAGATCCTGTTTGCGTCAGTATAAGCGTTCTTTTAACAGGGATGAGTGTAGGGGACGGGATCAGGTCCTTCATAGCTTTCTTGTCTTCACCCTTGACTAGGTTTTCGTTGCCGTGCAACTCGGCATGCATTCTGGATGCTGTATCTCTCTGTGATGCACCCAAACGTATGCATCTGTATGCAATTTTAGGTCTAAGAGCATTCGTGTCATTTTGCAGAACACATGAGATATTGCATGGACAGGAAACCTGTGTGTTTGCTGCCACAAACTGTGATGGAAGTATTTTGCGAGTGTCGGAGAACTGGCCGTGAGAGTTGATTACCAGTGATGCGATCTGACTGAAGTCTTTATCCTATCTGGCCAAGACACGGTACACTTCAACTATTACCATGTTTTTGAGGTTTCTATTAGTGCAGGGCTCAAGGTATTTTCCACGTTATAGTGGATGGATGTCACGTAAAGAGCACACATTTGCTGTTCTAGTGGGAGTAAGAGATGTTGGCGAACTTTCTGGACGTTGCTCAGGAGCTTCTCTCTTTTGAAATTGCTATCAAGGTAGAGGACAGCAATTGTGAGACTAGCCATCCTGTAGGAGTGTGATTTGTGGGAGCTCATTATAGAGCTGTGAGGAATGAACCTGTGTACTAGAGCCAAATCTATAGAGACGAATTTTCGGTCACTATGTATGAAACTCCTGTGAGGTTTCGTCGTTCTCTCTGTCCATGCAAAGGTAAGTGATCATAGACATGTAGCCAAGGGATGAAGCAATTTGAGATTTGCTGTACTTCTGTTTTTCTCCATTCAAGTAATTATTTTGATTTGGACAGGCACGTACTGAAACTTAACAAGTTTTGTAAGTGGATTATGAGAAAAACTGCAACATGTGATGTGAGTGCAAAGTTAACGTTATAAGTACACACTTAGCTTCGGATTCTTCATCTCGGTCTCTCCAGCTTATGCTGAGTGAAACTTCAGCCTAGTGAGAAGCATGTCACGGAGAGATTAAGCTTTGGACTTGAGGGGGTGTATTCAAGGTGGAAACAGCTAACTTAACCATAGGTACAATCAAAGAGAGTGGTTTGTTTTTTTCTAATGTTTTTGACTATTTGACCGTTTTAATTGTTATGATTCTCGTTGGTTGTGTCTTTTTATTTTGTTTCTATTGTTTGTTCTCATTTCAGAAGTCTAGAGACGTACGAGGGTCTGCAAGACATCGTTGAAAAATATCCGAAGACGGTGTGGACCCAGTTGGTTTGCTGCAATTTGGTCTTGGTTTAGGAATGATCAAACTTCTATGTATTTTGAATTTGTGTATGTGGTGCTTCTAAATACCCACCATACTTGTTGTGAAGAGTTAGATGTATCCATTTTGTGCGTTTTGGTAGTCTGACCAGTTCTTTTTATTTTACGTCGCAAATTTTGCTCAGAAAATCAATATGTACTTATTGTGCGTGATACTTGTTACCGTCTAAGGTAATTTTTGGCATGAATGTTTACAGCTACTCGGGCTGCACTATCTTGGTTATCGAGGGTACAAGTTGCTCTAGACGCTGCACGAGGCTTGGAGTACATTCACGAGCACACGAGGTCTTCTTACATCCACCGGGACATCAAGTCCGCTAACATACTTCTGGATGAGCAGTACCATGCAAAGGTAACAACTGCACAGCTATGTCAGTTTTATTCCTTAAAACGAATCTTTTAGGTGACGACAAATTCGGAGTACTAACGGATTCGTAACTGGGTGAAGGTTGCAGATTTTGGTCTCACGAAACTCACTGAAACAAAAGTAGAAGGATACTCCGGGACAATGCCGACGAAGGTGGTCGGTACCTGGGGTTACATGGCGCCAGAGTAAGTTGGTTGGTGTACTCTACGTGTATCCACATGATTATACTAGAGTAATTTTCTGGAATCAGTAATAATCTGCCCTTCTTTGCATGCTGTGGTTAGTAACATGTTTGCAGAGCCCTTTTTTGCGCTCATATTTTGATTAATCAGCTTCAGGTTGATTTGCGTCAGTTTCCTGGTCAATTTCCTACCCCCAAGGTACAGCTTTAAATTTGGTGTCCCTGATATTTGGGCCACACCATGACACTCCCTATCGTTAAGCATCAGTTGGAGTGCAACGCGGAATTTTGCTGCAAACTAATATATACAAAAAGAGGACCTTCACACGTGGCGGGTATTGCATTCTTGCAGTTTCTGTTTGTGGTAACTGCTTTGCAAAATTCTGAAATTGTGAGTTCAGGTATGCTCAATTTGTAGATGTGTCACCCATGCTTGACGTGTACGCATGTGGAATCGTTGGGTTGGAAATACTATCCGGAAGAGCGGCCATTTTACAGGGACCCTTGACTGAGGATACGTCATCCAGCACTGGGCGTCCAAGGGAGGAACAAAGAGCTTTAGTCAATTATGAGAGTCCCTCAGAACAGTTTGGTTTATGCTTCTGATGTAAGTGGAACTGATGCCAATTGCTGCAGGAATTCGAAGGCAAGTGATGACGACTGTTGACGTGGCATGTTTTTTAGTTGGAACCTGTATTGAGAGATCCAAACGGAAAAGACAAGCTACCAAAGTTTATGGATCGTGCACTGGACGATGATTACCCAGCAGATGCGGCCTGGAAGGTTACGGTTTTCTCCCCTTTCCTCCGATCTTGTGATGTTTCGGCCTAAATACATATAGCTTGACTGAGTTCTTGTGAATCATTCGAATTGAAAGCCTTTTGTGTAGCCTATGCAATGTTTAAATCTTTGACACTGGCCGATGCAGATGGCACAACTAGCAGGAGCCTGCACACATGAGCTGCTGGATAAGCGACCCACCATGTGGAAGGCAGTGGTAGCAGTCATGACACTGTCGTCTACAACCTATAAATGGGAAGTTAATACTTTTCCGAACCATAGTGGTACGGCAAGTGGATGATGAGAAGAGCAGCACCCTTAGGAAGCAAGGGAAACATGCAAATTCATCACATGGAGGAAGTCAATAAAGACATGTCGGTGCTGGCTGCTGGCTTTTTCGAAACACATGAGCCTATGACAGAAATATGCAGCTCTTAGACTACAGGTACCACCCTGCGCCTATAATGTGCTAACATGCAGACAGTGTATTGGAATGCGTAACGTGTTCAGTCACTGGAACTTTTGTTATGAAGTTGTCAGCAGAGTAGACATATCTGAAGCCGACATCCACAAAATGTTCAACCCGTTGGCATTGTTAGTAGTGATGATATGAGAGATCTTGTAGGCAGTACTTTGAAATCTGAGACTTTCTCTTACAACGTCTAATAATTGCAGGGGATACTTACGTCAAGGTTTAGGAGACTAGAGTCAACGCATTGGCTGGCTAAGACCAAAGGGATGCTCTGTTCTGGTTGACACGAAGTGATGTCCCGATATTGTTCCGAGCAAAATTCAGGGGATGAGAAGTCCACTTGAAATACTCAGTGGAGAAAATTGGAGTATTTCTTGTTTACCTGAAGCAGGGGTGAAGGTGTTTCACAACATTGATAGTGTATGAAAAATGTGTGTAGGCTGTCGACTCAGCCTGCTCCACGCACTTTCAACCTTTTTAGTTTAACTTTTCAATAGATTCTGACACTTTCGACATTTTCAACAGAACCTCTTGAGGCTTAAGCAGCTGAATTACAAGTTAGCCAAATGGTATGTTTTTCTTTCCCGACGGTGTTCCCTAACTTCCCTTGCTCTCTGGTCGAGGAATCGTAAATGGGAGGAACCGTAAATGGGAGTGACGGGACAAATTAATGCATTTGTTTATAATATTCTTGAACGAAGTTGTTAGACCAAATAGTGCATGTAGTTTCTTGACATTTTGCACTATTGAAATACTTACCAAGACTACAGTGACTTTTGTCAATAGTTGCTGGGACAAATAATGGAGGAAGCAAGCAGAGGTTGAGCGCAGCAACAGTTGCCAGAGCCAGGGTTTAGGCAAAATTGGAAAGTATTGTAGCATAAAGAGAGTTGCATGCGCCTCCAGGTAGGTAAGGCAATCTAATTGTTAAGGCAACCTACATATAGTATTTGGTGGAACACACCTATGTTCTTGAAGATTCTGTCTTTGCACTTGAGATTTCTTTAAGGAATTGATATGTGCACATTGGGGGTTGATACTTGCAACCCTCCCGGGTAAATTTTAGGATTCTACCATCATAAAGCTGAATTTGAGAAATTTGAATTTAGTTTTGGACTTAGAGATCATGGTTTAGTCTTGAATCATAAAAAAAGTTGCAATTCAACAACACCCAATGAAAAAAGTTTTGTTTTTACAAACAAAAATAAAAGTAACACTTTTCCTTAGCTCAGCTTTTTCATTGAGTGTTGTTGAATTGCAACTTTTATTCATGATTCCAAACTAAAGCATGATCTCTAAGTCCAAATCTGAATTCAAAATTCTCACATTCACGGTTTGATGGTAGAAATCTAAAACTTTCCCCGGGGGTGTGTGCAAATATCAACACTAAGGAAGGTCCTGCGGTTTGAATTTACAGAACACACTTTATATCCTAAACTTTTCAAAATAGATCCCCCAAGCGGCACTTAACAATGAGTTTCATTGAAAAACGGGCTTGGGCTTTAAGGGGCTAAACCCTAAAAAACAAAAATCTGAAACAAATTTGGTGAAGAGGAAACTACACTACCTAACCCAACATTTCTTGGTTTGGGGATTATTTAAAACAAAACCTTGAATATGCTAAGTGGCCTGAACTTGGGTGGCCATGGGCGAGAAGACGACTGGTTCCGCGCCCACAGCATGCCAGGTAATCAATCGCTACTCCCACCTCCCTCGTATGTCTGGCTCAAATCTCATCAAGCAATACCTCCCTCGTATGTCTAGCTCAAATCTCATCAAGCAAGACTTGCCTCACCTTGTCTTGTGCGTGTTTCGGAGCACAGGAAAATAAGGTCTGCCCTAACAAACCTAACCTAACTTAACCAACGCAACTTTGTTCTTGTTCAGAATGTTCAAATGAAGACGTCTCTATCAAGATACTAGTGTTGATTGGGTCCCATTCTCTAGTGATCATATGCTCTGTTGGTGAGACTTTAGTAACACTTTCAGTGAGAGATAATAGATTTACAGAGAGCTCCTACCTAATGTAAAAGTAAAAGCAAGCAAGACGTTCCAGGTGGATCCACTTATCAAGTACCAATTGAAATGCAATCTGCACAAGGAAAAGCTCTTGCTATTTGTTGGTTATTAGGAGCATCTAAAAAATGCTTAGGGCGAAATATGCGCTTAGGGCGAAATATGGCTTTTAAATGAAGTTACGAAATGATAGATGCTGTTAGAGATAATGGCGATGCAGTAGGAATTTTTTTTACTTGTTTTTGGGCGAAGCCTTATGTTTTTCTGAGCTTTTGTGATTGCAGCTGCTGGGAGGCCTTACGATCGCACGGAGTCAGCACCTCCGCCATATGCTCGGACCCTATGAGCATGTAATTCAACAATTTAATGCTATATTTTTCTATTCAAGTGGTCTATCATTCATTCAATCACATTATTACCCCATTTTCAAATCCTATGGTCACTTTTTTTAGATGTAATTTTCCAAGCTTTGGTGGCCAATAAACTCCCTATTTTCTTCTAAACTCAAAAACAACTTGAGACGCTCAGGGATTAAGAGTTAACCCCAAAACTCAACCCCAGAATCACAACTAATCATATTTATCGATACAGTGCCCTCTCGACACCTCCTATAGTCTTTTAGGATACATAGACTATGTTAGTATTAACTAGTATTAACTGAATAAAAATATGGTATAACTATTATACTATAATTATACATATAGTATATATACTATAATATAATATAGTATATACTATTATACTATATTATACATAATACATATAGTATATTAAGACTATTGTATGTATAACTATATATATTATGATAATATTATCATAATATATTATATAGTTACTATAGTTTATGATACTATCTAACATATACATATATATAATATACTATATTATATACATATAACATATACTATTATACTATATATTAACTATATTATATATATTCCATATGTAATAGTTATAGATGCTCTTAACCCCTGAAGGGCCTGAACGCCCTTTGTGGCCGTATGTACGCTTGTATATACAAACGTATTTGAACTACTTTGAAGGCTTTTCAAAAAAAATTATGCACTTATCATCATACAACCCTTCAATATGTATGGTTGTAACACTTAATTTCTTGCTGATTCAAACTTCTGAATAGTGATTGTAACTGTAATTGGTACCGTGTCTCCAGAGCCCAAGGGCCCTTCAGGGGTTAAGGGAAGGGAGAATTTTGAGCTCCACCGTATCCACATCAAAGATTTTTGGATTTTTTTGGCAATGCTACAAGCTCT
The DNA here is from genome assembly GCA_951799445.1 of Pseudisothecium myosuroides. NCBI lineage: Eukaryota > Viridiplantae > Streptophyta > Bryopsida > Hypnales > Lembophyllaceae > Pseudisothecium > Pseudisothecium myosuroides. Next base: position 29,477,331 of record OX637292.1, on the reverse strand, counting down.
TAATCACGCTATTCTCCAGGTTTTTTGCATTCACATTACAACTATAGGCGCCCTGCGTTTTTCCACCACTCGTCTGCATCCCAAAATGTTCTCCTCCAACACGTAGCTGTTCAGTGTCAACACGTCCTGCTGGCTTGCTTAAAGCACCTCATCTGTGCGAACACCCACACACACCCCACTTCAGTTTAATGCAAACAAATCAAGGAAGGCCCAGCTGAGAAACAGCAGCAGCTACTGACCAAGAACCTAATCTCTACTGTTCCGGCGTTTTCGAAACCCCAAGAGCTCATCACAAGTCTTCCTTCAGGACTTCGCCAGCTGATTCTAGTTCCGATCAGGACGCCATGTCCAGTGAAGAATCGCAGCAACACACGAACCAACTCTGCAAGCCAACGACAACAGGCATGTCCATAGCCATTTCTGCAACCCAAAGACATGAAACTTCGACAACGACAGGCCCCAAGAGTGGCATGGGATGCTAGTTACCGAGCGTTCCTTGACGGTATCTCCTGCTTCAGAACAAGCGAACAAAATTGGTTTGTGTACGACGTCGGCGTACGCGCCACGGCAAATGACGCATTCACACAGTTTCATGTACCACCAGACTAGAACCCCCTGCCTCTGATACTGAAAGAAGCCTTTAATGCGAGTGTGACCTCTTCAGGCAAACACCTTATTGGCTGGAAACTACAGAACTGCATCAAAAGTTAGCAATTTCAGGTACAGCAGACAGAGTTGTACAGGCACGCGGCAGGGTGGGCATAGCTCAAGTACTGACGCCGTTTCTGAAGAGAAGCAAAAGATCAGGGAGACAACTTTTAAATCAACATACTCATTAGAAGGGGGAAATGCCTGTCAGTGCAAGTGTGCATGCCTTGGGAAGAACTGCTGCTCTCTCATTCGGCGATACGAGATTGAATACTTTAAACTAAGTTAAGTACACACTCAGACACCATCTGCCGCGTGGAGGCACTGAGGCAGTCGACTGTGTTTGGGAGAGGGCACCCTCTCCGATCATTTGCGCTTGCTCGGGGCAGGTATCTGAGGACTATCAGTATTTTATTGTGAGACAAGGCATCTGATTGATTCGGGGGGGGGGAATACCAGCAGGTTCAGGCAAGGAAAGAATTTAAAAAAGAATAGCATGAAATTAATGAAGTTGTCCGTACCAGTTCTGAGTCGGTCGTTCGCCGCCCAGGGAAGAGGGGCGGTTTTGACGCCGCCCGCTCTGCGCCCGTCGCCCGGTCGGCACGCGGAGGTCCGCCCTCACCGCGCGAGCAGCTCAGGCAGACCTCCGACAGCCTACGGGGTCCCGGCGCAGACCCCTGGGCCCGACCCTCAGAGCCAATCCTTTTCCTGAAGTTACGGATCTGTTTTGCCGACTTCCCTTACCTACATTGTTCTATCGACTAGAGGCTGTTCACCTTGGAGACCTAATGCGGTTATGAGTACGACCGGGCGTGATCAGTAGTCGCTCCTCCCGATTTTCATGGGCCGCCGAGGGCGCACCTGACGCCGCAAGAGGTGCGGCGCTTTACCGGCCGCTGGACCCTATCTCCGGGTGATCCGATTCCAGGGTGGGCGGGCCGTTAAAAAGAAAAGAGAACTCTTCCAGGGGCCCTCGCCGGCGTCTCGGGATTCGGCCGCGTCGCCGCCAGCTGCCACGGCCCGGTTCGGGAATATTGACCCGATCCCCAGCATCGCCTGCACCATCGATCGACCACGTCAGTCCACAGGATCCATGCACTCGTCACCAAATCTCTCCCATCCGTGTTTGACGAATCACAGGGGCTCACGGACAATGGGCGCCGACTCAATCCACAGCGGGATCCACAAGCGACAGGATGTAGCGCTCTACCAAACGAGTGCAAGCGATGGTGGTGGCGGCGTGGACTAAGCTTACCAGGCGGCAGTTGATGGTTTCCGGCGCCGCGCCATCGAAAGCGAACACGCTTGTGAAGCTCAAGTCGCCGGTCTCGGGCCTCCTGTCGAGCTCCGGGCGGGGGTAGAAGGACCCGGACGCACTGGGCTCCGTGCCGAGCACCGACTTCTTCTCCGACTCGTTCGTTGCCGCCGCCAAATATGGAGAATACTGCATCCCTCTTGTAGCAGAGCAGGTTCAGTACCTTCAAGTAAAATTCCATTCTCAGCTCCGTATTATAGATCCTGTACCCAATCTTGTTGTAATTGCCAGACTTCATGTACCGATCGATTGATGGAGCATGGAACTCAGGAGGAATCAGTCTTGGTTTGATGCGAGAGTTCTTCTGGATGAGGAAAATCAATTGAAGACTAGCCCTAGATTTCGCGGTTCTCTCAGGAAGATCTTCTAATCGCTCGTTTGGAGAAGGATGATAAATGGAACTATGCACAGTGAAAGCGCCATCCTCCATGCTACGTGCCCATTGTATCAATGGGGTCATGCCCTTCATGTCCTCAATGGCATGACCCTCATAGCGTGTCCCCCGGGCATGGTGGAGGATGTATAGGCATGATGGGGATGCATGGGCATGGTGGGTATGCATGGGCATGTTGAGAGATGCATGGGCATGTTGAGAGATGCATGGGCATGTTGAGAGATGCATGGGCATGGTGGGGATGCACCACTGCAAAAATGATGCCACCAGATGCACTGAAGCACAACTTAACATCATACAAGGTTGTTTCATGCAATGGTCTTCAATGAAGCTTTTTGAATGCTTTCGGTTCAAACCTCTGGCGTGATCTTGTGTCGTAGTATCAAAAATGATAAGAGATAGGCTGTTATCTGATTTGACGCTAGCCAGCGTGGCCAGGTGCGGTTCTTTGGCAGAGCAGTTTTGAGGGGAAACGAGCGTGTGATCTGTCATGAGGCAAGCGTGAGTTCATTAGTTTTGGTAGGAGATGAGGTTCTTGGGTTGCAGTTTGTCCACTCTAAGAAATGAGAACATGCAACCATTTTGTGGAGGACCTCAGCCTCCATGGCACGGAGGTGGTGACTGGGGTACCTCAAAAGTGGCCGCCATCACTGTAGAGGACCGGAGACTTTCCCAGCAGCCCTGTTAGCAGCTCCCGGACGGCACTCAAGCCGTCGGCGGCGGCCGAAACGCCTTCACGATCGAGTACGTCCCCGCGAACGGCCGCGGTCAATTCTACCTCGAGCTGCTCTCAGACGTAAGCATTTCTCCATCTCTACCACAATCGTGAGCGAAATGTGAGCCCATTGGGCAGATTGCAGTGAACGGTCACAGTCGTTAGAAAATCATATTTTGTAGTGTGGGTATTGTGCCGTTCAACTGCCACAGAGCTCTGAATATTTCGACTCACTTGTATAGATGTGAGGTTTTGCTGTGGACAAGCTGAGAGAAGTGCGCCAGAATCGTTGAACTCCACCGTTTTAAGAGGCATGACGATGTGCACTTATTCTCGATCTGAACATTGCTTTGAGTGCAGACCAACGATGAGCAAAACGACAACCTGTACCCGTTTGTGCATCTGCTCCCAGACAACAACCTCTTCATCTTCGCCAACAAGGACTCAATCCTGTACAACTGGCAAGACAACTACGTCGTGAAGACGTTCCCCACCATCCCGGGCGACGAGCCTCGCAACTACCCCTCCGCGGGTAGCTCCATGCTCCTGCCCCTGCTGTCGTCCTCCGGATTCCAATCTTGCGAGGTTCTCATCTGCGGAGGCGCGGCACCAGGCGCGTTCGGGAACTTCAAAAATGGCTTGCAAATTTTGGGAACAATCCAACACGGAAGATAGGAGATTATAACATTTGATCAAACAACATGTGATGACAAAATCTCCCTTCTTGGTAGGTAGTTGCAATTTGATGATTTTTACAAAATTCCATAAGCCCCGGATTCATCTCAAATTGTGTGAGCAACAAGATTAGATGTGAATGCACACACTTGTAAATTATTGAAGATTGCACTTTTTTTTATGTCAAGTTGTAGGGCTTCAAAATAGCTATTGCACAGAAAACAATGACCAACAAGCTCGAGGGGCTCATTCCGGGTACTCTCGTGGACAGACGATTCGAGAATCGCTCCGGGTTTGACGCGAGCAGCTTCCAGAACAACACGAGCCTCTGTGGACGTCCGCTGAAGAACAAGTGCAAGAAGGTACCATCCGGCTCGAAGGGCGCCGGCGCGGGAGTGATAGTGGGAGGCGCTGTAGGAAGCGCGGTTGCCGTTCTCGCCATTGGCGCGATCATCTTCTGTTACATCGTTCGCAGGACGAACCAAAGGAGCGCGCTTCTGCGCGATGAGAGTAAGTGGGCATCGCAAATCAAAGCGCCGAAGACCGTCATCGTCGCCATGTTCGAGAAGCCGCTGGTGAAAATTAGGTTAAGTGACCTAATGGACGCCACGAACGGATTCAGCAAGGACAACATCGTAAGCTTGGGGCGATCGGGAGTGATTTACCCCTAATGCCAGCGTCCGAGGATGTCAAAAATCTTGACGCTTTTGTTATTAGTGACTGAAGCTCGTGCAGTTGCAGCTTTGCTCTTTCTAAGCTTGTCTATTGCTGAATCAATCCAAGCTATCCATGTTTTGTTCATGGTGTCAAACCACATTGTTCATAAATTATTCACAATGTCAAAGTAGACTCTTGGGTGGATCACTCTGAGTGTTCACCATTTTTTACAAGGCAAACAAGTTTGTAAACCCATCTAGCTAGCTATATGAAGACTAAATATCATGCGCCTTCCATCCCCATGCACTCCATGCCCATTGCCCCCATCACCCCATTGCCCCCATCCCATCATCCATTGCCCACATCTAATCTCTCCCGTCACTCCACCCCATTCCTCCATCATCTCACCCCATTGCATCAACCCCATCATCTCATCCCTTTGCATTGCATCGCCCCTATCACCCCATCGCACCCATCATCCCACTTTACCCCACTACCCCCTTCACCCCATTGCCCCCTTCATCCCATCGCCCCCATCACCCCATTGCTCCTTTCATCCCATCGCCCCATCACCCCATTGCCCCTATTGCCCCGACCACCCATTGCCTCCATCACCCACTACCCCCATTGATCACTCCATTGCCCACATCACACCACTCCACCCTATCGCCTCTATCTCCCCACCCCATTGCCTCCATCACCCATTACCCCCATTGATCACCCCGGGAGAGCCTAAACCTGTTCCTTTCAAGCCCGTCTGGGGCAGCGAAATCCCTAAGAATACAGGTAACCAAGATAAAGCAAGAGAAATGGCTTGGAAAGCCACAGTCAATAAGGAATTCATGTTAGTTGGAATACAAAAGTACATTGAATAGTGGAAGAGTGGTATGAACAAATGCGCTGCATACGCAGAGCATTCGGCCCATATGTTGATTATTGGAATCGCATTTTGTACGAGCTTCAGAACCCAATGAACGACAGTCCCACAGACTTGGTGGAAGGGTTTTGGCCGAAATACGACTGGAGACTTGCACCCGAGAATTCATTTTGCCAGGGGGTACAAATGAATCATGTGGATGCCATTCCTGAAGATGAGGAGCTTGAACCTTATTGCGTTCTAGCGAATGAAGCGCCACGGGAAAGATTTAACCCTTGGCGCAATGTACGCTCTGGCTCCTGGGTTCTTCTAAGACCCGAGGATCCAAGCGTATGTCCTGTTTGGCTAGGACGGACATTATCCGCCGTTCAGCTAGTCCTTGCTAAAGTGAATCACGAAAAGTTCTTGATCCAGTACTGGCAACCCGACAATTCCAAAACTGACCTATACTTGAAGTACCTTGACTGCTGGAATGGGAAATGGGTGGTGGAGAATACTGCTCCGACATGGGTCGACACAATTTGTGTAGTATACTCCACTTGGTCTAAGGTTCTTGATCCAAGGACAAAGACAACCCCTAGAAGATGTTGTGATGCTGCATTACAAAATTTCAATTGGGCCAATGAGGTTGACCCTTGATCAAGTACCTTCCTTCAGATTTCTATGTCATCCCAGCATCGCCCGATCTGTCACAAGTTCCGGGTTTCTTAGTATTGCTTTTATCGGGGGATCCTACGATGTTCCTCAACATCATCCTTGTAGACTGTTAGTGTCGTCCATGAGTTGCCGTTTTGTGGTAGTGGTCATTTTTTCTTTATTTTGCTCTCAGCGTGGGATCCCACGATATGCTTCAAGTAACTCGCACTATGTATTATTATTATTTTTTGAATGTAGACCTCGCCCACGTACTCGAGATAACCCGGCCGAAAAAATCAGCCACTTTCTCACCCTCATCCGTTCGCAGTTTCAAAACACGACTCTTGAATTCGAGTCCAGTACGCGGGCAGGAGTGTTCAGATTGCTATGCAAGTAAATCCAGCATTCGCGTGGGCCAGTGAACCCTTGATATGTGGAACGCCATTCACCCCTAAAACAATGTTACTAGAGAAGGTTGGGTGTAGTAAGGAAAACAGCCATTTTTGGTCAAGCAGACATTTGGGGTTAATTACTATTAAGGAGCACACTTGTTGTGTTCAAAAAACTGAAGCAGTTATTCCATAAGAACAAGGACAGCAACAACATGACAATCAACACAGATTAGATTTGGAGGATCATTAGTGCATTGCCTAGAATCAGAAATAAAAACCATTTTTTTCAGTTTCAACCGTACAAAAGTTTGTGAAACTAGTAGATCAATGTGTGCAAAAGAAATCAGCATGTTTGACCGCGCGGATTGTAAGATTATAACGTTTGAAGTGAGAAAAACTACTTTTTTTCATTCCTGCAAAACAAGGTTGCACGACTAGATTATTTGACTTTGAACTTTTTTAGCTTTAAATTTTTGCACCATAATGTTCACGTGAACATTCTTAGAGAGATGGAAGACACTGTGTGTAACATTTCTGAGCTAGCACCTATTAGTTCTCTTCTCTAATTTTCATCTCCTTCTGCCTCGTCTAATGCTGTTGTGATATACATGCCACACGGGATGTAACCACCTACCGTTACAGGACCTCCTAATTATATTAACGGTATTCCCCACAGGGAAACACAGTTCACAGTTTTACGCTCCTCTTATCTCGCTCTGACGTTCACTCACCAGAGCTCGTTTACTCCTGAACTCAACACGTTATCAGCACGATACTTTCTAGCTCGCAGGATCAATCTCTCTTCTCCCCCATTCCTGTCATGACTGCGCGCACACTAGTTATTGCTTAGAGATAGCCTATGCGCCACAAGCGCCGTAGTTGAATTTTTTTTTCCAGAATCTTGTGTCTTCATATGTCAAAAATTGTTCTTTTTCTACAATGTTGTTCTTGTAACAAAAATGGTGATTTTGGAGAAGTTTGGTGAAAAACTTAGCTTAAAACTTTAGGAGGTAACTACTAGAACTTTCTAGAATTTTGTAAATAGTTACACTATTGTATGTAGTACTTAAAACATAAGAAATAGATCAGCTTTATCAAATATTGTATAGTAGCTTGTGAGATTTTTTCTTGGATTATTATTATAATCAATTTGGAGGATTATTTTGGTACTTGCCTTTTGAGGGATTTTGGAGTAGAGCTTTTGAATTAGAATAGAAAATGTTGAGGAAGAACCTAATTGAGTAATTCATACCATGGGAAATTTGAAAAAACCAATTTTAGAAACCTATCCCAATTTGAAATTTGAAATATCAACATAAGAATCTAAAGATACATAAATATAGAAAGTAAATACATAAATATACATTTAAATTTTATGTATTTATATATTTATTCTTTGAATGTGTGTATAAAATAAACTTGAAGTAGGGAAAATTCTAAATTGGGGTATGAAAATGAAAAATATTAAAGATAGGGGTACAATTTCAAAATAATTACAAATAGGGGCACAATGTTAAAATAATTTGAATTTTTTTGGTAAGTTTTTTTGGTTTACAATTGGTTGATTTAGATACATCACATTAAATGTTAGCTAACTTCCAAAAAAATGACAAGTCTCTCTAAAATTTGCCATCCCCTTTGCTAAAAGTTGCCATCCCTTATGCAAAAACTTCTTTATTTAGACTTGATTGGGAGAGGCTTTTAAGTTTTTAAAAGGTTAACTAACATTTAACATGATGAACCTAAATCCACAGGTTCTTAAACCAAGATAACTTACAAAAAAATTCAAATTATTTTGAGCGTGATTTTGAGATTGTGTCCTTGTTTGTAATTGTTTTGAAATAGTGCCCTTATTTTTAGTAATTTTTATTTTCAGGCCCCTATTTGGAATTTCTTCTTGAATTTATTCATCATGCAAAATTTGAACATATGCAACTAGTTTTTTTAAATGTGAGGAATTATTGTTTTCATCTAGATAGCCCAACCTAGAAAGTATATTCTTACATGTGGCTAAACATTTTAGCTGAAATTCTAAGCCTACCTTAAACTAGTGAATTTATGCACATATAAATACTTGTATATATGGTCTCTAACTGAGAATAGAGTCAATGCACGTCTATGTAAAGAGAGTCTAGGCACTAAAGGGGCTAGTCAAAAAAAAGGACTAGAGCACTCTTGTGTCATAATGTGAGGATTGTCCTTTTCAAAATAAACAATGTAGGCTTGTGTAAAGTATGTGAAATAATAGTATTATATATAGATGGATAGGAGGTAATTGCATATAATTTGTAAGCCTAAATCCAAGCCAATTTCTTTACATGGAGATTTTTTTCATTATAATGGATGGCAAATGTATTGCTCATAAACAATAGCTAAATAGCATGCAAGATATTCTAGTAAGGTTATCATCAAAGATTTAGTTCTAACTTTATCCTTGATATGGTTTAAAACATTAGAAAACAATACTTTTGTTCATACATGCAAGGATACAAGACCTTTTTGCCACATTTAACTAAGTATAAATTATCAAAAGTTCATAAGTAGTATTTATGGAAATGCGTTGGCTTGCAAAATAGTGGGAGGTACTTGCAAGATATTAGGCAATACTTCCAAATCAAAAAACAAATGAATATTTGAGAGGTATCTATGCAAAAAAGTTAACAAACCTTCAAAATTTGAGAAGAGAAAAAGTCCAAAAATTTCATGACTGTACAACCCATAAGTAGTTATATGTGCCACCTATTCAAAAAAGCTGAATTTTTTAAACTAGTATATAAAATTCAAAAGTTCCAATATAAAGACAAGGTTTTCAATGCTAGAAAACCAAATATAAAACTTTCAAATTTTTATATTGAATCTATCATTTGTAAATTTTCTCTAGTAGAATTCCAACTTGGTACAATTTTGTAATAAGTATATGCACAACAACAAATTGAAATATATCCACCATAATAATAGGTTATTGTCCTCATATTATGCAATTTGAACTCATATATTCAATCATTTATAAACTTCTATAACTGATCAAACCTTTATTGTTGATGTTTATGACCGTATCATAGAGTTTCTTGTGCAAATTTCTAGATTGCTTCACTTTTTCTACTAGCATAATAAAATCACAAATCTTCACATGACCTACCTAAGAGGAAGGCCTAAGAGTAAAGAAAAACAATGATGTTTGTTGAGAAATGTGAAGACTTGCAAGGAAATGCATACAATTTTTTCACAAAATTTTGTATACAATTTAAAGATTCCAAAATGTAAGTGACGTGCTGCCTCCCGAATTTGATGTACTCTGCACGCATCCTATGTTTGGCCCCGAGAGTGGCAAGGGCAGTTGGGCTGGATTACCTTTTGTGTACGACAAGGTTCGCATCAGCAATGGTAGACGGTCGAGATCCGCTGACAAGTTCCTGGATATTTTTGCCAATGAGGTAAAATGTTGTAGACTTTTGAAACTGTACAAATTGGTGTGACTATTATCCCCTGAATGTTCAATCTAAAGTACAGAAATTCCACTTTGGAAGCCAATAATCAATTCTTGTCAGTTACAAAATATACTGTTATTCTCATAGATGTAGGGTGTGGTCTTTTCTTTTTGTTGGTATATATGTTTTACCTTCCTTGAAGCGTCCTGAGTGATTTGTTTCAACTTTTACAATCCGGAAGTGGTCACCTTTGGCTCTTTAGGCACTAGAGTTCAATGTTATTTTTTTCTCATGTCTTTGAAGCCAGTAGGTTGCAAGGAAAAGTGGTCTCAACTTTTAATAAGGCAGAAGATAAGCGCGCTTTAGTTTTACATAGGAAATAGATTGGACGAGCACGTTCAAGAGTGCACTCTTGGCTTCGCTATTATTTGTTTTTACTGAGTCTATATAAGCTTCTGGGTTGGTTTAGTGGTAGTTGGTATAGGCATCTTTGTGCCTGACGTTTGTCTGGGAATTTATCTCAGGGTTGTCGCATGGTGGGGATGACATGTGGAGAGCACGATCGCTATGCAGCAGGCAGTCAATTCATCACTCACACTGTTGGCAGGTTGGTATTGTCACTCTCCCTTGTTTTCTTTGGAAAGAAAAATGTTAGTCATTGATACACGATGAGCCAATCTGGTATTGTGTTCGCTTGGTAGATTGTTCAGTTGTGTGAACCTCTCTCAATTTAGAGAAAGATAATATTCGTAGTTGCTTCTCCAAAACAAAAGAGGTTTGAAGTCCTGGGCTGAAGTAGTTGCATGTTACATGCAGGGTGCTTGGAAAACTTGGTTTGGAATCAACGCCAATCAACACCAAGGGTTACGAGACACTTCTAGGACTTGTAAGCCATCATTTTTCTTTTGTTTTTGAATCGATTCTACTGAAGAAAGAGGCCCCTGTTTCAGTCGGTATCACAGAACGTATGTACGAAGGAAATTTAAGCAATAGTATCTGTATTAGATCGGCGTTGTTGATGAATGAAAGAAGTAGTTTTTCATTTTGGTTTCCAATAAATCGTCTTTAATTAGGATACTGGTTTATGGATAAGTCTCAAATGCGAATTGCAGCTGAAAAGATCGAACCGTGAGCAGGTTGAGAACACAGTAGGTGACAGCTTCGAGCTCTACTATGGGCTGTTCATGTACAACCCGAATGCCACTGAGGAGGTAACGAAGGGCCTTTGTTGCCACTCTTTCGAACATTGCTGAGTTAATGACATGCTGTGACTTCCAAAATCCTTCTGCACAGCGCGATTCTCAAAATGACACCGATAATTAAAGGAGGATTTCTTGTAAAGGGTTTTTGAGCTCGTCTTTTTGATGCACTAATTCTAATGTAGCGCTGAGTTTGTCGGGCGTATATGAATTGGGTCCATAGCCTGATCTTTAAAGTTTGGCTCTTGTTTTATGATTGTTTTGACATTACACTGGGTAGTTCTGTATCAGCGTTGAAAGTCTTAAACCTGCTAGTGCACAAGTACTGCGTACTTGTAGATGACATTCCCAGAAGTTGGTTCCAGATTGTTGCAATTTGTACTTTCAAGAATGGATTTGCAAGACAGTAGATCGTTACATAAATCGTGAGGCAAGCAAGCAAGCAATAGAGATTTTAACACAACACGACGTGTTATGCTTGCAGCTGGAGCGGCTGGAGCTGGCGTTTGACTCCATAAAGAAACAGCTTTTTGGGCTACTTCATGATGTATTGAGGAAGCAGCTATTCGGTGGAGCGGATGTAACCGAAGCGACTTCGAAGTCTTTACCCAGTAACGGAGACTCACGGCTTGAAACATCGACTAATGGCGAGTCCGAAGGCATTAGCAGTTCCAGCGCTGCTCCGCCTGTGTTTGAGGCAGTCTTGAATAAGTCCATTGATTTGGAGAAAGACCCTGATTCTTTCTCCAAGAGCCTGAAGCAGTAAGATTTTCCTGTCTAGAACATGTGAGGGATTGTATCAAAGAGTTTTTAAGAGACGTACGTACGCTGATGGAGCTTTTTCTTTTTGATCAGCTTTGGCACTCACTCACTGCCTTCTGCAGTGCTGCCAATTATAGTTGAATAATTGACTTCATTGAAGTTCTAAGGAACTCGGAACGTCTCCCTTTCTACCACTCTTCCATGGACGAGTAGGAGACTAAGGCTTTGGCATATTGCATACGGTTGATGCATCATACTTATTCTTGCAAATGTCTTTGATCATGCAGTGAAGTAAATGAATTCTCCATTTGCATTGTTATGCTGATTCTTTTACTTGCACTACATACATGGAGTAGAGACACCTCATTTTTTGAAGGTGGTGAAATAATGCCCCTTGTATGAAGAAAGTAGGTGAACCACTATTTTGATGCTATTTGGCAGAGTTTACATGTCAATTCCAAATCACATTGTATAGCAACTGGCTCCTTCAAACTGACATAGGCCTCCTATTATCTTGTTATTTTCTTAGGAGCACTTCACTTTATTTCCTTAATCCCAAGTCCGAAATGCTTACAGCAGCATTTTAGAAATTCTAGCTCCAAGAAAGTAGGACTTCAATTCCAAGAGTTACTCCGTAGGTCTTTGCAAAAACTGAAACCCAACTTAAGAGCCCAATGCCAACCTTTAGTAACTTGTGAGGGTGTTTTTTAGTATTTCTTTTGTCCTTTCCAATCCAGCAAATTTGGAACGCTTTGAATTGGAACTTGTAGAGTGAGTACAAATGGAACGTATAGTGAATTCTTACAATTGTATTTGCTATTTTGTAAGCAATGCAATTATCAAAGTGCAACCACCAAATTCAAAGAAAAACTTTAATTCCAAATATTGACCAATTTTTTTAAAAAATGATTGAAAACTCAACAATGAATGAACTCTAATTTGTATGACAAACACATTCCAAGTAAAATCAGCCCAAAAACACATTTGAACTTTGTTAAATGATGAAATTTTAGTGTAAGGGCTCGCACCCAAGGGAAATCTTCACTTTGTTCTCAAATTATTACCCCTCTTTCCAATGTGGTAGTTTTTCATAGGCTCTTCAATGATATTATTCATCACACTTTTTAGTGCTCAAGGGGTATGCTTGTACCTTAGCTTCCACCAAAATTAATTGAAAAAAGATATGGAGGACATTAAAATTGAATGCTAAAGTTAACTTGAGCTTGCAACTTCTCAAGAAAAAAACCCTTAAAACAATCAAATATATGCCTTTAGCAGGGTTTCAAAGTTTTATGACACCCAAATTGGGTGCATTGGGCACTTAGGAGTTAAAACGGAGTTGGTGGCATAAAAGATGGTCATTTTTGATGGTTCCTTTTTGTTTAACTTTGGACATGGAGAAAGTGTGAAAATTGTTAGTTTTTTTCTTGCTAAGAATTTTTTGAACTCTCAAGAAGGCCCTTAAGAAGTCTCAAAAAGGACCAAAAAGGATCCATAGACATGCACTTATTGCAACAAACAAATCAATAATCCCCTATTTCTGCCCACCCTTTGAGTTCTATGCAATCATGAAAATTATATTGATGTGCCATCTCAATAGGACAAAAATGTGGGTACAATAGAACCATAAATTCTATTTTGCTCTATTTCTATACATGAATGAAGTGCTTGGACAGTGACTAGTGAGTTTGTTTACATATTATATCAATGCAATGCCATTTGTATTGTCTTAGATTGTGGATAAGGTCCTTCACACAAGGATTAAATTTCCATTTTCTATTCATAGTTTTTGTGATGTACTATATAGTGCTCCTTTGTATGTTTATGTTCGGGCTTATTTTGCCCTTCAAAGAATTTTGGTAAAAATAGAGTATAATTTGCATTTCATGAACTTGAATCATGGTTTTCTAAATCTTATGCAATCTCAATCAAGCGTACCAAATTTTACTTCCAAAAAGTCAAACCCTTGTTTTTGGTAAATTGTTTTGTATTAAAATCAGTGAATTACATGAAAATTCATTGAAGAAATTTGGTGATGAATTTTTGAGATTTGATTGCATGGGTATGTAGGAAACATCCATCTACATCCTTTTCTTGTTGAGAAAATATCATTGAGTAACCCAAACATGATCTACAAAGAAGTCAATGTCAAATCAACATGGGGTGTGGTAGGACCACAATTTGTGAAATAGATGTCTCTATTTTTTAACTAGCTTTTGGTTAAGTGAACATATTGTCATGCTCATAGGTAAACATTTAGTCATAGCATATGAGTCAAATAGCAAAATATGACTAAAGTAAAGAAACATCTATTTTGCAAACTGTGGTCCTACCACACCCCATGTTGATTTGACATTGACTTCTTTGTAGATCATGTTTGGGTTACTCAATGATATTTTCTCAACAAGAAAAGGATGTAGATGGATGTTTCCTACATACCCATGCAATCAAATCTCAAAAATTCATCACCAAATTTCTTCAATGAATTTTCATGTAATTCACTGATTTTAATACAAAACAATTTACCAAAAACAAGGGTTTGACTTTTTGGAAGTAAAATTTGGTACGCTTGATTGAGATTGCATAAGAATTACCAAATCATGATTCAAGTTTATGAAATGCAAATTATACTCTATTTTTACCAAAATTCTTTGAAGGGCAAAATAAGCCCAAATGTTAACATATTGAGGGGCACTATACAATAAAAAAGCAATAAAAGGTAGAGCCACTTCACACTTTCTAACGGCCTAGGTTCAATAAAGGTTAAGGGTGTCAAATCTTAAGGACCTTGTGGAGGGTTCACAATTTTGCTAATGGTGCGCATGAAATAGGTTTGAACTTCACAAGCGCCTTGTAAGGATCTCAAATTTTGCCAAAATCTTTCCTCATCTTTTATTGGCTATTGCATGCCCTCGGGCCTCGGGTGCCAGAGAGCTTAATATTGGGACAATTTTTGGTGTGGGTACCTGATTAGACACCCAAAATCAGATTCAGGTTACAAGAAAGTATGAGAAAGGCAACTTGAAGGTCTTCATCAAAGGCAAGGCTGGGTAAATGGTACATGACACATGACACATGACACACTGCTTGCTGTGCTCAGTGTAAGCTTGAGCTGCAAGGGTAGAGAGGCCATCAGCATCTCTGGTAAATTTCTGCTGTGCCATGAACCATGTCTCCAGAGCACATCATGCCAGGGCTCTTTCATTTGTGCAGGTCTCACATGCTGCCGTTTACTCTTGACATTGCCTCCCTCTCCACCTCAATTGAAGAGCCTTGATAGTTGGTCTGGGTGGAGTGGAGGGAGTACGTGTTAACCCTTAAACGTTCCCTGGGAACCGTACATATGCTGACGTTTAAGTGTCATTTGCTACAAATAAGAAATTTTATTTTGGGATCTCAAGTAGCTCACTAGAACCGCATTGATTTATTCTTCAATTTCTTTATTGGTCTCAAATGTAGTAGAGGTGTCAATCCACTCCAAATACAAGAAAAATATCTCGTATTGTATTGGTCGCAAATGGTCATTGAAACGTTTAGGGGTTAAGGTAAGAACACCCATAACCGTCACTGTCCCCATAATCATCAATCTCTGAAAATCTTGAAAAACTTGTGGAAGCAAATAGATGTAATGACAAGGATATACAACATGTGTACATAAAGTCTTAAAAGTGGTTATGGGGGCAATGGCAGTTTGCTCTTTTAAAATTCACAACTCATTCTCACAATATCCAAGTAATACATTTGAAAGTGCAAACTAATTGTTTTTTTTGTTCCTAATAGGATCCTATAATTTGCTAGTTTTTTTATTAATAGTCATCATGTTCAAAACCCTCAATTTTCTGTTTATGGGTGCTCCTACCTTACTGTCGCAATATTGTGCCAAAGTTGCACAAGTATGATGGGAGTTTTTTCTAGAGTCCTCAGTAATTTTGCTCCTCTCGCAGCAATGCACTGAGTGTGCACCAACAGTCACCAGTTTCATCCTCGTCTGACCAAAGTTTTCAGGTTTTTTTCCACTAAAGTCGTTCGGACACCAACTATATTGCCTTCAAATACAAAATTTGTACTTAACCCCTAAAGGCCCAACTGTCCCCCGAGGGGACAAAGTGGATTTTGGGCATGTCCCTAGAACTAAACTATATTGTGTAATTTTTTGAAACTTTTATTGAAGGTGGAGAATTGGACCTAAGTAGGCATCTAATTTTTTTGTCATTCTGACATTTGACAAAGAAGTTATGCCATATTTTTTGCTGCCCAGGGGAGGGAGGGCAATCCGGGCAATCCAAAAACTTTTTAAAAATCATATTTTTGAAATTTTGAAATTTGAAATTGGTTCTTTAGATTTTTTAATGAGTGGGAAGCTTTGAATCATTCAACTTCAATCAATGAGATGAAAGTTATAAGGTGTTTTACTTTGTGGACATTTATGGATTCTCTACTCTGAAATAAACTTTGAAGTCCTTTATTTTACTCAATTTTCAATATTTTGAAAAAACAAAAAATACCAAAGGAAGAAGATTGTTTATCACAACATTATGTCCGTTGGGATTTTCATTTTTTATTTCAATAATTAAATAATTATCAATTTAGTGTTTTGACTAATTCTCTACTTCTTTTTGCTTACTGATCTTTCCCATGTGTTGTATAGTTCCAATTGGTTTGAAAATTCTCCCATACATACCTAACTTGATCTCCTACATGGGAAAAATAAACCTCAACTTTGTGTAGAGCAACTTTTTTGATATAAGAGTGCTCAAAAATTCCTGAAATTTCTAGACAGCAGGAAAAAAGGTTGTTTTTTGCACTTTAGATGTAAATATCTCCCTCCTCTCCATCTAGAATGACCTAATTTTTTTTCCACTAGTACTTCTTCTAGTCTAAGGCAAGATCCTACGATTTGGATTTGCAAAGCAAACTTTACTACCTAATTTTAAAAATAAACCCCCCAAGTGGTAGTTAACCCCTAAAGGACCATTGTCCCTACGGGGGACAAATGGGATTTCGGGCATGTACCTATGGCTAAACTACTTTGCATGAGTTTTTGCAACTTTTATTGAGGGTGAGGAATTCCTAGATCTACGTGGGAGTGTAATTTTTTCTTCATTTAGACATTTATTGAAGAAGTTATGCATGGAAATCCAAAAAATGGTGCTCCCCGGGCAGCCAAAAACTTTTTTAAAAATTTCATTTTTTCAAATAAAAATCTGAAATTGTTTTTTTAGATTTGTATGGATGTGGGGAGCTTTGAACCATTCAATTTTGATACTTGAGATGAAAGTTATGAGAAGTTTTAGTTTGCGGGTAGGTGTGGGTTTGCTCTAAAAAAAAACTTATAAACTTCATCTGTGAATGCAAATTCAACATTTTTTCAAAACAAACTATTGGAAAGGGTGAAGATTGCTTGCTAGAGCAATCTCACCATTGGGATTATTGTGTTTTAATTCCATTGCAAGGTTATTAACACTGTAAGATTTTGTTCAATCTCAAACCTTCTTCTATTCAATGATTTTTTTAAGAATGAAAATTAAGTATTTTTTGTTTTGGTTTCTTTTCAAAGACTCTCAACTCAATTCCTCAACATCAAAAAATAAACCTCAAAACTCCATGGTGCAAAAATTTAAAGCTAAAAAAGTTCAAAGTCAAATAATCCAGTTGGGCAAGGTGCATAAATGCTTGTTTTTTAAACTTCAAACGCAAATATCTTGCAATCTTTGCGGTCAAAGTTTCTAAGATTTTAATGGCACATTCTTATGCAAGTCTAGTACAATATCCTATGGTTAAAAATGCAAAAAGACCAATCTTCAAACTTTTTTACTCTTTGCCATAAAAGTGGTAGTTGTGAGTGTCTTTTGACAAAATAAAGGCCTCGGTCCTTTAGGGGTTAACAATGAGTTTCACTGAAAGAAAGGGCCTGGGCCTTTAGGGGTTAATAGACATTTTTCATGTTGTAAAATCGTCTAATTGAAACCTGATGTACTCATTACTGTTGCTGAATATGGTATAGTCCTTTGTCACATGAAGGCCGAGAATTTTACCTAACTCATCGAAGTTTGAGTTGAGATTGGTAATAAAAGCTTGCAAACATCAAATGAAAAGAAAAGAAATTTAGGATTCAAATGAAAAGAAAATTAGATTTGATGTTCAAAATTTGTTACCTTCACCAAATGATTCTATTGACAGTATTGCAATACATTGTTCTAGATTTATGAACACGTACCGACAATTTGAAGCATTTTGCTATCATGGTGTCTATTGCTATCAGTTTAAAATATTTATGCGGCCTGCTCATGGCCACTTGCATCACATTCTTTGGGTTTGTTGTTGCTATAAAAACTTTTGATGCTTCTATTTAATACAAATTTTGCACAAAAGGAACTCTATCCTATGTTGAAAAGTTCACACTTACACCTTGCAATGCTAATAAGTATTATAAGAAATTATATTCTAGTCTAAAAAATGGATTCCAACTAACGTTAGCCCACAACTCTTCAAAAGTTCCTTCCATCTATTCAATGAACCCTTCTAGCTTGAACAAGCACGGTTATTTGCACGTTATTGCTTCTCCTAAAGTCCAAGTAATTTCCATTTTTATTTGTTGTATAAACCAATTAGATCTTACATTATCGTCATATTAAGTAATTTGGGAAAAACGGAGGTGCCAGTTTGTACTCCGCCTAAAACCCAAAATGTCACCTCAAACCAAATTTGAAGGTGTCAGAATTAGTCTAAGCCACTAAGTTTTTTTCCCTCGCAAATTCCTCCTCTCAGGTGATGACATGTGTACTAAAAAAATGCTGGAACTCAATTTGGGGAGATCACCCAACCTTCAAATCAGTTTGGGGTGATCACCCCAAACCTTCAAAAGTCCCAAAATGTACAGTTTGGCCCAAATTACTTAATATAACGTTCATTGAAGAAGGATTGGTTGAAATCTATTATAAATGGATCTTGGAGGCCTAACTTACTTGCCAATTCATTTTTTGTATGGGTTGATATATGGTCCTAGTAACAATAGAATATAAATAGTTGTTGATGGATTGCCAACGATGGAATGCACAACTAAATCCACAAAAAGTCCAAAAATATAAAACAAGTTTATCCCGAAAGGGCCAACTGTCTTCTTGAGAGACATTTGTTTTTTTGGGCATCTACCTACATATTTTCTAATTTGTATAAAATTTTAAAAAACTTTTATTAAAAATGGGGAATTCAAAAACCTATGTGAACATCTAAATGTTTATTTGTTCCAACATTCAACAAAGAAGTTAGTATGCAAATATTTTTAACCTCTAGATGCCCAAGGCCTTTCTAAACTTTTTGGCATTTTCAGGAAAGTGAGCAATCAACCAACCACTACAAGGAAGACTGTCCAAAATGACAGCATTATGTCCAAATTGACAAGTCCAATTGACTAAAAGTGTCCAATTTGACAATTTTTTTGTCATTTTGGACACTTCTAGTCAATTGGACCTGTCAATTTGGACACACTTTCTTGTAGTGAACCTTTTCATAAATCTCATCAAGCTTATAGTTTGAAAGATTATAATGTTTGTACATGAGGGTGTTAAAACTGCAAAAGTGACTTGAAGTTTTCTAATCATCATTTCACATTTCAAACCTAAAAATTTGGTCATTAATAAAATACAAGGTTTAAGGTCATTACATGCTTTAGTCAATTTACAGCTTCCCAAATCTACCCATGTGTTTTTTTGAATGGATTGCTAATGCGGATTTTTCTCCAAGCTATAGTGTATTTGAGGCTCATTTTCAAGATCTTCCAACACTAGAAAACTCAAGATTGTAGTGAACACCCTTGTACAAAATCTTGAGAAGAAAATTATCAATATTCATTTTTTAAATCAGATTTTTGATGTTGAAAATAGACTTCAAAAATAACTAATGCTTAAAAGAAAATACTAGAAACGGTGATTTGATAAGGTTTTATTAGCCTTCAAAGATTTGCAAATTGAGTGCCTTGGGCATTTAGGGGTTAATGGGCAAAGTTGCAGCTCATAGGGTCCCTATTAGCAACTCTAGACCAACCTTGAAACTGCTTGGGTGTGTTCCTATAATGGCACTTGATGGTTCCAATTCCAACCCTCCCAAAATAGTTTAGCAACTGACATGTGGCAGGATTTGTTTGTGCAAGTAGATTTCACTACTCCACTATGGGTTCAACAATGTGTGATGAAACCCTCAAAAGTAGAGTGCAAAATTGGAGACTAATCAGGAATGGGTGTGTCTACCTTAGCATGTTGAAATGCTAATCCCACAAAAAAAATTCTGATTTTTCCAAGACCTCAAAGCACCCAAAACCTTAAACAATTGGGTATGGGTAAGATAGGAGGCTCAAATTCAAAGTGGGCATTTTGAACAAACCATGTAGGGGTCACAAAATCAATGCACAAAGGTTCTCAAATGGGTCACATTTCTATGTTCAGAAATTATACTTGTTTATGCACTATTTTAGGAATTAGAGAGAGTGATATGGGCCACTATTGCGTATGCTTATTGGTCATAATTGTGTTTAAATTTGTCATTCAGCAAAATATAGATATTTGTCATACAAAAATAAATGAAAACACGTTTTCAATCATGATTTGAATATTAGAATATGAAATGGGTGCTTGCATGCTTTAAGAGCCTTATTGGATTTTTTTTGGCTTTGTAGTAATTACTTAGGATTCATTTGTTCCGTTCAAGGTAGCAACACCCATAACCATCACTATACCCATAACCATTACCTCTAAAATCTTGGAAAATCTGTGGAAGGGAATAATTAGATGTAATTACAAGAATGTACAACATTTGAACATGAAACCTTAATGTTGGTAGTAGGTGTAGTTAACGTCATATTCATTAAATTGGGAAAACAAGATTTCCAAATTGCACTTCATCTTAAACCCAAAAAATTACCTTAAAAAATATGAGCCATTAAGATTTTGTCCCTCCCAAAATCCTCCTCTCAAGTGAGGGTGGAGAAGTCCCAAAATGAGCGTTTAGTTCCAATGAATATGGCCTTAATTGCAATCAACTCTTTAAAAACTCACAACTTATTCTCACAATATCCAAATAATACATTCAAAAGTGCAAACTTATTATTTTTCTCTTCCTAATAGGATCCTATAATTTGCTAGATGCTTATCAATAATCATCATGTTCAAAACCCTTAGTTTAACGGTTATGGGTGTTGCTACCTTACAAGTTGCCTTTGCATCATGAATGCTACCACCTATGATCAAAAATAGCTACCTATGCACCTTTTGCTTTTAGAAATTACAGTTAATTCATACTAACTTGAGAAATTTCAAGTTAGATGGCCACAAAATCGTCTCTTCTCTTCTTTAACCCCTAAAGCACTAAGCTCATTTTTCACCAAAACCTCTCAAAAACTGCCATTGCTAGGACAAGTACCAAATTTTAGAAAAAAAACATTTTTTGACAAATGTAGCTGTAAGATCTTGTACTACACACGTATAAAAAGATGTGAAAAAAAATTCAGGAGTTTTCACCATGTACATTGTTAGATATTTCAGTTTGAATTGACAAAAAGCCATTTTTTGTCTCTGCAAAAATCCGGGCAGCTGCACTTCACAAGGTCATATTTGTATAAAAAAAACTCCAAAATGATTGTAATTTTTTGGATTTGTTCTTCAAAGCAAGTTGGGTACACACATAAAAAATTTCAAAACATTTGGAATTGTAAAACACATGGAAAAAAGGTAGTAAGTAAAAATAAATAGAGAATGATTCAAACCACTAAATTGTTAATAACTTAAGTACAAAAATGCAAAATGCCAATCCCAATGGTTACAATGTTGTGATAAAGAACCCACATCTTTTGGTTTTGTTTTTTTTCTAAAATATTGAAAATTGAGTAAATTAATGAACTTCAAAGTTTATTTTAGAGTAGAGAATCTAGAACTACCCGCAAACAAAATCTCCTCATAACTTTCATCTCATTGATCAAAATGGAATGATTCAAGGCTTTCCAATTACATATAAATCTAAAGAACCAATTTCCAAAAAAAAAAATCAAAAAATGTAATTTTTCAAAATAAAAATTGGCTGCTCGAGAAGCAAACAAAACGACATATTATGCAATAACTTTTGGGCCATGAAGCCAAAAGTTATGAAAATTGTTGGCCTTAAAGCTACTCCTTGGTCAAATCATGTGTGAAAATTTCAAAGAAAAAAAAATGAAAACCCCATTGGTAGTGAGCTACCCAAAATTGCTATGTTGTCAAAAAAGGGGGTCTAGTGCTTTAGGGGTTAACTTTTGACCAAAAATATTTCCATATTTTACCAAGTTGCCTTGATTTTTCATAGAAACGCACTGTAGCTTAGATGGTCCATCCACGAGCCTCCTACCTTATGTCGCTCACAACTTTTTGGTATGGCTCGTACAGAAAGTGTGTATGAAAAAGCCCCCGTGGGGGAAAAACCGGGATCGTCCTGGTTCAAGAGCGACCAGAAGAACCGGACACAATTCTAATAGAGGAAATGGGAGACCATAACCGGATTCCGATCGACATCAGCACGGAAATCCGAACAGAAATTTCCGGACAGGACGTGGTACACTTACCGAAGCAAGTAAGCTTTAGTGACAAACCGGTTGTCATTAATCCGGAGGTGCGTCCGCATGAGTACAACATCATTCAGGATATTAAAGATCAGAAGGCGAATGCGACCATCGGACAGCTGGTGCATGATAATGTGATGTACCAGAAGTTGATCCGAGATGCTTGGACCCGAAAACGGAAGAAGAAAGTGAAGTTGCCGGCGGTTGCGGTTAACTTCTCCCAACCGGAAGATTCCGGTGCACCGGAGATCGGCGTGGAGATAGAGGGCTGTGTGATTCCGAAAGTTCCGATTGACGGTGGTTCCGGAGTAAACCTGATGCTGGAAGATACGGCATTTGATCTAGGCTTCACCACATTTGAAGCTACGGAGCAAGTTCTCCGGATGGCGGATCAGTTGCGAGTGAATCCGGTTGGCAGACTTTCTCAAGTACCAACCCGGATAGGAGAAAAGAGCTACCTGCTGAACTACGTCATCATCCGTGTTCAGAAGGGCCGACCTTTTTCGATGCTACTCGGAAGACCATGGTTGTATTTGGCGGGAGTACTGGTAGATTGGGGAGCTAGAGAGTTGGTGGTAGGGAAACCTCCCACTCGGATCCCTTGGGCAACGGAGAAACATCTGGGGGAGACGAGCAAATCGGATGGTTACACGACTGACTGGTCGGGACCAGAAGATTCTGTGACCAGCTACTATGTCGATCCATTCCAACACCAGTCCGAGGCGAACTACGGATTTACCGATGCTGTGCTGGAACACGAACCGGATGGAGTTCCTGAAGCCACGCTGGAGGATAGATCGCTCAGTGAGTCAAGTGCGCCTCTCACAACAGAGTGGATTGCTCAGCAGATCCAGACCGGAAACCTTCCGACCCCATCTGGTGATAGAGAAGACTCCGGTTGGGGAACTTTAGCCATCTTTCCGGAAGAAGCATATCCGGAAAAGATCAAACCGGTTGTTTCACCGACGGAGTATGAGAAGGAGAGCATTGCACCAGACAAGAGCCTGTACCTCAGTAAGCTCTTGAAACATCAGGAGAAATCCAGTTACACTAAGCTCCTCAAGGAATATCTCGATGTGTTTGCTTGGGAACCCTCCGATCTGACAGGGATACCCGCTCACCTCGGAGAGCATCGGATCGATTTGTTGGAAGGATCTGTTCTGATCCGGCAGAGACAGTACCGGCTCAACCCCAAGTACTCATTGATGGTGAAGGAGGAGATCGATAGGTTGCTGGAGGCGGGTTTTATCTATCCGGTTCTCAACTCGGAATGGGTGTCTCCAATCGTGGTGGTTCCGAAGAAGGTAGGAGCGGACGGAAAGGTGAAGATCCGAGTGTGCCAAGATTTCCGGAAGTTGAACACCGCCACAAAGAAGGACTACTTCCCTCTTCCATTCACTGACATCATACTGGACAAAGTGGCCGGACATGAGTGTTACAGCTTCCTGGACGGATTTTCCGGTTACAACCAGGTAGTCATCCGGTTGGAAGACCAGTTGAAGACGACGTTCACGACAGAGTGGGGAACGTTTGCCTTCAACCGGATGCCTTTCGGCTTGTGTAATGCACCCGGAACGTTCCAGAGGCTTATGATGGACATCTTCAAAGATTTCCTCCGGCACTTCATCGAAGTATTCATAGACGATTTTGCCGTCTATAGTGACCGGAAGAGTCACCTGGACTGCCTCAAGATGACACTTCAAAGATGTCGGGAGACGAAGCTCAAACTGCATCCGGGCAAGTGTTTTTTCGGGATGAAATCCGGAATCCTACTCGGACATCTAGTGAGCGGAACCGGATTGCAAGCTGATCTAGAGAAAGTGAGGGTGATGCTGACCCTGCTATCCCCGACAAATGTTAGGGAAATCCGCGGATTTCTGGGATGCGTTGGCTACTACCGGCGGTTCATCGATGGATATGCCAAGAGGGCGATTCCGCTCATGGAACTTCTGAAGAAAGATACGGAGTTTGTCTGGACCGGAAGGAGACAATCAGCCTTCGAAGATTTGAAGACCCAGCTGGCTAAAGCTCCGATCCTATCCGTTCCGGATTGGGATCGGGAATTCCATGTCACCATTGACGCATCCGGTTGGTGCTTGGGATCTATCTTGTGGCAGATTGATAAAGAAAAACGAGAGAATCCGATCTACTATGCGAGCAGACAGATGAGCTTGGCAGAGCGGAACTACACCACCACGGAACGTGAGGCGTTGGCAGTCGTTTACTCCTGCAAGAAGTTCCGTCACTACCTTTTGGGTTACAAGGTAATCTTCCACACCGATCATGATTCCTTGAAATACCTAGTTAACAAACCAGATTTATCGGGCCGGATTGCTAGGTGGATCTTGCTCTTACAAGAGTTCGATTACCAAGTTGTAGTGAAACCCGGAAAGGCAAATATAAACGCAGATTACCTCTCGCGTCAACGAGGGGCGAAATCCGTTTCGGACATATCTGCGGATTTTCCGGATGAGTTTCCAGATCTGACTCCAGATCCGGAAAATCGGAAACGACCGGATTCTCCTTCTGTTGAGATCTTCTACCTAAACGAGGAATCTCGATCAGATTATCGAGATGTTATCGACTACCTACTCCGATCAGTTTATCCAGAACTGATGAGTAGAGAAGAAAAAGAGATCTTTCAAAGGAAGGTAGCTCCTTACACTTTGATCAAAGGAGTCCTGTTTAAGCTAGGAGCGGATGACGTACTGAGGCGATGCTTAGAGCCACATGAGCGAAAGAAAGTCATCCGAGCTCTTCACGCTGGGGATTCTGGGGGTCACTTTGCTTTTGTGAGTACCGTCAACCGGATCTGCTCAACCGGATACTGGTGGCCATGCTTACACAAAGATGTTAGACAGTTTGTAAGGAGCTGTGATCAGTGTCAGCGTACCGGAGCACCATCTTTCCGGAACCACTGGCCATTGACTCCTATCATTCCGCTAGCACCCTTTGAAAAATGGGGAGTTGATTTCATTGGACCCATTTTTCCGGTCAGCACCGGAAAGAAGCGATACATAATTCTTGCCACGGATTACGCGACCAAGTGAGTGGAGGCCAAAGCGACCCGAAAGAACGACGCTGAAACATCCGCCAGCTTCCTGTTTGAGGATATCCTTATGCGGTTTGGGCGACCGCTAGAGCTGGTAAGCGACCGAGGTACTCATTTCCTCAACGACGTCATCATCAACTTAACCAGCAAGTATCTGATCAAGCACCGGAAGACAACTCCGTACAACCCAAAGGCAAACAGATTGACCGAACGGGCGAACGGAATCATTGGTAAAATCTTGAACAAGATGGTTTCCGCTCACAAGACTGACTGGGACCGGAAACTTCCGTCAGCTGTACACGCGTACAACACCACGGAAAAGACTACCACCGGTAAGACCCCGTACTTTTTGGTCTTTGGTCAGGAGGCAGTTCACGGAGTAGAGTTGGATGTGGAGACTTTCCGAGTCCTGGCAGCTCGGGTTACGAAACATGGGACGGAAACGCTTCCGCGACTTCTGGCTATTGAGGAACTGGAGGAAATCCGGAAGGAGGCCCTAGAGAAAACCCTGGACGTGCAAAACAAGCGCAAGGAAGACTTTGACCGGAAGCTCCCAGCAGATCATGGAATTCGGGAGGGGGGGCTGGTTCTTCTCTACGACAACCGCCATAAAGAATTTCCAGGTAAACTTCATACACGCTGGATGGGCCCTTTCCGAGTCAGTCAAGTCTTCCTGAACGGATCAATGCAACTCGAAAATCTGCAAGGAGAGTGGCTGGATACCCGTGTGAACGGGTCTAGAGTAAAGAGATACGAGGGTGCCTCTTCATCGGAAGAGAATCCGTGATGTTGTGTTCGCGGGGACGCTCACAGATGGGGAAGGGGTAATGTCACAATCCGATTTTGTGTTTTAGATAGAATTACAATAAATTCTGGAACGGAAATTAGCTTTAGCCATCCGATTCAGTTAGAAACTCCAATAAAACTAAAATAGAAACGGAAAGTAGGACTTAGCGGAACCGGATTCTTAAGGAACCGGAAGTGTTCAGTAACCGGAACTCTGCTGAATCCGGATCTGGACCGGACCGGATAGGAACGGGACCGGATGGTAGCTGGACCGGAAACTCGTCATCATGACGAACGGGGCTGGCAGAGGGTATAAATAGGAGGGCCCAGTTTTGTCAGTTATCTTTTCTGACTCTGCTGGCAGCGCGCTTCTTCCGCCTCAGAGCTTTTCCGCTTTCCCCCTCCCCTCCGTTTTTGTCTTGTGTGCACGTTTAGGTTGTGTAGTTTTGTGTGTTGCAGGAGTAGGGTTTCTGTGGCTTTGTAGGTTCCGGTTGAGATCGGAGAGTGACTGTGAGAATCGGGACGTGCGGCTAGGAGAGAAAGTGAGGTAGTACCGGAAAGGAAGAGTGATGAGCACTCGTCAGCTTAGGAAGAGAGGAGCGCCGGTGGGTACCCCAGCCGCAGATCTTAAGCTCCGGAAAGTAGTTCCGGTCTACCCCATGACGGACCAGGGGAAACTAGACCTGCACGAAAACCTGAGAACGATGGGGTGTCTTGGCCTGCTGACCAAGCCGTGGGGATTCAAAGAGGGCCGGATTGTAGGAGAACTCATGGGAAAACCCTCCAACCAGTACGACAACACCCCGCGCGCCCACCCGGAAACCTGGACGGAGGAATCCTGGAAGGCTGTCTACGATTTCCGGGCAGGCAGATACGGATTGGCGACCAGGAAGGAAGACTTCTATGTCGGCAGGTTCAAAGAGGGGATCGATCCGAAAGACGGCTTCGCCATTGAAGACTGCGTGGAGGATCGGGATCGGAACCTACTCCGGTTCATGATTCCGATCCTCTACCCGGAGAAACCGACGCGGGTGACCAAATCCGTCGGCAACACGATTTTCGGGGCCCTGAGCGGAGAACGGAGAGTAGACTGGGCCAAGGTATTTTCCGGCCTGGTACAGCGACTACTCACTGGTGTAGGGAAAAGCAGACCTACACCGATCTGTCCCTACCTCTACCACCTGTACAAGCATCAGCAGCTTTTGACGGTGGACGAGGAGAAATCCTGGAGGGTCCAGGAGAAGTTGACCCAGCACGGAAACTCGGATTCGGACGAAGAACTCGAGGACGAACCTCTGAGCGGATCGGAACCGGAGACGGATGAGGACGAGGACGAGCTGGGTACCATGCAACGGTCAAAGCGGAAGTCGACTCCGCCAGCCGGAAGGGGGACACCACCGCCAAGAAGAATCACATCGGAAAAGGTGACTACCCCGAGGAAGGGCAAGGGAGCAGCATCTTGGACGGATCCGGATGACCTCTGGGATCCGGTTATCAACTCCCTGAGCGAGATCCGGACGGACTGGGAAGTGAAGCGGATCATCCTCAACCAGATTGGGGAGCTGATGAAGGCGCCGATCAACAGCGACCTTCCGATCCGCGTGAAGGAGCAGATCAAGAATCCGAGTGAGGAGCAGCTACTCCGAGACCGGATCCGGCAATTGGAGGAGGAGGTCGGAGGCTTGAAGACCGAGGTCTCTGCATACAGAGCGGATTCCGCCAGCAATCGGGAGATGGCGGCGGAGACGAAGAGGGTAGCCGAAGCCATGGTGGCGATCCTGGGCCAAACCGGATCCGCCGTGACCAAGGCTAGGTTGTACGATGAGGGCGTTCTGGCCGTTCCGAAGCTGTCCACCACCCGGTTTGTGGAGTTGCTGAACGACTTCTCCCTGCAGGTACAGAAGATGATGGTGGACTCAAGGGAGGCAGCCATCCGGATCGAGGAATGCGCCACCAAGCTGACCAGAACCTCCTTCTTCAGGGAACAGAAGCTCACCGACTTCGTCATCCCGGGGGATTTCATGGGGGAGACGGATCTTTCCCTCGGGACTCCACCAACGCCCCCAACGAAGAAGCGTCGAACGGAGGCCGGGCCGTCCAATCCGATTCAGCTGGATTCCTCTCCGGAAAACCGACGCGGGGAAGCTGAAGATCCGGTTCCGATCCTCCAGTCGGAAGTAGTTGATCAGGAGCAGGCCAATCCCACGTTAGGACAAATTAGATCAGAGCAGGTCACCCCTAGGAGAGTATTTGGATCGGAATAGAATCCGGTCTGGTAGTTAGACTTGGACCGGAATAAAATCCGGTCTGAGTACTTTTGTAAACCGGATATCTGTACTTGATTTCCGGGACCTTTTTCACTTTTTGTATAATATATATGTCAGTCCTTGCAGCAAGGACTGGGTGAGTTTTTCCCTTCATTTTCTTGCGCTATTCTATTTGCTCCTAGTTGTGTATGTTTCCCAAAGTTTGGCCGATTTGCATGAGAGGGAGTTAGGAATGTGTGAGAAGTTTGGAGGGGGTTCTTTCCCTTGGGTGTTTTGGTTTGATTGTATGTGTGATTGAGCGGGTAGTAAGAGTTGGGAGTGGGTTTCAGTTCCTCAGCATCTCTAGAGTTCAATATTCCGGGCGAGATAGCCGTTGTTAGGCTAGGCGGATAGGGAGGGATTCCTTAGTCGCGCTAGAACTCCTGGGTGGGAAATCCGGTTGAGTGTCCGATCTCTTGAGAGGTCTCGCTGTCCTAAGTTGACAAACGGAAGGATTTTAGTTGATGTTGGTACGGACGGATTCACTTGCAGCCACCTACTGTTGCACGGAAAGAACCGGATATCAAAGTCGTTGTAGTATGAGAGGATCGTACGGGGGTTTTTTGCGTGACCTGTGATCCGGATTTTGATCTGGATTGCTGTGAAGGACCAAACCGGATCCGGAATAGAGTAGGAGATAGAGGATAGGAAAGTGGGTCTTCAGCCACTATAAGTCACGGAAGGAGTGGAGGGCCTACCACTTTCAAACTCAAGCGGCGATCCCTCTGATGGTGAAACAGAGGCAAAACTAAACCGATTAGTACGAGAGACGGATAAGGGTAGTTCAGACCGGATCTGTCTAGAGAGGGGGTTAGGACCGGAAAGTAAGGGGTCCTGTTGTGGTTGTTGTTGTTGTTGTGAATGACCGGATACCGGATTGGACAGGAATAGGGAGTAGGTCTGATCGTGATTTCCGTGTTGGGTTGTGTTCCGGTTATAGATCTAGGACCGGAAAGTTGAGAAAGGAGATCAAAGTTAGCTTAAAAGTCTAAATAGGGTTTACACTTCACAGAATCTCGCGGGTTCGATCTTTAGAGTCACTTTGTTGATACTCTTGAGTGGTTTTTGGGAGTAAAACAGGGAATTTGCTTATCCTGTGCTGCGACATCTCTCAACTCGGCCAAGATGTTGCTCTCCTCTCTTGTTATGGCGGCAGATCGTCCATGAAACTTTCCTAGCACATCCTTCAACATGTTGTACCTTGCCTGCAATTTTGCTACACAATCAACATGTCATAATGCCAATACAAGATTTTGAAGGTGATGTGGCAGCACTTAATTTGGAAAGTAGACGGGAAACAACTGTCACTGCTTGTGTACTTAACTTACAACCCAATAAAGAATTTGATTGCTCTTACAATCCACAAATGTTAGCATGTTATGTCATCAATACAAGACTTTGAAGCCATGAGAAAAATTAAAGTTTAAATTTCATTGGTAGCATTGGTAGCATATCTTCTAAAGCAGATTCTTTAATGGGTTGTAAGTATAAGAGTGGTTGTATTTCAAAGTTAAAGTGTACAAACTTTATCTAAATATCCAATTGCAATGGAAATTTTTTTAAGTCTATAACTTTGATTGTTGTAAATCTTTTAACATATTTGGAATGTCTAGTTGAGGATTTGAGGAATAGGACAAACCCAATATGATCTTCAAAACCTTAAAATTAGGAAATTGGCTGCTGTCCTAGCTGCCAAAAATACAATTTTTAAATTTTTGCCTCCATGTTCTACTCACCTTTGCCAACTAGCAAATACATTCCTCATTGCTAAAATCAAGGATGCATGGACAAAACGGTGGGAAGCCAAGAAAATTGAGTTGATACAACTCAATGCTTGGCAAAATGCACCTCGGGCAGATGGACAATGGTCAGGGAAGTTGATAAATTCAGGAAAAAAAAATTTCCTACAATTGGCTGCGGATAGTGTAGAAGATGTCAATCAAGAGGTGGATGTTGACAACATCTCCTATGCTAGGAAAGCAATGATTTGTTGTGGCTTGGCATTAGGACTTGATGGATCTTGGAGTGTAGGGCAATTGTTTCCACATCTTCAAGAGATTATTGCAAAAAATTTGCAAAATTTCAAAGGGCAAGAGTTGCCCAATTTCAATAGGGCAGTTTAAAACTCTTTTTTGATATTTTACTGTATCAAAAAAGAGTATCACATACCAACCGATACAGAACAACGTACTATCATATTGACGTGGGACTAATATGCATGTTTTAATACATGAGCCATATACTGTATGGTATACTATAAATATGGTATTAATTATAACTATTACCTATATGATTATGAACATTTATGATAATATGATAGTTCATGGTTATGTAGGAGGGTTAAGATATTGTCATATCTTAGTAGGCTTTCAAGCTTGCGTCTCTTTCTTTTCAAGAAGAAACAAGACATTGACGAGCAGTGATAGACACAGAATTGCGTACACCGATCCTCCTACTCTTGCCGTCTTCTCCTTCTCCTTCTCCTTCTCTTTCTCCTTCGCCGTCTCCTTATCAAGCAAAGGAGCGGACACTTCTCCCGATGACATCCTCACAATTTGAGGTTTTCTTGATTCTTTACAATCGTTGTTTTCGCTCAAATTCTTTCAAAAGACTTGAAAACATGAGCTCACGGAAGAGGAGAGTGAGAAATAGCAAATGAAACAATTGCATTTCGAAAGTGGAGAATCAAATGCATTTTGCGGATTGCCACTTGCAACAAAACCAGGGGCGGATGTGAGGGCCGGTTCAGCCGAAGTGGACGTCAGTGGAGGAAACATTGGATCCCGTGTTTTTGTCTGCCTTGACTTGGAGGGAAAATGGCCATGTCATCATTGATTTTGTCCATCCTCTGCACGGTTTCACATTAGGAACCAGTTTGGTGTAAGGTTTTACATTAGGAACCAGATTGGTGTAAAGGTTCAGGGTTCTTTTTAGGGGTATCAATTTATCAAACTACAGGCGATGATTTTTTATGATAATTTGCTTAGGGTGTGTCCACACTTGGCCTTAAGAAGGGTAGTAGTGAAGGAAAATTAGATGTATTTGAACATTATCTTTGGACTACATTCATATTGCTAATACCCCTCCTAACATCAAGTGTGAACATACCCTTAGATGGCTATTTTGGAAAAGCACTTCGAGAAGCATGTTTTGTTCAAGAAGAAAAGTAGACATAATATTGGCTATCAATGGTATTTTATTACATAAGTAAAGAGGCGCAAATGGGACTATTGAAGTTTTAGGCATTAGAAGATATTTGAGCCCAAAAAGAGGTCCCTTCCCCCAAATCCAATGGAACTTTGGGAACACCTTCCACATGAACATTCTGCAGCAATACATGCTGGCATTAGGGCGACCAGGTCAGCCTATATTATTTTATTTTATTTTTTTCGAGAAAAAAATTTCAAAAAATTTCTTATTTTTTTCTAAGTCTTTTTATTTTTTTATTTTTTTTTAATTAATTTTTCTGACGACCAACAAGGGCTGGTTCCCAACATTGGGAACAGAAAAACTCATAGCCCCTTCTTGGGTCCACATCCTTTGTAATGAGGCCTCTCAAAACCAAACTCAACAATTTTTTTAGTACACGCGTCCTCACTTGAGAGGAGGAATTTGCAAGGGAAAAATTCTTAGTGGCTCAAATTGAATTTGATACCTTTGAATTTGGTTTAACCCTTAAAAGATGGGCTGGTTACTGTGGAATGGTCGCATTGCAAGTATTTTTAAGGACGTTTTTTGTCCTCCTTGTCTTGTGATAGTTGCAATTTGGTTGTATCTAAGTTCACCTCACAACTTGCATGCTAACTGTGCAATTGTAATGCATGTTTATCTTAGTGTCATTGCTCTCACCTAGTAGAAATAAAATTGTATTTTAGTCGCATTCTAGTTGCAACTTAGTTGCATCTTAGTTGCAATAGATTTGTAAGCTAGTTACAAATATGACTAATTATAGTCATGACTAGATTGTAGGGCATTTGCTAGAAAGTTGTAATCCAGTTGCACGATAGTGACAAACAAGATGTATATAAGTCACACATTAGTGATTAAATAGTATATTGCAACATAGATTCATCTATACATGATTAGGGTAAATATTTAATACAATGGGTAGTTGCATTGTAGTTGCTTCTCTATTGCTACATGATTATATCATAGATTCATAGTAGGGTTTAGAGTAAAATAAAAAATGTGCCTTCAAGCACCAACTTTCACATGCTTCACCTCCCATAAAGTGCTGGTCATCAGCATTTTTAAATTGCTATAAACATCATATTTGAACATCAAAGATCAATGGCAAACAACATAACTTCAATGACACAAATGAGACCTTCTAAACTCCTCTAAATACCTATCAACAACAAAACTCAATACTAAGGCAACCTAGTTTCATTGATGCAAATCAACCCTTCCAAACTCTTCCAAACACTCTGAGGTCAACCAAGCTCTATGTCAATGCAAGCAATCTATTTTCAATGATACATATCGACCCTTTGAAACTCTTCTAAATACCCCAAAATCAACATCAAAGCTCAATGATTAGCAATTTAACTTCAATATCACAAATTAGCCTCTTCTAAACTCATTTAAACACCTACAAATCAACACCAAGGCTCAATGGCAAGCACCTTACCTTTATTAATGCAAATCAGCCCCTTCTAACACCGGGTGAACGACCGGGCGGATAACCATGCGTCGACCCTTATTACTTTTCATCCATGCTCCTCATCCATGCTCCTCCTCATTCGTGCTCCTCATCCGCGCTCCTCATCCATGCTCCTCGGGTGATTTTTGAGCTGGAGGGTCAGGCTAGGGTTAGGGACATGTGGGAAAAAAATGGGCTTCATTGGAGTCTTTTTCAGTGGTGACCCCCCTTGGGGTCACTTCTTTAAAAACATGCGCTAGGATGGGTAATGGGGGGGTTTATTCAAAAGGGGTAGCAAAAAGTATGGGAATGGCGTGGTTTTTGCACTGGAGGGTCAGGCCCTTCTCCTCCTCGTTGGTGAGGAGCTGGTGGTGCTTGTAGAGGTGGTATACGTAGGGGCACAAGGGGGTCGGCCGGCTTTTCCCAATACCGGAAATCAGCCGGTCGACCGTTTTTGCAAACACGCGACCCCAGTCGACTTGCCGCTTTTCGCTCAGCGCTCCAAAAATCAGATTGCCGATGGTTCCCGAAACCCTATCTTGCCATAACTCCGCACAATCCACGCCCCTGACACCTCAACCAAGGCAGAATTTGCCTTATAAATCTCCGTCCACCATAGCCAGCAGTTCTTAAACAACACTCACAAGATTCAGTAAACCTAACACGCAGAACCGAATGGATTAGCCTCGTTTCTTCACAGCCGATTATACAAGACCGTCTGAATCTGTTCACTCCATCGCCGGAGTCCTAAAACCACGGATTCCCGAACACGTGAACTCCCGCATTGAAAAAACAGGCCGGGAAACAGGATGCTGAGCTTTGAAAGGAAAGTGAGGGACCAAGGGTGTACAAATCATAAAAAACATGCG
Source organism: Pseudisothecium myosuroides (assembly GCA_951799445.1). NCBI lineage: Eukaryota > Viridiplantae > Streptophyta > Bryopsida > Hypnales > Lembophyllaceae > Pseudisothecium > Pseudisothecium myosuroides. The sequence goes on along the minus strand of OX637292.1, from coordinate 29,443,396 downwards.
TTCACAAACGATATGCCTTTTTTTGCAAAAATGTAGAAAGCTAATTTTTTTTCATTTACTGGCACAAAGCAATACCTAAACAAATAAATTACTTTTTGGACCGTATACTACTAAACTGTTTCTTATTATAAAAAAACTGCAATATCTTCAAGGTGTGATGTATTTTTAATGCAAAAGCATTACTTGTAATAATCTAAAACGTTAAGGTACAAAACATTCAACCTCTAAACATATAAGTCCAAATTAAAAATTTGATGTAGAAACTAGGAGTCACTAAAATTTAACTTTTTATAAGAATGTTTTTACAAAAGATTTAGGATAAGAACTTTTTTTTGGGTGCTTCGGTGATTTTTATTTGAACTTTAATTTGGTGCAATTTACAAGTATCTTGCTTGCTGCCAAATTTGGTAATGTTTTGACATTTGCAAGGTGCTTTTTTAGAGGCCCAAAGTTGCAAGGCTCACACGACATGGTGGACAATAGACAAGGTACAGATACGGCTTTGACCTCCACAAGGGCACGGATCTTGGTAGTATAGCTCCAAAACCCTTCTCTAGTCTAAGACATGCGTGCCAAAACACCCTTAACACTATTGAACTGGCCATAGCCAATGGTCTTTATCCTTGCACCTAAACCCTAAGCCGCATGAAATGAAGTTTTAGTGTACTATTGTCACGGCTGACTTGCACGATCCGTGCTTGTACAAGTGGTGAAACCCCCATCGCCCATTTCCCGGCATGAGAGTAGTACCATACCTTTGACCACCTTTCCAATCTCCATACCATATTTTGCCTCCTCTCTCGCTATTTCCAACTTTTTTCCGTTGTTATCTGCTCGTGTGACCGTTTGAGAACTTTGTGGCAAGTTTTGTTTACTGAGGAAAAGCTTCAGCCGTCTTGCCCTAACTTCGATCTGTTTTCTGGAGCGAAATGGCCACCTTTGACGATGCCGCTGCCCAGGGGTAAGAATCATGGTTGCGCAATATCTGTACAATTTTGTGGCCGTTTTGTGATGTGCCTTCACATGTGTTTTCATAGTTTAGGGTTTGGTTTGAATATAGGTTCGGCTATGAGGCTGAGTGTATTCTTTCACGAGTAGAACTACACTGGAGATACGTTCTTATTTAGTAGATCGGAACTCTGCTATTTTGATGATGTGGAAGTTAGTCTTGGCTTGTGCCTCTTAGGTTTCTTGCAGGAAGTCAAGAGTGTGTGTGTGGATATGATGTTGTTTCCGTTCTTTGAGAACTTCGGCTGCGATCTAGGTTTTGATGACTTGCATTTGTTTCAAGATCTAAGACAAATGTGTTTCTTGATGACTTCGCAGGAGGACTGTTCTTTGCATCTCTCCATTGATCGACTTCTTAGGTTCTTTGAGAGTGAAAAATTGTTTCCTTAGAGCAACACTCAGAACTCAGGGTTTGCATCTTGCAGGGTATTCGAACCCCCTGCAACAACAGGAGATTCAGAATCTTTTTGTCGTAGAGTATTTTTTGTCTTGAGCAATCCTATTGCTTTTTTCACTTTTGTGAATATACTGTATGGAAATTATTCTGCCACCAACATTAGGTCTACTTTCCTTGCTAAGACCCGGTTCACACTAGGATGTCAACAACCACCGGACAAAGTTGTAAGCAATTTCATTGGTCAATCCCAAGGTTTTGTCTAGTATGGCATTCACACCAGAGGGACATCTAGTGGAGGATGAGTCCATGTCATCACCGGAACAACAACGTGCGGAGCGTGTGACGAGTCCTACCATCAGAGAAGGGATGGGGTTCCCGACTATGGGAACCTAAAAAAGGAGCGCTGTGGGAACTGAATTGCGGTTGTGGAAGTGCAAAGTTACGTCCGGGGTGGGTTGCGGACGAAGGCTTCTGTAATCCCTTGGTACCTTGTGAACTATTTGAAATTCAATGGTATCAAGATATCACATAGAACCATGTTTCATTATCATCCCAAAATATTCCCACATGCTACCCTATATTTTTTGGGGCCTTGGGAAAAGTTTCAAATGATTCCCGCTCTTTTTGCTATGGGAATTGATTTAACCCTCAACCCCTTGTTCCTTGTGAACTATTTGAAATTCAATGGTACCAAGACATCACATAGAACTATGTTTCATTCTCATCCCAAAATATTCCCACATGCTACCCTATATTTTTTGGGGCCTTGGGAAAAGTTTCAAATGATTCCCGCTCTTTTTGCTATGGGAATTGATTTAACCCTCAACCCCTTGTCACCCCAGAACTTGGACTGGCGATGTGAGTGACACTTTCCTTGTCGACCACCTCCGTCCGTGGCTTGAAGGTTTGTTTCAGTCGGATGAGATTGTAGTCAACTACGTACGGGCCCATCCACTTCATGGAGGCTAGTATCCTCTGCCGAGAGGATGCCCCCACAACTACACTCAAAGTTCCCCTAAAATAACAACAAACTCTGAAAATTTCCAGCAACTCTGAAAATTCCAGCAACAAGGCAAGGAAAGGAGGATGGATGAGAACCAGAAAAAGAAACGGATGAGGAACTAGCCACGGATGAAGTCCAGAACTGGATGAAGAATCGCGGATGAAATCGCGCGGACGCGGATGGATGAGAAATTGAGAACGGTGGATGAAAAATCGGGGGAGCGCTGCTCCCCGCTCCTCTGGCGCCACTGCGCGCCGCCTGCGCTCGCCGGCGAAACCCTAGCCGGGAGGTTGTGCGGCCTCCGATCCCGTCGACTGCCCCGACGTCCAGCTCCGACGCCTGCTCGATCCCGACGCCGCGCCGAACTCCCAACGCACTCCCGCGCCGAACTCCAGCGCCCGGCTCGTCGCCTTCGGCCCCGTCCCGTCGCTGCTCCGACCCGCAGCCTCCAGCCCGACCCCGAGCCTGGCTGCCGCTTGAAATTCTCATTGCCTGACAGTTCTGACAACTTCTGACAGCAACTCCAGTGCACTCAAGTGCTACAGAAAAACTTCAGAAAACTCAAGTACACTCAAATTCGAAAATTCCAGCAACTCACTCAAGTGCACCAAAACTCCAGGAACTCACTAAACCACCCAACTAACACAAATTAAACACTCAAACCTCTTAGAAACCCCAAAAGATTTGAAAACAAAGAAAAATAAAAACGTTGTGCATTCTTGCCAAGTGATAAGATGTAGATTAAACCACACGCTAAGTCAAGCTATCTCTCACGCCCTCACGGGTGAATCCAAGAGTGTAAGCAAAACAAGAAGGAATAATGGTGATAACTCAAGAAATGATACACAAGAGCTCTCAACCTCCTCTCTAAACTCACAAGACTTGACTTGGCAAGAATGCCAAGCCAAGGAACAACCAACAACTAAGTACTCAAACCCTAAGTCCAAAATGGATGGATGAAATCCTACGGATGAAATCCATCCGCGGGATGAAATCCCCATCCAATCGACGTGGCATCCACACGATGCCACGTCACGTGACATACTCTATATTACATATGATCCTTTATTTTCCTTATACCCTAATTATTCCTTGTAAATCATTCTATTTGTTATATGCATTTTGCTTCCTCAGTTTAGTAGTATCTTGAAAGTGTCTAGTGCTATGAGCCATTGTGCAATGATATATACCCAATTTCAACATAAGAAACCAAAGGCAAAGAAGAGCCAGTAGAAGCCTTGGTAATACATATGGTAACATAAGAAACAATAGAAGAGTATAATTTGTGTTGAAAAACATAGTGAAGGATGGAAACATGTGCCCTCTAGTGCTGTACATTTGTTGTTTGAAGTTTGCTTATAGCACACAAGTGGGAATTTTTCTTCAAACAACTTTGACTTCCATTAACGTCCCCTCAACAATAAAAGCAAGTCCGGGAAGTACTACTAAGACCATTGCATACCCACTCCTCCAGTGATGACCAAGCGTTTGGTGACAGCCATCTATCCACAAATTTTGGACAGTAAATTATACTTTTTGTTCTTGTTGAATGAACCATAAAGCCCATGGCCCCAAACCCTATACCATACACCTCATACCTTAAGTACTCACTAGTCACTACTAGCATTTTTTCTCTATGCTATTTCACAACTATGACTTACATAATTTTATCATTTTTTGTTTACCATATATTATGTAATCATGTTTTTCACTAGATCACCCTATATTACATGTGAGTTTTTTGCAAATTTTACCCAAAATTAATATAATGGACCCTATATTTTATTGCACGTAATTTCTTTTTTTTGCAAGTGACCCCGAGTTGACAAGAAGGGCATAGTGCAAAAAAATGACAAAAAAGGCAAAGCTTGAAAGGCAAATTTTTTATTTCATATTTTGCTATATGAATAATTATGTTGGGTTTTATTGGTTAGGGCAAGAACACCCTCTAGAGTTTGGCCGTTCGAGAATGCATGTGATCTACATGCCTCTAAAGCATGGATATTTTCTAATATCCCTACCAACTTAATATTTACAATTTTTCTCTAAACATTTAACCCCTATAGGACCACTTGTCCCTACAGGGGACAAATGAGATTTTGGGCATGTACTTATGGCTAAACTATTTTGTGCAAATTTTTGAAACTTTTATGAGAGGTGGGGATTTCAAAGACCTGTGTAGGCATCTAATTTTTCCTTCATTTTGACATTTATTGAAGAAGTTCAAAATAAATTTAGGAGAATTTTACTGGAAAGGGCAGCCAAAAGACTTCTTCGAAAATTGCATTTTTAAATAAAAGTTTGAGGTTAGTTTTTTTGACCTATGTATATGTGGAAAGCTTTGAATCATGCAAATCTAATTGATGAGATAAAAGTTATGAGAAGTTTTAGTTTGGAGGTAGGCATAGTTTTGAGATTTTCCACACCTACCCGCAAACTAAAACTTCTCATGACTTTTATCTCATCAATTGGATTTGCATGATTCAAAGCTTCTCAAATATACATAAGTCTAAAGAACTAACCTCAAATTTTATTTTTAAAAAATGCAATTTTCAAAAAAGTTTTTGGGCTGCATGTTGAAGTAAAAATATCATAAATTGATTTTTAACTTCTTCAATAAACGTCAAAATGAAGAAAAAATTAGATGCCCACACAAATATTTGAAATCCCCATCTTTCATAAAAGTTTCAAAAAATTACACAAAGTAATTTAGTCATAAATATATGCCCAAAATCTCATTTGTCTCCCCTAGGGACAAGTGGTCCTTTAAGGATTAATCAAGCATAAATTTAACTACAATTCTGCATTTCCGCCTAATTTTATGATCCGATGCACGAGTTTTTTTCCCAAAATCCTTGCATTCAAACACCTGTGGATTTCAAGATTTACACAGCTTACTTCTTATGATTGATCATACTCCATGCACTACTCAAATCCTAGTGCTCCAAAAACGAGGGTCCCAATATTTTCATTAAAGAGTAATCAAATTTCTTGTTAAGATTTTCCAGCCACCCAAGTGTTGTAAATAACATCATGAATTCTACTTAACCCCTAAAAGGACCAAGCCCATTTTTCTGTGAGAGTCCCTCAAAATTGTCACTTTTGGGGGAATTAGTAGAAAGGTGGCAAAAAAAACATTTGTTTGGAAATTCAACTAGAGGATCTTGCCCTAGACTATGGAAGGTACTTGTGGAAAAAAATCAGCTCATTCTAGATGTAGAGGAGTGAGTTATTGAAATCTAAAGTGCAAACAAAAGTTTTTTTCCTTGTTGCCCAAAAATTCAAAAGCCTTTGACCTCTCTTATATCAAAAACTTGATTTGGGCAAAGTGGAGGTTTGTTTTCCCATGTAGAATACCAAGTTAGGTAAGTGTGGGAGAAATTTCAAATGAATTGGAGCTGTGAATCATGCTTTGTAAAACCTTGCAATGTTGTAAGGCCATGAAATTTGCATATGCACTAGGCAAAATTGGAGGATTTATGTAAAATTGAGAATTCTGAACTTCTTTGATCAAAACCAATGAGTCTTAGTCTACTACAATTTGGAAAAGAAGAGGTTTAAAAATAAAAATAAAAGCACCAAATTTTACAAGGGGCAAAAAGAATGAAGGTTTGGAAGTCTCATATCTACTGGCAAACTAAAACATGGAACTCATCAATCAAAATTGAATGATTTAAGAGCTTCACACACATATAAAATCTAAAGAACCAATTTCAGATTTATATTTTAAAAAACGCAATTTTTAAATATTAAAAATAATTTCATTTAAAGATGTCTTATAGTAAAATGATTGCAATTTGTTTCACCGCAATAATCAACGTTCGTAGTCCATTTGATGGTTCTTTCAAAAGGAACTTTGTGAAGTAAATAATACAAGGGTCTTCAAATTTTTTTTGGTTGCCTACATTGCCTGTCATTCCTTGTTGTTCTGAAATTTGTGCATAACTTCTTCAATAAATGTTGGAATGAAGAAAAAAATTAGATGTGTACATTCATTTTTGAATTCCTTATCATCCTCAAAAATTTCAAAAAAAAGATACAAATTGGTTTACTCAAAGGTACATGCCCAAGGTCCATTTGTGCTCTAAAGGGACAGCTGGGCCTTTAGAGGTAGAATTTGGTTTTGAAAAAACACAAATGTTGTATTTTTCACTTCTTTAGATTATCTATGAAGAAGATATAATGCAATATATTCAAAAGGCCTCATTTTTCTCAAAATAAAAAATCGATCTCATTACATGATACAGTTCATTTTTGTTAAAATTTATGGTTAACAATTTAGTAGTATGTCAAAATAAAAGAAATCAATGCAAACTCCTTTTGTGTCATTTCTAAAATTTCCAATCCCTAGGTCAGCGCACAAGTACACCCTTAGCCTGACCAAACCAATGGCAACATCTTCCAACCATAGCCCTACAATGGAAGCAAATCTCGAGCAATAAGAAATTTTCAAAGTAAAATCCTCCACGGGATAAATAGCAATGTTGGGAGAAATGATAAAAGGGAATTGATATATGCACACCAGGGGTTTGATATATGCACACCAGAGGAGGGGTGGTAAATTTTAAATATTGGTAAATTTTAGATATTTACTATCAATTGACAAGTTGAATTTGGAATTTATGAATTCAGATTTGGATTTAGAGATCTTGATTTAGTTTAGAACCATAAAGGACGTTATATTTGAACAATGCCCAATGGAAAAGCTTAGCTAAGGGGTAAATTATCACTTTTGCTCTTGTTTGTACACAAAGCTAAGATCTTTCATTGGGTCATTGTTCAATTGTACCTCCTTTGTGGTTCTAGACTAAATCAAGGTCTCTAAATCCAAATCTAAATTCAAACTTTCTAAATTCAACTTGTTGATGGTAAATATAAAAAACACCCCCCCCCCTCTTGGTGTGCATAAAATTTCAAACCCCAAGTGTACATATATCAATTCCCATAATAAAAGGCAACTTCAAGAAAAAGGCGACTTTTGGGAAAATATTAAAAAAAAAGCGACTTTGGGGGAAACATTAACCCCTAAAGGACCATGGCCTTTTTCTTGTGAAATGACACTCAAAATTGCCACATCTATGGCAAAGGGTAAAAAAGTTTGAAAAATAGGTATTTTGCACATCCGACCGTAGGATCTTGTATTAGACTACTACAAGAATGTGTCATACAAATCTCAAGAACTTTGACCGCACAAATTAAAAGATATTTGCATTCAAAGTGTCAAAAACAACTTCTTTTGCACCTTGCTTAACTAGATTATTTCGCTTTGAACTTTTTTATTAAAAAGAAATAGAACCTTAGAGATAGAATTTTATTTTATTGTGGTGGAAAGTTAAGTTGGGAATCTTGGAAAAGAATTACAACAAAAAAATAATTAATCTTGCCATGGAACTGAAATGCAATAATCCCAATGGTGAGATTGTTCCAAAATGCAAACTTCACCCTTTCCAACAATTTTTTTGAAAAAATGTTAAAATCGCATTCAAAAATGAAGTTTATAAGTTATTTTTTCAAGAAGATGCTTGAGTTGCCAAAAAACAAGATTGTCCATAACTTTCTCATTACAAGTCCAAATGGAATGAATCAAAGCTTCAGATGTTTACGAAGATATAATCTATGAAATTAAATTTTTTTCAAGTTTTTATAAGATTTTTTTTTGCTGCCCCTCAAAACCCAAAGTGTGCTTATTTGGGCATAACTTTTGCTTCCTAGCATCATTTGGAATAAAAATTATATTCCCCAAAAGCTAATGTGTTTTCCTATCTTCAAAAAAAGTTTCAAAAAATGAGGACAAAATTTGAGGCCGTAGGTACTTGCCCGAAATCCCAATTGACCCCCTTAGGGACAATGGTCCTTCAAGGGTTAAAAAAGCGACTTTTAGGGGAAACATAAAAAAGTGACTTTTGGGGGGAAACGTAAAAAATGCGACTTTGGTGGAAATATAAAAAGGCAAGGGTGGGATATCTAAAAAAAGCAACTTTGGGGAAAAATAAGAAAATAGAGAAAGTAACTTTGGGGGAAAAAGAAGCAACTTTGGGGAAAAATTAGAAAATAGAAAAAGCAATTTCGGGAGTGGGAAAACAGGAAAGAAGGGAAAAAAATGGCAACTTTGGGAAAGGGAAAGGGAGAGGGGGGCCGGGGGGGGGACTTTTTTTTCATTCATCATTTTTTCAGTGGGAGGGGAAAGGATCGAAGCACACGGGCGGTAAAAGCTCCACGTGATCTAGAGCCAATGAGAACTGAAAGGTGTTGAAAATGGAAGGTCGTCCTTGTCTATTTGTGTAGAAGTTTTATCTCCAAACTGGAATCTGTGCTCCGCTCCAACAACATACTGTAGCACGTTTGAAGAAGACTCTTCTACAGTCTATAGTCTATACTCTTGTAATTAAATTAGGACAATACTTCATCGTTGGGCTTTTTCTCTTGAACTCCATTATAACGCCGCCAGCATGACCAAGCCAAGTGGGACCCCTGATATCATTGCCTGGTTTTGTGCCCACACCAGCCCTTCCAGCATGATCCAGACAACCACAGTAGGCCCCGGAAGAACCGACTGCTAGTTCAAAGCTAGCCGGCTAAACTCAAGGAAAGCTGTTTGCAATTTATAAACATTGGTTGAAAAATCAGTTAAAAAAATCAAAAACATATATTTACAGTATTAAATATAGAAAATAACCAGAATAGATCCTTGATAAAGTGGTTCAAGATAAGGATTGAAGCAATTCAATGTGTCAAACTTAAAATTTTCTCAAACAATTAGACAATATTCATAAGTAGGAAAGGTATATTTTTAGGAACATTTCATAAACAAGATCACAAAATTAGAAAAAAATAACAAATTTGGGTACAATTTGAAAGTAATTAAGAATAGGGGCACACAATCACAATATTGTTAGTGCACTCTTGTTGGATTAGCAAGAGGATCAAAACGACCAAAGCTGCAAATTTAGTAAGTCCTAAAGGCCCAGCTGTCCCCATGGGGGACAAGTGGATTTTGGGCATGTACCTATAATTAACCCCTAAACGTCCAGGAGGACAAAAAACGTCCTTCAGCTCCGAAAAAAGATTTTGCAATTCAAAAAAAAATCAGTTTTCATCTAATTTTTTTTCAGAAGTGACCATAAACACTTGGTTCATCACGGAAGACAAAAAGTTACTTCATGAGATGTATTCATATTTTTTTGTAACCCAAATTGTGATAAAATTCAGAAGCATGGAATGGTCACTCTTAACCCCTGAGCGCCCAGGCCATATTCACTGAAATCCATACCCTTGTTTACTTAATCCAATAAAAGTACTACCTAAGTATAGTCAAATAGCTTGAATTTTTTTTGAGTGGTAGTAGATACATGCCTAGAGGTATCTAAAAAAGTACGAGTCTGTTGATTGTACCTCAATAAATATGATTAGTTCAAACATACCGACCTATATCAACATACAACGCCTATGAAGGAGAAACACGTGTACATGGGGACTATTGTGTGGGTCCCCATGTACACGTGGCGGCCATAACCAGCGTTTTTTTCTGCTTTTCTCATCTCCACCGGTCCGGGCTCTTTGAAAACTTTCCATCTGTTTTGACCAGCCCTCAAGCTCCTTGCTCTTTTGAAAAAGTGGCCTTGCACTTCAACACATATACATATAAAAAATCAATAAACAATGTAATGCCTATAGCAAAAGTTGAACCTATCCTCACTAGTTGAGGACAAGATACTTAGCCTTACTTTATTGATGTACAAAGCTCACATTTGCAATTTAAAGAAAATCCTACTTGCCAAAAGAGAGAGATAGAGAGATTACTTGGTGGTACATATTTGCAAATGGTATCATGAACAGGCTAAAATGGAATCACCTAGTGGTTTAAAGGTAGCAATAGGTCAAGAGCCTTTCAACTCTAGGCTCCAATGGCTAGCCTTGAAGTATTGAATTTATCCCCTAAAGGACCATTGTTTGTTCGAGGGACAAATGGGATTTTGGGCAGGTACCTATGGTTTCAATTTTTGTCCTAATTTTTTGAAACATTTTTTGAAGATAGGAAAACACATTAGTTTTTTGGGAGTATAATTCTTGTTCCAATCAATGCCCAAAAGCAAAAGTTATGCCCAAATAAGTTTAAAATAGCGTTAGGTCTTGCAAAACATTCTACAATGAAAGATCACTACAGAGGAGATTACAAAAGGCTATAAGAGTTAAATGGAATTATGTATGTTATTTCCGTCATTATAAACTTTTACTAGTGAACAACTTTCTTTGTTTGACATGTGAAGATCAAGTTGAAAGTCTAGAGGGTGATTCCCCAATTTTCAGTAAAATAAGTGAGATACAAAATAGGCTTGAGTTTATTCATCAAAGATAAATTTCATACATCCGTTAGAAGCGCCATAGCATAAAAAATGTGTCCATAATTTCACTACATATACACGGGGTGCAAAATAATGCCTTCATATTAAAAATTTGTAGAAAAAATGGAATGGGAAGTGTAGGAACCTCTAGAAAATGTTAAGTAAAGTGGGTTTGACTATTACTATTGGACAAGTCTAAATGAAAAGTGTTGTACGTTATGTCCAAGTTCAAGAGAAATGGAGGGAATTTTGTTTAGAATTACTTGGTCGTCTAGGCAAGAGCGTGGGAACACCAAATTTCAAGACCATGCGCGCATCAATTGACCATTGTAAGCCGCACACTAGGATTTGTTTCCCACTTAACAAGCTACTGTGTCATGGGAGACATGATTCTATGTGGTGTGGGATTTATTGGTTCTCTTATTTCTTTGTAAGTCTCTTGCTGCATTTTCTCTTTCAAAGGCTATTTGTAATTCAAATGATTGAAAGGGCCCAACTCTTCTCTTAATACTATACATGTATTTTTTTCCTCATGATACTTTAGTATCAAGAGCACAAAAGAGAAAGCAACAAAATTTACAAGGGGCAAAAAAAAGGAGATTTGGGAGTCCCATACTTACCCGCAAACTAAAATTTTCTCATAACTTTCAACTCATCAATCCAAATTGAATGATTCAAAGCTTCTAGCATACATGAAAATCTAAAGAACCAATTTCAAATTTTCATTTTAAAACAAAAAGGCTCCCTTTTTTTTTTGCTGCTCGATTCTCCTTTTTTTTCAATTATCCGTGCATAACTTCTTCAATAAATGTCAAAATGAAGAAAAAATTAGATACCCACTTAGATCTTTGAACTCCACATCTTCAGTAAAAGTTTCAAAAAATCAAATAAGGTTGTTTAGCTGTAGGTACATGCCTAAAACCCCACTTGGCCCCCAAGGGTGCAATTGGCCCTATAAGGATTAATAACAAACAGCAGAAATGTTCACAGCTGTTGGTCATATGATATTTTGTTCATTGATTGACAAAACTCTTTTTTGTCTTTAAGGAACCATCTAAGACCATGAAATTGTACATAGAAGGTTCAAGTTTAATATTTCTATACACACTTGCATTTTAAATAAACTTGGTGATTTCGAAAAGGAGTATTAATCCCTACAGGTAGGAGGTCTTCATTCTAGTGAAGACATTAAGAGCTGGCACATATGCAGGATTGGATAGAAAAGTGGAAGAAAAGGTTTATTACAGAGATCAAATCATACGGTCTTCCCCTAGACCATGGAAGGTAATTGTAGGAAAAGTACCAACTCTTTCTACACTCCAAAAAGTGAGATATTGACATTTTAAGTGGAAATAAGAAGTTTCTATCCATGTTGCCCAATTATGTTATAAGTCATCCACTGCTCCTATATCAAAAAACTAGCTCTCCGGAACGTACAAGTTTTTTTAGTCCATATAGAAGACCAACTTCAGAAAGTACCGGGATCTTTTAAATGAAAAATGCAAATATTGTTCTACATGCACTAGGACAAAATAATAATTGCTATCAATAACAATAAGAGGTTGAATATTCAGGAGAAGGGGTCTTCTTTAAGATATGTTGTTTGTGTAATTCATTGTTGTAAGAAATAAGGATTTGTATTCCTCATTTTTGTCTTTCACATTGCTATTTTTAAAAATTAATGGAACTAAATAATAATCTTGTTCGTTGTAAAGTGCAATCAATTCATTTGTTTATTAGGAAGCTTGCTTTTAGCTTCAAGTTAGGGATATTACAAACTTTATGTTCATAATGAGAATGACAAGTCACGCACTGCTACTGCGACTCAATTGAAGATTCACGTTTTTTTCCCCTAAACTTCGTCTATCACGTGGTTTTTGGTTATTATCTATTTTTATTATTATGGTTTTAGGGTGTTTTTGTGAAGAGTGTCAAAGTGTTGGTGACTGCAAATGCATGACCTTGGGGAGATCACTAGTCTATGTTCAGGAACCACATGAGTTAATAAATAGAGTCCATTTAATTCAAAGGACAAAAAAGTTATACTATATGAGCTACTATAGGGTTGAAAACATATTATATATTTTAATATAAAGTTAGGGTATGTAAAAATATTAGGTAGTAGGAGTTTCTTGTTAATAAATTAGGATTGACAAATAGAGGTTGTAAAAAAATCTAGTATTGTTTGCCACTCTCCATGTTATATTGTTTTAAATACATGGCTTAGACTTGAGAAATATTAAGAACAAGTTAACAAAAGATTTTCTTGGATAATAGCCCTTTCATTCATATGCTTGTCAGTGGTATCATAGTAAACACCAAGTATAAATATGTATTATAAAGAAAATTTTATTTTAAGTGAATAATGGAAATAGGATAACATTGGACAAACAAATTTCATACACAAATAATAACATTTACAAAGCAAATGCATGAACGTATAAACAAACAAATGACACCAAAATCATGAATACCATAGCTTTTGATATATATATATATGGTCATTCTAAATACTAATTTTATAAAAATATGCCTACTTCAAATATCCTCTTATATGACGTATATACCATAAAATTACAAGAAATACTCTCCTCAAGGGAATGCCCTTATTTGGTGTAATTTTGCTTCTCATGCCAGCACCTCCTTTGAAGCAATTTCAAAAACATGCAAGTGTTGTCTACTTGGATAGTTGTATTCAAGGCAAACATTGAGGGCATTCACTTTGGTTGCAACAATTAACCCCTGAGCGCTTGGCGACAGGATTTTGTTGTTCAAAACCACTACTTAATTTAAAAATTTTCCTTCATTTGTACGGTGAAAGCAACACTGGGTGGTTCCCAGTAGCAGAGAAGGTAGTCCTTTGTAAAATCGTACAGTCACTTATATTGGATTTAATTTTCCAAGCTACGGTGGTTAATAAATCCCCTACTTTTTTTCAAATCAGAAAATAACTATGGGGGCTCAAAAATCAATGGTGAATAAATATTGTTTGACTTATATGACTTTTATTTTCTATACTCAAGGAGTGCACTTTTTGTTTTTATGAGTTTGTGTGCAGTTATTAACTTTAACCCTTTTTTTAGTGTGTAAAAAACTACTGAAGAATCTTAAAATATTATAATGCAGATTTACGTATTTGAGCTTCACATTGTCAATTATTAAAATTGTCTAAATAATAACTTGCGATTCTTGGAAGGAAATAATAACGTTGTATGGATTACTCATTTTTTAAGGCCGACTTACATTATATGGTAAAAGATATTTTTCAAATGCAAATAAACAAGTGATGGGAAATGATTCTTGTATAGCAAACATGGATGTAATTGTCAATTGGAAATTGCCTAGATAAATATTTGAAGCAAAATTTCACCTAATTTAATGCAATCTTTAATTACGCTCTTGGATGTCTTGTATAATTCAAGTGAATCCCACAAAAATTTCACATAAACTATGAAATGTAGTTGGAAAGACTTCAAAAGATTAAGAGCTACATCAAAATTTATGAAACAGTCAATAGGGGGAACAAAATTCACTTGATTGCAATGGATTCTTAAGAAGTACAAGAGGTGATCTCCGTGAGGCTTTGTACTTGTTGCCATCCAAAGTATTCAATCAACAGTTTTGTATTATTGTCATGCTGTAAAAAAACAAGACATCTGTTAAAATAAAAAGTACAAAAAGATAGCCCTAAACATTTTTTTATTAAACCATGTACCACACAACAAAGTATAAAAGGGTAGAAAGGGACTTCTTTTTTTTGGATACTTCATTCAAATCCAAACGAGTGAACCCAAATAAATCTCAAAGCCCTAAAACGAAGCCGGTGCATTGAAAAAGGAAAAACAATGATAAAACAAAAATAATAGAGTACGTTCACATTTAAAAGTCATGACAAATAAAAGCACACCATGTTTAAAGGTTTTTAATCAACACATACAAAAAATTGTTTCATTTTGTTTTTCCTTTTGCAACAACCTCGCGTCATTTAGAGCGAGAGATTTCCAACTTTTGGGCAGAACAGCCGCCGAGCTAATTGCCCGGCAGGAAGTTCTGCCCGCAAGTGGGACCTCAATCTCAAACCCTAAAACGAAGCCGGTTCATTGTAAAAGGAAAAACAATGATAAAACAAAAATAATAGAGTACGTTCACATTTAAAAGTCATGACAAATAAAAGCACATCATGTTTAAAGGTTTTTAATCAACACATACAAAAAATTGTTTCATTTTGTTTTTCCTTTTGCAACAACCTAGCGTCATTTAGAGCGAGAGATTTCCAACTTTTGGGCAGAACAGCCGCCGGGCTAATTGCCCGGCAGGAAATTCTGCCCGCAAGTGGGACCTCAATCTCAAACCCTAAAACGAAGCCGGTGCATTGTAAAAGGAAAAACAATGATAAAACAAAAATAATAAAGTACTTTCACATTTAAAAGTCATGACAAATAAAAGCACACCATGTTTAAAGGTTTTTAATCAACACATACAAAAAATTGTTTCATTTTGTTTTTCCTTTTGCAACAATCTCGCGTCATTTAGAGCGAGAGATTTCCAACTTTTGGGCAGAACAGCCGCCGAGCTAATTGCCCGGCAGGAAATTCTGCCCGCAAGTGGGACCTCAATCTCAAACCCTAAAACGAAGTCGGTGCATTGTAAAAGGAAAAACAATGATAAAACAAAAATAATAGAGTACGTTCACATTTAAAAGTCATGACAAATAAAAGCACACCATGTTTAAAGGTTTTTAATCAACACATACAAAAAATTGTTTCATTTTGTTTTTCCTTTTGCAACAACCTCGCGTCGTTTAGAGCGAGAGATTTCCAACTTTTGGGCAGAACAGCCGCCGGGCTAATTGCCCGGTAGGAAGTTCTGCCCGCAAGTGGGACCTCAATCTCAAACCCTAAAACGAAGCCGGTGCATTGTAAAAGGAAAAACAATGATAAAACAAAAATAATAGAGTACGTTCACATTTAAAAGTCATGACAAATAAAAGCACACCATGTTTAAAGGTTTTTAATCAACACATACAAAAAATTGTTTCATTTTGTTTTTGCTTTTGCAACAACCTCGCGTCGTTTAGAGCGAGAGATTTCCAACTTTTGGGCAGAACAGCGGCCGGGCTAATTGCCCGGCAGGAAGTTTTGCCCGCAAGTGGGACCTCAATCTCAAACCCTAAAACGAAGTCGGTGCATTGTAAAAGGAAAAACAATGATAAAACAAAAATAATAGAGTACGTTCACATTTAAAAGTCATGACAAATAAAAGCACACCTTAAAGGTTTTTAATCAACACATACAAAAAATTGTTTCATTTTGTTTTTCCTTTTGCAACAACCTCGCGTCGTTTAGAGCAAGAGATTTCCAACTTTTGGGTAGAACAGCCGCCGGACTAATTGCCTGGCAGGAAGTTCTGCCCGCAAGTGGGACCTCAATCTCAAACCCTAAAACAAAGCCGGTGCATTGTAAAAGGAAAAACAATGATAAAACAAAAATAATAGAGTACGTTCACATTTAAAAGTCATGACAAATAAAAGCACATCATGTTTAAAGGTTTTTAATCAACACATACAAAAAATTCTTTCATTTTATTTTTATTTTTGCAACAGCACCATCTATTTTAGAGCAAGAGATGACAAGCAAGAGCTCTTACAAGAATGAGAGGAGAGACCAGCAATCAGACCCCGCTGCCGCCGTGGGCAACAGACTCATAGGGGACAATATTGGCTTGGCTTGCCACCGCACGTTGACAAGCGGCACTCCGCGGGACGCAAGCTGCTGCCGGTCCGACCCAAGCGTTGCACTCGACCAAGTCCTGCCATCAAAACAGGGAAGCCGCCTCCACCGATCGAGACCAACGTTCCATCAGCGCGCTAACTGCCGGAAATTGATGGACAAGCACCTGACGACGCCCCGCCCGAGCAGCACCCCATGAAACCCCACAAGCAAGGCGCGACAAGAAACCACCTAGAATGCGACGCGACTCACACCCCCGAGACGACCACCAATTGCACCGGTACAGACCGTGGCGGCCACCCATGGAGCCGTGAAACCCTAAACCTGAGAACTGATGAAGTGACCCTAAACCGGCTGGAGGAGAAGCTAAATCGTGAATATTGAAATCGTGAGCAAACAAACGAGAATGTTAGGATTTTAAAATATAGTTAACCCCTAAAGGCCGTGGCCCTTTTTCAGTGAAACTCACTCTTAACCCCTAAAGGACCGTTGTCCGTTCGGGGGACAAGTGGGACTTTGGGCATGTACCTTTGGCTAAACTACTTTGTGTAATTTTCTAAAACTTTTATTGAAGACAAGGATTTCACAAATCTACGTGGGCATCTAATTTTTTCTTCATTCTGACATTTATTGAGTAAGTTACGCATGAATTTCTGCTGCCCAAGACGCTAATAGAAGATGATACCATACAACCTACTAATGACAAGTTTAACGTATGGCATATGGTGTAACGTATGTTGTATTGGCGTGGAGATGGCTCTGGAAACTGAACTAGGCACTGTCGCAGCTCTAGGTCGCAAGGAACTGTCTGCTGCCGGTAGCTCTCCCTCGAAATTTTGGTTTTCCAACTCCTGGCAGCCTAATTTGTCCTCCATTGCAGTCTCACTCTGGCACCAAAAAACACTCAAACCAAATGCCAAGCTAAAATCAGAACCCCCGTTGGTGATCTTGTCAAACCATGGGATTACTTAAAATATGAGCACTGAAATGTTGACAACCACCTTTGGCGAAGCTGTGTCAAACCATGGTGTTGTAGACAGAATGAACAACCAAAAACAAAACTCGCAAAGCAAACATAGAGCAATGCAACAATATTTCAATCTAAAACTCATTTCAGCCAAGTGAAGACAAGAACATAGCCAAGAAATGCAAAGACTGGATCGAAGCATACACTAATGTAGTCCACAGGTGATTGTTGTTGCCCTCGAACTGTAGAAAACCCTAAACCCTAACAAAGCATTGGGAACCAATGTACCTTCCAATGCTCTCCATCTCCATTGCAGTAACCAACAAATGAATGCGCCTCCCTTTAGCAATGGCAGCGCCGCCACTAAACCTCTCCAAATCAAATGCAAATTAGAAGAAATCAAGAGCACAGATGAGCAAAATTAAACAAGCGACAGAGTGCAAAAATCTGTAGAAACATTGGCGATTGTGTTTTTCAAAACGAGTTTCAATCTGGCAATGAACAGAATCAACAACCAAGCTCAACTGGCCCCAGCTGTGTGTGGAAGCATCGGGCAAGCAACAAGGCGAGTGCTCCTGTAGCAATCCGGCGAATGTTGCGCGGGAGCAGGTGTTGGAGCAGGCGACGACGTTGGCGTGGATCAGGGCTTTCAGGCCACCCCCCCCAAACCCTAAATGGCAGAGTGGCTCCAATATTTCAAAAATGCATTAATTACAAGGCAGGCTTTTCGCCAGGTTTTCTGCACTGGTGCTTTCTGGCTTCTGTTCGCCAGAAAAAAAAGGGCTGATTATCACCCTGATTTGCGATCTGACTATGTTGGAGTCAACTTCAATGGGGGCACCTATTTTTCAAAGGTGTATGCATGTTTCACAAATCAAACCCAAGTGGAATTATAATTTTCTGATGAAAATTGAAATTTCTATGAATTTTTGAAGTTGACTGCCCTGAAATTACAGATTAATTTATAAAAGTCAGATCAACAACCCATTACCGCCATAGATTGTATCTATGAGTACTTGGATATCCACCAATCAATGGTAGACACGTTACCCAAGCTGAATTAATGAGCTGATTTTGTCAGAAAAATAGATGGACTTAGATGAGTTTCAGGGTGGTAATGGGGCCAAAAGTCAGATGTCAGAAATAGGAAGCTGACGGGAATAGGCTGGTTTACCTTACCCAATGTACAAAAAAGAGGCAAAACGAGGTTTCGTGGGCCAAAACCTCCACACACACATGTGTTGCCAAAAATTGTGCATTGTCAAATTCATTTCAGAAAAAATTCACCCACCCACCCCACACCATGGATCTGAGGTAGTCGAATTTAATCTTGGGCCATCTGATCAATCCGATTTCAACCGCCAAAGCTAGAGGAGGTTGGCTAGGATTTGGCGGTCTAACGGAGATCTTCCTCTGTCTTCCGTTGCCGCGAGCGATTTTGTTCCCAACTTGTAGAGGTACTTGGAGTCAAAGGCATGATTAGTGTTGACGTTAGGCATCAAAGAAGAGGAGGCTCTGGAGTAGAGTAGAGGAGGTTTCGGTATCCATGTTTTGTTTTTTACTTTTTGAAGAGTTTGCTTTGGTTTGCTTGATGTTTTGCCAGTCTAGGGTAAGACAATTCTTTAGTTGCTTTTTATGAGGTTTCTTTTTGTGTGAGTTTTTGCTTTAGGCTAGGGTTTGGCATTGCAAACTAAGGTTTGTTGCGGCGGCTTGCCAAACTGGATAGGTAGGAATTCAGAACTGGACAGGTAGGGTTTTTGGGGGGTCATACTCTACTTGAGAGTTCTCATTTTCAAACATAGGTAGAAATTCAGAACTGAACAGGTAGGATTTTTTGGAGGTCATTCTATACTTGAGAGTTCTCATTTTCAAGCATTTCTCGAGCGGAACCCTAACACTTATTTTCTTTTTGATTAAAATCTAGTGCGGAGGTGGTGCGTGATGTCTTAGGGTTTTGAAGAGGAAGTTGTGGCAGATGTAGATTGCTTTCTCCTTGAAGGTTAGAAGTTACTTGTTAGAGACAATTTAGAGCTTAGAAGTAGGAGGTTAGAGTTTCAATTCAAGTGAATGTTTAGCCTCAAATGAAAGGAGTAGCTGTACCATGGCAACAGCACATTGCCTTCTCTCAAAAGGTTACAGGTTACGAGTTAGAGGCAAGTTAGATGTTAGAGGTTAGAAATTTTCTTTAAGTGTTGCTACTAAATTGTTTCAATGTTAGTGCTTTGAATGTGCTGGATTTTACAGTGCTTTCCTTCACCATTTCTTTGTTTTGAACAATGTTGTGATATTTGTTTTGAATAGGGTTGTAATATGCCACCTTTGTTTCAGATCTTGAAATGAGTAGCCCGAAAAGGAAAAACAACAGAATTCAAAGACTCAAAGTTGTCTAGCACTGCAGTAATGAATATTATTGGTGCTCAGAATGTGACAGAGACATCTGCTGAGAAGTAAAACAACACTTGTGACAAAAAAACATCAAAAAAATCTCTTCACAAAAACCTCGTGTGCCCAGAACTCCTCAGGCAAGAGCTCCTCCAAAGCCAAAAGAGTTGGATGTGAGTGTCACCATTTAGTACGAAGTGATGACATTCCCATCGACCTCTTGGGAAAGATGGAAGAATTTTTCTAGAAGGAGTGTACCTCCAGACTCTGTTCCATTGAACAAGGTGAAGCTTTAAGCAGGCTTTACTTCCAAATGGTGTGTTATTTGCTAGCTACTTCACCAGCCATGGTTAGCAAACGAATCAAACATTATCTTAGATGGAATGATACCAAGAAGGCCTCAGTGGAGCACCACATTCTCACCAAAATTCTTTGTAATACTAGACTCTATATTTTTGTTGGAATGCTTGGATATTGTATCAAAGACAAAGGTGAGGATCATTTTGACTGCGTTCACAAGAATGTCACATCTGAACAAATCAAAGAAGGACTTGAGGAGTGCATCAAGCACGGTACTCCATTCGTGAAAAACCTCGTCGTTTTGAATCACACTAACTTCATCGAGAGGGCTTCCACATATTGTAGGTTGAAGTTGAAGAAGCACTTGAGCAATACTATTCCAGGCACTCCTCTGCCATGTTGCACTTTGGACAATATATTCCGTCAACTTCATGGATTTTGCATGGTCATCAAGGTGGTATGGAATATAGCAAGGCCTCGGCACTCTAGAAGTGCATGATGAATCTAGATGCCGCTGACATGGATGATGTGACTCAAATTTTTTTGAGCACACAAATTCAGGTTCTCGCTTGGCAGATTTGGGTCACCAACGGCTTGCATCAGACTTGGGCAAGGCACGCGAAGGTGCTGATTATGATTATGTGGTTCGAGATAATGCTTTGATAAATTTGGGTGCAAATTTTTTCCTGTTTTTCTAAATTGATACTTTAAGATTTCATCCCTGTAAGAATTTATCTTTTATTGGTTTAAAAAAATTACAAAGCTACTTCTTGTTAACAACATTATTCATGTTATTGTTTTGATGTAGATAATGTTTCCGAAGAGATGCACCGTGATCGGAACGACATCATCGTCATTGATGGTACTCAAGATGTGGCTATCTCTAATGCATTCTTACCAGAGGCCACTACTTGTGAACACCTTACAACCATGGCTCTAGCGATGAACATTCCTTTGGTTTGGGGGGACCATGACTTAGCCAACAATTTAATATTGTAGTTTTAAAAAATGTAGCGGTCCATTACAGTAAAGGTCATATTGATACCATTTCACAAGGAGACGGAGATTGTGCGGAATTTCCTGCTGCATACATTGCAGCTGCAGGTACTGTTTGCTGTCTCTTCTTTAATTCTTATTTTGGCCGAATTTTCTGTTTTATATACTCCCTCCGTCGCGAAGTAAGTGCCCGCATTGTTGGAACCTCATGCTTTCTTTATTGATCAAATTCATTGATCACATTGTAAAATTCATAATTCAGAAGGGTTCAAGTTTTATATCACCCCAATCAATGAAGAGCATTGTATGTGTCCATTGCAACCTAAGTAAAAGTCTGGCCCAAGAAAGCCTCTGTACAACCTACTTAAGACTTCTGAAAGAAACTCGAGTTTCCAATGCGGACACTTATTTCTTATTTCGGGACGGAGGGAATAGCAGTTTTGTAAAGCAGTTTTGAGTAGGTCTTGTGGGGTCTGTCTTGTGTTTAATTTTTTGTTTAGTTTTTGAGTAATGCATGCAATGATGTTCACTGATGCTGGTAGTTTAAAACTTTGCTTCATCTGAACTCTGTCATTGTCACAATATGATCAATCAAGCTGGTCATTTTTAATCATGAATCCTTGGTCCTTAGAGAGGTTGATCCCTACAGGAGCAAGCAGTCCAGGCCCTATGTTTTGTGGGGCAGCTTTAAGGTTAACATTGGGAACTTTCTTTTGTGGAAATTTGTTTACTTTTGAACCGACTCATTTGATTCATTTACTGATTTTGGTAACAAGAAATTTGTCTCAATCTGAATTATGGTTTTCACGATACGATCAAATGAACTGGTCGCTTTTGTTTTTTCAGGGTTAATATAGTATAATAGTGTAGTTTTTTTTAAGATTTTGATTAGGCTAAACACCAACTGAGTGGCACCAATTTGCTAACTGGAATCTGTCCAGATTTGTGTCCATTGCTCATATGTGTCCAAGTTAGCAAATTTGAGCTAATGCCCACTGACTAACCTGCAATGAATTTACATTGATTTCCACCAGCTAACTCCCAAGGTTGGGATTAGTAAATTATAACATTGGTTTGAAGTTGAGTCCTCCGGCACCAACCAAGTAGGAGCGTGTAGCTAACTTGGATGGTAAGTAATGGGGAGGTATTAGGCTTCAACTAGCGAGTGGACTTTAACATTTCAGTTAACTAACTAACGCTGCGGGATTCACTTGTTCATAAATAATTGCTCTAGAAATTTGCATCAGCTAAGCGGTTTATTTTGCTGATTTCAGTGTGCACATATATGTTTTATAGAGCTGGGAGAAGACAGTGGATTGCTACAGCCCGGGGCAGGGGTTGATGCCAGCAAGTTTTAAGGTCCGGACAGTCTATATTGATGGCATCGAAGAGAATGGCACTGAAGAGATTTTGGACCCAGATTTTGGGGAGGCAGCCATTGGTCGCGTTGCTCCAGTTGATTCGGGTACTTTTGCATGTGTCAGACTAAATTGTTGACAGGTTCTAGGACCGTAGTTTTGTTCGTTGACAAATTTTTAGGGGTTCAATCTCGGTTTTTGTTCTGATTTGTCCACATTCTCTACTCAGTTTGCTACACAGATCTCTCTTCTTGAAGTCTCTCAACCGCTTTTCTCCAAATCTTTGTTTATTGAAGTTTGTCCACTTTGGGAAAACAGAATGAAGAATTGATACCTTTCAGGGAATTGCCGAGATCCTCTCAATTTGGCATTGTTGAAAGCAAATGTTTTGAACCTTCATTTAGCAATGGTTTGGCAATGTTTGCAAGTCGCTTACTCAAGCTATGATTGGGACAGGTCTTTGGTGGATCATTCTACTGCGGGCATATGGCAAGTGCACAGGGGACAAATCTGTGGGGGAAAGAGTGGATGTACAGACAGGCATAAAGATGATACTGAAGGTCTGTCTAGCGGATGGTTTTGACATGTTTCCCACTCTTCTGGTGACTGATGGCTCTTGTATGATCGATCGTCGCATGGGGATTCATGGGCATCCTCTTGAAATTCAGGTTTGTTCACAAACTACAAAACTCGCAGGTATTGGATATGGGTGATCATCATCCGTTTTACCAAACACTGATGCACTCTATATCTACACTGAATAGGGATTTTAAGGGGACCCATACTAATTAATCGACATTACACACTATATAAATATCTACCTTTGATGTACATAATAGTTATTGAAGTGTCCGGGGGCTGTACATCATGTTTCAAACATCTACAGTTCTCTACAATAAGTCCCTTTAATTTTTTGGTCCCCTTAATATTCCTATTGAGTGTAGTTCTTTTTCTTTCATATGTTGGTCCCCTTAATATTCCTATTAAGTGTAGTTCTTTTTCTTTCATATGTTCTTGTCTTTATTCCTTGGACCGGCTGCTGTTTTGTTATTTACTTTTGCCCTACGCTGGTAGGGGACAATAGCGTAGAAGACTATAATTTATTTTGAACTATTTTCTTAGTTCGGTTATCATCTTTCACGCACTTGATTTGAATTTATTGATTTGATTACAAATCTATTTACGCTTTTGTTTAAATGACAGATAGGGTACCCACCTTCGTTGGAAACCACACTAAATAGACAGAAAAGTGCTGCCCACTTGTGGATACACTTAATTTGTGGCCTTATGAAATTTCAATTTGCCACACTGTGCAGGCCCTCTTTTATCAAGCGTTGCGATGTGCTCGGGAGATTCTCTTGCCAGGGGATGGGGCTCAAGATCTGCTCCGGCAAATAAACTCGAGGCTGGCGGCGTTGTCTTTCCACATTCAAGAGTACTATTGGTTGGACATCCTCAAGTTGAATGAGATCTACCGGTACAAGACGAAGGAATATTCCATTGAAGCTGTGAATAAGTTCAACATCTACTCAGACCAGGTGTCTCAGTGGTTGCTCGACTGGATGCCCGAGAGCGGAGGCTATTTCATTGGAAATCTGCAACCTGCACATATGGACTTCCGGTGGTTCACTCTGGGTAACATGTACTCCATTTGTAGCGGCTTGGCTACCCAGAATCAATCTGAAAATATCTTGAAGCTCGTGGAGTCCAAGTGGGAAGACCTCGTAGCGACCATGCCGATGAAGATTTGTTATCCAGCACTCTCAAAAGATGAATGGCGCATCATCACTGGTGCTGACCCAAAGAATACGTAAATAGCCTTCCTTTCTTTCTGTTGTCCCTCTTCACTCGTGTTTGTGCAAGCACTACCTACTTAATCCTCAAGGTAAAAATTGACTGTCTGCTTTGGAAGCGGAAGGTCAATTATAGTAACTTCCAAACACATTTCTGTCATTTAAAAATTTAAGTTTCGATTTATTCTTTCTATTGGTGCATTTACTACCTTGAAACTCTCTAAATTATTCATTTCAAATCTTATAGATATAACAGCCAACTCCTATGGTGCCTAACTATAGCTACTTCCATATCTATAGGAGTTGATTTAATCATTGAGGAAGCTTGAAGGAACATAACACAATGTACGAGTAGAAAGAAGAAGTCATACCCCACCGTTTTGAGCAATAGAAATATGCTTTGAAGTCCCTAGAAATGACTGTTAGCTTCCAAACTTAAGTTCCTGTTTTTAGCTTTAGCACTTATTGATTAATTTTTTATTATTCAAATTCTTTTTTTCAAAATTTCGATGTGTCAAATCTGTATGCAGAGCAGCGGTAACCAATCCTAATCTCCTTGTTATTGTTGTGCAGAGCTTGGTCTTACCACAATGGAGGCTCATGGCCCACTCTCCTGTGGCAGTTCACGGTGGCTTGCATTAAGATGAACCGTCCCGACCTTGCCCAGAGAGCCGTCGAAATTGGAGAGAAACGTCTATCACGAGACAGGTGGCCTGAATACTACGACACGAAGAAAGGCCGCTTTATTGGAAAGCAGGCACGTCTGTATAAAACGTGGTCAATTGCAGGTTACCTGACCTCCAAGTTGTTGCTGAAAAACCCTGAAGCCGCCAGTTGGCTCACATGTGAAGAAGACGATACCTACGCTATTGTCCTCGAAGCAAGTCCGAAGCAGAAGCGAAAGTTCAAAGCTTCTTCAAATATTTTTGTTGTATAATTGACAGATTGATTTGTTCCTTCACAGCGGGTGGTTAACCAGACGTTGATTTTAGATTGGATACTTCATTAGTGATTGTGATTTTTTGGAGCTCTTCTTTGGGTAACCAGAGGCTGAATTGTGTAGCACTAAAGAGGCTACGTTATGATTCGTTGGAAGACAGTCTCGTGGACATTTCCCAATTTATGGAAGCTCTGCTCATATATTCACTTGTATGTACTTGCATTTTAACTCAGATTGCCTCCAGGTTTTTACTCTAGATTTAAGCATCTTAGTATCTACATGAACTTCAAGACTTGAAATTTGCGCTTTGTTGCTCATCTGCCTCTGATGCATTTGAAAGTTGTGGGACCCTAAACCGAAACTCTAGGTCTCTGTAGCATATCTCTATAACTGTTGTGAGGAAAAATGACGATGTGCAACGGATTCCTTTTAACAAGTTTCCACAGTGACTCTAAAAGCTGAAATTCTATACCTATTGAATCCTAGTATCTCATCATCAATTTAGAATATGACGTGGAGATTTCACATGTGTACATGTGTTCACATGATTGTGTGCAAATTATTTGTATCGGCTGACATTGTTTTACCCCATTAGTGAGGGTACAAAATTAATGTTGCTACAATCTTATTATTTTAAGTGGAAATCAATGTAATACATTAATATCTTAACATGCACTAAATTTAAATTAAAATATTGTACATGAAGGTTCAATTTGGCACTCTAGTGTTGAAAGTGAATTTTCATGTCAGATTCTTAGGGGTCTATGTCACCTCATACCATTCACAAGATGACATGTGACACTCTTTTACAAAAATGACTTAATTTATGTCAAATCTTGCCTTCATGCGAGGTTAGTATTGTGACTTTGGTACATTAGAACTACTCTAAGGTGAACTTCTATAAAGCAATGACCTCTCTAAAGTGATTGCCTAGTCCCACACTAGTCCCAATCCCATACATACACATCCAAGAAGTTCTTTTGAAATTCCTGAGAATGGGGACTTGAACCCAATCCTGGGCTATTATTTTAAAGAAGTTGTAATATAAATTAGCATCACTTACACTCAATGTACTATAATTGATACAATTAGTGCACATGACTCTAATTTATCAGAGCAAGTTTACAATATTACTGTATTGTACTAATTCCGCTAATTCCGCAAGATTACTAAATGCGACTAATAATACTGATAAGATAGATCGGAGTCGTCCATTGAGGCTAATCAGTGCGACTTGAATTTTGTTTGCCATGCTGTGGACTCCTCGAGGCTTGTGGCAATGGTGCTTCCAGCATGCTCAGGGCATGTGTGGACTGTGTCTGTACAAAGAATGCTTGTGGCGGCCTCACGACACTGAGCTTGGCAACGGCCTCTTCATTTGAAGGAAGGAAGGAAGGGGGGACAGACTCACTGAGCAGAGCAGGAAGGAAAGGTGTGTTCTGTTGTTATTGAGGTTCTTCGGAACAAATTCAGACCTACTTTGGACTAGATTCACATTCCAAACAACACCTTAAACACTAAGTGTGAACATACCTTAATGGGATTTAATTCATACAGTACAAGCTTCTGAAAATTCAAAGTTAAACTCATTGATACCAGTGTTTGCATTGTTTGCATTTTTGAAGCTATGGTGTTTTTGGGTATAAATTTTGTGAACATTGGGACCAACAATTTCAGAGTATCAACATGCATGCACTACTATGAACCCCGTCGTTTTTCATTCCCTAAAATAGCGATAAAAAATGGGGTGAGTGAAAAAAATCACAAATGACAAAACGTGGGGTCAACTTGGCTACTAAAATTTAGATAATTTTTAGTGAGAAGTGATATAGTTCTGGATCTCTAGAATGAAAAAACGGTGGGGCTTGAACTTCAATCATAAAAAACTATTTTTGATTTCTCATAATTGGCTCGCAGTGGTAAAACATGCCTGATGCTTCAAAACCCAAAAACAAAAGCTGCCATCCCACATTACGGTCAATATCCTAACAGCCGTGCCCAACTTTGGAACCTGCAGACAACACACCAAGTCTATGAACACTGCATATAAATATTATTCCCGGATTTACAAACGATTGCTTAAGTTCATGACGGACCCGAATATTAGGACCTTGTGCAATCAGATTATATCTAAGAACAAGAAATTGTTCCCTTTGTAACAGAGATGAGCAAAATACAGACAAGAAGATCTGCATATTACCAATCGACATAGATAATGAGCACACACCAGCTCACAGCCAATGACTCCACCTAGAGAATGTAGAAGTATCCATTAATGAGACATACGAAATAAAGAACCTGAGCTCATTAATCTCACTAGAGTGCAAGTAACATCTTGAACGTACGAGGAACATGCAAGAGGAGAAAACTGGGTGTTGTCTTGACGTTACTATACATAATCTGCAGAAGAGCATAATATGATTCGACGACTGAAATTGGACATGCAACGAAAGTACATAGCCCATACACAGATGACCCATAACCGCAACGAACGGAACGCACAAGCACAGGCAGCAGAAAACAAAGGCTCTGGAATATGATAAATTCCACCTAGCCTAGGTCTCACCATTTCTCCACTGCTAATTCAAAGAGTTACAGGGACCATTCTCTCACTAACTACACACCATCACTTTTCCTTACTTGCTTGCTTCCTTCCTTCCCTTTCACTCCGTTCTCGCCACCTTCTCCTCCACGTACTCGTACTTATGTTCGTTTTCCGCCGCCTTCAGCTTCGTGTAGCCCTTGTCTGTTCCAAAAATCTTCTCATGCACATCATTCCATACGAAATCAGAATATATCTCGTCATTGTATGTCTCAGCAATCCGCTTGATTACTCTCATGCAACCACTACGTTATCCTACTGAGCAATCCCGGGTCTACATGAACTTGTGACGAAAATTGAAGTGTTCCCCAAATCACAAGCAAGCTACGCATAGCCTACTACACTCACACTGTGCTAACCTTGATTACTGTGCTTTTTACAGCCTTCAAATTCTTTTGACTCTCTTTACCTCATTGCCTCAACATCAGTTCACTTGACGAGCTCCCAGAGCGGTGAAGAGTTGCCTTCTCGAAATCCTCGCTAAATACAATATGCAACACATCGGGCTTGGCCTCGACGAGACGCTTCGTCCGGAAATCCAAAATCGCATATTCAGAAACGACCCCATCTTGAATGAGCTTGTGGTAGACCCCGCCTGGACCGAATCTTGCCTGGTGCTCCTTCAACTCGGAGCCATCGACTAATAGCTCAAAGCCCCAGCGATGCGGAAATAGATAATAGTCAAGGTAACCCTTCGCTCCAAATAGGGGCCCGACATTGGGTGACATGATTGAATCCGCAGGAAGGATCGAGCAAGCTGCTCTATAGAATTCGTTTTGGTACTGACTTTCATAAACCACGGTCTCACTAACGTTCCGGGCCTTGGACGACTTCAGCTGACGAGGGTTAAACCTTTCGATCACTCGATCAATAAATGCGTGTAAACCATTTTTCTCAATGCTATCAGAAGTTGATTCATTAGTGCAATACACCTCGCGAAGCAGAAACCGCCTGTGCAGCTCCGAGGGCAAACTCAACCAACCGTCGTCCTCTTGAATCTGCCCCCATTTGACTGCTAAATCAGCAGCGTCTCGATCACGACCGCTGAGATCCCTGAGATAAACACCCTTTTCTGGCAGCAGCTTTCTCAAAAGGGATCTCATGGATTCTCCATCAGGTTTCCCACCCCTCAAAGCTTTCTCAATTGCTAGGAGACTCCTTATCTGCGAGAGAGAGTCGTAAAACTGGCGTGAGAGCAACAGGTCCCGTGCCTTCTCCTTCTGCTCCATACTACCGGCCTCACTATTTTTCAAGCCTTGTGCAATTAAGAAATCCAACACATGGGCCATTAACCCAGGTTGCTGCCCTGTAAGGTCGAACACGAAATCCCTCAGATCGTCCCATGACGCAAGTCCATCACGAAGGTCGAGGCCTCTATAGCACCAACTGTTCCAGAGATCTATGGCTTCATCCCTGGTCAATGTGAGAGATATGGGGTTCTTTGCACTTTGCAAAAGGCCGACCGATGCGTCTGAATTAAATTTCACAGGTGTGGCAACGCGTTGCCCACCATGGGAGACAATCGCACTACCCCATGCTGAGACGATGATAATACGCAGGTGTTTTCCAGAACCACTCGCGCAATCTTTAGCAGTGGCCCAGAGGGTCAAATTCCGATCAAAGGCCACCTGCCCCTCATCGACGAGGAGGAGGCTAGGCCTGCTTTCTGAACCACTCTTCGGATGCCTGTCCGGTGAGGACTTCGGTGATTGAAGCTCGGAAATCGTAACACCTGGGTGTTTCTCCTCCAAGAATTCCTCGAAGCTCTTGCCACCAATCTGCGCAAGGCTGACATAATAAACCTGCTTGAACATATCCTGAGAGTTCTTAGCAGCAGTTGCCACCAGCTGCAATATCGATGTCTTTCCACTGCCGGGCGGCGCACGGATAAGCAAGGCTCCCTTTTTATTGACGAGCTTACAAATTCCTATTACTGTTTCAGACCGTGCGGTGAAATACGAATTTCGGCGGCCATTAATACCGTCTGACTCACCCCCAATCACATCCTCAGCTCGAAAAAACGGATTGAAGCCTGTTGGAGGTGCAGCAAAGCACGCCAGATGAGAATTGCAAGTGAAATCACCCGAATTATGTAATCAGAAAAAGAAGAGGACGAAGAGCTTTAGATTAGTTTAGATACATCCTGATAAAGATACTATTCAAATGAAAGAAATCACACTCTACGAAAGCAACATAAGCAAGAGGTGACAATCCATCCAAAGCATGGTATAATAAAGTCCCGTTATTACAACATGGGGCTAGTCAAAGCATCGGACACAAAACCTGCTTATTCTACCTATGAAGGCAAGAAGCCCAAACATCAAAAACTGAAGTACAACAATCCATACTAACAATCACCCGCCCCCAAAATACAGCCACGAACATCAGTGTCGCCACAGTAAACCCTTGATAGGGAAACAAGAATACACAGAACACGAGAGGCACTCAGACCACCACAAGAAGCATGTTCTCACAAGTGTAAGTAAGCATACTGTTTAGGGATCAGGCTTTAAACACAGCAGTGCCTCAACGCAATATCATCCACTTTCTTAAAAAAATTGTTGGGCATGATGCCATCGCACGGAACCCTAATTGTTCGACTGAGATAAACATAAGGCAAACGCCCCATTTCTAACGATCACACACCCATAACTACAGCCACGAACATGAGCGGGAAAGTGAGTAGGATGACCTCCAAAAATCTGTACTTCTCCCTAATAATAGAAAACATACCTGCCTAATTGTAACAAATCCTTACCAAGTTACAATTAGGCTGGTATGTTTTCTATTATTTACCGTAAACGACCAAGATCACCCGCCCATAGTTACAGCCCCGAAGATGAGCATCATCACAGGAAACCCTAACCCACACTATGCGAATGGAATCGAAATAGGTCATTCAAATCCCAGACATGAACATTGTCATTCAAAAACCTTACTGGTGGGTCTTAAAGAACCGGGCATTTAGGGGTTAAGAACAAATACATTGAAGAAAATAAAGAAAATTTCCCAAACCTGGAGGGGGTACATTTATCGATGCCTGAAACGTGTATTTGTGTCCTGCAGTGAGCAGATCGCTCTTCGTAAGATCCAGTATCAAGAAGATATGGATGCAACAAAGACAGAAAACCATTAACAAGAGGGAACCAGAACCTTGAACAGATGCGAAGGGTTTGAAAATGTACAAAACAGTCTCCAAACCGTTCATCAGCTTCTCTTAATGAAGTGCAATCCCATACATCACTAAAGGAAGCCAGGAAAAGTAAGAATCCAGGAAGTAAAAAACATAAGAGGAGCAGGAGCTGGTAAGAATGCATGCTTCAGGGCTGAGACAACCATAGAGTCTGGAAAATCCTTACCAGCAACTGCAAGAAAATACTTACTTCAGCAGATACAGAACATACTCAGTTCTAAATGCCCTAGGTACTTAGTTCTAAATCTTATTCCTGGGTTTAAGAATAAGATTTAAGAACAGAAAAGGTAGAACCTGCCGGAGGTGCTACAAAAGCCTTGGGAATTATCTCCGGTTAAGGCAGGTGGAGCTTCTGAAAGATTACCTACCAAATCATTTGATCAGCTGACCGCATAACTGTAGCTGGCGAATACAAATAGAGAAAGGTAAACCTTCACCCCAACCCCAACGAAGCATATAGACCATAAAGTAAACTCTAACAGCTTACGAGAATCAACCATAACACGCTTACAAGAAGCTGAGGCGACGCTGTAACAATGACCAGAAATAAAAACTGGCCCCAAGAAACCGACACTATTAAACCCTACATCCTGCCGAAAATGTACAAAACCATCTCCAACCCGTTCATCAGCTTTCATTAAAAAACTGCAACCCCATAATCTAACCATCAACCAATGTTGTTGAGCTGCACAGCTTCGGTTCTGTTATCTCATGCCTTTTCTTCCAAAGAGTTCTAGGACAACCCTAGAGACAGATCGCTTCCAAATGATCCGCAACGAAAGAGTAAATATTACCAAGACCACAAACCCTAGATAGGAAAACATACCTGCAGGTTGGACGAAGGCCTTGACGAGTACGTCAACCACACCAGGTCGGGTAGAAAGAATTTCTTTCAAGGAATCCTTACTGGCTGCGACAAGGGCAGTTTCTGTATCATATCCCGCATCCACCAACTTCTTAATGTCATCGTCTTTGAATTTCGCACCTGGACATCTCTCCTCCACGACTTGGCGAAGGGCCTTGCACTCGTCATCTTCGTCCATCAAGGCAAAGAGAAAAAAAAAAGGTGCAAGAAAAAAGACGAAAAAGCGGAGAAATTAAATCGAACCCTCGAGCTTGCACTGCTGGAAGAGACAAAGTGCAATGCGCTTGGTGAGAATCTGAAACCACCGAACCGCGGGAAACCGGCCAGGTCAAGCGAAATAGAGAGCATGCGAGAGAGAGAGTCGGGAGCGGAAATAAGGAAGAGAAACGAGACCGACAGAAAAGAGAGCGAGAGACGAAAGAAGGTAAAGAGCATGCCCACCCGGCCTCCAAACTTAAGAGCATCCCCACCAACCGCTAAAGGAAATCCCGCAAATGAACAAGCCGAATGAAGAGATCGAAAGAGAAGACAGGAGGACAGAGTATCCCCAAACCCTAAATCGCCCACAGCCGTAGGATCCCTGACTCGATCCAAGCCATCCGTAATTGTAACCGTTAGATCAAGTGAAGAGATCCAAGCCATCCATCGCTCTAATTAGTAGGTTCGATGAGATTCATGCATTACTTTTACTTTTCTTTTTCTTTACTTTCTTGTAGAAACATAAATTGTCCTTTTTTCACTAAGAACCAAGCGCCTTAGAAGAAAGGATGAAATGTGGAACACTAAGTTTGATTCTTAGTTTTCAATCCAAATCCCATTTGGATAGCCCTTCTCAAATCCTTGTCTCTATCGAGCCTTGAGAATGGTGAACCTAGGTATTGGACCATCGCTATTTTTGGCTTCGTATCTCAACATGTTGAATGTAAGGTAGAACCACCCATTCCCGACTAGCACCCCATAGCCAATTTGTAGATTGATGTATTTCCAACCAAGGCTAGAATGTGTTTTTTCCTTCTTTTCAAAGTTTGGACTAAAAGTTCATGACCCGTGTTCCAAAGTAGTATACAAACACTAGAAGAAAAATGCATTGGCCCTTGCAGTTTTGCGTAGGCTGTTTTTTGTTGAAAACCACGTTTAGAACGCAGAGAAATGTGTTAAAATTTTTTTAACTTAAATATCATTCTTAAAAAAATTGTTAAGAAGAAGTAGGTACAAGGTAGAAGGAAAATCTAAAATATTCATATATTTTAGATGGAATTAAAATGCACTAATCCCAATGGTGAGATTGTTCTAGCAAATAAACTAAACCATGCAAAAGAAAAAAAATTGCAAAAACTGCAAAAATTGCATTCAAAAATGAATCCTACAAGTTATTTTTTTCAAGAAAATGCTCTAATTGCCCGAAAAACAAGAATGTCCATAACTTTCTCATAATAAATCTAAATGAAATGAATCAAAGCTTTCCAAGTAGACAAAAATATAACCTATGAGAAAAAAAATACTAAAAAATAATTCAAATTCTTGCAAATTTTTTTTTTTGCTTCCTGGACTGCCCCTGTCCCTTGTATTGAGCTTATTTGGTCATAATTGTTGTTCTCGGGCATCAATTGTGAAAAAATTATATTCTCACAAAGCTTATCAGTTTTTCTATCTTCAAAAAAAGTTTCAAAAAATCACGACAAAAATTCAGCCCATAGGTACTTGCCCAAAATCCCATTTGTCCCTCCAAGGGACAACGGTCCTTTAGGGGTTAATGGGGTGCTTTTTAAATGAGAGATGTGTATATAGATGTTCTTTGAATATCTATGCAATTGAATAAAAAAAATTAATCATCAATTGTTTTCAATAAAATTTTGTATAAAACCATGAAATTGACTTAAAAAATTCACCAAAAATGAAATTTTACTTTAATTTTTGAAAATGAAATTTGGTATGCTTAATTGGGATTGTGTAAGACTTGAGTGTTAATTATACAAGACAAAAAATTCCAATTCTTTTCTATACTATGTAAAAAAATTGAATGGCAGAATAAGCAATTTGTAAGATTATTGTACACAATTGCACAACAAGGTCCAATATTCTTACAAATTGTCAAACTCCCTATTATGCAAATGAATTCAAAAAATTTGTGTAATAGAATTATTCTTTAATCTTTGAGGCTTTGACCATGAGCAAATGAGCCCATGATAATGAAGTTAAATCTCATAAATTATAACCCTTTGTATTCTTCATTTTGCCACTATCTATGAGTGATTTTTTTTTTTTTTTTCAAAAATAAAATCACAT
Source organism: Pseudisothecium myosuroides (assembly GCA_951799445.1). NCBI lineage: Eukaryota > Viridiplantae > Streptophyta > Bryopsida > Hypnales > Lembophyllaceae > Pseudisothecium > Pseudisothecium myosuroides. Next base: position 29,409,235 of record OX637292.1, on the reverse strand, counting down.
ATCTAGTGTATATTTTGTGAAGTTTTGAAGTTTTGAAATTTTTTTAATTCAAAATTCAAATTATCATAAACTTTTGAAGAAAAAGTGAAAGACCAAAAGAAACTCATATCAAAAAGAAAATTCTCTAAAATTTTTTAGAAATTTTAGAACAGAAGTTCAATATACAAGTATATATTAGAAAACTTTTGGATTCTCTATAAAGCCGTTAGACTTTGACAAACAATACAAATACAAAAAAAGTGCAAAAAAACATTTAAAAAAAATATATTAGAAAAATTAAAAAGCATTTACCACTTGATTGCCTTTTGTCAATTCTATGGCACATTAGATTGTTATTTCTAAAATTTTAGATTTTTTTTCTAAATTTTAATTTTTAATTTCCTTGTACTTGCACATTTGTTGAAAGTAAAACAACCTTCTAGAGGCCCTAGATTTTTTTCTAATGACTATCGTTTGAAACATTATGGTAGATTTTTTCATGTCATCCTATATTTAAAAATGCGGATAGAGATCTTCAAAAAAATAATTAGAAAAAATTAAACTTCAATCTTAAATAAAATTCTCATTATTAATTACAAATTTTTGAAATTTTTTAAGCATAGTAGAATAAGACCTCAAAAGTTTCATTTTGTTGGTTTTACTCAAAAGCAAAAAAAACACTATGAATGACAAAATCAATTTTTTAGGGGAGGAAACTCAATATACTAGAATACACTATTATATTGATGTAAATTAGGCTTCTTTGATAAACTATCATATAAAATCCAAGAACAATTAATCCTCTCTATAATAAGATTTTGGTGCCATTTTTGCAACTTTTGGTCAAATTCATCTATCTCAAAGTGAGCTATTCACAAAGGTTTGTCAAGATGCGTCAATTGTGATGAGTTTTAACATGCCAAATTTGCACTTGGGTCTAGACAACAATAATAAATTAAAAATTTATATTTTATTTTAATGCACGATTTATTTTGGGATAAATTGCGTGGATAAAATTCAATAACTTTGTCCTTCGTGACTATCAATTGGCCCCTGGGCTAGCCAACCCATTTGCCCAATCAACAGTCCATCCATTCAATTTAATCATGTAGAAGGGTGCACTATCTAGACATCTAGCAAACAAATAGTGAGATGAGTTGGTAAAAAATTATTTTCATATAGTTTTAAAGTCATACTATAATCTACTCAAGATGCATTACCTTGAATTGATTCACTTTTAGAAAAAACAAATACAAAAATCAAATTCATAGTTTATTAATCAATTTTGAAAGTTTAAAAATGAAACTAAAAGGTATGAATAAAAAAATAAAATAGAAATTTAAAAGATAAAAGTGTAAAAGACCTTTGGATGGCAAAATCTTATGGCAAAAAACAATCTCAAATTTGATAAAACTCTAATAGTTTAGGACTAAAGATTAGTGATTTAATAATTTTAGATTTAAAAAATTCAAAAATCAAGCATTTAATGAACCATAAAAATTTTATTCTAAAATTTTAAATTTAATAAAACACAAATTTCAAATTTTATAGTTTATATATTCTGAGCTTTAAGAACTTAAAAGTTAAAATGCTGAAATTTCAACCCTACAAAATATTAACTTCTTCAAATGTTTGTCATTGGTGTCAATGCAGAAAGCAATAGAGCTTTGAATATAATTAGAAAATATCACGGTTGAAATCAAATTTCTATGTCCTTCAACTAATAGAAAATCAATAGACTAGGTTGGATGAAAGTTGTAATGATACAAAATTATTTTTAATTTTAGGTAATTCTTTGAAATTTTGAAATGAAATAGAATCTATAATTCATAACTTGATCAACTTCATTTTAGTAGTTTAGCTCAAATTTAGAAAAAAAATCTTTTACATATTTTATATGGCTAGATTTAAATCAAGAGCAAGGAGATATTATTTGCTAGAATATTTTATCCTAAACCACCCTTTTGATCCATGGATTAAGCATCTTCTTCTATATTAAAACAAAAAATATTTTAGTTTATTAAGATGATTTTTACTGCCACATAATGCAAACAAACTGGAAGATTTTTTAAAGTAAAATTGATTAACAAATCCCAATCTTCAATTTAAAATTATTCATTCAAAATCATGTATAAGCCACTAATGGTCTTTAATAACTAGAATTATTGTGAGTGTAAAAAGGATCAATATTGAATTAAATATTTAATAAGCTTCTTACATATATGCTTATCATCTATACAATAATATCAACAACCAATAATGTCATACTAAGATGGTGGTTACATGTGTGTAAGGATATGTCAATGTCATAGATATAATAAAGTCTTTCCAAAAATATCATACTTGAATATTTTAACAATACAATGAATCAAAGTAGTAGAGAAAACTAATTATTTGATTCAATGATCAATTTATGGCATTTATATATAAATGAGAGGTCACATTTTAATTTTTAGTTTTTGATAATTCTAGTATACACTTGTTTTTTAATTCACTATTTAAAACATGCAAACTTTTTAATACATTTCTTATAGGTTTGACACCTTAACAACATATTTGTTAAAATGAGAGGATGAGGCATTTTCAAAATAGTATTTGGCATTTGAAGCCACAATGAGTGAATTGAATGGACTTTAGTTTAGCTGGATAATCACTTAATAAATTAGTTCAAAGTAGCAATTTCCATTAAAATGAGAATAATGCAATTAGTCATTAAATGTCTTTTAACAAACAAGTGAACAAAAAATATAATAGAAAATATACTAATACGGTATACACATTGCACTTGTGATATGAATATTGTAGATGCATCACCAAAATATGTATTCTCGACCAAAAATCAATAATTCTAAATCCTACATATGAAAATCAATACTTAAACATTCATAAATCCAAAATCTACAACCCACATTTATAAAAAATAAAAATATTATCCTTCACAATTATGTGAAAGCTCATTATAGATAATTATATAAAAACCAAATAGCATTCTATCACATATGGCTAACAACATAGTTAGAATTTCTATAACCACTACTACGCTCAAGATGAAGTATATGAAGCCAAACTTTATTAGGTTGATGACTTCATTTTGAGCACTAGGGATCTAGATCATGCACTAGAGGATATCTTTTTTTATCTGAGACTTCTATGTTGTCATAAGAGCATTTGTGTTCTCCCAAATTGGTAGTTTGGTTTTATCAACCATCCAACGCAAACCTCTTTTGCTATCCCTCTTGAACATCTTAATCTTTTGATGTTAGAGCATATTAGTAGCAGATGATTGCAAGCTTTATATCAAGAGAATAGGTGAAATTATTATCCAAGCTAAAGTGAATGACACCATCACTTCACTTAAACTTAAGACTGTTTTTTATGTTCTTACGCTATACCACAATCTATTACGACCAATCGATTAACAAAGAAGCGAGTTGCATTTTTGCACATACAAGATATTTGCAAGATGATTTTAGATGATGGATTAGGTCATTTAAATATGATAGTGCATAAATACGAAGGTTTATGGCGCATGGATATTCACGTTGGCTCTACTCAGAGTTCAACTAATGGGGCCTTCAAGTCAAGTGTTGATGCTCACACGGCTAGCAGCTGTTTTTATAGAGACTTGCAAAAATGACACTACTGATTAATCAGGCTATGTAAATGCTCACACGTTGAAGCAAATGGCTAGGGATAACGTTGCAACTAGATTACTATCTTTGGAGAAGATAAAATTGAAACTTATTTGCAAAGGATGTGCTCACGGAAAGATCTATAGGACTCCACTTCTAGTGAACTTTGAGAGAAGAAGGAAGGTGAATGCAAGAAACACCTGTACTATTTTGCGCCACACTTTGTGTACTGATTTGTTTTTTGACCATAACTTTTGTGTTTTGGCTCCAAATGACTCAAGATTTATAGATAAGTTACTCATGACTATTATATACTTTGTCTAATTTTTTTGCAATTTTCAAAAATATTTTACTATCCAAAAATAGCCCCCAAATTTATGTCACACTTACCAATTTGGAGGTTTTTAGTATTCCCTCTGTCCCAAAATGATCTTTTTGTTGAACAAAATGATTTGTATTAAGGTTGAAAATAATACTTTTTCAAATTTTTTTGAGCTTTAAGTAGAGTTTGGTGCACTCCTATCATCTCCAAATTTTGAGTTTATGAGTCCTTTCCAAAATATAGTTTTGGAGTCCTCAAAAGTGAGATTTTTGAAGAATTTGTTAGGAGCACCGGTGTCTATACAGTTGCCCAACTTCTTTGGATCAAGACCATTCATCAATTGGACAACAATACTAGTTTTTGTAGGCTGAGTGCTCACTAAAGCCACATACCATGTCCCACTTTTTAAATGGCTTATGGTCTAATTAGGAGTGGGTTGTCAGTGTAGAGAAAAACCTCAAGAGTACAAAGTGTATATTGATTGATTTTCTTGATTGGACTTTTGTTTTAAATAATCACAACATTACATTGCAATGTTTTTGATTGAATACTTGTTTAGTCTTTCCAAGATTTGTCTCTAGACCATTTTCTTTCCATTGTTAGAATGTAAAATCAGAAGATCATTTTGGGACAAAAAATGAAAGGCAACCAGAAGATCATTTTGGGATGGAGGGAGAACTATTTAGTGTCCAAAAAAATGAACTTTGAGCTGAAATTTGGAGGGGATGGTCTTCTAATAGACTTATGGCCAAAATGTCCAAAGGAATTTTAAAAATAATTAAATGTATGTGGTGTGAAAGTCCATAAAGTGCGCTTCTTTTTGCTTGCATTTTGTAACATATAAAATATTATTTTGGAGTTTTTTTGGGTAAATGACCGTCTCCATAGAATTTTTACAAATTTTTTATTTTTTATTTTATATATTTTTTTATTTTCCTATTTTTAACTAATTAAAACATCAAAGTATCCATTTTCTTGAGATTTGGTACTATTCTAGTTCTCTTGCTTAGAGAATTTTTCTATGCATTTCCTTTGGTGGTTACCTTCAGCTTAAAGGTGCATACATTAGCCATATTTTTGTATTTTAAATAATTATTTTTCTAGTTTTAAAGTATTCCAAAAAAAGGCATGAGTACTGCCATAAACGCAACAAAATCGACAGGTGTTTCTTGCAGTCGCCCAAAAACTCTAAACCTGGGCTAGTTCTTCCATTCTAATATCTCAAGACCTTTTCAAGTTCTATTATATGAAGGTCATTGATATTTTATAACTTACAAAGATGACTATAGTGGTTTTCAATTTGTATTCTTTCTGAAAGATCAACAAGACATTATCACAACATTTCAAAGCTTGTATCAGCTTGTAAAAAACAAGAAAGGAAATAGGATGCTAAAATTATAAACAGAAAACGAAAGTGAATATTTGTCCAAGAAATTTCAGGATTATCTATCTTGCAAAGGCATTTACAAGTCATGAACTCACGGCACCATACTATCCCAAATAGAATGGAGTAGCAAAGTATAATAACCGAACGATAGTAGAAAGTTCGTGATCTATGTTACATCATTGAGGTTTGCCTTTGGAATTTTGGACTCAAGTTGTTAATACAACAGTGTACACCCTTAATTGTGCATCTTGTAAAACAATTCCAAGGTCTACACTATTCCAAATATGGCATGGAAAAGACCAAATATAAGCTATTTCAAAGAATTTGGTAGCTTATGCTACAACCATATTCCTAAACAAAGGTATCAAAAGTTGGATAGCATAGCAATCTTGAGAAGCTATTTTATGGGTTATTGTAATATTTTTGAGGCCTATCATTTGTGGTGTCCCCAAAAAAAAATATCGTAGTTAGCCACGATGTTATATTTGATGAGGAGAGCCATCCACAATTCGGACAATGCTATTTTGCGTGCGGTGAGCGTAGAGCACAGAGCGGTGAGCGTACTTTTGCGAGCCCAGGGACCCCCCAAAGTGGGCATATTCTAAAAAAGTAAAAGTACAAGATAAAATTTAAGTGAAACAAAAGGTCAAAATAAAAATTGAACTACAACAGTAGGGCCCTATAGCCGTGAGGTTGGTCAAATTTGAGAAATGACTGACCACAAAAATAGGCAACACAGGGCGGTTTCAGGATAAACAGAAACGATTCCTTAAATAAATTGAGTAGGTACCCTATGGCCGTGGACACCCAATGGCTGTTGTTATCCTGAGGCCACGGTTTAGGGTTTAGGGTTTAAACTAATGTACCTTTGGATATTATCACACCATTAATCCGAATAGAACCATTTCATATTCATTAAAAAGTTGCAACCATGAGTGTGTCTCCAATAGTTGAAGAAAAAATTGGAAATTATTGTGGATTTAGGATCGTATTAAAGAGGGAAAAAATGTCCTTCGAGAACATCCATTCATAACCAATGACAGAGCGAACAGATTGCAACAAATTTATAAACAAAGTGAAGATTGAAATCATGGAGACTACACATGAAGAACTTCCTCAAATTTTAGAGGATTCGAGTTTTAATGTAGTGTAAGGTAACCACACCTAAAATGGACCGCTCCTAAATGACGATCCCTATTTTTAAATTGAAAACGAATGGGGAGGAAGCTGAAAATGGTGTATAGTAAAGGACAAGTGTAAGAGCCCATTTGGAGTAGTGTGCAGTTCTATTAAAAGAAATGTAGAGGTGGCAACCTCCCAAGTGGTCCATTTTGGATACACTTTGTGTTCGTTTAACTTTTTGTCCTTGACATTTCATCATGTGCATCAAATTGATTTTGGCATCATCTAAGTGACACTTTTAACACTGAACTCTTTGAACCTTTAAAAATTTATAACTAAATCAGAATGCATCCAAAAATTATGAAACCAATTACATTTTGATTCATAATCCTTTAGGTATATACAAAAATTATTGTTCATTTTCCAGAGCTTACAAATCACGCCACCGAGCATAATTGTGCGATTTAGGGTGTAGTTACCTTATGTTTAATAATTCCTCAGTATTTGAGAGCGTAGCCCAAGCCAGGAAGATTGTCATGAATTGATATATTTAAGGTGAACAACCTAATTCAATTGCAAGAAGAATGGATGCTAAGATGAACCATTACATCGACATATACAGACGCTGAACATTACAAATGAAAGCACAAGATGCATGTGGGAAAAAAGAATTCAAACAATAAATCTGGGTGATACTAAAATTATCAAAATGACACTACAAAAAAACAGGGGTATAAATGACTGCGATAAATGACAGTTTTGCAGTCATTCCGGACATAATTGACTCCACCGCGACTCCAGGCCCTGCAGTCATAGTAGACAAGTCATTCTTTTAAAAACTGCAGCTCTAATATCACCAACGAATGGGGCCTTGGATGAAGAACGGATGGGAGGGTCTACGTGGCACTGAGTTCTGGGAACAAAATTTTTGGGAAAGGTCGGGCAGTTGCCCGTTTTTTGGAAATTCTGATGACCCATGCTGACGTGGGACTTTGCCGGAGTCATTCAACAGTCACTCTGGAGTTGTCATGAAGGGGTCGCCACTAGTGCGGAGATGACACGTGGCAGTCATTTTTTAGTGACGTGGAGTGGTCTTATCCAGAGCGGACGAGTCCCCAGCTGACACGTGTCAAGTCATTCAGTAGTCATTTTTGGAGTGCGCGTACAATTTGCGGATTCATTTTCCAGTCTTTCCGAAGTCATTCTAAAGTCACTCCTGGGTCCTAGTGCGGCGAGCATGGGGTCATTGTCGGCCCCGTTTCAGCCAGTGCAGTCGGTTATGAGTTGTGCCCTAGTACCGTCCGAGTTAATTGCGGTGGGAAGTTCTCTAGGCAGTCCAGGCAGCGTGACTAGGACATAGCTGCCCCGTGACTGCGACTGCGACTCGGTGACGACGACGTGACTCTAACATCGACCGCATACACAGCTGCCACCATGCATTCAACTCGGCCACTACAGCAATGAACCAACGCACAATTCCCTGAGTGCAACGACCTCATCTGAACCCTATGACTCCAAAGGCCTTTGCATGACGGATACAAGAAGGCAGCACGGACATCCCAGCAATGGCAATTATTGATATGGACAACGGATAACTGAAGAACTCCATTATTGTAGGGCCTTCCTAACAATTACAATAGAGTCATAATCATGAAAGATGGTCCATTGGATGCATAGGTCCCGCCCCCCTATAGCCAATAACACTGAAAACACCTGTCTGAACTCAACAAAGCTTAATGTACTTCTGGTCCCACAATGTACTCGTCCCCTTCGTATCTTCAATTGTTGCTTGGTCAGCCTTGGAGTTTGGGATCATCAACACCACACCAGGTTTGAGAATGTCCCCGATGTCCACCTTGAACCAATTCTCCGGAATATCCTCAAAGTGCATCTGGTGTTGACCGCTCACTCCGCTAATCTTTGCCGTCACCAGCTTCTGCCGGACGGCCCGCGGATTCATGAGAATCACGGCGTCGCCGAGCTTGTACTGTAGAAAGGGCATACAATACCATCAGTAAAATAGGCATACGCAGAAGAAATCTAAGTCCACCACGGTGAAAACTACTACGGCTCTTCTTGGTCACTTCCGCGTGACTTCCGCGTCACTCATTACTTGCTTCTATGCCACTGCTGGGGAACCGTTTTGCCTGCCCTAATTGTTCTTCAAATTCCCCATCATTGTTACAACCAAATGTGCTATGGCACCGACTTTTAGTGGCCGAGTTCACTTCATGATGGCAAAGCTCCTACTTAGTCTGAGAAAGCACTTCGCTAAGCCTACAAACTGACTTCTACAAAATGGACCGGGAAGTGCTGTGTGGGTTAGGGTTTGTTCACTTTCTTCGAGGATGGTCCGGCGCCTTTGGCTGCCGCCACCGACGATGCCTTCGCCTTTGACTCCTGCTTCTGCCCCTTGACCTGCACACGCATGTGAACTCACTTAGAACAGGAGATCAAGGGAAGGTGAGGGGACGCCAGGACGTGTGCAACCCCGTGGTATGCAATCCCCTCACCTTCCACAGTGCCAAGAAATTCATATGCAACACCGGTTCGACGTCTTTGTAGCATTTGTGACATTGTTTCGTTGACAATTTGCGGGTATTTGGACCGGAAAGTTGGGACGTTGGGGCATTCCATGAGGGCCTCCAACAGCGGCCACAGGTACCGTTTCAGGTACTCTTTGTCATCTGCCGGAGTGCAAATCCACTTCACATAGAACGGGGTACTGATGACAACATTGGCAGGTGGGTTGCAATCAACATAGCTAGGCTTACTATCTACAATGATTGTCCTTCTCTTTCTCTTTGTCCTGCGGTCCACTAGCGGTTCTTCCTCCTCTAGATCGAGGTCATCGTCTGAGGAGTCCACCGCCTCACGCTCCAACTCTGCAAAACACGCATTGCGCACAGACAGAATGAATAGTTTCCCTTCCGCCCTGTCTAAACATGGGGCCTTGGATGAATTGAAATTGACCCAAATGGGGCAACAAGGTCAACAATGTATGCCACGGGACTGAATTCTAGTCGCTTCTACAGTTCTGGTTTCCAAAAATGAACTACCTAAGCACCGACTATTGCAAAAGAGAAGGAAACTAACGACATTGGAAGCCCTAAACCCTAAACCCAAGCCCAGAGGGAAGAGACGTGACGCCCATTTACCTGCGGCAGCTGCCTCCCTGCGAGATTGCCGCCTCATATGTGTACAAGCAATTGCGAGTGACATCATACCTTTGGCGATGGCCTCGTCATTGGACTTAGTTGCCTCTAAGGAAGAGTCTCACCCGCTCGTCATCTCGCAGTAAGAAGGCTTGCTCCCTCCCACGCGCTTCGATCTTTGTGACTTCCTACCCGTTGGTCCTCGAAGGCCCCCCCGCTGCGAACTCCTTCGCTCCTGACTCTCCTTATTTTGCGGATCGGCTTTCTTCTTGTGGGTAATCCCTGACTTTGCCTGCTTACTCCTCGCAATTTCCTCGACCCTGCGGCGCACCCACCTCAGCACTCTCGCTCAAAAAAACCATACGATTCGTCATGAAACATATAGGAACATGGCGGATCGCTCTACTCGCAAAACGTCCGGCTCTGGTGACAGTAATCCGAGGCAACGAGAAACAAAGTGATTAGGGTTCGGCCCCCACACGCAAGGCCGTCCAGTGGTGCCCAAGTTGCGCGTAGGGCTTCCACGTGGCCGCGACGGTCATCATTGCCAATAATCGGAAAGTCGGCTGTCACGGGACTGTCACTGTGCGGGACCGCGACTTAGAAATGACTAACTCAAAGTCGCAGAGGCGTCCAACAACACCTCTTCCAGCTTGGACGTCACTGCGTTGCGACTACGACAGAAGTCACCTAAGCCTGCCAAAGTGCTGGGAGCATGAAACCCTAAGGACGCGCCGCCGTTGCGCTTTGGGAAGTGTGCAGTCCTAAATCCGAGGTCAACGGTAAAATGACGGAGCTCTGGAGAGTCCAGAGAGTCTACCACGGCCTTCGGACCCTCACACTCCAACTCTGCAAAACAAGCATTGTTCACTGCTACCTCAACGCTCAACTGAACCTATTGAAGCAATAGTTCATGCAATCTACTGTGCCAACCCAAATTGTGTTCCCGCAGCTGCTGAAGGAACGGGGACTCACGCTTCCTGTTTCGCCGCAAGGACGGGCTCGAAGGCAAGTTTCATCCTCGCTACGTTCCGGTCACGCTGGAGCTCATACTCGGTTTTTGGATGCGGCTCGCTCTCCGACAACTCAATCGGGGAATCCATCGAAAGCCTGTGAGTGTCCTAATCTGAGTCGCCTTCTTCCTCTCCTTAGCACCCGTAGATGTGCGTCGCTTTGTTAAATTGCTCAGCAACCTGCAGTAGCAAAATCTGCAATCGTGGACCACTGAGTCACAGGGTGATCTCCACGTCTCGCGCTCTTGTGGCTGGCACCGACCAGCTTAAATGTACGTGCAGGTCATGGAATGGGAAGTGAAACTGCAAGTAACACCAGGTTAGTTGAGGCGCAAGAAGCTGATCCTGCGCATGATGAGGGAGGCGGAACTTGGCGGCTGCTAATTAATTACTGAAATCGCAATTACTGATCGACATCTCCATGAGTAGACAGCGTGCACCCGGAAGATCTGGCACCGATCTGGGTCATCGATGAGTGCCAAATAATTGCTGCTCTGTCCAAAGTCTTAATTATTGTCAAAAAATAAGGTCGGCCGACACTCTTGCATTACGTTACTTAGGGTCGTCCGGCCAATTAGTGCCGCGGGTATTGCAGCGGCTTGCCCGGTTCATGATGTCCGTTCCCGTGACGGCCCGATCTCTGCATGTAAAGTCCTGCTCCAGTCGGTAGTTCCACTCTCTTGACTACGACGCCACTTGTATTCCAATTTTTTTTTCCTTTAAGGCCTCTGTCAACGACGCAGAGGCATATTGGATTTTGTTAAACCCTTGGTCACGACAGAGCATGACGGTGCTTCCACGTTGAACCCAGGGCGACGACGTAGTTCTATAGAATTCTCGGTTCCTCAAATTTGCTCCCATTCATTTCTCCAAGACCCCTTTTTCAGAAGCCCGGGATGATATTTACCTACTCCCTTCCTCGTCCCTGCGACTTATCATTCAGCCTTAGAAGTATTGGAACTCCTCGACTTCTGTTGTTATTTTGTACTTCTGTACCCTGAATATCGTATTGTTGTCGCAGAAGGAACTGTCCCTGTCATTCTTCAGTGACCGGAAAGTTACTGAAGACATTCTCAAGACATTTTGGAGTCATTCATTTGTCGCGGAACATCCCGAAGTCATTTTGTAGTGACGGAAGAGAAGCTGTAGTGACAAGCCAATTCCGCGGGCAGCTGCGATTCATCCTGCAAAAGAAATTGAGGTGGAAAGCGAGAAGCTGCCTCCTTTACTCGGACTGAGAGAGTTGTGGCAGAATCTAGGTACACCCGTCTTCGTGCTACACCCGTTTTGTATTTTCAGGGATGTGGAGGTTAGAGTACAGTTTACCTTCCTCATTCTATTGTGTGACTATATAACTTTGGCGACACCATGCCAAAGCGGAGTGTTCTGAGGGCTGCCCCGTTGTTTCGCCGAAAGAGACGGAGAATGGTCAGCCCCGATTCCGACCACGAGGTAGTTCCTTCGGAAAAAGAAGGGCCGGGGATTTCTCATTCTTTAGGGGACATGGTGGCAACCGTGGAAGAATCCGTAGGGACAGGGATCCATTCAGTGGGTACTGAAGAAGTTATAGCTAATGAACCTAGCATGCAAGAAATGCAGGATGTTCCCTCACCGCTCCAATGTTTCTCGGAACACCAGTTGCTTGTACGTAGTGCGACTGCATTGAATGCAAAGCCAAGAGTTAGTTTCCGTGCGCGGGTACAAGAGGCTCTAGGCCATACTTCACCGTCACCTACTGGACAAGGCGACGGAGCCAAAGCCTCCACAGTAGAAGGGATTCTCGGGGGCTCGTCAAGTAGCACTATGTTTGTATCAATGTCCACGAATCCAAAATTCTCTTGTGCGGAGTTCTTCCGGTTGACCAAGTAATGGAGAAGTGGCGCACTGTCCACCTCGATTTTGCATTCTAATCAGAAGGTGTTCCGTATGTAATGGTGCGATGGACCCTTAGCCTCAATTGAATGTGTGCCTCCAATGTCTTTTAGGAGCCTGCCATGCGCACTGAGTCGACCTCATACTCGTAATGCTGCCTGCACTGTGCTTGAAAAAACAGCCAAAGTCACTTCCACTTCTGAACACTAGAAACGCGTGAATCTATTGTCACTTCTAAGTGAAGTTACAGTCACCTTAAAGTCAGAATGAAGTCATTAACCGGAACTTTCCTGTCATGTTTCAGTGACGCGTAAGCGGCGTAGGACATTTTTTAGTCCTTTTCCAGTGACCGGACTACTTTGCAACTGGGTCGCCGGTTTCGTGAATTTCATTTTGGAGTACAAGGTATTATTCTTCCCCGGGTTGAGTTTTGAACGCTGCTTGCAATTGTCTGGGTCAACCACGATAGGGACGCAGAACTGACTAGTCTCCACTGTGATACAGATCACTGAATTTCACACCGGCACCGCACTAAGGCGATGATACCAGCTGGACTTCCGCTCTCTGATAGTCGCAGGCAGCGTCTCCGTGATGACCACCTGTGGATTCGAGAGTCCCAGAGGGCAGTGGAGCAAAATGTAAAGAGATTGCAGTGTCCATGCACCAAATGCAAGGGCCGCCGGAGATTGGCAATCCGCAACGTCCGTGAGCACCTCCTTCGGAACGGTAGAGATCCAAATTGCCGGATTTGGAGAGGTCCGGGCACACGAGACTCCTCGGATGAAGAGTGGGAGCAGGAGTTTTGGGGGCCATTCGAAGAAGAACCCTTGCAGGTGGATGCGACGGTAGATACTCAAGGCATGGTGGACCAAGTTGCTAGCCTGGTGGAGGCCCCAGTCACTACTCCGGACAGAGTTTATGAGGAAGTCAGGGAGGCGTTTGCGGAAGCAGACTCCATCCACGAAGAGTGCTTTCAATTGGACTTGGATGGCGCAGCAGATGCTGAGGAATGCCGTGACAATGACAGTACCGCAGAAGGGGCTGGTGAGGGAGCGCTGGCTGATTTGAATTTTGATGCCAGCGTGCTCAAGGAGTCCATGGAGCATCTTTACGACGGGGCCCGATCAAGCAAGCTGGCAGCGACGGTGCTCCTCATGAATCTATGCACCGTGCATGGGGTCAATAATAACTGCGCCAACGAACTCTTCAGCATCCTGAACCGGTACCACTTGCCGGAGAACAACACCTTGCCTAGAACTTACCATCAAGCAAAGACCCTCACTGGGAAATTGGGCCTCACGTACAACACCATCCATGCGTGTGAGCGCGGGTGTGTGCTATTTCGCGGCCTACATGAGAACAAGTTGTGCTGCCCTAAGTGCGGTGGGCGGCGCTACAAAGATGAAGTTAGGCGTGCATTCCCAGTGAAGGTGCTCCGTCATTTTCCCATCATCCCCCGCCTTCAGAGAATGTTTAGGAGTCCCGCCATCTCCAAGCTAATGGTGTGGCATGCGGAGAACCGGAGTGACCGAGAAGGAGGCGATGGCCTGGTTAGGCATCCTTGTGACTCGAAAGCCTGGCGGCACTTCCACGATAATGTGGATCCGACATTTGCGAACGATCCACGAAATGTCCACTTCGCTTTGGCCGCGGACGGAGTGAACCCATTCAAACAGAACCGGTCGTCCTGGTCAACGTGGCCGGTGGTGCTTTTGAATTATAACTTGCCCCCATGGTTGAGCACGAAGAAGTTCTTCATACTATTGGCCTTGTTGATTCCTGGGAGGGAATCCGTGACATCCGAAATATTTGATGTGTATCTGGAGCCAGTCGTGGAGGAACTGTTGGAGTTGTGGGCTGGCATTTGTGGGCGCTGGATTACCCACCCTTGGTAATAGAGCGAACACCGACCAGGTTCTATGCCTTTATCCACATTTTTAATATATGGGGGTAATGTGAGCGCGGTCCACTGTGCCTTCCAAGCAATGGATCTTTTTTGCTAACGTTTCCTAAGTGTCGTGGATGGCAGCGAATAATTAGAATGCATGTAGTAACTCACAAGATAACTGCAATGCTTAGGGGTAATGGTAAAATTCTAACTCCCTAACTATCTATCCTATGTCGAGGGTAGACTAGGTAGTTGGCGTCATTTCTAACGTCCCTAACTACGTAAAAAGGGGAACCCCTATGTTCCTTCCATGAACCCCTAAGACTATCTTGGGTTTCTAAGACTCCACCTAGAAGTTCTACTTTTAAAAGCTACCCCTAAAGTTCCAATTCTTACTCTAACTTTTAACTTCTAAGTATACTCTAGGTTTTTAGCTTCCCAAACTAATTAAAGAATTTAACTTCAAAATTTCATGCTACCGTTTGACTTTGTTTTGACTTTTGACTCCAAGTTTTTACTCCTAGACTAACTCTAAAATTTACCTTCTAAAGTTAACTCTATGTTTTGACTTTAACTTCTAAATTTTTACTTCTAATTTTACTCTAAGATTTACCCTTGAATTTTAACTCTAGGTTTTAACTTTTAACTCTAAGTTTTTACTCCTAAATTAACTCTAAGATTTACCCTTGAATTTTAACTCTATGTTTTAACTTTTAACCCTAGGTTTTTACTCCTAAATTAACTCTAAGTTTTACCCTCCAAATCTAACTATAACTTTCACTTTTCACTTTAGCTTTCTACTCTAACTTTTTTACTTCCCCACTTGACTCTAGAGTTTAACTTTGAAATTTAATCTTAACTTTTGACTTTTGACTTTTTGACTTTCTACTTCCCAATTTAATCCTATTGTTTTAATCCTAAATTAACTCTTAAAGGTTACTTCAAGTTTTACTTCTAAATTTTATTCTAGCTTTTGACCTCTAACATTCACTCTAATTTCGAATTTCTAACTTCAAGATCTAACTCCTATTTCTACTCGTAATTTCTACCTCCTAATTTTAGTCTAAAGTTTTTACTTTTAATTTCTACTTCTTACTCGGGTTTTTTACTCCTAGTTAACCCTAACTTCCTCTTCTAAACTACCCTAAGGTTTCACTGGAATTTTAACCCCCTAAGTTAAACTTCCAAATTAATTCTACTTTTTAACTTCCCAAAGTTAACTCTAGATTTTGACCTTAGAATTTTAACTTTTAAAAAAAAAGTAAAAGTGTAAATTGATTCTAATTCTAACTGCTAATTAATCCCTAATTTTAATCCTAAATTCTCCTTCTAATTTAACCCTAATTTCCGTCCATTGTTCCTTGTGGATCAAATTTAATTAAAATTCCTCCGTTCTACCCCCTACCGCTTAACTTAGCCTAACGCGGTCAGTTTACGGTCAAATCTTAATTATAAGATGTTTTTGGAAACCCCTATCACTAATCTATAGACTTTTGAATCTAAACTTCTAATTTGCACTAATGACGGCTTGCTAATCACACTTTTAGGGCTGATTAAGGAAATCAATGCTAATTAGGGAAAATACCAAGGGTTAATTTCAAAAACTCACCTCTTCACTATCGGTTTCGGAAATCGCTTCGTCCACGTCCACGTAGACATCCTCATGCTCCATAGCAATCCTTTGTTTCGTTTGATTTTTTCCGAGCTCACCGCTTAATTTGAGAAAAATATTACACCCTTGCAATCTAACTTCCTTCTTTCCCTTCCTCCTTCTTTTTCTTTCTTCCTCCCTTCTTCTACACTAGTACTATTCCACCTAAGCTTTTATGAGTCTTACACTATGGTCTCCAATTTCAAGGAGGTTTTTAAGATGCCAACTATCCTCTTACACAATTTTGCCTTTGTGTCATCCTAATCCTCCTCTCAACGGTCACCACGAATTCTCAAGATTTCCTTTTCTAATCCTACCTAAGCCTAAGCCTAGGTCACTATTTATCGTCTCTCACCTTCTCCACCTATTTCAACTTCTTCTCCCTAATCTCCTTCCATTCTTGCTTGTGTTGTGTTGGTGGTGAGAGAGTTGGGAGGGCTTGTTTGCAGGTGTGTGCGTGGAGGTGCTACTTCTCTTCCCCCTCTTCCCTTTTTAGACTCTTTTCCCTAGTTCCTACTCCCCTACTCTACCCCTAGCCCATCTAATCCAACACCTCTTTTTGGTTTAGGAAAGGAAAAAAATTCAGAAAAAAAAAAACAAGGAGAAGATGGAGCCCGGGGCCCTGGACCAAGCCTGCCGAGCCAAGCCGACCTCCTGCTGGCCGGCCTCTTGCTGGCTAGAGGGGGGTCGGGTTTTTTTAATTAATTAATTAATTAATTATAATTTTTTTTTTTTTTCTTTGCTACGTTCTGTGTTTTTTTTGGACTGGACTGTGACTGGATTGTGACTGGACTGTTGACTGGCTGTGACTGGACTGTTGACTGGCTGTGAACTGGACTGTGACTGGCTGTGACTGGACTGTTGACTGGCTGTGAACTGGACTGTGACTGGCTGTGAACTGGCTGTGAATTGGCTGTGAACTTGGACTGTAACTGGACTGTGAACTGGATTGTGAACTGGACTGTGAGCTTGGACTGGTTTTTTTTCTTGCAAACTTTGGGTAGGCTAGGCTAAAAAAAAAACTAATACAAAGGGGAAAAGAACTAGGGGGAAAACTAAACCTTGGGGACGCTTAGACTTAAAAAACTAGGGGGACAACTAAACCTTGGGGACACTTAGACTAAAAACTAGGGGGAAAACTAAAACTTGGGGAACCCTAGCCTAACTAAAACTTGGAACCATGGGACTTGCCAAACACAAAGAAAACCTACATATCTTGGAAGTTAAACTCTGGACGTTTCCACAAAGGTCTTGGAAACTAGACTTTGGAACTGAACACGGGGGAGGTTCAAAGCTTCGCCGTCAAGTTGGGTTTAACACCAACTTTAGGACTTGATAGCACTCCGGGGGTTCAAAGCTCCGCCGCCTAAACTTTTAACACACACTCTAGGACTTTGACCTTGTCACAAGTTCAAAGCTTCGCCGTTTCCAAGGGAGGACCACACAATGGGAGGGACTTTAGAAGAGGGTAAAGACAAAAAACTTTCAAAAGGAAACGTACATAGGGTCAAAGCTTCGCCGTCCCGGAGGGGGGTCCACCCGACAAGAGAGAAGTTAGAAGAAGGTTAGACCAATACTTAAGAGAAACCCACACCACAAAGTCAAAGCTTCGCCGTCCCACAAGGGGAGGGGTCCACTCAACAAGGGAAACGTTAGATCAAGGGTAAGAGCGCACTTAGAGACCCCACAAGTTAGGAACACGTGACAACACAACAATCTCACACGCTAAAGGCCCCCCAAAGCGGCATCGCCAAGGTACGGTGGGGGGTTGCTTTAGGGTTAGTGTAAGACACCACAAGGCCTCTAAACCACACAAGCTAGCTCTCAAGGACACAAACAAAGATACACACGGAAAGAGAGGATTTCTCAACTCAAAACAAGAGCACTAAGAGTACACAAAGAGTAAACAAGGCAAGATAGAAGGACCCCCTAAGGACCTTCAAAGCTTGAAATCTAGCAACAACGGAGCAAAAAAGTGCTCCAAAAACACCGTAGAGGTTTTTGGCTTCAAACGCCAAAATATCCAAAGCAAATTGGACCCACGGACCCAAACAAAAGTGAGGGGGTGTTTTAGAGAGAGAAATGGGGCCCTTATATAGGTTTCCCAAGGGCTCACCCCTCTCTCTAAAGCTCTAAGGTAACCTTATCAACGGGGATTTTCATCCTCATCCTCAAAGATTTTCATCCTACATCCTAAATTTCTACTCCTACCATCTATGTTGGACCAACATCCTAACTTTTGGAGATTAGCTCCAATCGCCGAACGGATTGCGCCGTTGGATCGAGAACGCCGTGTTTAGTCTTAGATCCCCCTACCCCCCGTACCGAGGCCAGAAACCCATCGTAGGCTAATTTAGTTTAAAAACCAAATCGTGGTAAAATCCTAGATCTTGGGGGTCTCCTATTTTGAGAAATGTGAATAGCCTAGGGTCTCCGGTAGGTGCGAGAGAGTCGGGAAGGACTTTTGGTTGACTTCGTTTCGCCATCGTATGGTCCCGGAATGCCGGTCAACGTGGCGGGGACCCCGCCACGTGGTTAATTCCTGAGGAATCTCGCCGGTTCGGGTACTTGCCGCTATCGGAATGTCGTGAACTTCACGGAGCGCATTATTAACATAAAACAAGCTAGTCTAATTTTTAGTGAGATTTTATTGTAACCTGGGTAATTTCCATGAAATTCCCGTTGGAGGTTAGGAGGGTTGACCACCCGGAAAAAGGTTCTTCTGCAAGTCGGAAGATGCCGGGATTTTTCACGTGACCTCTCAGGGAGTCGCATGAAAGACGTGCGGGTGTGTTTCCGTACCTGGCACGATTGGTCAATGGAGATTTAATCTGGACATCTCCTTGAATCAGCGACGATGCGGGAATCTTCTGCAGGTGGAGGAATCTTGGCGAACCGATTTCGCCGTTGGACTCCTGGCATGGGATTCACCCTAGAACACCATCCTTGGGCTGTAGATTCCTCCACGGCCCGGTCTTGCGTGAGTGGCTCCTGCATGCTAACAATCGGGATTTTGGGAATTCGTCGATCTAATGGGGAATTCTAAATCTAACTCTAGGACCCGACCTAGTGGCCTCGCTGTGGATCCTTCGGACCGACCTAGCCATGAATCGCCACATTCATGGTGGGATTTAGCCCTTTTGGGGCTGTGTGACTCGAATCCTCCAAATCTAACCTTTTCGTTATTTCTACACTATTTTAGGCAAGGTTTGGGGGATTCTAAGTAAGAAACACAAATCTAGACCAAATACTATAATGGGTATGACACAACCCTATTTTGGTTCTACACTCTTTTTAGGGATTTTTCTATACTTTTATCAACTTTAAATTGCAAATTTCCAAAAAAATAATTCTACGAGTTCCAAGTGACAAATTGGGAGCTCACATATGGCGGCCATCTGCGGTATGATTTGCAAAATCATGAGGACCCAGCATCTCTTGCTACAACTATTTGGGTACACGGTCAATTTCGAGATCAAACCTAATGACAGACTAGAAACCAAGATGTGACTCTATCTAAAAGGATGTTATTTCTATCAAGAGACTCTTGACGGATTAACTGACAGGGGGGAAGAGAGCAGAGGGAGTAGTCCACCTCCCAAGTGGAAGGGCTAGGGGTGGTCAAAGGAAGTTTGATCCCCGTAGACTTATCACTCATATTTTTGTTCATTTTCTATTTATTCTAGTTTTTAATTTTCTTGTTGTTCCCCCATCCGCCTCGACTGGAGTCGACTTGGATCTATAGATAAAAAATATCAAAAAACCCGCCATCCGCCCTCAACGGAGTGAATTTGGATCTGAGGGGGAGATAGACGTAGAGAGAGAAACCCCTGTCCTCCTTCGATACAGCAAATCGGGACACTATAGATAAAAAATATTTCAAACCCGCCTTCCTCCCTCAACGGAGTGAGTTTGGACTAATGAGATGAAATAAAAGAAAAAGAGAAACAGAAAGGAAAAGCATAAATGGAAAAGGCAAGTGGTCTGAGACCTCAATGCTCGGGAGCTTTACTTGGAAAAGTGTCTTCCGTCGTGGAGGCCGCAGCATTTCTTGCCATCTTGTCACTAGCTCAGATAGGGGGCGCCCTGGTGCCTGGCTCGAGGTTCGAACCTGCGTCGCCAAGGGAAAATTGAGGTATCTTTTCCGCGATGAGGCTGCGGTCTACAGGCTGCCGACTGCCGCGGCGGAAGACGTCCGTCGGTCTGCTTTGGTGGTATATAAGCCGGTGCCGGTGCCGGACCGGTCCCTCCCCTGTTGCACGGTGGCAAGGATTTTTTTTTTTTTTTTTTTTTTTTTTTTTAAGTATATACAGGGTGGTTGGATTTATATTTTGCCCAGAATTAACGCTATGTACAAAGAGGTTGGACCAGCTCATATTCCAAAGAACACGCGCAATTGGTCTAGGACCTCAAAGATGTAGCGAGGATACTGGCCTTGACTGATAGGCTAGAGCTCTGGTCCGCGGACTGCCAGCAAGTGGCCGCTGGCCACGGGGTTTCTTGTGATGCTGATGGCGGGGCGCTCACTTGAAAATTGGCCCGTCACCATAAGGTGGTGGCCCAACAAGATGTCGTGATCCTCCACGAGAATCATAAGTGAGCGGATCCCGTTTGGCCTAGGTTGCCTGATGTCCCTAGCTAGAGGGCTTCTTGCCAGTGGAATCTCGCGACCCGGTTGCTCCTCCTCGTCACGTAGTCGCCGTCGTGAGTTAGGCAACCTGCCCGAAATTGCAAGTCCGTCTCCAACAGGGTTAGCTGTTAGATCGAGTGCGAGTTCTTCCGGAAGTTGGAGCGGAAGCTCCTCAGTCGGTGTGGATGGTTCGTCTATTGATGTAGATAACGTGGTTGGTAACATGAGGACGCCTCTCGCCACCTCGTCCACTGAGGTTGGGGTCAGTGACGATGACCTGGCGCCCGTGGGGGTGGCAGGTGCAGATGCAGACGAGGGCGAGGATGGCGGAGCCGCGGGTGAGGTCCCCGGGGACCCGTTGTCTCTGACCGACATGACATCTACACTACCCTATTCCCTTGTCCTCCCCAAATGGAGTTGGTTTGGACCTGCAATGTGAGGGTTTGATGTAGCTATCTGCCAAAGCAGATTTTGAAAAAGAAGAAGTCTTGAAGAGACTGAATAGCGAGGAACGATGGTAAACAAGGAAAGCAGGTAGAGATCAAGCAAGGAGAAGATAACGAAGACAAGGCAGGGGGGAGATAGAAGGGCGTCGGCGCCCGAAGACTGTGAAATCACTCCGCTGTTCGAGAGAATGCTAGACTAGGACGTAGATGATGCTTTCCCAGATCTCTCCATAGTTAACAACGGGAATCTGCACAGGCCAAGGATGCTGAAGCACACGGAGGAAGAAATTAAAACCAAAGCGAGAGATGAGGAAGTGGGAGAAGCTGCGTTTCTCAACACAGAGAATTTTGATTTGAAGTGCGACTGGTAAGACTGTTGGCGGGTTGAACCATCCATGATCCATGTGTTACTCGAGCGGTACCTGCACATGACGCTGCCAGTAGCTTAAAAGTACGAGGGCTGCCCCCCCCATTCTTATACCCTAACCTGGGGGACATGATGTAAGGTGTCAGTCCTAAACTAGCCGTTCTTTAAGCCTTCTGCATTATTACAACGGTCGAACGCCCAGGCCCCTTCTTAAACTAGCCGCCTCGTTAGCACATTGGCAGGTTCGACGGTCTAGCAAGGGACGAACGCCAAGGCCCCTTCTTAAACTAGCCGCCTCGTTAGCATATCAGCAGGTTTGACGGTCTAGCAAGGGACGAGCGCCAATGCCCCTTCTTAAACTAGCCGCCTCGTTAGCATATCAGCAGGTTCGACGGTCTAGCAAAGGACGAGTGTTAACTTTCAGCCGCCTTTTCATCCGACTATGTGGCTTCTATTATGACGGTCTGACAAGTACCTAATCTAAGTGAAAGGTCATCTGTCTTCCACATGACGCTAACTCTGACAGGTTGGTGATGTGTTGGGCTCAGGTCTGAGCAGTTCCCAACACACTCATGTGTTGGGCTCAAGTGTGAGCAATTCCCAACACACTCGACGTATTCCTGTCCTACTGAGAGTTAGGCAAGCTAGAACGGTCAACAAAGTTGGTTGGCCTTGCGGCTTTTGGCCCCGCGGCTTTTACTTTTACGTTAGATGTGAACCATCCTCAAGAATCTTAATATTCTTGATTCTTCCCAAGGGGTAGATGGATTAGTCCCGAAATAACAACCACCACTCTGTGCCAGAGAGTGGAGACTGTTAGATCCTGACCTGGCCCCGAAATAACAACCACCTCTCTGTGTTTTTTCCTAATTCTAAAATCCCATAGGGATTTGGGAGATCATGCAATAGTGAACTTTTAGAACCTTCATTTTTTTTTAGGATTTTCAAAGATTTTTTCAAGCTTTCATTTTTTTGGTATTTTTGGGGGTTTTTTCTAGCTTTCTTACTATCCGTCGTGAATAATAAGAGGTTAGCTATTAAATTTTTTTGTCTGGAGGGCTAAATAGGCCTTTTACACAATCATCTATAATATAAGGCTAACCTTATATTAGTAATAATCGTAACCAATTACGGTTTAGGCGCCCAGAAACCAACAAGCTATGGTTTGGAAGAGAGTTGTGGCAGAGATACCTAGTACCTGGCCGGTGGGTGGTTGCTCTTTGTTATCAGGCGTGGTGGGTGCCGCAGGACTTACCAGTGGCTGCAGCTCGTCTTCCTCCTGTTGCCGTGGCGGTTCTAGAGCCCTTACCTGCGGCTGCCAGGCGTGCGGAGCGTTGTGTATTCCGTACGGGATGACTCCAACAGAGGCCGTTGCTACCTCGTGCATGGCTGACAAGGTCTCGGCAATCTCTTCCTCGTCGGTCAGCTCTAGGACTTCTCCCCATTCGCCATGTACTCCTGGAATCCACCCCTCTGGAGGATGACAGTTGAATGGGAAATCACGAATCGCGATAGGGCTGTTGTCTTCGTCACTAAGATAGTCCCCTGGTTGCGGGTCACCATCTTCATTCTCTTGGATATGGCAGCGCATCGGCTCGGACGTGTTTGGAGTTGGAGGTAGATCTTCGCCCATGACGTGAGGGGCACTGCTGGGGGCGATTAATGTTCCTCCCGTGTCGCAGTAATGGTATCTAGGAGGTGCAAAGCAGTGGGAACACGTGATTCGGAGCGGCCCGCGTCGGTGGAAAAAAGTGATACCTGAAGTCATGACGGTGAAGGCTGTCCGTGTCCCCTCAGGACCGAGTTGCAGCCAACGTGGTGGCCGTGGAGCAACTATTCGGTGCGGGACGTGTCGGACTTGGTGGTCGTCTCCAAGGTGATGGTTGGCAATTGCCCTGACCTCGTGGTTGAGTATCCTTCTCTGGCCGGATTCTGGTGTAGGGGCTAATTCGGCTTCGTTCTCTGGATCCAAGCTATCGGTGGAGACTTCGATAGTTGTATCTTGTGCAGTGCTTGGATCGTTTTGCATTGCGGAGGTGCAGATGATGACCAACGCATCTTCGCTAGAGTCGGGGTGCTCTTGAAGCCATTCCTCGAATGGCGTATTGTCTTCCAACCCATACAGACCTAAGCCTAAGCATTTCATCTTACCTAGGTCAGTGGTTGTCGAGGCCTGCATAGTTTGGATGGTTGTGTATACGAACTCTTGGGGCCCCCGTAAAGCTGGGTCGTTGGAGACGATTGGTATCTTTGTCCTTGCCTCGGTTGTCCCGTAGGTGAAGGTGGGTTGGGTCTTCCCCCAGTCTACTACCCCGCCACATTGGCGAAGGAACCCCCGACCCAAGAGTAATGGGTAGGGACTGGTTTCCTCCTCGCTGAGTGGCAAGACCTCAAAGGTAACAATGTAGTCGATCCCCCCGGTCTGGATCCGGAGGTTTTTGATTCGGCCAATGGTCTTGACCGATCGCTGATCAGCGCATTTGAGGGTTACGCAAGAAGGGTGCGTAATCTCCAGTCCTAACTTGCGCATGGTATAGGCTGGCATGATGTTGACGCCGCTGCTATCATCCACCAGGATCCGGAGGAT
The DNA here is from genome assembly GCA_951799445.1 of Pseudisothecium myosuroides. Taxonomy (NCBI): domain Eukaryota; kingdom Viridiplantae; phylum Streptophyta; class Bryopsida; order Hypnales; family Lembophyllaceae; genus Pseudisothecium; species Pseudisothecium myosuroides. The sequence goes on along the minus strand of OX637292.1, from coordinate 29,385,184 downwards.
GATTTTGTCGACTATCTCGACTTCAATCTCCACCGCTTCAAAGCTCTCCAAGGCAGTTCGAAGGTCCTTGCGGGACGTCTTGACCAGTGGGGTAGATTCTTCAAAGTCCGACTCCAACTCTTCGGGAGTGACTCGGGACGCCACTCGGTTAACAGAGGCGAGCTTAGGAGCACGGGGAATAGTGGCCCCCTCCTTCAGCTGCTTGCGTAAGGCAAGAGAGGTCTTGACCAGTTGGCCAAAGGAAATGTTTGCTTTGGTTTGTGCCAAGTCCCCCCACAAGTCATAGGGGCCAGAGGGGTTGCTAGCTCTTTGGGCTTTGGGTCGATGGAGAAGAACCTTGGGGGGAAAGGCATCCTCCTGTTGGACAAATTGGTATTCGTTCTCGTCCATCTCAGTGCAAGTGGGGAGATTCTCGTAGGAGCGTACCTCCTTCGCAGTGTCCCTTAGCGTACTCTGGAGGTCAGAGAACTGAGGGGAGTCTTGAGAGGACTCAAGGGGGATGCCACTATGGGAGCTAGAGTCAGGGGAATCTATGTTCCCCTGCTCGGGCAATGGAAGAGGGATCGTTTGTGCCCCTCCTTTTGTGACTACGAGAGCGGGTAACACTTCTTGGCATGAAGCATCCTTTGCCGGTTCGACTTCCTCTGGTTCAACTGCGACGTACATACTCCAGTGACACTTGTGAGCCCTTGAAGACTCTGCCATGGTAGCCGCCACGAATCTAGCATCCTGTGATACTTGAAGAGGCAAAGCTGAGTTTAATGGAATGGTCCCATTTTCTTCCTCCAAGGTCTCGACTTCTTCTAGGTCTAGGAGACTAGCGAGATCGCATACCGCTTCAAAGGTTTGGACGCATAGTCCATACAGCCCAACCGCACAAGCACCTATCGCGCTCCAACGTTTCCTCATTGGGGACGGTTGTTGGTGAGAGGCGATGGAAGCCGCACCTCGAAACAATCTTTAATGAAGAGCTTCTTGTAATTCCACAAGGCCAATACAAACGACCCAGTAGTCTACCAAATGATGGGTGAATTGGTGAATAGGGCCTCCAAATGACCTAGCTGTGACTGTGTAGGCAATTGATAGGGTGTACCGGTTTAAATTGTGCAAGTAGAGTTGGGCCAGGTAGTACCAGAACTCAAAGGAGAACCTTAATGTTCTTGAGCCGGTGAGCAAGTCTCTCAAGGCGAGGGCCCAACCGTTTCATCCGTTATCAGCGGCCAGCTCAGCACCTGAGTAGCATCTGAGGAAGAAGCCTCGGAAGTTGGCGTCCCAAGCCTCCAGCTTGGAATCGCCTCTAATATGATAAAATGGCTCAGATATTCCCGAGTCAAAGTCCTTCACATGCAACACTTGTTAGTCAACATGCATTTGTAACCTAATGTTTTCACCTCCCGGCAGATGCACCAAAACTGTGGGCGCTGGATTACCCACCCTTGGTAATAGAGCGAACACCGACCAGGTTCTATGCCTTTATCCACATTTTTAATATATGGGGGTGATGTGAGCGCGGTCCACTGTGCCTTCCAAGCAATGGATCTTTTTTGCTAACGTTTCCTAAGTGTCGTGGATGGCAGCGAATAATTAGAATGCATGTAGTAACTCACAAGATAACTGCAATGCTCAGGGGTAATGGTAAAATTCTAACTCTCTAACTATCTATCCTATGTCGAGGGTAGACTGGGTAGTTGGCGTCATTTCTAACGTCCCTAACTACGTAAAAAGGGGAACCCCTATGTTCCTTCCATGAACCCCTAAGACTATCTTGGGTTTCTAAGACTCCACCTAGAAGTTCTACTTTTAAAAGCTACCCCTAAAGTTCCAATTCTTACTCTAACTTTTAACTTCTAAGTATACTCTAGGTTTTTAGCTTCCCAAACTAATTAAAGAATTTAACTTCAAAATTTCATGCTACCGTTTGACTTTGTTTTGACTTTTGACTCCAAGTTTTTACTCCTAGACTAACTCTAAAATTTACCTTCTAAAGTTAACTCTATGTTTTGACTTTAACTTCTAAATTTTTACTTCTAATTTTACTCTAAGATTTACCCTTGAATTTTAACTCTAGGTTTTAACTTTTAACTCTAAGTTTTTACTCCTAAATTAACTCTAAGATTTACCCTTGAATTTTAACTCTATGTTTTAACTTTTAACCCTAGGTTTTTACTCCTAAATTAACTCTAAGTTTTACCCTCCAAATCTAACTATAACTTTCACTTTTCACTTTAGCTTTCTACTCTAACTTTTTTACTTCCCCACTTGACTCTAGAGTTTAACTTTGAAATTTAATCTTAACTTTTGACTTTTGACTTTTTGACTTTCTACTTCCCAATTTAATCCTATTGTTTTAATCCTAAATTAACTCTTAAAGGTTACTTCAAGTTTTACTTCTAAATTTTATTCTAGCTTTTGACCTCTAACATTCACTCTAATTTCGAATTTCTAACTTCAAGATCTAACTCCTATTTCTACTCGTAATTTCTACCTCCTAATTTTAGTCTAAAGTTTTTACTTTTAATTTCTACTTCTTACTCGGGTTTTTTACTCCTAGTTAACCCTAACTTCCTCTTCTAAACTACCCTAAGGTTTCACTGGAATTTTAACCCCCTAAGTTAAACTTCCAAATTAATTCTACTTTTTAACTTCCCAAAGTTAACTCTAGATTTTGACCTTAGAATTTTAACTTTTAAAAAAAAAGTAAAAGTGTAAATTGATTCTAATTCTAACTGCTAATTAATCCCTAATTTTAATCCTAAATTCTCCTTCTAATTTAACCCTAATTTCCGTCCATTGTTCCTTGTGGATCAAATTTAATTAAAATTCCTCCGTTCTACCCCCTACCGCTTAACTTAGCCTAACGCGGTCAGTTTACGGTCAAATCTTAATTATAAGATGTTTTTGGAAACCCCTATCACTAATCTATAGACTTTTGAATCTAAACTTCTAATTTGCACTAATGACGGCTTGCTAATCACACTTTTAGGGCTGATTAAGGAAATCAATGCTAATTAGGGAAAATACCAAGGGTTAATTTCAAAAACTCACCTCTTCACTATCGGTTTCGGAAATCGCTTCGTCCACGTCCACGTAGACATCCTCATGCTCCATAGCAATCCTTTGTTTCGTTTGATTTTTTCCGAGCTCACCGCTTAATTTGAGAAAAATATTACACCCTTGCAATCTAACTTCCTTCTTTCCCTTCCTCCTTCTTTTTCTTTCTTCCTCCCTTCTTCTACACTAGTACTATTCCACCTAAGCTTTTATGAGTCTTACACTATGGTCTCCAATTTCAAGGAGGTTTTTAAGATGCCAACTATCCTCTTACACAATTTTGCCTTTGTGTCATCCTAATCCTCCTCTCAACGGTCACCACGAATTCTCAAGATTTCCTTTTCTAATCCTACCTAAGCCTAAGCCTAGGTCACTATTTATCGTCTCTCACCTTCTCCACCTATTTCAACTTCTTCTCCCTAATCTCCTTCCATTCTTGCTTGTGTTGTGTTGGTGGTGAGAGAGTTGGGAGGGCTTGTTTGCAGGTGTGTGCGTGGAGGTGCTACTTCTCTTCCCCCTCTTCCCTTTTTAGACTCTTTTCCCTAGTTCCTACTCCCCTACTCTACCCCTAGCCCATCTAATCCAACACCTCTTTTTGGTTTAGGAAAGGAAAAAAATTCAGAAAAAAAAAAACAAGGAGAAGATGGAGCCCGGGGCCCTGGACCAAGCCTGCCGAGCCAAGCCGACCTCCTGCTGGCCGGCCTCTTGCTGGCTAGAGGGGGGTCGGGTTTTTTTAATTAATTAATTAATTAATTATAATTTTTTTTTTTTTTCTTTGCTACGTTCTGTGTTTTTTTTGGACTGGACTGTGACTGGATTGTGACTGGACTGTTGACTGGCTGTGACTGGACTGTTGACTGGCTGTGAACTGGACTGTGACTGGCTGTGACTGGACTGTTGACTGGCTGTGAACTGGACTGTGACTGGCTGTGAACTGGCTGTGAATTGGCTGTGAACTTGGACTGTAACTGGACTGTGAACTGGATTGTGAACTGGACTGTGAGCTTGGACTGGTTTTTTTTCTTGCAAACTTTGGGTAGGCTAGGCTAAAAAAAAAACTAATACAAAGGGGAAAAGAACTAGGGGGAAAACTAAACCTTGGGGACGCTTAGACTTAAAAAACTAGGGGGACAACTAAACCTTGGGGACACTTAGACTAAAAACTAGGGGGAAAACTAAAACTTGGGGAACCCTAGCCTAACTAAAACTTGGAACCATGGGACTTGCCAAACACAAAGAAAACCTACATATCTTGGAAGTTAAACTCTGGACGTTTCCACAAAGGTCTTGGAAACTAGACTTTGGAACTGAACACGGGGGAGGTTCAAAGCTTCGCCGTCAAGTTGGGTTTAACACCAACTTTAGGACTTGATAGCACTCCGGGGGTTCAAAGCTCCGCCGCCTAAACTTTTAACACACACTCTAGGACTTTGACCTTGTCACAAGTTCAAAGCTTCGCCGTTTCCAAGGGAGGACCACACAATGGGAGGGACTTTAGAAGAGGGTAAAGACAAAAAACTTTCAAAAGGAAACGTACATAGGGTCAAAGCTTCGCCGTCCCGGAGGGGGGTCCACCCGACAAGAGAGAAGTTAGAAGAAGGTTAGACCAATACTTAAGAGAAACCCACACCACAAAGTCAAAGCTTCGCCGTCCCACAAGGGGAGGGGTCCACTCAACAAGGGAAACGTTAGATCAAGGGTAAGAGCGCACTTAGAGACCCCACAAGTTAGGAACACGTGACAACACAACAATCTCACACGCTAAAGGCCCCCCAAAGCGGCATCGCCAAGGTACGGTGGGGGGTTGCTTTAGGGTTAGTGTAAGACACCACAAGGCCTCTAAACCACACAAGCTAGCTCTCAAGGACACAAACAAAGATACACACGGAAAGAGAGGATTTCTCAACTCAAAACAAGAGCACTAAGAGTACACAAAGAGTAAACAAGGCAAGATAGAAGGACCCCCTAAGGACCTTCAAAGCTTGAAATCTAGCAACAACGGAGCAAAAAAGTGCTCCAAAAACACCGTAGAGGTTTTTGGCTTCAAACGCCAAAATATCCAAAGCAAATTGGACCCACGGACCCAAACAAAAGTGAGGGGGTGTTTTAGAGAGAGAAATGGGGCCCTTATATAGGTTTCCCAAGGGCTCACCCCTCTCTCTAAAGCTCTAAGGTAACCTTATCAACGGGGATTTTCATCCTCATCCTCAAAGATTTTCATCCTACATCCTAAATTTCTACTCCTACCATCTATGTTGGACCAACATCCTAACTTTTGGAGATTAGCTCCAATCGCCGAACGGATTGCGCCGTTGGATCGAGAACGCCGTGTTTAGTCTTAGATCCCCCTACCCCCCGTACCGAGGCCAGAAACCCATCGTAGGCTAATTTAGTTTAAAAACCAAATCGTGGTAAAATCCTAGATCTTGGGGGTCTCCTATTTTGAGAAATGTGAATAGCCTAGGGTCTCCGGTAGGTGTGAGAGAGTCGGGAAGGACTTTTGGTTGACTTCGTTTCGCCATCGTATGGTCCCGGAATGCCGGTCAACGTGGCGGGGACCCCGCCACGTGGTTAATTCCTGAGGAATCTCGCCGGTTCGGGTACTTGCCGCTATCGGAATGTCGTGAAACTTCACGGAGCGCATTATTAACATAAAACAAGCTAGTCTAATTTTTAGTGAGATTTTATTGTAACCTGGGTAATTTCCATGAAATTCCCGTTGGAGGTTAGGAGGGTTGACCACCCGGAAAAAGGTTCTTCTGCAAGTCGGAAGATGCCGGGATTTTTCACGTGACCTCTCAGGGAGTCGCATGAAAGACGTGCGGGTGTGTTTCCGTACCTGGCACGATTGGTCAATGGAGATTTAATCTGGACATCTCCTTGAATCAGCGACGATGCGGGAATCTTCTGCAGGTGGAGGAATCTTGGCGAACCGATTTCGCCGTTGGACTCCTGGCATGGGATTCACCCTAGAACACCATCCTTGGGCTGTAGATTCCTCCACGGCCCGGTCTTGCGTGAGTGGCTCCTGCATGCTAACAATCGGGATTTTGGGAATTCGTCGATCTAATGGGGAATTCTAAATCTAACTCTAGGACCCGACCTAGTGGCCTCGCTGTGGATCCTTCGGACCGACCTAGCCATGAATCGCCACATTCATGGTGGGATTTAGCCCTTTTGGGGCTGTGTGACTCGAATCCTCCAAATCTAACCTTTTCGTTATTTCTACACTATTTTAGGCAAGGTTTGGGGGATTCTAAGTAAGAAACACAAATCTAGACCAAATACTATAATGGGTATGACACAACCCTATTTCGGTTCTACACTCTTTTTATAGATTTTTCTATACTTTTATCAACTTTAAATTGCAAATTTTCAAAAAAATAATTCTACGAGTCCCAAGTGACAAATTGGGAGCTCACAGCATTCCAGCACACGATGTCACAAAAGATGTTGGCTGTAGGGCATTCCAACTACGCGCTATGTTACTGTGGACCATCCACGACTTTCCGGGTTATGGCACAGTTGGTGGCTTTTGCCATCAAGGCTATGCAGCGTGTCCCTGGTGCGGTGTGGAGCTAGGTGCTGAGCACTCTAGGGAGCTTAGTAAGCAAACGTATGGTGGTACTCGCAGGTGGCTGCCTCCAGATCACCCGTACCGGTCAGAGGACATGAAGGACCACTTCAACGGAGAGATGGAAAACCGCCCAAAATCACGAGCAGTGACTGTCGAGGAGCAAATACAGCACGCACTAGAATGCCAGGCGTGGATAGCTGCGGGAAACACTTCGGGCAATGCGGGGGACCCATCTAAACTTCATGGTCTGAAGCGGTTGAGCATCCTTTTCAGGTTGCCTTATTGGAAGGTGAGTGTCCTTTGCGCCGACATGTGAACGTGGAAGTGACTTGAAGGTTACATCCCGTAAGTGGCGTTACAGTCAGTCTAAAGTAACCTTCTAGTCATGAAGAAGTGTCAAGGAAGTCGACTTGGAGTCCTATCCCAGTCACAGTCATGGCATTTGACGAGGAGGTCATCGACTGCGTCGCGCTTTGTGCTGTTTTTACTGTACCTTCGGAATTTGTAGTGTGCATATCATTCCGACTGTGTGACGTTAAGTTATGCGTGGGAGCCTTGAATGTTTCATGACCGGAAGACCCAGAATGAAGAGCGTCCTGTTCGTTTGCAGTCATGTTTGGCCAGAGGGATCCCCAAAGCTGACCACGTTCCTGCTGTGATCACTTTCAGGATCTTCTCATTCGCTACACGCTGGACGTGATGCACTGCGAATTGAACCTGGCAAAAAACTTTTTGAAGACTATCACAGGAAAGAAGGATACCGTTAAGGTCAGGAGGGACTTGCAACGTCGGAACATGAGGAGGCACTTGTGGCTCACCCCGCACCCACGGAAGGAAGGGAAGATGGTGAAGCCTCGCGCCTCGTATGTTCTGACGGAAGCTGAGTTTGAGAAGTTTGCATCGTGCATTGAGTCTTTGAAGACACCAAGTGGATATTTGGCCGACCTAGGGAAGTGCATCCGCAAAAAAAACTTTGGGGGGTTGAAGTCCCATGATTACCACGTGCTGATGCAGCAAGTGTTACCACTGGCGCTGCGTGGCCTTATGCAGCCTTGCCCTCGCATGGCAGTCATGAGAATGTGCAGAGTTTTCCGCTGCTTGTGCACAAAGATTTACAATCCAGCTGACTTTCCCTCCCTAGAAGCGGATGTGGCAGAGAGCATGGCGTTGGTGGAGATGGAATTCCCACCATCCTTTTTTGACATTATGACGCATCTTCCTTACCATCTTGCGAAGGAGCTGGATTTGTGCGGTCTGGTTAGTGCGCGATGGATGTATCCAGTGGAACGCTATATGAAGGTGTTGAAGAACCACGTCCGGAACATGGCGCGCCCTGAGGCTTGCATGACAGAGGGGTACCTCAAGGACGAGTGCATTGGCTTCATCACTGAGTATCTGCATGACTTTGAGCCCACTCAAAGACGTGTATGGGACGAAGATGAAGAATATGGCAATGCCGAGGAGATTCTTCAAGGCCCTGGTCGACCATATGTGATGAGCCCGAAGTTGCGGGACGTCGCCCACCAGTATGTCTTGTCTAATGCCTCCATCATGCAGGATTTTCACGAGTAAGTACAGCCACTACAAGAGAAATCCTGTCCCCACGCAAAGATGTCACCGTGAAGCCTAAAACCGCAGTCTGCAATGGCCTTTGTGCCCCTTGTTGAGTACCGCAGCAGTTCTGTCTGCGTCGCGCTAAGGTCGTGTCGTCGATAGGTGAATGAATCATGAGTCAGTCATGACTGGTTAAAGTAACGACGCAGTCATGGGATGTGACTGAGGACTTGTGGAGTGTAGCGTACACCGACGCAGCCGCCACTCACATGGCCTTAAGAAATTGACTCCAATATCGTATTGCTCATCGTGTGGATTTTTTTTTTCGCAGGAGATGGCGGACTGACTCCCTTCAGGATCCAGGAACTCCAGCATTGGCGGAGTGGATTGAGCGAACGGTGCGAGATGGTCCATTGGATTTGAGGGACCCTGATGATATGGACCGCTTGCTTCTCAGCAAGAAGCCATCACAAAGAGCCACTCGGTATGCACGAATGATAGCATTTGGAAACCACTTTCGAGTGGAGGATGACAGCACCGGGCAACTAGTGAGCTACTACAGCGGGGTGGCCTCCGTGTTTCAGGAGCCATCCGAGAATGCGGGTGAATCGTCAGTGAATTATGTTGGAGTTTTGGGGGATATCATGGAGTTGGACTATGGTGCACTGCATACACACATCATACTACTTCGGTGTGACTGGGTGAAACCCTTGGATAATCGGGGGAATCCCACGTATACTCGGGACGAGGCTGGGTTCCTTGTAGTGAACTTTCGCCACAAACTGCCTCGCCTGGTGGAGCCCTTTATCTTCCCTAGCCAAGCCACCCAAGTTTTCTTCTCAGATGTTATAGGGAGACTTGGTTGGAAAGTTGTATTACATAAAGACGCTAGAGCGAGACGTGAAGTTGTGGACACAGCAGACGCCTTCATCAGTACTACCATGGAGACAGTAGGGCTGACCGCTCCTCGGAGTGTGCCAGTCCCAGCTCAGGCGGTAAACCTAGTGGGGGCTATCGAATTGTCTCCGGAAGAGAACTTATTAGCTCAGGAAGGGTAGTAGATTCGGAGACATCTAATATTCAAGGTCAGCTGTGATGATGTAGTAGTTTATGAGTTTACAAGAATTTCATGTAGAGTCACATTCAGTCATTCCGCAGTGACGTCGTAGAAGTGGCACAGTGGCGGGAGAGGCTGTTCAGACTTCGGAAAACCCTCAGCAGGTCAAATCCGTGAATTGTACCAGTCGCTTCCGTTGTTCTGTAGCGTAGTAAGAATCCAAACCATTTTGCAATTGTAAGGCACGGCTGTGACTTTGGGTCACAACGTATTAGTATGAATGGAACATTTGGCGGGTTCTTTTCCGGACCCGTTGTATTTGCAGGACTACCTGCCCGTGTGAGCATGGGCAGCTGGCAAAACCTTAAAACGCAGTGTGGTCCCCCCAAAAGGCTGGGAAGTGATGTAGTAGTCATTCTGAAGTCACCATGAAGTGAATTTTTATCAATTTTATAACAGGAAAACAACTTAAAAATGACTTTACCTGCCACGTTGGATTTTTCCCTTTTCCCGCCAGTAAGTCGACGACGCAGTGAACGAGAACGACGGTCTCGCGGTCTATTTTCGTCAACTGTTCATCCGGCAGTTGCCAGCCCAACTAGGAAATGACTGGGGACGGATTTCAATTCGGCAGATGGTGCAATTAGAGAGCCGCAGTCATTTTCTAGTGAAACCGGACATGCAGTCATTCCTCTGCAGTCACGAAAGTACCCATTTTCTTGTAGTGAACGGCGGATAGAGTCATTCCACTGGAATTTCCTAAAGCAGACTACGCCAAGCAAGCGCAAGACAACCAGAGAGGCGTCCGCTTTGCCAACCCCGTTGTGTCAACCGGGCCACCAAATATGTACTATGACCATGCCAACAACAGACAGACACAAAAATCCCCAGCGGCAGTCCAAACTGCCCAAGGTACCATTCCATTGAACTCGGCCTTGCCCCCTCAAATGACACAGGATGCGAGATTTGTGGCGACCACTATGGTAGAGTCCTCTAGGGCTCATGAGTGTTATCGGAGTATGTACGTTGCCGTTGAACTCGAGGGAGTCGAACCGGCGAAGGATACCTCATGTCAAGAGGTATTGCCCGCTCTCGTAGTCACGAGAGCAGGAGCACAAACGATCCCTCCTCCACTACCCGAGCCTGGAATTATAGATTCCCCTGACTTTAGTTCCCATAGTGGCATTCCCCTGGAATCCTCTCAAGACTCTCCTCAGTTCTCTGACCTCCAGAGTACACTAAGGGACATTGCGAAGGAGGTACGCTCCCACGAGAATCTCCCCACTTGCACTGAGATGGACGAGAACGAATACCAATTTGTCCAGCAGGGAGATGCCTTCCCTTCCAGGGTTCTTCCCCATCGGCCTAAAGCCCGAAGAATTAACAACCCCTCTGGCCCCTATGACTTGTGGGGGGACTTGGCACACACCAAAGCAAACATTTCCTTTGGACAGCTGGTCAAGACCTCTCCCGCCTTACGCAAGCAGCTAAAGGAGGGGGCCACCATTCCTTGCGCTCCTAAGCTCGCCTCTGTTAACCGAGTTGCGTCCCAAGTCATCCCCGAAGAGCTGGAGTCTGACCTTGAAGAGTCTACACCACTAGTCAAAACGTCCCGCAAGAACCTTCAAACCACTTTGGAGAGCTTCGAAGCGGTGGAGATTGAGGTCGAAATAGTTGACAAAATCATCCTTCGGACACTAGTGGATGACGGCAGCGGCGTCAACATCATGCCAGCTTATACTATGCGCAAGTTAGGTCTAGAGATTACGCACCCTTCTTGCGTGACCCTCAAATGCGCTGATCAGCGATCGGTCAAGACCATTGGCCGAATCAAAGACCTCCGGATTCAGACCAGGGGAGTCGATTACATTGTCACCTTTGAAGTCTTGCCACTCAACGAGGAGGCCACCAGTCCCTACCCATTACTCTTGGGTCAAGGGTTCCTTTGCCAATGTGGCGGGGTAGTAGACTGGGGGAAGACCCAGCCCACCTTCACCTACGAGCCAAACGAGGCAAGGACAAAGATACCAATCGTCTCCAATGACCCGGCTCTACGGGGGCCCCAAGAGTTCGTATACACCACCATCCAAACTATGCAGGCCTCGACAACCACTGACCTAGGTAAGATGAAATGCTTAGGCTTAGGTCTGTATGGGTTGGAAAACCATACGCCATTCGAGGAATGGCTTCAAGAGCACCCCGACTCCAGCAAAGATGCGTTGGTCATCATCTGCACCTCCGCAATTCAAAACAATCCAAGCACCGCGCAAAGTACAGCTATCAAAGTCTCCACCAATAGCTTGGATCCAGAGAACGAATCCGAATTAGCTCCTACACCAGAATCCGGCCAGAGCATGATACTCAACCACGAGGGCAGGGCAAATGCCAACCACCACCTTGGAGACGACCACCAAGTCCGGCACGTCCCACACCATATAGTTGCTCCACGGCCACCACGTTGGCTGCAACTCGGTCCTGAGAGGACGCGGATAGCCTTCACAGTCATGACTTCAGGTATCACTTTTCCCCACCGACGCAGGCCGCTCCAAATCACATGTTTCCTTTGCTCTGCACCTCCTAGAATCCATTACTGCAACACGAAAGGAACATTGGTCGCGCCCAGCAACGCCCCCCACGTCATGGGCGAAGATCCACCCCCAACTTCAAACACGGTACTACCTGCGCTAAGGTCCATTCCAAACACGTCCGAGCTGATGCGCTGCCAACTCCAAGAGATTGAAGATGGTGACCCGCAACCAGGGGACTATCTCAGTGACGAGGACAACAACCCTATTGCGATCCGCAATTTCCCATTCAACTGTCATCCTCCAGAGGGGTGGATTCCGGGAGTACATGGAAAATGGGAAGAAGTCCTAGAGCTGACCAACGAGGAAGAGATTGCCGAAACCTTGTCGGCCATTCACGAGGTAGCAACGGACTCTGTTGGAGTCATCCCGTACGGAATACACAATGCTCCGCACGCTTGGCAGCAGCAAGTAAGGGCTCCAGAAGCGCCACGGGGGCAGGAGGAGGACGAGCTGCAGCCACTAGTAAGTCCTGCAGCACCTACCACGCCTAATAACAAAGAGCAACCACCCCCTGGCCAGGTACGAGGTATCTCTGCCACAGCTCTCTTCCAAACCATAGCTTGCTAGTTCCTGGGCGCCTAAACCGTAACTGGTTACGATTATTAATAATTTAAGGTTAGCCTTATATTATAGATGATTGTGTAAAAGGCCTATTTAGCCCTCCAGACAAAAAAATTTAATAGCTAAACATCTTGTTATTTGCAACGGATAGTAAGAAAGCTAGAAAAAACCCCAAAAAAATGAAAGCTTGAAAAATCCTTGAAAATCCTAAAAAAATTGAAGGTTCTAAAAGTTCACTATTGCATGATCTCCCAAATCCCTATACGATTTTAGAAGTAGGAAAAATACAGAGAGGTGGTTGTTATTTCGGGGTCAGGTTAAGATTTAACATTCTCCACTCTCTGGCACAGAGTGGTGGTTGTTATTTCGGGACTAATCCATCTATCCCTTGGGAAGAATCAAGAATATTAAGATTCTTGAGGATGGTTCACATCTAACGTAAAAGTAAAAGCCGCGGGGCCAAAAGCCGCAAGGCCAACCAACTTTGTTGACCGTTCTAGCTTGTCTAACTCTCAATAGGACAGGAAAACGTCAAGTGTGTTGGGAATTGCTCACACTTGAGCCCAACACATGAGTGTGTTGGGAACTGCTCATACCTGAGTCCAACACATCACCAACCTGTCAGAGTTAGCGTCATGTAAAAGACAGATGACCTTTCACTTAGATTAGGTACTCCCTAGACCGTTGTAATAGAAGCCACATAGTGGATGAAAAAGCGGCTAGTTGAGTGGGCACTAAACTTGTCAGACCGTCATAATAGAAGCTCGTGAAGAGGATGAAAGGGCGGCTGAAAGGAAGACACTCGTCCCTTGCTAGACCGTCAAACCTATTGATATGCTAATGAGGCGGCTAGTTTAAGAAGGGGCATTGGCGCTCGTCCCTTGCTAGACCGTCGAACCTGCTGATATGCTAACAAGGCGGCTAGTTTAAGAAGGGGCACTAGATACTAGACCGTTGTAATAATGCAGAAGGCTTAAAAAACGGGTAGTTTAGGACTGACACCTTACATCATGTCTTCCACGTTAGGGTATAAGAATGGGGGGGGCAGCCCTCGTACTTTTAAGCTACTGGCAGCGTCATGTGCAGGTACCGCTCGAGTAACACATGGACCATGGATGGTTCAACCCGCCAACAGTCTTACCAGTCGCGCTTCAGATCAAAATTCTCTGTGTTGAGAAACGCAGCTTCTCCCACTTCTTCATCTCTCACTTTGGTTTTAATTTCTTCCTCCGTGTGCTTCAGCATCCTTGGCCTGTGCAGATTCCCGTTGTTAACTATGGAGAGATCTGGGAAAGCATCACCTACATCCTAATCTTGCATTCTCTCGAACAACGGAGCGATTTCACAGTCTTTGGGCACCGGCGCCCTTCTATCTTCCCCCCCGCCTGTCTTCGTTATCTTCTCCTCACATTTGATCTCTACGTATTTTCCTTGTGTACCATTGTTCCTCGCTGTTCAGTCTCTTCAAGACTTCTTCTTTTTCAAAATCTACACTGACAGATAGGTACATCAAACCCTCACATTGCAGGTCCAAACCAACTCCATTTGAGGAGGACAAAGGGGATAGGGTAGTGTAGATGTCATGTCGGTCAGAGACAACGGGTCCCCGGGGACCTCACCCACGGCTCTGCCATCTTTGCCCTCTTCTTCATCTTCACCTGCCACCCCCACGGGCGCCAAGTCGTCGTCACTAACCCCAACCTCGGTGGACGAGGTGGCAAAAGACGTCCTCATGTTACCAACCACGTTATCTACATCAACAGACAAACCATCCACACCGACTGAGGAGCTTCCGCTTCAATTTTCGGAAGAGCTCACACTCGATCCAACGGCTAACCCTGCTGGAGACGGACTTGCAATTTTGGGCAGGTTGCCTAATTCACGACGGCGACTACGTGACGAGGAGGAGCAACCGGGTCGCGAGATTCCACTGGCAAGAAACCTTCTAGCCAGGGACATCAGGCAACCTAGGCCAAACGGGATCCGCTCACTTATGATTCTCGTGGAGGATCACGACATCTTGTTGGGCCACCACCTTATGGTGACGGGCCAATTTTCAAGTGAGTGCCTCGCCATCAGCATCACAAGAAACTCCGTGGCCGGCGGCCACTTGCTGGCAGTCCGCAGACCGGAGCTCCAGCCTATCAGTCAAGGCCAGTACCTTCGCTACATCTTTGAGGTCCTAGACCAACTGCGCGTGTTCTTTGGAATATGAGCTGGTCCAGCCTCTTTGTACATAGCGTTAATTTTGGGCAAGATATAAACCCTACCGCCCCTGTATATACTTATTCAAAAAAAAAAATCTTTGCCACTGTGCAACAGGGGAGGGACCGGTCCGGCACTGGCACCGACTTATATACCACCAAAGCAAACCGACGGACGTCTTCCGCCGCGGCAGCCGGCAACTTGTAGACCGCAGCCTCATCGCGGTCAAGATACCTCAATTTTCCCTTGGCGACGCAGATTCGAACCTCGAGCCAGGCACCGAGGCGCCCCCTATCTGAGCTAGTGACAAGATGGCAAGAAATGCTGCGGCCTCTACGACGGAAGACACTTTTACAAGTGAAGCTCCCGAGCATTGAGGTCTCAGACCAGTTGTCTTTTCCATTTATGCTTTTCCTTTCTGTTTTTCTTTTTTCTTTTATTTCATCTCATTAGTCCAAACTCACTCCGTTGAGGGAGGAAGGCGGGTTTGAAATATTTTTTATCTATAGTGTCCCGATTTGCTGTATCGAAGGAGGACAGGGGTTTCTCTCTCTACGTCTATCTCCCCCTCAGATCCAAATTCACTCCGTTGAGGGCGGATGGCGGGTTTTTTGATATTTTTTATCTATAGATCCAAGTCGACTCCAGTCGAGGCGGATGGGGGAACAACAAGAAAATTAAAAACTAGAATAAATAGAAAATGAACAAAAATATGAGTGATAAGTCTACGGAGATCAAACTTCCTTTGACCACCCCTAGCCCTTCCACTTGGAAAGTGGACTATTTCCTCTGCTCTCTTCCCCCCTGTCAGTTAATCCATCAAGGGTCTCTTGATAGGAATAACATCCTTTTAGATAGAATCACATCTTGGTTTCTAGTCTGTCATTAGGTTTGATCTCGAAATTGACTGTGTACCCAAATAGTTGTAGCAAAAGATGCTGGGTCCTCATGATTTTGCAAATCATACCGCAGATGGCCGCCATATGTGAGCTCCCAATTTGTCACTTGGGACTCGTAGAATTATTTTTTTGGAAATTTGCAATTTAAAGTTGATAAAAGTATACAAAAATCCCTAAAAAGAGTGTAGAACCAAAATAGGGTTGTGTCATACCCATTATAGTATTTGGTCTAGATTTGTGTTTCTTACTTAGAATCCCCCAAACCTTGCCTAAAATAGTGTAGAAATAACGAAAAGGTTAGATTTGGAGGATTCGAGTCACACAGCCCCAAAAGGGCTAAATCCCACCATGAATGTGGCGATTCATGGCTAGGTTGGTCCGAAGGATCCACAGCGAGGCCACTAGGTCGGGCCCTAGAGTTAGATTTAGAATTCTCCATTAGATCAACGAATTCCCAAAATCCCGATTGTTAGCATGTAGGAGCCACTCACGCAAGACCGGGCCTGTGGAGGAATCTACAGCCCAAGGATGGTGTTCTAAGGTGAATCCCATGCCAGGAGACCAACGGCGAAATTGGTTTGCCAAGATTCCTCTACCTGCAGAAGATTCCTGCACTGTCGCTAATTCAAGGAGATGACCAGTTTTAATCTCCATTGACCAATCGTGCCAGGTACGGAAATACATCCGCACGTCTTTCATGCGACTCCCTGAGAGGTCACGTGAAAAATCCCGGCATCTTCCGACTTGCAGAAGAACCTTTTCCGGGTGGTCAACCCTCCTAACCTCCAACGGGAATTTCATGGAAATTACCCAGGTTACAATAAAATCTCACTAAAAATTAGACTAGCTTGTTTTATGTTAATAATGCGCTCCGTGAAGTTTCACGACATTCCGATAGCGGCAAGTACCCGAACCGGCGAGATTCCTCAGGAATTAACCACGTGGCGGGGTCCCCGCCACGTTGACCGGCATCCCGGGCCCATACGATGGCGAAACGAAGTCAACCAAAAGTCCTTCCCGACTCTCTCGCACCTACCGGAGACCCTAGACTATTCACATTTCTCAAAATAGGAGACCCCCAAGATCTAGGATTTTACCACGATTTGGTTTTTAAACTAAATTAGTCTACGATGGGTTTCTGGCCTCGGTACGGGGGGTAGGGGGATCTAGGACTAAACACGGCGTTCTGGATCCAACGGCGCAATCCGTTCGGCGATTGGAGCTAATCTCCAAAAGTTAGGATGTTGGTCCAACATAGATGGTAGAAGTAGAAATTTAGGATGTAGGATGAAAATCTTTGAAGATGAGGATGAAAATCCCCGTTGATAAGGTTACCTTAGAGCTTTAGAGAGAGGGGTGAGCCCTTGGGAAACCTATATAAGGGCCCCATTTCTCTCTCTAAAACACCCCTTCACTTTTGTTTGGGTCCGTGGGTCCAATTTGCTTTGGATATTTTGGCGTTTGAAGCCAAAAACCTCTACGGTATTTTTGGAGTGCTTCTTGCTCCATTGTTGCTAGATTTCAAGCTTTGAAGGTCCTTGGGGGTCCTTCTATCTTGCCTTGTGTACTTCTCGTTCGTTTGTTATACCCTTGTTACGAATTAAGAGTCCTTGTTCTCTTTAGTTGTACCTTTGTGAGCTAACTTGTGAGTTTAGGAGTCTTTTGGGGTCTTGTCCTAATCTTAAAGTCACCCCCCACCGTACCTTGGCGATGCCGCTTTGGAGGGCCTTTAGCTTGTGAAGTTGTGTGTCTTTACGTGTACCAAAACGTGTGTTTCCCTCACTTACGTGTCCTCACCCTTTCCTAATCTTTCCCTTGTTGCGTGGACCCCCCTTCGGGACGGCGAAGCTTTGGCTTTGTCACATGTGTTTCTAAGTTTGTCTTTTCTATCTTCTTCTAATATCCTCCTTGTTGCGTGGACCCCCCCTCGGGACGGCGAAGCTTTGAACTAGTGACAACGTCAAGTCCTACAGTGTGTGTTAAAATACTCTTAGACGGCGGAGCTTTGAACCCGTGGAGTGTCACAAGTCCTAAAGTTGGTGTTAAACCCAATTTTACGGCGAAGCTTTGAACCTCCATAGCCTTAGATTCCAAAGTCTAGTTTCCAAGACCGTGGAAACCTCCAGAGTTTAGCTTCCAAGATATGTAGGTCCCTTTGCACTTATCAAGTGTAGTGTCTTCCAAAGTTTTATTTAGTTTAGTGGTTTCCGAAGGTCTTAGTGAGTTTAGTACCCCCGAGGTTTTATTTCCCCTTAGCCTTAGCCAGCAATTTAGTATTAAAATAGCCTTAGCAAAAATCCAGTCCTAAAATAGCCTTAGCAAAAAACCAGCCTTAAAATAGCCGTAGCAAAAAACCAGATCCCAAGCCAGCATCCGAAACCAGCATCCAGTCCAGCATCCGAAACGAGCTCCAGTCCAGCATCCGAAACCAGATCCAACCAGCATCCGAAACCAGTTCCAACCAGCATCCCATCAGAACTCAGAAGTTTTTTTTTTTTTTTTTAAAAACTGTAAAAAAAAAAAAAAATTTAAATTAAATTCCGATTCCCCCAGCCAGCTAGCCAGGAAGGCCAGCCAGCCGGGAAAGGCCAGGCAGGCTCTGGTTGGACAGCAGGCTCCGGTTGGGACAGCAGGCTCTCGGTGGGGCAACCGGGTCTCTTCCCAAATTTTGATTCCTTTTTTTTTGTTTCGAATTTTGGTTCTCTCAACCCAGAACACAAACAAAGATAAAGCAAACTAAAAGAATGTTGGACTAATTAAGTGCTAAGCAGGGGTGAAGTAGAATTAGGGCCAATAAAAATACAAAAGGGAGGAGGAAGAAGAGAGCGGAGCACCACCGTACCTACACACAAAATCGGTCTCTATCACCACTCACACCTACACACAATGGAAGGAAATTAGGGAGAAGGATGTGTTATAGGAGTGGAAAGGAGAGAGACGATGAATAGTGCCGAGCTAGGAGATTAGGTAGGAAATCTAGAAGAACTCCTTGCAACCGTTGGGAGGAAGATTAGGATGACACAAAGCAAGGTTGCGTAAGAGGGTAGGAAGAACATTTAAACCCTTCTCGTAGTTTGAAACCATAGTGTAAGACCAATAAAAGCTTAGGTGGAATAGTGCTAGAGTAGAAGAAAGAGGAAGAAAGAAAAGAAAAGCGAAAGGAAAAGAGAGAGTTTAGATCATCAAAAATTGTAACATTTTCTAAATAAGCGGTGAGCTTGGAAAAAATTCAAAACAAAGCCAAAGACGCCCATGGAGCGTGAGGATGTACCCGTGGATATGGACGAAATTATTTCCAACACCGGTAGTGAAGAGGTGAGTTTTTGATTTAATCTTTGATGTTTTCTCCCTAATTAGCATTTATTTTCCTAATCAGCCCTTAGAGCGTGATTAGCATCCGAGATTAGTGCAAAACAAAAGTTTAGATTCAAAAATTTATAAATTAGGAATAGAGGTTTCCGAAAACATCTTATAATCAAGATTCGACCGTAAACTGACCGCGTTAGGCTAAGTTAAGCGGTAGGGGGTAGAATGGAGGAATTTTAATTAAATTTGATCCACAAGGAACAATGGACGGAAATTAGGATTAGATTAGAAGGAGAATTTAGGATTAAAAATTAAAGATCAATTAACGGTTAAAAACCTAGAGTTAAATTAAGATTTTAATTAGGGAAGTTAAAATTCAAAAGTCGAAATTTGGAGTTAACTTTGGGAAGTAAAAAGTAAAGTAGGAAATTGAAGTCAAAACCCTAGAGTTAAAAGTTGGAATTAAATTTAGGAGGGTAACATTTAGAGTTAATCTAGGATTAAAACAATAGGATTAAATTTGGAAGTAGAAGTCAAAAGTCAAAAGTCAAAAGTTTAGATTAAATTTAAAGGTTAAATTTTAGAGTCAATTGGGGAGTAAAAGGTTAGAGTCAAAAGCTAAAAGTAGAAGTTAAAACTTAGAGGTAGAAGTTAAATTTTAGAGTTAGTTGGAAGTAGAAAAATCTAGAGTCAAAGTGAAAACGTAGAGTTAAACCTGGAGGTTAAGATTGGGAATTAATTTTAGAAGTAAAAATTTAGAGTTAAAAGTCAAAAACCTAGAGTTAAATTAGGAGTAAAAATCTACAGTAAAAAGTGAAAAGTTAGAGTTAGCTTTAGAGGGTAAATCTTAGAGTAGTTTAGAAATAAGAACATAGAATTAAAAGTGAAACTTAGAATTACCCTAGAAGGTTAAAACTTGGAAGTTAGGAGTTGAAGTTGATTTAGAAGTAAAAACCTAGAGTCAAAAGTCAAAACATAGAATAGAAGTCGGGAGTTAATACCTAGAACCAAGCTGAAGAAGTAAAATCTAGAGTTACCTTAAGAAGTTGGAACTTTAGGGGTAACTTTTAAAAGTAGAACTTCTAGGTGGAGTCTTAGAAACTCAAGATAGTCTTAAGGGTTCATGGAAGGAACATAGGGGTTCCCCTTTTTTTACGTAGTTAGGGACGTTAGAAATGACGCCAACTACCCAGTCTACCCTCGACATTGGATAGATAGTTAGGGAGTCAGGATTTCACCATCACTCTGAACATCGCAGTTAACTTGTGAGTTACTACATGCATTACTAATTATTCGCTGCCATCCACAACCCTTAGGGAACGTTAGCAAAAAAGATCCATTGCTTGGAAGGCATAGTGGACCGCGCTCACAACACCCCCATATATTAAAAAAGTGGATAAAGGCATAGAACCTGGTCGGTGTTTGCTCTATTACCAAGGGTGGGTAATCTAGCGCCCACATCTCCCTATCCAGATTAGCAACTTATCACCTAGCAGTGCGGATGCGGAATCGGAAGGAGTGTCATAATCCTGTTCCTCTTCCAAATCCGGATCCGTACCCTGTATCCTTTGTAACAAATAGTAGAAGTTTAACCTCATATACGGAGGGGTCCGCTCTTTGATTAAGGAAGGACGCGTAAATCCTACCCTCCAAATGATTAAAGTGACTAAAGACTTCACTAAAAGAAAATAATAAAAAGACAGAAAAAGAATGGGACGCAAGTTCTTCCTCACAACTAATCCAGAAACTAATCCGCGCTAGCAGGTCACTCAAGAAACCCTTACAATCCCCACGTTACTACAATGACAGACCAATCCGAACGCAATCCAAAGAGGAGTATGTGGTACCTTGCTAACTAGGAGATTCCTCCAACCTTCCAGTTCCTCTCTTCCGGTTATAGCAAGACCTCTTAGACGTCAGCTAGCGTTTGCCCTTCCTCTCAAGGACTCACCTAACCTAGGAATGGCTATCTCTCTCAAAAGACTCCCAAGAAACATCAGCAGATAGAATTTACTCCGAGTACACAAAGTTTACAGAACCAATCCTCAATACTCTCGGACACGGATCCGGACAAAATCCGGGAACGACTCCTTTCCTCAAATCTTCACTACCAAACTACCTGAACTAGCAATGATCAAAACACCACCTAACCCCTCAACACAAGACCAAGACTTTTCAGACCAGTACTCATGGAGTTGAAATTCAAGCTTTCTTTGCAGAAATTGAATAGGAAAACAAGAATATGAAAACGTCTAGAGTTGAAACTAACTTCCAACCCCTAAATAACAACCCAAGGGAAACCCTAAAGGTCTCCAGCAATCCAAAATAAAGGACCAAAGAATGACACGCGTCATTCCTTATCCATCTAAATTAACTTCTTCTCAACCCAGCCGATCCGCAAAAAGCGGATCTCAGATCCTAAAAACCTGGAATCTGCCAATCTAGGTGCATGCAACTAAAAAGCAGCTGGCTAATAGCTTTCCACCTATCCAAAACTTGGACTTTAGCCCTACTAGTCTAAGTCTATCCTAAGAAACTTCCTATTTACTTCTAGTTCCACCCACAAAAAGTGAATCTCAGATCCTAAAAATCTGGATCCGGGTGTCCAGGTTCTTCCTAATTAACAACAACTTGAAAGTAACTTCCTAAATCAAATGACTTTTAGTTTTCTCCGCCTACCTACTCCCTTTTCTAAAATAACTGCAGCTAAGTCTTCTTCAGCCGCTTTGGACGTGCTTCCACTTGATGAGGCTTTGGTAACACGTGTTGGCTCCTCCTGATTCCGGTTTCCGGTTTCCGGTTTTCGGTTTAGGACAAAAAATGAATTTTCCTCCTTAACCCTTTTATCTTACTAAGAAATCCTATATTTTGCTAATTGATAATTTTACTAATTCTTCTACTTCTGACCCACAAAATCAAAGAAATTTACTAAGAATGGATTTCTTACTTCTAATTCTATCTTAAATAACTAGAAGCTTGTTTTTTGGGTTCCCACAATTGACATGAACAGATTTCCCTCAAACGTCTGACATTGTTTTGAGAATACATCGGTTTAACTCGAACCGAGTTGAAGTCCGGGGTGTCCAACGTTTGAAACAGTGTGAACATCACACTGGAGTGTATATTTCCGTAAAACCCGGCGCTTTTATTGGAGTAATCTGAAATCCAATTTCTGAAGCAATTGCCATTGAAGATGAGCAACAACACGATTCACAGATGAGCAGGCGCAACGCAAAATGATATCAATCACTTCATTCTAATGCGGTCCCATACAATACTGTACTAATACAACACTGTCATACATCATGCCATCCAACAAAAGCATTGAAACGGCTTACTGAACGCACCAATAGTACTTACCAAAGTACGTTACACTGCAACTAAGAAGTCGTGACGTTCAGACTATCAAATCCGGCTCACTTACAATGAAAGGACCACAACATACAAACAACAGTCCACCGACGTAAGAAACGTAACGCAAGTAAGAGACCTGACGCAAGTACAAGACGTAACACGGGAGCAAAATGTCCATCAATTATGGACGACGGAAACACAAGCACGAAACGATGAGTGCGCAAATGGACATCGGAGTAGTTCACAGGACAAGAAGCGAGGTAGCGCGCTTGCGCCGAGAAAGCCGGGCGGGAATTTCAAATGGCTACAGGCAAAAGTCGTTGGGACCAATTTAGAAGGAATTTTCTTTTTCTGACAAGTGGCCCCATTCAGTATTAAAGACAAGAGATTTTCTGCGCGGAAAAGTGGATGCAGTCCTTCTGTAGTTCTGCACAGTATGTGGGTGGGCTTTAGGCACAGTCATAGGACGTATCATTTATTTTGTATTTTTTTTCATTTTATTTTATTTTCATTTTACAGTTGGAGACGTTTAGAAGTTACTACTTTTGGGGGAATACTAGGCTACTTTGTAGTGACATTTAGAATATTGTTGACAATCATGATGCGCAACAGTAGAGGATGAAGGTTTACGGGTTGTAGAGCCGTTTCATTGGGATTCTAGTAGGGTTTAGGGTTTAGGGTTTTGTAGGGTTTAGGGTTTAGGGGTTCTTTAGGCTTTAGGGTTCGTTAGGGCTTAGGGTATAGGGTTCACTGATTGGGATTAAATTTTGAAGGTCCTTTTCTTTGAATGGATACAGTGAAACCAAATATAAACCCCTAAATGCCCGAGGCACCACATTCTAGTGTCTACAATACTTTCAAACTAAATAAATCCTAACTAAGTTGCTTTCTGTAGTAGTTCATATTTTTGTAAAATTTATTTTCAAGTCTAGTTTCAACTTTAAAAATCCGATTTTGAAAATGATTTTATTATGTGTTTTCTATTCAAGGTTTTGAACAAGGGTACCCATTGTAATCTTGACTTCCCAGAGTATTTACGACTTTTGGAAATGAACCTCCAATACACTAGATCTTTCAGAAAAATTCACATTAGAAATTCATTGAAAAAAATTGTAGAGTAGACTATGAGAAGCCCTAAATTGATTTGGGTTATGCATAATAATCTCTTTAACCTCATATTTTTTGAATGATCACATTTGTAGATTTGACTTGTGAAAAGAAGATTGAAATTTTTTTTTTAGTTTTCACATCGTCATGATCAAACATTATAATCTTTCAATCCATAAATGTTAATGTTGTGTTTAAAATCTTTCATATCCAAAAACTTGGCTTCTTGTTCAATTTAGAGCAAATCCCTAGAGGCTCTCTGAAGCCTTGGGCATTTAGGGTTTCAATGATGGAGTGAAATTTTTAATTCTTTGAGTTGGAAGTCATTACCCTAAACTCAAATAGGAAGGGAGTGGATCCAAATACTAAGTGATGGATTGAAATTTAAATATATTTGCGTATGGATTCACTTGTGATGAAAAAAATGGGGAGCGAGTTGAGTGATGGAGTGATATTTTTCATGATGGAGTTGGGATTCACTTGTGATAAAAAACATGGGGTGGGAATTAAGTGAAGGAGTGATATTTTTCATGATGGAGTTGGGATTCACTTGTGATAAAAAAAATGGGGAGGGAGTTAAGTGATGGAGTGATATTTTTGATGATGGAGTTGGGATTCACTTGTGATAAAAAAATGGGGAGGGAGTTAAGTGATGGAGTGATATTTTATATGATGGAGTTGGGATTCACTTGTGATAAAAAAAAATGGAGAGGGAGTTAAGTGATGGAGTTGAGATTCACTTGTGATAAAAAAAAATGGAGAGGGAGATAAGTGATGGAGTGATATTTTGTATGATAGAGTTGGGATTCACTTCTGTTAAAAGAAATGGGGAGGGAGTTAAGTGATGGAGTGAAATTTTTTATGATGGAGTTGGGATTCATTTGTGATAAGAAAATTGGGGAGGGAGTTAAGTGATGGAGTGATATTTTTCATGATGGAGTTGAGATTCACTTGTGATAAAAAAGAATGGGGAGGGAGTTAAGTGATGGAGTGATATTTTTCATGATGGAGTTGGGATTCACTTGTGATAAAAAAAAATGGGGAGGGAGTTAAGTGATGGAGTGATATTTTTGATGATGGAGTTGGGATTCACTTGTGATAAAAAAATGGGGAGGGAGTTAAGTGACGGAGTGAAATTTTTTATGATGGAGTTGAGATTCACTTGTGATAAAAAGAAATGGGGAGGGAGTTAAGTGATGGAGTGATATTTTTTATGATGGAGTTGAGATTCACTTGTGATAAAAAAAATTGGGGAGGGGGTTAAGTGATGGAATGAAATTTTTTATGATGGAGTTGGGATTCACTTGTGATTAAAAAAATGGGGAGGGAGTTAAGTGATGGAGTGATATTTTTCATGATGGAGTTGGGATTCACTTGTGATAAAAAAAAATGGGGAGGGAGTTAAGTGATGGAGTGATATTTTTTATGATGGAGTTGGGATTCACTTGTGATAAAAAAAATGGGGAGGGAATTAAGTGAAGGAGTGATATTTTTTATGTAGGAGTTGGGATTCACTTGTGATAAAAAAAAATGGGGGGGAGTTAAGTGATGGAGTGATATTTTTTATGATGGAGTTGAGATTCACTTGTGATAAAAACAATTGGGGAGGGAGTTAAGTGATGGAATGAAATTTTTTATGATGGAGTTGGGATTCACTTGTGATTAAAAAAATGGGGAGGGAGTTAAGTGATGGAGTGATATTTTTCATGATGGAGTTGCAATTCACTTGTGATAAAAAAAAATGGGGAGGGAGTTAAGTGATGGAGTGAAATTTTTTATGATGGAGTTGGGATTCACTTGTGATTAAAAAAATGGGGAGGGAGTTAAGTGATGGAGTGATATTTTTCATGATGGAGTTGGGATTCACTTGTGATAAAAAAAAATGGGGAGGGAGTTAAGTGATGGAGTGATATTTTTTATGATGGAGTTGGGATTCACTTGTGATAAAAAAAATGGGGAGGGAGTTAAGTGACGGAGTGAAATTTTTTATGATGGAGTTGAGATTCACTTGTGATAAAAAGAAATGGGGAGGGAGTTAAGTGATGGAGTGATATTTTTTATGATGGAGTTGAGATTCACTTGTGATAAAAACAATTGGGGAGGGAGTTAAGTGATGGAATGAAATTTTTTATGATGGAGTTGGGATTCACTTGTGATTAAAAAAATGGGGAGGGAGTTAAGTGATGGAGTGATATTTTTCATGATGGAGTTGCAATTCACTTGTGATAAAAAAAAATGGGGAGGGAGTTAAGTGATGGAGTGAAATTTTTTATGATGGAGTTGGGATTCACTTGTGATAAAAAAAATGGGGAGGGAATTAAGTGAAGGAGTGATATTTTTTATGTAGGAGTTGGGATTCACTTGTGATAAAAAAAATGGGGAGGGAGTTAAGTGATGGAATGAAATTTTTGATGATGGAGTTGGGATTCACTTGTGATAAAAAAAATGGGGAGGGAGTTAAGTGACGGAGTGAAATTTTTTATGATGGAGTTGAGATTCACTTGTGATAAAAAGAAATGGGGAGGGAGTTAAGTGATGGAGTGATATTTTTTATGATGGAGTTGAGATTCACTTGTGATAAAAACAATTGGGGAGGGAGTTAAGTGATGGAATGAAATTTTTTATGATGGAGTTGGGATTCACTTGTGATTAAGATAATGGGTTTAGGAGTATGTACTTTGAAGAACTTCAACTTGAATATTAGGGAGGTCAATTAAGAATTTATGAGCATCATTTTGGGCTTTATGCAATTACTTCTTTACTAAACTTGGTTTAAGTTGGCATGACGTAGATATAATTCAATTCATTCATTGTAGATGTCTACGTTTTCAACGAATGTATATATGAAATTTAGAATTGCATGTATTAGTTACATGTAGTCATTGCAAATTGAGTATGCATACTAATATTACTACGTACTTGATTCATTAGAGGAAGAAAATGACCTCATAAAATGATAACATGCAATTATGGCCAATTTCCTTAAAATGGCGGTATTCCATTAATTTGGCACTTTTACCAGTTCAGACCTCAAACGTCTTAACTGTTTTTCTGTGCACGAATCTATAACAATACTAGATTCGTGAAATATATAATAATCATAGAGTTTTCAAATTGCGTACATTGATATCTATGTCAGTCTTAGATTTTTGAGATCCAAAATTGGTCTACATGGTAGCAATCTAGGATGTCACAGTGTTAAAATGGCACATAGGAATACCACACTTCTAATGAAATTTGCCGTAATTGTATTTTAAAGTTCTGATGATGATTAAAACTTTTCAATCATTAAATGTTTCTCTGTCGAGTGCTATGCGCCATGCAATCCCATTTAATGGTACCGTTCAACGTACAAGCCATCATAGATTTGAAGTGCCCAAATGAAAGACACTAATGACATTGAGCCGCCATGCATTCCTAATGGAATCGTCGAACTTGTTAGCCATAATTGATTTCAAGTGCCCATTTCTTGAAATGAAGGCCAACTTTGTTTGCAATCATGACATTTGCCTTCAACATGCCTTTGAATTTCTATTGAAGGTGTTCAGGAATTATTTGACTTAAATCTGTTTTCCTTCTAGAACGTGCAATATGAACCAGATAAAAAAAAAAAAAATACTTTGCCATGTTTGACAGAGCCCAATTGGAACTTCAAAAAAAATGGGCACAATGTCCTCTTACTTTTTTTTTGATGTGGAAGTACTAAACTGCATTTCGGAAAAATTGAAACACAATTTATTGACCTCAAAGATGTAACATAAAAATATTGGTTGGTTCTTTTGTTAGAGTACATAGTGATGTATGGAAGAAGAAGCATGAGCTTCAAGCGCTCATGTGTTGTAAAAGAATGTTCCTATACTTATAACTTTAAAAAAAAAATTATTTCCATTTCTCCTACAAAATTGATAGCTGTAATTTGGGCTTCTAGTGACATGGATGCCATATTTAACTACTTCTGGACTTTCAATAGTCCAGAAGTAAAGAGGCGGTGAAATCCCCTGATGTTTTTCTATGGATCTGGAGATCTCCTGTTTTTCTATAGGAACGCTTTGCATGCATCCAATTCAGCACCCACAAGTATGTCGGGGAGTGCTTCATGTGCTTGGAAATGAAAGAAATTGTGTAGTTGTAACATAGCGGATCCGTGGTAGAGTTCACATGATTGTATTGGGAGATCTGTGGACCGGGTTTCCGTAGTTTAGGCATCCAATTTACAGCACAACTGAAGTCTCAAAACCTATCGAGAGATCCCCCGATGACCACCACTTGTTGCAAACATGGCTCCCATCCCATATTAATCCCTCAGTGAGCGCTGATCTTCACATAATTCTATCGGGAGATCCCCTGACGGGGGTGTAGAATATGAGTCGGCTTCACTGACAATCTTGGTGTCGAAGTGGGGTACAATTTGATTCCTGTGCTAAAGTTCAAGTGATATCCGAGTTCATCAAGAATGATTCACAATAAGGCACGAGGGGGGCGATTCTTTCAAAGATATATGGTATCCCGAGAGTTCAAAGGAAGTACACACAAGTGGATTTGAAATTCAAACATCAGTTGACAATTACCAAATGAGCAATTGCTCTTGGGAATAAGGAGTCCGGTTCTAGGATTCACCGGGAGATCCCCCGACGAACTGCTAACATAGTGGAGCTAAGGTAGTCAGGATATGACGAAGTGACAGGGGCATATCACAGTAACTTACTCACAGTGACATTTGAAGAACTGTAGACCACTGAGTCACAGGTGCTCAGACGTTCAACATACATCTGAAGATGAATAACGGCTAAGTAAACATAATATTCCATCCGAAATAATGACAGTAGTTTCAATTTGTGTAAAGAACATCAAGGTTCTTTCACTGCAAAAAATAGATTTGTACTTGGTTGAATGTCCGCTATATAATTGTGAAGATGCAAAACCTAGAAGACTAGAATTCCAACAGTGTAACTATGAGAGAAAAAAAATGCATTATTCAGACTCATTTGAGTGCATGTGTGACCCGAGCAATGTATTCTGTTCCGGACACAAACATAAACCACTTCCATTTCAGGAGACGAGAGGAAGAAAGACATCCCGCGCTTCTGCTATCAAGTCATTGCCCCCGTGCCGCACGCAAAGAATAGAAATCATAAACATATTAATATATTCATACAGATTTATTTTACATATACAAGTCACAAAAAGCAGCTCTGAAAAACTAATCGAAGAACAGTCCTATTGACTCAACGGACTGTACTTCGAAACCCCCACTTGCGGCTGCGCTTCCTGGATGTAGAATGCGTCGTGTGATATCACGATGGCAGTCGCGCCCCGCAGAATGCATCGTGACATCTCACAATTGCTGCGATGACCGACACAGTGCGTCGGGAGTTCCCACGATGGCAGTAGCGACCGCGGACTAGGCACTCAATCATGGGTCCACCACGTTTGCCCGATTCAAATTCACTAAGGCAGCCTCCCTACTCTTCTGAGGAGTCGTCCGTGATTTTTGATCCACTCTCCTAAACCAATTTGCTTACACTGCAGCACCCGCATCCACCTAGGTCGGGGGACTTTTTTCAACGACCCATTTACCGTACCAGCAATTCCGATAAATCAATTCCAGACTCGTTTCGGAGTTATCGGGTCGCCAGTACTGAAGCAAGAACTTCCCGTTATTCACATCTCCTTCCAATCTGCATACAGTAGACAATGCTCTTCCCTGCCAAACAGCACATGATTTCGGGACTTCCGGTCTGACAAGTACCCAACAGCCTGGTCGTATGTCTAGCCATGGATTAAAGCTTTCCCTTGGCGCTTCATTTGCAGGGCCGCAGTAAGGCTCCGGCTCCTCTTCTTCCTCCGGAATCACGTCCATGGGATTCACCGTCGATCCTGGGCGAGGGACTCCATTATGCGCCACCCTCCAATCGTGTTGTAGCCAGAAGCCTTCCACCAACTCCGGAGGACACTCGGGTAATGGTTCCTTCAGCTCATCGAGAACACACTTCCAGTAATCCACGTATGGACCAAACGCAGTTGCAAATCCCTCGCATCTAGAAATACCGTATTGCCAGTACTGAATGTATTTCTCGAGTCCTACCAGCATGAAACCCTTGTTCAAGGTAGCTTTCCGCGCCGCTTCCCTTGCCTTCTCTTGATTTCCATGCGGTATCGGAACCTCGCTGCCCCACATGGGCTTAAACGGAACAGGCTTTGGACAGCCGTGAGGGAGCATGGGCCGACCATTGCTGTCTGTCTTCCAAATGCGTTCAGAAGGTTTCTTCGACGGCAACCAGTTCGAATCAACTGCTGACCTTTTGAAGTTCATGATGGAGACCCCATCAGTGTCCACGTAGAACTTGAACAGGTGCATCTCCTCCAATCCAATTAATTTTTCCCCGCGATCGCATTGGTAACCCTCCACGAACGACTTGAAATCCCCCACCTCCTGTATGAACTCCGGCATAAATGACAGTTCTTGGGACTGCATGAAGGCTTTCATGAGGTCAGCGACGACAAAAGTGTTCTTGGTCTTCAGGGCCTTGGAAAGGTGGCTGAAATATGCATCAATGTCCTCGTGAGTGTGTTCGACTAGTAGAAACCCAACCTGAATTTCCTTGAAGACACCTCGTGCAGTGAGCAAGGATAAGAACGCCATCAGATATTTGTTCTTGTTATCCTTGGCAGAGTTGTCAAGCTGAAGATATAAATTTTCAGGAAGAGGGGTACTTCCGACCCGAGCTCCAGGTTCAGTGAGGGTTAGGCTGTCCATACATCTAGACTTTCCTCTAAGCAGTGCCTCGAACAATGAGTTAGCCGGCGGATATGGAAAGAGGTCGCCTGCCTTTCGAATAGGTGGACCCTCTAGCCGGCGCAACAACCTCGCCAAAGATGAAATGGTGAAGTTGGAGTCCGCCGGCCAGCAAGATGGAGCATAATGGGCGTAAGCACCGTCACCATGGCCATGAGCTACCATTCCAGTAACGCTCATCGAAAGCTGCCCCAAACCGGCCGTGGCCTTCGTTGTCACCCGGGGTCTGGGTAGAGCCGTCTTGGATGTATCCATCTTGTCGTGAATTATACATAAAATTCTTCGAGGATCTCGTTTGGATTCCTCACGTCAAGACGCATACAAACGACGGCAAGAAGCTTGGTGATTCAGATGATGAGTCCGCTGCTTCACGAACTCCACGTACTCGGGGCTTCCTTTTGGAGACTTCAGAATAAACTGCTGTAGGTCGTCGCACGTAGTACATTTTGCAAACGAACTTCCGACAGGCTTAATGGAGACGTTGTTGAAGTGCTCCCGCTTGAATCTACTAATAGTCGACTGGCTCACGGGCGGAAGACCGTAGTCGGCATTCAACTGCACATCCAGAATTGGTACGCTTAAGCATCAGTACAAGCGAAGGGGAAGGAATGCAAATGACAAGCAATGCACCAAAACAGTGATCGTGATATCTCACGATCATTGATCTCGTTGGGAGATCTCACGATCAATAAAGCAGTGACAGGAGATAAGGGGCACTACCTCGTTGGCGTCTGCTCGGACTCGTTTCCAATTTCTTCCGGGAGGAAGGAATTTTAGAGTGTCTGTTCGCCCGTTCCCGATGCCGCGCATTTGGTGGGGCATTTGATCAGCATTCTCGTCAATAATGGCTTTCCTAGTCCCAGCGACCTGAACAGTCCGAGCCCGCGGGCGCTTAACCCCTGTGTTTCCGTGCGTCCCTGATACAACGCCGTCGTTGTACATCTCGATGTAACTATGGTAAGTGGACTTCGGGATGCCGTGAATTATGTGCCACGCCTTGCCACAAACATCAACTCCCTCTAGCGTGACGTATTTCCGCTTCTGCTCCCCGTACCTTTCGTGTAGTTGTCCTCCCACTCCAATCCCATATTCACGGCGCTCGTCAAACGACTCCAAGTAGTACTTCTGCCTTACTAACAGCGTGAACTCCTGCTATAATGCTGACAACACAGACGTCTGCAGCACTTCTCCGAGCTGACTTTCCGAATTTCCTCGTCTGCCATTTTGCGAAAGTACTGCGATTCCTTCAGTTCCAGATTGGGTTTGCGAACTATAAACCGGTATGGTGCTTTCATTCTACCTCCGAGGTAAGCAAGAGGGTCGTCCATATCGGGAATGGCGGCAAAATGATCCACTGTCTCCTTCAACGAACGATCGTTGGGAAACCAGCACTCCGAAATTGGCCACCTATCGTGAGACATTATGGCTTCGATGTCACCCACAAAAACATCGAGGACTGTCACACCTATGAAACCTTCACCAAGTGTCTCCTCTTGGAAATGATCCTCCGGACTCCAACAAATGATACGACCCGAGGAAACGAGGAGTCCGTTGGCGTCCTTCCGATGCTTATACAAGATCGACGAGGAGTATGACGGTCATTGATAAGTAAGGCACCTAGACGTACACCAAGAAGGCCACAGCCAAGGTTCAATCGATCGTGGGATCCCACGACAAAATAATAGAACATCCCTCGACTACCAGACCGCGATATCTCTATACTCAAAGCCTAAGAGGTCTCGCCCACGCTCAATAAGCGGAGATCATGGGATCCCACGATGCTTATGTATGTTGGATATATACACGTATTCTACTGTCGTAGACCGACGTATTTACCGAAGATCGTGAAATTAGGTTTCCTGTCACTGGTTTCATGACATTCGACACTCTATAACTATTCTCAGTTACTGTACAAAAATTCTCTACTTTTAAAGTGGATTTTGTTGTAATTCAGACTCCTGAACCTCCATGGGTACAATAAGAAACGTTTTTAGAAGTAGTTGAATTTGATGGCTGAGTTTTCCTCATGTAAGTCCGCCTAATTCCTAACGCAACCTAATTTCAGTACTTTGTGAAGACGTTCTGACCGGTTGTCATCCACATACAAGGTTCTCATATCAACTTGCCCTCAGAGCAGTGCCATCCCGCAATTCAAAAGGAACCTTGATGTCACCACAGCATGGTGATCCCTTAAGCACGTGAGTTTTTCGCAAAATGAGATCAATGCGCAAAGAAAATTATCGCAGACTCCATTTCACTTTCAATATACGACATCCTCAGTTTGTGATAGAGTGCAGTGGCGTCAATTCAACTACAAAATCCTCAACATTCGGAATCGCATAACACTTGCAAGGGATGCATTCTTACCTTGCAGCAACTGGCTCGGTCAGAACTTCGTGCGCCTCCACGCCCACTCTGTCGCCAACGCCGGCAGACACCCACTCGCCACTCCGCAGCCTGCTCCGCCTGTTCACGTGTGCAATCGTAAAGAGCAAGCTCCAGGTTCTTTTCGGGTTATGAACTAGGTGGCTGGTTGGAATTCTTCAGCTCTGAATTCCCGCCGCGAATTTTGAAATCACCAAGCGATCCTTGATTTCGAATGTTGGATGCGTTTTTGAATGCCGTGCCACAATCAACAACGGCTG
Organism: Pseudisothecium myosuroides; assembly: GCA_951799445.1. Classification (NCBI taxonomy): domain Eukaryota; kingdom Viridiplantae; phylum Streptophyta; class Bryopsida; order Hypnales; family Lembophyllaceae; genus Pseudisothecium; species Pseudisothecium myosuroides. The sequence goes on along the minus strand of OX637292.1, from coordinate 29,352,484 downwards.
GGGGGTACGTGCGGTCCTTCACTTCGGAAGTTGATTGCATTCTCGAATTCTGCGCATCTCCGACTACAAGGAGGGAGGGCGTGGGGCTCTTGACTTTCTGACTGGAACTTCGCAAATCCAGGCTTCACTGAAATTCCGATTCTTCACTGACATTTTGAAATTTGCCGCATTCAAGGATGGTATCATTGCACCGTTTTCTAGGAGTCAATGATGCTTTGACCAAAGCGGATCAAACTCTGAAGACTTTCACTTGACAGAATGTCACACGCTTCCCCGATCAATACTCGGAATTCTTCCCCTACACGACCTGATTATACGTATCCTACAGAAACGAACTGTACCAAATCTTGTGAACCTAAAAGCTTGAGCACCTGAAACATGTGGAACACTTCACTTACAAAAAGAATCAACAAAAATTTTGAACTCTCGAATGTTCATATTTGTTATTTTCTATTCCAATGAATGCAATCTTAGGGTCTAGGGTCCACAGTCATAGGGTCTACAGTCCACGGTCATAGGGTTTAGGGTACATGTTGTAGTATAGTGTTCACGGTTTCAAGGTCATGGTTCTTGGTTTCAGGGTTTAGGATTTCAGGGTTTAGGGTTTCAGGGTTTAATAGGGTTTAGGGTATACAGTGGCAGCGCTTTACATTAACGTTTTCAGGGTCTGCAGTTCATGGTTTACGGCTTTTAGGGTTTAGGGTATTATGAAAAATGAAAATGACGCTGATTATTTGTTTCCAATTTTTTCCTCAATTAAGTTTACGTCATCTCAGACTGGGAACATATAAACTTAAAATTCAATCTAACTCAATATTGCTATTAAAAAATGTCAGTTAAGAGATTGATTTCATATATAATTCTTGTTATGTAGTACAACATCCTATGGTTTAATATGGGACTTTACGAATTAAACAATGATTGACACAATTTTTATTTCATCTACGAATTTTTAAATAAAGCACCAGGGGCTTTTTTGCGTTTCCCTCTCTCATTTTTTCCTGCGTAAACTGCAATCCATGACTTCTCCTTGTGTCACAATCCGTTGACACAATGAAAAGTCATAAGATTGTTGTTTACATAGGGGAAAGTAAGAGAGGGAAACGCAAAAAAGCCCCTTGTGAAGGACTTTAGATGTGCAATCATGATGGAACAAAGAACAATTTGAACCATTTATTTATTTTGTATTTTAAATCTCAGTTTGAATGATTTAATGAGTTAAATGCTTTCAAATTTGTTAATGCACTTTGACGGGTGATGAATGCTTAAACCTGGAATCATGTCATTCATGAGAATATTAAAGGTCATGCAATCTTCATTTGGATTTTTGAAATGATCGAACGTGGTATACATCTACATCATTATTTGACAACCATGTACGTAATATTGTTATTTGTTATTTGAACAATCTCCACCGATGTGAAACAAAAAATCGGGAATGAAATGCGTGATGGCTTGAAACGGCTTAAATAATATTTAAAAAGTCATGAAATTTCATACATGCATGCATAAAATTTGATTTAGAAAAATGTAATTGCTCCAACCTTAAATTCCACCACTATTTTCTAGTCTTGCCCGTTGAAAAATTCTAATTCACATGAAAATAAAAAAATTGGGAATGAAACGGGCCCTGCCATTGAACTATGGCTTCATTTTAAAAATGTCATGGAATTTCACACGTGCATGCATAAAATTCTACTGTGGAAGTTGGAATTGCTCTCAGGATTTAGATTCCACCATTATATTCACTTCTTGCCCATTGCAAAATTCTAATTCACGTGAAGAAAAAAAAATTGGGAATGAAAAAGTTAGGCCCTGCCATGGAATGGCTTCATTTTAAAAACGTCATGGCTGGTTCATACATGCATGCATAAAATTCTATTGTGGAAGTTGGAATTGCTCTTATGATTTAGATTCCACCACTGTAATTATTCACTTCTTGCCCATTGCAAAATTCTAATTCACGTGAAGTAAAAAAAATTGGGAATGAAACAGGCCCTGCCATGGAATGGCTTCATTTTAAAAATGTCATGGATGGTTTATACATGCATGCATAAAATTCTATCGTGGAAGTTGGAATTGCTCTCAGGATTTAGATTCCACCACTATTTTTACTTCTTGCCCGTTGAAAAATCCATCTTAACGTGAATTAAAAAAAATGGAGAATAAAAATATTGGGCCCTGCCATGAAATGGCTTCATTTTAAAAATGTCATGGATGGTTCATACATGCATGCATAAAATTCTATCGTGGAAGTTGGAATTCCTCTTAGGATTTAGATTCCACCACTATAATTATTCACTTCTTGCCCATTGTAAAATTCTAATTCACGTGAAGTAAAAAAAATTGGGAATGAAACGGGCCCTGCCATGGAATGGCTTCATTTTAAAAATGTCATGGATGGTTCATACATGCATGCATAAAATTCTATCGTGGAAGTTGGAATTGCTCTCAGGATTTAGATTCCACCACTATTTTTACTTCTTGCTCGTTGAAAAATCCATCTTAACGTGAATTAAAAAAAATGGGGAATAAAAATATTGGGCCCTGCCATGAAATGGCTTCATTTTAAAAATGTCATGGATGGTTCATACATGCATGCATAAAATTCTATCGTGGAAGTTGGAATTCCTCTTAGGATTTAGATTCCACCACTATAATTATTCACTTCTTGCCCATTGTAAAATTCTAATTCACGTGAAGTAAAAAAAATTGGGAATAAAAATATTGGGCCTTGCCATGAAATGGCTTCATTTTAAAAATGTCATGGATGGTTCATACATGCATGCATAAAATTCTATCGTGGAAGTTGGAATTCCTCTTAGGATATAGATTCCACCACTATAATTATTCACTTCTTGCCCTTTGCAAAATTCTAATTCACGTGAAGTAAAAAAAATTGGGAATGAAACGGGCCCTGCCATGGAATGGTTTCGTTTTAAAAATGTCTGGCAGTTTCATGCATAAGACAGTGCATGTCGATATGGAAAAAAAGGTACAAGTTCAAAATACTCCGCTCATGAAGTGAAGAGGCATGAGCGGGAGAAGTCCATGCTACGTTTTTCCGAACTTACCACGTAACCTAAAAAGGTCCTCCTCCGCCTGCGGTTCATTCAAAGAACTCTCATTCCATAAATCATACATAAAACAGTACATGTCGGTATCAAAAAAAGAATGTATAAGTTCTTAATCTTCCGCTCATGAAGTCATGAGCAAGAAAAGTCCATGGATTGGTACGTTTTCCAAAATTGCGATACATATTACATGTCGATTTAAAAACAAAAAATTGAAGTTGTAACTTAATATTAATTTTTTTTTCATAAATTGAAGATCATTTCTAAACGTCCTTTGTTTGACATTTTTTTTTAATTTCCATTTTTTGCAAGTAATTCCAAGATCATGGGCGGCTGGGCTTGGTCACGTACTTTGGAGAACTGTCTCCAGATATGCTCCAAAACACAAGTAAATTAAATAGATTAACACCTAGTATGCCCCTAAAACCGCAGGCAATCACGCTCTTGTCCACATCTATTCAATGATCATTGCAAGACAATTAATATAGAAGACAATAAGATAATTTAGATATTATTTCTTCATTACACATTTGCCAATCATGTTGATTGTATACATGAAAATGATTGCAAAGGAGATGAATGAGAAAGAATTATATAGGATAATCATCAACAATGTTCCCTGTACTTATGTAATCGTTACAGTCATTTCTATTTAATTAAATAATTTGGACTAATCATTTTCTAGAGAAATGACACAAGTGCAAACTAAAAATCAAAGTTCATTATGTTAAAGGCATATTTAGCGGCTTGTAAAAAAATAATAATCATCGAAACCAAAGGTTAAACCTAGAAATCAATGTAGCAATCTATGAAATTAAACCGCTGATGATTCGTAACTAATGTTTGCATGGGCAGAGTATTTAAAATAGTAAAACTACATTTTTTTTTGTTAAAATTAACTCGTACAACATCATGCATGATTTATGGAATGAAGGGTCTTTGAACCGCAAGACTGAGGTTTTTTTTTTAGGTTACGTGGTAAGTTTGGAAAAACGTAGCATGGACTTTTTCCGCTCATGACTCTTCACTTCATGAGTGGAGTATTTACAACTTGTACATTTTTTTCCCATACCGACATTTAAAATAGTATAATTAGGTTGCCTTATTTCAACAAAGTTACTTTACAAGCCATCAAAGTAAATAAACGTTTCTACAATTATTTTTATTTGTAGACATGGAGTTTCGAGAGTTCCAATAGCAACAATACTGAAATAACAAATAGTGCATTCTTATAGAGAAACAAAAAAAATGTATGTGGTAATTATCGAATGTCACAAAATTAGTGAGGTGCAAGTGTGCGACCTAATTTCAGCATTTTGTGTAATGAGTGATTATTTAGCTTACGACTTCTAGTCAAGCCCTCCTCATGATGTCAGTAATCATGAGGAGGGTGGGCAGTCATGACCTCCGCCGTCTTGCACTTGACAGCGCCACGTCAGCATTTCCCCCCGATGGTTTCCTCTCCTCCTGGTTTCCTTTCCTCCTCACGATGTTTGCTTGCTGTGTTTTTCTCCCGACGTCGTGTGCTTCTCCGTTCTCCGTTTTGCTCAATCGTGCGCTTCTCCGCTTTCCTTGTGCGTTCATTCTCAGTTGCTGTAGTCCGTGAGTTTGGGTCAGTGTCTGAAGGTTTGCATTTCAAGTGAGTTTGGTTGTTTGGAGGTTCTCTGCTTGGTTCAACATTTGTGCGCGGAGCTGAGTGTGTCGGGGGACATCGAAGGAGCGTGTTCAAATTTTGCTGGCGGAGTCTGTGTGGAGCTGCGCGGAGAACGACACTACTATCTCGTGGTGGAGTGTGCGGAGCATTTCCTGGCGGAGGCGGTGTGCAAGCTTCCGGATCTAGTGCGCAAGAAGGACAGGGTGTTGGATTTCACTCGGCTCATCCAACAGGTTAGTTTGTCGTAGTCAAGCCTCCAAAGCAGCATTTTGATTTGTAGTTCTGACTCCATCTGTGAGGTTGATTTACTTTTCTGTTGTGGATTTCTGATTGCATAGAGCTGCGCGTTTGCTCTGGATTTCAGCTTCTAGGCTTGGAAAGAATTGATGATCCCATTCAAGCTTGTAGATTGCATCATTCTAGTACATGGATACAATGAATGTTTAGCACTTGCCTTCCTTGCAGCTGTAGGCTCTCCTCACGCATCGTAGTTCTCGGTTCATATGAACTGTAGACCCTAAAATGCTAAGTAACCTTGATGTAGTTCACGAACTAGAGTTCAATGTGTATGGACTGCTGTGAGTGTTTGAATTGAAGCAAAGTGAAGTAAGGAATGGGAATGTTGCTCCCAAAGAGGAATGGAGCGAAGAGTTCATTGTATATTATTTAGTTAGACAGTACTCGTTTGTGAATGATATTAGGAACATGGTTTGTGCAGGGATTTTATGACTATAATCAGACACGCTTGTTTTCTGTGCGATAGGCTACTTAGTCCGTCACTTTAGATTTAAGTTTACCTTCTCTTCAATTAAATTCACTTGGCTAGTCATGAAGAAACAAGTTAGGAGTTTGTGATTCTTAGTGAATGATTGAAGCTACAATTTCTTCTGCATTTGAATTTCATGCAACAGTCTTTCGAAGAGCGGAAAGGCATTTTTGTAGTAGCTGAAAACAAGGCCGGACCCGTGCAAGCGGAAGCTACAATGGCAGCAGCTCCATCCCAGCGTACAGCAGACCTCCCAGTTTGGAAGGACCCGTAAGTTATTTTGAACTATATTCTCATTACTTTCCGTTTCTTGCTTGCAATGTCTAGGTTATAAACAATAATTAGGGTATGGCTGTTTGCAATTGCATTGGTACGCACTTTGCTGAAAATGAGGGTAGTAGAGCCTCTGTCATCGTCGCTGTTATAAACATGGCCGAGAAATACGGTAGTACATATGCCAAGAAGAACACACGGTAATGAGTACGTGACTCTGTTACCGTGGATAGTGACCCTAAAATCGTGCATCGTGGGATCCCACGACAGGGCAGTCCTTATGTAGATTCGAGCATCGTAGGATCCCTGACTTGAAACCCTAGCCGCCCACCACTGCGCGGCCACACGAGTTTTAGGGTTTGTGGCCCATCGTGGGATCCCCCGATGATAAGATGTGAAGACGCAATCTAAACTCAGACCACATATTAGGCACAGACCAGGCAGCGGATTAGTAACCCATCGTGGGATCCCCCGATGGAGGATAGTAAAGACCGCGCCTGACCCAGACTTAACAATTAGAAGGCCACCTACATAGAGCATTCAAGTACTTAACCGTCGTGGAAAATCACAACGAGAAAGTTTAGCGTGGGTAGAGAAATTGAGATGTAGGCAGGTTAACAAATAGCGCTGATTATGTGAACAATCAATCGTGGGATCCCACGACAGACAGTAGTTTCACAGATCATCACCAATCACCTTCTAAGATATTCCAATATCCATTCTATGTTATTTGGTGCCGTCGTCATATTCCGGGATGCCTTCAGTTAGTGAGTTGAGATGCAGTAACCTCCTACCCAATACTGTCCGTGAATGTAACCGATCGTGATATCCCACGACAACGATAATTTGTGAAACCAGGTCATCAAAATGATCACGAAACCATTCCTTCTCTTTCATAACATCCGTCGTGGGATCCCACGACTAAGGATAAAAATTAAAGTTAGAACGGGAATAATATCGCACCACCATCTGCTCTATCGGACAATGTGGAAACTAACATCTCTTTCTACCATGCTGCAGTGAAATGCAAGTCGTTGAAGGTCCTGAAGAACTGACACCCAGGAAGCTTGGTACCTTCATCGACTGCTACATTACGTCTTTGGAGTACACAGGTCCACATCCACCACAAGCCTTTTTCTGATGCGACGAGCAGATTACGCATTGGGGAATCGCCTAGAAAGCAGAGAGTGACGGCTCCGCCACTATTCTTCCCACGCTGGTGAATGGGACAATGGGGCACCCAACTGCCGGACTGAAGGTACTAGAAATGAAGGGGCTTGACAATGACACAACGCTCCTAGTTGTAGAGGAGAAGGTTCCCCTTTCCGGGGAGATCATAACGTTTGGGCTGATCTTTGACTACGCAAAGTTCAGCCTCACTCTTTGCGAGTCTGTGACTGCAAGGTCACATCTGATGTGCAAAGACACGTCTAAGCCTCGGTGGAAGCCTAAGGAGCTGAAGAACCAGTGGGACATAATCCTGGAAGACTTACGAGATACGAACGCTCCCCCCCAAGCCGTGACAACGGTTGCTCCCACGCCGTCCCCCCAAAAGAAGACCAGGAAGAGGAAGTCTGCGGTTGGTGCTCCCGGGGACGAAGTTGAAGCCGCAGCTGGGACATCCGGAAAGAAGAAAAAATCGGATACCCCGCTTCCGCTTCACAGGGCTGTGGCTCTAGGGGAGGCAGACGTGAAGAAGATGACACCGGAAGAGATGAATGCGATGAGGACCCTGTACGAGAACTCTTTCGGTGGCCTGTACAAATGGGGTAGGAAACCAGTCTGTGACAGCAAAGGAGAGCTCATCCGCGTGCACTATGACTATCTGCACCAGGCACCTGTAGCACTGCTCGTGTATAGGGGAATTCAAGCAGAGCGGCTTGATTTGCTGACGAGGAAGGCACGAATCACACCTGATTATGACTCGGAGAACAGAGTCATAACAGTGCTTCCCCTTAAAGCGGGACCCTACGGCCCGGCGAAGGTAGTGTCGCACTATGAGAAGCAAGCGCCAAAGAAGGAGATCTTCAAAAACCCCAAGACGCACTACTACATTATAGGGGGCCAACACATTGTCCAGGCATTCAAGGACCTGATTAGGCTTGGTGTGATTCCCGAGAAGGACAAGAAGCTCGCCTCCACCTTCAATATTTTACCTGTGTGGACGGACAAAGATCACCACGGAGACCTAGTGCACTTCTCGCGAGCGCTGAACCAAGATGTCGTTGGCAAACAGAAGGAGCAGAACTTCACGAAGCAGCTGCTGAACGCAAGAATCAAGTGGCGGAGTATGGGAAGTCCACAGCCAGCAATATTGGGCAGATCACGCTCAGTAGAGTACAATGTAAGAATGTTGCTGGAGTTGACATATTTTTTTTGGAGGGTCATCAGAGTGCGCTCTACCTAACCATCGTGGGATCTCTTGATGGTCCTGCACTACATCTCAGACCTTCATTACGTTAGAACCTCGTCATCGTGGGATCCCACGACTAAGTCCTAAATTTGCGATACGGGGTAGTTCTACGTTAGAGTGCGGCAATCGTGATATCCCACGACTTTAACATATGAAATACCAGATAGCGCTAGTTTAGTTTTTTGTGCTCGCGGTTCAGTGCGTGGTGTTTTCAAATTGTGCATGTAGAAGATAGTGGCTTTTCGTGATATCTCACGACTGCCTGTTGCCTAAACGACTTGGTCGTGGTAACTGACTGATCGTGGGATCGCACGACTGTTTATTGGACTTCTTGTGTTCACGTGGTCTGTCTACGGATCGCGTACTGACTGTTACTCCTTTGTTGGGCAGGCGTTTCAGCCGTCGGTGGCATCAATATTTGCGGGAGCAAAGGCGAAAGACATCGCCGAACTGAGAATCCCTCTACTCTTCCTGGAGAACGACGCTGATGTTCAGAGATGGATCAAGATAGAGGAGAGATTCATGGCAGGTCTCCTTCCCGACGCGGCGGGGCTGGTCAATGTATCAGGGAGTACGGATCGCAAACCGTTGGCGGCAAACGACTTCAAGCCCCTTTACGAACTTAGACCAGAGGACATCAATTTCCTTGCAGATCAAGTCAAAGCCCAAGTTATTAGCATGAAGACCTCCGTCGCAAAGTCGAAATCACAGAGAGGTGGAAAACGCATTATCTCTCTTGCAGACGCCGGTGCCAAAATTCGGTTGGTCAGGGCGATGAAGAACGAACTCTTGTCACACTACAAGGGTCATCTGCTGCCGGCGAGGAGGGTGGAGTACGAGCCTTACCTGGACTCTTTGTGGGTCGAGTTTGCGATGGAAAGGAACATTGAGCACGAGGATGTGGAGATGTGGGTGAACAAGGCAATGGAAACCCCTGCTGGAAAGAAGTGGTTGCAGGATCGGACGAAAAATCTGAACAGGACGTTCGACCCAGCTGACCTTCCGTAGTCAGTGATCCAAATGTGGGAGTCGTATTTCAAGCTGACGGCGGAGGAGGAATTGGTGCAGGCAAATGCACGTGGTTTTTCAGAGCACTATCTCTGTAAAACCATGGACGAAAGCAGCTGGGACATCAGCGCCACCTTGGCGGCAGGGGACGTCATAACGTGGAGGGGAAAGAAGAAGCAGCACCTGTACATCTGGTTCATGTTCGAGTCAACGTCCTGCGGGTGTTGCGCCAAAATTCTTGAAGAGCGGAAGTTGAAGAGACTCTTTGACGCTCTGGAGTACTATGATCCGCAGGACCAGACAATCGTAGCCCGCTCTGCCGCCGTTCTCTTCACAGATGCCGAGGGGTTCCACATGATTGTGGCTCACATAGAGAAACGAAGGATGGAAGTCAAAGCTAGGTTGTGGGACTAGCACGTTGTGAACTACATGGCAGGGCCCGAAGACTTCTTCCCTCAAGCTCCGGCCGGAGACGGGTACAATGTCTTTGTTGTCTTCATTTTTGGGCAGAGCAAAGAGCACAAGTGGCGGACTTGCTTCAAAAGCTTCTTCCCGGGATTGGACCGCCTGACTCAGGTGTACAAGGCGGAAGATATGCCGGACGACTACCCTTACTGGCGTCGGCAGCAGATGCCGTATCTGAAGATCAGCAGTGCGTTGATTCTATTCGAAGGACTAGCTTGCAGCGACTATGTCTTTGTGAATGTCAACGGGGGTCCGGAGTTCACATATCTGGGCTTGGTATGCACTACAACGATTGTCTTTTCTTTTGTTCTTCTGATAATCTCCTTTCGATTTCGGGGATTTGAATGTCACTAATTTCCGGTTGTTGTATTTCAGTATTCGGAAGGTGGTAAAGTGCTGGAAGTTGTCGAGTCAGCGGAAGCGAAGATGTTAAGTCAGGTCTTTGCCAAGCAGATTTGGGAAGACAAACATGCGCAGGCGGCACCCCTTCCTCTTCCGGAGGCTGAACACGAGGACGAGGAAGTTGAGAGTGATGATGAAGATGCTGTACTCGAAGACATCACCCAACACAGACCGGGTTTAGGAACAAGGTCGGTTGAGCACCCTAAGATTAGTGTGCATTATTTGCTGAACCATCGTGATATCTCCAGACGTTGGGCAGCGTATATCTCTCGCATGCTAATCTGGGAGGGCAAACTGAGCTCAATTGTGGTGGGATATTGCCTTTCTCGCAGGCAAAATCTCCGACTCCCTCCCCCCGGCGAGAGCAGCTGATTGATCTGCCAAGTGCAACAGAGGATGCAGACGAAGTTCCCGAAGTTCATTCGGCGCAGGCGGAGCTGGCAGATCTGACAGAGGAGCATGAGAGTAGTCCAGAGCCGTTACCAGCCGAAGAAATTATAATTCCAATATCGAGCGGGTCGTCAGGCGAAGTGAATTCAGGGATCCAATTAACGGACCCAAGGATATCCAAGAGGAAGCTGCTTAAGATGCCGGTCAAGGAACCCGACACCGCAAAGGATACTGGGAGCACAAAGGCGGCCAAGCGAGCGCGGAAGACAGCAGGCGAGAATCAGAAGAGGGGGACCTCCAAGTGGACTCCAAGTAAGTCGTTGGTGCAGCGCAAACAGTCGCCAGCAAAGCCGACTGCGAGTCCCAATCCCGAAGCATCAGTCACGGCAGAAGCGCTTCTGACTTGTGCCTTGGGACCATTACCATTGAGGCCTGATAAGTCGACTCAGCCGCAATAGGAGGATGCGCAGGCATCTCGTGCTTCAGGAGCTGACAGACAGCCTGCGGACCTCGACTTATTAACCCTGGAAGACACTCACCGACCAACATCGGGGGATCTCACAATGACGAACAAGTCACTGGTCAAGAGCGGGGAGGATGCTGCCGACCTCAGCGAGGGGAGGAAAGAGTCGAAGGGGGATGATGACCACCTCGGATCGGGGGATCCCACGACGATCCATGCATTACCTATCGAGACTGAGTTAGCTGTCTCTCGACGTGGTGCAGGGAAGGATGACCAAGGCCGGACACTGGGACCTGCAGGATCGGGGGATCCCACGATCGTTGAAGAGTCAGTGGTCTCAATTCATCATGGCGATCCGGCAGAGAGCGAGGGGGGTGAACACCAGGAAGGAGTGGTTGCATTGTCTTCGTCGGGGGATCCCACGACTGTGCCAGAGCGATTGCTCCCGCCGATGGGCATCACGGTTGCTGTACTGAACGACACCCTTGTTGACTTGGTCCCCCTGAGTCCCAAACCTGTTCCTGGAAGGAAGAGTAAACCTGTCATAGGGCGGGCGAGGATTGTCGACATTGCTTCACTGGCCTCCAGTGTTCCACTGGAGGTTGCAGGAGAGGTGGTTCTTGATGACGGTGAGTGCAATTCTGACAAAGTGCTAGAGGCCATACCTTACGAGGCCGAAGAAATAATGAAGTTCTGTCTTGTTGATTGTATGAGAGCATTTGGTCATTTACCGAGTCTAAACCACTATGGGAAGAAGCATCTCGATACCAACAAGGAAATTCATTTGGAATCCGTAAGGCGAGCGAACCGTTTCCTTTACAAGCCCGTCTTTAAATGGATATTTCAGGATGGTCCGCGTGCAGTGTATGATGGAGGGGATCCACCTGATGCAGACGAAGAGTGGGAGGCAGTGGAAGGCAACGTTAGAGGGAGGAGGGTGGTGCCTTCGAGCGACGACGAGCTTGAGCCGGGATCTTTGAGTGGTGACCAGGGGGAAAGAGGACGAGTGAGCGCCGACGAGAGAGGAAAGGGGCAAATGCTCGTCGAGAGGAGGGGGGAAGGATCAGTGAGCGGCGGCGAGAGGGAAAGAGGACGATTGGGCGACGAAAGGAGGGCGGAAGGGTCGCCAGCTTGTAGCGTCCGAGCTCCCGCAGGTAACATGCCTACATTATTGTCAATGTACATACGAGATAACGAATCTTGAATTGGCCGGTCACTGACTCTGTGCTTCTCTTGTATTCTGCATTTTTTTGAGTGCCTGCTGAACCGGTGGCGAAGTCGTCGAATCAGGTAGAAAGGTGGCAGTATTATGTGGTCTTTGACCTTAATGGAGTTCTTGTTCACAGGTCATTCAATGAGTTGAACAGACGCATCGTAACACTTCGACCGAATGTTGGTCAGTTACTTGACTTTGTGCACAGACATGCAAACATTGCATTCTGGAGCAGTATGACACCGGCAAATGTGACAAAGGTATTGAATCAAATGCTGTCGGGGACGTCTGTTAAGGCGAAGGACGTGCCTGTTCTCACGCAGGAAGACTGCACAAAGTTGTCCTACAGAGACCCCAAACACCCGGACAGGCCCTACTTCCTGAAGGATCTAAATCATTTCGCCACTAAGCTGGGTTTGAGGTCAACCGAGAATGTTCTCCTTATTGATGACGATCCACTTAAGAACCTCCTGAACGATTGTCATAGCGCCATTTTCCCCCGCAAATTTGAAGGGGACTGGAAGGACCAGTACCTTGTGGGGGTACTCAAACCTTGGCTCGGAGGTCTGTTTAAGTCACAGGAAGTTGTACCAGCGTATGTCAAGAAGCATCCGCTCCACAATGGTCTGCCACCGGTGGTCCCATTGACCAGACCGGGGTCTGACATTTTGAGGGCAGTAGTTTAGTTTTGGTTTCTCTTCCTCGACGGACTTCATCATGATATCTCACGATCTCCTTTTGGCGTGCATATTATAGCTTAAAACTCTTGAACATACTGTAAATATTGTAAATGCATTTTCGAAATATTGGACATTCTTTGTTTGTAGGAGGCATTGATTTTGCCTCAGTAGTAAATGTGAAAATAAATTTTTTTCCTAAATGCCTTTGATTAAGATAATTATGAGTTCGAAGGGATCACCTCGACCTTGACTATTAATCCGCGTGCATGCACATCTAGAGATCTAATGGTATACCGTGGAAGTGGATTCTATCGGTAGATCGGACTGTTCTGGGCATTTATCCTTGTCTTTTAAATCTAATGTGAAATCAATGCATTTCCGGTGCATGACCCTCACTTAGAATTGTTTTCCTACTCTTCGTTCGCAGCTTTAATCTAAATTTGGTTTTGAAATCGTTTATCATATTACTTGGAAGAGTGGAATTTTTTGAATACCTCATTAGATTTTAACACTGGGCGTCATCATCTTGCGCGGCAAGCTTCATCAGGAGATCGCACGATACGACGTGACGTGTGAACATTGAAATGTCGTTTCCGTCCTTGTATTGTCTCGTGATATTGTTTTTGTACTTGTGGATGACAGTGAAGTTGTAGTTGTGCTTCTACTGTTTGTTTGGGAGTTCTCCTGCAGTTCCGGTTTGCTGAAGTACGGATTTGAAATTGATAATTTTGTCCTGTGTCTTTGGCTTGATTGGAAGATCTCACGATCATTTTCCCTTGCATGGAATTATTAGTCTTATTCGGATTATGTAATGTCCATTTTTGTTGCTTCAATCGAATGCAATTGAATTTCTGCTGCGTAACTTCCTTTGCTCAAGTATTTTTGGTCTTCTAGTATGTCACCCTAAACCTTTTTTTATATTTGACGCGAATTCTAAATCTGCATCCCTTGTTAGTGCTGTATTCTGGGCTGCAGTGACACCGTAGAAGTATTGCTAATTTCCTTGCACTATGCAGCAAATAAGACATTCAGTCGCTGTTCTTCAAATAACTATCCATGCGTATTTTCAATTAGCGATTCTGTTGTATTGCATATTGGTCGGGGGATCTCACGATCAATTGACGTCGTTTCTGTATGTACATGTCTGCGTACTGAGGCTTACTTGGTCTTTGCAGAAGGCGATGCTCTTAGTACTAACAGGGGATCTCTTTGTGAAGGGCAGTGTGGCGGATCTGCCACAGAATATCGAAATTCGGCCCGGCTTCCGTGGTCTTCTCCAACATTTCGTTCAAGAAACTCACTGTGGTTTGTGGTCCGCAATGCAACCTTCAACACTGGCCGCTCTTCTTCGACGTATTCTACCGCCGGAAATTCTGTCAAGGTTTCTATTTTTTGCCGGGGCTGACAATCCACGGAAGAACCAGGTGTATCCCCATCGTCGTGCAATACTGAAGACTGTCTTGAACATTCCTCGGACGCGCAGGGTACTCTTGAATAACAGTGTTGTAATGCTTGTCCTAGATCCTCTTGATTGGGAACGTCCGCACTTGCTTCGACCGGCGTTGCATGTGAGGGATGATGTAGATCCTGTAGAGTTAGATCGTCCACACATTATAGCACCGCCTTTTGATTGGTCTTGGGCCCCAAAAAACATGTAGTTGGAAGTGGACTAGCTGGGTTATATATCACCTGTTTGTTGCATCCAAATGATTATATAAATGGCGAATCCACCTTTTCTATCTGACTGTGATTATACCTTACCAAATGTCTGTAATTGCATTATGTTGCTTCATCCATTCTTTTGTGTTATGTGATACTTTGGGAAGTATCTTCTGAGCTCTCCCGATCTGTGATGTCGCATATTAATGCAACCCCGGATACCAATGTACCGCTTACAGCAAATGTCGGAGTTGACATCATCTCAAATTCATTGATTTGTTCGAACACTCTATCCCGAAGGAGTATATTTCCTTGCATCGGGAAATCTCCAGACCACTTAGCATCCCAAAGCGATTTAAATCTCCTTTGAACGGCATTACGGACTCATTGTACATACCATCGGGAAGATCTCCCGATGGACAGGACCTTCACAAAGTCCAGAATTCCCCGTAAATTCCAGAAGTAGTTAAATATGGCATATGGATAGTAAACAAGACACGGCTTACAAATTAAAAGAACATTTCATTGTTGTTGTGAAATGCATAACAATAACACAAATTCAATATGAAAATGAATTGGACATGTGCAGGCTATTTCTAGCTTCTATAATTTATTTCTATTCGTTTTTCCTACAAAGTTCATAACTTCTAGGATTTAGGGGGTACAAAGTTCAATACATAGCTTTAAAAACAAAATTGAGGTCTTTGAAGTTCTAAAATTTAAATGAAGAAGAAGTAAAACAAATGAGGAGTTTGCAAATTTTGTGAACATTTAAAAATCACGAGGTGATTACATGTAGGCCTCATTTTCCAAATTTGACTTCAATTGGCCAAAATAAATATAAAAGAGATTGAAAAAATAATTTACAAAAAGCCATGGCATGTACTTAGTGGAACTGCATCCCAAATGTCATGAAATGAAATGGTGAGTGCAAGAAGGAAAACAATGTGCAAGTTGTAAATAATCCCCAGTCACATGAAATATCCATGTGGGGATTGAATTTTTGCCCCTTCTTTACGTTAAAGAAAAAAAACAAAAAAACCATGCGTTGTACCTTGGAAACAAATGTGCACATTGTAAAACAAATGCACATAAATATTTTTCATATACACGTGCACTTATTTAGGAAGTCATCACACTACGGTTCTTTAAAATTCATGGCATGGCACATTTTACACAGGTCAAGTACGAATTACAAAATGAAATTGAGGGGCACCAATTTAATCCCCTCATACATTCCCCGTGTGGGCCGTGGATTATTTGCAACTGGAGCATTTTGTTCTTCTTCCAGTCGCCATTAAATTTCATGACATTTGAAATTGAATTCTACTAACTCAAGGGCATTTTTTCTTTGATTTAGGGCCCTATAGTGAATAAGGGTCCAGAATTCAATCTCCATATAAATTCTCGATGAGGGAATTATCCTAAACTTGCGCATTTCCTTGAAAAAAGGGAAATTCAAGTCTCGTTCAGAAATGCATAAACACAACAAGAAATCAACGTCCTCATGAATTCTACATCTAAACCGCTATTCACAGCTTCAATAATTTATTTCCATTCTAGTTTACTACAAAGTTGATGACTTTTGGGATTTTTAATGAATAAAATGCAAGCACAGGCTTCAACAAAAATGTACAAGTGTTTGAATTAATGACATTTTTTTAAGGAAGTGTTACACAAATGTACAGGAGGCACATGTCGTGAAACATTTAAAATGTAGAAGATCATTAAATGTAGGCGTGTTTTTTGAAATTGAACAACAAAAATTCTAAAATAATATACACGAGAGAAAACAAGTGATTGATAGTAGGTGACGCCTTATTAAAAGTTAGTGGAACTCAATCCCAAATGTCATGAAATTTTATGGCGAGCGGTTCATGAAGTAAAATTGCAGGCTGTAAATAACCCGTACATAAGGAAACCATGTGCGGATTTAATTCTTGCCCGTCATTCCAGATTGTGAAACAACATTAAAATGAGCCATGTCCTATAGTTGATGAAACTCAATCTCCAATGTCAATACATCAAATAATAAAGCAAAGCGGACGAGACAAATAAATGTGCTAATTTTGAATAACCCACACACGGAAAAATTCATGTGGCGATCAAATTCTTGACTCTTATTCAAGAGCAAGAAACAAAGTGAAATGTAAACTAGTTTAAGGTTTCGCGGATGTTCGTGGAATTGAACTGTAAATTACATTAAAATGTAATGGCAAGTGGAGGAGGGAAGAATTGTAGAAATTGGAAATTTACTAAAGTTCACTTCCAAATTTGTGTCTGCATTTAATTTGTCACCCATTTGCTTAAATTTTGTTTAGGAACGCCAGAAAGCAAGTGCATGCCCTATATTTAAGAGAACCATCTTACATGACTCCTAAAATAAGTGCACGTGCGTATAAAATAATCATGTGAAAGTTTGAAAATAATATTGTACACTTCACTTTGAAAATTGTGGCTACATTCATTTTAACTTCTTTTTTATGTTATTTGCTACATAATCTAAAACGGTTATTTAATGCCTTCTAGTTTATAGATTGTAAATCTAGAAAGTCATGAAACTCATAATCAAAACAAGATAAATAATAAAAATTTGTGCAAGTTGGAGATATTCTAAACATTTCGAATTAATAAGCACAAGGAACTTGTGGCATACTTTTGGAAACTTGGAATGATTTTTAAATAAAAAAGCACATTTCAATAAATTCATAATTTTCACAAGTACCCTACATTTCTTAGTAAAGTTCAAAAATAATTATAAACAACATAATTTATGGTGGACCACATTACATTCTAATGTACCATGTATCTTTCAGAGGAAGAAAAGCGGTTATGTTTCTTTAATAATAAATTAGTCTACACAAATTCTTTGAAGATAGAATTCTGTGAGTTGCAAAGGCACTATTTTCCTAAATGTATTATAGTGGCCCACATTATATTCAAGTGTACAAATTTATCTTTTAGAGAAAAAAAAGAGGATATAAACCCCTTACTTAGAAACTAATATAAATATCATGAATCCTAAACTATAAACATCTAAAGTCTCAAATTCTCTACATTTCAAGTTTTAAGTCTCTTAAAGTAGCCACTTAAACAATTTTAAGTCAACAGGGGGTCCAAAATTAAAACGCATGTTATTCAGAGTGATTCACTAAGTGACTTTTGAAGGGTAGCTTTAAGAGAAAAAATTTGTGATACATGCCTTACAAAACCATGAAGAGGTTCAAACTTTACGACGCTTTCAAGCACTTTGAACAAAATAATTATGGAGTACATTTATGAGTTCCAAGTTTTTACAATAATACCTATTTGAACGATTGCCCTTTATTAAAAACTATGTTAATCATATACACATTGAGTTCATCCTATTGAGACATGTGATGCAAGGCCTTTGCTGAAGTTCATTACATCTTTACACTGAGATATACATTTCAGAAATTCTGTACGTTTTAGAAGTATCCTCTGTTCACCTAAGAGTGAAGTTTAAAAATAATGAGCAACAAAACTAATTTTGTATAAATTTTAGTTTTACCACCTCAAATGATAGAGAAGACTGCATTGCCCTACTGCGCTTAAAAATAGTGCATTGTTGTACTACAGTGCTTTCTACTTCTGATATTAACAAAGTCAAGAATTTTGAAACGTAAACCTTGAGACAGTCGTTGTGAAAACCATTTGTTGTTGTACCCGGTTGGCTTCAAAATTCCTTACTTTCAAAAATGCAAAAATAACCATTGGAATTCCAAATACTGTAGAATACAATCCCTTTTCATATAGTATGTGAGAGATGAATAGTTGCATGTTAGTCTTGCATGACAAGGTTTTATATCAATGATTGGTTGGAAAATGTCCTCAATGTCATTTGTAGGTCAAAAAAGTAGCCTTCATTGGAAGTCACAATATTGTAGAATACATTCCCTTTTCATACATAATGTGAAAGATAAATAGTTGCACGTCAGTCCTGCATGGAGAAATTCTATGTCATTGATTGGCCGAAAAATGTTCTCAACTTTGTTTACGATTTTTAAAAAAAGACCTCGTAGTGTGAGGGAGCCTATAGCCGTGCCTCAGCCTTTACCCGCGCATTGCCCTAAAGCCGCCATTTGACCTAAAGCCGTGGTCAGCCCTAAAACTTTGCTTTACCCTATCACCGTGGACGTCTCGGTCGTCTCTCTCATTTTGTAACCCTACCTGGCGCGTCGACTTCCATTCCGAGTTTCTCTCCGTCTGTGCGCGTTTTTTTGTTTCACATCTTTTGTGGCTTCTGATTTCTACTGTGCTTTGTTGCGTTTGCTTCTTCTGTGGTTGAGTGCTTGGCTCAATCGTCAACTCTTCGACGAGGTGGCCATCAGGTAGCTTGGGTTTGGTGGGTTTATGCAATTTGAGAGAGGGTTGCAAGAAGAGGTTTGTGTGGCGGCGACTCTGTTCGTGGTGGCCCTGATTCAAGTTTGCAAGGACCCCGGTTGCGTGCTCCAAGTGCATCGCGAATTCACGAGGGTTTTCTAGCGCCGACACCAATTCTCAGGTTTGATCAGAACACTCACCTGCTTGTTTCGATAAATGTCTTGCTTGATTGTTTTCATTCCATTGTTGTTTCGTTTTTTGCAATACTCATTGCTTCATTGTGATTGAGTATGCTTTATTGTCTTTTGCTTCACCTGCAACATTGAAATTCTTGCCTGCTGTTCATCACGAGGGTTCAGGGTTTACAGATTTAGTTTGAGTGAATGTTTATGACTGTCAATGAATGCTTAGTACACTTGATTTTACTATGAATGCTTAGCAAAATTGATTTTGCTGTGAATGTCAATGATTTCTTAAGCAATGCTTTCCTTGTTCGTGAGTAGAATGTGGCATTCTTTTGCAGGTTGCGGGCACCAATTTGGGGTTTAGGGTGCGAATTTGTCACAGGAAGGCTCAACAGTCGGCTTCATCTCTCCATTTCAGGTTCGTCTTGTTTCAGTGGGATTGTGAGTGTTCCTTTTGTGTTTCTTGATTGAAAATGCAACAATTCATGCATTCTGTCGGATTGACTGTGGCATATCAGACTTTACACGAATGAGCGTCACATGAACCAAAACCAGAGAGATGAAGTCACTTTAACTCGAACCCACTTCAACTCAAAGGCAGTTCAACTCAAAACCACACCTGAATAGCTAGAAACAAGCCGACAGAAGCATGAAAATTAGCTAATTCAACTCGCATTGAGTTGAATCAGCATAGACCGATTCAACTGATAAGAATAAACCCTAAACCGATGCCAGACACTCCATTCAAGACGAGTCGAGTTGAATAGAAAGAAAGAACTCCCGCTAGCCCAAACCAGATTCAGATCACAGATTCCCATTCAACTCGAGTCGAGTTGAATGGCTAACCAGTCCGGCTGATGATAGCACCTCATGCTCCCTGTCGTAACACAGCAAAGCAATAATCCCCCTTTAAGTGTTAATCTAGCACAAAAACACCTAAGATGACTGTGGGAGTACGTATCATCCGGAAAGTCCCAATTAACAATTTAGTGGAGGTAAAAGTAGCAGAATTTTTTCAATTTTTGCATTTAAATACAAAGTTAGGACTTAGATATTAGAATTAGAAATTAGTTTCTAGGTAGAAAGGATAAAACTCTAAATAGGTTACGCAGTCTACCGGAAACTGTAGCCGGAAAGCCGGAAAGTTCCGGATCGTAGGGACCTACCGCCTAGGTTCCGGCTAGGGAACTTACGGGAACGTTTTTGGCGGCGGGAACTTAGGGTTCCGACAGGTACTTAAACCCCACCGCCAGCCTCATTCAGTCTCTTTTACCCGTGCTCTTCCACGGTGCGTTAGAAGAGAGAAAGAGTGGTGAGTTAGGGCGTGTTAGGGAGAGAAAGGGAGGAAGGTGCCGATTGCACCGGATTGTCCTAGCAGTCGGTGAGATGGCGGAAGCGAGTCGATCCCGGAGGTCGGTAGTGACAGCCCGGGGCGTACGGCCGGTTGTCCCATCGGATCCGGAGCGCCTGAAGGAGTTAGAAGAAGACCTAGAAATCATGGGGTGCTTAGGATTGGTAAAACGTCCATGGAACGTCCGGAGTGAAGAGATGATTGATGAGTTGGTTTCCGGAGTGGGTAATCAGTTCGATTTGACGATTAGGGGTCGATCTAGGGCCTGGACTCCGGAGTTATGGGCGAAGGCATACTTTACGCCGAGCAGGGGTTCCGGAATGGCGTCCCGGACGGACACTTACGCCGTGGAGGTATTCTGGAGTCATGCGGATTCCAAGGAAGGGAACACCGCGAGTGATTGTAAAAGTCCCCGGGATGGGCAGTTGTTAGCATTCCTCATCCCTATCTTGTATCCGGAAAAGCCCACCCGGATTACAATGACCGTGGCAAACACTATTTTTGGAGCGCTGGGAGATAGAGAGAATCCGGCTCCCAGGCCGGTCAGCTGGGGAGTGATCATTCACTCCGTAGTGGAAAAGTTAGCGGTCAATATCGCGAACAAGAAGTCAAGTCCGAATAGCCCCTATCTTTTCCATCTGTATCACTCCGAGGATGCACTGGCCGGACCGGAAATGACCATATACCGGAAGGGCGAGAATTTGTTGAGGTATGGACTTCCCGCAGAAGATGAACCGGATGAGCTCGAGCCGGAAGAAGAGGAACCAGAACCGGAGCAGGCATCACCAAACGTTGGAGGGACGCGCCGGAAATCGACTGATCGGGGTGCGCGGGGGAAGCAAGAAGCCGAGGAGGTAGAGAAGCCCCGAGAACCACTTCCGGAAACGGATCAGCTAGAGGCCACCATCAAATGGCTGTTAGCTACCCGGGCACAGAATGAGCAGATGTCGGCGCTGATTCGGCAAATGTGCGAGAAATTAGGGGTGAAGGAAGAAACCCAAATCCTCATGGCGTTGACGGAAAGGCCAGATCCGGAAGCGGTGAAGCAGCTGGAGGACCGGATTCTGACCTTGGAGCAAGAACGGGACCGGTTTCGAGAACAAGCTGCGTGGTCGGAGAAAGAAAGGATGGCCGCTGAAGCAAAGGAGGGAGAGGCCCTCGATCTGGTCCGGAATGTCAGAAGTCTGTTTGACACTCCGGCGGATATTCTGGCCAGAGCTACACTCTGGAATAATCACATGGTGAAGGATGGTCACGTGGCTGGATCGAAGGTGGTGAACATCCTCGTGGATTTTGAAGTCCGGATTGAGGGAATGCTCAAGGAAGTCCGGCAACTGTTGGGGAACTTGGATCCGCTTGAGGGGTTAGACCAAGGCCTTTTTGACCTGGGTCAGGATCTCCAAGAAGGAGGGGCACAGAACCAGCCTTCTCCGGCAAAGAGCAAGACAATCGCCGGAATGTCGCAAGCCGGAACAGCATCGGCCCAGAAGAGGAGGTCGCTGGTGAAGCAATTTGCGGCCTCGACTCCAGTAAAGGACGTTGTCTTAGGCGTCCCAGCCGGAAGAACTGCGTCCGTAGCAAATCTGTTCCCCGACAGACCGGTGGGTTCTACTTTCCGGGAACCACCTTTACCCGGAATGGTGTTGAATCCAGCCCGGACGGATCCGGTGAGTTTCACTCACATGCTCCAGCCTTTTCTCCAGACACCGCCACCGTCCCAGCTCATCGATCTTACTGTTCCGAAACCAAGGGGACGACGGCTACTGAGCGAGACAGACCCGGAATCGAAAGAGGGGGAGACGACTCAATCGGAGGAGGAAGAGTTGCAGCCTCCCCGGACCAGGTCGAAGACGAAGAACACCCCACCCCAGAAGACAGGTGGATCGCCAGCTCAGGGTGGCACGTCTGTAAAGAAGGCTAAGAGGAATAAATGACTATCTAGGGTAGCAGTAATTATAGTTAGGATTCTTACCAGGATGGTAGTTCCGGAACCGGATTTTCCGGATGTGGGTCCAGTAGTTCCGGACTTTTAGGAGTTAAACGGTTTTGTAGTTTTACCGGAACGGTCTTCAGGGCCGTTGCCTTTTTGCTTTTTGTTTGGCCGTTGGCCGGTTTTTCTGGTGGCCGTTTGGGCTGCCTTTTTTGTGGGTTTTTAAGGGCAGGCCGGCTTGTTGGCCTGTCATTCCTTTTCCCTGTTCATTTAATCTGAAGCATTCAGGAAAGCACTCGTTGGATTATTCTCTTGCGTATCGCGTCTATAGTCACTTGTGTGGATGTATAAGTGAGAGTGTGCAAGGGGAGGAGTCCGGATTCGTGGACTGCCGGATTAGGCTGAGTGTGTTTTACGGATGAGTTTTTAGACTTGCGCAGTGAGAAAGTGGCGCCTTTAAATCGCTGGTACGGTAATCCGGTGGAGACCAAGGAGTGGTCCGGAAGCTAGTCCGGAATTCACAGGGGCGGTTCCGTGCGGAGATAGGCAACCGCCAGAGGAATATTTCCACCCATCCGGAAGGCTAGTCAACCTCATGAGCGGTCGAGAGCTAGGAAGTCATTCCCTTAGTTCCGGAAGTCCGGTATCCGTCGTTGTAGTAAGGAGGACCTAACGCTACCCTATGTGACCAGCTTTCCGGATAGGCCATCCGGGATGTTGTGAGGATGCCACCCTGTTTACTCAACTAGATCTATTCTTGGGTTGTGTTTTGTTTTATGTTACTAGAGTTTATGTCAGATACGGAGTGGTGCAGTTCCCTACCCCTCGGAAAGAGCAAGTGAGAAACCCTCTGAGGGTAAAACAGAGGTATCGAAAACCAACTTGTTAGAAAGACGGAACCGGAAGATTGGATAGAGCCGGATCCGGAAGAGAATCCGGAAAGGAAGTAGTTCCGGAAAAGAGTTTGTAAGTTGAAAGGGCCCTGTGGGCGCTGGATTACCCACCCTTGGTAATAGAGCGAACACCGACCAGGTTCTATGCCTTTATCCACATTTTTAATATATGGGGGTGATGTGAGCGCGGTCCACTGTGCCTTCCAAGCAATGGATCTTTTTTGCTAACGTTTCCTAAGTGTCGTGGATGGCAGCGAATAATTAGAATGCATGTAGTAACTCACAAGATAACTGCAATGCTCAGGGGTAATGGTAAAATTCTAACTCCCTAACTATCTATCCTATGTCGAGGGTAGACTGGGTAGTTGGCGTCATTTCTAACGTCCCTAACTACGTAAAAAGGGGAACCCCTATGTTCCTTCCATGAACCCCTAAGACTATCTTGGGTTTCTAAGACTCCACCTAGAAGTTCTACTTTTAAAAGCTACCCCTAAAGTTCCAATTCTTACTCTAACTTTTAACTTCTAAGTATACTCTAGGTTTTTAGCTTCCCAAACTAATTAGAGAATTTAACTTCAAAATTTCATGCTACCGTTTGACTTTGTTTTGACTTTTGACTCTAAGTTTTTACTCCTAGACTAACTCTAAAATTTACCTTCTAAAGTTAACTCTATGTTTTGACTTTAACTTCTAAATTTTTACTTCTAATTTTACTCTAAGATTTACCCTTGAATTTTAACTCTAGGTTTTAACTTTTAACTCTAAGTTTTTACTCCTAAATTAACTCTAAGATTTACCCTTGAATTTTAACTCTATGTTTTAACTTTTAACCCTAGGTTTTTACTCCTAAATTAACTCTAAGTTTTACCCTCCAAATCTAACTATAACTTTCACTTTTCACTTTAGCTTTCTACTCTAATTTTTTTACTTCCCCACTTGACTCTAGAGTTTAACTTTGAAATTTAATCTTAACTTTTGACTTTTGACTTTTTGACTTTCTACTTCCCAATTTAATCCTATCGTTTTAATCCTAAATTAACTCTTAAAGGTTACTTCAAGTTTTACTTCTAAATTTTATTCTAGCTTTTGACCTCTAACATTCACTCTAATTTCGAATTTCTAACTTCAAGATCTAACTCCTATTTCTACTCGTAATTTCTACCTCCTAATTTTAGTCTAAAGTTTTTACTTTTAATTTCTACTTCTTACTCGGGTTTTTTACTCCTAGTTAACCCTAACTTCCTTTTCTAAACTACCCTAAGGTTTCACTGGAATTTTAACCCCCTAAGTTAAACTTCCAAATTAATTCTACTTTTCAACTTCCCAAAGTTAACTCTAGATTTTGACCTTAGAATTTTAACTTTTAAAAAAAAAGTAAAAGTGTAAATTGATTCTAATTCTAACTGCTAATTAATCCCTAATTTTAATCCTAAATTCTCCTTCTAATTTAACCCTAATTTCCGTCCATTGTTCCTTGTGGATCAAATTTAATTAAAATTCCTCCGTTCTACCCCCTACCGCTTAACTTAGCCTAACGCGGTCAGTTTACGGTCAAATCTTAATTATAAGATGTTTTTGGAAACCCCTATCGCTAATCTATAGACTTTTGAATCTAAACTTCTAATTTGCACTAATCACGGCTTGCTAATCACACTTTTAGGGCTGATTAAGGAAATCAATGCTAATTAGGGAAAATACCAAGGGTTAATTTCAAAAACTCACCTCTTCACTACCGGTTTCGGAAATCGCTTCGTCCACGTCCACGTAGACATCCTCATGCTCCATAGCAATCCTTTGTTTCGTTTGATTTTTTCCGAGCTCACCGCTTAATTTGAGAAAAATATTACACCCTTGCAATCTAACTTCCTTCTTTCCCTTCCTCCTTCTTTTTCTTTCTTCCTCCCTTCTTCTACACTAGTACTATTCCACCTAAGCTTTTATGAGTCTTACACTATGGTCTCCAATTTCAAGGAGGTTTTTAAGATGCCAACTATCCTCTTACACAATTTTGCCTTTGTGTCATCCTAATCCTCCTCTCAACGGTCACCACGAATTCTCAAGATTTCCTTTTCTAATCCTACCTAAGCCTAAGCCTAGGTCACTATTTATCGTCTCCCACCTTCTCCACCTATTTCAACTTCTTCTCCCTAATCTCCTTCCATTCTTGCTTGTGTTGTGTTGGTGGTGAGAGAGTTGGGAGGGCTTGTTTGCAGGTGTGTGCGTGGAGGTGCTACTTCTCTTCCCCCTCTTCCCTTTTTAGACTCTTTTCCCTAGTTCCTACTCCCCTACTCTACCCCTAGCCCATCTAATCCAACACCTCTTTTTGGTTTAGGAAAGGGAAAAAATTCAGAAAAAAAAAAACAAGGAGAAGATGGAGCCCGGGGCCCTGGACCAAGCCTGCCGAGCCAAGCCGACCTCCTGCTGGCCGGCCTCTTGCTGGCTAGAGGGGGGTCGGGTTTTTTTAATTAATTAATTAATTAATTATCATTTTTTTTTTTTTTCTTTGCTACGTTCTGTGTTTTTTTTGGACTGGACTGTGACTGGACTGTTGACTGGCTGTGACTGGACTGTGACTGGACTGTTGACTGGCTGTGACTGGACTGTTGACTGGCTGTGAACTGGACTGTGATTGGCTGTGACTGGACTGTTGACTGGCTGTGAACTGGACTGTGACTGGTTGTGAACTGGCTGTGAATTGGCTGTGAACTTGGACTGTAACTGGACTGTGAACTGGACTGTGAACTGGACTGTGAACTGGATTGTGAACTGGACTGTGAGCTTGGACTGGGTTTTTTTCTTGCAAACTTTGGGTAGGCTAGGCTAAAAAAAAAACTAATACAAAGGGGAAAAGAACTAGGGGGAAAACTAAACCTTGGGGACGCTTAGACTTAAAAAACTAGGGGGACAACTAAACCTTGGGGACACTTAGACTAAAAACTAGGGGGAAAACTAAAACTTGGGGAACCCTAGCCTAACTAAAACTTGGAACCATGGGACTTGCCAAACACAAAGAAAACCTACATATCTTGGAAGTTAAACTCTGGACGTTTCCACAAAGGTCTTGGAAACTAGACTTTGGAACTGAACACGGGGGAGGTTCAAAGCTTCGCCGTCAAGTTGGGTTTAACACCAACTTTAGGACTTGATAGCACTCCGGGGGTTCAAAGCTCCGCCGCCTAAACTTTTAACACACACTCTAGGACTTTGACCTTGTCACAAGTTCAAAGCTTCGCCGTTTCCAAGGGAGGACCACACAATGGGAGGGACTTTAGAAGAGGGTAAAGACAAAAAACTTTCAAAAGGAAACGTACATAGGGTCAAAGCTTCGCCGTCCCGGAGGGGGGTCCACCCGACAAGAGAGAAGTTAGAAGAAGGTTAGACCAATACTTAAGAGAAACCCACACCACAAAGTCAAAGCTTCGCCGTCCCACAAGGGGAGGGGTCCACTCAACAAGGGAAACGTTAGATCAAGGGTAAGAGCGCACTTAGAGACCCCACAAGTTAGGAACACGTGACAACACAACAATCTCACACGCTAAAGGCCCCCCAAAGCGGCATCGCCAAGGTACGGTGGGGGGTTGCTTTAGGGTTAGTGTAAGACACCACAAGGCCTCTAAACCACACAAGCTAGCTCTCAAGGACACAAACAAAGATACACACGGAAAGAGAGGATTTCTCAACTCAAAACAAGAGCACTAAGAGTACACAAAGAGTAAACAAGGCAAGATAGAAGGACCCCCTAAGGACCTTCAAAGCTTGAAATCTAGCAACAACGGAGCAAAAAAGTGCTCCAAAAACACCGTAGAGGTTTTTGGCTTGAAACGCCAAAATATCCAAAGCAAATTGGACCCACGGACCCAAACAAAAGTGAGGGGGTGTTTTAGAGAGAGAAATGGGGCCCTTATATAGGTTTCCCAAGGGCTCACCCCTCTCTCTAAAGCTCTAAGGTAACCTTATCAACGGGGATTTTCATCCTCATCCTCAAAGATTTTCATCCTACATCCTAAATTTCTACTCCTACCATCTATGCTGGACCAACATCCTAACTTTTGGAGATTAGCTCCAATCGCCGAATGGATTGCGCCGGTGGATCCAGAACGCCGTGTTTAGTCCGGAACCCCCCTATCCCTCGTACCGAGGCCAAAAACCCATCGTAGGCTAATTTAGTTTAAAAACCAAATCGTGGTAAAATCCTAGATCTTGGGGGTCTCCTATTTTGAGAAATGTGAATAGCCTAGGGTCTCCGGTAGGTGCGAGAGAGTCGGGAAGGACTTTTGGTTGACTTTGTTTCGCCATCGTATGGTCCCGGAATGCCGGTCAACGTGGCGGGGACCCCGCCACTTGGTTAATTCCTGAGGAATCTCGCCGGTTCGGGTACTTGCCGCTATCGGAATGTCGTGAAACTTCACGGAGCGCATTATTAACATAAAACAAGCTAGTCTAATTTTTAGTGAGATTTTATTGTAACCTGGGTAATTTCCATGAAATTCCCGTTGGAGGTTAGGAGGGTTGACCACCCGGAAAAAGGTTCTTCTGCAAGTCGGAAGATGCCGGGATTTTTCACGTGACCTCTCAGGGAGTCGCATGAAAGACATGCGGGTGTGTTTCCGTACCTGGCACGATTGGTCAATGGAGATTTAAACTGGACATCTCCTTGAATCAGCGACGGTGCGAGAATCTTCTGCAGGTGGAGGAATCTTGGCGAACCGATTTCGCCGTTGGACTCCTGGCATGGGATTCACCCTAGAACACCATCCTTGGGCTGTAGATTCCTCCACGGCCCGGTCTTGCGTGAGTGGCTCCTGCATGCTAACAATCGGGATTTTGGGAATTCAACGATCTAATGGGGAATTCTAAATCTAACTCTAGGACCCGACCTAGTGGCCTCGCTGAGGATCCTTCGGACCGACCTAGCCATGAATCGCCACATTCATGGTGGGATTTAGCCCTTTTGGGGCTGTGTGACTCGAATCCTCCAAATCTAACCTTTTCGTTATTTCTACACTATTTTAGGCAAGGTTTGGGGGATTCTAAGTAAGAAACACAAATCTAGACCAAATACTATAATGGGTATGACACAACCCTATTTTGGTTCTACACTCTTTTTAGGGATTTTTCTATACTTTTATCAACTTTAAATTGCAAATTTCCAAAAAAATAATTCTACGAGTCCCAAGTGACAAATTGGGAGCTCACAGGCCCCTCTCGAGGTGGTCAAAGTCCGGAAACTTAGAGGTCTCGAGAAACTAATTTTGAAGCAACATCTGGAATCTCCTGGGACGATAACTTGTATCATCTTAGCACGTTTTTGTTGTTAAAGATACTTACGCCTAGATTACTCGCACGACAATGACTCATGTATCGTTCCCACAAGATTTCAACTAGTAGTATCCTCAAAATAACTGGGACAGGGTTCGGAACACAAAACCCAAGGCAAACGAAATCCGGGACTGAAAACGATAAGCTAGACTTCCCGATCTATATTCCTTTAACTTCCTCCTATTTCAACCTAGCTCTCAAACATATTACCAATCAACAAGAACCGGATTTGCATGTCTTCACAAAAATGACAGTAACTTGTTATCTGTGGGCGCTGGATTACCCACCCTTGGTAATCGAGCGAACACCGACCAGGTTCTATGCCTTTATCCACATTTTTTAATATATGGGGGTGATGTGAGCGCGGTCCACTGTGCCTTCCAAGCAATGGATCTTTTTTGCTAACGTTTCCTAAGTGTCGTGGATGGCAGCGAATAATTAGAATGCATGTAGTAGCTCACAAGGTAACTGCAATGCTTTGGAGTAATGGTAAAACTCTAACTTCCTAACTATCTATCGTATGTCGAGGGTAGACTGAGTAGTTGGCGTCATTTCTAACGTCCCTAACTATGTAAAAAGAGGAACCCC
Source organism: Pseudisothecium myosuroides (assembly GCA_951799445.1). Lineage (NCBI taxonomy): Eukaryota > Viridiplantae > Streptophyta > Bryopsida > Hypnales > Lembophyllaceae > Pseudisothecium > Pseudisothecium myosuroides. Next base: position 29,323,414 of record OX637292.1, on the reverse strand, counting down.
TATGTTCCTTCCATGAACCTCTAAGACTATCGTGGGATTTAAAGACTCCACCTAGAAGTTCTACTCTAAAGACTAACTCTAAAGTTTAACTCTTACTCTAATCTTCAACCTCTAAATGAAACTCTAGGTTTGTACTCCTAATTTAACTCTGAAATTTATCCTCGGAATTTAACTCTAGGCTTAACTTTTAACTCTAAGTTTTTACTCCTCTATTCTATTCTAAGTTTATCCTTCTAAATTTAACTCTACGGATTTGACTTTTAACTCTAGGTTTTTACTTCTAAATCCACTTCAACTCCTAACTTCCAAGTTTTAACCTTCTAAGGTAATTCTAAGTTTCACCTCTAATTCTATGTTCTTATTTCTAAACTACTCTAGGATTTACCCTCTAAAGTTAACTCTAAATTTTTCCCTTTTTACTGTAGACTTTTTACTCCTAATTTAACTCTAGGTTTTTTGACTTTTAACTCTAATTTTTTACTTCTAAAATTAATCCCCAATTTTAACCTCTAGGTTTGACTCTACGTTTTCACTTTGACTCTAGATTTTTCTACTAACTCTAAAATTTTACTTCTACTTCTAACTTTTAACTTCTACTTTTAGCTTTTCACTCTCACTTTTTACTCCCCAATTGACTAAAATTTAACCTTTTAATTTAATCTAGACTTTTGACTTTTGACTTTTGACTTCTACTTCCAGATTTAATCCTATCGTTTTAATCCTAGATTAGCTCTAAATGTTATCCTCCTAAATTTAATTCCAACTTTAACTCTAGGATTTTGACTTCTAATTTTTACTCTATTTTGAACTCAACAATCTACTTCCTAAGTGGATTCTACTTTTGACCTCTATTTCCTATTTTAATTTTTACTTCCCAAAGTTAACTCCAACTTTCGACCTTTGAATTTTAACTTTCCTAATTAAAATCTTAATTTAATCCTAGGTTTTTAACTTGCTATTTGATCTTTAATTTTAATCCTAAATCCTCCCTCTAATCTAATCCTAATTCCCGTCCATTGTTTCTTGTGGTTCAATTTTAATTAAAATTCCCCCGTTCTACCCCCTACCGCTTAACTTAGCCTAACGCGGTCAGTTTACGGTCAAATCTTAATTATAAGATGTTTTCGGAAACCTCTATTCCTAATCTATCAACTTTTGAATCTAAACTTCTAATTCACGCTAATCTCGGATGCTAATCACGCTCTAAGGGCTGATTAGGAAAATAAGTGTTAATTAGGGAAAAACAACTAGGATTAGTTTAATGACCCACCTCGTTACTGCTAGTGTCGGAAATGACGTCATCCCCGTCCACATGCGCGTCCTCGTGCTCCATGGTGGTCACTCGCGGTTGTTTTCTTTTATTTTTGTGCTATGGTCTTTATTTATTTTATTTTTTTCAAGGCCCACGGCTTAAGTTGTAGAAAAGAAAACGTTACAAGTATGATGGTCTAACCCTTTCCCCCCATTTCCTTCTTCTTTTCTTTCTCTCCTCCTCTTCCTTCTACTCTTGAACTATTCCACCAACCGTGGTGATGGTGGTCTTACGCTCTAGTCTCAAACTTCGTGAAGTTTTAAATGAGCCTCCTACCCTCTTACGCAACTTTGCTTTGTGTCATCCTAATCCTCCTCCCAACGGTTGCAAGGAGTTCTTCTAGATTTCCTACCTAATCTCCTAGCTAGGCACTATTTATCGTCTCTCTCCTCTCCACTCCTATAACACATCCTTCCCCCTAATTTCCTTCCATTGTGTGTAGGTGTGAGTGGTGAAACAAATTTGTGTGCAGGTACGGTTGTGCACCGCTCTTTTCTCCCTTCTCCCTTTTTGGTTTAGACCCTAATCCTACTCCTTCCCTAGCTAGTAATAGGTTAGTCCCACATTTTTGTGGTGTTTTAGGTCTGATTTTTGAGTTAGTTTGAGAGACCCCAAAAAATCAGAACCCAAAAAGACCAAAAAACTTTGAGTTCAAAAAGAAGAGCGAACGATTTGGCTGGGTGCTGGACCCCCAGCCTGCGCACCACCTCCCGGCTGGCTGGCTGGGCTGGTCAATTAATTAAAAATAATTAATTAATTTTTTAATATGTTTTTTTTTTTGGCTCCCGATGGTGCTGCTGTATGTTGGCCTGATGTTGCTGCTGTAGCTGGTCCTGATGTGCTGCTGTATGCTAGTCCTGATGTCGCTGCTGTATGCTGGTTTTCCGGCTAGGCTAAAAACTGGATTTCCGGCTAGGCTAAAAAGACTGGAATTTTTTGCTAAGGCTATCTAAGACTGGATTTTTGCTAAGGCTAAAAAGACTGGGTTTTTGCTAAGGCTATTTTAAGACTGGATTTTTGCTAAGGCTATTTTAAGACTGAGTTTTTGCTAAGGCTAATGGGGGAACTAACCGTCGGGGGTACTAAACTTACTAAGACCTTGGAAACAACTAACTACCTAAAACTTTTGAAGACACTACTCTAGACAAATGCAAAGAAACCTACATATCTTGGAAGCTAAACTCTGGAGGTTTCCACAAAGGTCTTGGAAACTAGACTTTGGAACTAAACACGGGGTAGATGCAAAGCTTCGCCGTCAAATTGGGTTTAACACCAACTTTAGGACTTCTTGACACCTCGGGGGTTCAAAGCTCCGCCGTCTACACTTTTAACACACGCTTTAGGACTTCTTGACACCTCGGGGGTTCAAAGCTCCGCCGTCTACACTTTTAACACACGCTTTAGGACTCTACTTTGTCACTAGTTCAAAGCTTCGCCGTTTCCCAGAGGGGTCCACACAAGGGGAGAGACTTTAGAAGAGGGAAAACTAACTTTAAAAGAAAACACACACACAGGGTCAAAGCTTCGCCGTCCCGGAGGGGGGTCCACTTAACAAGGAGAAGATTAGAAGAGGGTTTGGAAGAAAACTTAGCAAAACATGTACAAGGAGGTCCAAAGCTTCGCCGTCCCGGAGGGGGGTCCACTCAACAAAGGGAATATTAGAAGAGGGTGTAAGAAAAAACTACAAAGGAAAAGAAAACTGGCACGTTAGATCACGTGGCAACACAACGCTCACACGCTAAAGGCCCCCTAAAGCGGCATCGCCAAGGTACGGTGGGGGGTGACTTTAGGATTAGTGCAAGATACAAAACAAAAGACTCTTAACTTCACAAGTTAGATCACGTCACGTACAAGGGGGAGAGAGAGGCTCTCCAACTACAACAAAGTACAAAAACACCGTACAAAGAGTACACAAAGCAAGGTAGAAGGACCCCCAAGGACCTTCAAAGCTTGAAAATAAGCAACAATGGAGCCAAAAGTGCTCCGAAAACACCGTAGAGGTTTTTGGCTTGAAACGCCAAAATATCCAAAATAACTTGGACCCACGGACCCAAAACAAGAATTAGGGGTGTTCTAGAGAGAGAAATGGGGCCCTTATATAGGTTTCCAAGGGCTCACCCCTCCCTCTAGAGTTCTAAGGTAACCTTATCAACGGGGATTTTCATCCTCATCCTCAAAGATTTTCATCCTACATCCTAAATTTCTACTTCTACCATCTATGCTAGACCAACATCCTAACTTTTGGAGATTAGCTCCAATCGCCAAACGGATTGCGCCGGTGGATCCAGAACGCCGTGTTTAGTCATAGATCCCCTTATCCCCCGTACCGAGGCCAAAAATCCATCGTAGGCTAATTTAGTTTAAAAACCAAATCGTGGTAAAATCCTAGATCTTGGGGGTCTCCTATTTTGAGAAATGTGAATAGCCTAGGGTCTCCGGTAGGTGCGAGAGAGTCGGGAAGGACTTTTGGTTGACTTCGTTTCGCCATCGTATGGTCCCGGAATGCCGGTCAACGTGGCGGGGACCCCGCCATGTGGTTAATTCCCGAGGAATCTCGCCGGTTCGGGTACTTGCCGCTATCGGAATGTCGTGAAACTTCACGGAGCGCATTATTAACATAAAACAAGCTAGTCTAATTTTTAGTGAGATTTTATTGTAACCTGGGTAATTTCCATGAAATTCCCATTGGAGGTTAGGAGGGTTGACCACCCGGAAAAAGGTTCTTCTGCAAGTCGGAAGATGCCGGGATTTTTCACGTGACCTCTCAGGGAGTTGCATGAAAGACATGCGGGTGTGTTTCCGTACCTAGCACGATTGGTCAATGGAGATTTAAACTGGACATCTCCTTGAAGTAGTGACGGTGCGGGAATCTTCTGCAGGTGGAGGAGTCTTGGCGAACCGATTTCGCCGTTGGACTCCTGGCATGGGATTCACCCTAGAACACCATCCTTGGGCTGTAGATTCCTCCACGGCCCGGTCTTGCGTGAGTGGCTCCTGCATGCTAACAATCGGGATTTTGAGAATTCGTCGATCTAATGGGAAATTCTAAATCTAACTCTAGGACCCGACCTAATGGCCTCGCTGTGGATCCCTTGGACCGACCTAGCCATGAATCGCCACATTCATGGTGGGATTTAGCCCTTTTGGGGCTGTGTGACTCGAATCCTCCAAATCTAACCTTTTTGTTATTCCTATACTATTTTTAGGCAAGGTTTGGGGGATTCTAAGTAAAAAACACAAATCTGGACCAAATACTATAATGGGTATGACACAACCCTATTTTGGTTCTACACTCTTTTTAGGGATTTTTCTATACTTTTATCAACTTTAAATTGCAAATTTCCAAAAAAATAATTCTACGAGTCTCAAGTGACAAATTGGGAGCTCACAGTATCCTACTTGGCTAAATGAGGAACTGGGATGAGTGTCTTGATCCTGTACCTTTCCCGGATCCGGATCTAGCAAGCAAATGTAAACACTGGTGTAGTTTAACCTCTACATCAGAGGGTTCCGCTCTTGGACTTAAGGAAGGACACGTAAATCTTACCCTCCACTGGATTAAAGTGGCTGAAGTTCCACTAAAACATAAATAACAAAGAAAACCAAGAAAACCGGAAGGCAAGTATTTCCTCACAACTAATCCGGGAAGTTACTCCAGATAAGAAGGTCACTCAAGAAACCCCTACTATCCCACTTACTACAACGACAGACTCTACCAAAACATAGTTCCCAGAGCAGAGCTAGTACCAACTAACTAAAGGATCCCAACTACTTTCCAGTTCCTATCTTCCGGTAACAGCAAGACCTCATCAAACGTCGGCTAGCATTTGTACTTCAACCCGAAGAACTCACCCAACCTAGGAATGGCTTTCTCACTCAAAAGACTCTCAAGGAACATCGGCAGATGAAACTTGTCGTACGCGCAATCTAGGCATAAGTATCCTTAACACCAAAATGATGATAAGATAACACGAAATATCGTCCCAGGAGATTCTAGTATGTTTCAGCAAGCTAAGGAGTTTCCGGATTGTAATCTAACCAACAAAAAACCCAAGCAACACCTCTTGCTTTTCCTATTTTTGACAAAATAATCTTCCGGATCCCAAACCGGATTTATTTCTTTCCGGTTTCCGGTATGATCCGGATTCCAGATCTCACTTCTCAATTTCCACTAGTTTTCTATTCCCCTGTTTTACCCTCAGGGTGTCCGCATTTGATCTTTTAGAGGGGTAGGAACACACCACTCATACACATCTATCTTTCTGCACAAAACTTCACACAAAACGATCCTAACCGAGTTTTTATTGTAGAATAGAGAAAGTAAGCATCCTCACAATTCCCCGGGTAGCTTGTCCGGAAAACAGGTCACTCAGAATTGCATCCTTCCGCTTCTACTACAACGACAGATCAAGACAACCGGAACTAGAAGAGATTCGTGTATCTATCTACCAGACTGATCTTATGGTTGGCAGACCTTCCGGTGAGTGGGGATTTTCCGTTGGCGGTCGCTTATCTCCGCTCGGAACCTTCCCTGGATTCCGGACTCGCATCCGCACCACTCCTTAGAACCGGATCACCGTTACGGCAATTTAAAGGTACTACGCACAAGTCCTTACTCACAAGTCTAGTAAAGTTTCCTCACAAACTTACTCGCTCAAAACAGGTCCAACTAATTCTCAACCCGGATCCCCCCTCATCCGCCCTCTCTCACACTTTCACCATTCATAAACGACTCAAGAAAACGCACACATAGCTAGAAATCCGAATGTCCACTTAGTGGCTCAGATTAGAGAAAAAGAGAATATGAATATAAACTAATGCACACAAAATGGGCAAGGCTGGAATGAAAGGGCAACAAGCTGCCCTCCACTTTAAACCCAAACAAAAAGCCAAAAAAAAAACACCTGAAAATCCAGGTGACCAATCAGTAACCAACCGTAATATCCGGAAAGTTCAAAGTCAACTACACCTAAGAATCCGGAACCGGGCCCCACGCACGGAAAATCCGCTCCAGATTAAAAATCCTAAAACTGCAAACATACTAATTACTTTCCCCGCCTTGATTTCTTCGCGCTGCTACTTGGCCCTGCAGGTGGTTTCCTGCTCCCTTTCGGTGGAGTGGACTTCGTTGCAGCCCGGGTCGGAATCTTCCACTGGATCGGCGACGGGTCGTCATCCGATTCCGTTTCATCGCCGGAAGTGAATTCCCCCTTCTCGGACTGTTGGATCATCTCCACTCTGGTCTCTTTCTCTGGCGAATCGTCCAGCTGAATCGGTGTTGTATTCCTCTTGGGCGATGCCTTTTGCATGTGAGTAACGTCGACCGGATTGGTCCGAGCCGGATTCGACAAGGCCCCCATCCGGTGGATTAAATCGCTCCGGACGGATGTCCCGGATGCCGGAACGGAACTCCCTTCTCCTACCGGAATCGACTGGACACTCCTCGTCTGGCCGAACTTTGTGGTCTTCGTTTGGATCCGTGCCTGACCTGGAGTAGGTCTTGGGGATGCGAGTAAACTCATCCCTGACCCCGGCTTCTGGGGCGTCTTCAACAAGTCAACGTTGGGCAGCTCCGGAAAGTGGGTGAAGTCCAAAGGCTTGTTGGGGTCGAGGTGTCCCAACAGTTGCGCCATCTCCTTTAGAATACCTTCCATCCGGGCCTGGAAGTCCACCAAGATCGTTACTACCTTGGACCCGGATAAGTGGCCTATGCCACTCAGCTGATTGGTGAAAAGTCGGGATTTGACAACAGCTTCCGCGGGCTGCTCCACCAACGCAGTCAGATTGTGGACGAGTTGGAGAGCTTCTGCCTCCTTCTGTCGTGCAACTGCGGCATCCGTATCCGCCCAGTTCACCCGACCTAACAGGCCATCCCTTTCCTTCTCCAAGCTCTTGATCCGCTCGTCCTTCTCACGAAGCAAATACGGGCTCGGTAGTTTCCGGATCTGAGTTAGGATATCTTCCGGCTCCACCTTCAGCTCCGCAGCAATCCCCAGAATCATGTCGGACATCCCGAAATACATGTGCTTGGCCTCCTCCATCCACTGTGTTCCGGCGTTAAAGAAGTCCGACTGCGGTTCCGGTTCCGGGGGTTGACTCGGCTCTCCCTTTTTTGGGGTCAGCTGTTCCACCCTCGAGTACGGATTGGTCGACTTCCTTCTCTTCTCTCGCTTGTCGACCAGGTCCTGCTGCTGCGGTTCTTCTTCCTCTTCGTCGTCTTCTTCTTCTTCTTCCTCCTCTCCCTTGATCGGAGTATCTGGTGGAATCTCGTGCGTGAGACCGTACTTCACGATTTCCAACCCGGTGTTGTAAATCACCATCTCTTCACTCGTCAGCACCTCCTGATGGTGATACAGGTGAAATAGGTACGGACTGAGAAGACTCGGCTTCCCCTTCCCTACGTGCGACACGAGTTTCTTTACTATCCCGGCTAGAACTTTCCCCCAGTGGACTACCTTATCTTCTAAAGACCCAAAGATGGTGTTGGCCACCGTAACCGTAACTCGGGTGGGCTTTTTCGGATACATGATCGGAATCAAAAATTCCAACACCCGTTTTTGCCTAGCGTCCTTACAGTTACTCACGGGGTATCCGTCCTTAGTGGTAACCGGATTGCGGAACTTCCCAATCCCGTACGTCTCTACCCGAGAACCTAATCCGGATCCGTCCTTCCCAAACCCGTATACGTCAGCCCATACATCCGCCGTCCATGCTCCGGGTTGGCCTCTCACAGTCAACTCAAACTGATTCGGGACTCCCGAGATCAGCTGCTCCAGCATCTCCGCGTTCTTAACATTCCACGGTCAATGGATCAAACCTACGCACCCCATCCGGGTCAGATCTGTCTCTAACTCCTTCCGGTGCGTTGGGTCGGCGGGAATGGCCGGTCTAACTATCCGAGCTGTGACAGAAGGTCGGCGCGCTACCGGTTTACTGGACTCCGCCATAGTTCACCGACACCGACTACTAAATCCGGTGCAATCGGCACCGACCTCACCCGTCTCTCCCTGTCGCGATCTCTAACTCACCACTCTTTCTCTCAGCTAAGTGCGCAAGACAATCAGCAAAGTGAAGAATGAAGAAGATTAGGTCTGACGAGGGTTTAAGTACTAATCAAGCCGCCGCCCGTTCCCCTCGGCGAACGGAAAGAGGTCCGTTCCCGTAACGGTTCCCTAGCGGCGTAGGTCGGATACCTATTCCGTAGCTTGTTCCAATACGACCTAACTCGGAATTTAAGATCCGTTACAGGATCAGGATCTCGGATTCTAACTATCCGGAATTTGTCCGTATCTGGATCTAATTTCCTTCTTCTTACCAAAATTTTGAAATTTTTGACTCACTCCTAACCTATTTCTACGCGATCTTCCTTTATTCTAAGTTTCCGTACTCCCACATCCCTCCTTGGTAGCCGTTGTCTGAATCCGCGCCTGGCTGGTAGAAGGTATTGGAGATAGCGATAAAATGACCTCCGGTCCCGATTTCTATGGTGTCTTCAACAAGTCGACGTTGGGCAGATCCGGAAAATGGATGAAGTCCAGGGGCTTGGTCGGGTCGAGGTGTCCCAATAGCTGCACCATCTCCTTCAATATTTTCTCCATCCGGGCCTGGAAGTCGACCAAAATGGTCACCACCTTTGACCCGGATAAGTGGCCAATACCAGTCAGTTGGTTGCTGAAAAGTCTTGACTTCACCACGGCTTTCGCAAGCTGATCCACCAATGTCTTCAAGTTTTGGACAAGTTGGAGGGCTTCCGACTCCTTCTGTCGTGCCGCAGCAGAATCCGTCTCCGCCCAATTCACCTGACCTCAAAGGTCGTTCCTCTCCTTCTCCAATTTTTTGATCTGCTTGTCCTTCTCACGTAGCAGATCCGGATTTGGGCGTCGCCGGATCTCTGTCAAAATGTCTTCCGGCTCCACCCCCAACTCCGCAGCAATCCCCACGATCATGCCCGACATGCCGAAATGCATGTGTTTGGCCTCCATCATCCACTGCTTTCCGACATCGAAGAAGTCCGACTGCAATTCCGATCCTGACGATTGACTCGGCTCTCCTTTTTCTGGGGTCGACTGTTCAACCCTTGACGTCGGATTGGTCGACTTCCTCCTCTTCTCACGCTTGTCGGCCAACTCCAGTTGCTGCTCTTCCTCATCGTCTTCGTCTTCTTCTTCTTCCTCTTCTCCCCCGATCGGAGTATCTGGTGGGATATTGTGCGTGAGACCGTAATTCAGAATCTCAAGACCCGTGTTGTAAATCAACACCTCCTCCTGGGTGAGGACTTCCTGATGGTGATAGAGGTGAAATATGTATGGACCGTGAAGACTAGGCTTCCCTTTCCCGACGTGTTCCACCAATTTCTTCACTACTCCGGATATGACCTTCCCCCAGTGGACTACCTTATCCTCTAAAGCCCCGAAGACGGTATTGGCCACCGTTACCGTCACTCGGGTCGGCTTTTCCGAATACAGGATCGGAATCATAAATTCCAGCATCCGTCTCTGCCGATCATCCTTACAGTCACTCACGGGGTATCCGTCCTTGGTGGTGACCGGATTACGAAATTTCCCAATCCCATACTTCTCTACCTGAGATCCTAATCCTAATCCGGTCTTCCCAAACTTGTACACTTCCGCCCACATATCTGCTGTCCACGTTTCGGGCTGGCCTCTCACGGTCAACTCGAACTGATTTGGGGCCCCAGCGATGATTTGTTCTAACATTTCATGGTCCTTAACGTTCCATGGCCTACGGATCAAGCCTAAGCACCCCATTCGGGTCAGATCCATCTCTAATTCCTTCCGAAAAGTTGGGTCAGTGGGAATGACCGGTGTGGGAGTACGTATCATCCGGAAAGTCCCAATTAACAATTTAGTGGAGGTAAAAGTAGCAGAACTTTTTCAATTTTTGCATTTAAATACAAAGTTAGGAGTTAGATATTAGAAATAGAAATTAGTTTCTACATAGAAAAGATAAAACTCTAAATAGGTTACGCAGTCTCCCGGAAACCAAAGTCGGAAAGCCAAAAAGTTCCGGATCATAGGGACCTACTGCCTAGGTTCCGGCTAGGAAACTTACTGGAACTTTTTCGGCGGCGGGAACTTAGTGTTCCGCCACGTTGACCGGCATCCCGGGCCCATACGATGGCGAAACAAAGTCAAACAAAAGTCCTTCCCGACTCTCTCGCACCTACCAGAGACCCTAGGCTATTCACATTTCTTAAAATAGGAATACCCAAGATCTAGGATTTTACTACGATTTGGTTTTTAAACTAAATTAGCCTACGATGGGTTTTTGGCCTTGGTGCGGGGGGTAGGAGGATTTAGGACTAAACACGGCGATCTGGATCCAACGGCGCAATCCGTTTAGCGATTGGAGCTAATCTCCAAAAGTTAGGATGTTGGTCCAGCATAGATGGTAGAAGTAGAAATTTAGGATGTAGGATGAAAATCTTTGAGGATGAGGATGAAAGTCCCCGTTGATAAGGTTACCTTAAAGCTTTAGAGAGAGGGGTGAGCCCTTGGGAAACCTATATAAGGGCCCCATTTCTCTCTCTAGAACACCCCCTCACTTTTGTTTGGGTCCGTAGGTCCAATTTGCTTTGGATATTTTGGCGTTTGAAGCCAAAAACCTCTACGGTATTTTTGGAGTGTTTTTGGCTCCATTGTTGCTAGATTTCAAGTTTTGAAGGTCCTTGGGGGTCCTTCTATCTTGCCTTGTGTACTTCTCGTGCGTTTGTTATACCCTTGTTACGAATTAAGAGTCCTTGTTTCTTTCTTGTTGTACCTTTGTGAGCTAACTTGTGAGTTTAGGAGTCTTTTGGGGTCGTGTCCTAATCCTAAAGTCACCCCCCACCGTACCTTGGCGATGCCGCTTTGGGAGGCCTTTAGCTTGTGAAGTTGTGTATCTTTACGTGTACTAAAACGTGTGTTTTTCCTCACTTATGTGTCCTCACCCTCTTCTAATCTTTACCTTGTTGCGTGGACCCCCCCTCGGGACGGCAAAGCTTTGGCTTTGTCACATTTGTTTCTAAGTTTGTCTTTTCTATCTTCTTCTAATATCCCTTGTTGCGTGGACCCCCCCTCGGGACAGCGAAGCTTTGGTTTTGTCACATGTGTTTCAAAGTTTGTCTTTTCTATCTTCTTCTAATATCCCCCTTGTTGTGTGGATCCCCCCTCGGGACGGCAAAGCTATGGCTTTGTCACACGTGTTCTAAATTTGTCTTTTTTATCTTCTTCTAATATCCCCCTTGTTGCGTGGACCCCTCAAAGCAACGGCGAAACTTTGAACTAGTGACAACATTAAGTCGTACACTGTGTGTTAAAATACTCTTAGACGGCGGAGCTTTGAACCCGTGGAGTGTCACAAGTCCTAAAGTTGGTGTTAAACCCAATTTTACGGCGAAGCTTTGAACCTCCATAGCCTTAGATTCCAAAGTCTAGTTTCCAAGACCTTTGTGGAAACCTCCAGAGTTTAGCTTCCAAGATATGTAGGTTCCTTTGCACTTATCGAATGTAGTGTCTTCCAGAGTTTTATTTAGTTTAGTTGTTTCCCAAGGTCTTAGTGAGTTTAGTACCCCCAAGGTTTTATTTCCCCCTAGCCTTAGCCAACAATTCAGTATTAAAATAGCTTTAGCAAAAATCCAGTCCTAAAATAGCCTTAGCAAAGACCCAGCCTTAAAATAGCCTTAGCAAAAATTTTAAAATAGCCTTAGCCAAAAATCCAGCTCTTTTCTGCCTTAGCTAAAATCCAGATCCGAAGCCAGCATCCGAAACCAGCATCCCAACCAGCATTCCATCAGAAATCAGAAGTTTCGTTTTTTAAAAAAAAAAAAAAGATTTAAATTATAATCCCGACCCCCCTAGCCAGCCAGCCGAGAAGGGCCAGGCAGGCTCCGGTTGGACAGTAGGCTCTCGGTGGGATTGCAGGCTCTCGGTTGAGATAGCAGGCTCCTGTTGGGACAGTAGGCTCTCGGTGGGGCTCCTCCCAAATTTTGATTCCTTTTTTTTGTTTCAAATTTTGGTTCTCTCAAACCAAAACACAAACAAAGATAAAGCAAACTAAAAGAATGTTGGACTAATTAAGTGTTAAGCAGGGGTGAAGTAGAATTAGGGCCAATAAAAATACAAAAGGGAGGAGGAAGAAGAGAGCGGAGCACCACCGTACCTGCACACGAAATCGGTCTCTATCACCATTCACACCTACATACAATAGAAGGAAATTAGGGAAGGAGAAGAAGTAGGCAAGGAAAGGTGAGAGATGATAAATAGTGATCTAGGTTTAGGCTAGGTAGGCTTTAGGAAGAAATCTTGGAAATTTGTGGTGACCATTGAGAGGAGGATTAGGATGACACAAAACAAAGTTGTGTAAGAGGGTAGGAGGAGCATTGAAACCCTTCTCGGAGTTTGAAACCATAGTGTAAGACTCATAAAAGCTTAGGTGGAATAGTATTAGTGTAGAAAAAAGAAGGAGAAAAAAAAAAAGAAGAAGGGAAAGAGAGAGTTTAGATCATCAAAAATTGTAACATTTTCTAAATAAGCGATGAGCTTGGAAAAAATTCAAAACAAAGCCAAAGACTACCATGGAGCATGAAGATGTACACGTGGACATGGACAAAATTATTTCCGACACCGGTAGTGAAGAGGTGAGTTTTTTATTTAATCTTTGATGTTTTCTCCCTAATTAGCATTTACTTTCCTAATCAGCCCTTAGAGCGTGATTAGCATCCGAGATTAGTGCAAATTAGAAGTTTAGATTCAAAAAGTTATAGATTAGTGATAGAGGTTTCCAAAAACATCTTATAATTAAGATTTGACCGTAAACTGACCGCGTTAGGCTAAGTTAAGCGGTAGGGGGTAGGATGGAGGAATTTTGAGTACAATTCATCCAAAAAGAATCATGGACGGAACTTAGGGGTTTAAATTAGCAAGAGAATTTAGGATTAGAATTAGGGATTAATTAGCGGATAGAATTCGAATCAATTCCCATTTTTATTTCTTAAAGTTAAAATTCTAAGGTCAAAATCTAGAGTTTACTTTGGGAAGCTAAAAAGTAGAATTAATTTGGAAGTTTAACTTAGGGGGTTAAAATTTCCAATGAAACCTTAGGGTAGTTTAGAAAAGGAAGTTAGGGTTAATTAGGAGTAAAAAATCCGAGTGGGAAGTAGAAATTAAAAAAGTAAAACTTTGGACTAAATTTAGGAGGTAGAAATTACGAGTAGATTTTTGAGTTAGAAATAGAGTTAAAATTAGAAGTCAAAACTCAAAAAAATTGTGGAAGTAAGTTTAGAAGTTAAGCCCTAGAGTTAAAAGTTGGAATTAAAATTAGGAAGGTAACATTTAGGGTTAAACTAGGATTAAAACGATAGGATTAAAGTTGGAAGTAGAAAGTCAAAAGTCAAAAGTCAAAAGTTAAGATTAAATTTAAAGGTTAACCTTTAGAGTCAATTGGGGAGTAAAAAGTTAGAGTGAAAAGCTAAAAGTAGAAGTTAAAAGTTAGAGGTAGAAGTTAAAGTTAGAGTTAGTTGTTGGAAGTAGAAAAAAATCTAGAGTCAAAATAAAAACGTAGAATCAAACCTAGAGGTTAAAATTTGGGATTAATTTTAGAAGTAAAATTTAGAGTTAAAAGTTAAAGCATAGAGTTAAAATTCAAGGGTAAATCTTAGAGTTAACTTAGGAATAGAAACCTAGAGTCGAAAGTCAAAACATAGAGGAAAAGTCGGTAGTTACTATTTAGAATCAAGTTAAAGAAGTAAAATCTAGAATTACATTCCGCCGTTGGAATTTTAGAGGTAGCTTTTAAAAAGTAGAACTTCTAGGTAGAGTTTTAAAAATCCAAGATAGCCTTGGAGGTTCATGGAAGGAACATAGGGGTTCCCCTTTTTACGTAGTTAGGAACGTTAGAAATGACGCCAACTACCCAGTCGGCCCTCGATATAGGATAGATAGTTAGAGACTTAAAACTTTACCATTATCCCTGAGCATTGCAGTTACCTTCTGAGTTACTACATGCATTCTAATTATTTGCTGCCATCCACGACACTTAGGAAACGTTAGCAAAAAAGATCCATTGCTTGGAAGGCACAGTGGACCACGTTCACATCACCCCCATATATTAAAAAATGTGGATAAAGGCATAGAACCTGGTCGGTGTTCGCTTTATAACCAAGGGTGGGTAATTTAGCACCCACAACAAGCTAGTCTAATTTTTAGTGAGATTTTATTGTAACCTAGGTAATTTCCATGAAATTCCCGTTGGAGGTTAGGAGGGTTGACAACCCGGAAAAGGTTCTTCTGCAAGTCGAAAGATGCCGGGATTTTTCACGTGACCTCTCATGGAGTCGCATGAAAGACGTGCAAACGCATTTCCGTACCTGGCACGATTGGTCAATGGAGATTAAAACTGGCCATGTCCTTGAATTAGCGATGGTGCGGGAATCTTCTGCAGGTGGAGGAATCTTGGCGAACCGATTTTGCCGTTAGACTCATGGCATGGGATTCACCTTAGATCACCATCCTTGGGCTGTAGATTCCTCCACGGGCCCGGTCTTGCGTTAGTGGCTCCTGCATGCTAAGAATCGAAATTTTGGGAATTTGTCGATCTAATGGGGAATTCTAAATCTAACTCTAGGACCCAACCTAGTGGCCTTGCTGTGGATCCCTCAGACCAACCTAGCCATGAACTGCCACATTCATGGTGGAAATTAATCCTTTTGGGGCTGTGTGACTCAAACCCTCCAAATCTAGCCAATTCGTTATTTTTGTACTATTTTTAGGCTAGGTTTGGAGGGATTCTAAATAAAACACAAATCTAGACCAAATACTATAATGGATATGACACAACCCTATTTTGGTTCTACACTCTTTTTATGGGTTTTTGTATACTTTTATCAACTTTAAATTGCAAATTTCCAAAAAAAATAATTCTACGAGTCTCAAGTGACAAATTAGGAGCTCACACCTTGGTGTTACTGTTTTGCTCTTATATGCAAGTGAGTGGGTATTATAAGTGTTGGGAGTGGGTTTTCAATTCCTCAGCACTTCTATAGTTCAGGATTCCGGGCGAGAAAGCCGTTGTTAGGCTAGGCGGATAGGAAGGGATTCCTTAGTGACGCTAGAGCTCCTAGGTAGAAAATCTAGTTGAGTGTCCGATCTCCTGTAAGGTCTCGCTGCCCTAGCTGGTAAATGGAAGAACTTTAGCTGATGTTGGAACGGACGGGTTCACTTGTAACCCCCTAACTTCGCACGGAGGGAAGTTGGTGTCAAGGTCATTGTAGTATGAGAGGATCGTACGGGGGGTCTTTGTGTGACTTGAAATCCGGATTGCTATCCGGGTGGCTGTGAGAGATCAAACCGGATTCGAGCTAGTATAGGAAGTTGTAGAATAGAGAAATGGGTCTTCAGCCACTATAAGTCACGGAAGGAGTGGCGGGCCTGCCACTTTCAAAAGCAAGTGGCGAACCCTCTAATGGTGAAACAGAGGCTAAACCAAACCGGATTGGAGTAAGAGTACGTGTGAGTGGACCAGAACGGATCAGTCCAGAGGAGTACCAGGATCGGAAGTTAGAAGATCCTGGGTTGTGGTTGTTTTACAGGACCGGATAGTTGGACAGACCGGAAAAGATAGAGAGAGGTCTGGTCGTAGTTTTCTGTATTTTGGTGTTTCCGGTTTTAGATCTAGGACCGGAAAGTAGAAATTGGAGACTGACGAAGCTTAAGTTGGGAATAGAGCTAGACACTTCACAGAATCTCGTGGGTTCGATCTTTAGAGTCATTTTGTTATGCTTTAGAGTGGTTTTGGGGAGTATAACAGGGAATTTACTTACTCTGTGCTGCGACATGGGGTTTCTACTATTCATCGATGGGATGGGAAAACTGAAACTTCTCTCGGGGAATCTATCTAAGAATCTCCGTAGACTTCCCTCAGACCACTTTAGCCAAGCATGGTGTGAGCTCTTAATTTGTTACTTGGGACTCGTAGAATTATTTTTTTGGAAATTTGCAATTTAAAGTTGATAAAAGTATACCAAAAGCCATAAAAAGAGTGAAGAACTAAAATAGGGTTGTGTCATATCCATTATAGTATTTGGTCTAGATTTATGTTTTTATTTAAAATTCCCCCAAATCTGGCCTAAAAATAGTACAGAAAGAACGAAAGAGCTCGATTTGGAGGATTTGAGTTACACAACCTCCAAAAAGGCTAAATTCCACCATGAATTTGGCGATTCATGGCTAAGCCGGTCCGAGGGATCCACAGCGGGGCCACTAGGTCGAGTTCCAAAGTTAGATTTAGAATTCTCTATTAGATCGATGAATTCCCAAAATCCCGATTGTTAACATGCAAGAGCCACTAACACAAGACAGGGCCCGTGGAAAAATCTACAGCCTAAAGATGGTGTTTAAGGGTAAATCCCATGCCAAGAGTCCAACGGCGAAATCGATTCGCCAAGATTCTTCCACCTACAGAAGATTTCCGCATCGTCGCTAATTCGAGGAGATGGCCAGTTTTGATCTCCATTGACCAATTGTGCCGGGTACAGAAACGCACCTACACGTCTTTCATGTGACTCCCTGAGAGGTCACGTGAAAATTTCCGGCATCTTCCAACTTGCAGAAGAATCTTTTCCGGGTGGTCAACCCTTCTATCCTCCAACGGGAATTTCATACAAATTATCCAGGTTACATTAAAATCTCACTAAAAATTAGACTAGCTTATTTTATGTTAATAATGCGATCCGTGAAGTTTCACAACATTCCGATAGCGGCAAGTACCCGAACCGGCGAGATTCCTCGGGAATTAACCACGTGGCGGGGTCCCCGCCGCATTGACCGGCATTCCGGGACCATACAATGGCGAAATAAAGTCAACCAAAAGTCCTTCCCGACTCTCTCGCACCTACCGAAGACCCTAGGCTATTCACATTTCTCAAAATAGGAGACCCCCAAGATCTAGGATTTTACCACGATTTGGTTTTTAAACTAAATTAGCCTACGATGGATTTTTGGCCATGGCACGAGGGGAAGAGGGGTAGAAGACTAAACACGGCGTTCTGGATCCAACGGCGCAATCCGTTGGGCGATTGGAGCTAATCTCCAAAAGTTAGGATGTTGGTCCAGCATAAATGGTAGAAGTAGAAATTTAGGATGTAGGATGAAAATCTTCGAGGATGAGGATGAAAATCCCCGTTGATAAGGTTACCTTAGAACTCTAGAGGGAGGGGTGAGCCCTTGGAAACCTATATAAGGGCCCCATTTCTCTCTCTAGAACACCCCCAATTCTTGTTTTGGGTCCGTGGGTCCAAGTTATTTTCGATATTTTGGCGTTTGAAGCCAAAAACCTCTATGGTGTTTTCGGAGCACTTTTGGCTCCATTGTTACTTATTTTCAAGCTTTGAAGGTCCTTAGGGGTCCTTCTACCTTGCTTTGTGTACTCTCTTGTGAAATTTGTGGTACCTTGTTGTAAGTGGAGAGCCTCTCTTTCCCTCTTGTATGTGTTGTGATTTAACTTTTGAAGTTAAGAGTCTTTTTTTTTTGTATCTTGCACTAATCCTAAAGTCACCCCCCACCGTACCTTGGCGATGCCGCTTTGGGGGGCCTTTAGCGTGTGAGCTTTGCGTTGCCACGTGGTCTAACTTGTGTGTTTTCCTCTTGGTGTTTTTCTTACACCCTCTTCTAATATTCTTCTTGTTGAGTGAACCCCCCTTTGGGACGGCGAAGCTTCGAACCTCCTTGTACATGCTTTGCTAAAGTTTCTTCCAAACCCTCTTCTAATCTTCTCCTTGTTGAGTGGACCCCCCTCCGGGACGGCGAAGCTTTGGACCTCCTTGTATATGTTTTGCTAAGTTTTCTTCCAAACCTCTTCTTATCTTCTACTTGTTGAGTGGACCCCCCTCCGGGACGGCGAAGCTTTGACCCTGTGTGTGTGTTTCCTCTAAAGGTTTAGTTTTCTCGCTCCTAAAGTCTCTCTCCTGGTGTGGACCCCTCTGGGAAACGGCGAAGCTTTGAACTAGTGACAAAGTAGAAGTCCTAAAGCGTGTGTTAAAAGTGTAGATGGCGGAGCTTTGAACCCCCGGGGTGTCAAGAAGTCCTAAAGTTGGTGTTAAAACCAATTTGACGGCGAAGCTTTGCACCTACCCCCTGTTTAATTCTAAAGTCTAGTTTCCAAGACCTTTGTGGAAACCTCCAGAGTTTAGCTTCCAAGATATGTAGGCTCCTTTGCATTTGTCTAGGGTAGTGTCTTCCAAAGTTTTATTTAGTTTAGTTGTTCCCAAGGTCTTAGTAAGTTTAGTACCCCCAACGTTTTATTCCCCCCTAGCCTTAGCAAAAATCCAGTTTTAAATTAGCCTTAGCAAAAATCCAGTCTCAAATTAGCCTTAGCAAAAAATCCAGTCTTAAACTAGCCTTAGCAAAAAATCTAGTCTTTTTAGCCTAGCTGGAAATCCTAAAATAGCCTTAGCAAAAAATTCAGTCTTTTTAGTCTAGCCGGAAAACCAGCATACAGCAGCAACATCAGGACCAGCTACAGCAGCAACATCAGAAGCCAGCATGCAGCAGCAACATCGGGAGCCAGCCAGCAGGAAAAAAAAATATATATTAAAAAAAAAATTAATTAATTAAATTAATTTTTGACCAGCCCCCAGCCAGCCAGCCGAAAGGCAGGTGGGCAGGCCGATGGTCCAGCACCCGGCCAGATCGGTTGCCCCCTTCTTGAACTCAATTTTTGGTCTTTTGGTTTCTGGGTTTTGGGTTCTCTCAAACTAAAACAAAAAAATCAAAACTAAAGCACAACAAAGATGTAGGACTAACCTATGACTAGCTAGGGGAGGAGTAGGATTAGGATCTAAACCAAAAAGGGAGAAGGGAGAAAAGAGCGGAGCACCACCGTACCTGCACACAAAATTGTTTCCTCTCACCACTCACACCTACACACAATGGAAGGAAATTAGGGAGGAAGATGTGTTATAGGAGTGGAAATGAGAGAGACAATAAATAGTGCCTAGCTAGGAGATTAGGTAGGAAATCTAGAAGAACTCCTTGCAACCATTGGGAGGAGGATTAGGATGACACAAAGCGAAGTTGTGTAAAAGGGTAGGAGGCTCATTTAAACTTCACGAAGTTTGAGACTAGAAGCATAAGACCACCATCACTACGGTTGGTGGAATAGTTCAAGAGTAGAAGGAAGAGGAGGAGAGAAAGAAAAGGAGAAGGAAATGGAGGGAAAGAGTTAGAACATCATACGTGTAACGTTTTCTTTTCTACAAATTAAGCCGTGGGCCTTGGAAAAAAAAATAAAAATAAAAAAATAAAAACCGTAACACAAAAAAATAAAAAGAAGACAATCGCGAGTGGCCACCATGGAGCACGAGGACGCGCATGTGGACGGGGACGACGTCATTTCCAACACTAGCAGTAACGAGGTGGGTCATTAAACTAATCCTAGTCGTTTCTCCCTAATTAGCAATTGTTTTCCTAATCAGCCCTTAGAGCGTGATTAGCATCCGAGATTAGTGCAAATTAGAAGTTTAGATTCAAAAATTGATAGATTAAGAATAGAGGTTTCCGAAAACATCTTATAATTAAGATTTGACCGTAAATTGACCGCGTTAGGCTAAGTTAAGCGGTAAGGGGTAGAACGGAGGAATTTTAATTAAATTTGATCCACAAGGAACAATGGACGGAAATTAGGATTAGATTAGAAGGAGAATTTAGGATAAAGATTAAAGATCAATTAACAGTTAAAAACCTAGAATTAAATTAAGATTTTAATTAGGGAAGTTAAAATTCAAAAGCCGAAAGTTGGAGTTAACTTTGGGAAGTCAAAAGTAGAGTAGGAAATAGAAGTCAAAAGTAGAATCCACTTAGGAAGTAGATTGTTGAGTTAGGAATAGAGTTAAAATTAGAAGTCAAAACCCTAGAGTTAAAAGTTGGAATTAAATTTAAGAGGTTAACATTTAGAGTTAATCCAGGATTAAAATGATAGGATTAAATTGGAAGTAGAAGTCAAAAGTCAATAGTCAAAAGTTTAGATTAAAGTTAAAGGTTAAATTTTAGAGTCAATTGGGAAGTAAAAGGTTAGAGTCAAAAGTTAGAGGTAGAAGTTAAATTTTAGAGTTAGTTGGAAGTAGAAAAAATCTAGAGTCAAAGTGAAAACGTAGAGTCAAACCTAGAGGTTAAAATTAGGAATTAATTTTAGAAGTAAAAATTTAGAGTTAAAAGTCAAAAGCCTAGAGTTAAATTAGGAACAAAAATCTACAGTAGAAAGTGAAAAGTTAGAGTTAAATTTAGAAGGGGTAAATTTAGAATAGAATAGAGGAGTAAAAACTTAGTGCTAAAAGTTAAACCTAGAGTTAAATTCCGAGGATAAATTTCAGAGTTAAATTAGGAGTAAAAACCTAGAGTCAAAAGTCAAAACATAGAATAGAATTCGATAGTTAATACTTAAAGCCAAGTTAAAAGAGTAAAAGTCTAGAGTTTCAATTAGAGGTTGGGAATTAGAATAAGAGTTGGACTTTAGAATTAGTCTTTAGAAGTAGAACTTCTAGATGGAGTCTTAAAAACCCACGATAGTTTTAGAGGTTTATGGAAGGAACATAGGGGTTCTCCTTTTTACGTAGTTGAGGACGTTAGAAATGACGCCAACTACCCAGTCTACCCTCGACATAGGATAAATAGTTAGGGAGTTAGAATTTCACCATCACTCTGAACATCGTAGTTAACTTGTGAGTTATTACATGCATTCTAATTATTCGCTGCCATCCACGACACTTAGGAAACGTTAGCAAAAAAGATCCATTGCTTGGAAGGCACAATGGACCGCGCTCACATCACCCCCATATATTAAAAATTGTGGATAAAGGCATAGAACCTAGTCGGTGTTCGCTCTATTACCAAGGGTGGGTAATCTAGCGCCCACAAGGCCAGTGGAGGAATGTACGGTCACCGGATTGTGATCTTGGTTCTAAACCACACCGGGAAGTCAAAAGCAAAATCCATTTGCCAAGATTCCCTCGTATGCGGAAGATTCCCTGACTGCCGGTAAACCAACGGAGGTATACTTTTGCCCTCCGTATCAAGACATGCAAGATCAAGATGTGAACTTGCAAATCTCTTGGGAAACCCCTTGAGAGGTTCCCCAAGAAGTTTCGGAATTTTCTGGATTGAAGAAATACTCCTTCCGGACGGTCAACCGCCTAAAACCACGATGGGAAATTCACGATAATTACCTTGGTAGCGGTAAAATCTCACTAAAAATTAGGATGGTTTCTTTTATGCTAATAACGCGCCCCGACGAGTTTCGTGGTGTTTTGATAGCGGGAGACGGCCGAATCACCGACATTCCTTCGAATTATCCACGTGGCGGGATTTACGTGGAGTTGACCGGCGTCCCGGGAGCACACGAAGTCGGAACGAAGTCAACGAAGGATCTTTTCTTACTCCCTAAGACCTCCCAGACCACCCTGGCTAGTCACCTTTGTCAGAAAAGGTAACCTCCAAAAAGTAAATTTTTACCTCTTTTATTGACTCTAGTTGGCGATAGTTTACGGAGGGATTTTGGCGTTGGAATAGGGGGTAGAAGGACTTCAAGACTAAAAATGGCCTTCTGAAGCCAATGGCACAATCGGTTTTCGATTTGGAGTTAATCTCCAATAGTTAGAGTGTTGGACCAGCGTAAAACCCAAACTACGTGAAAATCCTAAAAGATAAGGATGAAAATCCAAGTTGATAGGGTTACCTAGGTTAAACGAGGGGAGGTGAGGGCCTTGGGAAACCTATAAAAGGGCCCTCATTTCTCTCCAAAACCACCCCCATTCATGTTTTGGATCCGTGGGTCCAACTTATGTTGGATTTTTTGGCAATTTTAGCCAAAGGCACTTCCACGGTGTTTTGAGCACGTGGTGCTCCGTTGTTGTTCTATTTTCAGCTTTTGAAGGTCTTGGGGGTCCTTCTTCCTTTGTGTCTATGAGTTTTGAGTAGTCTTGGGTATTATTTGGCTTATTTTTGAGTCATTTTGGTCACTAACTTGTCAGTTGTAGCACTTTGCTTGAAGCACTAACTTGCTTGGGAGTTCTTTGAGTTTTGTCCTTATCCTAAAGCTTTCCCCGCAGCGCCTTGACTTTGCTGCCCACTGGGAGGTCTTTAGTGTTTAAGGATTGTGTTTTCTAACCCGCGTGTCTAGATTAACCTCCGAGTGTTTCTCTCTCAGTCGGGGAACTCTTTTGCTCTCCCTAAGAACCCTTGGCGTGTGGTCCTCCCCCCGTACGGTGGAGTTGTGGGCCCCCCAGGGTGGTTATGTCCTAATGGATTTCTTCCTCTGTTGAAATTGCTTGTGGTCACGTGGGCCCTCCTTGTTGACGGCGAAGCTTTGACTATTAACCCCCCCTAGTCCTAGAGTGCGTGTTAAAAAAACCCACCATACGGCGAACCTTTGAACCTACGGGTAGGGAGAAATCCTAGAGTTGGTGTCGTGCGCGTAATCTAGGTGTAAGTATCTTTAACCACAAAAACGTGCTAAGATGACACAAGTTATCATCCCAGGAGATTCCAGACGTTGCTTCAAAATTAGTTTCTCGAGACCTCTAAGTTTCCGGACTTTGACCACCTTGAGAGGGGTCCTTTCAACACACAAACACTTTTCCGGAACTACTTCCTTTCTGGATTCTCTTCCGGATCCGGCTCTATCCAATCTTCCGGTTCCGTCTTTTAACAAGTTGGTTTTCAATACCTCTGTTTTACCCTCAGAGGGTTCCTCACTTGCTCTTTCCGAGGGGTAGGGAACTGCACCACTCCGTATCTGACATAAACATAAAACAAAACACAACCCAAGAATAGATCTAGTTGAGTAACAGGGTGGCATCCTCACAACATCCCGGATGGCCTATCCGGAAAGCTGGTCACACAGGGTAGCGTTAGGTCCTCTTTACTACAACGACGGATACCGGACTTCTAGAACTAAGGGAATGACTTCCTAGCTCTCGACCGCTCATGAGGTTGACTAGCCTTCCGGACGGATGGAAATATTCCTCTGGCGGTTGCCTATCTCCGCACGGAACCGCCCCTGCGAATTCCGGACTAGCTTCCGGACCACTCCTTGGTCTCCACCGGATTACCGTACCAGCCTTTTAAAGGCGCCACTTTCTCATTGCGCAAGTCTAAAAACTCATCTGCAAGACACACTTAGCCTAATCCGGCAGTCCACGAATCTGGACTCCTCCCCCTTGCACACTCTCACTTACACATCCACACAAGTGACTATAGACGCGATACGCAAGAGAATAATCCAACGAGTGCTTTCCTGAATGCTTCAAATTAAATGAATAAGGAAAAAGGAATGACAGGCCACAAACCGGCCTGCCCTTAAAAACCCACAAAAAGGCAGCCCAAACGGCCACCAGAAAACCGGCCAACGGCCAACTAAAAAGCAAAAAGGCAACGGCTCTGAAGACCGTTCCGGGAAAACTGCAAAACCGTTTAACTCCTAAAAGTCCGGAACTACTGGACCTACATCCGGAAAATCCGGTTCCGGAACTACCATCCTGGTAAGAATCCTAACTACAATTACTGCTACTGCTACCCTAGATAGTCATTTATTTCTCTTAGCCTTCTTTACCGACGTGCCACCCTAAGCTGGCGATCCACCTGTCTTCTGGGGTGGGGTGTTCTTCGTCTTCGACCTGGTCCGGGGAGGCTGCAACTCTTCCTCCTCCGATTGAGTCGTATCCCCCTCTTCCGATTCCGGGTCCGTCTCGCTCAGTAGCCGTCGTCCCCTTGGTTTCGGAACAGTAAGATCGATGAGCTGGGACGGTGGCGGTGTCTGGAGAAAGGGCTGGAGCATGTGGGTGAAACTCACTGGATCCGTCCGGGCTGGATTCAACACCGTTCCGGGTAAAGCTGATTCCCGGAAAGTAGAACCCACCGGTCTGTCGGGGAACAGATTTGCTACGGACGCAATTCTTCCGACTGGGACGCCTAAGACAACATCTTTTATTGGAGTGGAGGCCGCAAACTGCTTCACCAGCGACCTCCTTTTCTGTGCCGATGCTGTTCCGGCTTGCGACGTTCCGGCGATTGTCTTGCTCTTTGCCGGAGAAGGCTGGTTCTGTGCCCCTCCTTCTTGGAGATCCTGACCTAGGTCAAAAAGGCCTTGATCTAACCCTTCAAGCGGATCCAAGTTTCTCAACAGTTGCCGGACTTCCTTGAGCATTCCCTCAATCCGGACTTCAAAATCCACAAGGATGCTCACCACCTTCGATCCCGCCACGTGACCATCCTTCACCATGTGATTATTCCAGAGTGTAGCTCTGGCAAGAATATCCGCCGGAGTGTCAAACAGACTTCTGACATTCCGGACCAGATCGAGGGCTTCTCCCTCTTTTGTTTCAACGGCCATCCTCTCCTTCTCCGACCACGCAGCTTGTTCTCGAAACCGGTCCCGTTCTTGCTCCAAGGTCAGAATCCGGTCCTCCAGCTGCTTCACCGCTTCCGGATCTGGCCTTTCCGCCAACGCCACCAGGATTTGGGTTTCTTCCTTCACACCCAATTTCTCGCACATTTGCCGGATCAGCGCCGACATCCGCTCATTCTGTGCCCGGGTAGCTAACAGCCATTTGATGGTGGCCTCTAGCTGATCCGTTTCCGGAAGTGGTTCTCGGGGCTTCTCTACCTCCTCGGCTTCTTGCTTCCCCCGCGCACCCCGATCAGTCGATTTTCAGCGCGTCCCTCCAACGTTTGGTGATGCCTGCTCCGGTTCTGGTTCCTCTTCTTCCGGCTCGAGCTCATCCGGTTCATCTTCTGCGGGAAGTCCATACCTCAACAAATTCTCGCCCTTCCGGTATATGGTCATTTTCGGTCCGGCCAGTGCATCCTCGGAGTGATACAGATGAAAAAGATAGGGGCTAATCGGACTTGACTTCTTGTTCGCGATATTGACCGCTAACTTTTCCACTACGGAGTGAATGATCACTCCCCAGCTGACCGGCCTGGGAGCCGGATTCTCTCTATCTCCCAGCGCTCCGAAAATGGTGTTTGCCACGGTCATTGTAATCCGGGTGGGCTTTTTCGGATACAAGATAGGGATGAGGAATGCTAACAACTGCCCATCCCAGGGACTCTTACAATCACTCGCGGTGTTTCCCTCCTTGGAATCCGCATGACTCCGGAATACCTCCACGGCGTAAGTATCCGTCCGGGACGCCATTCCGGAACCCCTGCTGGGCATAAAGTATGCCTTCGCCCACAACTCCGGAGTCCAGGCCCTAGATCGACCCCTAATCGTCAAATCGAACTGATTACCTACTCCGGAAACCAGCTCATCAATCATCTCTTCACTCCGGACGTTCCATGGACGTTTTACCAATCCTAAACACCCCATGATTTTTAGGTCCTCTTCTAACTCTTTCAGGTGCTCCGGATCCGATGGGACAACCGGACGTACGCCCCGGGCTATCACTACCGACCTCCGGGATCGACTCGCTTCCGCCATTTCACCGATTGCTAGGACAATCCGGTGCAATCGGCACCTTCCTCCCTTTCTCTCCCTAACACGCCCTAACTCACCACTCTTTCTCTCTTCTAACGCACTGTGGAAGAACACGGGTAAGAGAGACTGAATGAGGCTGGCGGTGGGGTTTAAGTACCTGTCGGAACCCTAAGTTCCCGCCGCCAAAAACGTTCCCGTAAGTTCCCTAGCCGGAACCTAGGCGGTAGGTCCCTACGATCCGGAACTTTCCGGAACTTTCCGGCTACGGTTTCCGGCAGCCTGCGTAACCTATTTAGAGTTTTATCCTTTCTACCTAGAAACTAATTTCTATTTCTAATATCTAAGTCCTAACTTGGTATTTAAATGCAAAAATTGAAAAAGTTCTGCTACTTTTATCTCCACTAAATTGCTAATTGGGACTTTCCGGATGATACGTACTCCCACAGTTGGTGTTAAACCCAACTCGACAGCGAAGCCTTGATCTCCCCAGAGAACTCGGTTCAATGTTTAGTTTCCAAGAGATTCTTGGAAACCCTCAAAGTTTAGCATCCAAGAACTTAGGAAAACATTATAGGCAAAAATTCATATAGAACTAGGATTAGTTTTGGCTTTCCCTTGGTTTAAGTGGCCTCGGTCATTATTTTTGGCACTTACCAATAGTTCAGAAAAACGTCCAGAGGAAGGGAAAAAACCGGGCCGAGCTAGCCCACAACTAGAACCAGCCCTAGCGAGAGCCAGCCCCAACAAGAGCCAGCCCAAGCGGGAGCTAGCCCAAGCGGAGCCAGCCCAAGCGGAGCAGCAAATACCCGCGATTCGGTACCTGCAGCCCGGTACCCGCAGCTCGATACCCGCAGCCCGGCGCCCGCAGCCCGGTACCCGCAGCCCGGCACCCGCAGCCCGGCATCCGCAGCCCGGTGTCCGCAGCCTGGTTTTCGCAGCCCGGCATCCGCAATCCGGTACCAGCAGCCCAACACTTGCAGCCCGTACCCGCGCCCGATACCCGCAGTCCGTACCCGCGCCCGATACCCGCGCCCGGTCCCGTGCTTGCAGCCGCGCCTCCTGCCAGTTTGTGTTGGTTTTTTTTTCTGTTCCTTTTGATTCTCCTTTTTAAGAAGAAAAAATGGGGAAAAAAGGGATAGACTAAATGGGGAAAGGAAGGGTAGAATGAATGGAAAATTAAGATGGTAGAGGTAGGAAAGAAAAGGGGTAGACCAAATAGGAGATTAGGATAGTAGAAGTGGAAAGCTAGGGTAGTAGAAGTAAAAGGAGGAAAATTAGGAAAAAAGATTTGGGGGTACACCTTGTAGTAGGAATTATCATTAAAAGCACACAAAATCCTGCAAAAGCTCACACAATCACTCCACGCACAACTCACCCAAGCTCTCCACACACCATAACCAAAAACCTTGAGCATCACAAGCAAGGAGGAAGATGAAATAGGAGAGGGGTGTGCTAGTGGATGGATTGGGGGAAATCTCAACTAACCAATTTGGACCACTAAAAGGGCGAGCGTAAAAGTAAAAAAGAGCGTGCCCTTGGACGTAAGAGAAAGATCAACCGCGTAAGCACTTGGAAAGGCCAAGGTGTAAGAGGTGTAAGAACGAAGTCAACACGTAAGAACTTTGGAAGACAAATTGGTTGGTGTAAGAAGGGGTGGAAAGAAGGAGAAGACAGAAATTCCACCGCCTCTACCACTTCGTTTTCAAATCTTCCCCGATTCAAGAATCACTCAAGGAGCCAAGAATCCAAGAGGAAGGGACATGGCTGAGGGGGGGAACCTCGACCGTTTGATCCAAGACCTCCAATATGAGGTGGGCCCCTAAACACCCCACTCTTCCATGTTTAACTCTATTTTCTCAAAATAATTAGAAGGAGGCCGAGAGCTAGGGTAGGCAAGAAGCAAAGTCAGGGTTAAACTAAGTTTAGAACATGTACTAGAAGTTCCCGGGATTCCTAAAAGTCATCATTCATCCAAATCCGAGCTAAAACGAAGGAGTTATGGGCGGATGAAGTTAGGGAGTCGTGTTGGATGAAACTTAGCAAAATTCATCTAAGAAGAACAAGGAATAGTATTTGAAAAGATAAAGTGATTACAAACCCAACTGTGAAATTAGAAGTTAGTTTTGGAATTAGGGCTAGCCGTAATTAGCGGATGAAGTTTGAAGGACCAATTAGCGGTCAAACTTCATCCATGGAAAACTTTCGATAGGAAAATCCAAATCTAATGTGATTAGTCAAAGTAGAAAGCTAAAATCAAGATTTCTTCGGAACAAGTCTTAAGTTCTACGATTAGTACATTGGTGACCACACTTAAAATCCTTAAGTAAGATTAGAAGGCGGATTAGGGGCTTTTAAGATTAAGGTTAGGTTAAGTATGGATTTAGAACATCTTAGAACAAGTTTAGGGTAACCCAAAACTAAACCCAGCTTAAGGAAATACCTAAACCCCAAGCAGTTAAGAAGGGATGAAGTTTGGAACAAGTAATGGATGAACCCTAGAAGATTTCATCCATTTGAGTCAAGACTTGGTAATTAGGTTAACATTAGGGGGTCAGGCCCATAGCCCAAATCCCAAGTCAAATCGAAATCCGGAGTCCATAGAAAAGCATGGATGAAGTTTGAGGGACCGAGTAGCGGTCAAACTTCATCCATCCATAACTCTCTCTAGGAGAGTCCAAATCAAACAAGCTTTATACTTTTAGAAATGGCATGAGGTAGTCTTTCATTTAAGATAGATAAGCTTAGACTAAGATCAACTCTTCTCCTAAACCACCAAGCCCTCTTAGGCTTTGATTCAAACTTAGCAGTTATAGCAATTCCAATTAGGGTTTTGTTTTGTTTCTTCATTACCCAAATTAGCGAGTCTTAGCAGTATAGAAAAGATCCATTTCTTGGAAGGCACAATGGATTGGCGCTAGACACTTATAGATTGAGTCAGAACGGTTATTTACCGAGAGCCTGGTTGTGCTCGCTTCTTTACCAAGGGTGGGTAAACAAGCGCTCACACCACTCTATACCAGAAAGTGGAGAATGTTAAAATCTTGACCTGACCCCGAAATAACAACCACCTCTCTGTATTTTTCCTACTTCTAAAATCCCATAGGGATTTGGAAAATCATGCAATAGTAAACTTTTAGAATCTTCAGTTTTTTTAGGATTTTCTAGGTTTTCAAGCTTTCATTTTTTTTTTTTTTTTTTTGTATTTTTTGGGGTTTTTTCTAGCTCTCCTACTATCCGTCGTGAATAATAAGATGTTAGCTATTAAATTTTTTTGTCCGGAGGGCTAAATAGGCCTTTTACACAATCATCTATAGTATAAGGTTAACCTTAAATTACTAATAATCGTAACCGGTCATGGTTTAGGCGCCCAGAAATCAACAAGACATGGTTTGGAAAAGAGTCTAAGGCAGAGATACCTAGTACCTGGCCGATAGGTGATTGGGCTGTGTGGACGTCGCTTGGTAGCGGTCTTGGGCTCGCTGTCTCTTGGAGACCCCGGGTTGGTTCCTCGTAATAGCAGGGGTTAAAGGGGTGGTAGACTCCAGCAGGACCAGGAGAGACACCAAGGCGTTTGTTGCCACGTTCCGTATGGCGGTGTGGATGAGGGCTGCCCTTCGCTCTTCTGCTGCAACTTGTTCCGGATCGGGTTCGTGAAATTCCCTTGATCTCCTTTCCCCGCAGTTACACATGTCGTTGAGTGTAGTTGGCTTGTTGCCTTTGAGGATGCTTGTCAGGGCGTTGCCCTCTTTGACTTAGTGTAGGGAAGCTAGGGTGGTATCTGCAAGAGAGTGGTCAATCGTACTTCAACCACGACAAGGTCTGGGACCTGAAAATTACGCACAACTCATGTTATAGGTGCACACACATACATCCAGGCCGTCCAATCTACGGCCGATCGACCACAGCTGTGGATCTAAAGTAGAACTAAGCGAGGCTAACTACTTGGTTGGCTCCAATAAGCGTGGTCCAAATTTCTTTGGCCGTAGGTCGCACTTCAAATAAACACGAGGCAGAGGATCCCTCACTAGCCACAATAGTGGACAGATGGTGATCCCAAGAAGCAGCGGAGGTGAAGTATGTCGAATGCTTGATCCGCTCAGGCCGGCTTCTCATTCCTCGGCTAGGATATTCGTAGTGCAGTGGGTGGTAGCGAGGGTGATGAATCAACTCATCCCCTTGAACAGTGAAAATGGCCACCCGAGCATCTTCCGCGTCTTGGCAGGGTTCACAAGTCGCTACGTACTCAGCAATGTGTCGCAGGTGGTAGTAAGCTCCCGCCATGCTAGGCACCAAGGTACTTGATATTCCTTGGCAGCTATCCAACGTTAAGGGATCGAGCCCGGTATGCCAAATCCGGAAATCATCTGGTTGTTGGTAGGGATTCGGTCCCAAACAGTCAAAGTCGTCTTCAAAAGGACCGAAATTGTAGTATTGTCCCGTCCTGTCGCAGGCCGGGTATGGAGGCGCGTGTCGAAGGCCGACGTTAGTCCTTTTAATGAGTGGAGCAAATGTGATGAAGGAATTTAGACGCGCGTCGAAGCACTCTTGCGTAAAAACCTTCTCAAATCGCCACGTAGCTAGCACCACAGCCCAATAAAAACTTAGACACTCGAGTATTTCGTCCTCAGATACTCCAAACCTTCCGGCTTGCACGGCCTCGGCAATGTCTGGGGTATGACGGTTTGGGTTGGCTAGGTACTTCCGGGCCAAGTAGGACCAGAACTCGAACGATATTCCTAACTTGGTTGGGCCAAGTAGGAGGTCTTCCACGGGGAGAATCTTAGGGCCCTCGCCGAAGCCTTTCGATTGAAGGTATCTCTTCCAGGAGCGTGGACAACGGAGTGGAGACCCAAGGACATAGTCTACCATGGATTGGATGCATTCTTCAGGTCCGTAACTCTTCACACGTAATATTTGTTAGTCAAACATGCAATTGTAATCTAATGTCTTCAGCTCCCAGTAGACGCACCAAAATTGTGGGTGCAAGATTACCCACCCTTGGTAATAGAGCAAACACCGACCAGGTTCTATGCCTTTATCCACATTTTTTAATATATGGGGGTGATGTGAGCATGGTCCACTGTGACTTCCAAGCAATGGATCTTTTTTGCTAATGTTTCCTAAGTGTTATGGATGGCAGCGAATAATTAGAATGCATGTAATAACTCACAAGGTAACTGCAATGCTCAGGGATAATGGTAAAATTCTAACTCCCTAACTATCTATCCTATATCGAGGGTAGACTGGGTAATTGGCGTCATTTCTAACGTCCCTAACTACGCAAAAAGGGGAACCCCTATGTTCCTTTCATGAACCTTTAAGGCTCTTTGGGTTTTGAAGATCCCACCTAGAAGTTCTTCTTTTAAAATCTACTCCTAAAGTTTCAACTCTTACTCGAACTTTTAACTTCTAAGTGTACTCTAGGTTTTTAACGTCCCAAACTAATTAGAGAACTTAACTTCAAAATTAAATGCTACCGTTTGACTTTGTTTTAACTTTTGACTCCAAGTTTTTGCTCCTAACCAATTCTAAAATCTACCTTCGAAAATTAACTCTATGTTTTGACTTTAACTTCAAGTTTTCACTTCCCTATATTATTCTAAATTTACCTTCTACGTATACCTCTAGGTTTTTGACTTTTTACTCTAAATTTTTACTTCTCAAATTAATCCCAAATTTTAACCTCTAGGTTTGACTCTACGTTTTTACTTTGACTCTAGATTTTTCCTACTTCCAACTGACTCTGAGATTTACCCTCTAAATCTAACTATAACTTTTCACTTTTCACTTTAGTTTTTTACTCTAACTTTTTACTTCCCCCCTTGACTCTAAAGTTTAACCTTTAAATTTAATCTTAACTTTTGACTTTAGGCTTTTGACTTTCTACTTCCAAATTTAACCCTATCGTTTTAATCCTAGATGAACTCTAAATGTTACTCCAAGTTTTACTTCTAAATTTTACTTCCACAATTTACTCCAAGTTTTGACTTCTAATTTTAACTCTATTTCTAACTCAAAAATCTACTTCCTAAGTTGATTTTTAATTCTACTGTTGACCTCTACTTTCTACTCTAATTTTTGACTCCCTAATCAACTCTAAACTCTTACATGAACCTACCCTAAGATTTGACTTGAGAGTTTAAACCCTTTAAGTTAAAATTCCAAATTAATTCTATTTTTTAACTCCCCAAGGTTAACTCTAGATTTTGACCTTAGAAGTTTAATTTTAAAAAATTAAAATGTAATTTGACTCTAATTCTAACTGCTAATTAATCCCTAATTTTAATCTAAATCCTCTTTCTACCCTAAATTCCTAAGTTCCGTCCATGGTTCTTTTTGGATGAAATTTTATTCAAAATTCCTCCGTCCTACCCCCTACCGCTTAACTTAGCCTAACGTGGTCAGTTTACGGTCGAATCTTAATTATAAGATGTTTTCGGAAACCTCTATTCCTAATCTATAACTTTTTGACTCTAAACTTCTAATTTGCACTAATCTCGGATGCTAATCACGCTCTAAGGGCTGATTAGGAAAATATATGCTAATTAGGGAGAAACATCAAAGATTAAATTAAAAACTCACCTCTTCACTACCGGTGTCGGAAATAACTTTGTCCACGTCCACGTGTACATCCTCATGCTCCATGGTAGTTGTCGCAGCACAGAGTAAGCAAATTCCCTGTTATACTCCCAAAAACCACTCTAAAGCATAACAAAATGACTCTAAAGATCAAACCCACGAGATTCTGTGAAGTGTCTAGCTCTATTCCCAACTTAAGCTCAGCCAGTATCCAATTTCTACTTTCCGGTCCTAGATCTAAAACCGGAAACAACAACACACCAAAAACAACGACCAGACCTCTCTCTACTTCTTCCGGCCTGTCAAGCTATTCGGTCCTGTAAAACTTCCACAACCCAGGATCCTAACACTTCTGATCCTGGAAATCCTCTGGACCGATCCGATCCGGTCCGCTCACACGTACTCTCACTCCACTCCGGTTTAGTTTTGCCTCTGTTTTACCATCAGAGGGTTCGCCGCTTGCTTTTGAGAGTGGCAGGCCCGCCACTCCTTCCGTGACTTATAGTGGCTGAAGACCCACTTCTCTAATCCACTACTTCCTACACTAGCGCGGATCCGGTTTGATCTCTCATAGCCACCCGGACAGCGATCCGGTTTGCAGGTCACACAAAGACCCCCCGTACGATCCTCTCATACTACAACGACCTTGATGCCAAGTTCCCTCCGTGCGAAGTTAGGTGGTTACAAGTGAACTCGTCCGTTCCAACATCAACTAAAGCTCTTTCGTTTACCAACTAGGGCAGCGAGACCTCACGGGAGATCGGACACTCAACCAAGAGTGGATTTCCTATCCAAGAGTTCAAGCGCGACTAAGGACTCCTTCCCTATCCGCCTAGCCTAACAACGGTTTTCTCGCCCGGAATCGTGAACTGTAGAGGTGCTGAGGAACTGAAACCCACTCCCAACGCTTAGAATACCCGCTCACATGCACATAAGAGCAAAACAAACACACCAAGGGGAGAAATCTCTCTAGAATCTGCACGCATCTTCCTAACTTCTCACCAAAACAGCTCTGCCACGCGCGGGAGAGACGTACAACAAGAAATCAATAGAAAATGCACAAAAACTCAAGGGAAAAGACTCGCAGTCTCCTTCGCAGAGACTGACTATATACATTTTAAAACTCAAAAAGTCAACACAAAGCGGCCCGGAAAGTCCGCGCGGAACTTTCGGTTCCCGCCGAGCCGGCTAGACTGGAAAACATCCGATCCAGGCCAGACACATCCGGATCAAATCCGGTCCGGTCCTAACTAACAAATATTTACAACTAAAATCCTAACTATCCTATCATAACCGGATCTGCTCCTTGATCCGTTCCTTCGTCCATGACTTGGTCTTCGCCTTGGTGCACGCTCTGATCTTGATCCTCACCCTGATCTGGGGTCAAATCCATACTTTGATCTTTCCCCGGGTTCAGTGTGGGACTTCTAGGCCGGTCCGTTCCAAGCTGCTCGAAGACGTCCGTCAAATTCCGGTTCCGCTCCCCTGTTCCACGATCTGGGAGGTCCGGTGACAAATCCAAATTGATGGGCTGCGCGAGCTTCCTCCCACTCTTCTTTGACTGGGGAGTCCGATCCTTTCCTTCCGTCTGGATGCCCACGTTCGGAAAAGATCCGGGCATTGAAAGGTCGGACAGATGGGACGACCGTGACAACGTCACTCCGTTCAGCTTCCTGCTGCTCTCCTCCATCCGGTTTGCAGCCTCTCGCGCTTCCATCATGACTAACTCCACCTTCTCAAAGTAGTCCGTCAAAATCCGGACCAACCTGGTTCCAGATATTTTCTTCTCCTTGAGGACTCCCTCGTCAAACAGCTTTGACTTGGTGACGGCCTCTCCGGTTGCTCCGAATGTGGCCTTCACATCCTCCGCTACTTTCCAGGTAGCCTCTGCCATCTCCCGGGTGGTAGCCATGTCCTCCTTGAGGAGCAACATTTCCGTCTTCAACGACTCGTTCTCCTCTTGGAGTCGTCGTATCTCCGCTTCTTGCTTCCGGATCTCATCCGAGCTGGAGATGAAATCTGCAACCACTCCTGCCAGGTTGCTGTCTGCTGCTGGGTTGTTAAAACTGAACGTCCGGGACCAAATCATGTCCAAAATCCGGACGTCGGGACGCAGCGTCCGATCGGACGAGGTGGATAAAACTGCCGTAAAAAAAAATTACCTCAGGTAATTCGGACGCCGCGGTCGGCGGTCGGCGGTCGTCTTGACGACCGCATCGGTCGGCTTTCCGCTGTCGGTCTGACGACTGCCGGTCGGTCAGCTTTCCGCTGTCGGTGAGCCGACCGCGTCGGTCGGCTGCCGGTGTCGGTAATCGGGGTCGGCGTTGAGTCGGTCGGGGCAGTCGGCCGGAGGGGTTTAGGATTTCAGGCTGTCACTTTAACAGGGACGGAAAAAATTTTAGAACATACATGGTACATCAGCTATTGGCCTATTGCAATTGCAGCCACTTGTGGAGTTATTTCATTATTGATGTTCAAGAGGTCATGGGTTCGAAACTTACTTTGTACCTTGTTCTTCATTTTCAATATCCAGCGCTTATAAATAGTTACAGATTTCTATTCTACTTCAAGTTGAAATGGGTTACTATAGAGGTATAAGCGCTTTTAGTCAGGCCTCATTGTTTTTTGACTCATTTTTTCATCTTAATTCAAATATGCCGAAGTCTTTTTGGGAACTTTTAGGAATTTTGATCTACATCAAATAGAAATCCAACATTTTTGTAGGTCACATTCATTCTTTTTGAATTTTAGCTGTATAAATTTAATTTACACATATTAACCCCTGAAGTTTCAAGGCCATTTTTTGGCCAAAAAGCACTCAAAACTGCCATTTTTATAGCAAAGAGTAAAAAAAATTGAAAATTATTTTTTTTATCACATAACCATAGGATCTTATACTTTACTAGTATGGCAATGTGTGGAAAATATTTCAAAAATTTTGACCACACTGATTGCAAGATATCTGCGTTTAAAGTGAAAAAAACAAGTTTTTCAGCACATTGTGGGACGAGATTTTTTGACTTTGAACATTTTTAACTTGAAATTTCTGCACTACAGAGTTTTGAGCTTTAAATCTATATATTTTATAATTGAGTTGAGAGTCTAGCAAAAAAAATCAAATCAAAAAAACTTAATTTTCATTACTAAAAAAATTGTTAAGTAGAAATAGGTACGAGATAGAAGGAAAATCTAAAATATTAATATCTTTTACATAGAATTGAAATGAACTAATCCCAACGGTGAGATTGTTCTAGCAAAAACACTAAATCACGCGGAATTTTTTTTTTTGAAAAATTATAAACATTGCATTCAAAAATGAATCCTACAAGTGTTTTTTTTCAGAAAGATCAGAAGATGCTCTAAGTGCCCGAAAAAATAGATTGTCCATAACTTTCTCATAACAAATCCAAATGGAATGAATCAAAGCTTCAGGGATAGACAAAAATATAATCTATGGGAAAAAAATTTAAAATAAAATAAAATGAAATTTGCAACATTTTTTTTGCTGCCCCCTCTCCCTTGTTTTGAGCTTATTTGGGCGTAACTTTTGTTCCCGGGCACCAATTGAAAAAAAAATTATATTCCCATGAAGCTTATCAGTTTTCCTATCTTCAAAAAAAGTTTCAAAAAATGAGGACAAAAATTCAGCCTGTAGGTACCTGCCCAAAATCCCAAATGTCCGCCAAACGGACAATGGTCCTTTAGGGGTTAAACTAGGACAACTATGAAGGTGAAACTCTTCACTACATACAATTCTTGCAATATATTATGCTTCATTGAAGAAAGAAAACATACAATCAAACTTTATTGAATTATAATCCAACAGTTTGAATATCAAACCATCTTAGTGGTGTTTTGTACATCACTAAGCAAAGTAGACAACTAGTACCACAATATAATGTTCTACCAACCAATTACCATTACGTGCTCTATGTATGAGCATCAAAACATCTAAGCGATTCAAGGCCTTTCAATCTCTAAGGCTTATAATCACTATCCCCTTTTACCTCAGCCCCACTACAATCTCCTCTATTTCTCCATTCCACATCTTCATCGGATGTCACTTCCATGTCGTCAGATGAAGAATACAAAGTTCTCACTCCTCCGTGCTGTACTTGCCTTGATGTAGATAATCTCCTTGGTTGGTCCTTGTTGTTTTCCCTTTTTACTCTTAATATGGCGTTCCTCCTATCTTCATGAAGGAAAGGAATTGTTTTCATTTTCCCCTTCGAAGAAGGAAGACATGCATCAAGGGGAGTTCTACCTACACCTTGTCTCTTGGTTGGGCTCGCTGCAAAAGGCTCCATTTTCCTTTTACTTTTGGATTTTATGGAGTGTTGGGCATCCAATTTCACTGCTCCAGCTCCTCCTTGAATAGTTACCTTCATTGCATTCAAAGACAACGTTGTAGGAGCTGACAATTTTGTCGAGCGCCGTGGTGGTGCATGACCAGATTCTCGAATAAACATTTCTTCCAATGTCTCGTTCATCTCACCATCGGTCGATGGTAAATTGATTGGAGATGAATTGATACAAGGTTGCATTTCTTTTGAAATTCGGACAAGTCGTCTTCCTACACCTGAACTTCCTGAGCCATCCAATGCTACTCTAGGAGTTTCGCGTGCTACAGGAAGAACACCGCTATATCGTGCTCCTCTGCATTCTTCAATGACTTGTTTCTTATCTTCATCATGGTCCAAAGAAATTGGGCTCTCAGACCCATGTATCAAACCTCCATCAACATTTCTTTGGACTTCGCTTGGCTTGTCATTTTCATGACTTCGTTCCCCGCTCTTTTCATTTGCCAATACCACAATGGATTGAACACTTGCACTGCCCACATTCATTCGAACATTCAACTGACATCCTCCTTTGTCAATGTGCTCTTCATTCTCTTGCACTTCTACCATTGTCATGGATGTACACTTTAAACTTTGAAGAACTTCATCCGCTTTTGGAGTGTCATCATTGACATTCCTTGTCCCATTCGCCTCCGGATCTTCTACGTAAGCCGCTTCCCCTTGCGATACGATATTTTGGCTATTCAAAAATCCGGTCCCATCGCAAAATCTAGCTAGGGGAATATTATCTTCATTGTCCATATTGATGTCCTCGTCCGATTCATCGAACTCATAAGCGTCTCGATGATTGACCCCAAAGTCTTCATTACTGCGATTAGAGCTCTGAAGCGGTCCATTGTCATAGTCCTGCATGTCGTCGTTTATGGCATTTTCCTCACTGAATTGTGGCCCATAATCCTCGTCAACTTCCTCGTCTTCCGAGATAAACCCCTCTGAATCTTCTGACTCCACGTTCTCATGGTACCACTTCTTCTCATCATTTTCTTTTGATGCCGTTAAAACTTTCGAATTGCTGTACACATACACCAAATCTGCTGCTCTTTGTAGCTTCAACTTGTTCCGAGATTTGTTGTGGACAAATGAATAGTTACTCCAATTTCGTTTGCATGAAGATGATGATACTGGTTGGGCCAATATCCTCTTTGCAATTGGAGCAATGAGCTTCCCACATGCACCTTCAAAATCCCACCAAGCATGTGCCGACAACATCTGTTCGCCCGGGTCTAACATGTTATGGAACGGAGGGGTTCTATGTCGAAAGGCTACAAATTCCCTCACGACCATTGCGTAATCTTTGGGTTTACAAATTTTCATTATAACTCGCTTGCATGCCTCCGTTGCATCTATGTCGTCAGCTAGTTCTTTATCGTGCAGCAAGTACGGGTTCAGAAGAGCTCCTGCATAGTGTAGATCTGTCTCCCCCATTTTTCGTCGGTTCACAAATGAGGCCTGCAGTCGTTCTGCTCGATTTGCGGACAAAGAAAATGGCTCTTTCTCCAAGTCCATCACATGTTTCTCTAAACCCTTCATAATATGCAATACCTTTCCCATGCATGGTGTCTTCGCATCCAAGTCGCGTAGAGCAAATACAATTGGACCCACTACATCTCGGATATTGATACAACGATTCCAGAAATGCGAATCGAGAACAAATTTCTTGACATCTCAAGACTCAGACTGGGGTTGTGTTTTCCAATTGTCCTTTAGCTTCCGCACATACTCCACCCACTGCGGATCCAGCACACTTTGTTGTAATGCTGCTTTGACCTTCAACAAACGGTGAATCATAATAAAATTCGAGGCAAACCTCGTTTTGGCCGGCAACAACAAGCTATATTTTGTCTCGTGCTTTCGAAATATAGCAAGCGGCATCTGCCTACTCTTGAAGAATTTTACAATGGCATGGGCTTTCTTCAGATACTCATCAATCCATTTTTCCTTCCCCCAATCTTTCAACAACAAATTCAAGGCATGCACCACGCATCCTTGAGAATAAATGTGTGGATACTTACTGGATACCAAATTCCATGCCGCTTGATTTACCGGAGCATTATCAGCACTGATTTGTACCACATTGGTGGGACCCACGTGCTCTATAAACTTTTCCAAGACAGATGCCATATACTCTGCGTTTTTTTCCATCCCGCTTGTATCTACCGATCCAACAAATTCCTCTCCGGCAGAAGATACGAGCATGGCATTTATCAATGGGCGGTTTGTAATCGAGCTCCATCCATCAATAGACAATGTTGCTCCAAACTTCCTTATGCTATCTTCGGTTCTCCTCAGGAGCTTTGCCTGAAGGTCCGTCTTTGCTTCGTCAAGCAATTTGCATCGTAGATCATGATATGATGGTGGTGTGTACGGCCTATTCCACTCTACCGTGAGTTTTACTGCTTCTTTAAAGGCTGGATTTCGGGCTACAGCAAATGGTATATTTGCCGCATAAAAAAAATTGGCCCACATTGCATTCAATTTGCGTTTGTGTGCTTCTTCAAATCCATCTATTAGCCTGCTCTGTTTGTACGGCCTACTGCTGGATGCCCTGGGAGTTCCACATTCACCAGATGTTTCAGTAATTCGATTCCCTTCCGAACCCACACGAAGAATTTCTTGCGGTATTGTGCATGAATCTTCCTGTGTAGAACGTGATCTGTCCCTGCCATTGGAGAGGTCACTCCCGTCCGTGGGCATGTTGTTTCTATCCACATTGTCTACACCCGATCTCCGTGGGAATTTCCCTTCACAACGACGAAATAGACCTCGAATCTCTGATGTCAATTTTGGACAAAGGCCAACTCCGGTATCACAAGCACCAGATGCGCCTTCATATCCTAGATGGCTCAACATTCACGCGGGCTTTTTAGCAAACAACAAGTTGCAAGCCTTGCACTGCACTTTACTCGATGGCACGAGGCCATACCAAGGAGAGAAGTCCTTGCTCATAGTGACAAGTTTGAATTCCTTATAATTGAACCAATTCAAAATCACAAAGTGCACACACAATGTCAGAATCTCAACAGTGTCCAAAATCAGTTTAGCATGATGTGTACAAAGCCTTGAAAATCAAGGCCCCCCGTCCACTGAACTATGCATTACCGAGCAAGGGACACAAAAAATTGCAGCTCCTAGCTGTCGGAAATCTCAGCGTTCAGTTTCTCAGGAGTGCTTCTAAAAACTTTCTTCCTTGCACTTATACTCCTGAACTGCTGCCGATCGTTGGAGAGGAAATCTGCTCGCTTTCAACGGTCAGTCAGTTTCTGCCGTCCGATTTCCGATCAAGGCGGTTGGCGAAGTCGGGGCGGTCGGCCGGAACCGCCGGTCGAGAAAGTCGGGGCGGTCGGCCGGAACCGCCGGTCGGGAAAGTCGGGGCGGTCGGCCGTTCGGAGCGGTCGGCCGGAACCACCGGTCGGGATAGTCGGGGCGGTCGGCCATTAGGGGCGGTCGGGGAAGTCGGGGCGGTCGGCCAATCGCGGCGGTCGGGGAAGTCAGGGCGGTCGGCCATTCGGGGCGGTCGGCGGAGCTGGGCAATTGCCAGGAGGAATTCGGCGTCCACCCATCACTTTAATATGAAGGATAACGGATTCAGAACATAGAGGATTTAATAGACGATTGACCCGCCATTGCAATTGGGGGCACTTACAGGTTTGTTTCATTATTGCTCATGACGAGGTCACGAGTTCGAATCCTACTCTATCCGGCGCTTATAAATAGTTCTAAACTTCTATTCCACTTCAAGTTGAAATGGGGTACTATAGAGGTTTAGAGCTATTTATGAGTGCTTTTAACTAGGCCTCAATGTTTTTTTTTATCATATTTTCAATTTAATCCACAAATGCCAAAGTCTTTTTCAGATCTTCTAAAAATTTTGCTCTACATTGAACAGAAACTCAATATTTTTTTGAAGTGAACTTCATTTTCTTTGAACTTTAACCTTTAAAGGTTTTTTACTATGTTTTCACCATAATTGTTTGAAAAATGCCATCTCCAGTACAAGTAGCAAATTCTGGGAAAAAAAATTCCACCATACATATAACCGGAGTATCTCATAGTAAATTATTCAAACAAATTCTGGAAAGACTTTTTCAAATTTTCACCATGTACATTGCAAGATAATAGCTTCTGAATCAACAAACACGCTTTATTGGGCCCTGCGAAAATCAAGGCACCTACACTTCACAAAGTCACATTATATAATAAAATGACAAAACCGATTGTAAATCTTTCGGTTCTTTTTCCTAAAGAAGTTGGCCACGTGCTTGAAAATTTTTAAGTTCATTTGAAATTGTACAATTGTTAGAAAAAATATAGTAGGTAGAAAGAAGTGGAGAATGAATCAAATCATTAAATTGTTACGAATTTTATTATAGAATTGGAAAGTGCCAATTCAAACGGTTGTAGTGTTAAAATAAATAATTTGCATCCAATGTTTTCTTTTCTTCCAACAATATTGAAATTTAAATTAAATAAATGACTTCAAAGCTTTTTTTACAGTAGGGATTCTATAACTACCTTCAAACTAAGAATCCTTATAAATTTTGATTCACTCATTTGAAATTCTAGCGAAATTAGATAAATATGTATTCTAATAACACCAACTCTAATGAACACATATGGAAACAAAGTGATAACAAAAGTATTTCCACAAATGAAGTTCACTATCATCGAAGCAAAATGAAAAAAGACTAAAAGTTTGAATCTATTATCATTCAGGACCTGAACGTTGAAGACCTTATGGATTAAAGGACCTACTGCGAACAAAATTCATGACAATAAAATTTTTCTATTCAAAGATTATATAATCATGATTCATGAAGGTGTTTTAAGTGCAAAAATGACTTCAAAAGTTGAAGTCTTCCGAGCCTCTTTTCCCTTTCCAAATCTATGAAGTTAGTAAGCAAAAACATTAAGGTTTAGGGGTTTATCACATGCACAATCTCAATCAGTTCACGGCTTCTTAAATTGTACTCTACATTTCTCTAAATGAATTTTTAATGTGCTTTTGCTTCCAACGTCTACTGTTTCGAGCGCTCATTTTGAAGAACATTGAATAATAAGGAAAATCAAGATTGAAACTGGTACCCTTGTACAAAATCATTTATAGCAAAATCATAGTCGATCATTCCAAAATGGTTTTTTTGGCCATAAAATTAGACTTCATACGGTATTTCTTTGGCATGTTCATTGTTAATTAGAGCGACTTTGTTATTTTTTTTAAAAATTCAAAGTTTTGTCCCCACCCAAATTTGAAGCCAAGGGCATTTATGGTTCTATGAATTAGAGTCGCAAA
This sequence comes from Pseudisothecium myosuroides, assembly GCA_951799445.1. Taxonomy (NCBI): domain Eukaryota; kingdom Viridiplantae; phylum Streptophyta; class Bryopsida; order Hypnales; family Lembophyllaceae; genus Pseudisothecium; species Pseudisothecium myosuroides. The sequence continues at coordinate 29,281,404 of OX637292.1, read as the reverse complement.
AAATGAATGAACTTCTCCGTTCCATATGCAAGGAATAATAGACATTGACAAATCATAAACACAACATTATTTTGCAATGTAATCACGCAGAACATATATTTTACAAAATTGTCTGAAGGTGCATTCAAAAGTACCATAAAGTCATAGCAAAATCAAAACATATTTGTATTGCATATATATTTGCATTTTATAAGCAGCTCATAACATACCAAGAGTACTATGAAATATTGAAAGTCAATCCCCAATTCCTCATGACATCCAAACGACACTCTCTAGTCCATATACTTCTACTTTAAAAAAACCAAAGTCCAACTACATCACTCTTCAGCACCTGCCACTACCTTCTCCCAAAACAGGAGATGTCCCTTCTCCAGCCAAGAGTCTTCTAGCAGCTTGTCGAGTTTGGCGTTGTTGACTTACTCGAACAATGCGCCCTCCGGATTGCACTTCTTCATCAACCTTGGAAAACAACCGCTTTGATTCCGGAGAGTGGTCATCCTCATCTTGAACCCTACGTTTCCTCTTCCTCGCGGGAGTCAAATCTACTTCGCCGGCGCTCAGAGCTCTCAAAGCAACATCCACTCGATCTACCATCGCGTTCACTGCCACATCATCGTCTTCGGATTGCAAATTGTTCGGTCGATCTCCTTGCAACAAGAATGCCCTCCATTGAATTATAATGTCGGACATCCTCCTGTCGAATGCCCCTGCCACATCTACTAATGCATGCTCTGTACTTGTTGCTGCATCTACTTGGACAAGAGCGCAAACTTTTGCAGCCTCTTCCAACTTGGACAAGAAGAAGGCCCTGCCAATCAAAGTGTGGTTATACGCGCCGTACTGCTCCTTAAACTCTTTCGGACCCTCCACCTCCACCCAATTGCCATCTGGCCCTTTTTTCACCTCCTTTTCAAGAAATCGGAAGAATTTCTGGTGCTGCAAGCTCCAATGCCCCCCCATGTTGCGACAAAATAATTCACGACCCTCTTCATTTTCAATAACTCATGCTCGCAGCTCCACCTCTCTGTTCATAGTCATCCACATGAGATCATCTACCGGTTCTTGGGACTCCTCGTAAAGTCTATGTTTTCGCTCATTTGCATCCCATGTCAGAGGTTTTCCCCAATGCAAGTAATTCGAAAACTTGTATGGTCCTTGGTCCAATGGAAGGTTCCAACGATTGTATTCGTGGCCAGGGGGCATCACTTCCAAAATCCCAAGCATTTCATAGAACCTAGGACTCAAAGGAGAGCGACACTCCGCACAAACTGAACGAATGAGCGATGCTCTAACCATGCATGTTACATGGAAAGTGTGACGACATTGGCCCATAGTTAGAGCTCCTTCAGGACCAAAGGGGCCTTGACAAACACTACAATGACCCTCCAAGATGCCCGTAGCCGGATCACAAGCGTGCACTACAACCTTCTCATGCTTCTTGATGTGTGCTGAAAGTGTATTGTAAGGCACCCATCCTTCCTCTGCTTCGAAGGTCCAATTCACATTCTTAATTGGTGATTCCTTTTTCGTGTGATTCAAGCGTTCAAACATGACATCCATGTCTCCCCAACATGTAATTTCGGTATACCCCCTAATTCCTTAATGGAACGCATTTTGGAACCTCTTTAAAGAGGTCTCAATGGCACTACAATCTTCAGCCGACTTCATTGCCAATTTTTGAAGCCCTTGCATTGCTCGGGATACCACGAAGGGCCTGTCTTGGAGAATCTGCATCCGTGCCAACCACCGATACTCCAATCCGTACCCGGGCATATAGTGACGCAAGTCCATTGTCTGTTTCATTTGTTCCAAGTCCGACTGAAGAAGGGCTTTTTCTCGAATTGTTTCATTCAATTTTTGTTTTAGCTCTTCAAACTCCTGACCTTCAGTTTGCATGGAAGCATCCACCAGTGTCGGGGTAGGGTTATTGGTGGAGGGTCGTACCCGCACTTCCCATCTACGGGTTTCCTCCTCGTCATCCAAATGCACAACTTCGGTCTCCTGCACTGCTTGAACTTTATCGAAAGGAAGAGAGAGTTTATCCTCACTTTCTTGACTTGGCTCCACAGACGGGGGTTTCACATTGTCTGTGATGGATACCCCTTCATGCATGCGATTGAATTTAATGAGTTCTGTTTCTAATCTTTCATTCTCATCCACACGGACAAGCATTAATGAATTCCTGCGCTTTTCTGCCTCCACAAGCTTTTTCTCCATCTGCACTTGTCGGGCCAAGTCCATGCACTTTGCTTTCAACTTCATGTTTTCTAACTCCAAGAGAAGCACCTCGCTTGCTTTGCCTACATTGTCGTTGAGAAGTGGTACCATGGACTTTGTGAAATCCAAGAAAGACAAGGCACCAGTCATCAATTCTGGAGAGACTCTAGAAAATTCTTGCGCCATCTCGATAATCCTTGGCGTAATTTGAGCTACAAGTCGAGCTGAAGAAGTTAGCAAGAAAGCAGTTTCCACAACCGATGGCTTGATAGCTCCCCATAAATGCACTCCAGAGCTGCTGGCCTTGTGGTTGGGGTCATTTTTCTGAAGCTCTTCTTGATGCTTCTTCCACCGATTGTCGCAGTCTAGCAGGAATTCCACTTCCTTGGTAGTTTGCATTAGACCAAGGTTCTCCACTGGGTCATCCCCTGGTGGTGACAAATGTGGATGCTTGCTTTCAGGCTCTATCCCATCAATAAAAAGGTTCATGGCATCGTCCTAGGGTTCTTTTCCGTGTCTTCGTGTCGGTTGTACTTCCATTTCTGGACTTAGGATTGGACTTGACGGTAAAGACGAAGGCGGAAGAGGTGTGTACATCAAGGGCTGTAGAGCATTGCTCTCTAGAAGACTATCAATTCTAGCATTGGCCCTTGCAACTTCTTTGTCGCCAACCTCCTTTCGTGGCAAAATAGGTGCCCCATTTCCTATCGCGGGGCTGCGTTTGTTTGGAGCAGTCTCTCGACCTAACACAGTACTCAAAATCGGTTTGGAAGTCAAACACATTTGAGGAGTCAGAAACACCTGTCTCTTTGCGCCTCCCGAAGCGGCATTGCTCACTTTCACTGGGGGAGTTGGTAAGACTTCTTCTATTGTACCTCCCGCGAGGGCATTGTCAACTTCCGCAAGGGCATGCAATGAACCCAACTGTGCTGCATCACTTGTCCCCTCCCCAACCTCCGTTGTATGCGTTGTAGTAATTTGTAATGCTTCTTTGGGTTTTGCCTGAGGCCTGGGGGGACAATGGGGAATATCTTTCTGGTTTCTTCCAATCAGAAGTGGACACTGTGCTGTTGTCGGAAACGTACTCCAATCCACTTTGCGGCCCAGTATGAGTTCCGCATAAACCATAGATGCCAAGGTATAATTGATGTACCCCTTACTCATTCCCTTGTCTCCAAAAAGCGCCCGCCAGACCTCCTTCGATCGACAAACAAATTGCGAGTTTTGGCAACTTCCTGGTTTGCAACCGAAAGCCCGTGTATGGACCGAGTGAAAATCTCGAGGCCACAACTTGCCAATGTGGTACATTTTAACATACTGCTTGCACATTTTGGAGGTCCAATACTCTGCTCCCTCTTCCTTCCATCCGCTTTCGGCTTTGATGTCAGGATTATCTAAAATCTCATAATGAAGCTCATGTTTGGCTCCCTTCTGTTTAATCCTTTTCGTGTTATCACCACCTGAAGTCATCCCATCGGTAGTCGCATCACCTTCACCAGTCATGATTGGCAATTTGAAATTGCCTTCACCTCCAATTCAAGAAATACTCCGCAAGTGACGTCCAATGTATATGCACAAGTAAAAATGTCAAAAAGTTCCCGTATCAAAAGCTCAATGACTTCAACTCTCCACCATGTAGGAGCAACTGGCGCATAAAGCAACAGAGATCAGCCGACTTGGCGCCAAAGGGGAGTTGAAGTGAGGAGGTCCAAGGAGGCCGTCCGCTCTTATAGCCGACCGACCCCAGACCTAAGCCGCGTCCGCCACCGGACCAGCCCCGAACCTCGCGGACCTGCCCCGGACGAACGCGTTCCGCCTCCGCGGCGGTCGCCGAAGCCGCAGTCCGCCCCGAACCTCTGCCGACCGCGCACCGACCGACCCCAGCGACCGCTCCAAACTGACCGACCGCCCGAACCAACATACGAAGCCATCCGAACCAAACACGGCCGTTTTAGGGTAGGCCGACCGCTTCGGACGGCCGTTTTAGGGTAGGCCGACCGCTTCGGACGGCCGTTTTAGGGGCGGCCGACCGCTTCGGACGGCCGTTTCAGGGTACGCCGACCGATTCGGACGGCCGTTTTAAGTTACGCCGACCGATTCGGACGACCGTTTTAAGTTACGCCGACCGATTCGGACGGCCAACCTGGACGACCGCCAGGGTTGACGAAAATTGTTCACCGCTGCAGAAGACCGACTGTCTGGAACCTCGGATTCCGCATTCTGCACTAAAATGGTTTGATTCGCTTTTACATTGGATGCATCCTTCTAGAAGCATCCAATGTAGAAGTCATGTAGAAGTAATAATGTGTATTGTGATTGAATTTCTTTTTTCATGTTTTAAGGCTCTTGTCTAAGTAGTATTTCCTAAACCCTATACCCTAAACCCTAAACCCTAAACCCTAATCAGAAATCGTATGCTACAAATCCTAAATTCAAAACACTGCAATGTGATATAATCAAATGATTCTTCAGTTTTTATTTTGGATCCAATGGAAGGACCAATTGTATTAATCCCTAGAGGAGTAAGGTAATATTCCTATCAAAAAACAACTAAAAATTTTCAGTGCTATTTCAAAGAGTAAAGAACCATCAAACCTTTCTTTTGGGGAATATCAAACTATAAGATCTTATTCTTAACTAGTATATGGATACGTAAAAGAAAGCTTCAAAAACTAAACTGTGTATAGTATAAAATATATGAATTTAGAAGGAAGAAAATTAGTTTAGTGGCACCTTGCTTGACTATAGTTTTTGGCTTTGAATCTTTGTAGTTCAAGTTTTTAACACTAATGATTTTGATTATCCACTTATCTACGTAAAGTAGTTGAATTCATAATGTACCCAAAAAATTTAGGAAAAAAACCACTTGATTTTCACTCATTATAAAATTGTCAAGTAGAATTGGATGGAAGATGGAAGAAAAAACGAAACTGGTAATAACTTTTAGATGGAATTGGATCACAATAATCTCAACAGTGAGATTCTTGTAGCTAGGAAATCTAAGAGACTAAGATTGTCCAACAATTTCCTTGGTAAAATTCTAAAAATAACATCCAATAGTGAATCATTCAAATTTTTTTTTCCTTGAGATTCTTAAATTGTCCGAAAAAATCAGATTCTGAAGAACTTTTTCATTATTAATCCAAAATTTCAAATTGAAGGGAACAAAGCTTCACATGTAGACAAAAATGTAATCTTTGAGAAAAACATTCGAAGAAAAAATTACTTTGATTTTCTCTTATTTTATTTTTTTTACTTCTCTCATTGCACTTCGATTAGGATTCAAACTATCAATTATATTCAATTTTTGGGGCAATTTCACAAGTGCACTTGACGTGTACTTCTTATAGTCTTTAGATATAGGGTGAAAGGTTTATCTCTCAACTAAAAGGGCACCATTACTTTTCTCATTTCATTTGAATCAGAAACTCCCCCAAAATTGGCAACCAAAAATATATTTTACAAATGAAGAGCAAACAACTTTGCTTAATAAACCTCAAGCACACATAAAACACACATTGGAAAACCATATCTGAAAAAATTGAATCAGCAGTTCTTTGTTTTCAAATGAAACAAAAACACTAAAGACACGTAGATAGACCTGAAGCACACCTCAATCACAACTGAACCTCAATTTTACTATTTTAGAAATTCATGATCTCCTTTATTCAAAAAAATAGTTTATTAAGAGTTCATATTGAATGCATTTCAAATTAGGAGAGAATTTTTCAAATGAACTTAAAGTTTACATGCATGGCACCTTATTTTCCACCCCTTCAATCATAAATTCAAATAACTATACTTTTTGTTCTTCATAAATTCAAGAAATTTTAAGAATGTGCTTGAAAGTTGCTTGAAGAATTGAAATAAACCTTAAGCATGGTAGGAGCACACTTTAAGCACTATATTACTACATCTGAATTTCTAAACCAGAAGAAATTCAAATTTTTATTCTTTTAATATGAAGAAATCTAAGTAGTAGGAATTTGCTTGAGGTGAACTGATGGTGGACCTCAAACGCAACTCAAGCAATTTCATTTATACTGTAAATTTTGAAATTTTGAAAAGAAGATTCTATTATCTTCAAATTTATTTAATTTGAAATGAATGGAAATAGTGAAAATGTATACTAGATGTGCTTGAGGTGTACTTCAAGCATAATTTAAGCATTTGGTATTTTGATGAGTTGATATTGAATTATTCAATAAGAGATTTAAATTAAAATCATTTTTAGGATCCACAGTACTTTGAACAGTAAAAACGTGCTTCAACCTTTAGGTGAGCTTGAAGTACACATGAAATACACCTTACGCTTTTTTTATTTATTTTTTGAAATTCGATCTTTTTATTGTAAAAGATTTCAATTTAAAGTTGTCTTTATAATCCAACATAATTTGACCCCTTAGTTTTTTTGACTAAGTTTTCACCAAAACTGCTCCAAAACTGCCATTTCTGGTACAAGTAATAAATTTTGAAATAAAAATATTTTTGGACACATATAACGTTGGATTTTGTAGTAAATTAATTTGAGAAGATGTGGAAAAAATATCAGAATTTTCCACGATGTCGATTGCAAGATAATAGGATTAATAGCGTTTGAACTTTGGAATGACAAAAATGCTTTTTTGGTCCCTGCCCTAAACCAGGCACCTGCATTTCACAAGGTCACATTTATATGAAAAGATGTCCAAAATGGTAGTTACTCTTTGGATTCTTTTCCTTAGACAAGTTGGCCACATGCTTCAAAATTTTTAGATCATTTGGAATTGTACAATGTACAGGAAAAAAATTGTAAGTTGAAAGAAGTAGAGAATGATTCAAATGTTCACTAAATTGTTACAAATTTAATTATCAAATTGAAAAATGCCAATCCAAAGCGGTTGTAATATTAAAGTAAATAATGTACATCCAATGTTTTAATTTTATTTTTGAAGTTATTCAAAATTGAGTTAAATAAATGACTTCAAAGTTTTCTTTAGACTAATGATTCCATAAGTACCCTTAAAGTAAGAATCCTCATAATTTTTTCTTCATTTATTGGAATTGAATGATTCAAAGCTTCCCGCGTACATATACATCTGAAGAACCAATTTCTAATTTCTATTTTTTTTAAAAGTGATTTTTAAAGAAGTTTATTGGCTGCCCGAGCTGCCCAAAGATCAAACAGAACTACCTATCATGCAGTAACTTTTTAACCTTGTTGTCAAACGCTATAAAAATCGTTGGGCCTTAAAGATACTCCTTCGACACATCTTGTATTAAAATTTTAAAGAAAAAAAATAAAAATTGCGTTTGTACGGAGCTGTCCAAAATCGCTATGTTGCCAACAAATGGTGTTTGTTGCTTTAGTGGTTAAACGATACAAATGTGCTTGAGGTGTGTTTCACGTCTATCTGAAGCACACGCCATTATTTTTTTTTTCCCTAGTACATTTGATTTTTTTTTTGACTTCTTTATAATGCACTGAAAATGAAGGAAGTATTTTGCCCGTTCGACCTTAGGTCTATAAGTCTATTTAAGCACACTTCAAACTTTTCATGATTTCGATTGGCATTTATATGAAAAGAATTGAATTCAACAAAATATATAAATTATTCGAGGTATCTTGACAAGATGGAATTTGCTTGAAATATGCTTCAACTAGAACTCAGGCATACTTCAATCACTTTTACTTATGCTTTTCATTTTGGAAATTAGCATTTCATTTTAAAATTCATCATCATTTCAAAGCAATGCAAATAGAAGAGATGATTTGTAGATGTGCGTGACGTCTATTGTTAGCGCACTTTGAGAACCTTATGATTTCATTTAGTACACTTAGTAGAAGGTTTCAATTTGAAATTATTTTTATGATCCAACCGACCAACCATAAGATAATAGTGGAAATATACTTCAATTTTGCTTCAAGGTTACTTCATGCAAAAGCAAAGTATTTTTAATCCAAGTTAAATTTTTCATAGCTTCTTATTCCAAGGCAATTTCATTAGACAAAGTCACGAAGTGCGCTTCAAGTGTGCTTTATGTGTTCTTGACGTGAACCTCAAGCATACCTTAAACCCACCCAAACATTTGTAGTCCAATTTTGAAATTTCAAAGAACGTTTTTATTTTTGAGGTGATTATTTTTTAAAAGCAATAATAATTGTATAAGTGTGCTTGAGGTGTGCTTCATGTTTACTTGAGGCACATCTGAAGCACACAATCATTTGATATCGAATGAGGAACTTAAAGAACTCGTTTGAACTTTGAGTTAGTGACTTATTTCTGGTCCACGTGAACTTCATGAGTCCATATGTGGTGCATTTTCGCTTCAGGTTTATTCTCTGGACCGATGTGCCAAGCGACCGACCGATTTCCCGACCTCTGTCCAGACCGCTCGGACGACCGCTTTAAAAGCCGCTCTAAAAGCCGACCGAAATCGTGACCGACCGAAAACCCCACTGATCGACCGAGAAGCCGACCGAAAAGCTGACCAACTGAAATGCCGACCGAAAACCGGAGACCGAAAACCTGACCGACCGAAAACCCGACCGAAAACCCGACCGAAAACCTGACCGACCGAAAACCCGACCGAAAACCCGACCGACCGAAATCCCGACCGAAAACCTAACCGACCGAAAACCAGACCAAGAACCCGACCAATAACCAGGCCAACCAAAAACCCGACCGATATCCTGGCCGAAAACGTGACCGACCGAAAACCCGACCGAAAACGCGACCGATAACCGGACCGACCGAAAACCCGACCGAACGATCGGACGACCGACTCCGTCCACGCCGTCCGCCTTTTTCGTCCGCTCCTTTGTCGGTGGCCGTGCGATCAGCAGACCGACAGATGAGAACCGCAGGATCTTGGAGTCGGTCAGCCTGCCGTCCGATTCGGACGTACGCGACCGCCTCGGCTGCTCCGCCGACCGAACGCATAAATAGCGGAGCGGAACCTCATTTCTTCACAGTTCCTTCCCGACCGGAGTGGGCAGATCCAGCGCCTTTGGGTATCTGCGCGCCCCTTCCGGCTTGGTGTGTGAGGGACTGGGCTGGGACACTGAAGTGCTTTCAGTACTTCAGTGCTAGTTATGTGTTGCGGTTGAGTGACTATTGTACCGTTTCAGTTAATAATTCACTCACTAAAATTCTCGAGTATTTGGACCATGCGTTGCACAATCGAAATTGAAATTTACGATTTGTTGTTTTCAATTTTCAAAAGATCATCATGTCACACGGAACACCAAGGGGCAAAGGCAAGAAGGCCAAAAGGGGAATATCGCAGGACATAAATTGGGATGATTGGGCTAACCCATTTTGTGTAGCTGAGCCTGGATGGGATGATGAGGAGGAGAAATTGTGGACCTCCACAATGTGCAAAAAGTACGTGAAAATGACACACGTCTCCAAACTCTGGTCACGTGAACGCACGCTTTATCAACATCCCCGTTGGGAAGGTCAAATCAGCACATGTAAGAGCAAGCACTTTGTGCAACGGTACAAGGAAATCCAAAAAGCAGCAGGTTTACCAAACAACAAACCAAATATAATGTTGTATGGTGTCATGGCCATGATTTGGGTAGAGATTGTACTCCACAAAGAAGTGGATTGGCGCACTATTCCGGGTAAAGATGTGCACAAATTGAATCGCAGCGCCCACGTGATTGATTCGAACTGGGAAGGTCCGAGCGATTGTATGTACGAGTGGTCTAATCGAGGATTTGGCCATCTTCCCACAGTTGTGTTGCCGGATGCAGAGGATGAACTCGATGACGAAGATGATGATGCTCCTGCACCCGTAACATTTGGAAGAAGACACGAACGCCAAGAAGAACGAGACAACATACAATACGAACAAGAAATGCATGAGGCAATGCGAAGAAACCTAGAAGATCATGGTCGACAGCCTGGGCACGATAGGTCATACGGACATGACCGTGGTGCATATGGCCCACCACAAGGCGGAAGTCATTCTCAATATGCTAATGATCCCCGAGGTGAATCTCAAGGCAGAGAAAGAACCCATGGAATCGTACAATATGGTGGTTCCAGCGAAGGAGGCTCACAATACTACGGTGGAACCACTGGAGGTGGGTCATATGAACATCACGGGAGCTCCTATTATAGTCGTCCAAACGAAGATCGCTCTGACCACAACGTTTCAGCTCCTCTACCAACTTTTGGAGGTCCTGGCTACGACAATTATAGACAAACAGGTGCATCAAGTGGACGTGGAGACATCTATGGTGGAGGTCCATATCTTGGGATTTATGGGTCTGCTTCTACTGGGCCAAGTCAGAGAGATGACACCGATTCAGATTCCGAGGAGGAATAGTGTGTATTGTTGTAACGACTTTCTTTTAGAATACGATCATGTATATTGTTAAATGTACATGCAATGTTTTTTCATGCCAAGCGTAGTACAATGATCTTGTTGAATTGTAGTACTGTATTTCGCACTATAGATAGAATGGCCTTTTTTGAGAATATGTGAGACATTGGTAGGTATTTGAGATTACCATTATTGAATACCATTTTCTGTGTAACCAGTTTTTTTTATTAATATAAATATTGTACCGGATCGCTTTCTCCCATCATCTCATGTTCAAGTCAATATAGACTCTCCAATGAAAAGCATAGTCCAAATATACAACAAAAACATTGAATTGCTTTTAAACCTTGAAATCCTAAGTCTATCATTTTTTCAAAAAGCTATAGAAAATTAGAAATTGTCACCTTGGCTGCATTTGTCTTCAGTTAGTTGGGTGTTGTATGTGAATGTACAAAGTTGGATTGCATGAAAGGAAGGTGTAAACATTTGAAGTTGGAGAAATTGGGTGTTTTCAACCCTTGAAGTTCAAAGGTCATTTTTTGGTTTACAAACACCCAAAGCTGCCATTTTTGCTGCATTCACCCATGAACCCTTTTCTTTTTTTTTTTCCAATCTAAGCATACGATCTTGTACTTCACTTATTGTAGATGATGTTGTCAAAATTTCATGAAGTTTCACTGTATAGGTTGAGGTTATTAGCATTCGAAGTCGAAAAAGATTTTTTTTTTGAATACTGGCTTTCAGTTTTTGGTGAATTTGATCGCTAGTTGTGGAATATTTTTGAAATACAAACATTGAATTTAAGGTTTTATGTGTTGGAGACGTAAGTTGAAAGTCTATATTTTTCTTAAAAAAGGAACATTTTATTTTCATTATTTTAAGAATTATTAAATAGAACTATAGAAGTACGTCGAAGACAAGAAAAAAAAAATTGTTAGTAGATCTTACATAGGGTTGAAGTATAATGATCCCATTGGTGAGATTATTTAAGCTAGAAAACACAACATTTTGAAAAAAAAAATTTGAAAAATTGTGGGAATTGCATTGATAAAAGAGTTCTACACTTCTACAAGTCATTTTCCTAAGAAGATGCTCAAATTCCCTGAAAAGCAAAGTTCTCCATAACTTTTCCATTATTAATCCAAACAGAATGAATGGAAGGTTCGCATATAGAGAGAATTATAAAAATTTTGAAGAAAAGGAAAAAAAATCATTTTGTCTATTTGCCAAATAATTTGTGCTTCCCGTCAAGTTCAATTTCAGAGTTTTTTTGGTGTAACTTCTACTCCCAGGCACCAATTGAAATAAAAACATATTATGACAAAGCTAATCAACTTTCCTATGAAATAGGAAAGTTTCAGAACGTTTTATTACAAATTGAGGTTAGAGGTAACCGCTCAAAATTCCCTTTGTCTTGGAACGGGACAATGGAAGTTCTGGGGTTCAACATTGGATGTACATTTTGGGCTCCATCAAGTGGACTATCATTAGAAGAAATATTTCGCACCATGGATCTTTAGTGTACAATTTCTTATCCCCAAGAATGCAGTTGAAAACTTAAAAAACTCTTCTAAGGAAGATAGAGCTCGACTTACATTCCTAAACCCGCAAGGCCGAAGGCCTTATTTTTGGCAACAAATCTTACAATTGTGAATTGCCATTTCTATAGGAAAGAAGAGAACAATTAGAAAATTAATTTTTGGGCACATGTAGCCATAGGATCTTATACCCAACTAGTATAAGAATTTGTGGAGCATTAGACATAATTTTGGACCACACATATTGCAAGATATTTGTGTTTAGCCTTTAAAGATTTTTGACTAAGTTTGTACCAAAACTACTGTAGCACTATTGGATTCAGTATAAGTACCAAATTTTATAAACTTTTTAATGTTGGACACATATAACCGTAGGATCTCATAGTAAACTGGTTAGAAAAGATGCGGAAAAACTTGTAGAATTTTTCACCATCTAGATTGTAAGATAATAGTGTTTCAATCTGCAGAAGTGCTTCTTTGGTCCCTCCGGAAAACGGGGCAGCTGCACTTCACAAGGTCACATTCATTTTAAAAAATGACAAAAATTGGGGTAACTCTTTGGATTCATTCTTGAAGGCAAGTTCGGTCCATGCTTGACAATTTTCAGATCATTTACAATTGTACAACACATAGGAAAAAAATACAAAATAGAAAAAAGTAGAGGATGATTGAAAACACTAAATTGTTAGGAATTTGATGAAGGAATTGAAAAATGCCAGTCCCAATGGTTGTGATGTTGAAATAAAGAATCTTGAAACCCAATATATTTTTTTTTTCCCAGAAATACTGAAATTTGAATTAAACAAATGACTTTGATTTTTTTTTGGGAGTAAGGATTGAAAAAATACCGTCAAACTAAAAATCCGCTTGAGTTTTGGCTTGGTGATCGGAATGGATTAATGGAATGATTCAAAGCTTCTTTTGTTTATACAAATCTGAAGAACCAATTTTAAATTTTAATTTTTGAAGCAAGTGATTTTTGAAGACGTTTTTTTGCTGCCTGAGCTGCCCAGAGATAAAAAAAAATACTTATCATGCAAAACCTTTCTCACCTTGTGGTTAGATGTTATGAAATTATTGGGCCTGATCCGCCTGAAAGCTACTCGGAGAGCACATCGTGTGTGAAAATTTGAAATAATGAAAATAAAAATTCTATGCATAATAAACTATCCAAAATTGATATCTTGCCCAAAAATAGTATTTGGGCCTATAGGCGTTAAAGTGGAGAAAAGAAGTTCTTAAAGACATTATGGAATGCAGTGTTTTGATTTTGAAGATTTCGCACTTGAAATTTTTGCAATAGTGAGTTGTGAGCTTTGAATCTGGAAGTTGGAGAATTGTGTTGGTAGTTTAGCCGAGAGGAAATTAAAAAAAAATTTAATTGTCAAAATTTTTTATTATTCGTATATGGAAGTGCCAAAGTGGATACAATGAATCATTAACCCCTAAAGTCCCAAGGCCATTTTCTGTCAAAAACCACTCAAAACTGCCATTTTTGCTGCGTTCATCCAAGAACACAAAAAAAATCATTTTTTTAAAATATAACCGTAGGATCTTGTACTTCACTTGTTAAAGATCATGTGGTAAAAGTTTCATGAAGTTTGACCGTACGGATTGGAAAATATTAACATTTGAAGTTGGAAAAAGAAGCTTTTTTGAACTGTGGCCTGTAATTTCAGATGATTTTGACCGCCATTTGTGGAATTTTTTTGCACTATAGACATTGAATTTAAAATTTTTTATGTTGAATATGTGAGTTGAGAGTCTATAAAAAAAATTTCAAAGAAAAAACACTTGATCTTCATTCTTTAAAAAATTGTTAAGTAGACGTAGGTCCAAGATTGAAGGAAAAACTAAATCGTTAATAGCTCTTAGACGGGATTGAAATACAATAATCCCAACGGTGAGATTGTTTTAGCAAGCAAACACAACATCCTCAAAAAAAAAAAAATGAAAAACTGTGAAAATTGCATTCAGAAATGAACCCTACAAGTTATTTTTTTCAGGAAGATGCTCTAAGTGCCCCAAAACTAAGATTGTCCATAACTTTCTCATAACAAATCCAAATGGAATGAATCAAAGCTTCACATTTAGACAAAAATATATTCTTTCAGAGAAAAATGTAAAAAAAAAAAAAGTTGACTTTTTGCAAAAAATTTTTTGCTGCCCGCCGAGTTCGGTTTGAGGGTTTTTGTGGTATAACTTTTGCTCCCGGGCACCAATTGAAAAAAAAATTATATTCCCACAAAGCTTAGCAGTTTCTCTATCTTCACTAAAAGTTTCAAAAAATCACGACAAAAATTCAGCCCGCAGGTACCTGCCCGAAATCTGATTTGTCCCCCGAGGGGACAATGGGACTTTAGGGGTTAAATTTTAATATCTTTTGCATTAAATAAGACTAGGGTAATTCAATGGTAAGATTATTGTAGCCCAAAAAAATGAACCACACAGACCTGTTTCTGTGAAAAAAAAAATTGAAGAAATTGCATTCATCAATGAAATTCTACAAGTTCGTTTTCTCAAGTGCCTTGAAAATAAGATTGTGTAAAACTATTTGTAACCAATTGAAATGGAATGAATGAAAGATTTCTAGGTAGACAACAGTAGCACGAATGGGAAAAAAATCCCCTCAAAAAAACTTCCTTTTGGGCTACCCTCAGCCCTCCTCTTCCCTATTTTCAGCTTATTTCAGCAGAACTTTGGATTTCCGGAATGTAGGCACGGTTGCGAAAAAAATTCTATTTCCATCTTTCTACGAACTTAAGAAAACCAGCGACTCCCCGCCGACCGCCCAGTCTGCCGACCGCCCACTGTGCCGACCGCCGACTATGCCGACCGGCGATGTGCCGACTGCCGACTATGCCGATCGCGAGCCGAACCCTAATCTGTCACCGCCGTCCGATGCGGCGGATGGAGCGGTCGGGCCGTCCGATTCGGCGGTCGGGGCGACCGCAAACTATAAGAGGGGCGGACGGCCAGACCGCTCCCTCACTTTTGCTATCCCCCTTGCCTTGTGCAAGCGTGGAGCGGAGAGCTTGGTGGTTTGTCCTCCATTGGCTCCTCTCCTTGGGAAAGCAAGAGTCCGGTTTTGGGGGCCACTTATTGCCAATTTTTTTGACAACTTGATTGCAGATTACGTGTACTCCAGAGTGAAGTGAAATCGCGACTGGTAATTTTCATTACCAATTGTAATTAAATACCGGTAGTTCATCAAGATGCCAAGGGCAAAGAAGGCTGCAAAGAGGCGAGACGGGGTGCAATCAGGGCAACCAAGTATCAAAGAGTTGAAGGAAATTCCCTCTGATGCATGCAAGAACTTTCTCATCGAATTCACCTTGAAATTCTTGAGTCTGAAACCACTCTTTCCTTGGACAATAAATACATCAGATACCAAGAGGAGTGCCCAAAAAAATTCATGGATGATATGTCGCAGAAGATGATGGAAGCCCTTCACGTTCCTGAATGGCATCATGAAATGGAGAAGAAGGGCTTTGTGAAATTCCTTCACAACAGGGCGTATGATGCGTTGTGGAATTCCAAAGTGGTTCTCGCAAAATATGTGAAGCAACACCGCGCCGATGATGAAGCCTTTCAAGAAGTTATCCTCAGAGCTGATTTATTCACGAAGCGGTGCAAGCCATTTGCTAACACGCGCAATAGAAGGAAATCAATGACATGGTGGAATAGCGATGATGGAAAGGATGAATTGTACCATGGCAGGAGACATCTCATTGCACTTACAGATACGGCACAAGTGATTGCCCAAGATGATAAAATTATAAAGGGTGGATATGCTACTATTCGGAGGGTCCGAATTGAAGGATGTGCTCCTATAGTACCGTTTTGGGAGTTTGCAGCAAAGAGATCTCACCAACACAATAAAAGGCCTGAGTTAGCAAAGTTGGAACACCTGAACGAATCAATGGCAGTGAGGATTGCGCACCCTGGAGTAATACGTTTTTTTGCAGTGCATGCAACAAGGAATGAAGGGTACTCCTATTGGTGGAATGGTGGGACACTGCGAAATATGCTGAACATGGATAATGATTATCCAGACAACATACAGGTTCGGTTGATGTATGACAATCCATCGGAAGCAGAGGTGATTAACGCTTTCCGCCTCGCTCGATTCAGGAAGAAGCGAACGGAACTTACATGGGCGTTCGTGCACATTATGAATGCAGTGCATGTTGCTGGACATCTCCACAATGATATTTCTCCAGACAACATCATGTTTCACTTTCCCGACGATGAGTCACGTGTGTATGTTGGAATTTGTGATTGGGGCTTAACTAGCTTAGCTAGTGAACGTTCTAAATCCTTGTACACATTCACATCTGCCATTCAGAGGGATCAAACTTTGACACAGAGGTGGTGGTTGGATCCCAGTAGCGCCTACTTGCACAAAATTGATGCGAATGAGGACGTCATTCCAAGGTTATCATGTGAAACGGAAGCATATGCGGTTGCTAAAATAGCTCAAAGGATGAACAGGCAGTGCATGTCCGAGGCTTACACTGTATTGCAGAAGGAAACTCCACAATGCAGCAGATTCGAACACCACACATTGGGACTGGCGTTTCACGAGTACTTACAACGGGTCATCAGAAAAGAAAGCACTTTGGCTCACGTCGTGAATCGATTCTGCACTACTTTCAAGTTTCCTATGCCCGATGAATATTTCCGGCAATCATACTAAATATCAGTAGGTTACCAACTTACCGTAATCTATAGAGGTACATAAGTAGGGGACTAGGGGATGAATTTAGATATGAGGATTTATCGTGTGTAGAGGACGTAGTATGTATGCACATATAATCTATACCAATGTATGTGGAATTGGATATACAATTTGATTTTTTGTGTGTTTTTCAAATTGTAATGAATACAAATGTTTACTATACAAATTGTATGCTTTGTGTGGATGAGAAGTGCAATACTCCTTGTTAATGGATATTGGATTGTCGCGGTTGCATGACAAATAGAATGATATATGACATTTGGATATTTTGAACTTAGGCGTCAAGGGACACATGTGTAGGGTGAAAGGAATATTAGAAAAATTTCAAGATCCGAAAGGCCATAAAGTGAAGTGTAAATTAGGAAGGAAATTTTAATTCATATCATTCAAAAGATTCATAAGGATTGAAGGTTTTTATCATTTCATGGATACAAATCCCCTACCCACAAAAAAATAGGGTGTGAAAAGAGAGGTAGAAAACGAAAGCAATGATAGTACATAATTGAAGATGAGAAGGTGTCAATGCAAAAAAAAAATTTTACGCTGCGAAAAGTTTGTTTTTGAAAAATTGAGGGTGTGAGCTTAACCCCTAAAGGTTGTTGACTATATATTCACCCAAAACGTTCCGAAATTTCCATTTCCAAAAAATAACCCAAATTTTAGAAAGAAAATATTTTAGGACACATGTAATCATAGGATCTTGTAGTGAATTGGTTTAAGAAGATGTGGAAAAATTTTCAGAATTTTCCACCATGTATATTGCAGGGTAACAACATTTGAATCGACAGAAATGTTTTTTAGGTCCGGGCCAAAACCGGACAGCTGCATTTCACAAGGTCTCATTTGTATCGGAAAGTATCAATAATGGTGGTTTCATTTGGATTCATTTTCAAGGTGAAGCTGGCTCTGTGCTTGAAAATTTCCAAAACATTAGGAATTGTACAACATATAGAAAAAAAATAGCAAACAGAAAGAAGTAGTGAATGATTCAAACCACTAAATTGTTAAGAATTTAATTATATAATTGGAAAATGTCAATCCCAATGGTTATAATGTTGTAGTAATGTATCTACATTCTTTTTTTTCTTTTTTTCAAAAGATATTGAAAATTAAATTGAATAAAGGATTTTAAAGTTTATTTCTGAGCAAGGATTCCAGAATTGCCTGCAAACTAGATCACCGTGTACTTCTGATCTCATAAATGAAAAAAAAAAAATTCAAACCTAAACTTGCATATATAGATCTAGAGAACTAGTTTGAAGTTTTATTCTTTTTTTAAAGCGATTTTAAAGAATTTTTGAGCTGCCCACCAAGCATTAAAAATCACATATCAATATATCATACAATAACTTTTTAATCTCTAGGTTAGAAGTTATGAAGAAAAGTTGGACCTTAAAGCTACTCCTCCTGAAAATGCCTTGTGAAAATTTGAACTAAAAAAAATAAAAACTCTGCTTGTAGTAAGTTGCCCAAAAATGCTATGTTCTCCAAAGACCAAAATGCATGTTCAATGCCTTGTGGATTAAATTGAGACTTTGATAGAAGTCGTAGTATCTTACCCAAAATAAGATGGTGTGAAAATAACTTTAAAAAAATGTACAACAACCATATTGAGACAATGTTATTTTCCCCCCTCCTTGAAAGTAATGTGTAAAAAGAGGAACTTCTTTTTACACCGATTGAATTGTCTTTCCACAAAAGTAGGGTGTGATAATAAACCAAAAATGCCACACCTATTAAAATTTCTTATTTTTGATTGTTCCAAATTGATGATCTTCTCTTCTGGTAATCCAAACTTCTCTATTGTTCTTGTTTGGTTACTTCAACGCAATGGTAGTCGCATTTTCATAGCAAGCAGTTGCATGACATCGCGGGATGACCTTTGTTCCTAATAACTGTTATTTCTTTCAATGAAAATCAGCACTCTTCAAAATATCCTTAATTCATTTCAATCATTTACATCACACCAAGCAATTCTTACCATAGCCAAAACTTCTCAAGGACCCTTACGCAAAATTCTATTTCCACTCAAACACCCGCGTACGTTCATTGTTGAGTTCCTAGTGACCTAGTCCCATTACTCCTATAACATTCAGTAGCTTGTAAACCAAAAAAAAAAGGAAAAAAAAAAATTCTGTACAATTTGTATGACAAGATTATTTGGCTTTGTCACTTTGTGCCTTCTAAGCTTATAAGTTTTTAACTATTGATATTCATTTCTTAAATTTTTTCTCTTAAATATTTGAGTGAAAAATTTAGGAAACAAATTTAGGAAAATATAACTAAATTTTCATTCATTATAAAATTGGTAAGTGGAACTAGGTTTCAGAATCCCGGAAAAAAAAAAATCATTAATACATTTATTATGAAAGTGGAACTTGGAACACAACTCCCTTTGGTTTGGTGTATTGTATCCTTTTTATCAATGGAAATTGTTCATGTGTTTTAAAAAAAAAAGAAAAACAGAACACAACAATCCCAAAGCTCACATTATTTTAACAACCGATTTGAAGCATGTTTATTAATTTCTTTGGAGAACTTGTAAAAATGGGTCAGGATTGGGGTCGAGTCAGGTTTTCAGTCGGATTTTCGGACGGGTTATCGGTCGGGTTGACGGTCGGGTTTTCGGTCGTGATTTCGGACGGTCAGGTTTTCGGTCGGGGTTTCGGTCGGTCGGTCCGGTTTTCGGTCCGGTTTTCAGTCGAGAATTCGGTCGGTCTGGTTTTCGGTCAGGTTTTCGGTCGAGAATTCGGTCGGTCTGGTTTTCGGTCGTCGGTCGCATTTTCGGTCGGTCCGGTTTTTGGACGGGTTTCCAGTCGGGTTTTCGGTCGGTCCGGTTCTCGGACGCGTTTTCGGTCGGGTTTTTGGTCGGTCCAGTTCTCGATCGGTTGGGTTTTCTGTCGGTCGGGTTTTCGGTCGGTTAGTCGGTTGGGTCCTCGGTCGGTTTTTTGGTCGGGTCTTCGGTCGGTTTTTCTCGGTCGGTTTTTCGGTCGGTTTCTCTCGGTCGTTTTTTTGGTCGGTTTCTCTCGGTTGGGTTTTCGGTCGGTCGGGTTTTCGGTTGGTTAGTCGGTCGGGTCCTCGGTCGGTTTTTCGGTTGGTTTTTCGGTCGGGTTCTCTCGGTCGGTTTTTCGGTCGGTTTCTCTCGGTCGGTTTTTCGGTCGGATTTACGGTCGGGTTTTTGGTCGGGTTTTCGGTCGTGGAATTTACCATGTAGGTAAAAAACATAAAAAGTGAATGTCACAGGACGTTGGGGGGGCAGCGTCCCCGGACTTTGGACGTCCGTCCGAACGTTCGAACGTTCGAACGTCCTGACAACCTAGGTCTGCTGGTGCTCCTACCAGCTCGGTGATCTGGTTCAGAATCAGCTTCTTTACCGTCCAGTCTGCTCGCACAGCACTCAGGATGTTGATCAGCTGGTTGAACGGATCCGTCGGATCCGATCCGGAAGGACCCGGTTCTCCACAAACCGGTTTCTTCCCTGGGTTGGAGGTCTCACCCGGAGGGGTTGGGGTCCCTCTCCGGTGAGGAGGCGTCGTCTTCTGCCGCTTGTGCTGCGGCCGGTGTTGCTCCTCCTCTTCTTCTTCTTCCTCCTTGGAACCGGATACTTCTTCCTGTTCTTCTTCTTCCGATTTCGATTCCCCATACTTCAGGAGCGACTCCTACATCTTCCACTCCTTCTCCTCCGAGTCCGTGAGGAGTTGGTTGTGCTTGTACAAATGGACGAGGTAGGGACTCAACGGAGTCGGTCTACTTCCTCCAATCTTCGGAATCAGACGGTTGACCAGATTGGAAAAGATCCTAGCCCAGTCCACTTTCCGTTCCCCGCTCAGGGCTCCGAAGATCAGGTTCCCGATGGCGATGGTCACCCTCGTCGGCTTCTCCGGGTGGATGATCGGAACCAGGAACTGTAGAAGGTTCCGATGCCGGTCGTCCAGACAATCCGCGACCGCATGCCCATCCTTGGAGTCCACGTTGCACCGGAACTTCCCCCGAGTGTATCCTTCCTTCGAGGAGGCCATCCCTCGACCTCCGGACCGGAATTCGTACACGGCCTTCTAGATCTCCTCCGTCCAACTGCCCGGACTTCCGCGGATGGTTTTGTCGAACTGATTCGAGAGTCTTCCCAACAACTCTCGAATCATCTGTTCCTCCCTAAATCCCCAGGGTTTATCGATCAGTCCTCCGCAGCCCATCTTGGCCAGATCCTCTATCAGGTTGTCCTTTTCCTTCTCGTCTAATGGAATGACCGGACACACCTTCCGGAGTTTAACTTCTGATGCGGAGGAACTGGACGGCCCTGCTCTACTCTTGCGGAGCTGAGGCATGGACACGAACTGTGCTAACCGGATTCTGACTGTGACTACCTCTCTCTCTCCTAGCCGCACGTCCCGTTTCTCACCTTCGCTCTTCCGATCTCAACCGGAATACCTCTTAACCTGCAACACACGCTAAAGCGCTGCGCGCTCTAACACACTAACACGCACACACAAACCAACTCACAAAACAAGGGAGCAAAGCGCTGGGGAGGGAAGCTAAGTACAAGCTGGAGCAAGATTTCCGCAAACGAAGATTGGAAAAGAGTGGCCACTGGATTGGTCAGCCTATATATAGTCTGATCTGTCATTATGACCAAATCCGTTCCTGACCCAATCCGTTCCAACTCAGATCCGCTCCAACTCTAATCCGGTTTAGATTCAGATCAAATCCAGATTACCACCTATTCCGTTCCGTAGTTTAATTTCCGATTATCGGTTACCTCTTGCTCGAATCCGGATCCCAGATCACGGTTTCCGTTCCAAGATTTGGATAACTTACAAAAAACCAAAAATTCACATTGCGACAGTAGTCCTTGGCTTTGTTTTGAATTTTTTCCAAGCTCACCGCTTATTTTAGAAAATATTACAATTTTTGATGATCTAAACTCCTTCTTTCCTCTTCCCCTTTCTTTTCTTTCTTCCTCTTTCTTCTACTCGAGCACTATTCCACCTAAGCTTTTATGAGTCTTACACTATGGTTTCAAACTCCAAAGAGGTGTTTAAGAGGCCAACTATCCTCTTACATCATTTTGCCTTTGTGTCATCCTAATCCTCCTCCCAACGGTCACCACAAATTCTCAAGATTTCCTTCCCTAAGTCTACCTAAGCTTAGGCCTAGGTCACTATTTATCGTCTCTCTCCTTTTTGTTCTCTACTTCATCTCCTTCTTCCTAATCTCCCTCCATTGCTCATGTGTGTATTTGGTTGGTTAGAATGGAGGTTTCAAGTGTGCGTGGAGGTGTGACGTGGAGGTTGCAAATATGTGTGTAGGAGTGATGTGAGGTGTTGACTCTCTTTCTTCCCCTCCCTTTGTCCTTTAGTCACAACTTGGAAGTTTTGGAATTTTGGCCTTGGACCTCCACTGGGTTTAACTGGTTTTCTAAACTAGCTCTATCTCTGATTCCCTAAACTAGATCTATCACTGATTTCCTAAACTAGATCTATAACCAATTTCTTAAACTAGGTCCTGATTAGTGGAGAGTTTTTTTTTTAAACAAAAAACCAAAGTTGGGGCCCCACAGAGCATCATCCCGTTTTTGGTCTGAAATCAGCCATGATGTATGTGAGTTATGGTCCAGTCCACCGAATCACCAAACCGGCCAAAGGTGGGCGCTGGGACAGGTAGTGTATCGGCCTTGTACCGGCCTTGGCTGAGCTCCCCGTTACTGCCGCTGGGCTCCCGGTTATAGCCGCTGGGCTGGCTGGTACGTTGGGCTGGTGGATACACTGGCTGGCTTGGCAACGTTGCTAGTATGCGAGCAGGGAGCAGGGAGCGGCGAGCGGGGAGCAGAAAATGGTGAGCGGGGAGCGTACATCTTGGACGAAAAAGGGAAATGTGAGTTAAAAAAAAAAAAAAATAGAGGAAATTCAACCTAAATTTGGGTAGAATCATTTTGAATATAGGATGAAAGTTGATGGTCCAAATATGGAAAGGATTTGCTGAAAATTGGGATGGAAGGGTCTAAAGGATGTACATGGAAGGAGATGGAAAAATTGGATAGAAATAGAAGGATTGGATGAAAGTAGAAGAAAAATTGAATGAAAAAAATGGATGACAGTAGAAAAAGTGGTGGATGAAAGTAGATGGAAATGTTGGATGAACTTCATTAAAAATTTGGATGAACCAAAAGTAAGAATTTTAGTGATAGTAGAGAAAACATTGGCTTAAGATTTAGGAAAAAAATGAACGATATTATTTTCAACTATGACTTTGCATTTGACGATAGGAAAATGAATGACAATCCCATTAAAAATCATCAAGCAAACTCATAGAATTTTGGCTTGCAACTAAAATTACAACTTGGGAGTCCTTTGACCGTTTCAAATGTAAATTAGGGATGTTGCTTCCATGTCACGGGTTTAGGGTCCTATACCTATTACCGTGGTTGATATGGGATAGTAGGACTGAATTGTTCTTTTTACCTTGGAAGGGTGACATAGTAGTTTAGGAGCTTGTTAGTATATTCACACATGGTCCTAATGAATCTAGATTGCAAACAGTAATGGGATTCTGTCATGTCTATGGGTGCAAGTAAAATAAAGGCACAATTTAAACAGCCCAGAGAAAAGTTCACATGATTCAGACACTTCAAATTCAGACCATCATGCATTCAGTACAAGGGACACCATTGTCTTGTAGTTTTTAATCAGGTGAATTTAATGTAATGCAAGTAGTGGCCCTTTTAGTCTCACTACATCTTCATTCATAAGTACATAATAGACTTGTAAAAACAAGGGAAAATCATCTCCAGCTGAAAAGAAAACCTAACTAGATCCCAAATGATTTAGGATCCCACTAAGCAAAACTTGCTTCACTTCATTGAAGCTGAAACTAGCAGCATGGATGAAGACATCTATTGTGCACTGTAGATTACAAATTACAGTGAAGATGTAATAAAGATGTTTACAGTTTGCCCAACTTCCACGCTTACCCAAACAACTCAACTTCATCTCTTTGAAATTCGGACAGGTGCACTCTGGGAAAGACAAAATTGTTAGCATGTAATTTTCATTTCAAGGTTCTATCCCTGAATTCAAAGAAACAATGCAACCAAATCCCGGATGTGGAACCATTGTAACCCTTTGAATGCGGGCATTCAAAATGAGTGCCGAAGCGCAATTGTTCTGTTGCTTTGTTGTTGGTGCTTTGGGGTTCCTGCGAACAACTTTACTTGCTCGAATCTTGGGATGCTCATCTGGTGACGATGGAATAGGATAGGCACGAACAAGTTCTATGCCTTCTTCTCCGCCGAAGAGTCGTCGAGGTGAAATAACTTGCCGTTGTGGAAGCATAAAACCGGCAGACTCAAGAGCTAAGATTTCGGCCTTTGAAAGTTTTGTGCCTATTTGAACCGGCCAAATGGTGGGCACAGGTGGCACAGATAATACCCACTTGCGCCGTGTTCCCTTTACACAACGTTCAATGTCATCATTGCAGAAGTAAAACTGCGTGCGCTTATGTGAATTCTTCCTGTAATTCACCATTATACCTGTATATGTCGGTGCAGCTGTCGCAATGTTGTTTTGGATGATTTTGGCCGTGCACTTCTTCTTTGTAATTGCTTGAAGTGCAAAACATGCTTTTGCTGATGTTTTTGCCAATCGGGCAATGTGCCATTGCGCCTCATCACATACACTCTCTTGGATTGCTAACACATGAGTCCATTCACGAGGATCAGGCTGTCTAAGATTCTCGTCGATTGACATTGAATCATGGACTTCCATATACTCAGGTGCAGCAACCTCTTCTAAAATTGGATTGAGTTCATTTGCGCTTGTTGACGCTCGGAAGGCCCTTGTTTGGATACGTGGATGAGAGAAATTCACCTTATCAGGCCTATGTGAATCAAATTCGCAGCCAAGAGGCATGTCAGCCTTCCTCTTCTGCGATCCAAATACTTCTTGACCTTCCAAATGGGGTTCCCTATTGATAAATTCTTCAACTCCCGAAATATTTGAAATAGCTGCAGTGAGAGACTTTGGATTTCCAGTTCTTTGTGCTGAACGTTGTGCAACTCGTAGCAGGAGCTCTTCCTTCCCCGGCCCGGTCCCTGCTTGATTTCCTTTTAGGTATTGGTAATACTTTACCATTTGCATAAACGCTCTTACAAAATCATCGACAGTAGCTACATATAAGTCGTTTCCACGATTTCCAGATTGTTGAAGCCACTTATTGTGAACTGTCTCCGCTAGGTTGCACGATGGCATTTCAGCTTTCTCAGACTCAGTAAGATCCTGCAATCACAGAAATACAACACCTATGTTACATCTTTGTAGGCTCCAAGCTACTCCATACTACAAAGTCATAAAAAAGAAAGACTGTCATTCAAGTGAGTATATTCAATGTTGCAATACGGCACGTGTTAAAAGGAAAAAAGACAAAATGTTGCACACCCTAACAATGGGGGAAGTACCTCTCAGTCTCAAAAAGGGCCTTGGTAGGTGCCCTAACCATGAGACAATGTCCAATATTGACAACATTGTATGCCAGTGCCAAACAAATTATAAAACTTTTGTGTTGATGCTTAAGAAGGAAAAGGTCAATTCAGTTCACCAATAAAGAGTCTAACATGATTACAAATGATTGTAAATGAGGCAAAAAACTTACAAGTTGATTGAACCCTCCCCATTGTCGATATCGAAAATGCCAAAATGAAAGCCACAGCTCCAAGCGGCGCAGCCCTTCCTCCGTAGTGGCACCTGATGACAACCACCATGCTCTGATGGCTAGGTAACGCTCTTCGGACTGTGCAGTCGATGAAGCGTTCTTATACTGCTTGCATAACAAACGATGTTGATCTTGCAAGTCACCTCGAATGTCTGCCTTTGTGTGTTTCTCCATGGATTGAGTCCAGTGGAAAAGGCAAGTCCTTTCTCGATTGGGCATAGGTTCAGCAATATTCCCTGAACCATACACGATCCTCACAGCATTCCAATTGGCTTGAGCACTATCCGCCATGAAGCCCTTGAATTGAGTCTCTGCTACACCATATCGTTTTAGAACTGAATTCAAGTTCTTCCAAAAAAGAATTTGTGCTGCGCAATCCTCGGATTGCATGTCGCAACATGCAATTGTCATAACACGACAATAAGCTGAGTCATAGACGTGACATGCCATGGTTGTCCAGTCTTTAACACGCTTCACGTGATCAAACATCAGCCAAGCTTCTTGAAGATCTCCACCCGTTTGCATACGCTTCACCAAATCAACTCCACTTCCTGGACCTATTTCGGACATTTTAAAAACAAATACCTTATCTACATCCGTCCCTTGACCAGGAAATTTACTTTCTTGCACAAATGCCCATGTGCTGGATCCTCTCAATCTGGTTATACTATCAATAACTCCAAATTTTCTCAAGTACTTGAAGGAAGTTACCTCGTTCCGTATACTTGGAGAGCTCAAGTACTTGCATTTTTCCAAGACCGGCATGAGATTGTCAAAGTCCATGGCCTTTGGCTGCTCTCCGTCTGGACACAAAAGTAAGCCTCCTAGAAGTTCCTTTGTAGCCTCCATGACAATTGAGGAATTTGTCGCCGAAGGCGTTCGTTCCAATTGCTCTCCAATTAGAGTTCGGGTTCTCTCTTGCATGTCTCTAAGTTCTCCGTCCTTTACCGGATGTGCATGACTCCCGAGATGAACAAACGCCCTAGTAAGCGTGTAATTTCCTGCCACATAATACACTTGCACAGTACACCGTGCAATACATGCCGGAGGCTTTTTGCAAATCTTACATACCAACGTCGAACCTAGTGGATGCGGTTGTCCAACATCAAGTGTTGTTGGTGAAAGCCCTTCCCATTCTAACTCATTGACTTCCTTCATTCGATGAACACGATTCATAAACTCGCACTTAGAATTCACACATCGAAGGTGCCCCAAGCAATTAGATTTTCGAAAAGACAAACCCATTCGATTGACTATATTTGTGGTCACTGTCTTTGACCAAACATGGCCATCGTATCGCTTATCCATGCCGGCCATCTGTTTTGCTTGGAATGAGGTACCACTAGTATCAGCTGCAGGCAATTCGAATATGACATCGCCATTGAAAGATGGAGGTAACACTGTCACTTTTTTAATTTGTATACTATCATAGTCTAGTTTGGACAAGACATTCCTACATCCTTTCAAATTACGCAATCCTCTCAAGCAATCAATTACAGATGAACCTGACCCACTAGAGACACCTGGATTAGGGTTCACTACTGATATAAATGAAGGATCAGTAGCCAAAACTGCGTTCGAAGAAGGAGTTTCCAAATTCAAGCTTGGTTCAGGAGAGTTCGCTTCTGAATCTGAACTGAGGACGGTGACAAAGTGCGATTGAGGTTCAACTTTGACATGGTTCAGAAGTGGAGTTTGAAAGGAAGCTGAAGACGACCAAGGAACAGTTCCCGCGCCCCTGGAGTTGGACTCAACTATATTAGCGACTCCGTAAGCCCTATACCTTCCAGCCTTGAGGGTCCACATTGTATTTTCTCCAACTGAAGACGGTAGTTGTCCGACAGTGTGAGTAAGGTTCCCAGAGTCGGGATCAAAAATGTCTTCATCTAGATGAATAGAATCAGGCTTAAGTTTAAACCTGAGACTTAACCTCAATGCCGACACAGAAGCAAGCCCATCTATTCCTACTGGAAAAATTACAGGTACACCCTCACCGTTTTCTCTCACGACCACCATATCTGTGAATTGTTCCATTAGATGGCACCCCTATATGGTGGAAAAATGTTTAAACTATGAATGGTTGGATATGACCTTGAGATGGGGACCTACGTAAACTCATTTTGGAGGCATACTCAAAGAAACTATACTAATATGGCATATGAAAGGCAATGGAGACAAACATCATGGAACAGCATATACAATGCAATTATCTTTGATCTCTTTTGTGCACCATTGTGGTTGCCCTAACTAATTGTAGCTTTTAGGCTGGAGAGACGTTGTAAAACAATAATGAAATGAATAAATATAGCTCTCTAAGAAAACTGCACTCTAAGAAAATGAATTGAAAGGAAGGATATTTTACTGAATCAAAACATGTTAAGGAAATGTAGAGTAACGTTTAACATTTTGAATACTTCCCATTTATTTTCATATTCGGTGACACTAATGAAAAGAGCGCCGAATCGACCTTTATGTATACGTTGTAGTAAAATGGTAGTGGTGTATTTAAGCAGAAAGTGTCAATTATAACAATAAATCCGTTAGATTTCATAATTTTGATTTTCTTGAGAACTGTGTGATTGTCAGAGATTTCAAACACTTTTTGTAACCGCCTTTTATTTATCACCTTCATCAGAACCGGAGGACCTTATAGTCTCACTTTCTATGTCTTCTAGGCAATTAGAGTTTGTTTTACGTTAGTTAGTGTATTGGGTTGTTGTTCCCTATTATGTGAAGGGAGATTGTAAGAGATTATTACATAGGACATGTGTTGTTGAAGACTTTGAATAGCTAAGTATGTTTTCTTTTTGGTAGAGTC
Source organism: Pseudisothecium myosuroides (assembly GCA_951799445.1). Taxonomy (NCBI): domain Eukaryota; kingdom Viridiplantae; phylum Streptophyta; class Bryopsida; order Hypnales; family Lembophyllaceae; genus Pseudisothecium; species Pseudisothecium myosuroides. The sequence goes on along the minus strand of OX637292.1, from coordinate 29,253,071 downwards.
AATGTCTTTAGAAATATCATCTTAAGGTAGAATGGTTGAACAGTAAATAGTGCGGAGGCAATAGAGAAGTATTAAGATGCTCATTGTTTAGAGATGTATGTGTGGTAAATCAAATGCTTGAATTCATTACGGTTCCACCGTTGCAGGTTGCAAGTAGGCAAACAAAGAAGAAAAGAAGAAACAAACTATATTACACCACTCCGAAGGAAAGGTTGAGATCTAAGATGAGAGCGGCCGCCAAAGTTTTGAGCCGAGGAAAGGAGGGCTATGGTGAAACGTCTAAAGCACTTGATTTTGGAGGCCTGGAGATGGACGACATCGCTGGCGATGGTTCCTTGAGCCTAGATAAAGTTATTGAAGAACCAATGTCTATGGTAGTAAGAGAGGAGGGCAACAAAGATGATGCAGAAGAAGATGAGAATGAGGAGGCTAATGAAGGTAGAGAAGATTTGGTAAGTATATCATATTATGAAGTCATTTGCAATGAATTTTTTAATAAGCATCTTTGAGAATTCAAGAAAATAGAAATACAATTAGTACATAATTATTTACAAGCTCGGTGCATATCAACGTAAGTAGAAGGTTGTAAGTGTAAGAAGAAGGCCACAAAATTTACAAGATAGTGTGTTGAATTTACATCAAATTTTTTATCGTAGAGTTGCATTTTATAGAAATGACTAGATCGTGTATCTTGAAAATACGATTCCAACGGTATATAGCACGCCTCAAACGGACACTTATTGAATGTTTTAGAGACTAAAAACCAAAACAGAATATTGGAATCTGGCCTGAAATCTACAGAATCGGAAGTTTTTAAGGCAAATCTTGCCCGCGGAGTTTTTAGAGGACTTTGAGGATTTTTAGGAAATTGGTCGTGAGTTCAAAAATTCTGAAAAAATTTGAGGTGACTTGTGAGGTTATAATCTATGCGTAAAAAAAATTTGGATTTGAAATCTTCAAAATCACAAAAGCTATTAAGGAGATTCCCTTGACCGAAATCTACCAATTTTGTACTCTTTTTTTTTTTTTTTTTTTTCCCCCAAAGTCCAACGGACACTTTAGCTACTATATAAACTGTAATTTGCAATGGTAGGTTCTTTGAGTGCTCGTCGGCGAGGAGCCTTTTCACTCAAGGCTTTGGAGTTTTGATTCATTTTAGATCATGGAGGAGGATGGGGAGTATGCGGTGCATGGAGAGGAGGAGGAGGAGTATGCGGCGCATGGAGAAGAGGGAGCCATCCAGCCGGACATTGAGGTAAGAAATTGTTACCTTCATGTCCATTTTTTTTACGGTTTAGGGTTTCGGAGCCACTGGTATGCTGATTTTGTAGGGTACCTCGTTGACGAGGACACTTTGTTTAGGCTCTTACGGTGTACAGTTTTGAAGCCAACGGTATGCTGATTTTGTAAGGTTCCTCGTTCACGAGGACACTTTGTTTAGGCTATCACGGTATAGGATTTTGGAGCCACCGGTATGCTGATTTTGTAGACTTCCTCGTTGACGAGGACACCTTATTTAAACTATTACAGTGTAGGATTTTGGAGCCAATGGTATGCTGATTTTGTAGGAGACCTCGTTGACGAGGACACCTTATTTAAACTATTACGGTGTAGGATTTTAGAGCCACCGATATGCTGATTTTGTAGGAGACCTCATTGACGAGGACACCTTATTTAAACTATTACGGTATAGGATTTTAGAGCCACCGATATGTTGATTTTGTAGGAGATCTCGTTGACGAGGACACTTTGTTTAGGCTCTTACGGTGTAGGATTTTGGAGCCAATGGTATGCTGATTTTGTAGGCTTTCTCGTTGACATGGACACCTTATTTAAACTATTACGGTGTAGGATTTTAGAGCCATCGATATGCTGATTTTGTAGGAGACCTCGTTGACGAGGACACTTTGTTTAGGCTATCACGATGTAAGATTTTGGAGCAAATGGTATGTTGATTTTGTAGGAGACCTCATTGACAAGGACACTTTGTTTAGGTTATTACGGTGTACGATTTTGGAGCCAACGGTATGCTGATTTTGGAAGAGACCTCGTTCACGAGGATACTTTGTTTAGGCTATTACGATGTAAGATTTAGGGGCCACCAATGTGCTGAATTTTTAGGCATCCTTAGTTTAGGTCATGAGGGTCCACCGGTGTGTTGATTTTTTAGGGTTCTTCATTCACAAGGATGTCTGGTTTAGGGGACTAGTTTTATTCTTTTTATGCAAATTGAGATTTAGGATTTAGGATTTTAGGTAAAATATTTTTTTAGGTTATGCTATTTCAAGTTAGTTTGCCATTGATGTACGAATCGGAGTTTCAATTGTCTTTAACTGATGGATCCTCGTTCACGAAGGTACTCATGACTTGTAAAAATTTAGAATTTTTTGCCTTTTTATGACTTTCCATTTATACATTATTTACATTTTATTTCGGAATGTGTACATTAATCAGATGGATGAGGAGGATGAAGAGAACCAGGAGGCAATCATTATTGCGTCATATGTCGAGGATGAGGACGAGACAGTCAACATTACCCATGTCACTGAAGAAGACGGCGAGAATGAGAATAATGCCGTCAAGGCTATTACAGGAGAAATGGACACAGTTGCAGCATCTCCACCTGTACTTACGGGAGATTTGCCACCACTACCAGTTCAGGTACATGTCAATTTCAAGCATTTGTAAATTCATCTACTTTCCACTTGTACAATGTTATTTACTGTTATTTTGAATATCTGTGCTCATTTTCAAAATGTCCATTGCGGATGTAGGCTATGCAGATTGTGCCTGCAAACCCACCTTACGAGGTGATTGACCTCAGCGATATCGAAAGTGTTGACACGACGTACTGCCACTGCTAGTTTAGTGTTGTAGGGAGTACGTCGTTAGCATATGGAGAGGCTAGGTCCTCTTTTCCGCATACTCCGACGTCATCATTTAGGCGTCTTCGTATGGTGGCCTCACCCATGTCTACGTCGGGGCCATCTGTGGCTTCCACACGTGATAGAGATGTTGTTAGGGTTTTGCCAGTTACCCCTAGCCATTTGGGATCACGAGTTGCAAGGCAAATGGCACTGGAGTTTTATCGTCGTACTCCTCGGCGCTCGGCGCGAATTGCACGTCTCAATTTACTTTGAAATTTTATCAATATCAAGTTCACATCATTTGATGTGAACTCGCTTCTGGTTTATATATTGGAGTCATATCTTTTATTATTTTATACTCATGTTTGTAAATTGTGCATTTGAAGGTTGTATCAATTGATCTTGAAGAAGACAATGAACCCATGTGCGAATGTCCACCTCATGTAACGAGCGTGGTAGAGAGTGAGCAACTCCACCGCAAACAGCTGAAGGTCGACTCCACAGGTCTCATCAACTCACTACGTATACAACCAAGTACGAAGTCTCGTCTCCAAATTCCTCTTTGCAGAATGATTGTAATGGACGAGATTCGACCAGTCGGCGAAGTAGACGTCCAAAAATTGGAGAGTGAGTTTGTGACTGACTACCGTGAAGGTGATCGCGTTTTGTACATTTCTTTATACAACAATTTAGAAAAAACTATGGACGTGAGCAAAGAAGAAATGGCAAAGTAGGATCCTCTTTGGCAACTTGTCAATGAGGAATTCAAGAAGGAGTTGATGGAAGATGATGACCTTGTCCAATTGAGAGGTAAGATGTTTTATGTTTGGGACGGGAATCACCGTTTGACGGCATGGATGCGCCATATCACCAATTGTCATCCTGAAGAATTGCATTGGCACTGGCGAGTCCACTGCATTATATTGGATCCAAGGGGTCAAGTGGCAAACTTGCTAAATGCCATGAGCGACGTTAATTGGTACGTTTACTACTTGATTTGAATATATTTGTATGATTTCAATATGAATTTATTGTAATTGAGTTTGTTTTCATTCCCATTTGAATGCATTGTATAGGTCTACTGAGCACGATCATGTCAAGAGCACAATTCCAGCCAGATTGCGCCGAGTTAGGAATTTTGGAGTTCTACCCCTCGCTGATTTCAAAGACCTTATTTCCCCTGAAGAGTACCAATATTGTGAGAAGGTCAAGGCAATGAGACCAAGTTGGTTTTCTTTGACGGTCAATGTCTTCATCTTCTTCTTATATAAGGTACAATTGTCTTTCTAATTGTTTTTTTTCATGTAGTTTGTATGATTTATGTAATTCTCTTGATATTTTATTTCCAATTGTAGCGGGAGATTGCAGTGGCCGCCGATGAAGCAGCTCGAGAATATACAATGCGAATACCACTCCAAGAAAGGACTGCTCCAGGCATTTGGGAAGCAATGAAGAATGCCTCGGACAAGTTTGTGAAGGCCATTCATGCCAAAGATTTTGATAAGTATCTTGCGGTGGCAAATCCAAAGAATGGAAATGATTTTTTGAAAGAGGTATAAATTCATTTTTACTTCATTTATAATTGTAATCTCAAAATATTTCATTATATTTGTTTTGCTCTAACATAAATGTTATCATGTGTTTAGATTGATCGCCACTTCAGCGAGAATCCAACTCCCGAAATGACAATCGAAAAGCTACAAAAGATAGCCACTGCTAACATTGAATCAAAACACAAAGCACGGTGGTTAAGATGGTGGAATGCATCGTCGACTGTTCGACAGTCTTATCGTTTTCCAGGGTCTAAAGATAAGGACATCTTTTGGGATTCTTGGATCAACAAGGCATCTTTTTGGGCTGAGGTATTGTTCTAACATCACAAATTAACTCTTCAATTATAATTATTATGGTTTTACTCTTTGTTTTCTTAACATTCTCTATTTCATTTTAACAGTTGGAGGAGGCAGTTGTTAAGATGGTTGCAAACATTTGCAAAGACGAGAAAATCATTGTGGATTGGACCATTCAAGGAGTTCGAAAGCCCTCTGATTATGTTGAGAGTTGGCGCATCCTTCTGTGGGACAAAGCATTCACTTCTTTCTTTGGAAACAAAGATCAAAAACTCTATACGAAGAAGTCTATATTTAAATAATTCCCTGGAACTGAAAGTACAGTGAGACGTGTTGTATACAGGTACTACAATGCTATTCAAATTGTTAGCATCTATAATTATTTAGATTTTTATTGTCTTTTAATTTTGGATCCCTGTTTGTTATTGTTACATATGTAATAGATGAAAATGCTTCATTTGTTATTCTTGTAAGATGTTTCATGAAATGATTGCTCATCAATCATGCCATTTGTATCTTCAACTTCAGGTACTTCATGCGAGTTCTACTTCCGAAAAATGCAATCTTGATAGAGGTTGTACCACCCTTTTTTCTGTATTGGCTACAGAAAGACTCTGATCTTTGTATGTATACATTTGAGCAATTGAAGAAATTCAAACCTCCACACTTGGAAGCAGGAGGGTGATACCTTGATTGCCATCGAAACTACACTCCGGACTCAGAGGTTGCAGAGAGAACAACTTTTGACGGTGGTAAGCTTATTCCTGTTGACCCTGAAGATGCGCAAGAAGGGAATTCCACAGAAATTCAGCCACAAGAGAAGGCACCAAAGAAGAAGAGGCTTACAAAGAAGGAGAAACTGGAGATAGAAAAGGCGGCTAAAGAGAAGGAAGAGACGGAAAAGATGGCAAAAGAGAAGGCGGAGAAAGAAAAAGCGAAGAATGAGCTTGTGGCCTTGCCCTTACAGAGTCATGAAACAACACCTATGTCGGACCAAGGCCCTGATGACGGCTTTGCACCCGCTGCTCCAGACTCTTCTTTATCAAATGTTGTTCATGCCACTACTCACCGAATTCGGAAAAAGAAACAATTATTGTTCCCTTCAGTCAGCTCTCCTATGATAGAGCCACACTCTCTTCATGTCTTTGTAGAGTGCACTTCGATTACTACTCTCTTGAATAGTTTACAAGAGCCCACTGGCCCTGATCCTCGATGGATAAAGTTGCATAATACCATCGCCAAGGTATTGTATTCTAAACCTAAATCTAGCATTTTTCTTTTCATGCGATTGCTTTTGAAGATTTCAATTCTAACTTGAGATGTATGAACTGTACAGATTAGTGCTACTCGCAATTGTACTGTCACATCCGACTTCTGTAAAAAGTACAAGCATACGGGGATTGATTTAATTATTGCAGACATTCCTGAGAATCTTCCCGTTCCAGGTATTTCGACTTTAGTTCCAGACTGGAACTCACGCTCAGAAAACTACGTTGAAAGTCTCTTTGAGATGGCGGACATGTATTTGCACGACAATGGTGCCCTCCTACTCATACATTGTGATGACCGTACTTTGCTAAAAGAAGTTGATGAGTTGGCCGACCAATATGACATGAAGTTGGCCAAAGATTGGTGGGGAATCAATGAGCTTCATCTTGCATCTGCACGCGACCCATCAATGACGGTAAATAGAAGATTTGCAATTTACATCTTTACTACTTGTAAGGATTTAGGAGAATGGTTGAATTAAATTTTAATATATGCTTGAATTGTAGAGATGGATATGGGGAATACAATTTCTCTTCTAATTTTTAACTTTTGAATGCTCCAGTCTGTTAGGTTCTGGATTCAATTGTTCATTCGGCGGGACATTCCTTCACGGTTTTCGTTCCAAGAGAACCGCGACTCTTCTTATGACGGTGAACCAATAGAAAAAAATGATGCTGTCTTCAATTTGACGGACACCGAAAACCTTACTATGAACAAGGAAGTTCCGTGGAGAGGGCCGCGTGAGAAGAACTTACCCTTCATGCGAGATCTCATTCTACAATTTTGCAAGCCTGGAGATATTGTCCTTGATTGCAAAGCTGCAACAGGTATTTCTTTATTTTCTACAATTTCAAATTCTTTTCACTATTGTAAGTAATTGAATCTTCATAATTCATTCATATGTCTTTTATTTTCCATCAGGATCATCCATCAAGGCTTGTTTGGAGACTGGGCGACACATCTTGGCCTTAGAAGATGATCCTCTCATCTTTAAGGCCAAAATTTCTCCATTCGCCCCTATTGCAATGTCTACTTCTAAAGGCAAGGACAGGGTCATCACACCACCACCTAATCAGCCACCTACAAAGAAACCAAAGAAGAATCGATTCATCTCTTGTGCGTAAGTTGTGGTTCACTTATTTTTTCATAAACACCTATGATATGAATATATTACATTCTTCGTAAATGATTTTTGCATTATATTTTACTTATTGCAACCTCTATTTTTTGTCTTGTAGAAGCACCATGGTAGAACGAGTGCAAGGTACAAATGAACAGAGCCCGCCTTTCAATTTCAATCTCCCGATTTATGCAGAAAAGATTGCTCAGGCATATGTTGAAGCCCCCTCTCCTGTATTGAATCGACGGAAACGTCGATATAATCTGGAGGTTACAGAGTTTTTAGAAATATAGAAGCAGATGAAGGAGAAGAATTTGAGATTGAAGGTGCTGCCTTGAGTGATTGCAATTCTCGTGATGATTTTTGAATGGTTTTCGTTTTCCAGTGGGATTGACTATTGTGGCTCTAAATGGCCCTACAGTTTTGTGGTATATTCTTTATTTTTGTTATAATATGCAGGCATTAAATTGTGCATGCTCTCAATTTTAAATGATATATGCAAGTGGATCAAACAAATTAAATTATTGCATCTTCTTTTTTGCATGAGTATTGGTCTTCTATGCCTATTTTCAAGACTAGATTTGTTTGTAAATGTTTCACACATACCTATAATCTTTATAGTTTCAATATCATGCCATTCCTGTAGGTGTCATTTTTTTGGTGGTACTGTACAATTATAGTTTTTCATTTATTTTATTTTAAACTAATTAATCTTATCATCCTAAGTCTTGATTGACGATCATAGATCTCCTCCCACTTTCACTAAAATGGTAAACCATCACTTTATATGTTAACCTCATTATTTTTTAAACCCACTACTTTACATGATTTTTTACTCCAATAATTAAATTCAAATGAAAAATACACAATAATTGGGTCTCTTATATTTCATAAATGAAACTTCAATACCCAATTCTTTGCTCTTTCATCTTTGCTCTGGGCTCCTGTATAAGACTTCAAATGTCTGAAAATTAAAGGATCATAATGCTTTTATCTGGGCATGGCTATAGGTTTGAGCTTCTAAAATTCCACAACTTCAGGTCAAGTTTGGATTAAAAAAATCAATCTAAATTATTTAAAACAAATTGAATCTACGGTTGTAGATTCTTTTCTTCACGGTAATAGGATTTTGAATTTTTTAGAAATAAAATCCCTGTTCCTCACTTGCTTTTCCTGCTCCCTGCATCCAGCTCTCATACCTAAACCCTTACTTTTGTTTACCTTTCCTAATCCTCCACCCATTTTTTCCAACCCTTTTCATTCATTTTTGTCATACATTATAATTAGATTTCATCCAAGTGTTCCATCTAATTTTTTCATTTTTTGATTTCATCCATTTTTCTCATCCACCTTTTTCATCCATTTCATCCAAGTGATCCAACTACTTTCATCCATACCATCCATCTACTTTCATCCATTCCATCCATCTACTTTCATCCATTTCATCCATCTACTTTCATCCATTTTCTCCCACAATTCAACTTCTTTTTAAAAAATTTAATGAACTTTCATCCATTTTTCTCTAACCCTTTCATCGTCTTTTCCAAAAATTTCAACTATTGTTTTATAAAATTTCATCCACTTTTTTATCTTTTTTCTTCCACTTTAAAAAAAAATGTCAATTTTGCAAATTCCCGCTCACCAATCCCTGCTCACCGCTCCTTGCTCACCGCTCACCGCTCACATACCAGCATTCCCCGCTGGCTTGGTACGCTAGTCACCTCCAAATTTTTAATCACCTCAACGGGTTCCCTCAGGGGAACCCACTTAACCAATAAAAATTGGAATTTTGGAAAAAATTAGTACTAGATTCAAGGCTTCGCCGTCCGGGGGGTTAGGCCCGAATTTGTGAAGCAAGACACTTGGCTTAAAAAATCACGTATACAAGGGCTAGGCAGCTAAACTTGGACCACCCCTTCCTACTTCATGCTAAACTCTAATATCTTGGAAGCTAAACTCTGGAGGTTTCCACAAAGGTCTTGAAAACTAGACTTTGGAACTAAACACGGGGGAAGTGCAAAGCTTCGCCGTTAAGTTGATTTTAACACCAACTTTAGGACTTTTTGACACCTCGGGGGTTCAAAGCTCCGCCGTCTACACTTTTAACACACGCTTTAGGACTTCAACTTTGTCACTAGTTCAAAGCTTCGCCGTTTCCAAGGGGGGTCCACACAATGAGAGAGACTTTAGAAGAGAGAAAACAACTAAACTTTTAAAGAAAACACACACGGGTTCAAAGCTTCGCCGTCCCGGAGGGGGGTCCACTCAACAAGGAGAAGATTAAAAGAGGGTTTGGGATAACTTTAGAAAAAAACATGCACAAAGGAGGTTCAAAACTTCGCCGTCCCGGAGGGGGGTCCACTCAACAAGGAGAAGGTTAGAAGAGGGTGTAAGAAAAAAAACACAAAGAGAAAAACGCACAAGTTAGACCACGTGGCAACACAAAGCTGACATGCTAAAGGCCCCCCAAAGCGGCATCGCCAAGGTACGGTGGGAGGTGACTTTAGGATTAGTGCAAGATACAAAAAGACTCTTAAAACTTTACAAGTTAGACCACAACACGTACAAGAAAGAGAGAGAGGCTCTCCACTTACAACAAGGTGCCAACAACTTTACAAAAGAGTACACAAAGCAAGGTAGAAGGACCCCCAAGGATCTTCAAAGCTTGAAATCTAGCAACAATGGAGCCAAAAGTGCTCCAAAAACACCGTAGAGGTTTTTGGCTTCAAACGCCAAAATATCCAAAATAACTTGGACCCACAAACCTAAAACAAGAATTGGGGGTGTTTTAGAGAGAGAAATGGGGCCTTTATATAGGTTTCCCAAGGGCTCACCCCTCTCTCTAAAACTCTAAGGTAACCTTATCAACGGGGATTTTCATCCTCATCCTCAAAGATTTTCATCCTACATCCTAAATTTCTACTTCTACCATCTATGCTGGACCAACATCCTAACTTTTGGAGATAAGCTCCAATCGCCAAACGAATTGCGCCGTTGGATCCAGATCGCCGTGTTTAATTCTAAACCCTTCTACCCCCTGTACCAAGGCCAAAAACCCATCGTAGGCTAATTTAGTTTAAAAACCAAATCGTGGTAAAATCCTAGATCTTGGGGGTCTCCTATTTTGAGAAATGTGAATAGCCTAGGGTCTCCGGTAGGTGCAAGAGAGTCGGGAAGGACTTTTGGTTGACTTCGTTTCGCCATCGTATGGGCCCGGGATGCCGGTCAACGTGGTGGGGACCCCGCCATGTGGTTAATTCCCGAGGAATCTCGCCGGTTTTGGTACTTGCCACTATTGGAATGTCGTGAAACTTCACATAGCGCATTATTAACATAAAACAAGCTAGTCTAATTTTTAGTGAGATTTTATTGTAACCTGGGTAATTTCCATGAAATTCCCGTTGGAGGTTAGGAGGGTTGACCACCCGGAAAAAGGTTCTTCTGCAAGACGGAAGATGCCGAAATTTTTCACGTGACCTCTCAGGGAGTCGCATGAAAGACGTGCGGGTGTGTTTCTGTACCTGGCATGATTGGTCAATGGAGATTAAAACTGGACATCTCCTCGAATTAGTGACGGTGCGGAAATCTTTTGCAGGTGGAGGAGTCTTGGCGAACTGATTTCGCCGTTGGACTCCTGGCATGGGATTCACCCTAGAACACCATCCTTGGGCTGTAGATTCCTCCACAGACCCGGTCTTGTGTGAGTGGCTCCTGCATGCTAACAATCGGGATTTCGGGAATTCGTCGATCTAATGGGGAATTCTAAATCTAACTCTAGGACTCAACCTAGTGGCCTCGCTGTGGATCCCTCGGACCGACCTAGCCATGAATCGCCACATTCATGGTGGGATTTAGCCCTTTTGGAGCTGTGTAACTCGAATCCTCCAAATCTAACCTTTTCGTTATTTCTATACTATTTTTAGGCAAAATTTGGGGGATTCTAAGTAAAAAACACAAATCTAGACCAAATACTATAATGGGTATGACACAACCCTATTTCGGTTCTACATTCTTTTTATGGGGTTTTCTATACTTTTATCAACTTGAAATTGCAAATTTCCAAAAAAAATAATTCTACGAGTCCCAAGTGACAAATTGGGAGCTCACAGACGGGGAGCCAACCTGCCTGCACGGACAGTCGACTGAAATGGGAAGGTAAGCTTTGGAACTCAAAACTCTGATCTGAAATTTTGATGAACTCAAACTCTGATCTAAAATTTGATGAACTCAAACTTTGATCTGAAATTTTGAAAACCTCAAGCCAAGGACTCAATTTGCTTGAGCTCAAAACAAACTTTGATTGAAATTTTAGAAACACTCCAAATAAGATTAAAATTGTTTGATCTCTCGTATAATTCTCTCTATTACCCGTAAGTACACTCTCCACACACACAAATTTGCAACTCTCGAACACTCCATAGCCAACTTACAAATGATAACCCAACTCGAAGCAAAAAACACTTAAAGGAGACGAAGTGGCGGCTTGGGAATAATTAGGTTAAAAAACTAGTTTTCCTAAAGAATCTCACTGTTCATGTTGGCTTGATGTTTTGTTTTTTACTATTTCTTTTGGATTTGGCGCGGTTTTTTATTGTTTTCTATTCATTTTTTTTTTTTTTGTTGTGCTTTTACTATTCATTTTAGATTTGTTTTGGTTTTTATTCCGTTACTATTCATTTACTATTCATTAGGGACAAATTGTTTTTATTATTATTCTTTCTTTACTATTCATTCACTATTCATTTAGAATAGTTCTTTGGTTCTATTCTTTTTACTATTGAAGAATTTAGTTTTTTCTATCAATTAGTATTTTTGGAAGGAATTAGTTGGTCTTGTTGACTTGGATTTTTGTTTTATTGGTCTAATAAGCCAAATAGGAAAAGACAAAAAGTCAACAAAAACAATAGATTAATCCAACAAAAATCATAAACTAATGAATAACAAATAAAATTGACGATTCATTGGAATATTATTAGTTTGGAAGATATTAATCTTTTAAAATTAATTCTTAAATTAAAACAAACATTCAAGGAGGTTGGAAATAGGGCCTTGAAGTTACTTTAATTCAAAAGGTTATTTTAAAATCAACTAAAAACTATTAGAAGTTTAACGTAAATTCCTAAAATCAATGGAATTAAGTCAAATATTTAGACTAACCCTTTTAATTGTAGGAAATCAGTTAGAAGAATGTAGGAAAAGGAATTTTCTATACATTTTGACACTAAACTTTCATCAACAGACGGAGTACCCATGATGGAGGACAAGGGTTATCTCGAGACCATTATGCTAGTGCTATGCGATGACGGGACCATGGATCCAGAGGTATGTTAATTTTACCCTTTTCTTTTGCTTTGTTTTTGTTTTCAAATTAAAGTTAGAATCTTTGCTGTTAGAAGTTAGTTTTTAGATTAGAATTTAGAATTATAGATTAGATTTAGAAAGTTAGAGGTTATAAAACCAAATCATACTTAAAATTTAACCCAATAACGAAAATTACTAATAATTAATCATAACCACACAATTGGATGATAATTTAGGAATTTCATCCAAAAGAATCTTTAAGGAATCTTTTTAGGTAGGAATCAAACAAGGAATCTATAAAGATTCCAAAGTCCCTCTTTTCTTTTGGAAATACTTTATTTTTGAAGGATAAAAGGTTGGATGAAGTTTGAGACCAAATTTGGATGAAAAACATCCCATTAGGTCAAAATTCTGATTAGTCTTAAAAATCCGTAACTTAAAGGAACTAATAATTTAACCTTAGAATTTAGAATTATTTTGGATTAATTTGCTATTTTAGATTAGTGGATGAAGGTTAGCACAACTAAGGGGCCGAACGTACCTCGTGGTAACTTTTGCTAAGAATCTTGGAATCTAGTTTTCTTCACCATTTTGGGAAGGGAAAATTATATTCTAAAAGGCTACTTAGATACAATTTTAGTTAGATTAGATTATGTTTTCTTTCTTTGTTTTTTACCTAACCATAACGTTTAATTAATTAACCCATAGCTTTTCTTAGAATTAGTGGAATTTTACAGGATATCAGTCACAAAAAGTGTCCATTGCTTGGAAGGCGAACACTTACTTAAGAACCACCCAATTAGGAGTAAAATTTCCCACGAAACAGCCGCTAGAACCCGTGTGTAACCTTCTGACTCAAGGGTGGAGTTAGAAACACTCACAAGGGGTAAATTTTTTTACCCTTGTGCGACGAGGTGCGACGCCCATCCGTCATGTTGTCCTATACGACACACGACGTCAGACGTCCAACACGACACCTAAACCCAAAAACGTGTCAGACAAGACAACCCTAGTGCCACGTCAGCAACACGTCAAATTTCAGTATTTTTTAATATATATATTTTTTTAATTATTTTTTTTTCAAGTTTTTATTTTTTTTATTTTTTTTATTTTTTATTTTATTTTTTTTCCTGTAATTGCACCATGGGGCGCCGAAACAAATTTTCTTAACGGCCCTCTGCAGGGCTCAGATTTTTTCTAATGCAAAACTTTCCCATACATTACTATTCTAGAGCAAAGGTCTAATCTCACACTACAGAAAATGTCTATGTATGCTGCACAGATCTCCAAATAAAACTCAGTCCCTAAAGTTCTTTCTCAGTGTGGATAATTCATAGCCTGCATCCGCTTCAAACAGGACTTCACTCTAAACTGACATAAACTTTGAGCTGCGGCCCAATTTTGTCGGTCTTTTCTCTCGACATCCTCCTTTTTCAATCCATGCTCCTCAGAAGAGAATTATTCAAATATTTGTTCCATGTGACTGTGGAGACATAGCTTTCCTCCAAGCTGCAATGTTCTTGCAGTTGAAAGCAACGGGTTAATTAATTTTTTTCCATTGTGAATGTAGTCTTAATCATGCAAACCACTAGCACCCCCGTTTTTATCTAATGATGCCCTAAACACCCAGCCATCCCACCCTACATTTAAGACGGATTCTGACATTGCTCTTATAATCAATTAACATCAATTGTCTCCTACGTAAATTACCGTCGCTGGCGTGGCTGATGATTGGACCTACAGCTACAAGACAATCTTTTTTCCAGATCTTGTCAATGAGCTCCCACTGATTTCGTACCCAACCTGAATTGAAACAATTGCATGTATAGTAGACTACTAGAACGAGACGAGGTAGTTTTTTGTGCAAAATATTTACAACAACTACATGCGCAAAACGACCTACTCTGCTATTTGAAAACGATTCTAACAATTGCTGGTATCCCTCCTCACCACTTCCAACAATTGGCCTAAAATCGGACACACGAACATGGTTTTCGGATGGTCCACAAAATCCAGCAAGAGTGTCCCACTTAGGTTCCCAAGCCACTCTTCCTTTGACTTTTGTTTCATCCTCAACTAGTATTACTGGCACTGGACCTAAAATATTGTGCGTAGCTTTTGCATCTCTGTAGATTTCAGCCACTGTTGCAAAAATTTGGGAATGCTCGCCCGGTATGAACTAGACTCCTTCTTTAACATCACGCTTGACTTCCTTGTAACTTGTACCACTAAAGTTAACTTGTTACCACTAGAGCAAATAGGTCAACCATTCTACGACCACCATAGACTTTCATAAGTTCACCTAGACACTTTGTGTAACTATTGTAGCGGTTCCCCCTACAATCCCGATTTACAATCTGTGCAACATTATTTAGAAAATCCCATAATGCAGGTTTTCCACCAAAAGCCCCTAATCTATGAGCATTGAGGATACTACGGCAAAATTTGATTACATTATACCCGGAGGACGCCTCTCTAGCCAATTCTCGCAAACTGGGACACTTAATTTTCAACTGAACAATCCTGGCCCGATGTGGGCGCTAGATTACCCACCCTTGGTAATAGAGCGAACACCGACCAGGTTCTATGCCTTTATCCACTTTTTTAATATATGGGGGTGTTGTGAGCGCGGTCCACTGTGCCTTCCAAGCAATGGATCTTTTTTGCTAACGTTTCCTAAGGGTCGTGGATGGCAGCGAATAATTAGTAATGCATGTAGTAACTCACAAGTTCGCTGCAAGCTCAGGGGTAATGGTATACTTCTAACTCCCTAACTATCTATCCTATGTCCAGGGTAGACTGGGTAGTTGGCGTCATTTCTAACGTCCCTAACTACGTAAAAAGGAGAACCCCTATGTTCCTTCCATGAACCCCTAAGACTATCTTGGATTTCTGAGATTCCACCTAGAAGTTCTACTTTTAAAAGCTACCCCTAAAGTTCCAACTCTTACTCTAACTCTTAACTTCCAAGTATACTCTAGGTTTTTAGCTTCCCAAACTAATTAGAGAATTTAACTTCAAAATTTAATGCTATCGTTTGACTTTGTTTTGACTTTTGACTCCACGTCTTTACTCCTAGACTAACTCTAAAATTTACCTTCTAAAGTTAACTCTATGTTTTAACTTTTAACTCTAAATTTTTACTCCTAATTAACTCTAGGATTTATCCTTGAGTTTTAACTCTATGTTTTAACTTTAACCCCTAAGTTTTTACTCCTAAATTAACTCTAAGATTTACCCCTAAATTTCAACTCTAGGTTTGACTCTACGTTTTCACTTTAGCTTTTTACTCTAACTTTTTACTTCCCCCCTTGACTCTAACGTTTAACTTTTAAATTTAATCTTAACTTTTGACTTTTGACTTTTGACTTTCTACTTCCAACTTTAATCCTATCGTTTTAATCCTAGATGGACTCTAAATGTTACTCCAAGTTTTGACTTCTACTTTTTACTCTATTCCTAACTCCAAAATCTACTTCCTAAGTTGATTTTTAATTCTACTGTTGACCTCTACTTTCTATTCTAATTTTTGACTCCCTAATCAATTCTAAACTCTTACATGAACCTACCCTAAGATTTGACTTGAGAGGTTAAACCCCTAAGTTAAAGTTCTAAATTAATTCTATTTTTTAACGCCTCAAAGTTAACTCTAGATTTTGACCTTAGAAGTTTAACTTTAAAAAGTAAAAGCGTAAATTGATTCTAATTCTAACTGCTAATTAATCCCTAATTTTACTCCTAAATTTTCCTTCTAATTTAAACCTAATTTCCGTCCATTGTTTCTTGTGGTTCAATTTTAATTAAAATTCCTCCGTTCTACCCCCTATCGCTTAACTTAGCCTAACGCAGTCAGTTTACGGTCAAATTTTAATTATAAGCTGTTTTTGGAAACCTCTATTCCTAATTTATCAACTTTTGAATCTAAACTTCTAATCTACACTAATCTCGGATGCTAATCACGCTCTAAGGGCTGATTAGGAAAATAAATGCTAATTAGGGAGAAACATCAAAGATTAAATCAAAAACTCACCTCTTCACTACCGGTGTCGGAAATGACTTCGTCCACGTCCACGTGTACATCCTCACACTCCATGGTAGTCTTTGGCTTTGTTTTGAATTTTCCCCCAAGCTCACCGCTTATTGAAAAAATATTACAATTTTTGATAATCTAAACTTCCTCTTTCCCTTCCTCCTTTTCTTTTCTTTCTTCCCCTCTCTTCTACACTAGCACTATTCCACCTAAGTTTTTATGAGTCTTACATTATAGTTTCAAACTACGAGAAGGGTTTAAATGTTCTTCCTACCCTCTTACACAATTTGCCTTTGTGTCATCCTAATCCTCCCAACGGTCACCACAAATTCTCAAGATTTCCTTCCCTAAGTCTACCTAGGCTTAGACCTAGGTTACTATTTATCGTCTCTCTCCTTTTTGTTCTCTACTTCATCTCCTTCTTTCTAATCTCCCTCCATTGCTCATGTGTGTATTTGGTTAGTTAGAATGGAGGTTTCAAGTGTGCGTGCAGGTGTGACGTGGAGGGTGCAATTATGTGTGTAGGAGTGATGTGAGGTGTTGACTCTCTTCCTTCCCTTCCCTTTGTTCTTTAGTCACAACTTGGAAGTTTTGGAATTTTTGGCCTTGGATCCTCACTGGGTTTAACTGGGTTGCTAAACTAGCTCTATCTCTGATTTCCTAACTAGATCTATCACTGACTTCCTAACCTAGAGTTATCACTAGTTTCCTAAACTAGAGTTATCACTAATTTCCTAGACTAAATCTATAACTAATTTTCTAAACTAGGTCCTAATTAGTGGAGAGTTTTTTCAAACAAAAACCAAAGTTGGGGCCCCGCAGAGCATCATCCCGTTGTGGTCTGAAAATCAGCCATGATGTATGTGAGACATGGTCAGTCTACCCAAATCGCAAAACCGGCCAAGTTGGGGCGCTGGACAGGCAGTGTACCGGCTTGGTCTACCGGCTCTGTACCGGCTGCCGCTGG
The DNA here is from genome assembly GCA_951799445.1 of Pseudisothecium myosuroides. Taxonomy (NCBI): domain Eukaryota; kingdom Viridiplantae; phylum Streptophyta; class Bryopsida; order Hypnales; family Lembophyllaceae; genus Pseudisothecium; species Pseudisothecium myosuroides. The sequence continues at coordinate 29,235,667 of OX637292.1, read as the reverse complement.
GCTCCGTTACTGCAGCTGGGCTCCTGTTACTGCCGCTGGCTCCGTTACTGCTGGGCTGGCTGGTTCGCTGGCTGGCTGGTCCGCTAGCACTCCAAAATTTTTAATCACCTCAATGGGTTCCCTCAGGGGAACCCACTTAACCAATAAAAATTGGAGTTTTGGGAAAAATTAGTGTTAGAGTCAAGGCTTCGCCGTCCGGGGGTTAGGCCCGAAGTTGTGAAGCAAGACACTCGGCTTAGCAAACCACGTATACCAGGGCTAGGTAACTAAACTTGGCCCACCACTTCCTACTTCATGCTAGACTCTAATATCTTGGAAGCTAAACTTTGGAGGTTTTCACAAAGGTCTTGGAAACTAGACTTTGGAACTAAACACGGGGGAAGTGCAAAGCTTCGCCGTTAAGTTGGTTTTAACACCAACTTTAGGACTTCTTTGACACTTCGGGGGTTCAAGGCTTTGCCGTCTACACTTTTAACACATGTTTTAGGACTACAACTTGTCACTAGTTCAAAGCTTTGCCGTTTCCAAGGGGGGTCCACACAATGAGAGAGACTTTAGAAGAGGGAAAACAACTAAACTTTTAAAGAAAGAGGAAAAAATACACACATAGGTTCAAAGCTTCGCCGTCCCGGAGGGGGGTCCACTCAACAAGGAAAAGATTAGAAGAGGGTTTGGGATAACTTTAGGAAACGTGCACAAAGGAGGTTCAAAGCTTCGCCGTCCCGGAGGAGGGTCCACTCAACAAGGAGAAGGTTAGAAGAGGGTGTAAGACAAAACACGAAGGAAAAAAGAACACACAAGTTAGACCACGTGGCAACACAAAGCTGACACGCTAAAGGCCCCCCAAAGCGGCATCGCCAAGGTACGGTGGGGGGTGACTTTAGGATTAGTGCAAGATACAACAAAAGAAACTCAAACTTTACAAGTTAGACCGCAATACGTACAAGAGGGAGAGAGAGGCTCTCCACTTACAACAAGATGCCAACAACTTCACAAAAGAGTACACAAAGCAAGGTAGAAGGACCCCCAAGGACCTTCAAAGCTTGAAAATAAGCAACAATGGAGCCAAAAGTGCTCCGAAAACACCGTAGAGGTTTTTGGCTTCAAACGCCAAAATATCGAAAATAACTTGGACCCACAGACCCAAAAACAAGAATTGGGGGTGTTCTAGAGAGAGAAATGGAGCCCTTATATAGGTTTTCAAGGGCTCACCCCTCCCTCTAGAGTTCTAAGGTAACCTTAACAACGGGGATTTTCATCCTCATCCTCAAAGATTTTCATCCTACAACCTAAATTTCTACTTCTACCATCTATGCTGGACCAACATCCTAACTTTTGGAGATTAGCTCCAATCGCCAAACGGATTGCGTCGTTGGATCCAGAACGCCGTGTTTAGTCTTCAACCCTTCTACCCCCCGTACCGAGGCCAAAAACCCATTGTAGGCTAATTTAGTTTAAAAACCAAATCGTGGTAAAATCCTAGATCTTGGGGGTCTCCTATTTTGAGAAATGTGAATAGTCTAAGGTCTCCGGTAGGTGCGAGAGAGTCGAGAAGGACTTTTGGTTGACTTCGTTTCGCCATCGTATGGTCCCGGAATGCTGGTCAACGTGGCGGGGACCCCGCCACGTGGTTAATTCCCGAGGAATCTTGCCGGTTCGGATACTTGCCGCTATCGGAATGTCGTGAAACTTCACGAAGCGCATTATTAACATAAAACAAGATAGTCTAATTTTTAGTGAGATTTTGTTGTAACCTGGGTAATTTCCATGAAATTCCCGTTGGAGGTTAGGAGGGTTGACCACCCGGAAAAAGGTTCTTCTGCAAGTCGGAAGATGCCGGGATTTTTCACGTGACCTCTCAAGGAGTCGCATGAAAGACGTGCGGGTGTGTTTCCGTACCTGGCACGATTGATCAATGGAGATTTAAACTGGACATCTCCTTGAACTAGCGACGGTGCGGGAATCTTTTGCAGGTGGAGGAATCTTGGCGAACCGATTTCGCCGTTGGACTCCTGGCATGGGATTCACCCTAGAACACCATCCGTGGGCTGTAGATTCCTCCACAGGCCCGGTCTTGCGTGAGTGGCTCCTGCATGCTAACAATTGGGATTTTGGGAATTCGTCGATCTAATGGGGACTTCTAAATCTAACTCTAGGACCCGACCTAGTGGCCTCGCTGTGGATCCCTCGGACTGACCTAGCCATGAATCGCCACCTTCATGGTGGGATTTAGCCCTTTTGGGGCGGTGTGACTCGAATCCTCCAAATCTAACCCTTTCGTTATTTCTATACTATTTTTAGGCAAGGTTTGAGGGATTCTAAGTAAAAAACACAATCTAGACCAAATACTATAATGGGTATGACACAACTCTATTTCGGTTCTACACTCTTTTTATGGATTTTTCTATACTTTTATCAACTTTAAATTTCAAATTTCAAAAAAATAATTCTACGAGTCCCAAGTGACAAATTGGGAGCTCACACCCGAGTAGACAGTAGTAACAATTTTTCAGCTTTTAACTTCCTACCGATATTGCGACCTTGCTTAGCAAGTTCTAAAATAGAAAGATAACCAAGTTGCCTTCTTGCACCAGTGCCTCTGGTCCCTCTTTTCTCAATATTGCAATCTTCTCATATAACTCTTTTTCAGAAGTCATTTTCCAATAGAATTGCAGAGCACATGGAACAAGAAAGATTAGGAAAACCCTCACTTAATTGTCAACCCTACTACAGAACCTGTACCTAAACGTACCATTTATTGTAATGACTTCACCATTTCTTGAAAAATTGGCCGTTACGTGGGGTTTAGGATACCATATCCCTCCCGCATGAGGATCGTCCAGCATTTTCCGAATAAATTAAGAAATACTAGAGTAAGTGGAAGTAGGACCTCTGAAACCCCAACACAGCAAATCCAAGACTCAATTTCTGTCAAAGGAAGAAGATTGACCTTGCTCGGTCTCAGCAAGAATAGATTCGGGCCTCCACCATCTCCCAAGATTAGGTTGGTTAGAGTGAACACTGACCCCTGATGATAGAGCAGGCCTACCCTGTCGTCCACTACAAAGTACAACTTGTTGTTTGGCGGTTGATGTTGACAGTTTGATGGCCTGCAGGTGCTTCGAGGAGGCCAAGTGATGTCGCAAATTCTAGTCCAAGTTTTTCTTAGGCGGACATAAGGCGATCAAATCCCTATAGTAAAAGCAACGCAGCTTCATCCAGAAATTCTTCGATGCAGACTCCTTGAACGACTACACTACGCTGAAGGGCTTCTGTGCATCCGACACACTGCCATTCACTGCTTCCATAATTGAAACCCCTTCTTCTATCAATTTCTGGTGCATCTCGGGAATCAAAGGAATAGCCTTCCCCTTCGGAGCAACAGACTATGGGTGATCAGTGTACTGCACGTCATTGTGAATATACCAATTTTTCACATGGTTTGTACTGGACAAGTGCTTCCATCTGAAATTGTTGAACAAATTTTGAATGCTTGTTTTGTCGTGCTTTCCACTGTCCCCTCCAACCTCCTTCTGACATTCCACGCAAAAAATCTTGACTATGTCATTTCCATTGAAATCGTCTATCTTCAGCAACCAATGATTGTCTTCTTGTAGGCTACACTTCAAATCACAAATCATCTTCTCCACTTGTTTGAGGTAGCAATCCCACACTTCTTTGGAAAGCAGTGTGGATTGCAGCTCGTGCTCAAGAGAAGTAGTAATTACAGATGTCCCAATGATCCTCGAATTGGCGACGGGATCCTCGATTTGGACTTCTCCGTCTTCGTCTATGAGGGAGAATACAACATCTTTAGCTCTGGGTGCACTTGGCACAATATACTCGTCTAGTCGACGTCTTTTGGAAGCCTCCTCACCCTCCTCACGCTTTGGCAAAACATAAACATTGGCAACGACATCGTTCAAGGCTTCCATTTTTGGCCTTACTCTACAACGTTTTCCATTGTCCCAAAATTCAAACGGCCACTCCAACGCTGCCTTATCCTTCAAGCAAACCCTCAGTGAAGCGTACGTTTCGTCCTCAAACAGCTTGACCTTGCTGTAGAAGATTGGTATCAAGAAATCAACCTCCATAGTCCAAATCTTCACTTGAGTCGCCATGGCTTGGAACCCTAAATTCTAACCTCACCAAACCAGGAAGGTGTCAATCAACATTGCAGAATACAAGTAAAAAGTATAAAATCGCAAACAAGCAGAGCAAATATGGAAATCAACAAAGGGAATAAGTAAAAGTGGTTACCTGGAGAGAAGTCACACCCTAAATCGCAAATCTGGTCGGAACCGCATACATAAGCAATTGTCGCTGCAGCACAACGAGCACCACTTAATCTCTTCCGGAAACCCTGACCTAAAACTGCATTTGAAATTTTTAAAGTAGCCAAATACAAAGATTACTACTCAAACTTTTCAATCTTACTTCCGTCGCAATTGCAGTCTTCCAGAAAACCTTGACCAAAACACAACAGCACAAGGAAGAATGCCAAGACCAACGGACAATTCCGGAACCCTAAAAATTCAAAGTCAGTCGCCAGGCAGTTCATCCACAGAATTTCGGGTACTCGGTGCTTTCATCCACCGAGTTTCAGCAGCCCTTCACCACTAAATTCAATTAATTTAGGTCAGGCCCAGCTGTTCAAACTAGTTATACTAATTACAGTACCTAGGATCCTAACATAAAGCCCCTTCATTACATGTAAGTAAAAATTAATGGTCCCCATTTCTAGGCTATCTAAATTACTTATAATGGCTTTGTGCCTTTCTAAGGTCCCTACATTACTTGTAATTTGTTAAGAAAATTTATGTGAAAAGAATAAATCCTATCTATATTAAGCCGCAGGTGGTTTCAAAAACGCACTAAGTGACCCCCTCGAGTTTTATAATTGGACATTCTCAATGTATCTTGAGAATTTGATATATTGTGTATACATTTGATTTAACAAGTTCCACATGTGAAGTTGTAAATACATGCAGCTTCATTTAGATGCCCATTTCTCCTCAAAAACAATGTCATTTGAAAAGGTCAACTGTATTGTTAGCTCTAGTTTAGGCTATATAAATTTATCCAATTAGGAAAGGCACAATATTAGTGTCTTTGCAAGAATAGAATAGGTTAATATAGACTTGCCAATTTATTATCTTTACTCTTTAGAACTAAAATACTAAGGTTATAAATTTCTTAGACACCACCCCAACAACGATAGATTGTAGAGGTTATAGATTTGCTAAGCACTAATTTTATTCTGTGAAAATTAATACAACACATTAAAGATTTCAATGTAAACTAATTTAACTATATTACAAATTGTGTATCATTTGTAAATTAGTCACATACTAATAGGATAAATTATTGACATAGCAAACTAATTATAATTCCTAAAAGTGGATCACTTATCACAATTGAAAAGCCTAAAACTCATACAAAATCACTCAACAAATGGCTTTAAAACTAGAGTGTAAATGGAACACCTATGGCAACAAAGACCATTCAAACCAATAAACACATAGAAGAATAAGAAATGGAAGAAAAAACAGTACCATGTAAACATAAACTATTTATTATTCTTGAATTTATAGTGACACCGATATAAGTCCCATACACTTGAATCACCTAGTTTCAACATTAACCCCTCAAGGTCCATTGTCCCTCAAAGGGACAACGGGAAATTTAGGTTGGTATCATAGAAATCATTTTAGAATGGATGTTTGTGAAATTTTGAAACAAGATGTGGACTTACATGAACTTCATCAAAATACATATATATTTTTTATCAAGTGCCCAAGTTAAAAGTTATGTTGCTTGAAGTTTCTTAGGCAGGAAGGGCAACTTTGAGCAATTGGTGAAAAAAGACTCATTTGTTTCTAAAATTTGGCATGTATATAACTACCATGATATAATAGGCAATGGTAAAAAAAATGTGTAGTGCAAAAATCTCATTTCATGAGAAGTTAAAGATTTTTGACCCTATTCAACAAGTTCCAAAAAAATCCTTTTCTTCTATAAGCTTGCAATCTACACAATCAAATGGACTGAAATTTTCCACATTCCCATAGTAGCCCTCTAGTACACTTTCATACAAATAAATTTCAAAAAAGAAACTTTTTCAATTGTATTTTCTCTCAATGCACTTAAACATGACAATTTTTGGCAACTTGTTAAATGTACTCTCGGTCCTGTAGGGATTAACTTCCAAATTTGACACCAAGGCAAGGATCAAAAATCAAGTTACCTAGTTATAAGCACAATAGCTGAAGCAACCAAAGTAAACTTGCTATTGGAAAAAAATGAAAACTTGCATGGTCTTCTTCTTGAAGGAAGGACTTCAAAATAATCATTTGATATTTCCATGTGAATAGTCTTCTCAATAAAGAATCCTTAGCTTTTGATGTTGCCAATAGAAGGATGTAAGGTGAATGGTAGTGCTACAATCATTTCTATAGCTAAATTTGCCAACCTTTGATTTTGTATTCTTCACTAAAACAATAGGTGAAGAAAATGCAGGAGGTGACAACCTCTATGAACATGTTCTTGGAGTCATTTCCAACCAATGCAATTGTTTTCAATCAATGATCAACACCATAACATATTCACAGATGATGACAAATTCCAATGAAGAGCTCTAGACAACAACATAGGCTACAATTGGTCAGGATTGCCAACCTCATCACCAATAATCACCACACGAACACACGCCATCTTGGAAGTGGTGAAAGCGATTAGCATCCCTCACAACAATATCTCGTTCAGTCACCTTTGAGATAAACTTGGTTGCTGTATGGCAATCTGAACACACTCGAAGGTTCTTGAACACCCGAATTGGCTCTCCAGGGGGTGTCCGCATGAGTCCATAAGCAATAGCCAACTTCTCACTATGGGAGCAAAGAGCAAGTTCTTTCTCCTCCTCCTCAATGTTCCGCAACACTAGTCGGGTATCAGGAATGTACCCTTCGGCCTTAATTTTCTCACTCAATATCCTCAGCTCAGCATAGATCTCCTTCGCTTCTGAGTGAGAAGTATCCCCTACGACGAAGTCATGGACCTTGTTATCAACTTCAATCCAGCTACGCCCTGGCTCCTTGCGTATACCTCTCTCCTGCATCATAGTGCGCACCCACAACACCTCCTCCCACTTGCCAGCTGCAGCATAGATATTCGAGAGAAGCACGTATGCAGAAGCATCCTTCGGTTCCAACTTGAGACGCTCATTAGCGGCAAGTTTGCCCAACTCCACATTACCGTACGTTCTACAAGCACCAAGCAAGGCTCCCCAAGTTGCACCATTTGGTTCCACCGGCATGTTGTCAATCAAGAGCTTTGCTTCCTCCAAGTTTCCTGCTCGGCCAAGAACATCCACCATGCAGGTACAAGGCACTACAGTAGGTTCGATGCCATAATCTTGTGTCATAGCCAGAAAAAGTCTACGGCCCTCATCCACAAGGCCAGCATGACTACAGGCCGACAACACTCCAGCAAAGGAAATAAAATCAGGCTTCACACCGTCTGCAATCATATTTTCGAACAATTCCAGGGCTTCGTGCCCACATCCATGGTCTGCAAGTCCACCAATCATCACGGTCCATGTGATCAGGTCACGATCCTCCATCCGGTCAAAAACTAGCCGAGCATCAACCAAACTGCCACACTTTCCATACATGTGGACAAGCGCATTGCCCACACGCAAATTCGACTCAAGTCCCGCTTCGAGGACATGCCTGTGAACCTCCTTCACCCACTCCAAAGCCCCTGCGCTTGAACATGGATTCAGAATGCTCGCAAACGTGAATGCATTGGGTTCGAGGCCTTCCCTTTGCATTTGCATAAACAGCTCATATGCTTCACTGCCACACCCATGCTGTGCAAGTCCACCAATCATCACCGTCCACGTGATCACATCACGATCCTCCATCCGGTCAAAAACTAGCCGAGCATCAACCAAACTGCCACACTTTCCATACATGTGGACAAGCGCATTGCCCACACGCAAATCCGACTCAAGTCCCGCTTCGAGGACATGCCCGTGAACCTCCTTCACCCACTCCAAAGCCCCTGCGCTTGAACATGGATTCAGAATGCTCGCAAACGTGAATGCATCGGGTTTCAAGCCTTCCTTTTGCATTTGTATAAACAGCTCATACGCTTCTTGCCCACATCCATGTTCCGCAAGTCCACCAATCTTCACCGTCCACGTGATCAGGTCACGATCCTCCATCCGGTCAAAAACTAGCCAAGCATCATCCAAACTGCCACACTTTCCATACATGTGGACAAGCGCATTGCCCACACGCAAATCCGACTCAAGTCCCGCTTCGAGGACATGCCTGTGAACCTCCTTCACCCACCCCAAAGCCCCTGCGCTTGAACATGGATTCAGAATGCTCGCAAACGTGAATGCATCGGGTTTCAAGCCTTCCCCTTGCATTTGCAAAAACAGCTCATACGCTTCTTGCCCACATCCGTGTTCGGCAAGTCCACCAATCATCACGTTCCACGTGATCACGTCACGATCCTCCATCCGGTCAAAAACTAGCCGAGCATCATCCAAACTGCCAGTACTTGCATACATGTGGACAAGCGCACTGCCCACACGCAAATCCGACTCAAGTCCCGCTTGGAGGACATGCCCGTGAACCTCCTTCACCCACTCCAAAGCCCCTGCGCTTGAACATGGATTCAGAATGCTCGCAAACGTGAATGCATCGGGTTTCAAGCCTTCTCTTTGCATTTGCATAAACAGCTCATACGCTTCTTGCCCACATCCGTGTTCGGCAAGTCCACCAATCATCACGTTCCACGTGATCACGTCACGATCCTCCATCCGGTCAAAAACTAGCCGAGCATCATCAACACTGCCAGTATTTGCATACATGCGGACAAGTGCATTGCCCACACGCAAATCCGACTCAAGTCCCGCTTGGAGGACATGCCCGTGAACCTCCTTCACCCACTCCAAAGACCCTGCGCTTGAACATGGATTCAGAATGCTCGCAAACGTGAATGCATCGGGTTTCAAGCCTTCCCTTTGCATTTGCAAAAACAGCTCAAATGCATCTTGCCCACATCCGTGGTCGGCAAGTCCACCAATCATCACGTTCCATGTGATCACGTCACGATCCTCCATCCGGTCAAAAACTAGCCGAGCATCAACCAAACTGCCACACTTTCCATACATGTGGACAAGCGCATTGCCCACACGCAAATCCGACTCAAGTCCCGCTTCGAGGACATGCCTGTGAACCTCCTTCACCCACGCCAAAGCCCCTGCGCTTGAACATGGATTCAGAATGCTCGCAAACGTGAATGCATCGGGTTTCAAGCCTTCCCTTTGCATTTGCATGAACAGCTCATATGCTTCTTGTCCACATCCGTGTTCGGCAAGTCCACCAACCATCACGGTCCACGTGATCAGGTCACGATCCTCCATCCGGTCAAAAACTAGCCGAGCATCATCCAAACTGCCACACTTTCCATACATGTGGACAAGCGCAGTGCCCACACGCAAATCCGACTCAAGTCCCGCTTCGAGGACATGCCTGTGAACCTCCTTCACCCACTCCAAAGCCCCTGCGCTTGAACATGGATTCAGAATGCTCGCAAACGTGACTGCATTGGGTTCGAGGCCTTCCCTTTGCATTTGCAAAAACAGCTCATATGCTTCTTGCCCACATCCGTGTTCGGCAAGTCCACCAATCATCACGGTCCACGTGATCACGTCACGATCCTCCATCCGGTCAAAAACTAGCCGAGCATCAACCAAACTGCCACACTTTCCATACATGTGGACAAGCGCAGTGCCCACACGCAAATCCGTCTCAAGTCCCGCTTCGAGGACATGCCTGTGAACCTCCTTCACCCACCCCAAAGCCCCTGCGCTTGAACATGGATTCAGAATGCTCGCAAACGTGAATGCATCGGGTTTCAAGCCTTCCCTTTGCATTTGCATAAACAGCTCATACGCTTCTTGCCCACATCCGTGTTCGGCAAGTCCACCAATCATCACGTTCCACGTGATCACGTCACGATCCTCCATCCGGTCAAAAACTAGCCGAGCATCATCAACACTGCCAGTATTTGCATACATGCGGACAAGCGCATTGCCCACACGCAAATCCGACTCAAGTCCCGCTTGGAGGACATGCCCGTGAACCTCCTTCACCCACTCCAAAGCCCCTGCGCTTGAACATGGATTCAGAATGCTCGCAAACGTGAATGCATCGGGTTTCAAGCCTTCCCTTTGCATTTGCAAAAACAGCTCATATGCTTCTTGCCCACATCCGTGTTCGGCAAGTCCACCAATCATCACGTTCCACGTGATCACGTCACGATCCTCCATCCGGTCAAAAACTAGCCGAGCATCATCCAAACTGCCACACTTTCCATACATGTGGACAAGCGCATTGCCCACACGCAAATCCGACTCAAGTCCCGCTTCGAGGACATGCCCGTGAACCTCCTTCACCCACTCCAAAGCCCCTGCGCTTGAACATGGATTCAGAATGCTCGCAAACGTGAATGCATCGGGTTTCAAGCCTTCTCTTTGCATTTGCAAAAACAGCTCATATGCTTCTTGCCCACATCCGTGGTCGGCAAGTCCACCAATCATCACGTTCCACGTGATTACGTCACGATCCTCCATCCGGTCAAAAGCTAGCCGAGCATCAACCAAACTGCCACACTTTCCATACATGTGGACAAGCCCATTGCCCACACGCAAATCCGACTCAAGTCCTGCTTGGAGGACATGCCCGTGAACCTCCTTCACCCACGCCAAAGCCCCTGCGCTTGAACATGGATTCAGAATGCTCGCAAACGTGAATGCATCGGGTTTCAAGCCTTCCCTTTGCATTTGCAAAAAGAGCTCATATGCTTCTTGCCCACATCCGTGTTCGGCAAGTCCACCAATCATCACGGTCCATGTGATCAGGTCACGATCCTCCATCCGGTCAAAAACTAGCCGAGCATCATGAACACTGCCAGTATTTGCATACATGTGGACAAGCGCAGTGCCCACACGCACATCTGATTCAAGCCCAGCATGTCTTACATACGCATGAACTTCTTTGCCCCACTGCAAAGCTGATGGATCGGCACATGCCTTCAGGATGCTCGAGAAAGTAAATGCATTTGGCTGGACCCCTTTTTGGCACATTTGATTGAAAAGTTCCATTGCTTTTTCGGCACGCTTGTGCTTTGCATAACCTCCAATCATAATGGTCCAACTGAACACGTTCTTGTTCACAAGTTTATCAAACACTCCACGTGCATCCTCCAATTCTCCACACCTGATATACACGCTCACCAGGTTGTTTGCCACATATGTATTCTGCTCCATTTTACGCTGGTTGATGTAGTCGTGAACCTGCTTCGCGACATTAACTTTAAGGTTTTCCTCCTTCAAGCACCGTCTCAAAACTTCAACATACATAAACGAGTCGATGGCCATGCCTTGTTCTAGTCCATTCTTCAAATTACCAATTGCTTCAGTCGTGCTTCTTGCAGTTTTCAAGGACATACTACCGCCACCACCCGGTACAATATGCCTCGACTCTCTTGCAGTACTAGGCACAATGCGTCCTCTTCCATTGTAGCCCTTAGATAGCCTGATTCATCAATACAGTCTTCATAAGAAAACCCTTAGAAAGAAGAACACTGATACACAAAGTGGAAAGGTTGCAAGACCACTAATGCCTTGTACTCACATATGTCAATATGAACAAAATTGCATCCATCCATTTGAACTCTTAATATCTCTCACATACATAGCAATTCTTTGAAAGTCATCCCACTTTAAGTGCACCCAATAACCCAAAAGAAATAACAGAGCATATTGCACACACAAAAATCCTTAAACTCACCCAAAATCACATGTTTCTAGATGCACCTACTCTAGTCACTAGACAAGGCAGCCAACTCAATTCCTAAAGTTACCTGTCTCCTTGTGTTGTGTCTTGAGAATCTTTGGTGTAATAATCAACACGAGGGTGCATTTTCCCTTTGCTTGCCAAGCTGACCATGGCCTTTACCCATGGTGGAGTTGACCAGCCATCTATCCAAAGTGCTTTCCTTGCCACCTTATGCCTAAAGTCAGGTGATCTGGGATTCCTCTGTAGGCACCACAACCATGATCAGATCCTACAAAACTGTCTCATATTCATTTTGCATCTAACAATCAATATTCCAGGAATATTTGTTGATGACACTGCAATGATCTGAGCAGTGTTCACTCCACTCAATGACAGCAAACAACGCAATTTCATACTTGTTGCTTTACGAAGTGCCCACAAGTGCCCATGGCCTTGTACAAGCAAGAAACGTCCCGTCACTTGTTGAGCCGAGTGTTGTATCCGCTTTCTTTTATCTAGTCATACCTTGTCAGCTCTGTTGTCCCACCACTGCGTAGGATCCGCAAAGTACTCTTTCCAAAGTTCTTCAACCGACTGTAGTTCACCTGAATCCACCGCAACATGCTTTACCCATGTCAGTCACATTCTCACCAGGAGAGGCAAACTCTTTCTGTGACGATGGGCATATGATACGTACCTGAAGCATTGGAATTCGAAGGTGATCTCTTCCAAACTGATGAAAATGGTGAACACCGGATTGGTCCACTGCCTCGTATGTGAGAGGACAAGGGCAGGGATAAAGAAGGGTAGATAGGCCAGGGAGACCTGAAGACTGAGATTGAACAGATATCCTGGGTACAAAAACGTCAACACTCTGTTAATAAGCAACTTCGTACCATTCAAAGCGCTCTTCCCATCAATACCGGGGTTTAGGGTTCGGTCAACCATGTTCATATCCGGTTACGTTTGGAGAAATGTGACAACCTCTTTATCAAACATTGCTGTAAAGGAGACCTCATATTTCGACACATTTGTTGTCAGCATGAACACAGTAGTCCAACCCATGTCACAAGTCATCCAACCGCTTAATTCACTCACCTGTGCACCACCTAGTCCACGCACCGACAAAAAGCTTCTCTGTTCTCTCCTGCACTGCAATTGTTGTCTACAATCTAAATCCCACGACACCAATTGAGGTGGCAGTCCCATCACTATCTGCCTGCATTACAGAAACCAATTCACACTAACTGTTACTAAGAAGAACATCACAAAGAACAACGCCGGACTGAACCTCAGAATTGAACCTGTGGACAGAAACACATCAAATTGAGAAGAAACTACATGTGCGAAAAATCTGGTACTACCTCCAATCCTGAAAACCCGAACACATTAAATAAAGTCCACAAACAAAACCGCATACCTGACGCTTCCGGCGGCCAAATGAAGCAAGACAAGCTGCCCAAGGACGGCAAACCTCCACTGCAGCTTCACGAGGAGCAGCTCCGTCTACGGGATCAATCAATTGCTGAGGCAAGAATCCAACATACACCCATTGATTAGCATACAACCCCAGTCAACTGACTTGACTATTGAAAATTACCATCGCTTCAAAGAGGGTCATCAAAAACTTAGGTTCAAACTAAATTACAGTTCTCCTTTGATATGAATGACAAGACTAATTAAATTTAGATCGTTTGAATGACAGATATAGAAATATGCATGAAAACCTATCAGAATTGGTCATAACACATCCATGAACCGCAACAGGGGTCAGAACCCAATCCCCAACCCAGACAGATCGCTCAATCTAGTTCCCGGAATGTGTTTTCGACTTGTCTCGTTCCCTACCAGTCTGACACAACTTTGACTTCCTCCCTGCTGTTCGAGCTGCCCAATCTCCTGCCCCATGGTGCACACGTGCACACCCCTATTCTGACATATGACGATACCTCGTCTTGGGTGAATATGACAGGAATCAGCATATGTGGCACCGATTTGGCCATTTCCAGCACATCGTTCAAATGTGAAGCAAACAAAGGTGATAGCAAAGTCGCTTTCGACTCTGCAACACAAACGTGAGTTCTCAATCGGTTCGGTACATCTTACCGCCCCTAAATCCAGGCTCCTGCCACTGAACTCTGTTGCAGCTCACACCACATCTATAGTACACATTTTGAGCAGTTCTTTCTAGCTTTGTGCCTTTGTCGGGAATAAGTACTAATCCGGAAAGACATGAATCAGTGTTCTTCTCTTGCAGGCCCAAGCTTCTTTCAAGGTTCGAAGACTGGGAATCACGCAGCCATCAGCATTGAATAACTTATAGCTATGCTGATTGCCACGGACCGCAATATATCACGAGTTCCCAATTCCAAGTTGAATAAATTTCCTCAAGCGAAAATCCTAAACCCTAGTTCGCGAAACGGCTCATTTCTTCTTGCACAGTCTCTGAAACTCCCATATCTGCTCCTAAGCCAAAAAAAACCGGGATGAATTAGAGGACCTGCTACTTGAATTGCACTGCACTAATTGCGCAGCAAGATATCATCAATCAGCAAATTAATTACTCGCGCTCCACAAGCTCCGAAGGAACAAGCGCTACTCTACTCTCCTGTAGTAAGAGCAGGAAAGGTCAATACAACGTTTCTCCTACAACAGCTGGCAACTCACCTCCGTCCTACAATATCCATCACACTCCCACGAGCTCAAATTAAAATGGCTCCAAACCAACTGCCAGAGCAGAGAAACAAGTCAGAATCCCACTACAAATCCTGCACAAGCGGGCTTTGCAGTACTACTTCCCACATTCAGTCATCCTAACACAACAGTACGAGAAATCTCCCTCCTTGAGCCCTCAATTCACCACAACAGCCATACGTGCACCCGCAACAGACTGCAGCATGCAGCACCCTTGCTCTGCAAAAGCTCGCGAGCTTGGGATCAAGGAGTCCCCCAACCTCTCTCACCATGTCCATTCCTGCTCGACGCTTGCTCTGGTCTCCCTCCTTTGCGGAAACGGTAGTTCTTCTCCTCGCGAATGCCTGATACCCTTGACGCTGCTCGTCTTATCTGGGCCCCGAACATCAATCGAAACAGATTATTGTGCGGGTATTGTCTCACTCGGCCCTCTTTAATATCACATCCTCTAAGAGCATCTCCACTCTTGCACTGGCGGAGCCCCTGGCCTTCTCAGTGTTGAGCCCGCCTTCCGAATCGTCCCCCACCGCATACCTAGAATTCCAAGAAAATACCGGGCCCCACTTAAATCACTCATCAACTGAGAATCCTTCAGGGCCCGTTCTTCTTCTCTCCAAGCTTGGATTCTCCTTGTCTGACAATATTTGACTCCTTTTAAAAAAGTTGGACCACTATAGCAATTCCCACCAATGAGAATGCAAAGTTATTGCAGATATGGAGAGTAAGGGTAGGAAATTACTTCGAAGGTGAAGCCCGCAAGGAGAATGGAGCCCGCAAAAAGCCATTTGGCAAGGCGATTTGTTAGAGCAAGAGTGGAGATGCTCTAATACGGTATAACAAGGTCCGTTCTCTCACCATACATAAAATAGAACATATATCCGTTGTGGTCCCCCTCCCAAATGGAATCTAGTGGGCTTTCCAATTGCACTTGTTTTTATTCTACTGTAGTGAAAAGTATAAAGTGACGTAATAACTAACGACACAGTGGTACATTGAAAGTGAAAGTGTCATCATATCAATGCCAAAATAGCACCCAAAGAAATATTGTGGTTACATTCCTACAATTTTAGCACTAAAAAAATCCAGAATGAAGATTTTCTTAGTACTAAAATGCTTTAAATATATATTTAAATAAAAATTATATAATTACAATGGTAATTTGATTTTGTTTTAGAACTATTACAATGACTTTTTAATATGTATCTATCAATCAATTGTGATCATACTAAAACAATTGAAATTATTGAATCAACACTGAATTAGTGGTAGGAACATTTTTGATGCAATGATGATAGTCTAATGGGGTTGGAAGGATTTAGGTTTAGGATTTAGCAAAATTTTGTTGATTTTGTCCAAATCAACTTGTCTAAAGTGACTAAAGCCTATTGATCCAGGAGGCATTTTCTACTAGTGAATTTAGCTCTTTAGAGCAATTTTCACTATAAAAGTAGAAGAATTTCACTACCTGTCGCAGCACAAAGTAAGTAAATTCCCTGTTATACTCCCAAAAACCACTCTAAAGCATAACAAAATGACTCTAAAGATCGAACCCACGAGATTCTGTGAAGTGTCTAGCTCTATTTCCAACTTAAGCTTCGTCAGTATCCAAATTCCACTTTTCGATTCTAGATCTAAAACCGGAAACACCAACACACCGAAAATCTATGATCCGAGCTATGACCAGTCCTCTCTTTATCTCTTTCGGTCTGTCTAGCTATCCTGTCCTGTAAAACTACTACAATCCAAGATCTTCTAACTTCCAATCCTGGTACTCTTCTGGACCAATCCGTTCCGGTCCGCTCACACGTACTCTCACTCCACTCCGGTTTAGTTTTGCCTCTGTTTTACCATCACAGGGTTCACCGCTTGCTTTTGAGAGTGGCAGGCCCGCCACTCCTTCCGTAACTTATAGTGGCTGAAGACCCATTTCACTATTCTACTAATTCCTATACTAGCACGATTCCGGTTTGATCTCTCACAGCCACCCGGATAGCGATCCGGTTTGCAGGTCACACAAAGATCCCCCGTACGATCCTCTCATACTACAAAGACCTTGATGCTATGTTCCCTCCGTGCAAAGTTAGGTGGTTACAAGTGAATCCGTCCGTTCCAACATCAACTAAAGTCCTTCCGTTTACTAACTAGGGCAGCGAGACCTCACGGGAAATCGGACACTCAACCGGATTTCCTATCCAAGAGCTTTAGCGCGACTAAGGACTCCTTTCCTATCCGCCTAGCCTAACAACGGTTTTCTCGCCCGGAATCCTGAACTATAGAAGTGCTGAGGAACTGAAATCCACTCCCAACACTTAGAATATCCACTCACATGCACATAAAAGCAAAACAACAACACCAAGGGGAGAAATCTCTCTAGAATCTGCATGCATCTTCTTAACTCCTCACCAAACAGCCCTGCCACGCGCGGGAGAGACGTACAACAAGAAACTAATAGAAAATGCAAGAAAACTCAGAAGAAAAGACTCCCAATCTCCTTCGCAGAGATTGACTTATATACATTTTAAAACTCAAAGTCAACAAAAAGGGGCCCCAAAAGTCCGCGCGGAACTTTTGGTCCTTGCCGAGTTGGTCAGACCGGATAAAACCCGATCCTAACTAGAGCGACCAGATCAAATCCAGTCCGGTCCATCCTAACAAATATTTACAAGACTAAAATCCTAACTATCCTATCACAACCGGATCTACTCCTTGATCCGTTCCTTTGTCCATAACTTGGTCTCCGCCTTGGTCCACGCTCTGCTCTAGACCTTGATCCGCACCCTGATCTGGGGTCAGATCCATACTTTGATCCTGTCCCTGGTTCAATGTGGGACTCCTGGGCATTTCCGTTCCCAGCTGTTCGAAGACGTCCGTCAGATTCCGGTTCCGCTCCCCGGTTTCACGTTCTGGGAGATCCGGTGACGAATCTAAGTTGATGGTGTTCGCGAGTTTCCTCCCACTCTTCTTTGACTGGGAAGTCCGATCCTTCCCCTCCATCTGAATGCCAACATTTGGAAAAGACCCCGGCATCGAAAGGTCGGAAAGATGGAACGACCTTGACAATGTCGCTCCGGTCAACTTTCGACTGCTCACCTCCATCCGGTCTGCTGCTTCTCGTGCTCCCACCATCACCAATTCTACCTTCTCGGAGTAGTCCGTCAAGATCCGGACCAACCTGGTTCTGGATATTTTCTTGTCCTTGAGTATTCCCTCGTCAAACAGCTTTGCCTTGGTGGCGGCCTCTCCGGTTTCCCCAAATGTGGCCTTCACCTCCTCCGCTACTTTCCGAGTTGTCTCCGCTATCTCCCGTGTAGTGGCCATGTCCTCCTTGAGGATGAATAGTTTCGTTTTCAACGCATCGACTTCCTCCTGAAGTCGTCGTATCTCCGCTTCTTGCTTCCGGATCTCATCCGGGCTGGAGATGTATTCTGCAACCACTGCCGCGAGGTTGCTATTTGCTGGTGCGCCCACCAGCTCACTGATCTGTGTCAGAACCAACTTCTTGACCGCCCAGTCTGCTCGCACATCGTTGAGGATGTCGATCAGTTGTTTGAATGGATCCTTCGGATCCGATCCAGAAGGACTCGGTCCTTCATATTCCGGTCTCTTCTTAGGATCGGATGTCTCAGTCGGAGGGGTTGGGGTTCCTCTCCGGTGAGGAGGTGTCGTCTTTTGCCGCTTGTTCTTCAGCGGGTGTTGCTCCTCCTCTTCTTCTTCTTCATCGGAACTGGATCCTTCTTCCTGCTCTTCCTCCGATTCCGATTCTCCATACTTCAGGAGTACCTCCTGAGTAGTTCACTCCTTCTCCTCCGTGTCCGTGAGGAGCTGATTGTGCTTGTAAAGATGGAAGATGTAGGGGCTCAGTGGTGCCGGCCTACTTCCTCCGATCTTTGGAACCAGACGGCTAACCAGATCGGAAAAGATCCGGGCCCAATCCACTTTTCGTTCCCCGCTCAGGGCTCCGAAAATCAGGTTTCCGATGGCTATTATTATCCTCGTCGGCTTCTCCGGGTGGATGATCGGAACCAGGAACTGCAAAAGGTTGCGATGCCGGTCGTCCAAACAATCTGCGACCGCATGCCCATCCTTCGAGTCCACGTTGCTCCGGAACTTCCCCCGGGTGTATCCTTCCTTCGAGGTGGCCATCCCTCGGCCTCCCGACCGGAAGTTGTATACAGACCTCCACATCTCTTCCGTCCAACTGCCCGAAATTCCGCGGATGGTCTTATCGAACTGATTCGAGAGTTTTCCCAACAGCTCTCGAATCATCCGTTCCTCTCTAAACCCCCAGGGTTTATCTATCAGTCCCCCGCAACCCATCATGGCGAGATCCTCCATGAGGTTGTCCTTTTCCTTCTCTCCTGAAGGAATGATCAGACACACCTTCCGGAGTTTAACTTCTACTGCGGAGGAACTGGACGGTCCTACTCTACTCTTGCAGAGCTAAGGCATGGACAAGAGCTGTGCTAACCGGATTCTCACTGAGACTACCTTTCTCTCTCCTAGCCGCACGTCTTGTTTCTCACCTTTGCTCTTCCAATCTCAACCGGAATACCTCTAAACCTGCAACACACACTAAAGCGCTGCGCACCTCTAACACACTACTGCGTTCACCATCCATTCACAAAACAACCAAGCAAAGCACTGGAAAGAGAGCTAAATACGCGCAGAGAGAACGCTTTCCAGCAAACGAAGTTTGAAAAAGAGTGGCAACTAGACTGGTCATCCTATTTATAGTCTGATTTATCATCATGACCAAATCCGTTCCTAACCTAATCCGATCCAACACAGATCCGTTCCAACTCTAATCCAAATTAGATCCCGATCGAATCCGGATTATTCACTACTTCCGTTCCGTAGTTAAATTTCGATTTTCCGTTACCTCTTTACTCAAATCCGGATCCCTGGCCACGGTTTCCGTTCCAAATTATAAGTAATTTAGAAAAACCAAAAATTTACACTGCAACATTATCCTTGAGAAGACTATTGCTCAATGGGAGTTGGGAGTTGATGCTATAGATCTATATCTTGTAAACATAATAGTCTTCAAACTCTCAAATGCCACATTTAACTACTTTTGGACTTTTCACTAAATTCTGGACAAATCATTTGGAGATTTCCGGATGATTATCTCTTCATGTTTGTATAGATCTCAAGATGTTATGTACAGATCTCCTGATGTATTACATCGATCTTCCAATGGTTTGCATTATTTTTCAATGATTATCACCCGATGTTTTTTTTTCGATCATTAATTATAGACTCTTCAAAAGTCCCAAAGTAGTTAAATGTGGCATTCAATAATTAGATCTATGAATAAATTACAACAACTGATTGGGGCAACAACTATGGAGGTACAAGTCGAGCACTCACTCTTTACAAAGACAAACACAAAACTATTAAAACGTCATTTTTCATTTTAGTAGTGAATTTTTCTTACAGAAATCTGAATCCACTTAACAAATGGATCTGACCTAAGAGTACCAAAGATAAAAACAATTGCTACTAAACAAATAGCTTAGATTAACACTTGAGTGTAAAAAAAAAAATTAACTCCAAAAAATTGCCAATAGTCACTAGTATGTCTATTAACCAGGTAGTTTATTTAAAACAAATACAACAAGGCAAAAGAAAATTTGAGGAATATTCAAATAACATTATCTTCTTTCTATACCAACTACAATTTTGTAACCTTAATATTAACAATGCTAGAAAACGGGGTCACTCAGTAGCAAAGAGTGGATGTTTGACAATGGTCTAAATTATTAAAGTAAGTAAATTGGTATTAGGACTATACTTCATCACCAGGTTTTGGTTTAGACTCATTCTTTGAGAAGAATTGAAAATTAACTAGATGCTATGACTCTATGATTCATGAACTTTGTGGTGTTGGCAATTAGGTGATTGAATAATCTTCTCCATTGTGTCCTTAAATGAGTCAAGAATTAGAATTATAAAGTTCAATGGTAGCGGTAGTAGGATAAAAGTCAACTTTTGCAATACCGTGTCTTGAATCAACGTTGCTAGTATGCGAGCAGGGAGCGGGGAGCGGCGAGCGGGGAGCAGAAAATGGTGAGCGGGGAGCGTACATCTTGGACGAAAAAGGGAAATGTGAGTTAAAAAAAAAAAAAATAGAGGAAATTCAACCTAAATTTGGGTAGAATCATTTTGAATATAGGATGAAAGTTGATGGTCCAAATATGGAAAGGATTTGCTGAAAATTGGGATGGAAGGGTCTAAAGGATGTACATGGAAGGAGATGGAAAAATTGGATAGAAATAGAAGGATTGGATGAAAGTAGAAGAAAAATTGAATGAAAAAAATGGATGACAGTAGAAAAAGTGGTGGATGAAAGTAGATGGAAATGTTGGATGAACTTCATTAAAAATTTGGATGAACCAAAAGTAAGAATTTTAGTGATAGTAGAGAAAACATTGGCTTAAGATTTAGGAAAAAAATGAACGATATTATTTTCAACTATGACTTTGCATTTGACGATAGGAAAATGAATGACAATCCCATTAAAAATCATCAAGCAAACTCATAGAATTTTGGCTTGCAACTAAAATTACAACTTGGGAGTCCTTTGACCGTTTCAAATGTAAATTAGGGATGTTGCTTCCATGTCACGGGTTTAGGGTCCTATACCTATTACCGTGGTTGATATGGGATAGTAGGACTGAATTGTTCTTTTTACCTTGGAAGGGTGACATAGTAGTTTAGGAGCTTGTTAGTATATTCACACATGGTCCTAATGAATCTAGATTGCAAACAGTAATGGGATTCTGTCATGTCTATGGGTGCAAGTAAAATAAAGGCACAATTTAAACAGCCCAGAGAAAAGTTCACATGATTCAGACACTTCAAATTCAGACCATCATGCATTCAGTACAAGGGACACCATTGTCTTGTAGTTTTTAATCAGGTGAATTTAATGTAATGCAAGTAGTGGCCCTTTTAGTCTCACTACATCTTCATTCATAAGTACATAATAGACTTGTAAAAACAAGGGAAAATCATCTCCAGCTGAAAAGAAAACCTAACTAGATCCCAAATGATTTAGGATCCCACTAAGCAAAACTTGCTTCACTTCATTGAAGCTGAAACTAGCAGCATGGATGAAGACATCTATTGTGCACTGTAGATTACAAATTACAGTGAAGATGTAATAAAGATGTTTACAGTTTGCCCAACTTCCACGCTTACCCAAACAACTCAACTTCATCTCTTTGAAATTCGGACAGGTGCACTCTGGGAAAGACAAAATTGTTAGCATGTAATTTTCATTTCAAGGTTCTATCCCTGAATTCAAAGAAACAATGCAACCAAATCCCGGATGTGGAACCATTGTAACCCTTTGAATGCGGGCATTCAAAATGAGTGCCGAAGCGCAATTGTTCTGTTGCTTTGTTGTTGGTGCTTTGGGGTTCCTGCGAACAACTTTACTTGCTCGAATCTTGGGATGCTCATCTGGTGACGATGGAATAGGATAGGCACGAACAAGTTCTATGCCTTCTTCTCCGCCGAAGAGTCGTCGAGGTGAAATAACTTGCCGTTGTGGAAGCATAAAACCGGCAGACTCAAGAGCTAAGATTTCGGCCTTTGAAAGTTTTGTGCCTATTTGAACCGGCCAAATGGTGGGCACAGGTGGCACAGATAATACCCACTTGCGCCGTGTTCCCTTTACACAACGTTCAATGTCATCATTGCAGAAGTAAAACTGCGTGCGCTCATGTGAATTCTTCCTGTAATTCACCATTATACCTGTATATGTCGGTGCAGCTGTCGCAATGTTGTTTTGGATGATTTTGGCCGTGCACTTCTTCTTTGTAATTGCTTGAAGTGCAAAACATGCTTTTGCTGATGTTTTTGCCAATCGGGCAATGTGCCATTGCGCCTCATCACATACACTCTCTTGGATTGCTAACACATGAGTCCATTCACGAGGATCAGGCTGTCTAAGATTCTCGTCGATTGACATTGAATCATGGACTTCCATATACTCAGGTGCAGCAACCTCTTCTAAAATTGGATTGAGTTCATTTGCGCTTGTTGACGCTCGGAAGGCCCTTGTTTGGATACGTGGATGAGAGAAATTCACCTTATCAGGCCTATGTGAATCAAATTCGCAGCCAAGAGGCATGTCAGCCTTCCTCTTCTGCGATCCAAATACTTCTTGACCTTCCAAATGGGGTTCCCTATTGATAAATTCTTCAACTCCCGGAATATTTGAAATAGCTGCAGTGAGAGACTTTGGATTTCCAGTTCTTTGTGCTGAACGTTGTGCAACTCGTAGCAGGAGCTCTTCCTTCCCCGGCCCGGTCCCTGCTTGATTTCCTTTTAGGTATTGGTAATACTTTACCATTTGCATAAACGCTCTTACAAAATCATCGACAGTAGCTACATATAAGTCGTTTCCACGATTTCCAGATTGTTGAAGCCACTTATTGTGAACTGTCTCCGCTAGGTTGCACGATGGCATTTCAGCTTTCTCAGACTCAGTAAGATCCTGCAATCACAGAAATACAACACCTATGTTACATCTTTGTAGGCTCCAAGCTACTCCATACTACAAAGTCATAAAAAAGAAAGACTGTCATTCAAGTGAGTATATTCAATGTTGCAATACGGCACGTGTTAAAAGGAAAAAAGACAAAATGTTGCACACCCTAACAATGGGGGAAGTACCTCTCAGTCTCAAAAAGGGCCTTGGTAGGTGCCCTAACCATGAGACAATGTCCAATATTGACAACATTGTATGCCAGTGCCAAACAAATTATAAAACTTTTGTGTTGATGCTTAAGAAGGAAAAGGTCAATTCAGTTCACCAATAAAGAGTCTAACATGATTACAAATGATTGTAAATGAGGCAAAAAACTTACAAGTTGATTGAACCCTCCCCATTGTCGATATCGAAAATGCCAAAATGAAAGCCACAGCTCCAAGCGGCGCAGCCCTTCCTCCGTAGTGGCACCTGATGACAACCACCATGCTCTGATGGCTAGGTAACGCTCTTCGGACTGTGCAGTCGATGAAGCGTTCTTATACTGCTTGCATAACAAACGATGTTGATCTTGCAAGTCACCTCGAATGTCTGCCTTTGTGTGTTTCTCCATGGATTGAGTCCAGTGGAAAAGGCAAGTCCTTTCTCGATTGGGCATAGGTTCAGCAATATTCCCTGAACCATACACGATCCTCACAGCATTCCAATTGGCTTGAGCACTATCCGCCATGAAGCCCTTGAATTGAGTCTCTGCTACACCATATCGTTTTAGAACTGAATTCAAGTTCTTCCAAAAAAGAATTTGTGCTGCGCAATCCTCGGATTGCATGTCGCAACATGCAATTGTCATAACACGACAATAAGCTGAGTCATAGACGTGACATGCCATGGTTGTCCAGTCTTTAACACGCTTCACGTGATCAAACATCAGCCAAGCTTCTTGAAGATCTCCACCCGTTTGCATACGCTTCACCAAATCAACTCCACTTCCTGGACCTATTTCGGACATTTTAAAAACAAATACCTTATCTACATCCGTCCCTTGACCAGGAAATTTACTTTCTTGCACAAATGCCCATGTGCTGGATCCTCTCAATCTGGTTATACTATCAATAACTCCAAATTTTCTCAAGTACTTGAAGGAAGTTACCTCGTTCCGTATACTTGGAGAGCTCAAGTACTTGCATTTTTCCAAGACCGGCATGAGATTGTCAAAGTCCATGGCCTTTGGCTGCTCTCCGTCTGGACACAAAAGTAAGCCTCCTAGAAGTTCCTTTGTAGCCTCCATGACAATTGAGGAATTTGTCGCCGAAGGCGTTCGTTCCAATTGCTCTCCAATTAGAGTTCGGGTTCTCTCTTGCATGTCTCTAAGTTCTCCGTCCTTTACCGGATGTGCATGACTCCCGAGATGAACAAACGCCCTAGTAAGCGTGTAATTTCCTGCCACATAATACACTTGCACAGTACACCGTGCAATACATGCCGGAGGCTTTTTGCAAATCTTACATACCAACGTCGAACCTAGTGGATGCGGTTGTCCAACATCAAGTGTTGTTGGTGAAAGCCCTTCCCATTCTAACTCATTGACTTCCTTCATTCGATGAACACGATTCATAAACTCGCACTTAGAATTCACACATCGAAGGTGCCCCAAGCAATTAGATTTTCGAAAAGACAAACCCATTCGATTGACTATATTTGTGGTCACTGTCTTTGACCAAACATGGCCATCGTATCGCTTATCCATGCCGGCCATCTGTTTTGCTTGGAATGAGGTACCACTAGTATCAGCTGCAGGCAATTCGAATATGACATCGCCATTGAAAGATGGAGGTAACACTGTCACTTTTTTAATTTGTATACTATCATAGTCTAGTTTGGACAAGACATTCCTACATCCTTTCAAATTACGCAATCCTCTCAAGCAATCAATTACAGATGAACCTGACCCACTAGAGACACCTGGATTAGGGTTCACTACTGATATAAATGAAGGATCAGTAGCCAAAACTGCGTTCGAAGAAGGAGTTTCCAAATTCAAGCTTGGTTCAGGAGAGTTCGCTTCTGAATCTGAACTGAGGACGGTGACAAAGTGCGATTGAGGTTCAACTTTGACATGGTTCAGAAGTGGAGTTTGAAAGGAAGCTGAAGACGACCAAGGAACAGTTCCCGCGCCCCTGGAGTTGGACTCAACTATATTAGCGACTCCGTAAGCCCTATACCTTCCAGCCTTGAGGGTCCACATTGTATTTTCTCCAACTGAAGACGGTAGTTGTCCGACAGTGTGAGTAAGGTTCCCAGAGTCGGGATCAAAAATGTCTTCATCTAGATGAATAGAATCAGGCTTAAGTTTAAACCTGAGACTTAACCTCAATGCCGACACAGAAGCAAGCCCATCTATTCCTACTGGAAAAATTACAGGTACACCCTCACCGTTTTCTCTCACGACCACCATATCTGTGAATTGTTCCATTAGATGGCACCCCTATATGGTGGAAAAATGTTTAAACTATGAATGGTTGGATATGACCTTGAGATGGGGACCTACGTAAACTCATTTTGGAGGCATACTCAAAGAAACTATACTAATATGGCATATGAAAGGCAATGGAGACAAACATCATGGAACAGCATATACAATGCAATTATCTTTGATCTCTTTTGTGCACCATTGTGGTTGCCCTAACTAATTGTAGCTTTTAGGCTGGAGAGACGTTGTAAAACAATAATGAAATGAATAAATATAGCTCTCTAAGAAAACTGCACTCTAAGAAAATGAATTGAAAGGAAGGATATTTTACTGAATCAAAACATGTTAAGGAAATGTAGAGTAACGTTTAACATTTTGAATACTTCCCATTTATTTTCATATTCGGTGACACTAATGAAAAGAGCGCCGAATCGACCTTTATGTATACGTTGTAGTAAAATGGTAGTGGTGTATTTAAGCAGAAAGTGTCAATTATAACAATAAATCCGTTAGATTTCATAATTTTGATTTTCTTGAGAACTGTGTGATTGTCAGAGATTTCAAACACTTTTTGTAACCGCCTTTTATTTATCACCTTCATCAGAACCGGAGGACCTTATAGTCTCACTTTCTATGTCTTCTAGGCAATTAGAGTTTGTTTTACGTTAGTTAGTGTATTGGGTTGTTGTTCCCTATTATGTGAAGGGAGATTGTAAGAGATTATTACATAGGACATGTGTTGTTGAAGACTTTGAATAGCTAAGTATGTTTTCTTTTTGGTAGAGTCAATGTCTTTAGAAATATCATCTTAAGGTAGAATGGTTGAACAGTAAATAGTGCGGAGGCAATAGAGAAGTATTAAGATGCTCATTGTTTAGAGATGTATGTGTGGTAAATCAAATGCTTGAATTCATTACGGTTCCACCGTTGCAGGTTGCAAGTAGGCAAACAAAGAAGAAAAGAAGAAACAAACTATATTACACCACTCCGAAGGAAAGGTTGAGATCTAAGATGAGAGCGGCCGCCAAAGTTTTGAGCCGAGGAAAGGAGGGCTATGGTGAAACGTCTAAAGCACTTGATTTTGGAGGCCTGGAGATGGACGACATCGCTGGCGATGGTTCCTTGAGCCTAGATAAAGTTATTGAAGAACCAATGTCTATGGTAGTAAGAGAGGAGGGCAACAAAGATGATGCAGAAGAAGATGAGAATGAGGAGGCTAATGAAGGTAGAGAAGATTTGGTAAGTATATCATATTATGAAGTCATTTGCAATGAATTTTTTAATAAGCATCTTTGAGAATTCAAGAAAATAGAAATACAATTAGTACATAATTATTTACAAGCTCGGTGCATATCAACGTAAGTAGAAGGTTGTAAGTGTAAGAAGAAGGCCACAAAATTTACAAGATAGTGTGTTGAATTTACATCAAATTTTTTATCGTAGAGTTGCATTTTATAGAAATGACTAGATCGTGTATCTTGAAAATACGATTCCAACGGTATATAGCACGCCTCAAACGGACACTTATTGAATGTTTTAGAGACTAAAAACCAAAACAGAATATTGGAATCTGGCCTGAAATCTACAGAATCGGAAGTTTTTAAGGCAAATCTTGCCCGCGGAGTTTTTAGAGGACTTTGAGGATTTTTAGGAAATTGGTCGTGAGTTCAAAAATTCTGAAAAAATTTGAGGTGACTTGTGAGGTTATAATCTATGCGTAAAAAAAATTTGGATTTGAAATCTTCAAAATCACAAAAGCTATTAAGGAGATTCCCTTGACCGAAATCTACCAATTTTGTACTCTTTTTTTTTTTTTTTTTTTTCCCCCAAAGTCCAACGGACACTTTAGCTACTATATAAACTGTAATTTGCAATGGTAGGTTCTTTGAGTGCTCGTCGGCGAGGAGCCTTTTCACTCAAGGCTTTGGAGTTTTGATTCATTTTAGATCATGGAGGAGGATGGGGAGTATGCGGTGCATGGAGAGGAGGAGGAGGAGTATGCGGCGCATGGAGAAGAGGGAGCCATCCAGCCGGACATTGAAGTAAGAAATTGTTACCTTCATGTCCATTTTTTTTACGGTTTAGGGTTTCGGAGCCACTGGTATGCTGATTTTGTAGGGTACCTCGTTGACGAGGACACTTTGTTTAGGCTCTTACGGTGTACAGTTTTGAAGCCAACGGTATGCTGATTTTGTAAGGTTCCTCGTTCACGAGGACACTTTGTTTAGGCTATCACGGTATAGGATTTTGGAGCCACCGGTATGCTGATTTTGTAGACTTCCTCGTTGACGAGGACACCTTATTTAAACTATTACAGTGTAGGATTTTGGAGCCAATGGTATGCTGATTTTGTAGGAGACCTCGTTGACGAGGACACCTTATTTAAACTATTACGGTGTAGGATTTTAGAGCCACCGATATGCTGATTTTGTAGGAGACCTCATTGACGAGGACACCTTATTTAAACTATTACGGTATAGGATTTTAGAGCCACCGATATGTTGATTTTGTAGGAGATCTCGTTGACGAGGACACTTTGTTTAGGCTCTTACGGTGTAGGATTTTGGAGCCAATGGTATGCTGATTTTGTAGGCTTTCTCGTTGACATGGACACCTTATTTAAACTATTACGGTGTAGGATTTTAGAGCCATCGATATGCTGATTTTGTAGGAGACCTCGTTGACGAGGACACTTTGTTTAGGCTATCACGATGTAAGATTTTGGAGCAAATGGTATGTTGATTTTGTAGGAGACCTCATTGACAAGGACACTTTGTTTAGGTTATTACGGTGTACGATTTTGGAGCCAACGGTATGCTGATTTTGGAAGAGACCTCGTTCACGAGGATACTTTGTTTAGGCTATTACGATGTAAGATTTAGGGGCCACCAATGTGCTGAATTTTTAGGCATCCTTAGTTTAGGTCATGAGGGTCCACCGGTGTGTTGATTTTTTAGGGTTCTTCATTCACAAGGATGTCTGGTTTAGGGGACTAGTTTTATTCTTTTTATGCAAATTGAGATTTAGGATTTAGGGTTTTAGGTAAAATATTTTTTTAGGTTATGCTATTTCAAGTTAGTTTGCCATTGATGTACGAATCGGAGTTTCAATTGTCTTTAACTGATGGATCCTCGTTCACGAAGGTACTCATGACTTGTAAAAATTTAGAATTTTTTGCCTTTTTATGACTTTCCATTTATACATTATTTACATTTTATTTCGGAATGTGTACATTAATCAGATGGATGAGGAGGATGAAGAGAACCAGGAGGCAATCATTATTGCGTCATATGTCGAGGATGAGGACGAGACAGTCAACATTACCCATGTCACTGAAGAAGACGGCGAGAATGAGAATAATGCCGTCAAGGCTATTACAGGAGAAATGGACACAGTTGCAGCATCTCCACCTGTACTTACGGGAGATTTGCCACCACTACCAGTTCAGGTACATGTCAATTTCAAGCATTTGTAAATTCATCTACTTTCCACTTGTACAATGTTATTTACTGTTATTTTGAATATCTGTGCTCATTTTCAAAATGTCCATTGCGGATGTAGGCTATGCAGATTGTGCCTGCAAACCCACCTTACGAGGTGATTGACCTCAGCGATATCGAAAGTGTTGACACGACGTACTGCCACTGCCAGTTTAGTGTTGTAGGGAGTACGTCGTTAGCATATGGAGAGGCTAGGTCCTCTTTTCCGCATACTCCGACGTCATCATTTAGGCGTCTTCGTATGGTGGCCTCACCCATGTCTACGTCGGGGCCATCTGTGGCTTCCACACGTGATAGAGATGTTGTTAGGGTTTTGCCAGTTACCCCTAGCCATTTGGGATCACGAGTTGCAAGGCAAATGGCACTGGAGTTTTAGCGTCGTACTCCTCGGCGCTCGGCGCGAATTGCACGTCTCAATTTACTTTGAAATTTTATCAATATCAAGTTCACATCATTTGATGTGAACTCGCTTCTGGTTTATATATTGGAGTCATATCTTTTATTATTTTATACTCATGTTTGTAAATTGTGCATTTGAAGGTTGTATCAATTGATCTTGAAGAAGATGATGAACCCATGTGCGAATGTCCACCTCATGTAATGAGCGTGGTAGAGAGTGAGCAACTCCACCGCAAACAGCTGAAGGTCGACTCCACAGGTCTCATCAACTCACTACGTATACAACCAAGTACGAAGTCTCGTCTCCAAATTCCTCTTTGCAGAATGATTGTAATGGACGAGATTCGACCAGTCGGCGAAGTAGACGTCCAAAAATTGGAGAGTGAGTTTGTGACTGACTACCGTGAAGGTGATCGCGTTTTGTACATTTCTTTATACAACAATTTAGAAAAAACTATGGACGTGAGCAAAGAAGAAATGGCAAAGTAGGATCCTCTTTGGCAACTTGTCAATGAGGAATTCAAGAAGGAGTTGATGGAAGATGATGACCTTGTCCAATTGAGAGGTAAGATGTTTTATGTTTGGGACGGGAATCACCGTTTGACGGCATGGATGCGCCATATCACCAATTGTCATCCTGAAGAATTGCATTGGCACTGGCGAGTCCACTGCATTATATTGGATCCAAGGGGTCAAGTGGCAAACTTGCTAAATGCCATGAGCGACGTTAATTGGTACGTTTACTACTTGATTTGAATATATTTGTATGATTTCAATATGAATTTATTGTAATTGAGTTTGTTTTCATTCCCATTTGAATGCATTGTATAGGTCTACTGAGCACGATCATGTCAAGAGCACAATTCCAGCCAGATTGCGCCGAGTTAGGAATTTTGGAGTTCTACCCCTCGCTGATTTCAAAGACCTTATTTCCCCTGAAGAGTACCAATATTGTGAGAAGGTCAAGGCAATGAGACCAAGTTGGTTTTCTTTGACGGTCAATGTCTTCATCTTCTTCTTATATAAGGTACAATTGTCTTTCTAATTGTTTTTTTTCATGTAGTTTGTATGATTTATGTAATTCTCTTGATATTTTATTTCCAATTGTAGCGGGAGATTGCAGTGGCCGCCGATGAAGCAGCTCGAGAATATACAATGCGAATACCACTCCAAGAAAGGACTGCTCCAGGCATTTGGGAAGCAATGAAGAATGCCTCGGACAAGTTTGTGAAGGCCATTCATGCCAAAGATTTTGATAAGTATCTTGCGGTGGCAAATCCAAAGAATGGAAATGATTTTTTGAAAGAGGTATAAATTCATTTTTACTTCATTTATAATTGTAATCTCAAAATATTTCATTATATTTGTTTTGCTCTAACATAAATGTTATCATGTGTTTAGATTGATCGCCACTTCAGCGAGAATCCAACTCCCGAAATGACAATCGAAAAGCTACAAAAGATAGCCACTGCTAACATTGAATCAAAACACAAAGCACGGTGGTTAAGATGGTGGAATGCATCGTCGACTGTTCGACAGTCTTATCGTTTTCCAGGGTCTAAAGATAAGGACATCTTTTGGGATTCTTGGATCAACAAGGCATCTTTTTGGGCTGAGGTATTGTTCTAACATCACAAATTAACTCTTCAATTATAATTATTATGGTTTTACTCTTTGTTTTCTTAACATTCTCTATTTCATTTTAACAGTTGGAGGAGGCAGTTGTTAAGATGGTTGCAAACATTTGCAAAGACGAGAAAATCATTGTGGATTGGACCATTCAAGGAGTTCGAAAGCCCTCTGATTATGTTGAGAGTTGGCGCATCCTTCTGTGGGACAAAGTATTCACTTCTTTCTTTGGAAACAAAGATCAAAAACTCTATACGAAGAAGTCTATATTTAAATAATTCCCTGGAACTGAAAGTACAGTGAGACGTGTTGTATACAGGTACTACAATGCTATTCAAATTGTTAGCATCTATAATTATTTAGATTTTTATTGTCTTTTAATTTTGGATCCCTGTTTGTTATTGTTACATATGTAATAGATGAAAATGCTTCATTTGTTATTCTTGTAAGATGTTTCATGAAATGATTGCTCATCAATCATGCCATTTGTATCTTCAACTTCAGGTACTTCATGCGAGTTCTACTTCCGAAAAATGCAATCTTGATAGAGGTTGTACCACCCTTTTTTCTGTATTGGCTACAGAAAGACTCTGATCTTTGTATGTATACATTTGAGCAATTGAAGAAATTCAAACCTCCACACTTGGAAGCAGGAGGGTGGTACCTTGATTGCCATCGAAACTACACTCCGGACTCAGAGGTTGCAGAGAGAACAACTTTTGACGGTGGTAAGCTTATTCCTGTTGACCCTGAAGATGCGCAAGAAGGGAATTCCACAGAAATTCAGCCACAAGAGAAGGCACCAAAGAAGAAGAGGCTTACAAAGAAGGAGAAACTGGAGATAGAAAAGGCGGCTAAAGAGAAGGAAGAGACGGAAAAGATGGCAAAAGAGAAGGCGGAGAAAGAAAAAGCGAAGAATGAGCTTGTGGCCTTGCCCTTACAGAGTCATGAAACAACACCTATGTCGGACCAAGGCCCTGATGACGGCTTTGCACCCGCTGCTCCAGACTCTTCTTTATCAAATGTTGTTCATGCCACTACTCACCGAATTCGGAAAAAGAAACAATTATTGTTCCCTTCAGTCAGCTCTCCTATGATAGAGCCACACTCTCTTCATGTCTTTGTAGAGTGCACTTCGATTACTACTCTCTTGAATAGTTTACAAGAGCCCACTGGCCCTGATCCTCGATGGATAAAGTTGCATAATACCATCGCCAAGGTATTGTATTCTAAACCTAAATCTAGCATTTTTCTTTTCATGCGATTGCTTTTGAAGATTTCAATTCTAACTTGAGATGTATGAACTGTACAGATTAGTGCTACTCGCAATTGTACTGTCACATCCGACTTCTGTAAAAAGTACAAGCATAC
The DNA here is from genome assembly GCA_951799445.1 of Pseudisothecium myosuroides. Lineage (NCBI taxonomy): Eukaryota > Viridiplantae > Streptophyta > Bryopsida > Hypnales > Lembophyllaceae > Pseudisothecium > Pseudisothecium myosuroides. The sequence continues at coordinate 29,203,246 of OX637292.1, read as the reverse complement.
GGGGATTGATTTAATTATTGCAGACATTCCTGAGAATCTTCCCGTTCCAGGTATTTCGACTTTAGTTCCAGACTGGAACTCACGCTCAGAAAACTACGTTGAAAGTCTCTTTGAGATGGCGGACATGTATTTGCACGACAATGGTGCCCTCCTACTCATACATTGTGATGACCGTACTTTGCTAAAAGAAGTTGATGAGTTGGCCGACCAATATGACATGAAGTTGGCCAAAGATTGGTGGGGAATCAATGAGCTTCATCTTGCATCTGCACGCGACCCATCAATGACGGTAAATAGAAGATTTGCAATTTACATCTTTACTACTTGTAAGGATTTAGGAGAATGGTTGAATTAAATTTTAATATATGCTTGAATTGTAGAGATGGATATGGGGATTACAATTTCTCTTCTAATTTTTAACTTTTGAATGCTCCAGTCTGTTAGGTTCTGGATTCAATTGTTCATACGGCGGGACATTCCTTCACGGTTTTCGTTCCAAGAGAACCGCGACTCTTCTTATGACGGTGAACCAATAGAAAAAAATGATGCTGTCTTCAATTTGACGGACACCGAAAACCTTACTATGAACAAGGAAGTTCCGTGGAGAGGGCCGCGTGAGAAGAACTTACCCTTCATGCGAGATCTCATTCTACAATTTTGCAAGCCTGGAGATATTGTCCTTGATTGCAAAGCTGCAACAGGTATTTCTTTATTTTCTACAATTTCAAATTTTTTTCACTATTGTAAGTAATTGAATCTTCATAATTCATTCATATGTCTTTTATTTTCCATCAGGATCATCCATCAAGGCTTGTTTGGAGACTGGGCGACACATCTTGGCCTTAGAAGATGATCCTCTCATCTTTAAGGCCAAAATTTCTCCATTCGCCCCTATTGCAATGTCTACTTCTAAAGGCAAGGACAGGGTCATCACACCACCACCTAATCAGCCACCTACAAAGAAACCAAAGAAGAATCGATTCATCTCTTGTGCGTAAGTTGTGGTTCTCTTGTTTTTTCATAAACACCTATGATATGAATATATTACATTCTTCGTAAATGATTTTTGCATTATATTTTACTTATTGCAACCTCTATTTTTTGTCTTGTAGAAGCACCATGGTAGAACGAGTGCAAGGTACAAATGAACAGAGCCCGCCTTTCAATTTCAATCTCCCGATTTATGCAGAAAAGATTGCTCAGGCACATGTTGAAGCCCCCTCTCCTGTATTGAATCGACGGAAACGTCGATATAATCTGGAGGTTACAGAGTTTTTGGATATAGAAGCAGATGAAGGAGAAGAATTTGAGATTGAAGGTGCTGCCTTGAGTGATTGCAATTCTCGTGATGATTTTTGAATGGTTTTCGTTTTCCAGTGGGATTGACTATTGTGGCTCTAAATGGCCCTACAGTTTTGTGGTATATTCTTTATTTTTGTTATAATATGCAGGCATTAAATTGTGTATGCTCTCAATTTTAAATGATATATGCAAGTGGATCAAACAAATTAAATTATTGCATCTTCTTTTTTGCATGAGTATTGGTCTTCTATGCCTATTTTCAAGACTAGATTTGTTTGTAAATGTTTCACACATACCTATAATCTTTATAGTTTCAATATCATGCCATTCCTGTAGGTGTCATTTTTTTGGTGGTACTGTACAATTATAGTTTTTCATTTATTTTATTTTAAACTAATTAATCTTATCATCCTAAGTCTTGATTGACGATCATAGATCTCCTCCCACTTTCACTAAAATGGTAAACCATCACTTTATATGTTAACCTCATTATTTTTTAAACCCACCACTTTACATGATTTTTTACTCCAATAATTAAATTCAAATGAAAAATACACAATAATTGGGTCTCTTATATTTCATAAATGAAACTTCAATACCCAATTCTTTGCTCTTTCATCTTTGCTCTGGGCTCCTGTATAAGACTTCAAATGTCTGAAAATTAAAGGATCATAATGCTTTTATCTGGGCATGGCTATAGGTTTGAGCTTCTAAAATTCCACAACTTCAGGTCAAGTTTGGATTAAAAAAATCAATCTAAATTATTTAAAACAAATTGAATCTACGGTTGTAGATTCTTTTCTTCACGGTAATAGGATTTTGAATTTTTTAGAAATAAAATCCCTGTTCCTCACTTGCTTTTCCTGCTCCCTGCATCCAGCTCTCATACCTAAACCCTTACTTTTGTTTACCTTTCCTAATCCTCCACCCATTTTTTCCAACCCTTTTCATTCATTTTTGTCATACATTATAATTAGATTTCATCCAAGTGTTCCATCTAATTTTTTCATTTTTTGATTTCATCCATTTTTCTCATCCACCTTTTTCATCCATTTCATCCAAGTGATCCAACTACTTTCATCCATACCATCCATCTACTTTCATCCATTCCATCCATCTACTTTCATCCATTTCATCCATCTACTTTCATCCATTTTCTCCCACAATTCAACTTCTTTTTAAAAAATTTAATGAACTTTCATCCATTTTTCTCTAACCCTTTCATCGTCTTTTCCAAAAATTTCATCTATTGTTTTATAAAATTTCATCCACTTTTTTATCCTTTTTCTTCCACTTTAAAAAAAAATGTCAATTTTGCAAATTCCCGCTCACCAATCCCTGCTCACCGCTCCTTGCTCACCGCTCACCGCTCACATACCAGCATTCCCCTGTCTTGAATAATGTTCCCTCTAACAAGGTCTATAGCCATGCCTTGTGTCGTAACACAAATAAGCACAAATCCCTCCCTTAGATGTTAAATTAGTGTAAAACACCTTAGATGACTCGTGTATCGTTCCCACAGGATTTTAACTCATAGTTTCCTCAAAATTCCCGGAACAAGATCCGGAACACAAACCCAAGACAAAAGGAATCCGGGACTGAATCCTAGGAACTGCACTTCCTTATCCGTATTCCTTCAACTTCCTCCTTTTCAACTCATACTATCTAACATATTACAAACCAATAAGAACCAGGTTTGTATTTCTACCCACCAGTAGCTGTAACTTAGTATCCTACTTAATTAAAGGCGGAACCGGAAAGATTGTCTTGATTCTGTACCTTTCACAGATCCAGATCCAGTAAGCAAAGTAACCGATATTATAGTTTAACCTCTATATCAGAGGGGTCCGCTCTTGGATTTAAGGAAGGGAACGTATACCCTACCCTTCAAAGGATTAGAGTGAATGAAGGTTCACTAAAGAAAACATAAAATACACACACAAAACCCGGATGCGGATTCTTCTTCACAACTGATCCGAGAAGTTACTCCGGACTAGCAGGTCACTCAAAAAACCCCCACAATCTTCTCTTACTACAACGACAGACCTATCTAAATCCGATTCCTAAGGCAGATTTTGGTGACCAGATAACTAGGCAATCCTAACCACTTGCACATCACTCACTTCCGTTTATAGTAGGACCTCATCAACACTTCAATCAGCATACACCTGCCTCCTGCAAAATGCACCCAATCTAAGAGCGGCTATCCCACACAAAAGCGTCCAAGTAACTACAGTAGCTAAATTTCACTCCTAGTACACACAGTCTCTTCAACCAGCTCACTTCAACTCCCGGAACCGGATTCAGATAGAATCCGGGGGAACTTTTCCTCCCTCCCAACACTAGCAAAGCAGCTACCCGCACTAAACAATGGTTCTAGCATTGCCGGCATACCAACCCAGAGTGAAGACTTTTCAGAGCAACTCTTAGGAAGTGGAAATCTGAATGACTTTACTAAAATGCTGAAATTTACAAGAAAGAATTACCCGAGGCTTCAAACCAAAGTTAGCCCCCTAAATACCAACCCCAAGGAACCCCTAAAAGGCTCCATGGGACAAAACCAGAGGACCAAAGAATGACACCTGTCATTCCTTATCCTCCCCACGTTGACTTTCCTACCATCCCATCAGATCCGAAAAATCCGGATCTCAGATCCTAAAACCCCGAAAAGTGAAGTCCAAGTGCATCCAGCTAAAAAACAGCTGGCTAATAGCTTCCTACCTATTCAAAACTTCGGCTATAGCCCTACTGGTCTAAGTCTATCCTAAGAAACTTCTTATCTACTTCTGGTCTCACCCACAAAAAGTGAATCTCAGATCCGACAAATCCGGATCCGGGTGTCCAGATTCCTCCTAACAAAAAGCAACTTGTAAGTAACTTTCTAAATCAAAAGAACTTTAGTCCTAAACCGCCTACCTACTTCCTTCCTCAAATAATTGCAGTTCACTTCAGCCGCTTTGGAGGCGCTTCTACTTGATGAGGCTTAGGTAACACGTGTCAGCTCCTCCTGATTCCGGTTTCCGGTTTCCGGTTTCCGATTTAGGACAAAAAATAAATTTTCCTCCTTAACCATTTTATCTTACTATGAAATCCTATGTTTTGCTAATAGATAATTTTACTAATTCTTCTATTTCTGACCCACAAAATCAGAATTCTTTTACTAAAAATGGATCCTTATTTCTAATTCTACCTTAATAACTAGAATCTGGTTTTCTGGGGTCCCACACCTTGGTAACATTTGGTCAAGTAGAATTGATGGTTAAGCTTGCAATGCCTTAGAGCTATCATAATATTGGTTTAAACTTAGCGGGTTGGTGCATGCAGCATGCAAAAAATCTGGTGTCTTATCTTTTAGTAAATTGACAATAATCTTTGAAAATGTAATGGTTGTTATTGTTGAGGTACGAATTGCTAATGGCGACAGAAGGTGGATGAAATGAATCAGGGAGATACATAAAGAATTTGTTGCAAGACGGTTGGCTTGCCTAGGTTGTCTAAGCGTCTAGACAAGGACATTCATCCTTGGTCTAGACAATGAAAAAAATAATTTTTTTTTCAAAAACATTATTATCCATGATAAAATTGGATATTTCAAGGTTTTATGTCACTCTGCAACAACCCCATTCTAGTTGCGTCTTGATTTTGGAACGCAGCAGGGACATCAAATGCAGCTGAGATAAAAGCTCTAATAGGTGGTCTAATGCTTAGGCTTTAGAGTTGATTTAGGGTTAGGGTGATGCCATTGGGAGGTACCATTTTATAGCCCTCATCTTCATTCTTTTCATTGCATGGGTCTTTTGGAAACTTGATTAATTTGACTAAGGCAAGTCTTGCTGAAGAAATTGCAAGTGGAAGGGGTGTCATGATTTCTTTTGAAATCATGGCATGATCGTCAATCAATATATTGGTGCCAAATTGTAAAAAGAACATTATTTATATTATGCGATTTTGTATTTGTGAAAAGGAGTCATGAAAGGCTCAAAGAAGTCCAATTGAATTGACTAGTACAAAGAGGTTGGTGGCAAAGTAATGTGCAAGCCCAACCAAATTTTAGCCACCTTGAATATGCACAAATTGGAGGCAAACGCAATATAGTTTTATAAATATATTGGAGCTATCTCCAAAAATACGAGAGTTGTTTTTGGCTTACAATGGAAAGCTTCCTATATCAAGAATTTTTGAAGACTCTAAAAATTTACAATGCCAAGATGCTCTATTTTTAGAATCGTCATGTATTGGCACCTTGTGAGTGTTTATTTACCCACCCTTGGTAAATATATGGGCACATTCAACCGGATTCTTGGGTTTATGGTCGTTTTGGTCCTAATGGATGCCTAATGTTGGTCCGTTGTGCCTTCCAAGCAATGGATCTTTTTTAATTCTTAAACATGTACAAACTTGCAAAAAAACCAAGAAAACTAAACCAAGTTGCAAGAATTGCCCTAACTAATTCGAATTACTTAAGCCACTGTGGTTTTTGAACGGAAGTACTCTAAAATTTATCCTCTAAATTTAACTCTATGTTTTGACTTCTAACTCTAAGTTTTGACTTCTAAAATCAATCCCAAATTTTAACCTCTAGGTTTGACTCTACGTTTTCACTTTTGACTCTAGATTTTCAACTTCTAAACTAACTCTAAAATTTTAACCTCCAAATTTGACTCTACGTTTTCACTTTTGATTCTAGATTTTCTACTTCTAAAAACCAACTCTAAGATTTAACTTCTACCTCTAACTTTCTACTTCTACTTTTAGCTTTGAATTTTACTATCTAATTTTTACTCCAAGTTTTAACTTCTAATTTTAATTCTAACTTTCAAATTTAACTCCTATTTCTACTCTTATTATCTACCTTCTAAATTGACTCTAACTTCCACTTCCTAAATGGGTAGTTGCAAGAAATACTTCATGTTTTTCTGTCAAAAACGCGTTTTCAGTCCATAGGACTGGCAATACTATGGGTCCTACGAGTACTGTGCAACAGTGGACGAGGAGAATCTTGACCGTCGGTTTGGAGTTCAAGATTGTCTGCGATTTTGATAGCTGGCTCGGCAGGGCTGCAGTGCATTAAAGTCGTTGCATTGAACTCGGTCGTTCAACGTCTCACATCAGAAACTTCATCCATTTTGACGGGGGAGGATGAACAAATTTTGCAAACAAAGGACAGTTTTCCCTTGGGTTTTCGTTGTCGTCTTCGTCCGCTGCTGTGAGCTTCCAAATTGTCACTTGGGACTCGTAAAGTTATTTTTTTGGAAATTTGCAATTTAAAGTTGATAAAAGTATAGAAAAATCCATAAGAAGAGTGTAGAACCGAAATAGGGTTGTGTCATATCCATTATAGTATTTGGTCTAGATTTGTGTTTTTTACTTAGAATCCCCCAAACCTTGCCTAAAAATAATGTAGAAATAACGAAAGGGTTAGATTTGGAGGATTCGAGTCACACAGCCCCAAAAGGGCTAAATCCCACCATGAATGTGGCGATTCATGGCTAGGTCGGTCCGAGGAATCCACAGCGAGGCCACTAGGTCGGGTCCTAGAGTTAGATTTAGAAGTCCCCATTAGATCGACGAATTCCCAAAATCCCGATTGTTAGCATGCAGGAGCCACTCACGCAAGACCGGGCCCGTGGAGGAATCTACAACCCAAGGATGGTGTTTTAGGAGGAATCCCATGCTAGGAGTCCAACGGCGAAATCGGTTCGCCAAGATTCCTCCACCTGCAAAAGCTTCCCGCACCGTCGCTAATTCGAGGAGATGGCCAGTTTTGAATCTCCATTGACCAATCGTGCCAGGTACGGAAACACACCCGCACGTCTTTCATGCGACTCCCTGAGAGGTCACGTGAAAAATCCCGGCATCTTCCGACTTGCAAAAGAACCTTTTTCCGGGTGGTCAATCCTCCTAACCTCCAACGGGAATTTCATGGAAATTACCCAGGTTACAATAAAATCTCACTAAAAATTAGACTAGCTTGTTTTATGTTAATAATGCGCTTTGTGAAGTTTCACGACATTCTGATAGCGGCAAGTACCCGAACCGGCAAGATTCCTCGGGAATTAACCACGTGGCGGGGTCCCCGCCGCGTTGACCGGCATTCCGGGCCCATACGATGGCAAAACGAAGTCAATCAAAAGTCCTTCCCGACTCTCTCGCACCTACCGGAGACCCTAGGCTATTCACATTTCTCAAAATAGGAGACCCCCAAGATCTAGTATTTTACCACGATTTGGTTTTTAAACTAAATTAGCCTATAATGGGTTTTTGGCCTCGGTACGGGGGGTGGAGGGATATAGGACTAAACACGGTGTTCTGGATCCAACGGCGCAATCCGTTCGGCGATTGGAGCTAATCTCCAAAAGTTAGGATGTTGCTCCAGCATAGATGGTAGAAGTAGAAATTTAGGATGTAGGATGAAAATCTTTGAGGATGAGGATGAAAATCCCCGTTGATAAGGTTACTTTAGAACTCTAGAGGGAGGGGTGAGCCCTTGGGAAACCTATATAAGGGCCCCATTTCTCTCTCTAAAACACCCCCAATTCTTGTTTTAGGTCCGTGGGTCCAAGTTATTTTGGATATTTTGGTGTTTGAAGCCAAAAACCTCTACGGTGTTTTCGGAGCACTTTTGGCTCCATTGTTGCTCATTTTCAAGCTTTGAAGGTCCTTGGGGATCCTTCTATCTTGCTTTGTGTACTCTTTTGTGAAGTTGTTGGCATCTTGTTGTAAGTGGAGAGCCTCTCTCTCCCTCTTGTACGTGTTGTGGTCTAACTTGTGAAGTTTTAAGAGTCTTTTTTGTATCTTGCACTAATCCTAAAGTCACCCCCCACCGTACCTTGGCGATGCCGCTTTGGGGGGCCTTTAGCGTGTGAGCTTTGTGTTTCCACGTGGTCTAACTTGTGTGTTTTCTCTTTGTGTTTTTTCTTACACCCTCTTCTAACCCTCTCCTTGTTGAGTGGACCCCCCTCCGGGACGGCGAAGCTTTGAACCTGTATGTGTTTTTTTTCTTTAAAAGTTTAGTTGTTTTCCCTCTTCTAAAGTCTCTCTCATTGTGTGGATCCCCCTTGGAAACGGCGAAGCTTTGAACTAGTGACAAGTTGAAGTCCTAAAATGTGTGTTAAAAGTGTAGACGGCGAAGCTTTGAACCCCCGAGGTGTCAAGAAGTCCTAAAATTGGTGTTAAAACCAACTTAACGGCGAAGCTTTGCACTTCCCCCGTGTTTAGTTCCTAAGTCTAGTTTCCAAGACCTTTGTGTAAACCTCCAAAATTTAGCTTCCAAGATATTAGAGTCTAGCATGAAGTAGGTAGTGGTAGGCCAAATTTAGCTGCCTAGCCCTTGTATACGTGATTTGTTAAGCCAAGTGTCTTGCTTCACAAATTCGGGCCTAACCCCCCTCCGGGACGGCGAAGCCTTGGTTCTAGTACTAATTTTTTTCAAAATTCCAATTTTTATTTGCTAAATGGGTTCCCCTGAGGGAACCCGTTGAGGTGATTAAAAATTTGGTGGTGGCCAGCGTACCAAGCCAGCCAGCGTACCAAGCCAGCCCAGCGGATCAGCCAGCCCAACGGCAGTAACGGGGAGCCATCCGGCAGAACTGGGAGCCCAACGGCAGTAACGGGAGCGCAGCCGGCAGTACCGGGGAGCCCAACGGCAGTAACGGGGAGCCCAACCACGGCCGGTACAAGGCCGGTACCTGAGGCCGGTACACTGCCTGTCCCAGCGCCCACCTTGGGCCGGTTTTGCGATTTGGTAGACTGGACCATGACTCACATACATCATGGCTGATTTCAGACCAAAAACGGGATGATGCCCTGCGGGGCCCCAACTTTGGTTTTTTGTTTGAAAAAACTCTCTACTAATCAGGACCTAGTTTAGGAAATTAGTTATAAATCTAGTTTAGGAAATCAGTGATAGATCTAGTTTAGGAATCAGAGATAGAGCTAGTTTAGAAAACCAGTTAAACCCAGTGGGGATCCAAGGCCAAAATTCCAAAACTTCCAAGTTGTGACTAAAGAACAAAAGGAGGGGAAGGAAGAGAGTCAACACCTCACATCACTCCTTCACACATAATTGTACCCTCCACGTCACACCTGCACGCACACTTGAAACCTCCATTCTAATCAACCAACCAAATTTACACATGAGCAATGAAGGGAGATTAGAAAGAAGGAGATGAAGTAGAGAACAAAAAGGAGAGAGACGATAAATAGTGACCTAGGTCTAAGCCTAGGTAGACTTAGGGAGGGAAATCTTGAGAATTTGTGGTGACTGTTGGGAGGAGGATTAGGATGACACAAAGGCAAATTGTGTAAGAGGATAGTTGGCCTCTTAAACACCTCCTTGGAGTTTGAAACTGTAGTGTAAGACTCATAAAGGCTTAGGTGGAATAGTGCTAGAATAGAGGAAAGAGGAAGAAAGAAAAGAAAGGGGAAGAGGAAAGAAGGAGTTTAGATCATCCAAAAATTGTAATAACTTCTAAATAAACGGTGAACTTGGAGAAAATTCAAAACAAAACCAAAGACCACCATGGAGGGTGAGGACGTACACGTGGACGTAGACGAAGTTATTTCCGACACCAGTAGTGAAGAGGTGAGTTTTTGATTTAATCTTTGATGTTTTTTCCCTAATTAGCATTTATTTTCCTAATCAGCCTTTAGAACGTGATTAGCACCCGAGATTAGTGCAAATTAGAAGTTTAGATTCAAAAAGTTATAAATTAGTGATAGAGGTTTCCAAAAACATATTACACTTAAGATTCGACCGTAAACTGACCGTGTTAGGCTAAGTTAAGCGGTAGGGGGTAGAACGGAGGAATTTTGAATAAAATTTCATCCAAAAAGAACCATGGACGGAACTTAGGAATGTAGGCTAGAAAGAGGATTTAGATTAAAATTAGGGATTAATTAGCAGTTAGAATTAGAGTCAAATTACATTTTAATTTTTTTTAAAGTTAAACCTCAAAGGTTAAAATCTAGAGTTAACTTTGGGGAGTTAAAAAATAGAATTAATTTGGAATTTTAACTTAGGGGTTTAAACTCTCAAGTCAAATCTTAGGATAGGTTCATATAAGAGTTTAGAGTTGCTTAGGGAGTCAAAATTAGAGTAGAAAGTAGAGATCAACAGTAGAATTGAAAATCAACTTAGGAAGTAGATTTTTGAATTAGGAATAGAGTAGAAATTTAGAAGTAAAACTTGGAGTAACATTTAGAGTTCATCTAGGATTAAAACGATAGGGTTAAATTTGGGAGTAGAAAGTCAAAAGTCAAAAGTCAAAAGTTAAGATTAAATTTAAAGGTTAAACTTTAGAATCAATTGGGGAGTAAAAAGTTAGAGTGAAAAGCTAAAAGTAGAAGTTAAAAGCTAGAGTTAGCTATTGGAAGTAGAAAAAATCTAGAGTCAAAGTGAAAACGTAGAGTCAAACCTAGAGTTAAAATTCAAGGGTAAATCTTAGAGTTAATTTAGGAGTAAAAGCTTAGAGTTAAAGGTTAAAACATAGAGTTAAAACTCAAGGGTAAATTTTAGAGTTAATTTAGGAATAGAAACCTAGAGTCAAAAGTCAAAACATAGAGCAAAAGTCGGTAGTTAATATTTAGAATCAAGTTAAAGAAGTAAAATCTAGAGTTACCTTACGAAGTTGGAACTTTAGGGGTAGCTTTTGAAAGTAGAACTTCTAGGTGGAGTTCTAAAAACCCAAGATAGCCTTGGAGGTTCATGGAAGGAACATAGGGGTTCCCCTTTTTTACGTAGTTAGGGACGTTAGAAATGACGCCAACTACCCAATCGACCCTCGACATAGGATAGATAGTTAGGGAGTTAGAAGTTTACCATTACCCCTGAGCTTGCAGTTACCTTGTGAGTTATTACATGCATTCTAATTATTTGCTGTCATCCGAGACACTTAAGAAACGTTAGCAAAAAAGATCCATTGCTTGAAAGGCACAGTGGACCGCGCTCACATCACCCCACATATTAAAAATTGTGGATAAAGGCATAGAACCTGGTCGGTGTTCGCTTTATTACCGAGGGTGGGTAATCTTGTGCCCACAGCTGCCAACTCTGGTCGAACCTTTGGGTCTATACCGGTGTGAGTGCAGCTTCCGATTCTCTGTGCATGGATGCTGGAATTTTGAAGAAATTGTTGTCGACGTTGCTAGTGTGCAAGCTGTCAAAAGGAGGAGGACGACGTCGGCGCTGCGGCAAGGAAGAGCTAAAGGCCGCACAATAGTGCGGGCTGCTAGTGGAAGGAGTCTTCCGCGCGTGCACTGCCAGGGACTTTGCCAAGGCGTAGGAAGACACCAAGGTTGCAAGCAAAGAAGCCGCGAGGAAGGAAGACTTGATTTGAACAGCTGGCGACAGATTTCGTGCGGACTTGGAGTGGTTTCCATAGCGCTTCAGGTTTGTCCAAGCCCCGTGATGTCCTCCTGTTGAATGTGCTTCCCCTCGTAGATTTTTTGAACTTGCTGTAGTCGGCTTTGGGAGACTCTTTTGGTTTAGCTTCGGTCGGCCGCGGTTCTAAGCTTTTAGACTTTGATAGAGAAATGTTAGAAGGTACTTCGCGAGCTCCCTCCCTCCGCATGAAAACTTCTATTTGGTGAGATTCTTCTCACTTCAGGGTTTAGGGTTTTAGCTTTGATGCAGAGGATGCAACAAAAGCAATTCATAGAGCGCACAGAGATTGCCAAAGTCTTGACGATGGCGTCAGTCCGCACTTTCTTCCGGTAGGGCTTAGGTTACATTTTCTTGATTGCGAGTTCCTCTTTGCTGTTCACAAATGTGAACAGATTACTTCACTGGATTTCACAAACTAAAGCGTATTTAGGATAGAGCGCAAGCTCCTGCAGCAATGCCGCATCAAGGACGACTCTGAGCTGCTCCGCTTTTCAGGAGGAAAAGATGTAGAGCGAGAATTTCGGTCTCCGAGAACGAAGGGGACTCCGGTAGCCACTCCCGCTCCGGAAACGACAGTTCCAGGGAAGCTTGTGGGAGACCCAGAATCTTAGATAATAATACCTCTTCTACCCTTTCAGAGCATGTGGGCGCTAAATTACCCACCTTTGATAATAAAGCGAACACTGACCAGGTTCCATGCTTTTATCCACTTTTTTAATATATAAGGGTGTTGTAAGCGCGGTCCATTGTGCCGTCTAAGCAATGGATCTTTTTTGCTAACGTTTCCTAAATGTTGTGGATGGGCAGAAGAAATGCCTAGAGATGCATGTGATAACTTTCAAGCTAACTACTGTCGTACGCGTAATCTAGACGTAAGTATTTTTAACAACAAAACGTGCTAAAATGACACAAGTTATCGTCCCAGGAGATTCCAGATGTTGATTCAAAATTAGTGTTTCCTAGACCTTTAAGTTTCCGGACTTTGACCACCTCGAGAGGGGTCCTCTCAACACAAGAACTCTTTTCCGAAACTACTTCCTTTCCGAATTCTCTTCCGGATCCGGCTCTACCCAATCTTCCAGTTCCGTCTTTCTCACAAGTTGGTTTTCTATACCTCTGTTTTACCCTCAGAGGGTTCCTCACTTGCTCTTTCCGAGGGGTAGGGAACTGCACCACTCCGTATCTGACATAAACTCTATTAACATAAAACGAAACACAACCCAAGAATAGATCTAGTTGAGTAAACAGGGTGGCATCCTCACAACATCCCGGATGGCCTATCCGGAAAGCTGGTCACACAGGGTAGCGTTAGGTCCTCCTTACTACAACGACGGATACCGGACTTCCGGAACTAAGGGAATGACTTCCTAGCTCTCGACCGCTCATGAGGTTGACTAGCCTTCCGGATGGGTGGAAATATTCCTCTGGCGGTCGCCTATCTCTGCACGGAACCGCCCCTGCGAATTCCGGACTAGCTTCCGGACCACTCCTTGGTCTCCACCGGATTGCCATACCAGCGATTTAAAGGCGCCACTTTCTCACTGCGCAAGTCTAAAAAAACTCATCTGCAAGACACACTTAGCCTAATCCGGCAGTCCACGAATCCGGACTCCTCCCCTTGCATACTCTCACTTACACATCCACACAAGTGACTATAGACGCGATACGCAAGAGAATAATCCAACAAGTGCTTTCCTGAATGCTTCAGATTAAATGAACAAGGAAAAGGAATGACAGGCCAACAAGCCGGCCTGTCCTTAAAAACCCACAAAAAGGCAGCCCCAACGGCCACCAGAAAACCGGCCAACGGCCAACCAAAAAGCAAAAAGGCAACGGCCCTTAAGACTGTTCCGGGAAAACCGGAAAGCCGTTTAACTCCTAAAAGTCCGGAACTACTGGTCCCACATCCGGAAAATCCGGTTCCGGAACTACTATCTTGGCAAGAATCCTAACTATTATTATGGCTACTCTAGATAGTCACCTATTTCTCTTAGCCTTCTTTACAGAAGTGCCACCCTGAGATGGCGATCCACCTGTCTTCTTGGGCGGGGTGTTCTTTGTCTTTGACCTGGTCCGGGGAGGCTCCAACTCTTCTTCCTCCGATTAAGTCGTCTCCTCCTCCTCTTCCGATTTCGGGTCCGCCTCGTTCAGTAGCCGCAGTCCTGTGGGCGCTAGATTACCCACCCTTGGTAATAGAGCGAACACCGACCAGGTTCTATGCCTTTATCCACAATTTTTAATATATGGGGGTGATGTGAGCGCGGTCCACTGTGCCTTCCAAGCAATGGATCTTTTTTGCTAACGTTTCCTAAGTGTCGTAGATGGCAGCGAATAATTGGAATGCATGTAATAACTCACAAGTTAACTGCGATGTTCAGAGTGATGGTGAAATTCTAACTCCCTAACTATTTATCCTATGTCGAGGGTAGACTGGGTAGTTGGCGTCATTTCTAACGTCCCCAACTACGTAAAAAGGAGAACCCCTATGTTCCTTCCATGAACCTCTAAAACTATCGTGGATTTTTAAGACTCCACCTAGAAGTTCTACTTCTAAAGACTAATTCTAAAGTCCAATTCTTATTCTAATTCTCAACCTCTAATTGAAACTCTAGACTTTTACTCTTTTAACTTGGCTTTATGTATTAACTATCGACTTCTATTCTATGTTTTGACTTTTGACTCTAGGTTTTTACTCCTAATTTAACTCTGAAATTTATCTTCGGAATTTAACTCTAGGTTTAACTTTTAGCTCTAAGTTTTTACTCCTCTATTCTATTCTAAATTTACCCCTTCTAAATTTAACTCTAACTTTTCACTTTCTACTGTAGATTTTTATTCCTAATTTAACTCAAGGCTTTTGACTTTTAACTCTAAATTTTTACTTCTAAAATTAATTCCTAATTTTAACCTCTAGGTTTGATTCTACGTTTTCACTTTGACTCTAGATTTTTTCTACTTCCAACTAACTCTAAAATTTAACCTTTAACTTTAATCTAAACTTTTGACTATTGACTTTTGACTTCTACTTCCAAGTTTAATCCTATCGTTTTAATCCTGGATTAACTCTAAATGTTACCCTCCTAAATTTAATTCCAACTTTTAACTCTAGGGTTTTGACTTCTAATTTTAACTCTATTCCTAACTCAACAATCTACTTCCTAAGTGGATTCTACTTTTGACTTCTATTTCCTACTCTACTTTTGACTTCCCAAAGTTAACTCCAACTTTCGGCTTTTGAATTTTAACTTCCCTAATTAAAATCTTAATTTAATTCTAGGTTTTTAACTGTTAATTGATCTTTAATCTTTATCCTAAATTCTCCTTCTAATCTAATCCTAATTTCCGTCCATTGTTCCTTGTGGATCAAATTTAATTAAAATTCCTCCGTTCTACCCCTTACCGCTTAACTTAGCCTAACGCGGTCAATTTACGGTCAAATCTTAATTATAAGATGTTTTCGGAAACCTCTATTCCTAATCTATCAACTTTTGAATCTAAACTTCTAATTTGCACTAATCTCGGATGCTAATCACGCTCTAAGGGCTGATTAGGAAAACAATTGCTAATTAGGGAGAAACGACTAGGATTAGTTTAATGACCCACCTCGTTACTGCTAGTGTCGGAAATGACATCATCCCTGTCCACATGCGCGTCCTCGTGCTCCATGGTGGCCACTCGCGATTGTCTTCTTTTTATTTTTTTGTGTTACGGTTTTTATTTATTTATTTATTGTTTTTCCAAGGCCCATGGCTTAATTTGTAGAAAAGAAAACGTTACACGTATGATGTTCTAACTCTTTCCCTCCATTTCCTTCTCCTTTTCTTTCTCTCCTCCTCTTCCTTCTACTCTTGAACTATTCCACCAACCGTAGTGATGGTGGTCTTACGCTTCTAGTCTCAAACTTCGTGAAGTTTAAATGAGCCTCCTACCCTCTTACACAACTTCGCTTTGTGTCATCCTAATCCTCCTCCCAATGGTTGCAAGGAGTTCTTCTAGATTTCCTACCTAATCTCCTAGCTAGGCACTATTTATCGTCTCTCTCCTTTCCACTCTTATAACACATCTTCCTCCCTAATTTCCTTCCATTGTGTGTAGGTGTGAGTGGTGAGAGGAAACAATTTTGTGTGCAGGTACGGTGGTGCTCCGCTCTTTTCTCCCTTCTCCCTTTTTGGTTTAGATCCTAACCCTACTCCTCCCCTAGCTAGTCACAGGTTAGTCCCACATCTTTGTTGTGCTTTAGTTTTGATTTTTTTTGTTTTAGTTTGAGAGAACCCAAAACCCAGAAACCAAAAGACCAAAAATTGAGTTCAAGAAGGGGGCGACCGATCTGGCCGGGTGCTGGACCACCGGCCTGCCCACCTGCCTCCCGGCTGGCTGGCTTCCGGCTGGCTGGCTGGAGGCTGGTCAAAAATTAATTTAATTAATTAATTAATTTTTTTAATATGTTTTTTTTTCCCCGCTGGCTGGCTCCCGATGTTGCTACTGCATGCTGGCTCCTGATGTTACTGCTGTATGCTGGCCCTGATGTTGCTATTGTAGCTGGTCCTGATATTGCTGCTGTATACTGGTTTTCCGGCTAGGCTAAAAAGACTGAATTTTTTGCTAAGGTTATCTAAGACTGGATTTTTTGCTAAGGCTATTTTAGGATTTCCGGTTAGGCTAAAAAGACTGGATTTTTTGCTAAGGCTATCTAAGACTGGATTTTTTGCTAAGGCTAATTTAAGACTGGATTTTTGCTAAGGCTAATTTAAGACTGGATTTTTGCTAAGGCTAGGGGGGAATAAAATGTTGGGGGTACTAAACTTACTAAGACCTTGGGAACAACTAAACTAAATAAAACTTTGGAAGACACTACCCTAGACAAATGCAAAGGAGCCTACATATCTTGGAAGCTAAACTCTGGAGGTTTCCACAAAGGTCTTGGAAACTAGACTTTAGAATTAAACACGGGGTAGGTGCAAAGCTTCGCCGTCAAATTGGTTTTAACACCAACTTTAGGACTTCTTGACACCCCGGGGGTTCAAAGCTCCGCCGTCTACACTTTTAACACACGCTTTAGGACTTCTACTTTGTCACTAGTTCAAAGCTTCGCCGTTTCCCAGGGGGGTCCACACCAGAAGAGAGACTTTAGCAGCGGGAAAATTAAACCTTTAGAGGAAACACACACACAGGGTCAAAGCTTCGCCGTCCCGGAAGGGGGTCCACTCAACAAGTAGAAGATTAGAAGAGGGTTTGGAAGAAAACTTAGCAAAACATGTACAAGGAGGTCCAAAGCTTCGCCGTCCCGGAGGAGGGTCCACTCAACAAGGAGAAGATCAGAAGAGGGTTTGGAAGAAACTTTAGCAAAGCATGTACAAGGAGGTCCAAAGCTTTGCCGTCCCAAAGGGGGGTCCACTCAACAAGGAGAATATTAAAAGAGGGTGTAAGAAAAACACCAAGAGGAAAACACACAAGTTAGACCACGTGGAAACACAAAGCTCACACGCTAAAGGCCCCCCAAAGCGACATCGCCAAGGTACGGTGGGGGGTGACTTTAGGATTAGTGCAAGATACAAAAAAAAAAGACTCTTAACTTCAAAAGTTAGAACACAACACATACAAGAGGGAGAGAGAGGCTCTCCATTTACAACAAGGTACCACAAACTTCACAAAAGAGTACACAAAGCAAGGTAGAAGGACCCCCAAGGACCTTCAAAGCTTGAAAATAAGCAACAATGGAGCCAAAAGTGCTCCGAAAATACCGTAGAGGTTTTTCGCTTCAAACGCCAAAATATCCAAAATAACTTGGACCCATGGACCCAAAACAAGAATTGGGAGTGTTCTAGAGAGAGAAATGGGGCCCTTATATAGGTTTCCAAGGGCTCACCCCTCCCTCTAGAGTTCTAAGGTAACCTTAACAACGGGGAATTTCATCCTCATCCTCAAAGATTTTCATCCTACATCATAAATTTCTATTTCTACCATCTATGCTGGACCAACATCCTAACTTTTGGAGATTAGCTCCAATCGCCGAACGGATTGCGCTTTTGGATCCAGAATGCCGTGTTTAGTCCTCAACCCTTCTATCCCCCGTACCGAGGCCAAAAATCCATCGTAGGCTAATTTAGTTTAAAAACCAAATCGTGGTAAAATCCTAGATCTTGGGGGTCTTCTATTTTGAGAAATGTGAATAGCCTAGGGTCTCCGATAGGTGCAAGAGAGTCGGGAAGGACTTTTGGTTGACTTTGTTTTGCTATCGTATGGTCCCGGAATGCCGGTCAACGCGGCGGGGACCCCGCTACGTGATTAATTCCCGAGGAATCTCGCCGGTTCGGATACTTGCCGCTATCGGAATGTCGTGAAACTTCACGGATCGCATTATTAACATAAAACAAGCTAGTCTAATTTTTAGTGAGATTTTATTGTAACCTGGATAATTTCCATGAAATTCCCATTGGAGGTTAGGAGGGTTGACCACCCGGAAAAAGGTTCTTTTGCAAGTCGGAAGATGCCGGGATTTTTCAGGTGACCTCTCAGGGAGTCGCATGAAAGACGTGCGGGTGTGTTTCCGTACCTGGCACGATTGGTCATTGGAGATTTAAACTGGACATCTCTTAGAATTAGCGCCGGTGCGGGAATCTTCTGCAGGTGGAGGAATCTTGGCGAACTGATTTCGCCGTTGGATTCCTGCTATGGGATTCCCCCTAGAACACCATCCTTGAGCTGTAGATTCCTCCACGGGCCCGGTCTTGCGTGAGTGGCTCCTGCATACTAACAATTGGGATTTTGGGAATTCGTCGATCTAATGGGGACTTCTAAATCTAACTCTAGGACCCGACCTAGTGGCCTCGCTGTGGATCCCTCGGACCGACCTAGCCATGAATCGCCACCTTCATAGTGGGATTTAGCCCTTTTGGGGCTGTGTGACTCGAATCCTCCAAATCTAACCTTTTCGTTATTTCTATACTATTTTTAGGCAAGGTTTGGAGGATTCTAAGTAAAAAACAAAAATCTAGACCAAATACTATAATGGGTATGACACAACCTTATTTTGGTTCTACACTCTTTTTATGGATTTTTCTATACTTTTATCAACTTTAAATTGCAAATTTCCAAAAAAATAATACTACGAGTCCCAAGTGACAAATTGGGAGCTCACAGTGCCGGGCTGCGGGTATCAGGCTGCGGATATCGGGCTGCGGGTATTGGCTGCTCCGCTTTGGCTGCTCCTACTTGGGCTGGCTCTGTTTGGGCTGGCTCCCGCTTGGGCTGGTTCCCGCTTGGGCTGGCTCTTGCTGGGGCTTGCTTTCGCTGGGCCTGTTCGGCCCGGGGTTTTTTCCCTTCCTCTGGACGTTTTTCTGAACTTTTGATTAGTGCCAAAAATAATGACCGAGGCCACTTAAACTAAGGGAAAGCCAAAACTAATCCTAGTTCTACATGAACTTTTGCCTATAACGTTTTTCTAAGTTCTTGGATGCTAAACTTTGAAGGTTTCCAAGAATCTCTTGGAAACTAAACTTTGAACCGAGTTCTCTGGGGTGATCAAGGCTTCGCCGTCGAGTTGGGTTTAACCCCAACTCTAGGATTTCTCCCTACCCGTAAGTTCAAAGCTTCGCCGTATGGCGGGTTTTTTAACACACACTCTAGAACTAGGGGAGGTTAATAGTCAAAGTTTCGCCGTCAACAAGGAGGGCTCACGTGACCACAAACAATTTCAAAAGAGGAAGAAAACCGTTAGGACATAACCACCCTAGGGGGCTCACAACTCCACCGTACGGGGGGAGGACCGCACGCCAAGGGTTCTTAGAGAGAGCAAAAGAGTTCTCCGACTGAGAGAGAAACACTCGGAGGTTAATCTAGACACGCGGGTTAGAAAACACAATCCTTAAATACTAAAGAGCCCCTAGTGGGCGGCAAAGTCAAAGCGCTGCGGGGGGAGCTTTAGGATCAAGACAAAACTCAAAGAGCTCCCAAGCAAGTTAGTGCTTCAAGCAAAGTGCTACAACTGACAAGTTAGTGACCAAAGTGACTCAAAACTAAGCCAAATAATACCTAAGACTACTCAAAACTCATAGACACAAAGAAAGAAGGACCTCCAAGACCTTCAAAAGCTGAAAATAAAACAACAACGGAGCACCACGTGCTCAAAACATCGTGGAAGTGCCTTTGGCTAAAATTGCCAAAAAAATCCAACATTAGTTGGACCCACGGACCCAAAACATGAATGGGGGTGGTTTTGGAGAGAAATGAGGGCCCTTTTATAGGTTTCCCGAGGCCCTCACCTCTCCTCTTTTAACCTAGGTAACCCTATCAACTTGGATTTTCATCCTTATCTTTTAGGATTTTCACGTAGTTTGGGTTTTTTGCTGGTCCAACACTCTAACTATTGGAGATTAACTCCAAATCAAAAATCGAATGCGCCATTGGTTTCAAAAGGCCATTTTTAGTCCTGAAGTCTTCCTACCCCCTATTCCAACGCCAAAATTTCACTGTAAACTATCGCCAACTAGAGTCAGTAAAAGAGGTAAAAATCTACTTTTTGGAGGTTACCTTTTCTGACAAAGATGACTAGCCTGGGTGGTCTAGGAGGTCTTAGGGAGTAAAAAAAGACCCTTTATTGACTTCGTTCCGACTTCGTGTGCTCCCGGGACGCCGGTCAACTCCACGTAAATTCCGCCAAGTGGATAATTCGAAGGAATGTCGGTGATTCGGCCGTCTCCCGCTATCGAAACACCATGAAACTCGTCGGGGCGCGTTATTAGCATAAAAGAAACTATCCTAATTTTTAGTGAGATTTTACCGTTATCTGGGTAATTATCATGAATTTCCCACCGTGGTTTTAGGCGGTTGACAGTCCGGAAGGAGTATTTCTTCAATCCAGAAAATTCCGAAACTTCTTGGGGAACCTCTCATGGGGTTTCCCAAGAGATTTGCAAGTTCACATCTTGATCTTGCATGTCTTGATACGGAGGGCAAAAAGATACCTCCGTTGGTTTACCGGCAGTCAGGGAATCTTCCGCATACGGGGGAATCTTGGCAAATGGATTTCGCTTTTGACTTCCCGGTATGGTTTAGAATCAAGATCCCAATCTGGTGACCATAGATTCCTCCACTGGCCTATCTTGCAAAAGTGACACCTACAAGCTAATAATTGGGGTTTCTACTATTCGTTGATGGGATGGAGAAACTGAAACCTCTCTTGGGGAATCTACCTAAGAATCTCCTAGACTTCCCTCAGACCAATTTAGCCCAGCTTGGTCACTTGCATCGTGATTTTAGGCTATTTTGGTAAGAACCCTCAAACCTTCTAGTTCCCACTACTTCTATGGCTCCAACCTATTTACAAGTGGGTTTTAGGACTATTCTAAGGAGAAAAGGCTATTTAGGACCAAAGGGCATATTGGTATGTAACATGTCCATTCTGGTTTTACACTCTTTTTAGGGCTTTTTGTGTATAATTATGACTTAAATTGCACAATCTAAGAAAAAAGAAGACTATGAGTCCCAAGTGACGAATTGGGAGCTCACACATACTGGCTAGCAGAGTTGCCTCTTGAAGCGTGACTTGTTCTTCCTCCTCCATTGATTGTAAACTTGCTTCGGTGTCGGTGTGGTCGCTACCTGGTCGGTCAGGGAGGGATAGTCGCGCCAACCACTCCAATTCCTCCGACGATTCGTTATAGGTACGTGGCCATTCGGACAATCCCGTACGAGGCCGTGGTGGGGATCGGTTTGACAGCCCCAAGTGTGTGGGCAACGGGGGAGGCGAAGACGAGGAAAATGGGGAAGATGGTGGGGTCGGTGGTATTGGCCCCGGGATGACATCTTTTTAACCTGGCATGAGGCCCTATTCTATACTATCCCTCTAGAATGCTGGTGATTGCCTAATGATGAGGCTAAGAGAAGGAAGCAGAGAACTGATCCTCCCTTGACGGAGCAAGGTGGACTGATGGAAAATGAAAGGGAGGGAGATGAGAAAAGGATGAGGAAAGATGGAAGCCCAAATCTTACAGCTCGCTCAAGAAGGCTCTAGACTAGGACGTAGATGACATTCTCCCAGGTACCTGCATAAGTGGTGACTGGAAGCAGAAGTGGCCAAGGATTGCGCAGTGTACGGTCAAGACAGGCCTGGCCGAAGTGGGAGCGAATGTAGTTGGTGAAGCGCAGCTTCTCGATGACTTGAACCCTGATGGTGAATGCTCTAAACGGGAGGGACGACGGTGGCTCATACCAACCGCGGTCCATTTGCTAATCTATGTACCTGCACATCACAACAAACTAGCATACAAAGACAAGGGTCCCCCCCTTGCTCTTATACTAGGGCGCGAAGGACCCGGTACGGAAATCCCTGTTAGTCGTCTTTTCAGCTCTACTTCTACAGCGTATATTACGACGATCTAACAAATTTTAGTGTCGCCTCAAACCAGCCGCCTTTTCAATACTACGGTATATATTATGCTCGGTCTGGTGAATAAGTGCCCACTCAAGCTAGCTGTTTTTTCAGCCTCCTCGGCGTCTATTACAACAATCTAGCGAGTATACCAAGATCCCCCCTGCTAGACGTCTTTTCAGCACTACGGCGTATATTCCGACCGTCTAGCGACAATGGATCTGAAATGGGGAGCTGTATCTAGCTCAACCTTTAACGCTACCTTCTGACAGGCGGGTGAGGCATGAGGACCCTGCCATCATCCATCTACCCTGACCTGACCTCCTAAGAAGGCACGAGATTAAAACAAGACAAACAGTGTTGGCTGACCCAGAGGCCTTTCTTTTTACGTTAGATGTAAATTCCGTTGTAAGTCTTAATACTTACAGGGAGATCTAAGAACTAACAACCAACTGATTGTATGCATTTGTGAGCTCCCAATTTGTCACTTGGGACTCGTAGAATTATTTTTTTGGAAATTTGCAATTTAAAGTTGATAAAAGTATAGAAAAATCCATAAAAAGAGTGTAGAACCGAAATAGGGTTGTATCATACCCATTATAGTATTTGGTCTAGATTTGTGTTTTTTACTTAGAATCCCCCAAACCTTGCCTAAAAATGGTATAAAAATAACGAAGAGGTTAGATTTGGAGGATTCGAGTCATACAGCCCCAAAAGGGCTAAATCCCACCATGAATGTGGCGATTCATGGCTAGGTCGGTCCGAGGGATCCACAGCGAGGCCACTAGGTCGGGTCCTAGAGTTAGATTTAGAAGTCCCCGTTAGATCGACGAATTCCCAAAATCCCAATTGTTAGCATGCAGGAGCCACTCACGCAAGACCGGGCCTGTGGAGGAATCTACAGCCCAAGGATGGTGTTCTAGGGTGAATCCCATGCCAGGAGTCCAACGGCGAAATCGGTTCGCCAAGATTCCTCCACCTGCAAAAGATTCCCGCACCGTCGCTAATTCGAGGAGATGGCCAGTTTTGAATCTCCATTGACCAATCGTGCCAGGTACGGAAACACACCCGCACGTCTTTCATGCGACTCCCTGAGAGGTCACGTGAAAAATCCCGGCATCTTCCGACTTGCAAAAGAACCTTTTTCCGGGTGGTCAACCCTCCTAACCTCCAACGGGAATTTCATGGAAATTACCCAGGTTACAATAAAATCTCACTAAAAATTAGACTAGCTTGTTTTATGTTAATAATGCGCTCCGTGAAGTTTCACGACATTCCGATAGTAGCGAGTACCCGAACCGGCGAGATTCCTCGGGAATTAACCACGTGGCGGGGTCCCCGCCACGTTGACCGGCATTCCGGGACCATACGATGGCGAAACAATGTCAACCAAAAGTCCTTCCCGACTCTCTCGCACCTACCGGAGACCCTAGGCTATTCACATTTCTCAAAATAGGAGACCCCCAAGATCTAGTATTTTACCACGATTTGGTTTTTTAAACTAAATTAGCCTACGATGGGTTTTTGGCCTCGGTACGGGGGATAGAGGGGTTTAGGACTAAACACGGCGTTCTGGATCCAACGGCGCAATCCGTTCGGCGATTGGAGCTTATCTCCAAAAGTTAGGATGTTGCTCCAGCATAGATGGTAGAAGTAGAAATTTATGATGTAGGATGAAAATCTTTGAGGATGAGGATGAAAATCCCCGTTGATAAGGTTACTTTAGAACTCTAGAGGGAGGGGTGAGCCCTTGGGAAACCTATATAAGGGCCCCATTTCTCTCTCTAAAACACCCCCAATTCTTGTTTTAGGTCCGTGGGTCCAAGTTATTTTGGATATTTTGGCGTTTGAAGCCAAAAACCTCTACGGTGTTTTCGGAGCACTTTTAGCTCCATTGTTGCTTATTTTCAAGCTTTGAAGGTCCTTGGGGATCCTTCTACCTTGCTTTGTGTACTCTTTTGTGAAGTTTTTGGTACCTTGTTGTAAGTGGAGAGCCTCTCTCTCCCTCTTATACGTGTTGTGGTCTAACTTGTGAAGTTTAAGAGTCTTTTTGTATCTTGCACTAATCCTAAAGTCACCCCCCATCGTACCTTGGCGATGCCGCTTTGGGGGCCCTTTAGCGTGTGAGCTTTGTGTTTCCACGTGGTCTAACTTGTGTGTTTTCTCTTTGTGTTTTTCTTACACCTTCTTCTAACCTTCTCTTTGTTGAGTGGACCCCCTTCCGGGACGGCGAAGCTTTGAACCTCTTTTGTGCATGTTTTCTAAGTTATCTCAAACCCTCTTCTAATCTTCTCCTTGTTGAGTGGACCCCCCCTCCGGGACGGCAAAGCTTTGAACTAGTGACAAAGTTGAAGTCCTAAAGCGTGTGTTAAAAGTGTAGACGGCGGAGCTTTGAACCCCCGAGGTACCAAGAAGTCCTAAAGTTGGTGTTAAAACCAATCTAACGGCGAAGCTTTGCACCTCCCTCGTGTTTAGTTCCAAAGTCTAGTTTCCAAGACCTTTGTGGAAACCTCCAGAGTTTAGCTTCCAAAATATGTAGGTTCCTTTGCATTTAGTGAAGTTTAGTTAATCCCAACGTTTTCTTTAGTTTAGTTGTTCCCCAAGTGTTTAGTGTGTCTAAGTTGCTCCCCAAGTGTTTAGTGAGTCTGAGTGTTCCCCAAGTTTTAGTGTGACTAAGTTGTTCCCCAAGTTCTATTTTCCCCAAGTCTTATTTTCCCCAAGTTCTATTTTCCCCAAGTCTTATTTTCCCCAAGTTCTATTTCCCTCAAGTCCTATTATCTCCAAGTTGTTTTCCCCAAGTTCTATTTTCCCTCAAGTCCTATTTTCCCCAAGTTCTGTTTTCTCCAAGTTTTCTTTCCCTAGTTCACCAAAAATCCAGTTTGCCCAAAAATCCAGTTTTCCCTTAGTAGTCAAGGTCCAGAGCCAAAACAAACTAGATCAAGTCGAGAACCAAACAGACCAGATCAAGTCGAGAACCAAACAGACCAGATCAAGTCGGGAACCAAACAGACCAGGTCACATCATCCGATATCAAAAGAAAACAAATAAATAAATTATTTATTTATTTTGTTTGAACCCGACCCCCCAGCAGCTAGCCAGCCAGCCGGGAGGCCAGGCTTGGTCCGGCAGGCAGTTGGGGCCCCAGTTTGGTCCCCATTTTTGAACTCCTTTTTCTTGATTTTTGGTTTCTCTCACACAAGATAAACAAAACAAAGGAAAATGGGGGGCTGACCTATTTGCTAAGTAGGGATTAGGGTCTAAAATCAAAAAGGGAGAAGAGAGAAAAGAGCGGAGCACCACCGTACCTGTACACAAGGAAGTCTCACCCTCACCAACAACTACAAAACACTCTACACACAATGGAGGAAGGATAGAGAACAATCGAATGAAATAGGGGAGAGGCGAGAGAGACGATAAATAGTGACCTAGACTTAGGCTTAGGTAGGATTAGAAAAGGAAATCTTGAGAATTTGTGGTGACCGTTGGGAGGAGGATTAGGATGACACAAAGGCAAATTGTGTAAAAGGGTAGGAAGAACATTTAAACCCTTCTCGTAGTTTGAAACCATAGTGTAAGACTCATAAAAGCTTAGGTGGAATAATGCTAGTGTAGAAGAGAGGGGAAGAAAGAAAAGAAAAGGAGGAAGGAAAAGAGGGAGTTTAGATCATCAAAAATTGTAATATTTTCTCAATAAGCGGTGAGCTTGAAGAAAAATTCAAAACAAAGCCAAAGACTACCATGGAGCGTGAGGATGTACACGTGGACGTGGACGAAGTCATTTCCGACACCGGTAGTGAAGAGGTGAGTTTTTGATTTAGTCTTTGATGTTTCTCCCTAATTAGCATTTATTTTCCTAATCAGCCCTTAGAGCGTGATTAGCATCCGTGATTAGTGCAAATTAGAAGTTTAGATTCTAAAGTCTATAGATTAGTGATAGGGGTTTCCGAAAACATCTTATAATTAAGATTTAACCGTAAACTGACCGCGTTAGGCTAAGTTAAGCGGTAGGGGGTAGGACGGAGGAATTTTGAGTAGAAATCATCCAAAAAGAATCATGGACGGACCTTAGGGGTTTAAATTAGAAAGAGAATTTAGGATTAAAATTAGGGATTAATTAGCGGTTAGAATTAGAATCAATTTACATTTTATTTCTTAAAGTTAAAATTCTAAGGTCAAAATCTAGAGTTAACTTTGGGAAGTTAAAAAGTAGAATTAATTTGGAAGTTTAACTTAGGGGGTTAAAATTTCCAGTGAAACCTTAGGGTAGTTTAGAAAAGGAAGTTAGGGTTAATTAGGAGTAAAAAATCCGAGTGGGAAGTAGAAATTAAAAAGTAAAAGGTTAGAGTCAAAAGCTAAAAGTAGAAGTTAAAACTTAGAGGTAGAAGTAAAATTTTAGAGTTAGTTGGAAGTAGAAAAATCTAGAGTCAAAGTGAAAACGTAGAGTCAAACCTAGAGGTTAAAATTGGGAATTAATTTTAGAAGTAAAAATTTAGAGTTAAAAGTCAAAAATCTAGAGTTAAATTAGGAATAAAAATCCACAGTAGAAAGCGAAAAGTTAGAGTTAACTTTAGAGGGTAAATCTTAGAGTAGTTTAGAAATAAGAACATAGAATTAAAAGTGAAACTTAGAATTACCCTAAAAGGTTAAAACTTGGAAGTTAGGATTTGAAGTTGATTTAGAAGTAAAAGCCTAGAGTTAAAAGTCAAAACCGTAGAGTTAAACTTAGAAGGGGTAAATTTAGAATAGAATAGAGGAGTAAAAACTTAGAGTTAAAAGTTAAAGCTAGAGTTAAATTCCGAGGATAAATTTCAGAGTTAAATTAGGAGTAAAAACCTAGAGTCAAAAGTCAAAACATAGAATAGAAGTCGGTAGTTAATACTTAAAGCCAAGTTAAAAGAGTAAAAGTCTAGAGTTTCATTTAGAGGTTGAAAATTAGAGTAAGAGTTGGACTTTAGAATTAGTCTTTAGAAGTAGAACTTCGAGGTGGAGTCTTAAAAACCCACGATAGTCTTAGAGGTTCATGGAAGGGACATAGGGGTTCCCCTTTTTACGTAGTTAGGGACGTTAGAAATGACGCCAACTACCCAGTCTACCCTCGACATAGGATAGATAGTTAGGGAGTTAGAATTTCACCATCACTCCGAACATTGCAGTTAACTTGTGAGTTATTACATGCATTACTAATTATTCGCTGCCATCCACGACCCTTAGGAAACGTTAGCAAAAAAGATCCATTGCTTGGAAGGCACAGTGGACCGCGCTCACAACACCCCCATATATTAAAAAAGTGGATAAAGGCATAGAACTTGGTCGGTGTTCGCTCTATTACCAAGGGTGGGTAATCTAGCGCCCACAGCATTGTTTTGGTTGAAAGATTTTTTATGGATTTTTATATGTTTTATCTAGCTAGTCTTTTTAACAATTCCAATGGTAATGTTAATAAATGACAGCTATTGAATTTTTTTGGTCGGAGGCATATATAGCTTTTCTATCTTATCCAAACAACTTAGGAAAGAGAACGGGGGGATTATCTTTAATACCTTGGACAGAAAACCGATTAAATTGGATCGGAGGTACTCACATAGCGTGGTACCACTGGAAGAGTGTGTGGAGGAGGGTAGTTGAAGAGAAGGTAAGTACCTGGCTTAGTGTTGGCCGGGACTCGGTTGCAGCAGCCACTTGGGGACTGCCTTCCGTTGGTTCTTCCTCCGCGTTCCTTGCTGGAATCTCCTGTTGTAGGGCGGCCGGAGCGTTGTGCCATCCGTAGGGCTTATTTTTGTAGGAGGTTGGTACCTCCTCCCCTTAGGTCGTCAGAGTATGGCCTACTTCCTCTTCGACAGTTGGAAGCGGGATTGTACCCTGGTCGCCGTGAATGCCTGGAGTCCAATCTGCAGGGGGTTGGCAATCAACAGGGAAATCTCGGATGGCTACATGGCCGTTCAAAATAGGGTTAGTATCTACCCACCGAGTAAAGTTGAGACCTCCCTGGGTCTCGTCTCCATAGATGACCTGGTAACGGTGGCCCCCATGTTGAGCTCCCATGGTTAACATGATGGAGATGTCTTCGTTGGTGGGACCGCGACTGTCGGTGAGTGGCGGAAACGGTCTTGACTGGCAGGGTTGTGCCTCGTAAGGCGTGTGGCACAACGGACAAGGGGGTCTACCGGACGCGGGCCTACTTGGCTGGATCAGCCCCAGTGGGAGGAGGGGAAGTAAAGTGATGTCCCCTATGACAACCACTTGGGGGTCATCGGATGACTCAAAATCGTACATCGATTGAGGACTGTTGGCTGGGGCTTGAGTCATAGGGTAAGAAGGATCGGTTTCCTCCTCAACCTCTTGACCCGCTGTACCGTTGTCACTGGTCGTCCAAGTGAGCACCGAGTCTTCAAAAGGATCTAATCCTTCGTCCGAGGGCTCGAGGGGGGACGTTGGCGTCCCCCGATCTGCTTCCTGCTCGGGAGGCGCCGTCATGATGACAAATGCGTCATCGCTGGAGCAAAGATGTTCGCGGAGCCATTGCTCTAAGGATTCGTCGTCTTCAAATCCATAGAGGCCCGGACCTAAGCACTTGAGGCGTCCCAAGTCGGTAGCCGGCTCCGCTTGGATAGCCTGGACTAACGGTAATCCTACCACCTGATCAGGAGGTGGATTGTTGGAAACAATCGCGATCATGGTCCTGGCATCTTGCGGGCCGTAGGTGAACGTGGGCCGTCGATCCGCCCAGTTTACAACTCCACCGCACTTGCGGAGGAAGCCTCGTCCAAGGAGAAGAGGGTAAGAAGTGGTTGCCTCTTCTTCGAATTGCAGGACCTCAAAGGTGAGGATGTAGTCTACCCCGCCGGTTTGGACCCTAAGGTCCTTGATCCGGCCCAAGGTTGGCACCGATCGTTGGTCGGCGCACTTGAGATTCACTAAGGAGGGATGAGTAATCTCTAATCCCAACTTACGCATGGTGAAGGCCGGCATGATGTTAACCCCGCTCCCATCGTCCACCAATGTTTTCGGAATGATCTTGTCCACGATCTCGACGTCGATCTCGACCGGTTCAAAGATCTCCTTGGAGTCACGGAGATCTCTCTTGGGCTTTTTCACCAAGGCTTTGATCCCTTTTACGTTAGAGTCGGGGATGGATGGCGCGAGTGCTGGCTCCACCTTGTTAACGTGACCTACCGGCTTTGGAGTGCGAGGGATCGTAACCCCTTCCTTCAACTGTTTCCGTAAAGCCAGGGCAGTTTTGATCAGTTGACCAAACGAAATGTTGGCCTTGGCTTTAGCCAAATCGTCCCATAGACTATATGGGTCCGCCGGATTGGTGTTCCTCTTGGGCCTCGTGGTAAACCTGGGGCTCAGAGGGTAAAAGGGTGTCCCCTTGGACACGAACTGGTACTCATCTTCGTTCATCTTAGTATGAGTGGGCAAGTTTTCCTCGAACCGGACCTCCTTAGCTGCCTCCTTCAGAGTGCTCTGCAAGTCAGAGAATTGGGGGGAGTCTTGGGACGAGTGCAGGTGCATACTGCTGTGGGAGCTTGACTCCGACGACTCAATCTCCTCAGTCTCGGCTGCTGGTGGTAGACCGGTCTTTGCCCCTCCCCTTGTGACAACCAATGCGGGTAGGGACTTGTGGACAACCTCCGTATCTGAGGTCTCAACGGCTACATACAAAGTGTTTCGAAACTCCGTCACTCTTGGACCCTCAGATGCTTCGGTAGCCACAAACCTAACGTCTTGGGTGCCTTGGGCGGGTGCCAAGGGAACAACCCCTTGGGTTGTTTGTACCGCAGCTGGGGCGGCTTGGGTCTGCCTGTTGTTAGAGTGATCATAGTACATATTTGGTGGTCCCGTCGTATCTTGAGGTTTGGTGAACCGAACCCCCCTGAGGTTATCCTGGGCCTACTTGGCATAATTTGCCTTAGGAAATTCTAACGGAATCACCTTATCAGGGACCGTGCATCGGACGGTGGGATGAAAATCCCCGCACCGCTCGCAGATGACGTTGTTCTGGGTCCAACACTGGCCAGGACCGTGCGCTCTCTTGCACGAGGGGCAGTTGGTTTGCTGTCTGTCAAATGAGTTGTTGTTGCGCGTCTGCTGCTGCGCATTCGGATGTCGATATGGCTGAGCTGGGCCACGGGGTCGGTGTCGTGGTGGATTGTCCTTGAGTAGAGGACAAAATGGGGACGTGTGATTGGGCTGGCCGCAGTAGTTGCACCAATTGCCGGAGGTGTGTGACCCGGATTCATGGTACTTCGGAAGGTTTTGGGAACCTTTTTGTCCCTTCACAAGGCAAGCCATCTGCTCGGTCAATTCTCGCACCGCACGGGCCATGTCGTTGGAGGCTTGTCGTACCTCGGTACAAATCTGCTCCACTGGTCCAGTCAGCAGCATCATTGGCTCTTGTGTGGAGAAGGGGTCTAGGTACATCCCATTGACCTTGGGGGGCGAGCGATACAGTGCCGTGGCTGACTTGTGGTGGTGTACTGGAATGAAGGCCGGTATGGGGTCATGCCTCCGCCGTACCATCCTCTCGTTCTCCTTGTTGATAACCTCAACGTCTTGGGCGGCCCGTAGGGCATCCTCGAGGGACCGAGGCCTTCGGGAGAGAATGTCCCGAATAGTGGTCAGAGAGTCAACTCCTTGGATGAAGAAGTTCCGAACGGTCCCGTCGTCAAGGAAGTTTCCCACGTATCGGGTACACACAATTTGGAACCTCCGGATATAAGCCGAGAGGTCCTCGGTTGGTCCTTGGCGAATATTGGACAAGGCTGCCAAGGCTTGCTGCCGCCCCATCTCTGGTCAAAAATAGCCAAGGAAGGCGTCTGACAGCTCCTCCCACGTGGTGAAGATTCCTTCCCTGTGTAAACGGTACCAAGAGTAAGCCGTCCCAGTCAGGGTGTTAGGAAACCAGATCAGGTAGTAACCTGGGTGAGTGACCAAGTGAGAAGTGAGAATCTCTTGAAACCGTTCGATATGAGCGGTGGGATCATCATGCGGAGATCCCGAGAACTTAGGAAGGTGATGGGGAACCGAGATCTCTCGCAGTCCTTGGGGTACCAAGATGGATAACCCCCTTGGACGCATCATTGGATCCTCCCTTGGTATTGGTGGGACGTCAGCAGCTCCTACTGGCGGGAAGTCGCCGCCGCCCGGTGGTCCAAGTGGTACTAGAGGCCCTTGGGCCTCATGGTCACCCATCCCTTCAGAGGAATCGGGTGAGCTTACCCTCTTGAATGAATCCGGGGAGCTAATTTTGTGGTACGATTGGGACGGAGAGGGACTTGACGGCCTAGACCGAGTTGAGCTTCCCGCTCCTCCTTTAGGTCGCAGTATCCTATCGGAGATTGGGGTGACGGAAGGTCTGGGTGGCATCTATCTAAGTCTTGATTCACACCAAACAAATCCACATATGTATATAGAATATAGAAGCGATACAAGCAAAGGTAAATGAACGGCAAGCGGGGACCAACGCTAGCCTAGGCTGGGGCTATGACTTCGTCGGCGCAAATCAACGTCGTGACTATCTCGCACGCAGTAGGGCGTATTTCGAAGAAGAACGGAGCCTATTGATCTTCAATCGTAGTGATCGCTGGCAAGTGTCGGGTCCACGAGGCAACGTTGGTGAAGAAGGTCGCGTGCTTGAGTCGTTCAAGACGGCTCCTCTTCCCACAGCTCGGATACTCGTAGTGTAGCGGGTGATAACGAGGCTAGTGGATCCACTCGTCTCCAGGCAGGTTGAAGTTGGAGACCTTGAAGTCCTCCGCGTCTTGACAAGGCTCGCAAGCGGAGGCGTACTCCGTAATGTACCGCAGCTGGTGAGCCGCGTCCAATGAGGCTGGTATAAGTCGAGATGATATGCCGTGGCAGCAGTCTAGGGTCAACTGACTGATCCGGTTGTGCCACGTACGGAATCCTCCGGTTGGGTGTAGGGGTTCTCGAGGAAGTGGTCAAAATCCACGGCTGGCTGAGCGAACTGGAAGTATCGGCCAACTTCGTTGCAGAGTGGGGTCGGTAATCGGTATCATATGCCGACGTAGGGCACCTCCGCAAGGGGGTTGTACGTTCAATAGGAAGGGAGGTTGGCGTTGAAACACGCCTTGATATAAGCGTTCTCGAACCTCCAAGTGGCAAGTACCACTTCCCAATAGAAGGAGAGGCACTTGGCAATCTCCTCCTCAACTACCCCAAAGACTCCGGCTTCAAAGGCTCGAACGATGGAGGGAGTGTGCTGGTTTGGACTAAACAAGTATTAGCGCCCCAAGTGTTCCCAGTATTCGAAGGACACCCCCAACTGATCAGGGCCAAGCAGTAGGTCTTCCACTAGAAGCAGCTTGTTGTTCTTGGAGTCACTATAGCCGCCCTCGTCGTCCCGGTATGGCTTCTTCGGCTGAAGTCGACGATGGTCGGAGTAGTCAAGCTGTATCGACTCAAGACACTGCTCTAGCTCTTCTCCCTTTGCATGTACTTGATTTTTAGTCTTCAAAGTGATTGACAGGGACCTATGCTAGTCTCCCGGCAGACGCACCATTATGTGAGCGCTTGTTTACCTACCCTTGGTAAAGAAGCGAGCACAACCAAGCTCTCGGTAATTAACCGTTCTGACTCGATCTATGGGTGTCTAGCGCCAATCCATTGTGCCTTCCAAGCAATGGATATTTTCTAAACTCCTAAGACTCGCTAATTTTGGATAATGAAGAACAAAACAAAATCCTAATTGGAATTGCTATAACTGCTAAGTTTTAATCAAAGCCTAAGAGGGCTTGGAGGTTTAGGAGAAGAGTTGATCTTAGTCTAAGCTTATCTAATGCTAAATGAAAGAGTACCTCATGCCATTTCTAAAAGTATAAAGCTTGTTTGATTTGGACTCTCCTAGAGAGAGTTATGGACGGATGAAGTTTGACCGCTACTCGGTCCCTCAACTTCATCCATGCTTTTCTATGGACTCCGGATTTCGATTTGACTTGGGATTTGGGCTATGGGCCTGACCTCCTAAGTTTAACTTAATCACCAAGTTTTGGCTCAGATGGATGAAATCCTCTAGGGTTCATCCATTACTTGTTCCGGACTTCATCCCTTCCTAACTGCTTGGGGTTTAGGTATTTCCTTAAGCTGGGTTTAGTTTTGGATTACCCTAAACTTGTTCTAAGATGTTCTAAATCTATATTTAACCTATATTTAATCTTAAAAGCCCCTAATCCGCCTTCTAATCTTATTTAAGGATCTTAAGTGTGGTTACTAATGTACTAATCTTAGAAACTTAAGACTTGTTCCCAGGAGATCTTGATTTTAGTTTTTTAATTTGATTAATCACATTATTTAGATTTGGGGTTTCCTATCAAAAGTTATCCATGGATGAAGTTTGACCGCTAATCGATCCTTCAAACTTCATCCGCTAATTAGGGCTAGCCCTAATTTCAAAACTAAATTCTAATTTGACTTTCGGTTCCTAAATTAATTCCTCTTTTTATGTTAGCTTTTTTGTTCCTTTTGGATGAAATTTGTTAGGTTTCATCCAACATGACTCCCTAACTTCATCCGCTCATAACTCCTTCGTTTTAGCTCGGATCTGGACGTGTTTTAGGTTTTCGGAAATCCCTAGCCCTCTACTATAAGATTTTAAAGTTAATTCTAACCTGACTTTGCTTCTTGCCTACCCTAGCTCTCGGCCTCCTTCTAATTATCTTGATAAACAAAGTTAAACACGGAAGAGTGGGGTGTTTAGGGGCCCACCTCATATTAGAGGTCTTGGATCAACCGGTCAAAGTTCCCCCCCTCGGCTATATCCCTTCCTCTTGGATTCGTGGCTCCTTGAGCGATTCTTGAATCGGGGAAGATTTGAGAACGAGGTGGGAGAGGCGGTGGGATTTCTTTCTTCTCCTTCTTTCCACCCCTTCTTACACCCACCAACTTGTCTTCCAAAGTTCTTACGTGTTGACTTTGTTCTTACACCTCTTACACCTTGGCCTTCCCAAGTGCTTACGCGGTTGACCTTTCTCTTATGCCTAAGGACACGCTCTTTTTTACTCTTGCGCTCACCCTTTTAGTGGTCCAAATTGGTTAGTTGAGATTTCCCCCAATCCATTCACTAGCACACCCCTCTCCTATTTCATCTTCCTCCTTGCTTGTGATGCTCAAGGTTTTTGGTTATGGTGTGTGGAGAGCTTGGGTGACTTGTGCGTGGAGTAATTGTGTGAGCTTTTGCAGGTTTTTGTGTACTTTTAATGATAATTCCTACTACAAAGTGTACCCCCGAATTTTTTTCCCTACTTTTTCTCCTTCTAGTTCAAAGATATCTCTACTTCTATTACCCTAGCTTTCCACTTTTACTATCCTAATCTCCTATTTGGTCTACCCCTTTTCTTTCCTACCTCTACCACCCTAATTTCCCATTCATTCTACCTTTCCTTTCCCAATTTAGTCTTCCTAAAAAGGAGAATCAAAAGGAACCAAAAAAAACCAACACGAACTGGCCGGAGGCGCTGCCTGGAGGCGCGGCTGCAAGCACGGAACCGGGCGAGGATATCAGGCGCGGGTACGGGCTGCGGGTACGGGCTGCGAGTGCCGAGCTGCGGGTATCGGGCTGCGGGTATTGGCTGCTCCACTTGGGTTGCTCTTGCTTGGGCTGGCTCCGCCTGGGCTGGCTCCCGCTTGGGCTGTGGCTCCCGCTTGGGCTGGCTCTTGCTGGGGCTGGCTCCGCTTGGGCTGGCTCCCGCTTGGGCTGTGGCTCCCGCTTGGGCTGGCTCTTGCTGGGGCTGGCTTTTGCTGAGCTGGCTCGGCCCGGGATTTTTTCCCTTCCTCTGGACGTTTTTCTGAACTTCTGGTAAATGCCAAAAATAATGACCAAGGCCACTTAAACTAAGGGAAAGCCAAAACTAATCCTAGTTCTACATGAACTTTTGCCTATAACGTTTTCCTAAGTTCTTGGATGCTAAACTTTGAAGGTTTCCAAGAATCTCTTGGAAACTAAACTTTGAACCGAGTTCTCTGGGATGATCAAGGCTTCGCCGTCGAGTTGGGTTTAACCCCAACTCTAGGATTTCTCCCTACCCGTAAGTTCAAAGCTTCGCCGTATGGCGGGTTTTTTAACACACACTCTAGAACTAGGGGGGGTTAATAGTCAAAGTTTCGCCGTCAACAAGGAGGGCTCACGTGACCACAAACAATTTCAAAAGAGGAAGAAAACCGTTAGGACATAACCACCCTAGGGGGCCCACAACTCCACCGTACGGGGGGAGGACCACACGCCAGGGGCTCTTAGAGAGAGCAAAAGAGTTCCCCGGCTGAGAGAGAAACACTCAGAGGTTAATCTAGACACGCGGGTTAGAAAACACAATCCTTAAATACTAAAGACCCCCTAGTAGGCGGCAAAGCCAAGGCGCTGCGGGGGGAGCTTTAGAATCAAGACAAAACTCAAAGAGCTCCCAAGCAAGTTAGTGCTTCAAGCAAAGTGCTACAACTGACAAGTTAGTGACCAAAATGACTCAAAACTAAGCCAAATAACACCCAAGACTACTCAAAACTCATAGACACACAGGAAGAAGGACCCCCAAGACCTTCAAAAGCTGAAAATAAAACAACAACGGAGCACCACGTGCTCAAAACATCGTGGAAGTGCCTTTAGCTAAAATTGCCAAAAAATCCAACATTAGTTGGACCCACGGACCCAAAACATGAATGGGGGTGGTTTTGGAGAGAAATGAGGGCCCTTATATAGGTTTCCCAAGGCCCTCACCTCCCCTCGTTTAACCTAGGTAACCCTATCAACTTGGATTTTCATCCTTATCTTTTAGGATTTTCACGTAGTTTGGGTTTTTTGCTGGTCCAACACTCTAACTATTGGAGATTAACTCCAAATCAAAACTCGATTGCGCCATTGGCTTCAGAAGGCCATTTTCAGTCTTGAAGTCCCCCTACCCCTTATTCCAACGCCAAAATCTCACTGTAAACTATCGCCAACTAGAGTCAGTAAAAGAGGTAAAAATCTACTTTTTGGAGGTTACCTTTTCTGACAAAAGTGGCTAGCCAGGGTGGTCTAGGAGGTCTTAGGGAGTAAGAAAAGACCCTTCGTTGACTTCGTTCCGACTTCGTGTGCTCCTGGGACGCCGGTCAACTCCACGTAAATCTCACCACGTGGATAATTCGAAGGAATGTCGGTGATTCGGCCGTCTCCCGCTATCAAAACACCATGAAACTTGTCGGGGCGCATTATTAGCATAAAAGAAACTATCCTAATTTTTAGTGAGATTTTACCGTTATCTGGGTAATTATCATGAATTTCCCACCGTGGTTTTAGGCGGTTGACCGTCCGGAAGGAGTATTTCTTCAATCCAGAAAATTCCGAAACTTCTTGGGGAACCTCTCATGGGGTTTCCCAAGAGATTTGCAAGTTCACATCTTGATCTTGCATGTCTTGATACGGAGGGCAAAAAGATACCTCCGTTGGTTTACCGGCAGTCAGGGAATCTTCCGCATACGGGGGAATCTTGGCGAATGGATTTCGCTTTTGACTTCCCGGTATGGTTTAGACCCAAGATCACAATCCGGTGACCGTAGATTCTTCCACTGGCCTGTCTTGCAAAAGTGACACCTGCAAGCTAACAATTGGGGTTTCTACTATTTGTCGATGGGATGGAAAAACTGAAACCTCTCTTGGGGAATCTACCTAAGAATCTCCCTAGACTTCCTTCAGACCAATTTAGCCCAGCTTGGTCACTTGCATCGTGATTTTAGGCTATTTTGGTAAGAACCCTCAAACCTTCTAGTTCCCACTACTTCTATGGCTCCAACCTATTTACAAGTGGATTTTAGGACTATTCTAAGGAGAAAAGGCTATTTAGGACCAAAGGGCATATTGGTATGTAACATGTCCATTCTGGTTTTACACTCTTTTTAGGGTTTTTTTGGGTATAATTACGACATAAATTGCACAATCTAAGAAAAAAAAAGATTATGAGTCCCAAGTGACGAATTGGGAGCTCACACCGCATTACTCACAATTCAGTGTAGGATCAATCAAATTGCATGCTTAAGAAAGAAAAGATAATCGCCTTGGCCAAACACAGAACATCATAAAGTATTCAATTGCTTGATGCGGAGCTCTTCCAGAAGCCTAATATGTCACTTTTACAAGAATACATGATATACAAAGTGTATTTGATGTTTGTATTGGTGGACTGGTTTTTGAATTAATTTGAAACTAGCTTTCTAGTCAGAAAAGGGCTTGGACATTTTGAAGTTAAAGATTCCTTGTGAACCATATATACATATTGGATAAATTTCTATTAAATCTCCTTTTAGTGCTCAAATATGACTTTGTGTACAAATTTTTAGCTTACAATAGTATTGAATTGTAATCCATACCTTAAATTAGATTGTTTGTTTTGTTTGTTATGGTAGGATGTTTTGAACTGTAAATCCCCTAGTCACATTCTTAGTACGTCAAAAAGCCCTCACCAAGGAAGGGTGCACATGCTCTATAGCATGAATTTTGGATCTAGAATGGAGAAATTATGAATTTCGGAGTCACTTTTGAATTAAAACTTTTTAGTAAATTACTTCTATTTTTTTTAATTGTCACAATAATACAAAGGATACTAGTTAAACATGATATTGCAATCAAGTGTAGGTATGGTTTCAAAATGCAGAAGGCTTATATTGGATAGGTTTAAAGGTTAACCATTGAGGTCAAGACACAATTGATGGATGAGTTTTGGCGAAGGTTGATAAGAAGAAGATGAATTTTTGGACAACTACCAAAGCAAAGACAATGCAAGCTATTGCCATGGAAATTGAAAATTACAAGCCATATTATGCTCTGAGAGAATGATGAAAGCATAGATTGCTTTCAATGGAGCAAAAGTGATACATCTCACTAAGAAGATTCCTAGTTTGTAATTGCTAGCTTGTTCTATATCCATTCAATGATGGCCACATGTGGCATTTTTCTTAATTAAAGTAAAAATAACCTGTTACTAGTTGGATACTTCACATAGGATCTAAAGGATGTAGTCCCTATGGTGCAGTGATCTTGCTTTAAAAGAAATCTTGCTTTAAAAGAAAAATAAGAGACCACTATAAATTTAATTATCTTACAAGCAGAATTCTTTTTCTTGTTCTCACGTACATCTAAATAAGGCAAGGCTCCTCAACATTGTTTGATCATGTCTGTCCAAACGTCCCTCCATGTTCATTCAACTTTTTCTAGGGCTCTTAAATAGGGGATTTGAACTTTAAACAACAAAAGCCCATGTAAGTTATTTTGCCAAGTTGACTTGTGATTTCATTTAAAATTTCATCAAGTATACTAGATATAAAGAAGAAGGATTTTTAGTTCATCCGATTTTTTTGCAAAATATTATGGCCAAGTAGGTCCAATCCTCATTCCATGGAACAAAATATAAAGTAAAAGAACCACCACAACAAGTCTCACTTTCCATTCTACACTCAAAGCCTCATGGCAAAAAATAGTAAGTTTCCAAGGCTCTAATTAACACATGTCCATTTTAGAAAGAACACAAATAGGAAATGAATTAATATTCAAAAGTTTGGGCTTGCACCAAACTCTTAAAAAAAAATTATGAAATGAATTATCCACAAGTTTGGACTTGCAAGCAACCAACTTTGTCTCAAAAAAAATTAAATGAATTATTAACAAATTTGGACTTGCATCAAACTTTTTTAAAAGAAATATGAAAAGAATATACTATTATTCCAAAAGTCTTGGCTTGCCCCAAACTTTTGTCCCAGATAATATTAGATGATGTATCCAAACGTTTGGTCATACTAATTGAAAACACATAGAAGCCTCTATGTTTAATTTACCATATGTACGTGTACTAAATTAAATTAGTGCATAATCAACTTGCACATAGAAGCCTCTATGTTTAATTTACCATATGTATGTTTACTAAATTAAATTAGTGCATAATCAACTTGCACATAGAAGCCTCTATGTTTAATTTACCACAGTGTTTGAAGGATGAAATGAACTGCAAAGTGTAGGTAGCAACTATTTCCACAGAGGATATGAACTCAAGACTGGAACTTAGAAAATTCTAGAATCAAACTATGTCATTCTTCTTCACAAATACTCTTATAGACTGCAATTTATACACTCCGGTGTGTAAGAGTACTTGTCAAGGAGAGTGATACAGCTTATTTCTATAGTTTTCTAAGTTTTGATCTTGACTTCATATCCGCTATGGTTATAGTTGCTACCAATACTGAGGTATCTTTTTTACAAACATTTATTGTCAACAACGTATCATTTTCTTTGGAAGGGTGCGCACGTGTCCAGTGGAAATAGTTAACTACTAGTAATGCAACAATATAGGAGCTTAGTTGATTTAACAAAGTCACATGTCAGTGTGATTGTACATTCAGTGATATATACATTCAATGATTACTTTCATGAAATTCCAATGTATTTTGTAAGTATTCTTTGGTATGTACAAATTTTGCTCCTGTATGTATGCTTTCTCTTCAGTGCATTGCAAGTTCTGTATATATAGAGATGAAGTTCTCTTGAATTTATGATTTGTAGTGTTCCCTATACTCCCATTTCCCTGGAAAACTCCCGTTTTAATGAATATGATGTTTTAGGTACTGAATTGGTAGATTTCATTTGATTTTTGCAGAAAAAATGCCTCGGTCCTCTAGGGGTTACAAAATTATGAAGGAGAAGTTGTTTCAATAATGAATAGAAAATGAAAATATTAGAAGCTCAAAGATGGATTAAGATATCACTAATCCCAGTGGTGAGATTATCAGTAATTGGCAATTTGGCAAATATTAATCTATTTTTGTGGTTAGGATTCTAAATTTTTTTCCCTTGCACAGTTCTTTTTTTTTGCCTTTTTGGGTATTTGATCCTCATGGTGAGACATTGACAGAGAATGCTTTCGAGAACTTTCAATTTTGGAAATAGAAAATTAGAAATGGCAATTCCTGGTGTATTTTGGTGGAAGAAGGGCTAAGGTCCTTTAGAGGTTTACTTATTTGGAATCGTATCACATTCTTATATGAAGTTCAAGTAACATAACCATTGGTAGATTACACCAGAAGTCTCCTTCTGTACTTTATCCGTTCATGCAGAAGGAAATGCAAAATCAACGTGAACCTCAAATCAATGGTCAGATGATTTGAACAATTCATTTTTTAAATAGCGAGTGAGCAACGTATAGTAATATTGATGGTAAGCACTAAAATTCCGGTACAAAAAAGTATTGTAATATATAATCAAAATAAAAGCAACATAAAATTGCAGTACATCACTATAGTTTGAAGCTTTAGAAGACTATTTTCCGAGATAAAACAAAATTACAAAATAAAGCTCAACATAACAAGCGTAGATATGTGGATATGCTCATATGCTATGACCACCTGCTGGGGGCCTATCATAATTTATACTATTACGAGAAGCGACGTCAATGCAACCGAAGAATGAAAATG
This sequence comes from Pseudisothecium myosuroides, assembly GCA_951799445.1. NCBI lineage: Eukaryota > Viridiplantae > Streptophyta > Bryopsida > Hypnales > Lembophyllaceae > Pseudisothecium > Pseudisothecium myosuroides. The sequence goes on along the minus strand of OX637292.1, from coordinate 29,162,744 downwards.
CTTAGACGATAACATTTGGATCGTTTTGAGTACCACTTCCTTCACCAAGTTCGTAGTTGGATGACTCTCCAACCCCAAGCTTCCTCTTGGCACAAGTTCGTGAAGCTAGTCCGTCCGCATTCAAAATGGATTCCAAGACATTGGAGTCTTTCAGAGCTTGGAGGGTCCTTGTTGTCCCCGGAGAGTACTTCCAACAAATAGTCTAGTGCTTGACTCACGTAATAAGGTCCATACGTGGAGTCCATGTACTGCGCATCATTCAATTCTTATAACGAGGCATTTTCATCGTTATTGGCCGTCCTCTCCCCTTGGAAATTCCAACGGTGCCTGTCGTAGCACAAGGAAGCACAAATCCTACCTTTAGACGTTTTAATTGACAAAACACCCAAGATGACCCGTGTATCGATTCCAAAGGATTTTACCATAGTTTCCTCAATATATTCGGATTAGGATTAGGAAACCCAAACCCCAAGACAACAGGAATCCGGAACTGAAATGCGGATACTGCCTCTTAAACACCCTTACTTCTAAAATACTCTCTCTTCCAACCCATACAATTTCACACTACTTCACCAGACATGGAGGAGTGTCATTATCCTGTGCCTCTCCCTATCCAGATTAACAACTTATCACCTAGCAGTGCGGATGCGGAATCGGAAGGAGTGTCATAATCTTGTTCCTCTTCCAAATCCGGATCCGGACCCTGTATCCTTAGTAACAGATAGTAGAAGTTTAACCTCGTATACGGAGGGGTTCGCTCTTAGATTAAGGAAGGACGCGTAAATCCTACCCTCCAGATGATTAAAGTGACTGAAGACTTCACTAAAAGAAAATAATAAAAAGACAGAAAAAGAATGGGATGCAAGTTCTTCCTCACAACTAACCCGGAAACTAATCCGCGCCAGCAGGTCACTCAAGAAACCCCTACAATCCCCACGTTACTACAATGACAGACCAACCCGGACGCAATCCAAAGAGGAGTACGTGGTACCTTGCTAACTAGGAGATTCCTCCAACCTTCCAGTTCCTCTCTTCCGGTTACAACAAGACCTCTCAAACGTCAGCTAGCGTTTGCCCTTCCTCTCAAGGACTCACCTAACCTAGGAATGGCTATCTTGCTCAGAAGACTCCCAAGAAACATCAGCAGATAGAATTTCCTCCGAGTACACAAAGTTTACAGAACCAATCCTCAATACTCTCGGACACGGATCCGGACAGAATCCGGGGACGACTTCTCTCCTCAAATCTTCACTACCAAACTACCTGAACTAGCAATGATCAAAACACCGCCTAACCCCTCAACACAAGACCAAGACTTTTCAGACCAGTACTCATGGAGTTGAAATCCAAGCTTTCTTTGCAGAAATTGAATAGGAAAACAAGAATATGAAAACGCCCCGGAGTTGAAACTAACTTCCAACCCCTAAATAACAACCCAAAGGAAACCCTAAAGGTCCCTGGCAATCCAAAAGAAAGGACCAAAGAATGACACGCGTCATTCCTTATCCATCTGAGTTGACTTCCTACCAGCCGATCCGCAAAATGTGGATCTTAGATCCTAAAATCCCGGAAACTAAAGTCCAGGTGCATCCTTCTAAAATGCAGCTAACTAACTGCTTCCTTGCTACTTAAAAACTTGAGTTTAACCATGCAAGGATTAACTCAGGGAACTTTCTAACTATTTCTTGGCCTTCTTCGGGGTAGGTTCCTCTTTGCTTGCTCCTTTCCGGGGTGGCTGTTTCCGGATTAGAGATGACTTGACCCCCTTCGATGTCCTGCCCTTTGTTGGCGTCCCCTTTGAGGGTGTCTGCTTCTTACCCTTGGCCTGGGAAGGAGAAATCGTCTCCAAGTCTGAATCGTCCTTGGATTCAGAATCCGGAATCGCTATTGGCTGGGATCCGGATTTCGTCGGGCTATCATCCTTCTTCGACGTACTTGGTGACTCTTCCTCTTCCGAGTGGTAACTCACGGGAGACACCTCTCTGACACGCTTGCTTGTTTTCTTCTTCTTCGTTGACTTGGGAACATTCGAAGACTACTTTGGATCCTTACTCTGGGGAGTCCCGAAGTCGGATCCGGACTTCCTCTTCTCCTTGGATCCGGATGCACGTACTGATCTTTCCCCTTCTTCCGGCTTCAGCTTGGAGGCTCCCTTCCCAGGTGTCTTCTCCTCCTTCGGCTTTGGTATGACAGGTGGGGACATGGGTGCTTTCTTCGGGTCTTGATGGAACCCCGACTACTGAAGAACGTCCCGGATCTCGTACATCATCTTCTCCATTGATGTTGAATACTCCGCTAGTACCAACACTGTCTTCACGGCTGCTTCAGATCCTTCTTTCAGGATTCCCTCATCAAACAACTTAGCTTTGTTGATCACATTCCCTGAGTAAGATACAAAGTTTCGGACTTTGCGAAGTGTGTCCTCAGCCTCAGAAGAAAGTTTCCTGACCTCCTTGCTTCCTGCCTCACTTTTCTCTAACTTCCAGGTCAGTTCCTCATTCCTCTCAGTCAACTCCCTAACCCGGGTTTCCCACTTACGGGATTCTTTATCCCGAAGTAAACCCTCTACCTTCTTTGCGAGCTCGGCTACCTCGATCCCACCTAACAGTCCGCATACATCCTGGACTGCTCCTCTCTCGGTATTCAGCTCCTCACGAATCCTCTCGAGATCCTTAATGATCCTCCCAAGGGTTTTATCCCGTAAACTTTCCGGTTCCTCAGATCCCCTTTGCTTACCCCTAGGCTTCTGTTGCTGGGGGAAGACCTCTCTGGCTCTCTCTGAGGATTCCTCCTTCTTTTCTGAAGATCCTTCCTCTGATTCCTCTTCTATCTCTTCCTCCTATTTCTTAGGAGGAACGATGTTAAACTTCTGGATGGTGGCTGCAGCCTTATAGGTGGTTCTCTCATGACCTCTAAGTGTCCCTAGATAATCATAGAGGTGGAAGAGGAAGGGGCCAATTGCCGTGGCCTTAGTGTTACCTAGGGTAGAGACCATCTTTCCCACTAAATCTTTCACTATCTCTCCCTAGAATACCTTCCTCTCTCCGCTCAGGGCACCAAAGATCGTGTTTGCCCAAGTCACTGTGATCCGAGATGGGCGTTCCAAATACACTATCGGAGCTAGGAACTCTAACAATCTCTTCTCCCTAGCATTCTTGCAGCCCGCCACGAGGTAACCATCCTTCTTGTGGGGAGTGTCAGAAAACTTACCCTCCGCAAATTTGTGTGTCCAGGAGGCCATCCCGTCTCCTTCGCGAGGAAAGTCATAAACTGCTCTCCATGTCTCGAGGGTCCATTTCCTTGGCAGCGCTCGGTGCGTCTTGTCCCACTCGTTGGACTGGTCCTTTGTCAGCTCCCGAATCATCTCCTCGTCCTTCAGGCCCCATGGTCGCCGTAGGAATCCGAGGCATCCGCTTTGACCCAAATCCTCCTCCAACTGCTTCCGGTAATTTTCATCCTCCGGGATGATCGGGTGGATAGTCTTAGTTTTGAAGACTATAGTCTCACTACCCTCACCCTTCACCATTGCACTCAAATATTTCTCCTCACCCTGCCACGCACAATCCTCACACAAGCCTTCCAATACAGGAAACTACAGATCCTTTCTCACCAACTCCGGTACTAAGCTTATACGGATCCGGAAACTAGGAACCCTCCGTCTTCACACTTTGATCTGCAAACCATTGCTCTGAGAATTCCAAGGATGTTCCTTCAATTCAGAATGAAAAATGAAGATGGAAGTTTTCCTCTTTCTAGGTTTCTCCCAAACTATCCGTTTCCAGCCGTTTTAGGGTTACCGTTTTCGCTGCAATCCCGGAAGACTGTGACCGTTTAAACGACTCTCCCTAACTTCCGGTAGAGCCGTTGGATCTCAGGATTGCCCTAACGGCTTCCTGTTGGCTCTCCGGTATCCTCCTGCATAGGTTCACGCCCGGCCCGGTACTTGGGTAACTTCCGGATTGATACCCTGTTCCGGATCCGGTTCCAGTTTCCTGATTTAATTGGGAAACTCTAATTCTATTTCTTAATCATATTATCTGTTTAGCGATATTCTAACACAGATATATCTTAATTTTGGTAAAACTCGTATTTCAGCCTTATAAAAAGTCAAAAATTTTACCAGTTCCCACTTTTTTTTTCATATTTCTAACTAACTAACGTTATCCTTACATTTTGTGCTCCCACAGTGCCCTTCAGGATGAGGACCCCACTTGAAGGTGGAGGAGTTCTTATCAAAATATCCACCAAGGCATTGGAAGAAGAATGCCCTCCTTCCTTCGTTTTGTGGGCCTTTTCCCATCAGCCTTGGTGCAACTTGAACAATTTCGGCCGGGTCAGTTTCCCAATTCAACTGGGCGCTAGGTTGTCCCTTTTCTTGGTCATGTTGGGCCGATCGCCAACTCCAAACCAAGTCTCGACCCCATAAGCTCCGCTCTGTCGTTGTGTCAACACTGTGTTCCCAAGAAGGTGGCATGTAAGTCATCAAATTGAACATGGCATACAGACGATCATGGAATGGTGCTGAGCAAAGAACGCAATGTCGTCTAATCAAACATTGCGTGATGAGGCACTGAGGGTGGTAGACATGGGCACAAGATCCAAGAGCCTAACCGCCTTCAGGTCCAAATTGGTTTTGACATATAGGACACATGGTTTGGTCCAAGACAAAAGAAGTAGGCTTCGGCCAAAGCAACGTCCGCCCTTCGATGTCGTCGTGGGAGGACATTTGATTTCCGTGGTCCCAACCGTTTTGCACCCAATCTATTAGCTTTTTTGCCGGTGCGGCCATCATGGGCATGTCATCGAGAAACATGTCTTCCACCAATGCCCACAACGTGAGCCCGTTCTCTCGTTTCGGGGCATTTGCATGAAAGTTCTTCGAAACTTTATCCAATTCCATTGCGATTTGTTGAGATCGATCCACGGTTAAAATGCACGCGACCTTCCAATGATAGTATGTTGCCAACAGCTCAGCCAAATGCTTTCTAAGCAATCCATTATCCTTAAGAAGTTCCTTATCCTAATCTGACGGTGTGGAATGTAGTACTGCTGGAAAAGAGAGTGAATCTTGGGTGCCATGGAGATCAGTTGTGTCATTCGTAGTATCTATCATGGTGGGAGTAGGAAGCGCACTTGGAATTAATGAAGCACGCCTGATACGCTTGGAAGGCGGAGAACGGTGAAGGATGTCACTGGTCAAGTACCCTACTACCTTCTCCAGCTGCAGTGGATCGTGGTCAATGAAGGTGTCATCCATATCCGACAAATTGAAAGTCTCCTGCTCTTTGTCTCGGAGGCGCTGTAGTTCTACAGATTGTTGTGAAATGAGGACCTTTTTGTAAGGCCTTGTTCGTTAAATTGAGACAAGTTGGGGTCTCATTTTAATTCCTTCTATATTTAGTATTTATTTAGGGTCCATTAAATTGAGACTTAGAAATGTCAAAATACTATTTTATATATTTTGCTCATAGAAATTAACTAACCAAGTAGCAAGAACACGCTTTGAACATTTAAATTTTTTTTTTTAAATTATAAACATAAAATTATAATAGACCAATAATTTTGAAAGTAGGACATTGGATTAAACTCAGACTTACTTGAGTAGAAACAACAAATAATGTAAATACTTGTGTTCTCAAACATTTCACATAAAATACATTGGAACCAAAAAAAAATAACATTCAATTGGAGCATAGAGAAAATACATTACATAAAATGCAAATAGAAATAAAATAATACATACTATTAATAGAATTTTAACATTGTGACATGGCAATAATACCCTCGACTTCAAATGCCACAACATAAAGCTGAAAGCATCTGAATACATCTAAATGCAGAAGTGCATTCTACTTGAACACCAAGAATAACAATAAAATAACAAAAACCTAAACTATTCCTCTTCTTCTGTCGAGGATGCATCATTGTTAGATTTAGCCAAAATTGTTGCGATTGATGACTTGATAATGTCGAACTGCGCTTTGGGAATTTTGACATCTGGAAGAACTTGAGGTTGATCATCAGCACCCCTTTTCCCACACGCCTTGAAAGCTGTCATGATAACGCTTGTGCTCGACCAGATTGGTAATATAGGTTTATCTTTGACCCACAAATTCCCTACTACTGTATCCCATCCATCATACGTTTTAGAATCAGGACACTGTTTCTTAGCCGGCTTCCAATATTGGATCCGTATTGACTTAAGATGCCCCGGATCCGGATTCGGATTTGTTAGCGCTCTTGCAAGCCAAAACGGCTTTGGGTCACTACGATGAGGGTGCACGATGACAAAATAACCGGCAAATACATCACGAGCAATACGAAACGAAGGACGTGGGCGGTCACGCCTTCGGCCAACAAAAGGTGGATCCTCCGCAAACTCTTCTTGCACTACGCCATCTTCTCCCATTGTGTCCTCCCATTCACCAGTGATTCGAGAAGTCGGCCAAAATCCATCCTCCAATATCTCGCGCGTAACTAGAGGTGCATCCAGAGCGGTTCTCACACCTTTCCAATAATTGTTTATAGACTCATTCTTCCTTCTAAACTCTCCAGATTGGTCATTGTCCGCCATAGTACTCCAATGCGCAATGATACCATTTAGGCCCTTTTTGACATCATCCTGGAATTTCATTTGACGTGGAGGTAGAGGTCGCGGAACACCGCTCGGCACCTTGGGCCGACCATCTCGAGTCTCGGACCACAAGCGAATTCCTTTGCCACCCTCTAGTAGCCAATTCCTATCAGTGCAAAGATGCTTATACTCCATCAATGGCCATCCACTTGAATCTTTGTAGAACTTGAACTGTTGGGCCATAGAATGACCTTCTAGAAAGTCCCCACCGTGGCCCAAATACCCTTCTACAAAGCCCTTGAAATCAGGAACTTCTTCAATAAAGTGAGGAATGACCGGATGGGTTTCACAGTCCATGAAAGATTTCATGAGCTTCGGAACAGTCTAGTAGTTATTCGTCTTCAACATAGTGCTCCATCGACCAAAAAGAGCATCAATGTCTTCATGAGTGTGTCCAACAATGAAGAAGTTGATGTATATCTCACGAAAAATGCCTTTGAAAACAAGAAGAGAACAGAAAGCAAAAACCCATCGATTCTTGTTGTCGGATGCTGCATTGTCGAGCTGCAGAGTCAATACAGGGGGCAGGGGTTGAGCAGGGATCAGTTCTGGTGGAGGAGGAAGAAGGGAGTCCAAGCACATCTCCCAGCCTTCTAACACAGCCTTTGTCAATGTAGATTGGCCTTCCAACACAGCCTTTGTCAATGCAGATTGGCCTTCCTTCATGACAAGCAATTGGCGTGATGAATTCTTTGGCGGCCCTTCAAGATCACGCAACAACCTTGCAATGGACCCAATGGTGTGATTTGAGTTCGTTGGAAAAGTTTCTAGCCCATAGTGGGCATACCGAACGTCACCATGACCATGAGCAATCATACCCGTCACAACAACGGGCATTTTAGTGAAAGAATCCGTCATTTTGGTCTTGTGAGAGAAATGTGGAGAAGCAGTCTTGGAGTGATCCATTTTATCATGGATAATGGTGAGCATCTTCTCAGGGTACTTCTTTGAAATATACCGATTTGAATAGTACAGTTCTCTGTGGGCCCTTTGCCCCGACAAGTGAGTTTCCAAAATTCTCCCCAACTTGTCCTGTGAGGAAGAAAGCGGTGTGCAGGCGCTCCTTAGTTGTCTATACTCATCACACAAATTACACCTCGAAAAATTATCCCCAGGAGCCTTTGCAGCATACTCTGGGAAAGAAGCGCGCCAAATGTTGCTCAAGCCACTAGAAGAAATGGGGGGCAAATTTAAAGCAACATTGGCCTCATTGATTTTTGGCAATTGGTCACTCCAACAAAATGCTGATGGCAATACCATTGCGGGGACTTTCTCCCAGGGTTGTCACATCGGACAAGGCAGGGTCACTGGACGTCCCGGACGGGACAACCGGACGGTTCGGACGACTTCAAATTTCAGCGGGCTGGACTTTTTTGGCAAGTAAAAAAAATTACCCTAATTTACCTTTACGGCATGACGTGGCGTGGTGTCTGAAGACGTGGAATTCCATGCTGGAATTGGGCGTGGACACAAGGGGGGGCGGAAACGTCCTTGTCTTGGCGTGAACTCAGGTGGGCGGATACTGAACAGGCCAGGGCACGGACGTTAAAGTGCAGGCGGGAACTCTGCTATACGGGCGTGGACTCAGACGGGCGCGGACGGTAAGTTTTTGGGCGCGGACGGTAAAGTGCGGGCGGGAACTCTGTTGTATGGGCGTGGAATCAGACGGGCGCGGACTTACAGTGCCTGGGTGCGGACGTGTTAGGTTGGGCGAAAACACATAATCATGGGCGCGGACTCTGAGCAGCGGCAACGTCAAATGTCGGGGCGGGGATTTAATGGTTCGGGCGGAAACGTTGTTGTCTGGGCACGGACTCTGATAGGCTGAAACGTGCAGCATCTGGGCGCGGACTTAGTATGTCTAGGCGTGGACTCTACTGGGCTCAGGCGTGGACTCTACTGGGCTGGTGCGCGGACTTTGAAATAGCTTTATGTTTTAAGGGTTTAAGGGTTCTTTTTTCATGGAATTAGGATGAAATTAGTTGATAATAAAAGTTTGTGGCACTTTCAATTAATCTTATCCTTTAAGAAATGTTAAGCATATGCTGCCAATTACAATTGACCAACGGATTGAAAATACATCACAAATTCAACACGAGTACAAAACTACAAATGCACAATTCTTCATGAAAACCAAAAATGTTTATAGATTTTGTGCAATGCAAACCACACAATACAATGAACACATACTTCCATAAAATGCAGATTGGTTATCTAAAGCACTCTTGCTCTTCCTGCTGGATCTTCCTTTCAAGTACTTGAATTTCCTTCAACACCTACTGTTGCTTCCCCTGCATTATTCAAACGATTTGATCTACGGCGTTCTTGGGTAGCAGGTCCTACCAAACAAGCATCCGGAATGCGCACATCCTCATCTGCTAGTGCTTCATCACAGTCGGTATCAAACTCGTATTCGTCCTCTTCTTTGTCTTCATCTTCTGCACTACCGAGTGCCCCTTCTTTGTCACCATGAATCGATGTTCGAGGACCCTCAACTTCTGAATTTTCATTTTGGAGCTCGGTGGTTCCACCTTTTCTATTCCTCGTACTCACTATTTTTTTGTGTCGCTTCGCAGCAGGATCCTCTGCATCAGAGTTTATAGCTGGGCCCCTTCGAACTCTAGGAACATCAAACGCTGGGGTTGATAAGGTGGGGCCCGGAGTGTACGTCTCTAGGAACGGCGCTATCACCTCATCAGGACGTCGTACTCCAATTCCCCGTAGAGGATGTTTTGGCGCACTTGATGATGACGGAGCACCTCTGGCCCTTCCTCCACGAGAAACGGGACGTGGCAACCTATACTGGCCCACTGGGTGAGGACCAGGACGAGGGGGTTGAGGGGGTCTACCACCCCTAGTAGCATCTGAAACATTATTCACGGTCACCTCAGCATTCTCCACAAGGCTTATTCCTTCATTGAAGTTGAAAATGTCCATGGGGTCAGTAGCTTGGATAGGGGGGGTGGAATGTTGTACCGACGGTCCTGATCTTTGACCAACAACAGGAACTGAGGCACAAGCTGGCACGTTCGGAGGATTGTGTGTTCATCGACTATTGTCTTGTACATGCTCGCGGTGTAAAGGCCTCCCACCACCAATGTTGGGAGGATTTGTAGCAGTAGGTTCAGTTGTTGATGTACTCCCAATGTTTGGTCTATAGCACCGTGATACAAATGCATTGCCACCACGTTGGCTGCTCGATCCACCACGTCGACCACCTGCCCCACCACGTCGACCACCCGCCGCACCATGTCCGTGACTACTGTCGCCATCGTGGACAGACCCTTGATTGTTTGGAGTTGTACAGTTACCCAAATTCCCTCCATTGCCATCGTTGCGGTCATCTCTATTTCCGCCATTATTTCCAGGGGGATGGTTGTCGTCATTGTTGTCATCGTCGTCGGGGTTATCAGGATTGTCAAGATTTGTTGCATTTGGTTCATCGCTCTCTGAAGAAGAAGATAAATTATTCACCCCAACAACACCTTCATTTTCATGGGGGGGAGGTGAAAGACTGTGACGAGGCATGGGACCCCAACGGTCATGGGGAATATTGTCCTCCGCATCATGTCCGTCCCCATAGTAGTTCCTCGCTTCTTCAAAGTGATTGGCACCCTCCCTCCAAAGATCACGGTTCACTTGGTATGCCGGAGGGGCTCTGTTCACTTCTATGTTGTTTTGAGCCTCATCCTCTGCATGCATTGCATTAAATACACGATTAGGTTCACCAACTAGAACGGGGCCAAGGGCATCCGGATCGGAATCCTCCGAGTAAACATTTGTGTCATACCAACGAACTGGATCAACCCCAGGTTTTTGACAAAGGACACGGCTATTGGTATAAATGTATACCAATGAATCTACCTTTTCCACTGCAAGTCGGTTTCGGCTTCTATTGTGGACAAAAGAATACATACTCCAATTCTGTTCACAAGACGATGCCGAACACGTGAGGGATAGAACACGGACAACAATCTTTGACAAGGCGCGGTCTCCAATCCTATGCCACCATTGGTGGGGGAGCATGCCGGCCTCACGGATGTTGGGGGATTCTTCAGGGCTATACGGTCCAACGCCCTCTTCATATTGTGTTAATTCCGCCAAGACATCATCAAATTGTACACCCACTACACCCTCTAGTTTACGAATGACCCGATACAACGCTCGAAGGGCAACTCCATCACTCTTCAACACATCTTCCACTATGTGTACATAGTTCACGCACCATTGCCAGAAGCCAAGATTATTGATGGTGTCGACCACAACATTTGCCAAGGTACGTGGCTACTCCCCATTTTGTCTATTTCGTAGCTCCGCAACATAATTGAGAACACGTGGTTGTTGAACCAAGGCCTCTAGTTGTGGTCTTAGTAAGACCAAACATTGCAGCATGAGGAAATTGCAAGCAAATTGAGTTTCCGCGGGTACTAACAGTTGTTTGTTCGGGCTCAACTCGCGAAAAGTGGACATTGTCGCATGATGGCCCCTAATGTATTGACACACCTTTTTTGCCCTGAGAATTAAATCTTTAAATTGATCGACCTTGGCCCAGTCTTCCAACAGTAGATCCAATGCGTGCGCCACGCAACCTTGCTTAAAAATGTGCTTGTATGTGATGATAAGATCATCCACTGCCCCAAGCATGTTTGCTGCGTTGTCCGTACAAATTTGAGTTACGTTTTTGGCACCCACCTTCTTGATGAATACTTTCAATTGATCTGCTATATAGATCATACTTTTTGTATGCCCGAAAGTGTCTATGGATCCAAGGAACATGTCACCAGTGGGGCATGACATCATTACATTCATGAGGGGACGTCGATTGACATCATCCCAACCATCAGTGCATATTGACACCCCATAATTTTTCACCGCAAAAGCCGTTTTTGCTTGAATCTCCTTCTCAATCTGTAACTTCTTTGGTTCAATTGAATGAGTCCTCAACTTATGGTAGGATGGCGGAGAGTATTCAAATCGTGCCAATGATGTTGCCTTCACCACCTCGATGAACGCTGGATTCCTCGCCACATTAAATGGCACATTCGCTTCGTAGAAAAAGCTCGCCCACTTTTCATCCAACTCCTTCCTCTTTGCAATATTGAGGGCATCGCTCATGCGTTGCTGCTGTAATGGGCCAGATCTTGTGGAATTTGATGCAGCTAGACTTGAGGATCTGTGAGGAGGTTGCGTTGATTCATTCATGTTCCCCCCATCTCCAGTCGTCCCTTCCGTTGCTCCATTTTGAGTGGATTGGCTCAAAGTAGCTGTTGGAGGTACTCGGGATGGCTGGGAGCTGACAGAGCATCCTGCATGTCCTCTGCACTCATCCGTTGCGGAACAAAGTTTCCACAATTGGAAATTTTTTGTCACATAGCCCGAGGTATATTAGGACACAACGACCTCTCTAACTTTGACCTGTATCTGAAATGCGCAAAAGCACGCTCACGTTTGTAGCTGAATGTCGCATTGCAGAAATTGCAAATCACTTTAGTCCCACAATTTGAGAACTCGTACCACGGTTCCTACTCTTTTGTTTGCTTCCGCGAACTTGCCATCATGATTCACGATGGATGTAAATGTTCTCCTGGTATAGGCCGGAACTTCAACGTTGGATTAAGGCTAGTAACAACAAAATAGTGCTAGTAACAACTGTTAGCGCTGGTCGTCCACTAGAAGTGATTTTGACATTACCTCAGCATCAAACCAGGGCTGTCTTTCACTCACTATCTCTATCAATCTAGGAGCCCAAAATGGAGTCCTAGAATAGAGGCACGAGTGAAAAACGTAAGGCCCTCTCCTGTTGCCTGCCTCTTATATACTGTTTTGTTGTAGGAGCGGGGACCTACTTCGTATGGGCGTGAACTTAATGCACTGGCGCGGACGCTGGAGGAATACGCGCGGACGCAGTGGGCCAGGGCGCGGACGTTGCAGGATCAGACACAAACGCAGTGCGCCAAGGCGCGGACGCTGCAGGACCAGGCGCGAACGCAGGGGCAGGTACGGGCGCGGACGCTGCAGTTCAGGCGTGGACGTAATCGTGTCGCAGAGGTCGAGCGGGGACGGGAAGGCACGGGCGGGAACTTCATCGCATACGTCCACGCCAGGCTATAAGTCACCGTCCAGTAACGTTCGCGCCCAGATGCGGGGTCGAGGCGCGGACTGAATGCGCACCCCGCAAAACGCGCGCGCGCCAGGTACCATAAGTACCCGCCCGGCCAGGCACGGTCTCCAATGTTGCCTTGGTCAATCCCAAAATCTTGGAATTTGCCTTTGAGCTCTAAGTTGGGGCTTTGGACCTCGGCAGCCCAGACATATGTGGCATCACTCCACTTGTCCATTTTGCTACTTGTGACCCTGGCTTGTACTTAGCCTTCGCTGACATCTTTGTGAAGTATGTCCGAACAAAGTGAAGCATCGAATGTAACAGTAGTTGTTCCTCGTACTATGAGGCCTCGTGATGTTGGGAGGAGTCGCAATTGCAAAGCATCCCAAAAACGGTTGCATATCCTACTCGATGTGAACAACCTTGCTTTTGCTGGTTGGAAAACTGAACCGCAACCTTGGACCCAAAAAACCTGTGACAAATACATTGAATGGTGCCACATAGATAAATTGTTTCCACACAGTGAGCACAAGAAACACTGCAAGAGCCAAGTGGCCAACCTTCACTACTGCAAAGACCCAGAGTTCTTTGAAAGATGCATCCAAGTGTCTCAACACGTCTATAATATCGCATACGTAGGTAGGAACAAATTCAGTCTTGCCATCTTGCGTATGGTGTATGCGGAAAAGAAACTCCTTCCTAGAGTAGACTGGAGTACGATAAAGACAGGTTCGACGCAGATTGTGAAAGCTCTAGAGGGCATTGACATTCCACAAGAACGAAAGTATAAAAAATACTGGGGCCTCAATAAGGCAAAAAAAGACATACTATACATTCCAGATGTGTGTGTCGAGTGGTCTGAAGACTCTGATGTTGACCTCAAATTAGGATGCACGAAAGAGGAGAGGGATGACAGACTTAAAAGTCTGCGAGACACTCAATTACGTTGTTACTGGGAGTCTCTAGTAGAAGACGGAGGCATTGAAGATGTTAATGTTGGAAAGGAAGAAACAAAAAATGACAGTGTGTTACCTGCGCCGTCATCCGATCCAGTTGAGAATTTTAATAAACACCTCGCCGAATTTAACATGTGGGACGAAGCAGCACTAAGGGATTCTACCGAAGGAACTATGTCGGAGCCTCCCATGGTGGCACAAGGGTTATTACATTCGGTGGAAGAGGAAACATGGATGTCCAACCGAGACAACGCATCTTTGCTCAAAATGATTGAAGACCTGCAAATTGAAGTCTCGCAACTCCATCAAGAAAAGGATGAACTTGATATGCACATAGAAATCATGAAAAGAGATTTTTGTATTAAGGAGGAAGCATACAAGAAGAATATTGCTGACCTTGAGACTCGAGCATGCATGCCACCATTCTAAGGAAGCATGACCTCATTGGATTGACACTAAAACCGCCAACAATGCGGTCAGGGATTTACTTAGATAGACTTGGGGACATAGGGGCATCGTCTTTTGGTAGATACGATTAAACTTAGGAACATTCATGACCCCAAAAAAGGCCATGTCCTCATGTGTGAACAATGCTTATTTTATAAAGCTAACTTTGAGCTTCAATGCTAAACCCCCTTGTGCATGTCAAAGGTCATGATTGTACCCACAACCCCATGTTGCTTAATTAGTGTGTGATGGTCTATGAATGCACTTCTTCCAATTGAATGCCAAAAAATGTCTAAAGCACACCGTACAAAGGTTTAGGAAAGTTAGATTGTTTTAGGTTTACATGATCTTTTATGAATGTAAGTTACTTTGACAGTTCAAGTTTTAGGAAAGTTAGATTGTTTTAGGTTTAACATTTGAATTTTTCAAATATATTGTCAGCATCACCAACTATTGCCGGAGGCCACTTCAATCGTTAAATTTTTTTCATTTTGAACAAAGGACATTTCGTCATAAGGCTTGCCAAATTTTTGCGTGGGACTAAAAATAAAGTGAATGCCAATCCAATGATTTAAAATTTGACTCCACCACTTAGGCATTTGGTTCCACTCCCTCCCCATTTAAAAAAAATAAGTGAATGCCAACCCCATGATTTAAAATTTGTTTCCATCACTTAGGCATTTGGTTCCACTCCCTCCCCATTTTTTTTTATCACAAGTAAGTCCCCATCTCCATGATTTAAAATTTGTTTCCATCACTTAGGCATTTGGTTCCACTCCCTCCCCATTTTTTTTTATCACAAGTAAGTCCCCATCTCAATGCTTAAAATTTGTTTCCATCACTTACACATTTGGTTCCACTCCCTCCCCATTTTTTTTATCACAAGTACGTCCCCATTTCAATGATTTAAAATTTGTTTTTATCACTTAGGCATTTGGTTCCACTCCCTCCCTATTTTTTTTATCACAAGTAAGTCCCCATCTCAATGATTTAAAATTTGTTTCCATCACTTAAGCATTTGGTTCCAATCCTCCCCATTTTATTTATCACAATTCACAAGTAAGTCCGCACTCAATGATTTAAAATTTGAGTCCACCTTTTAAGCATTTGCTTCCACTCCGTCCCCAATTTTTTTTATCAAAACTAAATCCCCACTCAAACATCTAGAAGCATTCACTTCGGGTTTTGGGGACTGCTCAGGCGCGGACTTAGGGCGCGGACTTAAGGCAGTTCTTGAAAAACTCCTGGGTTTCGGGACTGTTTGGGTGCAGACGTAAGGGCGCGGACTCAATCGCGGGCGCGGACGCAGAGCGCGGACTCAAAAATCCAGCAGGCCACCTATTCCCAGCCACTTTGACCTCGGCATGGGATTCTCCCTCCCCATTCAAAGTAGTCTCCATTAAATTTGTAAAAGCTCATTCTTGCTCCCATGTTTGGATCATTGCATATGCAAATGAAGGAGTTCAAGTACCTTCTCATCAATTGGTCCGGGTTCCTTCACCACCCTCCCCATTTAGTTTTAATAAAAAAAGTCAATCCCAACTCAATGATATAAAATTTGACTCCACCACTTAAGCATTTGGTTCCACTCCCTCCCCATTTTTTTGATCACAAGTAAGTCCCCATCTCAATGATTTAAAATTTGTCTTTATCACTTAGGAATTTGGTTCCACTCCTCCCCATTTTATTTATAACAAGTAAGTCCCCACTCAATGATTTAAAATTTGACTCCACCACTTAGGCATTTGGTTCCACTCCCCCCGATTTAAAAAAAAAAAGTGAATGCCAACCTCATGATTTAAAATTTGTTTCCATCACTTAAGCATTTGGTTCCACTCCCTCCCCATTTTTTTGATCACAAGCAAGTCCCAATCTCAATGATTTAAAATTTATTTTTATCACTTAGATGCCCTATTGTGGGCGCTAGATTACCCACCCTTGGTAATAAAGCGAACACCGACCAGGTTCTATGCCTTTATCTACATTTTTTTAATATATGGGGGTGATGTGAGCGTGGTCCACTGTGCCTTCCAAGCAATGGATCTTTTTTGCTAACGTTTCCTAAGTGTCGTGGATGGCAACGAATAATTAAAATACATGTAGTAACTCACAAGGTAACTGCAATGCTCAGAGGTAATGGTAAAGTTCTAACTCTCTAACTATCTATCCTATGTCGAGGGTCGACTGGGTAGTTGGCGTCATTTCTAACGTTCCTAACTATGTAAAAAGGGGAACCCCTATGTTCCTTCCATGAACCTCCAAGGCTATCTTGGGTTTTTAAAACTCCACCTAGAAGTTCTACTTTTTAAGAGCTACCCTTAAAGTTCCAATGGCGGAATGTAACTCTAGATTTTACTTCTTTAACTTGATTCGAAATAGTAACTACCGATTTTTGCTCTATGTTTTGACTTTCGACTCTAGGTTTCTATTCCTAAGTTAACTCTAAGATTTACCCTTGAATTTTAACTCTATGCTTTAACTTTTAACTCTAAATTTTACTTCTAAAATTAATCTCAAATTTTAACCTCTAGGTTTGACTCTACGTTTTCACTTTGACTCTAGATTTTTTTCTACTTCCAACAACTAACTCTAACTTTAACTTCTACCTCTAACTTTTAACTTCTACTTTTAGCTTTTCACTCTACCTTTTTACTCCCCAATTGATTCTAAAGGTTAACCTTTAAATTTAATCTTAACTTTTGACTTTTGACTTTTGACTTTCTACTTCCAACTTTAACCCTATCGTTTTAATCCTAGTTTAACCCTAAATGTTACCTTCCTAAATTTAATTCCAACTTTTAACTCTAGGGCTTAACTTCTAAATTTACTTCCACAATTTATTTCGAGTTTTGACTTCTAACTTTAACTCTATTTCTAACTCAAAAATCTACTCGTAATTTCTACCTCCTAAATTTAGTCCAAAGTTTTATTTTTTTAATTTCTACTTCCCACTCGGATTTTTTACTCCTAATTAACCCTAACTTCCTTTTCTAAACTACCCTAAGGTTTCACTGGAAATTTTAACCCCCTAAGTTAAACTTCCAAATTAATTCTACTTTTTAGCTTCCCAAAGTTAACTCTAGATTTTGACCTTAGAATTTTAACTTTAAGAAATAAAAATGGGAATTGATTCGAATTCTACCCGCTAATTAATCCCTAATTCTAATCCTAAATTCTCTTGCTAATTTAAACCCCTAAGTTCCGTCCATGATTCTTTTTGGATGAATTGTACTCAAAATTCCTCCGTCCTACCCCCTACCGCTTAACTTAGCCTAATACGGTCAGTTTACGGTCGAATCTTAATTATAAGATGTTTTCAGAAACCTCTATTCCTAATCTATAACTTTTTGAATCTAAACTTCTAATTTGCACTAATCTCGGATGCTAATCACGCTCCAAGGGCTGATTAGGAAAGTAAATGCTAATTAGGGAGAAAACATCAAAGATTAAATCAAAAACTCACCTCTTCACTACCGGTGTCAGAAATAATTTCGTCCATGTCCACGTGTACATCTTCATGCTCCATGGTGGTCTTTGGCTTTGTTTTGAATTTTTTCCAAGCTCACCGCTTATTTAGAAAATGTTACAATTTTTGATGATCTAAACTCTCTCTTTCCCTTCCTCCTTTCTTTTCTTTCTCCCTCTTTCTTCTACACTAACACTATTCCACCTAAGCTTTCATGAGTCTTACACTATGGTTTCAAACTCCAAGAAGGGTTTCAATGCTCCTTCTACCCTCTTACACAACTTTGCTTTGTGTCATCCTAATCCTCCTCTCAACGGTCACCACAAAATTCCAAGATTTCTTCCTAAAGCCTATCTAGCCTAAGCCTAGGTCACTATTTATCATCTCTCACCTTTCCTTGCCTACTTCTTCTTCTCCTTCCCTAATCTCCTTCCATTGTATGTAGGTGTGAGTGGTGAGAGAAAACGATTTCGTGTGCAGGTACGGTGGTGCTCCGCTCTCTTCTTCCTCCTCCCTTTTGTATTTTTATTGGCCCTAATTCTACTTCACCCCTGCTTAGCACTTAATTAGTCCAACATTCTTTTAGTTTGCTTTATCTTTGTTTGTGTTCTAGTTTGAGGGAACCAAAATTTGAAACAAAAAAAAAGAATCAGAATTTGGAAGGAGCCCGGTTGCCCCACCGAGAGCCTGCTGTCCCAACCAAAGCCTGCTGTCCCAACCGAGAGCCTGCTGTCCAACCGGAGCCTGCCTGGCTGGGGGGGTTGGGATTTTAATTTAAATCTTTTTTTTTTTTTTAAAAACGAAACTTCTAATTTCTGATGGAATGCTGGTTGGGATGCTGGTTTTGGATGCTGGCTGGATCTGGTTTCGGATGCTGGACTGAATGCTGGCTTCGGATGCTGGCTTCGGATCTGGATTTTTGCTAAGGCGGAAAAGAGCTGGATTTTTGGCTAAGGCTATTTTAAGATTTTTGCTAAGGCTATCTTAAGGCTGGATCTTTGCTAAGGCTATTTTAGGACTAGATTTTTGCTAAGGCTATTTTAATACTGAACTTTTGGCTAAGGCTAGGGGGAAATAAAACCTTGGGGGTACTAAACTCACTAAGACCTTGGGAAACAACTAAACTAAATAAAACTCTGGAAGACACTACATTCGATAAGTGCAAAGGAACCTACATATCTTGGAAGCTAAACTCTGGAGGTTTCCACAAAGGTCTTGGAAACTAGACTTTGGAATTTAAGGCTATGGAGGTTCAAAGCTTCGCTGTAAAATTGGGTTTAATACCAACTTTAGGACTTGTGACACTCCACGGGTTCAAAGCTCCGCCGTCTAAGAGTATTTCAACACACACTGTAGGACTTGATGTTGTCACTAGTTCAAAGCTTCGCCGTCGCTTTGAGGGATCCACGCAACAAGGGGGATATTAGAAGAAGATAGAAAAGTCAAACTTAGAAACACGTGTGACAAAGCCAAAGCTTCGCCGTCCCGAGGGGGGGTCTATGCAACAAGGGGGATATTAGAAGAAGATAGAAAAGACAAACTTAGAAACACGTGTGACAAAGCCAAAGCTTTGCCGTCCCGAGGGGGGGTCCACGCAACAAGGAAAAGATTAGAAGAGGGTGAGGACACATAAGTGAGGAAAAACACACGTTTTAGTACACGTAAAGACACACAACTTCACAAGCTAAAGGCCCCCCAAAGCGGCATCGCCAAGGTACGGTGGGGGGTGACTTTAGGATTCGGACAAGACCCGAAAAGACTCCTAAACTCACAAGTTAGCTCACAAAGGTACAACAAGAGAGAAACAAGGACTCTTAACTTGTAATAAAGGTATAACAAACGCACGAGAAGTACACAAGGCAAGATAGAAGGACCCCCAAGGACCTTCAAAGCTTGAAATCTAGCAACAATGCAGCAAAAAGCACTCTAAAAACACCGTAGAGGTTTTTGGCTTCAAACGCCAAAATATCCAAAATAACTTGGACCCACGGACCCAAACAAAAGTGAGGGGGTGTTTTAGAGAGAGAAATGGGGTCCTTATATAGGTTTCCCAAGGGCTCACCCCTCTCTCTAAAGCTCTAAGGTAACCTTATCAACGGGGATTTTCATCCTCATCCTCAAAGATTTTCATCCTACATCCTAAATTTCTACTTCTACCATCTATGTTGGACCAACATCCTAACTTTTGGAGATTAGCTCCAATCGCCGAACGGATTGCGCCATTGGATCCAGATCGCCATGTTTAATCCTCAACCCCTCTATCCCCCGTACCAAGGCCAAAAACCCATCGTAGGCTAATTTAGTTTAAAAACCAAATCGTGGTAAAATCCTAGATCTTGGGGGTCTCCTATTTTGAGAAATGTGAATAGCCTAGGGTCTCCGATAGGTGCGAGAGAGTCGGGAAGAACTTTTGGTTGACTTCATTTCGCCATCGTATGGTCCCGGAATGCCGGTCAACGTGGCGGGGACCCCGCCACGTGGTTAATTCCTGAGGAATCTCGCCGGTTTGGGTACTTGCGGCTATCGGAATGTCGTGAAACTTCACGGAGCGCATTATTAACATAAAACAAGCTAGTCTAATTTTTAGTGAGATTTTATTGTAACCTGGGTAATTTCCATAAAATTCCCGTTGGAGGTTAGGAGGGTTGACCATCCGGAAAAAGGTTCTTCTGCAAGTCGGAAGATGCCGGGATTTTTCACGTGACCTCTCAGGGAGTTGCATGAAAGTCGTGCGGGTGTGTTTCCGTACCTGGCACGATTGGTCAATGAAGATTAAAATTGGCCATCTCCTTGAATTAGCGATGGTGCGGGAATCTTTTGCAGGTGGAGGAATCTTGGCGAACCGATTTCGCCGTTGGACTCCTGGCATGCGATTCACCCTAGAACACCATCTTTGGGTTGTAGATTCCTCTACGGGCCCGGTCTTGCGTGAGTGGCTCCTGCATGCTAACATTCGGGATTTTGGGAATTCGTCGATCTAATGGGGACTTCTAAATCTAACTCTAGGACCCGACCTAGTGGCCTCGCTATGGATCCCTCGGACCGACCTAGCCATGAATCGCCACATTCATGGTGGGATTTAGCCCTTTTGGGGCTGTGTGACTCGAATCCTCCAAATCTAACCTTTTTATTATTTCTATACTATTTTTAGGCAAAGTTTGGAGGATTCTAAGTAAGAAACACAAATCTAGACCAAATACTATAATGGGTATGACACAACCCTATTTCGGTTCTACACTCTTTTTATGGATTTTTGTATACTTTTATCAACTTTAAATTGCAAATTTCCAAAAAAATAATTCTATGAGTCCCAAGTGACAAATTGGGAGCTCACACCTATTTAACTACTTTTGGACTATTCAATGAATTTTGGACTATCGCCTAGTAGAATTCATTGGGAGACCTCTGGGTCTTACGGTTTTTGAGACCGCAACGCCTACGAAAGTGGAAAGAAAAGAATGAAGTAGACCATATTCAAATAGAAAAGAGGACCAGAAACATAATAACTACGACATTTCACCCACAGAACATTTATTTGTACATAGAAATGGAGATGAATGATCAGGAGATTTGCCGATGTAGTGCAGATCCAAGTCATTGGGATCGTAAGTGTTGCAAGAAACCAATGACAACAGCTATTATTCAACTGAGATTATTACGAGGACTAAGTAAGCCCTGACCCGTTAGTATTTCCCAAATGAAGTAGGATCCGGAAATCTACCGATGTAATCCCCGCATTCAAGCTCACATTAAAAGAGAACATACCCACTGACAAGGAACATGGAAATACAAACTTTTTGTACGGTGGAATGAAACTTCAAAGCCACTCAAAGGTCCGTAAGGTTCACCACATTTTATTCATATCGGTAAAGAAGGGAATGTTCAAGAAGTTGCCCATAAAAACAATAAAGGCAATTCCTATAGTATCTAAACAAGTGAACTTCACTAACGCTTAAAGGATTTCCCAAGAACAATAGGCTCCTTCCGTACATAACACGGAACTTGTAATTCCAAAGGATCTACATCATCCCTCACTCGTATGGAGGGACCTATCAAATAAGAACGTGGCCACTTAAGAGGATCTAGCTCAAGTAGTACAATAGTTTGATTCCAAAGAATGCTGCGCTCTCTAGGGCTCCCTAAAATACGCTTCAATAATCCAGCACGGCTTGGATAAGGATCATTCTTGTCAGGGATGTCTGCACCGGAAAAATAGAGAAACCCCTTTAAAGTTTTTCGTGGGAGAAGACGCTGTAAAAGCTCCGTCAAAGTAAACATATTCATGGAGGAACACAACCCACAGTGCATCTGTTCAACCAACTATTTCAGGAAGCCCCGGAAACCAGAAGGAATATGGATTTTATGAGGAAGATCCGAAATACCACCCCCAACGCATAAATCACTTGTTTAAACAACAAAAACCGCCTTCTGCAGCGACAAAACTCAGCAAGAATGACAATTCATCAGATAGAGGAGAACCTCCAAACAACGGGAGAAATCCCGATATTGTTCCAAAGAAAACTCACTTCACTAAGAACTATAAAATAACGGGGATGTCTTAATGAATTTACAACAAAGAAGTCTTAATCAATGGAAGATATCCCGATGTTATTCCAAGAATACTCACTTTAATGAGAACCTTTAGACAACAAAAGATCTCCTGATAAATTTACAATGAACAAGCACTTTGCGGAGAACCCCTATGCAACGGGAGATCTCCAAATAAAGCATCACATCACTAGAATTTGGATATCAAAGAAAAAGGAGTTTGCATATCCATTTGAGTGCGCTAATTGAAAGTTGACCAAACTCAGCAGTCCTGAAACGCAGTGTCCTAGAGATAAACTACTAATTACACGTAAATTGTGGTCACTCTTCGCCAAGTACATATGTAAAACCAACGCAAGGGACAGCTAATACATGACATGCACGGGCAAAATGTCCACACAAAAACAAAAATGAAATACGAAACTAGGGACCACAACCACATAGAAATCAAACTGACTGAAAATGTGGAATCGTTCGAAAAACATATCAACTATGCATTTACAATGAACTCTGTCGAAGTACTAGTTACCTAAATAATCCGTATTTGATAATGTTTTGGCTCTAAGAACATTTACAAGTTCTAAAAATTGTTTGCTGTACAATTTACAACTATAATGACTAACAACATTACAATTTATACTCCGATGAATATACAATGTGAAAGAAGTGAAACACCGTATCCAGTATCGGGAAAACTCCCGATAAAGCCTCAGGTGAACAGGAATCAACCACGCACAATTCCCGACATGATTCCGAAGCCTTCACTGGATAGGGGGTCCACTGGATCCTGTCCGCCACAAAGAGGATTATTCCTCACATACACTGGCACTGCCTCATTAGACAAGAAAAGGCCATCAAGCCACGGCATCAGCTGCATAAGAAGGTAGTTGTCATTTTATTTTCCACAGAAGGACTGAGGGAAAACAGCATTGTGTGGATCATTTAAGAGGTTTTTTTGCGGACTGTCGTCAATTAGAAGAATGTTATCAAAAGTAGATAAACCGGAAATGCGCGCAAATGTGGCCTGATCTTTCAAAAAGACCGGCTTATTCGGCGCAGCTGGGGCCCTGTACGTGGACTTCGTACATGCCCCTTGAGCTAGACAAATGACATCTCGACGGCCGAAGGATGAATCTGCAAGTACAGTGTCCAACAGCTTCTCCAGGTTTTTTGGTGTTACACTACTCCAGAATGCAACTTCCACTTTACCACGCAGCCAACTAAAAAACCTCGTGACACTTGGGCGAAGGTCAACATGGCATTCATTACGGATATAGGACCTGTGAAGAAGAACTCCATTCAAGTCAAGCACAACTATATACTGTCGCTGCGCTACCTTTTTCAATGTCCCCGGAT
Organism: Pseudisothecium myosuroides; assembly: GCA_951799445.1. Lineage (NCBI taxonomy): Eukaryota > Viridiplantae > Streptophyta > Bryopsida > Hypnales > Lembophyllaceae > Pseudisothecium > Pseudisothecium myosuroides. Next base: position 29,139,234 of record OX637292.1, on the reverse strand, counting down.
GCATTGTCAAAGGTCCAGCACAATCTGTAGGAAATTAAAACTTGACTTAGTCAAAGATGAGTCTATAAACAAGCGTAATTGACTTAATAAAATTGCTTAAAACATGCAAAGTGTCACTTGACATACCTTTGAGGACGTCTTCTTCAGTACGAGTCTCTTGAACATTGACAACCTTCCTAGGCGAAAGAACCCCATGATTTACGCGCAAGTCCTCTGTTCCCTGCAATCCATGGTTAGAAGCAATCTCAACAATGTCATGGTAAAAAGCAGCGTGCGCCTCCCACGCAGCCATGACTTGTCAAGAACGGAGACTTCTCAAATCCGGCAACTAGCGAACATAAAAACTCGGAAAATCAACTAGATCCTTAAACCTAGTCCTCACAGACAACATGTCTGCATAGGTCAGTCCAGGATGTGGGACAGAAACCAGTGGATTCACCTTTGGTGTGCTTGGGTCCGGACTCATTTGTCTCAAGTCTGCCAAGGTATCCTCGAGAATGCTGTTAGGCATTTCCAAATCTGGGGTAACATCTTGGGTCTGAGGCAAAGGGACATCTCCCGCTGCAGCACATTGCAAATTTTCATTCTCTGCTACGTCAGAGCAAGGCGTCAAATCTCGACTAGTAGGCATCGGGATATTACCCGATGCAGTAATATGCGGCTCCTCCGTCTCTGGCTCTTCAGGACAAGGAGTGCAAACCAGGTGAGCAGGCATTGGGAGATCTCCCGTTGCATCGACGCGCCGCACCTCTCGCACGGGCTATTCAGCAACAGAATGACGTTTTAGGGCAGATGCATTCATTGTCTCTGAAAATCCTGCAATGTCAGCCGCCAACGTAGAAGCAGAAACAGCTCTGGTTGAACATGTCAGAAGAATGGATGCGGCGCTTGCTTCTGGATTCGCAGATGCAGCAACATCTACCCTTGACGGTTTCGGGGAGGACATGATTGGGCCCAAAATCCCTCCAAGGTGCACTTCAGAAATTGAAGGACTGCTACGCGTGTCGGAATCACTTAGGTGGACGTCTAGTCTGCGCTTTGTTCTCAACTTGTTTCGCCGACCTGTTTTATCTTTTGCCGGTGCAGAGCTCGATACCTTCTTCCCCTTGACCGAGCGCAACTTTTCCATTCCATGTCGCTGTTCAGACATTCCACTACGTGAACCATCTCGTGCAGATGACTGAACCAAGTCCATTGGAGGCAGCACTGGCGTTGGGGACTTATCCTGCAGGTAGGGCACACAAGTTATCCTGAGATAACAAAAATAATCAAATGCGATGCAGAATAGATAGCGGGAGATCTCCCGATGCTAGCTTTGCAAATTATTCACTAATCTTTCTGGCGGACGGACTCAAAGACTCGTTGTCACTGCCATCACTATCCGTCTCTTGTGTCCTTCGAGACCTTCTTCCATCCTCGTGCAGAGGTTGATCGTGAACTTCCTCGTCATTCTGATCACTCTCTGTCTGCTCGGAGTTACTTCGGGAAGCGTGGTCCTCAAAATCATTTTCGACATCTTCCACGTTCTCTACATGCTGGTCATCTACGGATTCGTCCTCATTTTCTTCAAGATTCGGCTGAATATGGAATTGGTCCCAAATCTGCCTACCAACCGTTGCTGACTTCAATTGTGTCTTCGTGTCATTAACGACTTCAAGTACCTTATTTAGGGTAACCTGATAAAACCGAACAAGCACAAGTCAGACAATTTGAAAGTGATGGAAATTGTGCAAGTCCTTGAAAACAAAAAAAGGGGGCTCACCAGTCCAAGAGATGTAAACTCCGGACCGCCGTTCACATTAACGATCACCATATTATCGCTAAGATGACCAGCAAATATTTGAACCGAAGCGGCGATCGAAAACCAAGGCATAATCGGGCGCCTATACAAAGTATCTACTTCGTCCAATTCCCTAGAAAAATACACAGCAGGTATCTCCTCTTTGCCCGGGAAGAAGCTGTGGAAGCTACTTGTTGGTCCGTGGTCTTCGTCGTAGGCAAAAAGGAAGACTAAGTAAACGGTGTAATGTGTGCTCGCAACAGGTTTGGGAAAGCCATCTACTTTGTCGGGAATGTAATAAATTACATGCCAGTCCCAGACGCTGACTTTACTCTCCTCCCGACGCCTCTGCAAGTGTGTTAGGACGTCGTAAAATCCAGCAGCATCCGTTATGAGAACTGCTGGTGAACGGGCTCTCACAATGCGTTGAGCTGCATCCTTGTACTCAAGAGCATCAAACAAACGCTTCAACTTGTGATGCTCCAGGAGTTTCGCGCGGCAGCTGCAGCTTGTGACTTCAAAAAGGAACCAGAAGTACATGTGGGTCCTTCCTTCACCACGCCATGCCTTGACGGAAGCGTTAGTCAAAATCTTCGTAATGTCCCAGCTTCTCTTGTCCATGACTTTGCAAAGGTATTCGTTTTCAAATTCCCTGGATATGGCAACCTCCACCTCTTCTGCATGCGCGTTCAAATACAACTCCCACATTTTCTTCACAGCGTCCGGACACATGTCTGGGTCAGATGATTTGTTGAGGGCTTTAGTTCAACCCTCCAACCACTCTTTCCCTAGTTCCGTGGCCATGCTCTTATCCACCCACAATTCAAGTTGTTCCCGGGTGATTTTCTTTTCGTCCACAAATTCAATCCAATGTGCAACCGTGTATCGAATGTATTCGGGCTTCTTGCTTGGAAGCAAGTGATTCCTGTAGTGGCACATGAGCTCATTCTTCATGGCCCTAACCTTCTTCTCTTGCCCTGCTGCCACATCGATAGGAATAACCGCCTGTCCAAAGAAATCGATGTTTAGAACCGTTTTCTTCATGCACACAATTTCCTTCTCCACTTGTCCCGCCAAGTAGTCCAGGTCCTCATCGCGAAGTCCATATAAGGGCTTGAAGTCGGTGTAGGACAACGGTTTCCGCTTGCTCTTCGCTTTGGGCCCATTGCCGTCAAGAAGCTTGTGGCTCAGGAAGTCCTTCAGTTGTCAATCTGGATCCACCGATTCACATCTTCATCCTTCTCTATGAATAGAAGTGGAATTTTCAAATCCGGAGAGTCAGGATTCTTGAACCCAATAAAGATTGTGGACATCACCGGATAGAAATCCTGCACACGAATGCTCATACTATCAGTTTGGAAAGTACTGACCAAGCCGAGTGTCGTCAAAAAACCATCGGGATATCTCCCGCTCATTGGCCAATTAAAATTTGCTTGATAAACATTGGTATAGTACCCTTTGAATGCAAAATTTCATAAAACAGAGTTAACATGGATAGATATCTTGCTTTTAACTAGGAGGGCTATTAGAAGACTGTGGACATTGGAAGATCTCCCAATAGGAAGAACAACGGGAGTAATCTCGATGACTATTATACACAAGAGGAAAAGGATATGCAAAAGAAGAATTCAAATTTTTCAGATGTTGAACTTACATTATACGCTGCTGAGTGCAAACGTCCTCCGTATGATGGCATCGGGCTGCCCATGTTCTTCCACTTTATTCAAGCATGGGCAAGCTGTTGTGTGAAGCTCTGCTCTTTCTGCTCGCCAACCACGTTTTGATTCAGCACTTTGGAGAGGTGCATCATTTCAGTCTTCTTGGTGGAATACGGTGCCCACATGGGAATAATGTTGAACGTCGACGCCTCCGTCTTATCAGCCTCCGGTATTTCTCCGTCCTCAATCAACTCCTTCTGGGCTTGCACAGTGTGCTTGTCGTGCGCGTAATCTAGGTGTAAGTATCTTTAACCACAAAAACGTGCTAAGATGACACAAGTTATCGTCCCAGGAGATTCCAGACGTTGCTTCAAAATTAGTTTCTCGAGACCTCTAAGTTTCCGGACTTTGACCACCTTGAGAGGGGTCCTTTCAACACACAAACACTTTTCCGGAACTACTTCCTTTCCGGATTCTCTTCCGGATCCGGCTCTATCCAATATTCCGGTTCCGTCTTTCTAACAAGTTGGTTTTCGATACCTCTGTTTTACCCTCAGAGGGTTCCTCACTTGCTCTTTCCGAGGGGTAGGGAACTGCACCACTCCGTATCTGACATAAACTCTAATAACATAAAACAAAACACAACCCAAGAATAAATCTAGTTGAGTAAACAGGGTGGCCTCCTCACAACATTCCGGATGGCCTATCCGGAAAGCTGGTCACACAGGATAGCGTTAGGTCCTCCTTACTACAACGACGGATACCAGACTTCCGGAACTAAGGGAATGACTTCCTAGCTCTCGACCGCTCATGAGGTTGACTAGCCTTCCGGACGGGTGGAAATATTCCTCTGGCGGTTGCCTATCTCCGCACGGAACCGCCCCTGCGAATTCCGGACTAGCTTCCGGACCACTCCTTGGTCTCCACCGGATTACCGTACCAGCGTTTTAAAGGCGCCACTTTCTCACTGCGCAAGTCTAAAAACTCATCTGCAAGACACACTTAGCCTAATCCGGCAGTCCACGAATCCGGACTCCTCCCCCTTGCACACTCTCACTTACACATCCACGCAAGTGACTATAGACGCGATACGCAAGAGAATAATCCAACGAGTGCTTTCCTGAATGCTTTAGATTAAATGAACAAGGAAAAAGGAATGACAGGCCAACAAACCGGCCTGCCCTTAAAAACCCACAAAAAGGCAGCCCAAACGGCCACCAGAAAACCGGCCAACGGCCAACTAAAAAGCAAAAAGGCAACGGCCCTGAAGACCGTTCCGGGAAAACTGCAAAACCGTTTAACTCCTAAAAGTCCGGAACTACTGGGCCTACATCCGGAAAATCCGGTTCCGGAACTACCATCCTGGTAAGAATCCTAACTACAATTACTGCTACTGCTACCCTAGATAGTCATTTATTTCTCTTAGCCTTCTTTACCGACGTGCCACCCTAAGCTGGCGATCCACCTGTCTTCTGGGGTGGGGTGTTCTTCGTCTTCGACCTGGTCCGGGGAGGCTGCAACTCTTCCTCCTCCGATTGAGTCGTATCCCCCTCTTCCGATTCCGGGTCCGTCTCGCTCAGTAGTCGTCGTCCCCTTGGTTTCGGAATAGTAAGATCGATGAGCTGGGACGGTGGCGGTGTCTGGAGAAAGGGCTGGAGCATGTGGGTGAAACTCACTGGATCCGTCCGGGCTGGATTCAACACCGTTCCGGGTAAAGCTGGTTCCCGGAAAGTAGAACCCACCGGTCTGTCGGGGAACAGATTTGCTACGGACGCAGTTCTTCCGACTGGGACGCCTAAGACAACATCTTTTATTGGAGTGGAGGCCGCAAACTGCTTCACCAGCGACCTCCTTTTCTGTACCGATGCTGTTCCGGCTTGCGACGTTCCGGCGATTGTCTTGCTCTTTGCCGGAGAAGGCTGGTTCTGTGCCCCTCCTTCTTGGAGATCCTGACCCAGGTCAAAAAGGCCTTGGTCTAACCCCTCAAGCGGATCCAAGTTTCCCAACAGTTGCCGGACTTCCTTGAGCATTCCCTCAATCCGGACTTCAAAATCCACAAGGATGCTCACCACCTTCGATCCCGCCACGTGACCATCCTTCACCATGTGATTATTCCAGAGTGTAGCTCTGGCAAGAATATCCGCCGGAGTGTCAAACAGACTTCTGACATTCCGGACCAGATCGAGGGCTTCTCCCTCTTTTGTTTCAGCGGCCATCCTCTCCTTCTCCGACCACGCAGCTTGTTCTCGAAACCGGTCCCGTTCTTGCTCCAAGGTCAGAATCCGGTCCTCCAGCTGCTTCACCGCTTCCGGATCTGGCCTTTCCGCCAACGCCACCAGGATTTGGGTTTCTTCCTTCACACCCAATTTCTCGCACATTTGCCGGATCAGCGCCGACATCCGCTCATTCTGTGCCCGGGTAGCTAACAGCCATTTGATGGTGGCCTCTAGCTGATCTGTTTCCGGAAGTGGTTCTCGGGGCTTCTCTTCCTCCTCGGCTTCTTGCTTCCCCCGCGCACCCCGATCAGTCGATTTCCGGCGCGTCCCTCCAACGTTTGGTGATGCCTGCTCCGGTTCTGGTTCCTCTTCTTCCGGCTCGAGCTCATCCGGTTCATCTTCTGCGGGAAGTCCATACCTCAACAAATTCTCGCCCTTCCGGTATATGGTCATTTTCGGTCCGGCCAGTGCATCCTCGGAGTGATACAGATGAAAAAGATAGGGGCTAATCGGACTTGACTTCTTGTTCGCGATATTGACCGCTAACTTTTCCACTACGGAGTGAATGATCACTCCCCAACTGACCGGCCTGGGAGCCGGATTCTCTCTATCTCCCAGCGCTCCGAAAATGGTGTTTGCCACGGTCATTGTAATCCGAGTGGGCTTTTCCGGATACAAGATAGGGATGAGGAATGCTAACAACTGCCCATCCCGGGGACTCTTACAATCACTCGCGGTGTTTCCCTCCTTGGAATCCGCATGACTCCGGAATACCTCCACGGCGTAAGTATCCGTCCGGGACGCCATTCCGGAACCCCTGCTCGGCGTAAAGTATGCCTTCGCCCACAACTCCGGAGTCCAGGCCCTAGATCGACCCCTAATCGTCAAATCGAACTGATTACCTACTCCGGAAACCAGCTCATCAATCATCTCTTCACTCCGGACGTTCCATGGACGTTTTACCAATCCTAAACACCCCATGATTTCTAGGTCCTCTTCTAACTCCTTCAGGCGCTCCGGATCCGATGGGACAACCGGACGTACGCCCCGGGCTGTCACTACCGACCTCCGGGATCGACTCGCTTCCGCCATCTCACCGACTGCTAGGACAATCCGGTGCAATCGGCACCTTCCTCCCTTTCTCTCCCTAACACGCCCTAACTCACCACTCTTTCTCTCTTCTAACGCACCGTGGAAGAGCACAGGTAAAAGAGACTGAATGAGGCTGGCGGTGGGGTTTAAGTACCTGCCGGAACCCTAAGTTCCCGCCGCCAAAAACGTTCCCGTAAGGTCCCTAGCCGGAACCTAGGCGGTAGGTCCCTACGATCCGGAACTTTCCGGCTTTCCGGCTACGGTTTCCGGCAGCCTGCGTAACCTATTTAGAGTTTTATCCTTTCTACCTAGAAACTAATTTCTATTTCTAATATCTAAGTCCTAACTTGGTATTTAAATGCAAAAATTGAAAAAGTTCTGCTACTTTTATCTCCACTAAATTGCTAATTGGGACTTTCCGGATGATACGTACTCCCACAGTGTTGACCGCCAATGATGTAGTAATGCGATTTGGCAGTTAGACTTTCCGTCTTGGGACAGGAGTCATAGAAGGATACCGTTTTGTCCGGCCCATATGGACCCCGCTTCAAGGGCAGAACTATAATGCATCGGTTCTCCAATCGATAGTCGGCATCAATGAGAATCTGATTCTTAATTCCTGCTAGCCGTGCTTGCTCAATCCCTCTATAAACAAGTTTACCAGGAGGAGCCTAGTGGAGGAACTTGTAGTGGACTTGCAAGAGTTGACCTCCTTTATTTGCGAATGGCTTCTTCTCCCACTTGTACATTGGCTTGAATATCTGGTTGTATAACTTCTGTATTTCTTTGACCTCACTGGGATCCAGCTTCCCGATATCGGCGTCTATCATGTTCACAGCGCGATGAAGGGTGAGTGGAACGACCTTGGTCTTCTTCCTGCTTTTTCCCTTGCCGTCGGCTTCCTCCGCCACTTCATCTCCTGGTGCTCCGGCGATAGCTTTGCGCTTCCTGCCCTTTTTCTTCGGAGATGGATTTGGAGGAGTGGCTGCGGGGGCGTCGGTGGAGGGATTTGGATGGCGACGATTCTCGTCAATAATGTCCCACTCATTCTTCATCTCTTGGGGGGTCCAAAAATGGGAACCGTCTGGTTTGTTGAGCATCCCTTTCCGAGTGATGGTCTCGCACATTTGGAGATCCATAGTAGCATAGTCCAGGATGAGCCCATATGTTCTTTTCTCTTGCTTTTTGGGAACATCCTCTTGAACAATGACCAGGATTGTGGAGTTATCTAAGCCCTTAAGCTCCAGCACGTCTAAGCCTGTCGTTATGTGACTCTTATCACGGAAGGTGAGCTTTGGAAATATGACCACAGCCCCGTCTCGGTGGTCCATCCACTCAAGGCCCCATGCTGTCACTTTTCCATCACATCGGAACACTGCTCCTGGGAAGTTCTCGCCATTGTACTGGTAGGTATGCACCACGGAGTCGCAGAACTTGTAAAGCCTAACAGGTGACAAGTCTGCAGGAAATTCTGTCGAGGTATTCTCTCTGTGCAATATCGCACACAATCAAATATTAGAATGATTTTAGCGGTTCAGTATGAAAACCATTATATATCGGGATGAACCAACGACCTCAGTTTCTTAGTATTCCAATGCATTTTCATCGGGAGGTATCCCGTTGAAAATGTGTTCATTGTCATTGGAAATCCTTATCCAACTCTCTCTGTTTACAGGATTGAACTGCAATTCCATAGTTGAAGAAGTTATAGACGTGACCACGAAGACACTCAAATATATATCGAATAGAACTTCTTTCATCGGGAGTTATCCCGATACTAATTTCTAGCTCTTTTTCAATCCTAATTCTCTCTTTCTCTTCCTGGTGATGCTTTGACTCCTTGATGTACACTCGGGGTTCTCCGTATTTCTATCGGGAGTTGTCCCGATGAGTTCTTGGCGGTTCGTTGATACTACGGAAACAAATCAACGGGATAACTCCCGATAATTTTCTCCGGATACGCTCCTTACTTCTTCTCTACTTTCATTGGGATTTTTCTCGAAGAATTGCTCCATGAGAGTCTGCAACTACTTTTTGTGGCGACATTATCCTTGACTGCAAAGTCCCAATGCACGATTATAGGGCATTTGGACATTCCTGCATGCACTCACGGCTTCACTGTGGACCTAATCCTATAATTTGTACCTGACACACCTAATTCATTTTCAGTGTTGTTCATACTCTGCAGTTATTGCTCATGTTAGTACTCAGACACTATGTGAATGACTCATTTTTACTACAGGTACAACAAAAAATAAACTATAAAAGACGATTGAAAACTTACGGGTTATTCCACTCCGCTTGGATTCCTTCGAGTACAGAGGAGTTTTCCATGACTATGTGTTGTTGCCGACCACACACACAATGTGGTGCACTTTGTCAACAACCACCGCCTACCCAGAATCAAACTCTTCTCCAATTCCTGCAAAGTACAAATCAATTTCATGGCCAACTTCGTTTCTTATTAACTGAGTACAGTAAACATGTACAATGTGCACAACCACCCTGTGGTAGACATTTCTATCATGAATCATTTAGCTTCTACTACGGAAATTACCCTAAATCCAATTCAAACTAAAACCTATCTGTCATATATTCTCTGCGTTAGACTTTCTAGGTTATCAGCCAGAACTTCTGCATTCGAGCGACACAATAAAATAATTGGTAACGGAAGTCTGTGCTCCAGCCTATGATGGCCACTTACAACATGAATCATACAGCGTCTTGGACGAACTCATTGGAAACTACTCTTACAACACCTCTGCGCTGTACTACATCTCTGCGTGGACTTGCTACTGGTTTGCGTGGCAACTTAAGAACAACAAAACAACTACACTTACGGCTGCTTTTTGGTCCACCTTGCATTGCGACTGAGTTTAGGTGGACGAAGAATCATGCAAAATAGAGGATTTTAACTTTCTATTAGCAAACAAAGTGCAGAAAGTACTTGAAAATTTCATGTACCACAATGAAACACCACGAAGCTCCCAAATCGTCCACGCAATGTCAAACTCCACGCTTCCAATTGGAGCACGCAACGCCTTCGTAATCTGGACTCCGCGCCGCACTTCCAATGCTGTCGCACTTCACGCCGAAACACTCATACAAAACCTCGGAGCCAAAAACACCTCCCAATCACGGTAACCCCACACAAACGTGCCCCCACAAAAAAAGGTCCGCATTACAGCACGCAAAGAACGATTGCAGCTCGTTCCCGCCCTCCCTCGTTGTCTCGCCTCAGCACTTGCACAGTCGCAAACATCGTGCAAAATCGAAACGCTTCCATCATCGTGCCTCCGCGCAGCGACATTCAAACAATATGACGAAAGTGGCGGTGGAAGAGAGGAACCCGAAGCCCAAAATGAAGGAAGCAGCAATAGACTACAACGGACTCCGGTAGCGCGCAAAGCATCGGGAGGAAAACGGAGTGCAATCACAGAAGCGGCAGCATAAGCGACGGACAGCAAGCGGAGTCACGAAAGGAAAGCGGAAGCAAGAACAAAGACAACAAGCATTGGGAGAAATCAAGTAGCACCCGTTGGGGCGCAGAACATCGGAAGGGAGACGAGGCCCAACGGGAGAGCCAGGTGGATCTACCAGAGACGAGGCAAGCACTCAAGGCGCCGCCTGATGTGATGGGTCTGACAAGGCGTCAGGGTGACTTGACCCCAGGCTCAAGGGGTCATCATTCTTGTGACTTCACAAGTTAACCTTCACTTACTATGCGGGGGGTAATTAGTGAGTTTACCTTCATTTAAAATTAGTAGGGGGGGTAGTTGGTGTGTGTGCTTCTTAATGCCACACTCCTTCATCAATCCCTTAGTTATTGGAAAGCTTCTTTGGAGGGGGGATTACTTGGTTTTCACTTCCATACTCCGTAATCATTTCCTTAAATACCATGTACTTGGTTAAAGATTTGGTTTGTAAGTATGGGGCACCACAACAAAAAAAATATTAAAATGAAAGAGGTACTTCTAAAGTAAATTACATTGTTACGCTACAAGTTCTAGAAAGCCCATTGGCGGCCAAATTAAAACCATTGTGTACCTTTTGTTTAATCCTTTTTTTTTAAACCTGGGCACCTTCGATTTTGGAAACATAACTACACAGACATTACAATTTGGAACACTGTGGACGTGCTTCCATTCTGTTGTTACTGGTGCACTTTACCGTAATTCTTAATCTAAACTAAATAATCATATAGTAATTCAAATTTAATAAGAGAAATTTTTTATGAAAGTCAGAAATTGGTGGACTCTCAAGGATTTCAAATTTCCTAGGAGTGAAACATATTTGTTTTCCGATTTTTTTTGGACCCTAAACCTATGTTAATAAATCCTATTTATATACTAGATTTGGTTGCCTCATAGGCTATGATATGGGCCTCTAAAAATGACATAGTATATCATTATAGAGCATCATATGCTATGATGTGGGCCTCTATTAATGACATACTACATCATCATAGATATACATGTGGGCAGTATATCAAATATTATGTATGTGGATATATTGCAATTAATAACTTAAGATGATTGTGCGTGGATATTTGCAATTATTTTTTGATGTGAAATGTACATCATACACTATTGTGTAGGCTCAAAATGATAGAAGTGACCCTAATACCTACAATTCATCATTACCTAATATATTGTATTCATTTTAGTGTAGGCTCACCAACATGTATAATGAAATGAACCCTTTTTCACTCCAACTATTCACATATAACGTTCACATATAAAAAAAACATTTAGTGAATTCAAAGGTCACTTCTTATAATTACAAAGGACATACAAATCTAACGAAACTACTTTTTTGTAGAATCGATGACAATACAAATTGAATTATATGAATTGCACCCCTTCTCCAACAAATTAGAAAAGTTGAATCAAATGTCTCACTTCAAAATAGGGTGGTAAGACCCTCACTTGAAATTAAGCGGGGTAAGAAATGGAGTTTAGGGTTTAATATACTTTGATCATTTCCTTAGTTACTTATAATAAACATATGTATCTTCAAACTAATAACAGAATTATGCAAAGATCTTTCCAATAATTATATTTTATCATGAGTATTTTTTAAACATCATACACTAGCTATAATGTGGGCCCAAAATGATGCAAGTGACCCTAATCAAGTAACCAAAAATTTACCACCAACAAACAAATTCCTAGTCATAATTCACATGAAATCGTCAATATCAGCAACTAATAATTGTTATCATGAAGTGAATGATAAATTTTGTTCAAATGTGTATAAAAAAGGCAATAAGATTGATTCTACCAAAATAACTTAGTCTTCATTAACTTGAAACTCCACAGTACAGAAATGAAAAAAAGAAAAGAAAAGAATCTCTACAAGTCCAAGATGAAAGTCCATGACATTTTTTAATTTGGGGCCATGAAATTACAGGCCCCTTATATTCCCCATTTTTTTTAACTCACGTGTAGATCAATTGGAAATGGAAATAAATTTGAATATTCTTGTGGATTGTAAAGCCCAAGGATAATTACAACTTGCTTCAAGTTGTTTTGAGCATTTTTGGATGAAAGTCCATGACATTTTTTAATTTGGGGCCATGAAATTACAGGCCCCTTATATTCCCCATTTTTTTTAACTCACATGTAGATCAATTGGAAATGGAAATAAATTTGAATATTCTTGTGGATTGTAAAGCCCAAGGATAATTACAACTTGCTTCAAGTTGTTTTGAGCATTTTTGGATGAAAGTCCGTGACATTTTTTAATTTGGGGCCATGAAATTACAGGCCCCTTATATTCCCCATTTTTTTTAATTCACGTGTAGATCAATTGGAAATGGAAATAAATTTGAATATTCTTGTGGATTGTAAAGCCCAAGGATAATTACAACTTGCTTCAAGTTGTTTTGAGCATTTTTGGATGAAAGTCCATGACATTTTTTAATTTGGGGCCATGAAATTACAGGCCCCTTATATTCCCCATTTTTTTTAACTCACGTGTAGATCAATTGGAAATGGAAATAAATTTGAATATTCTTGTGGATTGTAAAGCCCAAGGATAATTACAACTTGCTTCAAGTTGTTTTGAGCATTTTTGGATGAAAGTCCATGACATTTTTTAATTTGGGGCCATGAAATTACAGGCCCCTTATATTCCCCATTTTTTTTAACTCACGTGTAGATCAATTGGAAATGGAAATAAATTTGAATATTCTTGTGGATTGTAAAGCCCAAGGATAATTACAACTTGCTTCAAGTTGTTTTGAGCATTTTTGGATGAAAGTCCATGACATTTTTTAATTTGGGGCCATGAAATTACAGGCCCCTTATATTCCCTATTTTTTTTAACTCACGTGTAGATCAATTGGAAATGGAAATAAATTTGAATATTCTTGTGGATTGTAAAGCCCAAGGATAATTACAACTTGCTTCAAGTTGTTTTGAGCATTTTTGGATGAAAGTCCATGACATTTTTTAATTTGGGGCCATGAAATTACAGGCCCCTTATATTCCCTATTTTTTTTAACTCACGTGTAGATCAATTGGAAATGGAAATAAATTTGAATATTCTTGTGGATTGTAAAGCCCAAGGATAATTACAACTTGCTTCAAGTTGTTTTGGGCATTTTTGGATGAAAGTCCATGACATTTTTTAATTTGGGGCCATGAAATTACAGGCCCCTTATATTCCCTATTTTTTTTAACTCACGTGTAGATCAATTGGAAATGGAAATAAATTTGAATATTCTTATGGATTGTAAAGCCCAAGGATAATTACAACTTGCTTCAAGTTGTTTTGAGCATTTTTGGATGAAAGTCCATGACATTTTTTAATTTGGGGCCATGAAATTACAGGCCCCTTATATTCCCTATTTTTTTTAATTCATGTGAAGATCAATCGAAAATGGAATTAAGTTTGTATATTCTTGTGGATTGTAAAGCCCAAGGATAATTACAACTTGCTTCAAATGGTTTTGGGCATTTTTGGATGAAAGTCCATGTATACAAAATGGACCCGCTCACCTTACATGGTTTGCACTCCATCAGGAGATTTCCAGGTAACTCAGTTCCCACCTTCGGAACCTCCATTCCAACTAGTAGCATTTAATTCGTCACTCAGAGTTTCTTTTGCCCATGAGATGCACGTTTGTGTGCTTCAATTCACCTCTCGGGGGCCTTGCAGTACCCTTAGGAAAATGAACTTCAATGTATGTGGATATCTCTCGATGTAATATCTCACTATGCATGAAAGGCTATTTACTAGTCCGTATTCACAATTCATATATATGTTGAGATGCTTATTCGTGTTCTTCAATTGACCTCTTAGGAGCATGTGAAACCCTCACAATAATGAACTTCAGTGCATCTGGATATGTCCCGATGTCTTGCCAAATACGATGCATTCATTCAAAGGCTAGATATGCGTGTTCGTATGCTTGAATGACGTCTAGGAGCCTTGCAACACCCTCAGAAAAATGAACTTCACTGGAACTGGAAATCTCCCGGTGTATTGCCTACCACCATGCATTGGGAGATTTCTACTTTTGGACTTTGAATAGTCCAAAAGTAGTTAAATAGGGCATTTAGGCATTTGGTTCTACTCCCTCCCCATTTTTATTAATCGCAAGTAAGTCCCAATCTCAATGATTTAAAATTTGTTTCCATCACTTAGGCATTTGGTTCCACTCCGTCCCCCTTTTTATTTATCACAAGTAAGTCCCCATTCAATGATTTAAAATTTGACTCCACCACTTAGGCATTTGGTTCCACTACCCCCCCATTTAAGAAAAATAAGTGAATGCCAACCCCGTGATTTAAAATTTGTTTCCATCACTTAAGCACTTGGTTCCACTCCCTCCCCATTTTTATTATCACAAGTAAGTCCCCATCTATGCCATATTTAACTACTTCTGGACTTTCAATAGTCCAGAAGTAAAGAGGCGGTGAAATCCCCTGATGTTTTTCTATGGATCTGGAGATCTCCTAAAATAGGAACGCTTTGCATGCATCCAATTCAGCACCCACAAGTATGTCGGGGAGTGCTTCATGTGCTTGGAAATGAAAGAAATCGTGTAGTTGTAACATAGCGGATCCGTGGTAGAGTTCACATGATTGTATTGGGAGATCTGTGGACCGGGTTTCCGTAGTTTAGGCATCCAATTTACAGCACAACTGAAGTCTCAAAACCTATCGAGAGATCCCCCGATGACCACCACTTGTTGCAAACATGGCTCCCATCCCATATTAATCCCTCAGTGAGCGCTGATCTTCACATAATTCTATCGGGAGATCCCCTGACGGGGGTGTAGAATATGAGTCGGCTTCACTGACAATCTTGGTG
Organism: Pseudisothecium myosuroides; assembly: GCA_951799445.1. NCBI lineage: Eukaryota > Viridiplantae > Streptophyta > Bryopsida > Hypnales > Lembophyllaceae > Pseudisothecium > Pseudisothecium myosuroides. The sequence goes on along the minus strand of OX637292.1, from coordinate 29,124,166 downwards.
TCGAAGTGGGGTACAATTTGATTCTTGTGCTAAAGTGCAAGTGATATCCGAGTTCATCAAGAATGATTCACAATAAGGCACGAGGGGGGCGATTCTTTCAAAGATATATGGTATCCCGAGAGTTCAAAGGAAGTACACACAAGTGGATTTGAAATTCAAACATCAGTTGACAATTACCAAATGAGCAATTGCTCTTGGGAATAAGGAGTTCGGTTCTAGGATTCACCGGGAGATCCCCCGACAAACTGCTAACATAGTGGAGCTAAGGTAGTCAGGATATGACAAAGTGACAGGGGCATATCACAGTAACTTACTCACAGTGACATTTGAAGAACTGTAGACCACTGAGTCACAGGTGCTCAGACGTTCAACATACATCTGAAGATGAATAACGGCTAAGTAAACATAATATTCCATCCGAAATAATGACAGTAGTTTCAGTTTGTGTAAAGAACATCAAGGTTCTTTCACTGCAAAAAATAGATTTGTACTTGGTTGAATGTCCGCTATATAATTGTGAAGATGCAAAACCTAGAAGACTAGAATTCCAATAGTGTAACTATGAGAGAAAAGAAATGCATTATTCAGACTCATTTGAGTGCATGTGTGACCCGAGCAATGTATTCTGTTCCGGACACAAACATAAATCACTTCCATTTCAGGAGACGAGAGGAAGAAAGACATCCCGCGCCTCTGCTATCAAGTCATTGCCCCTGTGCCGCACGCAAAGAATAGAAATCATAAACATATTAATATATTCATACAGATTTATTTTACATATACAAGTCACAAAAAGCAACTCTGAAAAACTAATCGAAGAACAGTCCTACTGACTCAACGGACTGTACTTCGAAACCCCCACTTGCGGCTGCGCTTACTGGATGTAGAATGCGTCGTGCGATATCACGATGGCAGTCGCGCCCCGCAGAATGCATCGTGACATCTCACAATTGCTGCGACGACCGACACAGTGCGTCGGGAGTTCCCACGATGGCAGTAGCGACCGCGGACTAGGCACTCAATCATGGGTCCACCACGTTTGCCCAATTCAAATTCACTAAGGCAGCCTCCCTACTCTTTTGAGGAATCGTCCGTGATTTTTGATCCACTCTCCTAGACCAATTCGCTTACACTGCAGCACCCGCATCCACCTAGGTCAGGGGACTTTTTTCAACGACCCATTTACCGTACCAGCAATTCCGATAAATCAATTCCAGACTCGTTTCGGAGTTATCGGGTCGCCAGTACTGAAGCAAGAACTTCCCGTTATTCACATCTCCTTCCAATCTGCATACAGTAGACAATGCTCTTCCCTGCCAAACAGCACATGATTTCGGGACTTCCGGTCTGACAAGTACCCAACAGCCTGGTCGTATGTCTAGCCATGGATTAAAGCTTTCCCTTGGCACTTCATTTGCAGGGCCGCAATAAGGCTCCGGCTCCTCTTCTTCCTCCGGAATCACGTCCATGGGATTCACCGTCGATCCTGGGCGAGGGACTCCATTACGCGCCACCCTCCAATCGTGCTGTAGCCAGAAGCCTTCCACCAACTCCGGAGGACACTCGGGTAATGGTTCCTTCAGCTCATCGAGAACACACTTCCAATAATCCACGTATGGACCGAACGCAGTTGCAAATCCCTCGCATCTAGAAATACCGTATTGCCAGTATTGAATGTATTTCTTGAGTCCTACCAGCATGAAATCCTTATTCAAGGTAGCTTTCCGCGCCGCTTCCCTTGCCTTCTCTTGATTTCCATGCGGTATCGGAACCTTGCTGCCCCACATGGGCTTAAACGGAACAGGCTTTGGACAGCCGTGAGGGAGCATGGGCCGACCATTGCTGTCTGTCTTCCAAATGCGTTCAGAAGGTTTCTTCGACGGCAACCAATTCGAATCAACTGCTGACCTTTTGAAGTTCATGACGGGGACCCCATCAGTGTCCACGTAGAACTTGAACAGGTGCATCTCCCCCAATCCAATTAATTTTTCCCCGCGATCGCATTGGTAACCCTCCACGAACGACTTGAAATCCCCCACCTCCTGTATGAACTCCGGCATAAATGACAGTTCTTGGGACTGCATGAAGGCTTTCATGAGGTCAGCGACGACAAAAGTGTTCTTGGTCTTCAGGGCCTTGGAAAGGTGGCTGAAATATGCATCGATGTCCTTGTGAGTGTGTCCGACTAGTAGAAACCCAACCTGAATTTCCTTGAAGACACCTCGTGCAGTGAGCAAGGATAAGAACGCCATTAGATATTTGTTCTTGTTATCCTTGGCAGAGTTGTCAAGCTGAAGATATAAATTTTCAGGAAGAGGGGTACTTCCGACCCGAGCTCCAGGTTCGGTGAGGGTTAGGCTGTCCATACATCTAGACTTTCCTCTAAGTAGTGCCTCGAACAACAAGTTAGCCGGCGGATATGGAAAGAGGTCGCCTGCCTCTCGAATAGGTGGACCCTCTAGCCGGCGCAACAACCTCGCCAAAGACGAAATGGTGAAGTTGGAGTCCGCCAGCCAGCAAGATGGAGCATAATGGGCGTAAGCACCGTCACCATGGCCATGAGCTACCATTCCAGTAACGCTCATCGAAAGCTGCCCCAAACCGGCCGTGGCCTTCGTTGTCACCCGGAGTCTGGGTAGAGCCGTCTTGGATGTATCCATCTCGTCGTGAATTATACATAAAATTCTTCGAGGATCTCGTTTGGATTCCTCACGCCAAGACGCATACAAACGACGGCAAGAAGCTTGGTGATTCAGATGATGAGTCCGCTGCTTCACGAACTCCACGTACTTGGGGCTTCCTTTCGGAGACTTCAGAATAAACTGCTGTAGGTTGTCGCACGTAGTACATTTTGCAAACGAACTTCCGACAGGCTTAATGGAGACGTTGTTGAAGTGCTCCCGCTTGAATCTACTAATAGTCGGCTGGCTCACGGGCGGAAGACCGTAGTCGGCATTCAATTGCACATCTAGAATTGGTACGCTTAAGCATCGGTACGAGCGAAGGGGAAGGAATGCAAATGACAAGCAATGCACCAGAACAGTGATTGTGATATCTCACGATCATTGATCTCGTCGGGAGATCTCACGATCAATAAAGCAGTGACAGGAGATAAGGGGCACTACCTCGTTGGCGTCTGCTCGGACTCGTTTCCAATTTCTTCCGGGAGGAAGGAATTTTAGAGTGTCCGTTTGCCCGTTCCCGATGCCGCGCATTTGGTGGGGCATTTGATCAGCATTCTCTTCAATAATGGCTTTCCTAGTCCCAGCGACCTGAACAGTCCGAGCCCGCGGGCGCTTAACCCCTGTGTTTCCGTGCGTCCCTGATACGACGCCGTCGTTGTACATCTTGATGTAACTGTGGTAAGTGGACTTTGGGATGCCGTGAATTATGTGCCACGCCTTGCCACAAACATCAACTCCCTCTAGCGTGACGTATTTCCGCTTCCGCTCCTTGTACCTTTCGTGTAGTTGTCCTCCCACTCCAATCCCATATTCACGGCGCTCGTCAAACGACTTCAAGTAGTACTTTTGCCTTACTAACAGCGTGAACTCCTGGTTATAATGCTGACAACACAGACATCTGCAGCACTTCTCCGAGCTGACTTTCCGAATCTCCTCATCTGCCGTTTTGCGGGAGTACTGCGATTCCTTCAGTTCCAGATTGGGTTTGCAAACTATAAACCGGTATGGTGCTTTCATTCTACCTCCGAGGTAAGCGAGAGGGTTGTACATATCGGGAATGGCGGCAAAATGATCCACTGTCTCCTTCAACGAACGACCATTGGAAACCAGCACTCTGAAATTGGCCACCTGTCGTGAGACATTATGGCTTTGGTGTCACCCACAAAATCATTGAGGACTGTCACACCTATGAAACCTTTACCAAGTGTCTCCTCTTGGAAATGATCCTCCGGACTCCAACAAATGATACGACCCGAGGAAACGAGGAGTCCATCGGCGTCCTTCCGATGCACATCAAGTCCAAACCAGGCTCCTTGACGAATATACGGACATGGATCCATCGGGGGATCCCCCGACGCTCTAACAACGTCGGCGGCTCTCTACAACACTACATTCTCTTGAACATCCTCTAATGTGTTCATACCCCTCTGACAAGGAAAGCATTTCAAATCCTGGAATTTTAATTTGATAGAATGAGGTCGCACCAGAATGTAAATCCAAGGCTCAACAGGTATGGGCACACCCAGCCACTGGCCTTGGGGACGAACCTCTTTAACGATTCCTGATCCAACTTCACCGAATCTAGGCACAAACAGCTTAACCCAATCACCATTCACAAACGCTTCACATCCACCGGTGGAATCCTGTGATTCACCCTCTACATGCGTTCCGTCCACATACGGAACTATCGCGTCAGCAGCAGATTCACAGAATGAATCCATTGTCAGAGTGAGCTCTATCAAATCCCGTGGACGAGATTAAAATGATCTGTAAAACCTGTACATCATACATTCAAGGAGTTAGGCATGTCTACAGAAGAGCGCTGCATTCATGGCATTGTAACCTCACGACATGAAGGACAGAAGCATCAACGTCTGTACAGTCGTGGGAACTCACGATCACACAGCAACGCAACATGAACAAGTGAATCTAGTTACTGTCAATAAGAAGTTCGAAAGCCTAGACGCGATAGTGCGATCTCAAGAAGGCCGTCCCAGAACCACTGGGAAGAAGCCAAGGCATCCAGGAAAACGTCGTAGAAGTTTAGAAGACATTAACCAAAGAACGTTCAGTACATCGTGGGATCCCACGACACTCTTGGCGCTTAATCACTTAAACCAGAGATCGCGGTATTCCAAGATCCTCCTAAGGGATCACATAGATCGCTACAGAAATACAAATGAAGTAGTGGGTCAAACTGAATCACTCTGATGAGTCCCCGACATATTATCAATCAATCGTGGGATCCCACAAGTTCGGTATCCTGTAAAATCCGGAAGAGTGTTTGTGAACCCCCCCCCGAGTAGGAGAACCTGGTGCCAATCGAAAATGTGATCGTGAGATCCCACGATGCTTATACAAGATCGACGAGGAGTATGACGGTCATCGAAAAGTAAGGCATCTAGACGTATACCAGGAAGGCCACAGCCAAGGTTCAATTGATCGTGGGATCCCACGACAAAATGATAGAACATCCCTCGACTACCAATGCCGTCCCGCGATTCAAAAGGAACCTTGATGTCACCACAGCATGGTGATCCCTTAAGCACGTGAGTTTTTCACAAAATGAGACCAATGCGCGAAGAAAATTATCGCAGACTCCGTTTCACTTTCAATCTACGACATCCTCAGTTTGTGACAGAGTGCAGTGGTGTCAATTCGACTACAAAATCCTCAACATTCGGAATCGCATAACACTTGCAAGGGATGCATTCTTACCTTGCAGCAACTGGCTCGGTCAAAACTTCGTGCGCCTCCACGCCCACTCTGTCGCCAACGCCGGCAGACACCCACTTGCCACTCCGCAGCCTGCTCCGCCTGTTCACGTGTGCAATCGAAAAGAGCAAGCTCCAGGTTCTTTTCGGGTTATGAACCAGGTGGCTGGTTGGAATTCTTCAGCTCTGAATTCCCGCCGCAAATTTTGAAATCACCAAGCGATCCTTGATTTCAAATGTTGGATGCGTTCTTGAATGCCGTGCCACAATCAACAACGGCTGGGGGGTACGTGCGGTCCTTCACTTCGGAAGTTGATTGCATTCTCGAATTCTGCGCATCTCCGACTACAAGGAGGGAGGGCGTGGGGCTCTTGACTTTCTGACTGGAACTTCGCAAATCCAGGCTTCACTGAAATTCCGATTCTTCACTGACATTTTGAAATTTGCCGCATTCAAGGATGGTATCATTGCACCGTTTTCTAGGAGTCAATGATGCTTTGACCAAAGCGGATCAAACTCTGAAGACTTTCACTTGACAGAATGTCACACGCTTCCCCGATCAATACTCGGAATTCTTCCCCTACACGACCTGATTATACGTATCCTACAGAAACGAACTGTACCAAATCTTGTGAACCTAAAAGCTTGAGCACCTGAAACATGTGGAACACTTCACTTACAAAAAGAATCAACAAAAATTTTGAACTCTCGAATGTTCATATTTGTTATTTTCTATTCCAATGAATGCAATCTTAGGGTCTAGGGTCCACAGTCATAGGGTCTACAGTCCACGGTCATAGGGTTTAGGGTACATGTTGTAGTGTAGTGTTCACAGTTTCAAGGTCATGGTTCTTGGTTTCAGGGTTTAGGATTTCAGGGTTTAGGGTTTCAGGGTTTAATAGGGTTTAGGATATACAGTGGCAGCGCTTTACATTAACGTTTTCAGGGTCTGCAGTTCATGGTTTACGGCTTTTAGGGTTTAGGGTATTATGAAAAATGAAAATGACGCTGATTATTTGTTTCCAATTTTTTCCTCAATTAAGTTTACGTCATCTCAGACTGGGAACATATAAACTTAAAATTCAATCTAACTCAATATTGCTAATTAAAAATGTCAGTTAACAGATTGATTTCATATATAATTCTTGTTATGTAGTACAACATGCTATGGTTTAATATGGGACTTTATGGATTAAACAATGATTGACACAATTTTTATTTCATCTACGAATTTTTAAATAAAGCACCAGGGGCTTTTTTGCGTTTCCCCCTCTCATTTTTTCCTGCGTAAACGGCAATCCATGACTTCTCCTTGTGTCACAATCCGTTGACACAATGAAAAGTCATAAGATTGTTGTTTACATAGGGGAAAGTGAGAGAGGGAAACGCAAAAAAACCCCTTGCGAAGGACTTTGGATGTGCAATCATGATGGAACAAAGAACAAACTAAACCATTTATTTATTTTGTATTTTAAATCTCAGTCTGAATGATTTAATGAGTTAAATGCTTTCAAATTTGTTAATGCACTTTGATGGGTGATGAATGCTTAAACCTGGAATCATGTCATTCATGAGAATATTGTAGGTCATGCAATCTTCATCTGGATTTTTGAAATGATCGAACGTGGTATACATCTACATCATTATTTGACAACGATGTACGTAATATTGTTATTTGTTATTGTTATTTGAACAATCTCCACCGATGTGAAACAAAAAATCGGGAATGAAATGCGTGATGACTTGAAACGGCTTAAATAATATTTAAAAAGTCATGAAATTTCATACATGCATGCATAAAATTTGATTTAGAAAAATGTAATTGCTCCAACCTTAAATTCCACCACTATTTTCTAGTCTTGCCCGTTGAAAAATTCTAATTCACATGAAAATAAAAAAATTGGGAATGAAACGGGCCCTGCCATTGAACTATGGCTTCATTTTAAAAATGTCATGGAATTTCACACGTGCATGCATAAAATTCTACTGTGAAAGTTGAAATTGCTCTCAGGATTTAGATTCCACCACTATATTCACTTCTTGCCCATTGCAAAATCCTAATTCACGTGAAGAAAAAAAAATTGGGAATGAAACAGTTAGGCCCTGCCATGGAATGGCTTCATTTTAAAAACGTCATGGATGGTTCATACATGCATGCATAAAATTCTATTGTGGAAGTTGGAATTGCTCTTATGATTTGGATTCCACCACTATAATTATTCACTTCTTGCCCATTGCAAAATTCTAATTCACGTGAAGAAAAAAAAATGGGGAATAAAAATATTGGGCCCTGCCATGAAATGGCTTCATTTTAAAAATGTCATGGATGGTTCATACATGCATGCATAAAATTCTATTGTGGAAGTTGGAATTCCTCTTAGGATTTAGATTCCACCACTATAATTATTCACTTCTTGCCCATTGCAAAATTCTAATTCATGTGAAGTAAAAAAAATTGGGAATGAAACGGGCCCTGCCATGGAATGGCTTCATTGTAAAAATGTCATGGATGGTTCATACATGCATGCATAAAATTCTATCGTGGAAGTTGGAATTGCTCTCAGGATTTAGATTCCACCACTATTTTTACTTCTTGCCCGTTGAAAAATCCATCTTAACGTGAATTAAAAAAAATGGAGAATAAAAATATTGGGCCCTGCCATGAAATGGCTTCATTTTAAAAATGTCATGAATGGTTCATACATGCATGCATAAAATTCTATCGTGGAAGTTGGAATTCCTCTTAGGATTTAGATTCCACCACTATAATTATTCACTTCTTGCCCATTGCAAAATTCTAATTCACGTGAAGTAAAAAAAATTGGGAATGAACGGGCCCTGCCATGGAATGGTTACGTTTTAAAAATGTCTGGCAATTTCATGCATAAGACATTGCATGTCGATATGGAAAAAAAGGTACAAGTTCAAAATACTCCGCTCATGAAGTGACGAGGCATGAGCGGAAGAAGTCCATGCTACGTTTTTCCGAACTTACCACGTAACCTAAAAAGGTCCTCCCCCGCCTGCGGTTCATTCAAAGAACTCTCATTCCATAAATCATACATAAAATAGTACATGTCGGTATCAAAAAAAGAATGTATAAGTTCTTAATCTTCCGCTCATGAAGTCATGAGCAAGAAAAGTCCATGGATTGGTACGTTTTCCAAAATTGCGATACATATTACATGTCGATTTAAAAACAAAAAATTGAAGTTGTAACTTAATATTAATTTTTTTTTCATAAATTGAAGATCATTTCTAAACGTCCTTTGTTTGACATTTTTTTTTAATTTCCATTTTTTGCAAGTAATTCCAAGATCATGGGCGGTTGGGCTTGGTCACGTACTTTGGAGAACTATCTCCAGATATGCTCCAAAACACAAGTAAATTAAATAGATTAACACCTAGTATGCCCCTAAAACCGCGGGCAATCACGCTCTTGTCCACATCTATTCAATGATCATTGCAAGACAATTAATATAGAAGACAATAAGATAATTTAGATATTATTTCTTCATTACACATTTGCCAATCATGTTGATTGTATACATGAAAATGATTGCAAAGGAGATGAATGAGAAAGAATTATATAGGATAATCATCAACAATGTTCCCTGTACTTATGTAATCGTTACAGTCATTTCTATTTAATTAAATAATTTGGACTAATCATTTTCTAGAGAAATGACACAAGTGCAAACTAAAAATCAAAGTTCATTATGTTAAAGGCATATTTAGCGGCTTGTAAAAAAATAATAATCATCGAAACCAAAGGTTAAACCTAGAAATCAATGTAGCAATCTATGAAATTAAACCGCTGATGATTCGTAACTAATGTTTGCATGGGCAGAGTATTTAAAATAGTAAAACTACATTTTTTTTTGTTAAAATTAACTCGTACAACATCATGCATGATTTATGGAATGAAGGGTCTTTGAACCGCAAGACTGAGGTTTTTTTTTTAGGTTACGTGGTAAGTTTGGAAAAACGTAGCATGGACTTTTTCCGCTCATGACTCTTCACTTCATGAGTGGAGTATTTACAACTTGTACATTTTTTTCCCATACCGACATTTAAAATAGTATAATTAGGTTGCCTTATTTCAACAAAGTTACTTTACAAGCCATCAAAGTAAATAAACGTTTCTACAATTATTTTTATTTGTAGACATGGAGTTTCGAGAGTTCCAATAGCAACAATACTGAAATAACAAATAGTGCATTCTTATAGAGAAACAAAAAAAATGTATGTGGTAATTATCGAATGTCACAAAATTAGTGAGGTGCAAGTGTGCGACCTAATTTCAGCATTTTGTGTAATGAGTGATTATTTAGCTTACGACTTCTAGTCAAGCCCTCCTCATGATGTCAGTAATCATGAGGAGGGTGGGCAGTCATGACCTCCGCCGTCTTGCACTTGACAGCGCCACGTCAGCATTTCCCCCCGATGGTTTCCTCTCCTCCTGGTTTCCTTTCCTCCTCACGATGTTTGCTTGCTGTGTTTTTCTCCCGACGTCGTGTGCTTCTCCGTTCTCCGTTTTGCTCAATCGTGCGCTTCTCCGCTTTCCTTGTGCGTTCATTCTCAGTTGCTGTAGTCCGTGAGTTTGGGTCAGTGTCTGAAGGTTTGCATTTCAAGTGAGTTTGGTTGTTTGGAGGTTCTCTGCTTGGTTCAACATTTGTGCGCGGAGCTGAGTGTGTCGGGGGACATCGAAGGAGCGTGTTCAAATTTTGCTGGCGGAGTCTGTGTGGAGCTGCGCGGAGAACGACACTACTATCTCGTGGTGGAGTGTGCGGAGCATTTCCTGGCGGAGGCGGTGTGCAAGCTTCCGGATCTAGTGCGCAAGAAGGACAGGGTGTTGGATTTCACTCGGCTCATCCAACAGGTTAGTTTGTCGTAGTCAAGCCTCCAAAGCAGCATTTTGATTTGTAGTTCTGACTCCATCTGTGAGGTTGATTTACTTTTCTGTTGTGGATTTCTGATTGCATAGAGCTGCGCGTTTGCTCTGGATTTCAGCTTCTAGGCTTGGAAAGAATTGATGATCCCATTCAAGCTTGTAGATTGCATCATTCTAGTACATGGATACAATGAATGTTTAGCACTTGCCTTCCTTGCAGCTGTAGGCTCTCCTCACGCATCGTAGTTCTCGGTTCATATGAACTGTAGACCCTAAAATGCTAAGTAACCTTGATGTAGTTCACGAACTAGAGTTCAATGTGTATGGACTGCTGTGAGTGTTTGAATTGAAGCAAAGTGAAGTAAGGAATGGGAATGTTGCTCCCAAAGAGGAATGGAGCGAAGAGTTCATTGTATATTATTTAGTTAGACAGTACTCGTTTGTGAATGATATTAGGAACATGGTTTGTGCAGGGATTTTATGACTATAATCAGACACGCTTGTTTTCTGTGCGATAGGCTACTTAGTCCGTCACTTTAGATTTAAGTTTACCTTCTCTTCAATTAAATTCACTTGGCTAGTCATGAAGAAACAAGTTAGGAGTTTGTGATTCTTAGTGAATGATTGAAGCTACAATTTCTTCTGCATTTGAATTTCATGCAACAGTCTTTCGAAGAGCGGAAAGGCATTTTTGTAGTAGCTGAAAACAAGGCCGGACCCGTGCAAGCGGAAGCTACAATGGCAGCAGCTCCATCCCAGCGTACAGCAGACCTCCCAGTTTGGAAGGACCCGTAAGTTATTTTGAACTATATTCTCATTACTTTCCGTTTCTTGCTTGCAATGTCTAGGTTATAAACAATAATTAGGGTATGGCTGTTTGCAATTGCATTGGTACGCACTTTGCTGAAAATGAGGGTAGTAGAGCCTCTGTCATCGTCGCTGTTATAAACATGGCCGAGAAATACGGTAGTACATATGCCAAGAAGAACACACGGTAATGAGTACGTGACTCTGTTACCGTGGATAGTGACCCTAAAATCGTGCATCGTGGGATCCCACGACAGGGCAGTCCTTATGTAGATTCGAGCATCGTAGGATCCCTGACTTGAAACCCTAGCCGCCCACCACTGCGCGGCCACACGAGTTTTAGGGTTTGTGGCCCATCGTGGGATCCCCCGATGATAAGATGTGAAGACGCAATCTAAACCCAGACCACATATTAGGCACAGACCAGGCAGCAGATTAGTAACCCATCGTGGGATCCCCCGATGGAGGATAGTAAAGACCGCGCCTGATCCAAACTTAACAATTAGAAGGCCACCTACATAGAGCATTCAAGTACTTAACCGTCGTGGAAAATCACAACGAGAAAGTTTAGCGTGGGTAGAGAAATTGAGATGTAGGCAGGTTAACAAATAGCGCTGATTATGTGAACAATCAATCGTGGGATCCCACGACAGACAGTAGTTTCACAGATCATCACCAATCACCTTCTAAGATATTCCAATATCCATTCTATGTTATTTGGTGCCGTCGTCATATTCCGGGATGCCTTCAGTTAGTGAGTTGAGATGCAGTAACCTCCTACCCAATACTGTCCGTGAATGTAACCGATCGTGATATCCCACGACAACGATAATTTGTGAAACCAGGTCATCAAAATGATCACGAAACCATTCCTTCTCTTTCATAACATCCGTCGTGGGATCCCACGACTAAGGATAAAAATTAAAGTTAGAACGGGAATAATATCGCACCACCATCTGCTCTATCGGACAATGTGGAAACTAACATCTCTTTCTACCATGCTGCAGTGAAATGCAAGTCGTTGAAGGTCCTGAAGAACTGACACCCAGGAAGCTTGGTACCTTCATCGACTGCTACATTACGTCTTTGGAGTACACAGGTCCACATCCACCACAAGCCTTTTTCTGATGCGACGAGCAGATTACGCATTGGGGAATCGCCTGGAAAGCAGAGAGTGACGGCTCCGCCACTATTCTTCCCACGCTGGTGAATGGGACAATGGGGCACCCAACTGCCGGACTGAAGGTACTAGAAATGAAGGGGCTTGACAATGACACAACGCTCCTAGTTGTAGAGGAGAAGGTTCCCCTTTCCGGGGAGATCATAACGTTTGGGCTGATCTTTGACTACGCAAAGTTCAGCCTCACTCTTTGCGAGTCTGTGACTGCAAGGTCACATCTGATGTGCAAAGACACGTCTAAGCCTCGGTGGAAGCCTAAGGAGCTGAAGAACCAGTGGGACATAATCCTGGAAGACTTACGAGATACGAACGCTCCCCCCCAAGCCGTGACAACGGTTGCTCCCACGCCGTCCCCCCAAAAGAAGACCAGGAAGAGGAAGTCTGCGGTTGGTGCTCCCGGGGACGAAGTTGAAGCCGCAGCTGGGACATCCGGAAAGAAGAAAAAATCGGATACCCCGCTTCCGCTTCACAGGGCTGTGGCTCTAGGGGAGGCAGACGTGAAGAAGATGACACCGGAAGAGATGAATGCGATGAGGACCCTGTACGAGAACTCTTTCGGTGGCCTGTACAAATGGGGTAGGAAACCAGTCTGTGACAGCAAAGGAGAGCTCATCCGCGTGCACTATGACTATCTGCACCAGGCACCTGTAGCACTGCTCGTGTATAGGGGAATTCAAGCAGAGCGGCTTGATTTGCTGACGAGGAAGGCACGAATCACACCTGATTATGACTCGGAGAACAGAGTCATAACAGTGCTTCCCCTTAAAGCGGGACCCTACGGCCCGGCGAAGGTAGTGTCGCACTATGAGAAGCAAGCGCCGAAGAAGGAGATCTTCAAAAACCCCAAGACGCACTACTACATTATAGGGGGCCAACACATTGTCCAGGCATTCAAGGACCTGATTAGGCTTGGTGTGATTCCCGAGAAGGACAAGAAGCTCGCCTCCACCTTCAATATTTTACCTGTGTGGACGGACAAAGATCACCACGGAGACCTAGTGCACTTCTCGCGAGCGCTGAACCAAGATGTCGTTGGCAAACAGAAGGAGCAGAACTTCACGAAGCAGCTGCTGAACGCAAGAATCAAGTGGCGGAGTATGGGAAGTCCACAGCCAGCAATATTGGGCAGATCACGCTCAGTAGAGTACAATGTAAGAATGCTGCTGGAGTTGACATATTTTTTTTGGAGGGTCATCAGAGTGCGCTCTACCTAACCATCGTGGGATCTCTTGATGGTCCTGCACTACATCTCAGACCTTCATTACGTTAGAACCTCGTCATCGTGGGATCCCACGACTAAGTCCTAAATTTGCGATACGGGGTAGTTCTACGTTAGAGTGCGGCAATCGTGATATCCCACGACTTTAACATATGAAATACCAGATAGCGCTAGTTTAGTTTTTTGTGCTCGCGGTTCAGTGCGTGGTGTTTTCAAATTGTGCATGTAGAAGATAGTGGCTTTTCGTGATATCTCACGACTGCCTGTTGCCTAAACGACTTGGTCGTGGTAACTGACTGATCGTGGGATCGCACGACTGTTTATTGGACTTCTTGTGTTCACGTGGTCTGTCTACGGATCGCGTACTGACTGTTACTCCTTTGTTGGGCAGGCGTTTCAGCCGTCGGTGGCATCAATATTTGCGGGAGCAAAGGCGAAAGACATCGCCGAACTGAGAATCCCTCTACTCTTCCTGGAGAACGACGCTGATGTTCAGAGATGGATCAAGATAGAGGAGAGATTCATGGCAGGTCTCCTTCCCGACGCGGCGGGGCTGGTCGATGTATCAGGGAGTACGGATCGCAAACCGTTGGCGGCAAACGACTTCAAGCCCCTTTACGAACTTAGACCAGAGGACATCAATTTCCTTGCAGATCAAGTCAAAGCCCAAGTTATTAGCATGAAGACCTCCGTCGCAAAGTCGAAATCACAGAGAGGTGGAAAACGCATTATCTCTCTTGCAGACGCCGGTGCCAAAATTCGGTTGGTCAGGGCGATGAAGAACGAACTCTTGTCACACTACAAGGGTCATCTGCTGCCGGCGAGGAGGGTGGAGTACGAGCCTTACCTGGACTCTTTGTGGGTCGAGTTTGCGATGGAAAGGAACATTGAGCACGAGGATGTGGAGATGTGGGTGAACAAGGCAATGGAAACCCCTGCTGGAAAGAAGTGGTTGCAGGATCGGACGAAAAATCTGAACAGGACGTTCGACCCAGCTGACCTTCCGTAGTCAGTGATCCAAATGTGGGAGTCGTATTTCAAGCTGACGGCGGAGGAGGAATTGGTGCAGGCAAATGCACGTGGTTTTTCAGAGCACTATCTCTGTAAAACCATGGACGAAAGCAGCTGGGACATCAGCGCCACCTTGGCGGCAGGGGACGTCATAACGTGGAGGGGAAAGAAGAAGCAGCACCTGTACATCTGGTTCATGTTCGAGTCAACGTCCTGCGGGTGTTGCGCCAAAATTCTTGAAGAGCGGAAGTTGAAGAGACTCTTTGACGCTCTGGAGTACTATGATCCGCAGGACCAGACAATCGTAGCCCGCTCTGCCGCCGTTCTCTTCACAGATGCCGAAGGGTTCCACATGATTGTGGCTCACATAGAGAAACGAAGGATGGAAGTCAAAGCTAGGTTGTGGGACTGGCACGTTGTGAACTACATGGCAGGGCCCGAAGACTTCTTCCCTCAAGCTCCGGCCGGAGACGGGTACAATGTCTTTGTTGTCTTCATTTTTGGGCAGAGCAAAGAGCACAAGTGGCGGACTTGCTTCAAAAGCTTCTTCCCGGGATTGGACCGCCTGACTCAGGTGTACAAGGCGGAAGATATGCCGGACGACTACCCTTACTGGCGTCGGCAGCAGATGCCGTATCTGAAGATCAGCAGTGCGTTGATTCTATTCGAAGGACTAGCTTGCAGCGACTATGTCTTTGTGAATGTCAACGGGGGTCCGGAGTTCACATATCTGGGCTTGGTATGCACTACAACGATTGTCTTTTCTTTTGTTCTTCTGATAATCTCCTTTCGATTTCGGGGATTTGAATGTCACTAATTTCCGGTTGTTGTATTTCAGTATTCGGAAGGTGGTAAAGTGCTGGAAGTTGTCGAGTCAGCGGAAGCGAAGATGTTAAGTCAGGTCTTTGCCAAGCAGATTTGGGAAGACAAACATGCGCAGGCGGCACCCCTTCCTCTTCCGGAGGCTGAACACGAGGACGAGGAAGTTGAGAGTGATGATGAAGATGCTGTACTCGAAGACATCACCCAACACAGACCGGGTTTAGGAACAAGGTCGGTTGAGCACCCTAAGATTAGTGTGCATTATTTGCTGAACCATCGTGATATCTCCGGACGTTGGGCAGCGTATATCTCTCGCATGCTAATCTGGGAGGGCAAACTGAGCTCAATTGTGGTGGGATATTGCCTTTCTCGCAGGCAAAATCTCCGACTCCCTCCCCCCGGCGAGAGCAGCTGATTGATCTGCCAAGTGCAACAGAGGATGCAGACGAAGTTCCCGAAGTTCATTCGGCGCAGGCGGAGCTGGCAGATCTGACAGAGGAGCATGAGAGTAGTCCAGAGCCGTTACCAGCCGAAGAAATTATAATTCCAATATCGAGCGGGTTGTCAGGCGAAGTGAATTCAGGGATCCAATTAACGGACCCAAGGATATCCAAGAGGAAGCTGCTTAAGATGCCGGTCAAGGAACCCGACACCGCAAAGGATACTGGGAGCACAAAGGCGGCCAAGCGAGCGCGGAAGACAGCAGGCAAGAATCAGAAGGGGGGGACCTCCAAGTGGACTCCAAGTAAGTCGTTGGTGCAGCGCAAAGAGTCGCCAGCAAAGCCGACTGCGAGTCCCAATCCCGAAGCATCAGTCACGGCAGAAGCGCTTCTGACTTGTGCCTTGGGACCATTACCATTGAGGCCTGATAAGTCGACTCAGCCGCAATAGGAGGATGCGCAGGCATCTCGTGCTTCAGGAGCTGACAGACAGCCTGCGGACCTCGACTTATTAACCCTAGAAGACACTCACCGACCAACATCGGGGGATCTCACAATGACGAACAAGTCACTGGTCAAGAGCGGGGAGGATGCTGCCGACCTCAGCGAGGGGAGGAAAGAGTCGAAGGGGGATGATGACCACCTCGGATCGGGGGATCCCACGACGATCCATGCATTACCTATCGAGACTGAGTTAGCTGTCTCTCGACGTGGTGCAGGGAAGGATGACCAAGGCCGGACACTGGGACCTGCAGGATCGGGGGATCCCACGATCGTTGAAGAGTCAGTGGTCTCAATTCATCATGGCGATCCGGCAGAGAGCGAGGGGGGTGAACACCAGGAAGGAGTGGTTGCATTGTCTTCGTCGGGGGATCCCACGACGGTGCCAGAGCGATTGCTCCCGCCGATGGGCATCACGGTTGCTGTACTGAACGACACCCTTGTTGACTTGGTCCCCCTGAGTCCCAAACCTGTTCCTGGAAGGAAGAGTAAACCTGTCATAGGGCGGGCGAGGATTGTCGACATTGCTTCACTGGCCTCCAGTGTTCCACTGGAGGTTGCAGGAGAGGTGGTTCCTGATGACGGTGAGTGCAATTCTGACGAAGTGCTAGAGGCCATACCTTACGAGGCCGAAGAAATAATGAAGTTCTGTCTTGTTGATTGTATGAGAGCATTTGGTCATTTACCGAGTCTAAACCACTATGGGAAGAAGCATCTCGATACCAACAAGGAAATTCATTTGGAATCCGTAAGGCGAGCGAACCGTTTCTTTTACAAGCCCGTCTTTAAATGGATATTTCAGGATGGTCCGCGTGCAGTGTATGATGGAGGGGATCCACCTGATGCAGACGAAGAGTGGGAGGCAGTGGAAGGCGACGTTAGAAGGAGGAGGGTGGTGCCTTCGAGCGACGACGAGCTTGAGCCGGGATCTTTGAGTGGTGACCAGGGGGAAAGAGGACGAGTGAGCGCCGACGAGAGAGGAAAGGGGCAAATGCTCGTCGAGAGGAGGGGGGAAGGATCAGTGAGCGGCGGCGAGAGGGAAAGAGGACGATTGGGCGACGAAAGGAGGGCGGAAGGGTCGCCAGCTTGTAGCGTCCGAGCTCCCGCAGGTAACATGCCTACATTATTGTCAATGTACATACGAGATAACGAATCTTGAATTGGCCGGTCACTGACTCTGTGCTTCTCTTGTATTCTGCAGTTTTTTGAGTGCCTGCTGAACTGGTGGCGAAGTCGTCGAATCAGGTAGAAAGGTGGCAGTATTATGTGGTCTTTGACCTTAATGGAGTTCTTGTTCACAGGTCATTCAATGAGTTGAACAGACGCATCGTAACACTTCGACCGAATGTTGGTCAGTTGCTTGACTTTGTGCACAGACATGCAAACATTGCATTCTGGAGCAGTATGACACCGGCAAATGTGACAAAGGTATTGAATCAAATGCTGTCGGGGACGTCTGTTAAGGCGAAGGACGTGCCTGTTCTCACGCAGGAAGACTGCACAAAGTCATCCTACAGAGACCCCAAACACCCGGACAGGCCCTACTTCCTGAAGGATCTAAATCATTTCGCCACTAAGCTGGGTTTGAGGTCAACCAAGAATGTTCTCCTCGTTGATGACAATCCACTTAAGAACCTCCTGAACGATTGTCATAGCGCCATTTTCCCCCGCAAATTTGAAGGGGACTGGAAGGACCAGTACCTTGTGGGGGTGCTCAGTCCTTGGCTCGGAGGTCTGTTTAAGTCACAAGAAGCTGTGCCGGCGTATGTCAAGAAGCATCCGCTCCACAATGGTCTGCCACCGGCGGTCCCGTTGACCAGACCGGGGTCTGACATTTTGAGGGCAGTAGTTTAGTTTTGGTTTCTCTACCTCGACGGACTTCATCATGATATCTCACGATCTCCTTTTGGCGTGCATATTATTGCTTGTAGCTTAAAACTCTTGAACATACTATAAATATTGTAAATGCATTTTCGAAATACTGGACATTCTTTGTTTGTAGGAGGCATTGATTCTGCCTTGGTAGTAAATGTGAAAATAAATTTTTTTCCTAAATGCCTTTGATTAAGATAATTATGAGTTCGAAGGGATCACCTCGACCTTGACTATTAATCCGCGTGCATGCACATCTAGAGATCTAATGGTATACCATGGAAGTGGATTCTATTGGTAGATCGGACTGTTCTGGGCATTTATCCTTGTCTTTTAAATCTAATGTGAAATCAATGCATTTCCGGTGCATGACCCTCACTTAGAATTGTTTTCTTACTCTTCGTTCGCAGCTTTAATCTAAATTTGGTTCTGAAATCGTTTATCATATTACTCGGAAGAGTGGAATTTTTTGAACACCTCATTAGATTTTAACACTGGGCGTCATCATCTTGCGCGGCAAGCTTCATCAGGAGATCGCACGATACGACGTGACGTGTGAACATTGAAATGTCGTTTCCGTCCTTGTATTGTCTCGTGATATTGTTTTTGTACTTGTGGATGACAGTGAAGTTGTAGTTGTGCTTCTACTGTTTGTTTGGGAGTTCTCCTGCAGTTCCGGTTTGCTGAAGTACGGATTTGAAATTGATAATTTTGTCCTGTGTCTTTGGCTTGATCGGAAGATCTCACGATCATTTTCCCTTGCATGGAATTATTAGTCTTATTCGGATTATGTAATGTCCATTTTTGTTGCTTCAATCGAATGCAATTGAATTTCTGCTGCGTAACTTCCTTTGCTCGAGTATTTTTGGTCTTCTAGTATGTCACCCTAAACCTTTTTTTATATTTGACGCGAATTCTAAATCTGCATCCCTTGTTAGTGCTGTATTCTGGGCTGCAGTGACACCGTAGAAGTATTGCTAATTTCCTTGCACTATGCAGCAAATAAGACATTCAGTCGCTGTTCTTCAAATAACTATCCATGCGTATTTTCAATTAGCGATTCTGTTGTATTGCATATTGGTCGGGGGATCTCACGATCAATTGACGTCGTTTCTGTATGTACATGTCTGCGTACTGAGGCTTACTTGGTCTTTGCAGAAGGCGATGCTCTTAGTACTAACAGGGGATCTCTTTGTGAAGGGCAGTGTGGCGGATCTGCCACAGAATATCGAAATTCGGCCCGGCTTCCGTGGTCTTCTCCAACATTTCGTTCAAGAAACTCACTATGGTTTGTGGTCCGCAATGCAACCTTCAACACTGGCCGCTCTTCTTCGACGTATTCTACCGCCGGAAATTCTGTCAAGGTTTCTATTTTTTGCCGGGTCTGACAATCCACGGAAGAACCAGGTGTATCCCCATCGTCGTGCAATACTGAAGACTGTCTTGAACATTCCTCGGACGCGCAGGGTACTCTTGAATAACAGTGTTGTAATGCTTGTCCTAGATCCTCTTGATTGGGAACGTCCGCACTTGCTTCGACCGGCGTTGCATGTGAGGGATGATGTAGATCCTGTAGAGTTAGATCGTCCGCACATTATAGCACCGCCTTTTGATTGGTCTTGGGCCCCCAAAAGCATGTAGTTGGAAGTGGACTAGCTGGGTTATATATCACCTGTTTGTTGCATCCAAATGATTATATAAGTGGCGAATCCACCTTTTCTATCTGACTGTGATTACACCTTACCAAATGTCTGTAATTGCATTATGTTGCTTCATCCATTCTTTTGTGTTATGTGATACTTTGGGAAGTATCTTTTGAGCTCTCCCGATTTGTGATGTCGCATATTAATGCAACCCCGGATACAAATGTACCGCTTACAGCAAATGTCGGAGTTGACATCATCTCAAATTCATTGATTTGTTTGAACACTCTATCCCGAAGGAGTATATTTCCTTGCATCGGGAAATCTCCAGACCACTTAGCATCCTAAAGCGATTTAAATCTCCTTTGAACGGCATTACGGACTCATTGTACATACCATCGGGAAGATCTCCCGATGGACAGGACCTTCACAAAGTCTAGAATTCCTCGTAAATTCCAGATGTAGTTAAATATGGCATATCTAAATGATTTAAAATTTGACTCCACCACTTAGGCATTTGGTTCCACTCCCTCCCCATTTAAAAAAAATAAGTGAATGCCAACCCCATGATTTAAAATTTGTTCCCATCACTTAGGCATTTGGTTCCACTCCCTCCCCATTTTTTTGATCACAAGTAAGTCCCCATCTCCATGATTTAAAATTTGACTCCACCACTTAGGCATTTGGTTCCACTCCCTCCCCATTTTTTTTCATCGCAAGTAAGTCCCCATCTCAATGATATAAAATTTGTTTCCATCACTTAGGCATTTGGTTCTACTCCCTCTCCATTTTTTTTATCCCAAGTAACTCCCCATCTCAATGATTTAAAATTTGTTTCCATCACTTAGGCATTTGGTTCCACTCCCTCCCCATTTAAATAAAATAAGTGAATGCCAACCCCATGATTTAAATTTTTTTTCCATCACTTAAGCATTTGGTTCCACTCCCTCCCCATTTTTATTATCACAAGTAAGTCCCCACTCAATGATTTAAAATTTAACTCCACCACTTAGGCATTTGGTTTCACTCCCTCCCCATTTAAAAAAAATAAGTGAATGCCAACCCCATGATTTAAATTTTTTTTCCATCACTTAAGCATTTGGTTCCACTCCCTCCCCATTTTTATTATCACAAGTAAGTCCCCACTCAATGATTTAAAATTTGACTCCACCACTTAGGCATTTGGTTCCACTCCCTCCCCATTTAAAAAAAATAAGTGAATGCCACCCCCATGATTTAAAATTTGTTTCCATCACTTAGGCATTTGGTTCCACTCCCTCCCCATTTTTATTATCACAAGTAAGTCCCCACTCAATGATTTAAAATTTGACTCCACCACTTAGGCATTTGGTTCCACTCCCTCCCCATTTTTTTTTATCGCAAGTAAGTCCCCATCTCAATGATATAAAATTTGTTTCCATCACTTAAGCATTTGGTTCCACTCCCTCCCCATTTTTATTATCACAAGTAAGTCCCCACTCAATGATTTAAAATTTGACTCCACCACTTAGGCATTTGGTTCCACTCCCTCCCCATTTAAAAAAAATAAGTGAATGCCAACCCCATGATTTAAATTTTTTTTCCATCACTTAAGCATTTGGTTCCACTCCCTCCCCATTTTTATTATCACAAGTAAGTCCCCACTCAATGATTTAAAATTTGACTCCACCACTCAGGCATTTGGTTCCACTCCCTCCGCATTTAAAAAAAATAAATGAATTCCAATCCAAGTATTTGAAAGGTTTTAGGGTTTAGGGTTTTTTTAGGGTTTAGGGTTTAGGGTTTAGGGCTGTCCGGGCGCGGACTCTTGGGCGCGGCCTTTAAGGAGTTCTGGTTCACTCCCGAATGCTCCTGGTTTTTGGGACTGTTCGGGCGCGGACTTAAGGCAGTTCCTGAAAAACTCCTGGGTTTCGGGACTGTTCGGGCGCGGACGTAGGGGTGCGGACTTAATCGCGAGCGCGGACGCAGGGCGGGGACTCAATCGCGGGCCCGGACGCAGGGCGCGGACTCAAGAATCCAGCAGACCGCCCAGTCCCAGCCACTTTGACTTCGGCATGGGATTCTCCCTCCCTATTCAAAGTAGTCTCCATTAAATTCGTGGAAGCTCATTCTTGCTCCTAAGTTTGGATCATTGAATATGCAAATGAAGGAGTTCAACTACTGCAATTTTCAAATGATTTCACGCCCCAAGTTGAGCTCAAATGCCTAAAATACTACATTGTGTTTCTGATTAAATGCTATTCTTTAATTAGACATGCAAACTTCCGGAGGGATTTATAATTGGACTTCCTTTGCCAAAATAGGTTATTTCTAGACAAGCATTTCTTGACTTCATTGTCGAATTTGGAAAGAGAGGATGAGGGCCGAGGCCCTTTTATTTATTTTTCCTTCTTTGAAGTAGAATGTTTTTAACTTTTTTATTCATAATGTCCTCGATTTTGAAGTGTTCATATTCAAGAAATAGGATTTAATAGGAAAAGCTTAGAAACAGTTAAAAAATTCCTTTGGAGCAAATTGTTTTCCCTAGCAAGGCTTCATTTATACTTTTAATTCTTTAAATTACCAAGTAGAGAAGTTGGGATTAAAAGGACGGCACTTGAACTATTAAATTTTTTTGTCATCTGGACTTCAAAGGTTTCTTTCTCATAAGGCTTTAAACATTTAATTATTGGATGAAGAAAAAAAAGGTTGGGGTGTAATCCATTAAGCATACATTATTTTTTAATGTGGAGTATCTACATTACCTCCTTGGAAGGCTTTGTAATTTTAATTGTTGGAAACAAGAAAGAAGGGGTTGATTGGGACTTGGGAGACCCTTCAAATATTAATTTTTTTGAAATCGACCTCCATAGGGGGTAATCCACGTAGAAGGCTGGAAATATAATTGTTAGAAAAAGAAAAAATGGAAAGAGAGGGAGGCTTTCAAAATATAATTGTTAGAAACTTAGAATAAGAAAATGAATTCTATTTTGCTTGAAATTTGTCCAATACTTTGAAGCCACTCCATTTTTTATTGCCAACAATTTGAGGTAGGCAAATTCAAAGACTTCAAATCTTTTTGGACAAGGTGCAACTAAACGAATTTTATGCACTTCAAATGCAAATGTCTGGCAATCCATGTGGTCACCACTTCTTATACTTCAGAAGTTGAATTCATTTCCTCACAAGGGATTATTCTTTTGGTTTTAGAAATAGCAAATAACATATTACTAGGGAGGCACTTAAACTATTTATTTTGGAGCAAGTTTTAAAACAAAAAGGTTTCCTTCACAAAATATATAAGGATGAATTAGGTTTCATATTTGAGTCTCAAAGGAAGGTGTTCCCTTTGGCATTTATGCCCGTAAAAGGAATGTTACGTAACAAGATATTGTAGTGGCTTCATAGTTATTTCTAATGTCTATGAAATGAACAATTCCAAATAGCACACTTGCACATAATAAAAAGAGAAGTATATATGTATTTCATACCCATCATACAGTATAAAATTGAAAAAAAATGTATGAGGTGATCACTGTACATTCTACAAGTAGCCATACATTAGTGTATATAGTAATTTACACTGAAAATAATATTCTATAAGCCTGTCTAAAGTCTACTACTATATACTTCTATCCAATTTGCCTTCTTCTTCACCGTAGTACACGGGAGTGCAGTCAATCAATATTCATGGGGCTGCTTGCCGTGCCACTTGGGCCTGCTTCGTTGTCGTTTCTCCCCGCTTCTACAATGTGGTCTTCGTCTGAGCCTAGAAAAAGTCGTCGAACTCTAGACCGGGTTTGTCTTGCTGGTCCATCTACCTCCAATACAGCCCTCATAAATTGTGAGTTCTACATTTGTCAAAGAGCTTGTTGAGTCCCTGGACTGTGTTCGTCAAGCAAAAAATCTATTGCATCGGACTTAAAAATCTCTCTCCACTCGGATTCCGATCTGGCAAGCATCTCGGATTGGGAAGGTATTTCATATCCGGATTTGTCTATGATCCGAACTCCATTAGTGATACGGACTCCATCAACGCTCCATAGCCATGATTTGGGGTGAGGTCCCATACGAAATTTTGAGTATCTTCGTCCCAATGTCCATTGAAGCACTGGTAGAAGAAATTCCGTTTTCTGAGACTGAACTTGTCCTTCATTGGGATCAAATTCTTGCACACTCGCATAATTTCATCTGGATTTGTCTTCCAACCCCATTCATCAGAGAGATGCGGTTTTTGCAAAGAGTGGTGCTTGTAATGCCAACTCCACACAAGGTCTTGTCTCCATACCTTGGAATCATGAGGGGCATTGTATAGATCGAATTCCCAATTTGGAGGCATATATGAAACCAACCCAAACAGCTCGTATAAGCACTCGTGGAAAGGAGCCTTGCATATTGCACACCGTCTACGAGTTATCATCAAGCTGATCAAGCAAATTGGGTGGTAGAGGTGCTCGCATGTGCCTAAGTGCATTGCACCTTTGGGGCCAAATGGATTCATACAAATGGGGCACGAGGTACCGTCAAACACAAAGGTTGAAGGCTTTGGCCACAACAACATTGGCTTGCCCGGAAGCGAAGAGATTGCATTTTGGAAATCCTAGTTCTATTGGGACCAGTCAATGATGGTTTGATTGCCCGCAATTTTTTGGGTTGCCATCTCCGCGAGGTTGAAAAGGTCATCTATGTTGGCCCATGATGTTAAGCCGAAAACCCTTTCTTGATTGTGTTGAAAGTAATTGTTGGCAACCTTCTTGAACTCCGCAGCCATTTGTTTGTTCTAATCCGCTGTGAAGATGCATGCCAACTTCCACTGATAATATTGCTCTACCAATGCATCCAAACAACTTTGAAGATCAACATTTTGGGCACGTACTTTTGTGAGTTCTTCAGTATTTGGAAGTGTTTGCCCCCCCTCGCCTTCCACAACTGCGACACTCATAATGGCATTCAAAGTGTCAAACGACAGTGAATCTTACGTTGGTGTCATAGATGCAGCAGCTTCTACAGCATGAGTCACAATATTTTCTTGCATCTGAGGTATTTCCATGCCATCTGCTTCCTCATGCATGCCTTCACGATGCCCTTTTGGGTCAACACCCTCAGTTCTCATCGTAGCAGCTTCTAAAGCTTGCCGAAGCTCTTGTATGTCACGTTCTTGCTTTGCAAGTAGGTCGATCTTCTCCTTCAATTGGGTAACGAATTGGGCGGACGCAGCAGAAAAGTCACGAATGATGTCATCTTTTTGGCCCAATTCATTCTTCAAATTGTTGATAGTATCTGCCGCAATAGTAGTAGCTGCTGTCCGCGCCACGTCATCTTCGCCCGTTGCTACATTTCCTTGTGTTGCATCCAAAGCAGTTTGTAGTGCCGTCCTTCTCTTGGCTCGTTGCTGCGCTTTAAGGCCAAGTGGACGTGGTGGAGTATGAGTTCCATCTGAGTCGCTATCTGTAGCGGAATCATTGGTCTGGTAGTTGTCAACTGAATCAATTTGCGTTCGAACACTACCCAAACCACCCTCTGGAAACTTTTTTGCCTTTGGAATGAATCCGTTGGCAGGAGTTGGAACTATAACGTTTGAGCCAACATCTTTCAAGGTCGACCAATCCACTTGCTTTTCAAGCTTGATTTTGGCGTGGACACCTCGTGCAATGAAAAGATTCACTTCGTTTTGTTTCACGTGGGGCTGGTTGTACAAAAATTGGTAGACCTCAATGCAACGATTTTTGAATTGTGGGTCGTTGCAGTGCTTCAAGTTGGCTTTGTGAAAACGACGATGGAAATTGTGTTGTTCTTCTGGAAAGACCTTGATAATATGGCACCACTCAATGTACTGAGCGCATATTTCAGCACTCCATGGATCAGGCTCCTCCCTCCATCCCCTGAATGCAAGTTTATTTGGATTTCTCAATACGTGTAGCCGCTTGCGGTGTTTCTATCCCGGCCGTAAGCGATTTTTGTCTTTCTCTGCCTTCGTCAGCCTCTATGGTGTCTCCATCGCTCGTAGAAAACGAAGAAAAAACGTGTAGGTGTAATGTAAGAAGGCCCCACAATGACGCCCAACCAACCAGCTCAAAGAGAATTGGAGGAGGAGGGAATTTGTGAGGCGAGTAATGAGTGGCTGGGCAGGGACTTATATAGCCATTGGGGGGCGCAAGCGGTGCGTGTGGACGTTATTGTGTCCGGGCACGGACAGAAGGACCGACACGGGGACATAATTGCGATAGGGCGGGGACTCAAGGTCCCAGGCTGGGACGGAAGGTCCACCACGCGGACGTACTCGCGGCCGGGCGTGGACGGGTGCAGGTCCAAGCGTGGACATAATCCGTTCCGGGCGTGGACGTTATCTCTTATTTACCAGAAATTCTCCGTTGCCACACCCAAAACAAAAGTAAAATTCATTTTCAAAACCAAAAAAAAATAACTTAGAAATCCATAACTTTCTAAGCATACGTTAGAAAATGGGGATGGGACTGATGGAGTGGAAGCAAATGCCTAAGTGGTGGAGTCAAATTTTAAATCATTGAGTGGGGACTTACTCGTGATAAAAAAAATGGGGAGGGAGTGGAACGAAATGCCTAAGTGGTGGAGTCAAATTTTAAATCATTGAGTGGGGACTTACTTGTGATAAAAAAAATAGGGAGGAAGTGGAACCAAATGCTTTAGTGGTAGAGTCAAATTTTAAATGTTTGACTGGAGATTTACTTGTGATAAAAAAAATGGGGAGGGAGTGGAAGCAAATACTGAAGTGATGGAGTCAAATTTTATATCATTGAGTGTGGATTTTCTTGTGATTAAAAAAATGGGGAGGGAGTGGAACCAAATGCCTAAGTGGTGGAGTCAAATTTTAAATCATGGGGTTGGCATTCACTTATTTTTTTTAAACGTGGAGGAAGTGGAACCAAATGCTTAAGTGGTGGAGTCAAATTTTAAATCATGGGGTTGACATTCACTTTTTTTTTTTTAAATGGGAAGGGAGTGGAAGCAAATGCTTAAGTGATGGAGTCAAATTTTAAATGTTTGAGCGGGGATTTACTTGTGAAAAAAAAAATGGAGAGGGAGTGGAACCAAATGCTTAAGTGGTGGAATGGGATGCGCGCGTGGACTTATTTGAAATGGGCGTGGACTTATTTGTGTTCGGGCATGGACTTAATTGGGTCTGGGCGTGGACTTAATCGGGTTGGGCGTGGACTTAATCGGGTCGGGTGTGGACTTAATCGGGCCGGGCGTGGACTTAATCGACTACAATTGCAAGTGAGGTCAATAAGATTTGAAGAAACAAATTTTAAAGCATGAAGGTCCAACCAACCATTTAAGCTACGGGAGTTGTAGCGACATGGAGTCCTCTTTCTTCCCTAGAGGTCATAGGTTCGAATCTTACCCGGCCTTGATTAGCACCTATAAATATAATTAACTGCCAAGACAAGTCGAGGCACTAAAGATGTTTATAGCTATTAATCAAGGCTTTTATTTGGCATAAGGACTTTTGTTGATTTTTATCGTGTCGTTTGAGCTTCTTACATTTGTAATTGTTTTGACGATGCTTACTTGTCATTATAGTTGTGGCAATTGATATATTGTGTCTTTATAGTTGTTGCGATTCTTTGTTCACTATGGATGGGAAAAAGTTTGATAAAATTGGTGGGGGGGATTTACTTGTGAAAAAATAAATGGGAAGGGAGTGAAACCAAAGACTTAAGTAATGGAGTCAAATTTTGATTGTTTGATTGGGAATTTATTATTTCAATTGTGATTAAGAAAATGGGGAGGGAGTGGAATCAAATGCTTAAGTGATGGTGTCAAATTTTAAAGGTTTGACTAGGGATTTACTTGTGATAAAAAAAATGGGGAGGGAGTGGAAGCAAATACTGAAGTGATGGAGTCAAGTTTTAGATGTTTGAGTGGGGATTTACTTGTGATCCAAAAAATGGGGAGGGAGTGGAAGCAAATGCCTAAGTGGTGGAGTCAAATTTTAAATCATGGGGTTGGCATTCACTTATTTTTTTTAAATGTGGAGGAAGTGGAACCAAATGCTTAAGTGGTGGAGTCAAATTTTAAATCATTGAGTGGGGAGTTAGGTGTGATAAAAAAAATGGGGAAGGAGTGGAACCAAATGCTTAAGTGGTGGAGTCAAATTTTAAATCATGGGGTTGGCATTCACTTATTTTTTTTTAAATGGGAAGGGAGTGCAAGCAAATGCTTAAGTGATGGAGTCAAATTTTAAATGTTTGAGCGGGGATTTACTTGTGGGAAAAAAAATGGAGAGGGATTGGGGATTGCTATTTTGCATGCGCAGAGCGGTGAGCGTAGGGTCATGAGCGTAGAGCGCAAAAAGTTGAACTTTTTTCTGCTAAAAGTTAAAGTTAATAGAGACAAAAGATAAAAATAAAAATAAATGTAAAAGTAAATGTGAAAATAAGAATAATAGTTTAGTGTTAGGGCCCTATAACCGTGGAAATTGCTGTGATAATGGAAACTATAGTAATCTAGTGATGTAGCAAGAGGTGTTTAAATTGTAAATAGAGTAGTCATCAATTTGGATAGATTATTATGTACCCTATGGCCGTGGGTCGTAAAGGCTTATTAAAGTAGAAATTTTTACGTATGGATAAGATCACAATACAAGTATAGGTCATTTTATCATCATTCTTGTAAAAGTGAAAACATTATGTCCCTCAACTGTCCGAGTAATAAAGTACTGCTACGAAATAGAATTTAAGGGTAGGGTATATGTGTTCATGAATGCGGACTTAGTTGAGTCGCTTCTAACTATATGGTATTTCAACTTCCAATTTTTTAAATATGTTTAAGTCTTTGCAACTTGTAAAGATTATCTTCTATGAAATTTGAATTATTAACATTTTGGGAATATTGATCTTCATGTCCATGTGGGGAGTATGGGTGCATGAGGGAATATGCACGAATGTGATGATAGTGACCAAGGGCTAAAGGACCCAGGTAAAATAATGAGATCAGAATAAACAGAGCTAAGGTTAACCCCTAAAGGCCCGTTTGTCCCGTTGGGGGACAATTTAGGTCCATGTAGGTTCCTATGACCTCAATTTGTAGAGAATTTTTTTGGGATTTTTTGAGGTTGTGCGGTTCTGCGAGAGCTTTGTGGATATATAATTTTTATTTCAATTGGTGCCCGGGAGAAAAAGTTATGCCAAAAATAGAGTTCAGCAAGCAGTATAAAAAAGTCACAAAAAGTCGAAATAAATTTCGTAAATATTTTTTCCCAAATCTATGTCTTTTTGTCTATATTTGAAGCTTTGATTCATTCTATTTGGACTAATAATGAAAAAGTTATGGACAATCTTAGTTTTTCGGGCAATCTAAGCATCTTCTTGAAAAAATAATTTTTAGGATTCATTTTTGAATGCAAATTTCAAAATTTTCAGAAAAAAATTGTTAAACAAGGTTGAATTTGCTTTCTAGAACAATCTCACTGTTGGAATTATGGTATTTCAATTTTGTCTTAGAGCTATTATCCATTTAGTTATTCCTTCAATCTTGAACCTACTTCTACTTAATAATTTTTTAATGAGTAAAAATTTAGTGTTTTTTTCTTGAATTTTTTTTTCTAGATTCTCAATTGAAGTATTCAACATATAAACTTAGAAAATCGAAATCAACAATACAAAAAATTTAAGTTAAATAGGTTCAAAGCCCAAAAATCTAGTCAAGCAAGGTGCGAAAAAACTTGTTTTCTTTACTTTGAATGCAAATATCTTGTAATCTATTTGGTCAAAGTTTCGGAAATTTCTTGCATACATTTTCATTCTAGTCTAGTGTAAGATTCTACGGTTATATATGCAAAAAAAAACAATTTTTATAGTTTTTTGCTCTTTGCAATAGAAGTGGCAGTTTTGAATGTGTTTTCATGGAGAAAAGGCCTCGGGGCTTAACCCTCCATCGCCTAAGGTCCAAACATGCTTAAAAGCATCCTGCCTTTGCAAGTGTTAAAAATCTAAATTTCAATAAGGTATGAAAATCTCAATCATACAATCTTGTTGTGTGCATGTTGTAGGTGGTGTGGAACAAATTTGGGGTCATTTGACCTTATATATTGAAAGATTATAATGTTTTAGTGTTGGAAAAAGGTGCTGAAATTTTCTTAAAAACACATTTGGAGGTGAAATTCGATTTCTAAACCTACTCAAATGAAAAAACATCAAACTGCCAAGTGATTCAAAAACAGAATGTAAACTCTTTGGTGGAAAAAAATATCATTCAAATGACTCATTATGTTTGCAAAATGCTTCTCAGTCACTCATAAATTCTTGGATCAATATGAAATTTTAACCACAAAAAATAGACTAGTATGCGCAACTTTTACAACAAAAATTATTGAAAATGGACCATGTATGAAGGAGTTATGAGCCGCCAAAGTTCACTATAATACAAAAATGTCTGGATTTTGAACTTCGAATTGTTCTCAAACATTCAAAATAGCTTGAATTGACATGAAAATTTTAGCTCAATAACTAGACCTTAAGGGGAACAAAACCCAAATTTTTTTATTGAAATGAACATTTGATGAAAAAGATACAAGCCCCTAAAGTTGCAGCCATGACAATGCAGTGTGCTGAACTCAAATTGAACCTGTGAACTTTGAATGGCTTTCACAAACTCAATTTGTCTTAGATTGATCTGAAAATTTTACCACACAAACTAGACCAGTATGCGCAACTTTTACAACAAATTTTATTAAATTTGGACATCAAATGCAAAAGTTAGAGCACTTCAAATTAGACTGTTACAGTGTGTGAGGACACTTTTTGTCCTTTTAGGCGATGGAGGTTTAAGGGGTTAATACAAAGAATAGAATGAAAGAGTGGAAGGAAGAAGAAAACCATTGAAGATTATCATTAGATTCATTGATGTAATTATCTAAAATTCACAAATATATAAGAAATCTCAAAATTCATATCCTCCAATCACTAGAACTGTTAGACGATGATGAGAGATAATGCATCTCAACAACAGCCTCGTCATCAATGAATCTATGAACTTGGGGATCAATTTGCCGCCGTGGTAATGCCGAACTTGGGGAGGATGCGGCCGCTTGAAGATCTGCAACTTTAGTGTCCCATGGAACCATCACGTAGTCTTTCATCGGTGAGACAATCATTGCCCTCAATCTGAAAAATCAGAAATATAATTAGTATGATTATGTAAGTATTGACAAGCAGAGTTCAATTGGCAAAATGAAAGAAATCCAAAGTTATCTCACTTACTCAATCGGTTCTTCTTCTTCACAAAGCGGATTAGAGGGTCAATATTAATTGCAGGCAACGCAGACGCAGATGTAGCCAAAATCCGCAGAGGAGGCAGAGGCGGGTACGGCTTCAACTTCACATCAAAGACTTCGGTGTCTTCCTCAAAGGCAACAATGTGGCGGCCAATTGCCTTGCATGCTTGCACAAAATTACCTGAATTCAACAAGAAATTGAGTAGGTTAAAAGCTCCATTTTGACAAAAGTGAAATTATTGAATGTGGCGGCCAATTGCCTTGCATGCTGTGAGCTCCCAATTTGTCACTTGGGACTCGTAGAATTATTTTTTTTGAAATTTGCAATTTAAAGTTGTTAAAAGTATAGAAAAATCCATAAAAAGAGTGTAGAACCGAAATAGGGTTGTGTCATACCCATTATAGTATTTGGTCTAGATTTGTGTTTTTTATTTAGAATCCCCCAAACCTTGCCTAAAAATAGTGTAGAAATAACGAAAGGGTTAGATTTGGAGGATTTGAGTCACACAGCCCCAAAAGGGCTAAATCCCACCATGAATGTGGCGATTCATGGCTAGGTCGGTTCGAGGGATCCACAGCGAGGCCACTAGGTCGGGTCCTAGAGTTAGATTTAGAAGTCCCCATTAGACCGACGAATTCCCAAAATCCCGATTGTTAGCATGTAGGAGCCATTCACGCAAGACCGGGCCCGTGGAAGAATCTACAGCCAAGGATGGTGTTCTAGGGTGAATGCCATGCCAGGAGTCCAACGGTGAAATCGGTTCGCCAAGATTCTTCCACCTGCAGAAGATTCCCACATCGTCGCTAATTCGAGGAGATGGCTAATTTAAATCTCTATTGACCAATCGTGCCAGGTATGGAAACACACCCGCACGTCTTTCATGCGACTCCTTGAGAGGTCACGTGAAAAATCCCGGCATCTTCTGACTTGCAGAAGAACCTTTTTCCGGGTGGTCAACCCTCCTAACCTCCAACGGAAATTTCATGGAAATTACCCAGGTTACAATAAAATCTTACTAAAAATTAGACTAGCTTGTTTTATGTTAATAATGCGCTCCGTGAAGTTTCACGACATTCCAATAGCGACAAGTACCCGAACCGGCGAGATTCCTCGGGAATTAACCACGTGGCGGGGTCCCCGCCACGTTGACCGGCATTCCGGGACCATACGATGGCGAAACAAAGTCAACCAAAAGTCCTTCCCGACTCTCTCGCACCTATCGGAGCCCCTAGGCTATTCACATTTCTCAAAATAGGAGACCCCCAAGATCTAGGATTTTACCACGATTTGGTTTTTAAACTAAAGTAGCCTACGATGGGTTTTTGGCCTCGGTACGGGGAGTAGGGGGGTCTAGGACTAAACACGGCGATCTAGATCCAACGGCGCAATCCGTTCGGCGATTGGAGCTAATCTCCAAAAGTTAGGATATTGGTCCAGCATAGATGGTAGAAGTAGAAATTTATGATGTAGGATAAAAATCTTTGAGGATGAGGATGAAAATCCCCGTTGATAAGGTTACCTTAGAACTCTAGAGGGAGGGGTGAGCCCTTGGAAACCTATATAAGGGCCCCATTTCTCTCTCTAGAACACCCCCAATTCTTGTTTTTGGGTCCGTGGGTCCAAGTTATTTTGGATATTTTGGCGTTTGAAGCCAAAAATCTCTACGGTGTTTTCGGAGCACTTTTGGCTCCATTGTTGCTTATTTTCAAGCTTTGAAGGTCCTTGGGGGTCCTTCTACCTTACTTTGTGTACTCTTTTGTAAATTTGTTGGCATCTTGTTGTAAGTGGAGAGCCTCCCTCTCCCTCTTGTACGTGTTGTGATCTAACTTGTGAAGTTTAAGAGTCTTTTTTTTGTATCTTGCACTAATCTTAAAGTCACCCCCCACCGTACCTTGGCGATGCCGCTTTGGGGGGCCTTTAGCGTGTGAGCTTTGCGTTTCCACGTGGTCTAACTTGTGTGTTTTCTCTTTGTATTTTTTCTTATACCCTTTTCTAACCCTCTCCTTGTTGAGTGGACCCCCCTCCGGGACGGCGAAGCTTTGAACCTCTTTGTACATATTTTCTAAAGTTATCCCCAACCCTCTTCTAATTTTCTCCTTGTTGAGTGGACCCCCTTCCGGGACGGCGAAGCTTTGAACCTATGTGTTTTTTTTTTAAAAAGTTTAGTTGTTTTCCCTCTTCTAAGTCTCTCTCATTGTGTGGACCCCCCTTAGAAACGGCGAAGCTTTGAACTAGTGACAAGTTGAAGTCCTAAAACGTGTGTTAAAAGTGTAGACGGCAAAGCTTTGAACCCCCGAGGTGTCAAGAAGTCCTAAAGTTTGTGTTAAAACCAACTTAACGGCAAAGCTTTGCACCTCCCCCGTGTTTACTTCCAAAGTCTAGTTTCCAAGACCTTTGTGGAAACCTCCAAAGTTTAGCTTCCAAGATATTAGAGTCTAGTATGAAGTAGGTAGTGGTGGGCCAAATTTAGCTGCCTAGCCCTTGTATACGTGATTTGTTAAGCCAAGTGTCTTGCTTCACAAATTCGGGCCTAACCCCCCTCCGGGACGGCGAAGCCTTGGTTCTAGTACTAATTTTTTCCAAAATTCCAATTTTTATTTGCTAAATGGGTTCCCCTGAGGGAACCCGTTGAGGTGATTAAAAATTTGGTGGTGGCCAGCGTACCAAGCCAGCCCAGCGGACCAACCAGTCCAACGAACCAGCTAGCTAGCGGACCAACCAGCCCAGCGGCAGTAACGGGGAGCCAGCCAGCAGAACCGGGAGCCCAGCCGGTAGTACCGGGGAGCCCAGCGGCAGTAACGGGGAGCCCAGCCACGGCCGGTACAAGGCCGGTACCCGAGGCCGGTACACTGCCTGTCCCAGCGCCCACCTTGGGCCGATTTTGCGATTTGGTAGACTGGACCATGACTCACATACATCATGGCTGATTTCAGACTAAAAACGGGATGATGCCCTGCGGGGCCCCAACTTTGGTTTTTTTGTTTGAAAAAACTCTCCACTAATCAGGACCTAATTTAGGAAATTAGTTATAGATCTAGTTAGGAAATCAGTGATAGATCTAGTTTTAGGAAATTAGTTATAAATCTAGTTTAGGAAATCAGTGATAGAACTAGCTTAGAAAACCAGTTAAACCCAGTGGGGATCCAAGGCCAAAATTCCAAAACTTCCAAGTTGTGACTAAAGAACAAAGGGAGGGGAAGGAAGAGAGTCAACACCTCACATCACTCCTACACACATAATTGTACCCTCCACGTCACACCTGCACGCACACTTGAAACCTCCATTCTAACCAACCAAATACACACATGAGTAATGGAGGGAGATTAGAAAGAAGGAGATGAAGTAGAGAACAAAAAGGAGAGAGATGATAAATAGTGACCTAAGTCTAAGCCTAGGTAGACTTGGGGAGGGAAATCTTGAGAATTTGTGGTGACCGTTGGGAGGAGGATTAGGATGACACAAAGGCAAATTGTGTAAGAGGATAGTTGGCCTCTTAAACACCTCCTTGGAGTTTGAAACTGTAGTGTAAGACTCATAAAGGCTTAGGTGGAATAGTGCTAGAATAGAGGAAAGAGGAAGAAAGAAAAGAAAGGGGAAGAGGAAAGAAGGAGTTTAGATCATCCAAAAATTGTAATAACTTCTAAATAAGCGGTGAACTTGGAGAAAATTCAAAACAAAACCAAAGACCACCATGGAGCGTGAGGACGTACACGTGGACGTGGACGAAGTTATTTCCGACACCAGTAGTGAAGAGGTGAGTTTTTGATTTAATCTTTGATGTTTTTTCCCTAATTAGCATTTATTTTCCTAATCAGCCTTTAGAACGTGATTAGCACCCGAGATTAGTGCAAATTAGAAGTTTAGATTCAAAAAGTTATAAATTAGTGATAGAGGTTTCCAAAAACATATTACAGCTAAGATTCGATCGTAAATTGACCGCATTAGGCTAAGTTAAGCGGTAGGGGGTAGAACGGAGGAATTTTGAATAAAATTTCATCCAAAAAGAACCATGGACGGAACTTAGGAATGTAGGGTAGAGAAAAGATTGAGATTAAAATTAGGGATTAATTAGCAATTAGAATTTGAGTCAAATTACATTTTAATTTTTTTTTTAAAGTTAAACCTCAAAGGTTAAAATCTAGAGTTAACTTTGGGGAGTTAAAAAATAGAATTAATTTGGAATTTTAACTTAGGGGTTTAAACTCTCAAGTCAAATCTTAGGATAGGTTCATATAAGAGTTTAGAGTTGCTTAGGGAGTCAAAATTAGAGTAGAAAGTAGAGATCAACAGTAGAATTGAAAATCAACTTAGGAAGTAGATTTTTGAGTTAGGAATAGAGTAGAAATTTAGAAGTAAAACTTGGAGTAACATTTAGAGTTCATCTAGGATTAAAACGATAGGGTTAAATTTGGGAGTAGAAAGTCAAAAGTCAAAAGTCAAAAGTTAAGATTAAATTTAAAGGTTAAACTTTAGAATCAATTGGGGAGTAAAAAGTTAGAGTGAAAAGCTAAAAGTAGAAGTTAAAAGCTAGAGTTAGCTATTGGAAGTAGAAAAAATCTAGAGTCAAAGTGAAAACGTAGAGTCAAACCTAGAGTTAAAATTCAAGGGTAAATCTTAGAGTTAATTTAGGAGTAAAAGCTTAGAGTTAAAGGTTAAAACATAGAGTTAAAACTCAAGGGTAAATTTTAGAGTTAATTTAGGAATAGAAACCTAGAGTCAAAAGTCAAAACATAGAGCAAAAGTCGGTAGTTAATATTTAGAATCAAGTTAAAGAAGTAAAATCTAGAGTTACCTTACGAAGTTGGAACTTTAGGGGTAGCTTTTGAAAGTAGAACTTCTAGGTGGAGTTCTAAAAACCCAAGATAGCCTTGGAGGTTCATGGAAGGAACATAGGGGTTCCCCTTTTTTACGTAGTTAGGGACGTTAGAAATGACGCCAACTACCCAGTCGACCCTTGACATAGGATAGATAGTTAGGGAGTTAGAAGTTTACCATTACCCCTGAGCTTGCAGTTACCTTGTGAGTTATTACATGCATTCTAATTATTCGCTGCCATCCACGACACTTAGGAAATGTTAGCAAAAAAGATCCACTGCTTGGAAGGCACAGTGGACCGCGCTCACATCACCCCCATATATTAAAAATTGTGGATAAAGGCATAGAACCTGGTCGGTGTTCGCTTTATTACCAAAGGTGGGTAATCTTGTGCCCACACATGCTTGCAAAGTATTACCTGAATCAGGGTTTTCATATCGAACAGAATCTTACTATTCACGGACGAATCTGCATTGACTGGCTGCAAACTTTGGAGGCCAATAAGTTTTGGAGAAATTGTCCAAATCGGGCATGTGAGATGTTTTTCGGCATCTACAGTTTGCTTCACCTTCATAGAATTATCCATGGAGGATGTCACAAGATACCAAAGCTTCTCCTGAGACATCTCAGGATCATCTTCCCGGCATTCGTAATGTTTTTTAACTTCTTCAAGAAATTGGAGGGTTAATTTGGGATCTGCAATCGGGAGTTGTTTCTTCAGTTCAGATTGAGTCTCCTTCTTTACCTTATCCACCGCCTTCCGAATTGCCTCGTGCAACTTCCCCGTAGTCCACTCAATTGACTTCTTTGGGTATCTCTCTTTGAACCGCCTCGTTGCATGTGCAACGGCTTCACTTAATTCTTGCTGGAAACAAAATGAACAATTGGAAAAAGTAAGCGTTTAGCACAAAACAACAATGTAGAAGTTCAAACAGCAGCACCCAAAAGAGAAGTCTTTATTAAGAGAGACTATGATTTGTGCACCCTAGAAAGCAAAGCCAATATCAGCCTCAATTTTTGTTATATAAAACATCACGTTGATCAAGGTTTTCATATCGGACAGAATCTTATTGTTCACGGACGAATCGGACGAATCGGACGAATCTGCATTGACTGGCTGCAAACTTTGGAGGCCAATAACTTTTGGAGAAATTATCCAAATTGGGGATGTGAGATGTTTTTCGACATCTACAAAAACTATAGATGCCGAAAAACATCTCACACGCCCAATTTGGACAATTTCTCCAAAAGTTATCCAAGTTCTCCAATTTCTCTAAAAAATGAAGCCGACATCGGCCATGGTTTTGGAGGGCTGCTGGGGGTTTAGGGTTTAGGGTCGGACGTCGCCTTTGAGGGGCTGTGGTCTGAACGGCCAGTGGCGCTCTAAAAGCCTAGCCGACATCGGCGTCGTTTTCTTGGGCCCGCTTGTTGTTCCCCCAGCAGCCCTCCAAAACCATGGCCGATGTCGGCTTCTACTTTTCGGGGGCACTCTCTCCAGCAACTGCCGACTTCCAAAAGCAACGCCGACATCGGCGTTGCTTTTGGGAGACCGGAAACCATTCTAAATCCTGTTCTTGTCCAAAATTAATCTTAACAAAACACCTAATTTCCACTACACAAAACACAATCAGTCATTGACTACTCTAAAAGGTAAAGTCAGTACTCAGTAAATTAGATTACACTTCCATTCCAATAAAGAAGGTAGATTTTTTGCCTCCGGAGTTTGATGGGGATGTCATATTTGAACTTCCACCTATGGGAAAGTACCCATCATCAAACAAGGCTGGGCGGTTGCATGGAATGGATAAAAAAGATGACAGACATGCATGGACCCAAACAGTGACGACGCACATCCAGTCTGACTCTCACCTTACTTTTCAAACTTTGGCTTGTTTGGGGCACCTCCGATGCACAAACAGTTCATGCGAATATTTAGACCGACGGCACCTACTGTCACCGTTGAATGAGACTGAGTGGAATGGTACCGCCTCGTCCCTCTTTGTTCCACACTCTGATCCTCCATTGCATTCTACAATTGCATGCTCAATCTGTCAAGTTCCGCCGACATACATTAGAAGTTGTCCAGCTAGGATCTACTACGTACATGGCTCCAATTTGATGACCCGAGCTTGAGTGCATCTCGAAATCCATAGCCATCCAGTGAAGAAAGGAAATTATAGAGACTCCTCCGCAAAACTCCGATCTCTTATTGGCGAGCAGGTAGAACGGACTCCGTCGGCGACTAATTCTGCCATTGTCCTTGAGGCAAGTAAGGAGTACCTCATCGAATTCCTTTTATGCGCAGAAGATACTCCCCATAAGATGTTGGCAGTGGACGAACTTGTCCCTGTTTTGGACAAGTTCAAGCAAATGTCATCACCCAGTATTTGTAATGAGGTTACCACATTTCGATATCTGCGTCGTTTTGGAGTAATGGACAGCATCACTAGGCTGCGGGGCTCCAGTGCGTGGGCCTTCGTCCAAGAAAACCGTTTCCCTAGACAAGGTGCTGAGTCTAACAAAGTCTTCATTTTCAAGATGGCGGAGCTGGGACCCGGGAGCGGGGTAGACTTGGTTAAGCGCATGCAACCAGGTGGAGACTTGGAGGATGCTTGGATGATGTTTGACCATGTCAAACGCGTCAAGTCTTGGACCACTATAGCCTGCTACATGTATGATTCTACTTACTGCCGTGTCATGACTATCGCTGTTTGCGATATGCAATCCGAGGATGTAGCAGCACAACAGGTGTTCTGGAAAAATTTGAATGCAATTTCCAGCAGGCATGATATTTCCAATCCAAATTTTAAAGGATTTATGGTTGATAGCGCCTAAGAAAATTGGAATGCAGTGCGTATCGTGTATGGGAATGGCGATCCATCTCTGCCTATGGTAAATTGGGAGCGAACTTGCCTATTTCACTGGTCGCAATCCTTAGAGAAATACACCAAAGCGGATATCAGGGCGGACCTTCAGGAGCAACATCGACGACTCTGCAAACAATACAAGAATTCCACCTCCTTAGAAGAGGCGCAAAGCAAATACTTAGCAATTCGGGCGTGGTGGTTATCTTCTGGAGCAGCCACTGAAGAGGCGCTATCGAGATTGGACCTATGGCTAGCTTTCTGGCACTTTAGATACCGTTAATGGGGTGGGTTCATGGAGCTGGTAAGTTTTATAATCACATTACAACAATTAGAAGTTCTATTTTCTAAACCACAATCAATATTGACTGCGCTTATTATTTGTTCAAAATTCTTGATTTCGCCTACCCAGTAGTACGGTGCCGATATTGGCCTTGCTCTTGATGCGCAACCAATATCAGCGGCACCTCTCCTTAACACCCTAACCCCATCTGAAGCCAATGATGGGAGAGAGCCGACATTGGTGGTCTCTCCTCCATGGATGCCTGTTGAGGTAGCTATTTGAGACCTACTTTAATCCTTTTTCTTTGGCTATTCATTCAAACATTTAACTTTAAATGTTGCCTTGCAGGATCTTTTGGAAGTTGAATTGGTTGAAATGCCATCTTGTAATTTGGTGGAGTCTGTTCACAACAAGTGACTGCAATAATTTGGCAAAAAGGGGAATGACCTGTATGTTGCCGCTGTGGATGACATGGTCCAGGCGTTTATGCAGGTTGTAGCCTACTACCAATTCCTCAAGGTGAGAAAGCGAAGACAGGTCCTGGCAAAGAAGAACTCTGACTACGTATTGCACATCGCATTGCTCAACGCTCTAGAAATGCTAAGGTCCTTCAAGCCGCCCTCGCCGACATGCCAGGTGTTGATGACTTTTGCACACGCCAACCTCACCTCGAGGGTGAAGAAGTATTTGTTTCCACCAAACAAAAAGCAGATCTTCCACCAGGTTCAGAATTTGATTCGCACCATCCAGACAAGATAAGCATATCTCGCCCACGTGTCAGGGCTCGTCAAATTGATCCAAAGATAGTTGACCTCACTGCAGAAGATTTGCCATCCGAACCCGATCATGTGCCAGAAGAATCGAAAGATATTTCTCCCAAGACACCTACAACTTCTGCTAGGGTGCACCACGTCAAATTTGTTCAGGAAACTATTTGCGATGAACACTAGTGGCATATTGCAAGGCTGCCAAAGACATCTGCTAAAGCTTGTTTTGCTCTGCAAGTCAAGACGAAGAAGAAGTGCGTGGCCAGGATTGTGCAAGACAATCGCAGTACAACTGCCCCTATTTATACTGGTCTCATGAACAATTATAAGAAGACTAGATTGGAGAGAATGCGATTCTTCTTCTGCAATGATGACATCCATCGCTGTGTGGAGGGCACTAGTCGAAAATAGGTGGTTTCCAAACCGCCTATCCCGGATGTCTGCCTTGTTATTATGGGCACAAACTTAAGCAGGAAAGAGATTCTCCTTCTAGAGAATGCCGGGTTCTCTCTTGCCGAGCGCGTCCAATTGTCTCCCCGACAACTCTTCAATGACAGAATATCCGTGAATCTAGACGATTATCCTCCACCCCTTAACCCTGCGGATCACCCCACAAAGAGGTATGGTAAGAATATTAGAAGAAATCCTTCTGCTCCGACTACCAAACATCATAATAGCTGCGTCTCTGCTCTATCAATTGTTGGAAAGATCTGCTCAATTCTGATGGTACCTCCTCCAGCTTTGGGCTGCATTGTGACTTTTGAGTCTAGAAGCATATCTAAGGTTTCTAAAGTACTTGTTGACGATTGGCCAGTTCCCGAACTGTGACTACCAATCTTTCAAGGATATGTCTGACAAGTCACTCGGCAAGCGCGGTGCATGGACGTATTGTAAGCACATCTACTTCATCTTCAACATAGTCTGTAGCCTAGATCCGGAGGTTGATATCTTCATTCATGCTCTTAGTTTCAGCTGGAATGAGATTAAAAGAGTTCTTTAGATTCTGCTCCTAAAGCATTATGGAGCGTAATTATTGTTCGTACTATTAAGACATTATTTTCCACTAATACAAAAACGATGGTGAGACTAAAACAGCCACCATCAAAGCTTGTACATGGTCATGTTGGTGCCTAAATCATTTGCCCAATTTTTGTTTGCATGGCTCAATTTTTGTTCAACTGCCACTAACTCACCCCAATCCTTAGTCCCCTATGGACGCTAGATTACCCACCCTTGGTAATAAAGCAAATACCGACCAGGTTCTATGCCTTTATCCACATTTTTAATATATGGGGGTGATGTAAGCACGGTCCACTGTGCCTTCCAAGCAATGGATCTTTTTTGCTAACGTTTCCTAAGGGTCGTGGATGGCAGCGAATAATTAGAATGCATGTAATAACTCACAAGGTAACTGCAATGCTAAGGGGTAATGGTAAAATTCTAACTCCCTAACTATCTATCTTATATCGAGGGTAGACTGGGTAGTTCGCGTCATTTCTAACGTTCCTAACTACGTAAAAAGGGGAACCCCTATGTTCCTTCGATGAACCTCTAAGACTATCTTGGATTTTTGAACTCCAAGTTCTTACTCCTAAACTAATTTCAAAATTTACCCTTGAATTTTCACTCTATGGTTTGACTTTTAACTCTAGGTTTTTACTCCTAAATTAACTCTTAAATTTACCCTTGAATTTTCACTCTATGGTTTGACTTTTAACTCTAGGTTTTTACTCCTAAATTAACTCTAAAATTTACCCTTGAACTTTAACTCTATGTTTTGACTTTAACTTCAAGTTTTCACTTCCCTATTTTATTCTAAATTTACCTTCTACGTATAACTCTAGGATTTTGACTTTTAACTCTAAATTTTTACATCTAAAATTAATCCCAAATTTTAACCTCTAGGTTTGACTCTACATTTTCACTTTGACTCTAGATTTTTTCTACTTCCAACTTAACCTAAGATTTACCCTCTAAATCTAACTATAACTTTTCACTTTTTACTTTAGCATTTTACTCTAACTTTTTACTTCCCAATTGACTCTAAAGTTTAGCCTTTAAATTTAATCTTAACTTTTGACTTTAGGCTTTTAACTTTCTACTTCCAAATTTAATCTTATCGTTTCAATCCTAGATTAATACTAAATGTTACTCCACGTTTTACTTCTAAATTTTACTCTAGCTTTTGACCTCTAACATTCACTCTAATTTCGAATTCCTAACTTCAAGATCTAACTCCTATTTCTACTCGTAATTTCTACCTCCTAATTTTAGTCTAAAGTTTTTGCTTTTAATTTCTATTTCTTACTCGGATTTTTTACTCCTAATTAACCCTAACTTCCTTTTCTAAACTACCCTAAGGTTTCACTGGGAATTTTAACCCCCTAAGTTAAACTTCCAAATTAATTCTACTTTTTAACTTCCCAAAGTTAACTCTAGATTTTGACCTTAGAATTTTAACTTTAAAAAATAAAAATGCAAATTGATTCTAATTCTAATCGATAATTAATCCCTAATTTTAATCCTAAATTCTCTTTCTAATTTAAACCCCTAAGTTCCGTCCATGGTTCTTTTTGGATGAAATTTTATTCAAATTCCTCCGTCCTACCCCGTACCGCTTAACTTAGCCTAACGCGGTCAGTTTACGGTCGAATCTTAAGTGTAATATGTTTTTAGAAACCTCTATCTCTAATCTATAACCTTTTGAATCTAAACTTCTAATTTGCACTAATCTAGGATGCTAATCCCACTCTAAAGGCTGATTAGGTAAATAAATGCTAATTAGGGAGAAACATCAAAGATTAAGTCAAAAACTCACCTCTTCACTACCGGTTTCGGAAATGACTTCGTCCACGTCCTCGTCCACATCCTCACGCTCCATGGCAATTTTTGGTTTTGTTTTGAATTTTCTCCAAGCTCATCGCTTATTTAGAAAATATTACAATTTTTGATGATCTAAACTCCCTCTTTTCCTTCCTCCTTTCTTTTCTTTCTTCCTCCCTCTTTCTGCACTAGTACTATTCCACCTAAGCTTTTATGAGTTTTACACTATGGTCTCAAACTCCAAGGAGGTTTTTAAGATGCCAACTATCCTCTTACACAATTTTGCCTTTGTGTCATCCTAATCCTTCTCTCAACGGCCACCACAAATTCTCAAGATTTTCTCTTAGGTTGACCTAGCTCTAGGCCTAGGTCACTATTTATTGTCTCTCTCACCTCTCCCCTATTTCATTCGATTTTTCTCTTCCCTACTTCCATTGTGTGTAGAGTGTTTTGTAGTTGTTGGTGAGAGTGAGGCTTCCTTGTGTGCAGGTATGGTGGTGCTCCGCTCTTTTCTCCCTCTTCCCTTTTTTGTATTTAGACTCTAATCCTACTCCAACCCCACCTTGGCCATAAATTAGTCCAGCATCTTTTTATTTTGTCTTGTTTTGGTTTTGTGTTCTGGTTTGAGAGAATACCAAAAAAAAAAAACCCAAAAAAGAGTCCGAGATGGGGGAGCCCGAACTGGGCCCGATCTGTACTGCCG
Source organism: Pseudisothecium myosuroides (assembly GCA_951799445.1). Classification (NCBI taxonomy): domain Eukaryota; kingdom Viridiplantae; phylum Streptophyta; class Bryopsida; order Hypnales; family Lembophyllaceae; genus Pseudisothecium; species Pseudisothecium myosuroides. The sequence goes on along the minus strand of OX637292.1, from coordinate 29,080,890 downwards.
AGCCAAGCTCACCTGGACTCCTGGCTGGCTGGCTGGGGGTCAGTCAAAAGAATTTTTATTTTTAATTTTTTAATTTTTTTTAATTTTGATTAATTACTGATTTCTGAACTGGACTTGACTGGTTCTGAACTGGACTTTGACTTGGTTCTGAACTGGACTTGCTCGGGTTCTAAATTGGATTTTGGTTTGGTTCTGAACTGGACTTTGATTTGGTTCTGAACTGGACTTGCTCGGGTTCTAAACTGGATTTTGGCTTGGTTCTGAACTGGACTTTTGGCTTGGGTTCTAAATTGGATTTTTGGTTATGGTTCTTAACTGGACTTTTGGCTTGGGTTCTAAACTGGATTTTTGGTTATGGTTCTAAAACTGGATTTTTGCTATAAGCTAAATAAAGACTGGATTTTTGCTAAAACTAGGGGGAAATAAAACTTTGGGGGGCACTAAACTCTCTAAGACTTTGGGAAACAACTCAACTAAATAAAACTGTGGGGAATAACTAAACTCTCTAAGACTTTGGGAAACAACTAAACTAAATAAAACTTTGGGGAATAACTAATCTTCACTAAATGCAAAGGAACCTACATATCTTGGAAGCTAAACTCTGGAGGTTTCCACAAAGGTTTTGGAAAGTAGACTTTGGAACTAAACACGGAAGAAGAGCAAAGCTTCGCCGTTAGATTGGTTTTAACACCAATTTTAGGACTTCTTGACACCCCGGGGGTTCAAAGCTCCGCCGTCTACACTTTTAACACACGTTTTAGGACTTTGACTTTGTCACTAGTTCAAAGCTTCGCCGTCTCCCAGGGGGGTCTACACAAAGAGAGAGACTTTAGAAGAGGGAAGAAACTAAACTTTTAAAGAGGACACATACAGGGTCAAAGCTTCGCCGTCCCGAAGGGGGGTCCACACAATGAGAGAGACTTTAGAAGAGGGAAAAAACTAAATTTTTAAAGAAAAAACACACAGGGTCAAAGCTTTGCCGTCCCGGAGGAGGGTCCACTCAACAAGGAGAAGGTTAGAAGAGGGTGTAAGGGAAAAAAGACACAAAGAGAACACACACGAGTTAGACCACGTGGAAATACAAAGCTCACACGCTAAAGGCCCCCTAAAGCGGCATCGCCAAGGTACGGTGGGGGGTGACTTTAGGATTAGTGCAAGATACCAAAAAGACTCTTGAAACGTCACAAGTTAGACCACAAAATGTACAAAAGAGAAAGAGAGGCTCTCTACTTACAACAAGGTACACAAAACTTCACAAAAGAGTACACAAAGCAAGGTAGAAAGACCCCATAGGACCTTCAAAGCTTGAAAATAAGCAACAATGGAGCCAAAAGTGCTCCTAAAACACCATAGAGGTTTTTGGCTTCAAACGCCAAAATATCCAAAATAACTTGGACCCATGGACCCAAAACAAGAATTGGGGGTGTTCTAGAGAGAGAAATGGGGCCCTTATATAGGTTTCCAAGGGCTCACTCCTCCCTCTAGAGTTCTAAGGTAACCTTATCAACGGGGATTTTCATCCTCATCCTCAAAGATTTTCATCCTAAATCCTAAAAATCTACTTCTACCATCTCCCGGGTACGCAACTCCTATATTATATGGCCCTGATTATAATCACTTATAATGCATTTTAGTTCAATTTCAAGGGATACAATTTGTTTTAATGTAGAAAATTCTTGTAGCCCTCTTAACAAGGAATCCAGAAACGTAATAATATATATGAAATGATATTTCTTTGGGGCCAATAATAGCACTAAAAAACTAATTATATGAATTTTTTTAATACATGTATCATGGGACAAGCTACCCAACTTTTTGGGCTTTTTAATAAAAATTTAATTTTAATTGGAGGGAACTTTTTGTAAAGAAATTTTAAAACTATACATAGGTGTTTCAATTCTTCATATACATTGTGAGTTTTTTTGTCATATGTATGCAATTCAACATTTTCTACATTTAATTTTCTTTTAATTTGGTCTTCACCCAACTTTTTGGTCATTTTAATTTGATATAATTTTTAAAAAAGCCGTCCTCTGAGCCGTTTTAATGCCAATGACCCCCGTATATAATATATGAGTTACGTACCCGAGTACCATCTATGCTAGACCAACATCCTAACTTTTGGAGATTAGCTCCAATTGCCGAACGGATTGCGCCGTTGGATCCAGATCGCCGTGTTTCGTCCTAAAACCTCCTACCTCCCATACCGAGGCCAAAAACCCATCGTAGGCTAATTTAGTTTAAAAACCAAATCGTGGTAAAATCCTAGATCTTGGGGGTCTCCTATTTTGAGAAATGTGAATAGCCTAGGGTCTCCGGTAGGTGCAAGAGAGTCAGGAAGGACTTTTGGTTGACTTCGTTTCACCACCGTATGGTCCCGAAACGCCAGTCAACGTGGCGGGGACCCCGCCACGTGGTTAATTCCCGAGGAATCTCGCCGGTTCGGGTACTTGCCGCTATCGGAATGTCGTGAAACTTCACGGAGCGCATTATTAACATAAAACAAGCTAGTCTAATTTTTAGTGAGATTTTATTGTAACCTGGGTAATTTCCATGAAATTCCCGTTGGAGGTTAGGAGGGTTGACCACCCGGAAAAAGGTTCTTCTGCAAGTCGGAAGATGCTGGGATTTTTCACGTGACCTCTCAAGGAGTCGCATGAAAGATGTGCGGGTGTGTTTCCGTACCTGGCACGATTGGTCAATGGAGATTAAAACTGGCCATCTCCTCGAATTAGCGACGGTGTGGGAATCTTCTGCAGGTGGAGAAATCTTGGCAAATCGATTTTGTCGTTGGATTCCTGGCGTGGGATTCACCCTAGAACACCATCCTTGGGCTGTAGATTCTTCCACGGGCCCGGTCTTGCGTTAGTGGCTCCTGCATGCTAACTGTCGGGATTTTGGAAATTCGTCGATCTAATGGGGAATTCTAAATCTAACTCTAGGACCCAACCTAGTGGCCTCGCTGTGGATCCCTCGGACCGACCTAGCCATGAATCGCCACATTCATGGTAGAAATTAGCCCTTTTGGGGCTGTGTGACTCAAGCCCTCCAAATCTAGCCAATTCGTTATTTTTGTACTATTTTTAGGCCAGATTTGGGAGAATTCTAAGTAAAATACAAATCTAGACCAAATACTATAATGGGTATGACACAACCCTATTTTGGTTCTACACTCTTTTTATGGGTTTTTGTATACTTTTATCAACTTTAAATTGCAAATTTCCAAAAAAATAATTCTACGAGTCCCAAGTGACAAATTGGGAGCTCACATCCCCGCCTCCTTCTTATTCTCTACCTTAAACCTAAATCCAAATATGTCTCCCTCCAACAGATCTGAAAACCTCATACCAACCCCCCTTATCGTTTGCAGAATTTTTCCTAAACTAAACAACATCCTTTTCTTGGCCTCAATATCCGTCTCTTTCTCCCACCCTAAACCCACTCCTTAATTGTTCCTCCAATTAACCCTAAACTTCTCCACTTCCAATCTCTCTCTCCAAAGAAAACGTCTACGGAATCCTCGCTTATTTCCTTTGCTTTCCTTATCTAATGCCTTGATCCTCTTCAATCTAACCTTGGGCCCCCATCTCTCAAATTATGCAAATCCTCCATACCAATTGTCCTTCTCTTGAACTCTCTTACTCCCTCTTCCCCTCTCTAGAACTCTCTCGAACACCTCTCTTGCAAAGAAATCTCTTTCGTCCCTCACAATATCCACCATTTCTTGTTTCCATGGCGCTTACATTCACGATCACTGTCGTACGCGTAATCTAGGCGTAAGTATTTTTAACAACAAAACGTGCTAAAATGACACAAGTTATCGTCCCAGGAGATTCCAGACGTTGCTTCAAAATTAGTGTTTTCTAGACCTCTAAGTTTCCGGACTTTGACCACCTCGAGAGGGGTCCTCTCAACACACGAACTCTTTTCCGGAACTACTTCCTTACCGGATTCTCTTCCGGATCCGGCTCTACCCAATCTTCCGGTTCCGTCTTTCTAACACGTTGGTTTTCTATACCTCTGTTTTACCCTCAGAGGATTCCTCACTTGCTCTTTTCGAGGGGTAGGGAACTGCACCACTCCGTATCTGACATAAACTCTATTAACATAAAACAAAACACAACCCAAGAATAGATCTAGTTGAGTAAACAAGGTGGCATCCTCACAACATCCCGGATGGCCTATCCGGAAAGCTGGTCACACAGGGTAGCATTAGGTCCTCATTACTACAACGACGGATATCGGACTTCCGGAACTAAGGGAATGACTTCCTAGCTCTCGATCGCTCATGAGGTTGACTAGCCTTCCGGATGGGTGGAAATATTCCTCTGGCGGTTGCCTATTTCCGCACGGAACCGCCCCTGCGAATTCCGGACTAGCTGCCGAACCACTCCTTGGTCTCCACCGGATTGCCGTACCAGCGATTTAAAGGCGCCACTTTCTCACTGCGCAAGTCTAAAAACTCGTCCGTAAAACACACTCAGCCTAATCCGGCAGTCCAAGAATCCGGACTCCTCCCCTTGCACATTCTCACTTACACATCCACACAAGTGATTATAGACGCGATACGCAAGAGAATAATCCAACGAGTGCTTTCCTGAATGCTTCAGATTAAATGAACAAGGAAAAGGAATGACAGGCCAACAAACCGGCCTGCCCTTAAAAACCCACAAAAAGGCAGCCCCAACGGCCACCAGAAAACCGGCCAACGGCCAATCAAAAAGCAAAAAGGCAACGGCCCTGAAGACCGTTCCGGGAAAACCGGAAAGCCGTTAAACTCCTAAAAGTCCGGAACTACTGGTCCCACATCCGGAAAATCCGGTTCCGGAACTACCATCCTGGTAAGAATCCTAACGATTATTACGGCTACCCTAGATAGTCACCTATTCCTCTTAGCCTTCTTTACAGAAGTGCCACCCTGAGATGGCGATCCACCTGTCTTCTTGGGCGGGGTGTTCTTTGTCTTTGACCTGGTCCGAGGAGGCTACAACTCTTCTTCCTCCGATGGAGGCGTCTCCTCCTCCTCTTCCAATTCCGGGACCGCCTCGCTCAGTAGCCGCTGTCCCCTTGGTTTCGGAACAGTAAGATCGATGAGCTGGGACGGCGGTGGTGTCTGGAGAAGGGGCTGGAGCATGTGAGTAAAACTCACCGGGTTTGTCCGAGCTGGATTCAACACCGTTCCGGGTAAAGCTGGTTCCCGGAAAGTGGAAGCAACCGGTCTGTCGGGGAAGAGATTCGCCACCGACGCAGTTCTTCCGGCTGGCACGCCAAGAACAACGTCCTTCACCGGAGTCGTGGCCGCAAACTGCTTCACTAACGACCTCCTCTTCTAGGCTGATGCTGTTCCGGCTTGCGACGTTCCGGCAATTGTTTTTCTCTTTGCCGGAGAAGGCTGGTTTTGTGCCTCTCCTTCTTAGAGATCATGACCCAGGTCAAAAAGGCCTTGGTCTAACCCCTCAAGCGGATCCAGGTTTCCCAATAGTTGCCGGACTTCCTTGAGCATTCCTTCGATCCGGACTTCAAAATTAACGAGGATGTTCACTACCTTTGATCCGACCACGTGACCATCCTTCACCATCTGGGAATTCCAGAATGTAGCTCTGGCAAGAATATCCGCCGGATTGTCAAACAGGCCCCGGACATTCCGGACCAGATCGAGGGCTTCTCCCTCCTTTGCTTCAGCGGCCATCCGCTCTTTATCCAACCACGCAGCTTGCTCTCGAAACCGGTCCCGTTCTTGCTCCAAGGTCAGAATCCGGTCCTCCAGCCGCTTCACCGCTTCCGGATCCGGCCTTTCCGTCAATGCCACCAGGATTTGGGTTTCTTCCTTCACACCCAATTTCTCGCACATATCCCGGATCAGCGCCGACATCCGCTCATTCTGTGCCCGGGTAGCTAGCAGCCATTTGATGGTGGCCTCTAGCTGATCCATGTCCGGAAGTGGTTCTCGGGGCTTCTCTACCTCCTCGGCTTCTTGTTTCCCTCGAGCACCCTGATCAGTCGACTTCCGGCGCGTCCCTCCAACGTTAGGTGATGCATGCTCCGTTTCCGGTTCTTCTTCTTCCGGCTCGAGCTCATCCGGTTCATCTTCCGCTGGAAGTCTGTACTTCAACAGATTCTTGCCCTTTCGATACACTGTCATTTCTGGTCCAGCCAGTGCATCCTCGGAGTGATATAGATGGAAAAGATAGGGGCTAATCGGACTCGACTTCTTGTTCACGATATTAACTCCTAACTTTTCCACTACGGAGTGAATGATCACTCCCCAATTGACCGGCCTGGGAGCCGGATTCTCTCTATCTCCCAGCGCTCCGAAAATAGTATTTGCCACAGTCATTGTAATCCGGGTGGGCTTTTCCGGATACAAAAGAGGGATGAGAAACGCTAACAACTGTCCATCCCGGGGACTCTTACAGTCACTTGCGGCGTTCCCTTCCTTGGAATCCACATGACTCTGGAATACCTCCGCGGCGTAAGTGTCCGTCCGGGACGCCATTCCGGATCCCCTGGTTGGCGTAAAGTATGCCTTCGCCCACAACTCCGGAGTCCAGGCCCTAGATCGACCCCTAATCGTCAAATCGAATTGATTACCCACTCCGGAAACCAGCTCGTCAATCATCTCTTCACTCCGAACGTTCCATGGACGTTTTACTAATCCTAAACACCCCATGTTTTCTAGGTCTTCCTCTAACTCCTTAAGGCGCTCCGGATTCGATGGGATAACCGGACGCACGCCCCGGGCTGTCACTACCGACCTCCGGGATCGACTCGCTTCCGCCATCTCACCGACTGCTAAGACAATCCGGTGCAATCGGCACCTTCCTCCCTTTCTCTCCCTAACACGCCCTAACTCACCACTCTTTCTCTCTTCTAACGCACCGTGGAAGAGCACGGGTAAAAAGAGACTGAATGAGGCTGGCGGTGGGGTTTAAATACCTGTCGGAACCCTAAGTTCCCGCCGCCGAAAAAGTTCCCGTAAGTTCCCTAGCCGGAACCTAGGCAGTAGGTCCCTACAATCCGGAACTTTCCGGCTTTCCGGCTTTCCGGCTACGGTTTCCGGAAGACTGCGTAACCTTATTAGAGTTTTATCTTTTCTATGTAAAAACTAATTTCTATTTCTAATATCTAAGTCCTAACTTTGTATTTAAATGCAAAAATTGAAAAAGTTTTGCTACTTTTACCTCCACTAAATTGTTAGTTGGGACTTTCCGGATGATACGTACTCCCACAATCACAAAAATTATATCTTTTAATCATTCGTATCCCTAGACTCCACGGTTATAGACCCTTCATCTTGAAACTTGCATCTTTCCTCGACCTTAAAATACATATTTGGCCACCCTACACTTTTTATGCAGAAAAATTTTGCAAAATATTCTACGGTCATAGGTCCATCATTAATACTAATTTAAGAATTCTTTCTTCTAAAAAAAATCCTAAACTTTAACTTTATTGCCTGTTTCAAGAAATTATCAAACTTTTTGCGTTCTACGCTCGCGTGGACTTATTCAAAATGGGCGTGGACTAAAAATGGGGTCTGGGCGTGGACTTAATTGGGTCTGGGCGTGGACTTAATCGGGTCGGGCGTGGACTTAATCGGGCCGGGCGTGGACTTTATCGACTGCAATTGCAAGTGAGGTCAATAAGATTTGAAGAAACAAATTTTAAAGCATGAAGGTCCAACCAACCATTTAAGCTACGGAGTTGTAGCGACATGGAGTTCTCTTTCTTCCCTAGAGGTCATGGGTTCAAATCTTACCCGGCCTTGATTAGCACCTACAAATATAATTAATTGCCAAGACAAGTTGAGGCACTAAAGATGTTTGTAGCTGTTAATCAGGGCTTTTGTTTGGCGTAAGAATTTTTGTCGATTTTTGTCGTGCCGTTTGAGCTTCTTACATTTGTAATGTTTTTGACGATGCCTACTTGTCTTTATAGTTGTGGCAATTGATATATGAAAGGGATGCGATTCTTTGTTTACTATAGATGAGAAAAAGTTTGATAGAATTGGGGGGGGGAGGGTACCTGTCAAAAAAAAATGGGGAGGGAGTGAAACCAAAGACTTAAGTGATGGAGTGAAATTTTGAATGTTTGATTGGAGATTTACTATTTCAGTTGTGAAAAAAAAATGGGAAGGGACTGGAAGCAAATGCCCAAGTGATGGAGTCAAATTTTGAATGTGACTAGGGATTTACTTGGGGAAAAAAAATGGGGAGGGAGTGGAAGCAAATACTAAAGTGATGGAGTCAAATTTTATATCATTGAGTGGGGATTTTCTTGTGATTAAAAAAATGGGGAGGGAGTGGAACCAAATGCTTAAGTGATGGAGTCAAAATTTAGATGTTTGAGTGGGGATTTACTTGTGATTAAAAAATGGGGAAGGAGTGGAACCAAATGCTTAAGTGATGGAGTGAAATTTGACATCCGTTAGTCGGGGACTCAATCGGTCGGTCGGGGACAGAATGGAGGCACGCAGTGTTTGGGCGGAGACGCAATCAATCCGGGCAGGAACGGAAATGGACGGGCGCGGACTCACAAACTCGGGTGGGGACGTAAGGGAACTCTGTCGGTTGGGGCAGGAACTTTGTGAAGAGGGGCGGGAACGTATAAACGGGCGCATCCGGATGTTGGCAAGGACTCAGTCAAGCTGGGTGGGTACGCAATTGGTCGGGCGGGGACTTACTGGGAACGGGCGCGGACTGGTAGAGTTGGGCGGGGACGTAGTGGCACAAGGGTGGGGACGTAATCGAGCGGCTATGGAGCGCTGTCGGGATCGGGGCGGGAACGCTATGGGAGGGGCGGGAACTTAGCCAGGGGCGCATGCGGCTGTCGGGGCGGGGGCCTATATAATCCCCTCCCCCTTCATTCTTCCTTGCCAAGCCCTCTCCGGATGCCTCCCAGGTTAGATCACTTTGTGGCCTATTTAGGGAGATTGGTGGAGTTTAGGGCTTGGCCCTAATAGCATACTCGGTTTTTTTGCCTTTTTTTCCAACAAATACGAAATATTGTTTTTGAAAATGGCAGCAGAAAGGACTGCTTCATCGGGGAAGCGTCCGATGTATGTGGATTTAGATAGGCCTGATGAAGAAGATTTTCCACCAACAGATATGTCAATGGCCTCAGCTTCATCGAGGCCTTCATCATCATCAGGGAAGAAGAGGGCAAAGAAGCCGCCAAGCCCAGATTGGCCTCCACAACCCTACTTACATGAAAGTAGGTTAATATTGGTGGAGTGGTACAAAGTGCGGAGCATTGAATCAATGGAGAGGAACTATGTGAACAGGAACATCATTGGTTACGATGCGCTGATAGAACATTTGCGGAAAGAGTTGGAGAATAAGTTAGCTGAGTCAAAGCAATTCAATAATTACTCAGATTACTGGTTACACTCAGAGTTCTTGGATAACACGGTGGTACAACTTACTACCAATCTTGTGGAAAATTGGCGCTATTGTACCAAAAAAAGGGAAGACGAGAGCAACTGGGATGAAGCAGATAGAGAGTTCGCTTCAAAATTACGCATGGTTCAAACATGGTGTCGGCAGTTTAGTGTAAGTCGCTAGAAACAAAAACAACCATGGAAGGAAATAGTGGAAGACAAAATTTTGACTGAATGTGTGAGCGGATCGATGTTCTGGCTAGCACCATCAGTTAAAGTGATACAAATGCCGGGGCAAAAGACAGAAGGTGCATACGGGACTGTCAGGAAGGTGCAACTTACCAAACTTTCAAACATTCCCAACTGGATGGATTTTGCGGGGAAGATTTTGAAGACACTAAACGAAAAAGAAAAGCGTTGCAATATGTTGATGGAGGCTACGGGATGTCCGGTACAGCATTCAGGCATCATTAGACTCACATACATGCATCCAAAAATGATGGAAGGCTATTTGCTTTGGTGGAATGGGGGATCTTTAATTTCTTTTTTATGCAAGTTTGATTCCACAATTCCCTCAAATGCAAGCGAGGAGAAAATTCTGAACATGACTGATACAGTGTTGACATTGGAGGAACTGCAGTGAATCGCTACATACCGCAAAAATTGCACTCACTTAGCACTGTCATTACTTGTTATCGTGGGGAAATGCCACGAGGCTAACTACATACACAATGACATATCGACATCCAATATTTTGCTCTATTTTGATCCATGGAAAAAGAATATAGTATATTTGGGGATTTGTGATTGGGGACTTTCAAGTCGAGTTGTGGAAAAGGCGCCGTCAAGATACAGTTATTGAACTGAGAAAGAAGTTCAGGACACGAAAAAAGTCCGTCAGTTTGCTGCTCCAGAATTGTTCTTTGTATACGGTGACCAAGGCTCAGAAGACTCGCTTGAGGTCATGGAAAAAAAGCACTTATACTCCAAAGCTGCTGATGCACATGCAGCAGGATGGATAGCAGCTCAGATTTGGAAAGAAGATTGGGATCCGATTTATTTCAACAAAGAACGGCTGTGGCAATATAAGCACCTAATATCGAAATTGCATAGCTTCCAAATAGAGGATCCACAAGAAAGGGCATCCATCCCGGAGGTTCTCGATAAATTGAGGATGACAATATTTTGTTGGAGTATGCCTGAGTGTTGTTACCAAAGATAGTAATTTTCTTGTTTTCATTCTTGAAAGTTTAGCATATGATAGTTAGGTTGAAGGTAAGGATTATAGTTCACTTGTAATCCTCATAGAGGAACATGTATATTTGGCATCAGCTGAAAGCCATCCTATATATATACACCTATAGATATATTCAAAATACTATTGTATGCAATTCTTTTATTTGTTTTCCCTGGCATCAAGTAGAAGAAGGTGATCTATACATGTCCAAATTCTAAAATGATACAACCATAACCTTAACGAACTTAATAAAAAAAATTTAAGAATGAAAATTAATTATTTCATTATTTTTTTTCCGTAGACTCTCAACTCAATTCTTCACTATAAAGATTGGAAGCTCAAAACCATCTAGTGCAAAATTACTTAAGTTAAACAAGGTTCAAAAATAAAACATCTAAACCTCCATTGTCTTGAAAAACTTGTTTTTTTCACTTTAAGAGCAGATATCTTACAATTTGTGAATCCTAAACTTTGGAATTTTTTCCACACATTCTCATACTAGTGAGGTGAAGGATCCTACAGTTCGGAGAGGGAATTTTTTTTTTCAATTTTTTGAACTTTTTCTTGGACCTTCAGGGTTCAATTCAGCCACAGAATCCGCGCCCTACCCAACAAACGTTCACGCCTGACAGAGAGTCCACGCCCAGACCATATAGAGTTCGTGTTGCAGTGTGATTTTTTGTTTTTTTGTAAATTATCTAAATTTTGGAACGGAAACCGTGATGTGGGATCCGGAATTGAGCAAGAGATAACGGAAAACCGGAAATTAACTACGGAACGGAAGAGGTGACAGTCCGGATTCGGTCTGAATCTAAACCGGATTAGAATTGGAGCGGATTTGAGTTGGAACGGATTGGGTCAGGAACGGATTTGGTCATGATGACAGATTAGACTATAAATAGGCTGACCAATCTAGTTGCCACTCTTTTTCAAACTTCGTTTGCTGAGATCGCTCTCCTGTGCGTACTTAGCTTTCCTCCCCAGCGCCTTGCTTTCTGGTTTTGTGAGTGTGTGTGTGTGCGTGTTAGTGTGTTAGAGTTTGCAGCGCTTTAGTGTGTGTTGCAGGTTTAGAGGTATTCCGGTTGAGATCGGAAGAGCGAAGGTGAGAAACGAAATGTGCGGCTAGGAGAGAGAAAGGTAGTCTCCGTGAGAATCCGGTTAGCACAGCTCGTGTCCATGCCTCAGCTCCGTAAGAGTAGAGCAGGACCGTCCAGTTCCTCCGCAGTAGAAGTTAAATTCCGGAAGGTGTGTCCAATTATTCTTGAAGGAGAGAAGGAAAAGGACAACCTCATGGAGGATCTTGCCATGATGGGTTGCAGGGGACTGATAGATAAACCTTGGGGGTTTAGAGAGGAACGGATGATTCGAGAGCTATTGGGAAAACTCTCGAATCAGTTCGATAAGACCATCCGCGGAATTTCGGGCAGTTGGACGGAAGAGATGTGGAGGTCCGTGTACGATTTTCGGTTAGGAGGTCGAGGGATGGCCACCTCGAAGGAAGGATACACCCGAGGGAAGTTCCGGAGCAACGTGGACTCAAAGGATGGACATGCGGTCGCGGATTGTTTGGACGACCGGCATCGCAATCTTTTGCAGTTCCTGGTTTCAATCATCCACCCGGAGAAGCCGACGAGGGTGACGATTGCCATCGGGAACCTGATTTTTGGAGCCCTGAGCGGGGAACGGAAAGTGGACTAGGCCAGGATCTTTTCTGATTTGGTCAGCCGTCTGGTTCCAAAGATTGGAGGAAGTAGGCCGACACCACTGAGCCCCTACATCTTCCATCTTTACAAGCACAACCAGCTCCTCACGGACACGGAGGAGAAGGAGTGGACTACTCAGGAGGTACTCCTGAAGTATGGGGAATCGAAATCGGAGGAAGAGCAGGAAGAAGTATCCGGTTCCGATGAAGAAGAAGAAAAGGAGGAGCAACACCGGCCGCAGAACAAGCGGCAGAAGACGACGCCCCCTCACCGGAGAGGAACCCCAACCCCTCCGGGTGAGACCTCCAACCTTGGGAAGAAACCGGTTTTTGAAGGACCGGGTCCTTCCGGATCGGATCCGACGGATCCGTTCAACCAGCTGATCAACATCTTGAGCGATGTGCGAGCCGACTGGGCGGTCAAGAAGTTGGTTTTGACCCAGATCAGTGAGCTGGTGGGAGCACCAGCGGATAGCAACCTCGCGACAGTGGTTGCAGACTACATCTCCAGCCCGGATGAGATCCGGAAGCAAGAAGCGGAGATACGATGACTTCAAGAGGAAGTCGATGCGTTGAACACGGAACTTTTACTCCTCAAGGAGGACATGGCCACCACACGGGAGATGGCGGAGGCTACCCGGAAAGTAGTTGAGGACATGAAGGCCACTTTTGGGACAACCGGAGAGGCCGTCACCAAGGCAAAGCTGTTTGACGAGGGAGTACTCAAGGACAAGAAGATATCAGGAACTAGGTTGGTCCGGATCTTGACGGACTACTCCGAGAAGGTAGAATTGGTAATGGTGGAAGCACGAGAAGCAGCAAATCAAATGGAGGAGAGCAGCCAAAAGCTGAACGAAGTGACGTTGTCACGGTCGTTCCATCTTTCCGACCTTTCGATGCCAGGGTCTTTTCCGAACATAGGCATTCAGACGGAGGGAAAGGATCGGACTCCCCAGTCAAAGAAGAGTGGGAGGAAACTCGCGAACACTATCAATTTAGATTCGTCGCCGGATCTTCCAGAATGTGAAACCGGGGAGCGGAACCGGAATCTGACGGATGTCTTCGAATAGCTTGAAGCGGAAACGCCCAGGAGTCCCACACTGAACCAGGGACGGGATCAAAGTATGGATTTGACCCCGGATCAGGGTGTGGATCAAGGTCTAGAGCAGAGCGTGGACCAAGTTATGGACAAAGGAACGGATCAAGGAGTAGATCCGGTTGTGATAGAATAGTTAGGATTTTAGTTTTGTAAATATTTGTTAGGATGGACAGGACCGGATTTGATCCGGTCTGTCAGGTTAGGATCGGATGTTCTCCGGTCTGGCCGGCTCGGCAGGGACCGAAAGTTCCGCGCGGACTTTCTAGGGACCTTTTTCTTGAATTTGAGTTTTAAAGTGTATATAAGTCAGTCTCTGCGAAGGAGACTGGGAGTCTTTTCTTCTGAATTTTCTTGCATTTTCTATTAGTTTCTTGTTGTATTTCTCTCCAGCGCGTGGCAGGGCTGTTTGGTGAGGACTTAGGAAGATGCATGCAGATTCTAGAGAGATTTCTCCCCTTGTGTGGGCGCTAGATTACCCACCCTTGGTAATAGAGCGAACACCGACCAGGTTCTATGCCTTTATCCACTTTTTTAAAATATGGGGGTGTTGTGAGCGCGGTCCACTGTGCCTTCCAAGCAATGGATCTTTTTTGCTAACGTTTCCTAAGGGTTGTGGATGGCAGCGAATAATTAGTAATGTATGTAGTAACTCACAAGTTAACTGCGATGTTCAGAGTGATGGTGAAATTCTAACTCCCTAACTATCTATCCTATGTCGAGGGTAGACTGGGTAGTTGGCGTCATTTCTAACGTCCCTAACTACGTAAAAAGGGAAACCCCTATGTTCCTTCCATGAACCTCTAAGGCTATCGTGGGTTTTTAAGACTCCACCTAGAAGTTCTACTTCTAAAGACTAATTCTAAAGTCCAACTCTTACTCTAATTTTCAACCTCTAAATGAAACTCTAGACTTTTACTCTTTTAACTTGGCTTTAAGTATTAACTACCGACTTCTATTCTATGTTTTGACTTTTGACTCTAGGTTTTTACTCCTAATTTAACTCTAAAATTTATCCTCGGAATTTAACTCTAGGTTTAACTTTTAACTCTAAGTTTTTACTCCTCTATTCTATTCTAAATTTACCCCTTCTAAATTTAACTCTACGGTTTTGACTTTTAACTCTAGGTTTTTTTTTCTAAATCAACTTCAACTCCTAACTTCCAAGTTTTAACCTTCTAGGGTAATTCTAAGGTTCACTTTTAATTCTATGTTCTTATTTCTAAACTACTCTAAGATTTGCCCTCTAAAGTTAACTCTAACTTTTCACTTCCTACTGTGGATTTTTATTTCTAATTTAACTCTAGGTTTTTGACTTTTAACTCTAAATTTTTACTTCTACCTCTAACTTTTAACTTCTACTTTTAGCTTTTCACTCTAACTTTTTACTCCCCAATTGACTAAAATTTAACCTTTTAATTTAATCTAAACTTTTGACTTTTGACTTTTGACTTCTACTTCCAAATTTAATCCTATCATTTTAATCCTAGATTAATTCTAAATGTTATCCTCCTAAATTTAATTCCAACTTTTAACTCTAGGATTTTAACTTCCCTAATTAAACCTTAATTTAACTCTAGGTTTTTAAACCGCTATTTGATCTTTAATTTTAATCCTAAATCCTCCCTCTAATCTAATCCTAATTTCCGTCCATTGTTCCTTGTGGTTCAATTTTAATTAGAATTCCTCCGTTCTACCCCCTACCGCTTAACTTAGCCTAACGCGGTTAGTTTACGGTCAAATCTTAATTATAAGATGTTTTTGGAAACCTCTATTCCTAATCTATCAACTTTTGAATCTAAACTTCTAATTTACAGTAATCTCGGATGTTAATCACGCTCTAAGGGCTGATTAGGAAAACAAATGCTAATTAGGGAGAAACGACTAGGATTAGTTTAATGACCCACCTCGTTACTGCTAGTGTCGGAAATGACGTCATCCCCGTCCACATGCGCGTCCTTGTGCTCCATGGTGGCCACTTGCGATTGTCTTCTTTTATTTTTGTGTTACGGTTTTTATTTATTTTATTTTTTTCAAGGCCCACGGCTTAATTTGTAGAAAAGAAAACGTTACACGTATGATGTTCTAACCCTTTCCCCCCATTTCCTTCTCCTTTTCTTTCTCTCCTCCTCTTCCTTCTACTCTTGAACTATTCCACCAACCGTAATGATGGTGGTCTTATGCTTCTAGTCTCAAACTTCGTGAAGTTTTAATGAGCCTCCGACCCTCTTACGCAACTTTGGTTTGTGTCATCCTAATCCTCCTCCCAACGGTTGCAAGGAGTTCTTCTAGATTTCCTACCTAATCTCCTAGCTAGGCACTATTTATCGTCTCTCTCCTTTCCACTCCTATAACACATCTTCCTCCCTAATTTCCTTCCATTGTGTGTAGGTGTGAGTGGTGATGCAAGTAGGATCGGATGTTTTTGTGCAGGTGGCGTGTGGAGTGGCAACTTCTATTTCTCCCCCCCCCTTTTCTCTTGTGGTTTTGAAGTTCCAAGTTGAGTTTTTTCCTCTCCACAACTGGATTCCAAAATTTCAGACTTTAAAAGATAAAAAAAAATTAAAAAAAAGGGCTGGTTGGGGCCCCGCAAGGCATCGTCCCGTTTAGTTCTGGAATCCAGAAATTTAGTATTTCAGTCCAGCTAAGTTGACTAGCTCGATGCTGAGGTTTAGTTCAGTCAAGCTGACTTAGCCCAATGCTGATGTTAGTTCAGTCAAGCTGACTGCTCGATGCTGCATGCTGGCTGTATGGCTGGCTGCCGGTCCGGTATGCTGCTGTATGCTGGCTGTATGCTAGTCCGGGTTACTAGCTGCCTTCCCAAAAATCCACACAACCGGGTTCCCTTAGGGGAACCCACTAACACAAACTTAACTTGTATTTTTAGTAAGGGGTTAGGGCTAGGATCGAAGCTTCGCCGTCCGGGGAGTTAGGCCCCAAATTTTTAGAACGGTCACCTAAGCTAAGTGTTACGGGATGGTCACTCTCTTCCTAGAAACTCGTGACCAATCTTGGAAGCTAAACTCTGGACTTTTCCAAGAAGGTCTTGGAAACTAGACTTTGGAAACTAGACTTTGGAATCTAAGGCTATGGAGGTTCAAGGCTTTGCCGTAAAATTGGTTTTAACATCAACTTTAGGACTTGTAACACTCCACGGGTTCAAAGCTCCGCCGTCTAAGACTATTTTAACACACACTATAGGACTTGACGTGGTCACTAGTTCAAAGCTTTGCCGCCGTGGGGGAGTTTCACACAACAAGGGGAATATAAGAAGAAGGTAGAAAAGACAAATTTAAGGAACACACGTGACAAAGCCAAAGCTTCGCCATCCCGAGGGGGGATCCACACAACAAGGGGGATATTAGAAGAAGGTAGAAAAGACAAATTTAAGGAACACATGTAACAAAGCCAAAGCTTCGCCGTCCCAAGGGGGGTCCACACAACAAGGGGGGTATTAGAAGAAAGTAGAAAAGACAAATTTAAGGAACACACGTGACAAAGCCAAAGCTTTGCCGTCCCGAGGGGGGGTCCACACAACAAAGGGAAGATTAGAAGAGGATGAGAATACACAAGTGAGGAAAACAACACGGTTAGGACACGTAAAGATACACAACTTCACAAGCTAAAGGCCCTCCAAAGCGGCATCGCCAAGGTACGGTGGGGGGTGACTTTAGGATTAGGACAAGACCCCAAAAGACTCCTAAACTCACAAGTTAGCTCACAAAGGTACAACAAGAGAGAAACGAGGACTCTTAACTCGTAACAAGGGTATAACAAACGCATGAGAAGTACACAAGGCAAGATAGAAGGACCCCCAAGGACCTTCAAAGCTTGAAATCTAGCAACAATGGAGCAAAAAACACTCCAAAAACACCGTAGAGGTTTTTGGCTTGAAACGCCAAAATATCCAAAGCAAATTGGACCCACGGACCCAAATAAAAGTGAGGGGGTCTTTTAGAGAGAGAAATGGGGCCCTTATATAGGTTTTCCAAGGGCTCACCCCTCTCTCTAAAGCTCTAAGGTAACCTTATCAACGGGGATTTTCATCCTTATCCTCAAAGATTTTCATCCTACATCCTAAATTTCTACTTCTACCATCTATGCTGGACCAACATCCTAACTTTTGGAGATTAGCTCCAATCGCCGAACGGATTGCGCCGTTGGATCCAGATCGCCGTGTTTACTCCTATGCCCCCCTTCCCCTCGTATCGAGGCCAAAAACCCATCGTAGGCTAATTTAGTTTAAAAACCAAATCGTGGTAAAATACTAGATCTTGGAGGTCTCCTATTTTGAGAAATGTAAATAGCCTAGGGTCTCCGGTAGGTGCGAGAGAGTCGGGAAGGACTTTTGGTTGACTTCGTTTTGCCATCGTATGGTCCCGGAATGCCGGTCAACGCGGCGGGGACCCCGCCATGTGGTTAATTCCCGAGGAATCTCGCCGGTTCGGGTACTTGCCGCTATCGGAATGTCGTGAAACTTCATAGAGCGCATCATTAACATAAAACAAGCTAGTCTAATTTTTAGTGAGATTTTATTGTAACCTGGGTAATTTCCATGAAATTCCCGTTGGAGGTTAGGAGGGTTGACTACCCGGAAAAAGGTTCTTCTGCAAGTCGGAATATGCCGGGATTTTTCACGTGACCTCTCAAGGAGTCGCATGAAAGACGTGCGGGTGTGTTTCCGTATCTGGCACGATTGGTCAATGGAGATTTAAACTGGCCATCTCCTCGAATTAGCGACGGTGTGGGAATCTTCTGCAGGTGGAAGAATCTTGGCGAACCGATTTCGCCGTTGGACTCCTGGCATGGGATTCACCCTAGAACACCATCCTTGGGCTGTAGATTCCTCCACAGGCCCGGTCTTGCGTGAGTGGCTCCTGCATGCTAACAATCGGGATTTTGGGAATTCGTCGATCTAATGGGGAATTCTAAATCTAACTCTAGGACCCGACCTAGTGGCCTTGCTGTGGATCCCTCGGACCGACCTAGCCATGAATTGCCACATTCATGGTGGGATTTAGCCCTTTTGGGGCTGTGTGACTCGAATCCTCCAAATCTAACCTTTTTGTTATTCCTATACTATTTTTAGGCAAGGTTTGGGGGATTCTAAGTAAAAAACACAAATCTAGACCAAATACTATAATGGGTATGACACAACCCTATTTCGGTTCTACACTCTTTTTATAGATTTTTCTATACTTTTATCAACTTTAAATTGCAAATTTCCAAAAAAATAATTCTACAAGTCCCAAGTGACAAATTGGGAGCTCACACCTTGGTATTGTTGTTTTGCTCTTATGTGCATGTGAGTGGATATTCTAAGTGTTGGGAGTGGATTTCAGTTCCTCAGCACCTCTACAATTCACGATTTCGGGCGAGAAAGCCGTTGTTAGGCTAGGCGGATAGGGAAGGAGTCCTTAGTCGCGCTAGAACTCCTAGATAGGAAATCTGGTTGAGTGTCCGATCTCCTGTGAGGTCTCGCTGTCCTAGTTGGTAAACGGAAGGACTGTAGTTGATATTGGAACGGACGGATTCACTTGTAACCACCTAACTTTGCATGAAGGGAACATAACGTCAAGGTTGTTGTAGTATGAGAGGATCGTACGGGGGGTCACTGTGTGACCTGCAAACCGGATCGCTATCCGGGTGGCTGTGAGAGATCAAACCGGATCCGAGCTAGTGTAGGAAGTAGTGGATTAGGGAAGTGGGTCTTCAGCCACTATAAGTCACGGAAGGAGTGGCGGGCCTGCCACTCTCAAAAGCAAGTGGCGAACTCTTTGATGGTGAAATAGAGGCAAAACTAAACCGGAGTAGAATGAAAGTACGTGTGAGAGGACCGGATCGGATCGGTCCAGAGGAATTCCAGAATCGGAAGTTGTAGGATCCTGGGTTGTGGTAGCTGTGGGAGTACGTATCATCCGGGAAGTCCCAATTAACAATTTAGTGGAGGTAAAAGTAGCAGAACTTTTTCAATTTTTGCATTTAAATACAAAGTTAGGACTTAGATATTAGAAATAGAAATTAGTTTTTACATAGAAAAGATAAAACTCTAATTAGGTTACGCAGTCTTCCGGAAACCGTAGCCGGAAAGCCGGAAAGCCGGAAAGTTCCGGATCGTAGGGACCTACTGCCTAGGTTCCGGCTAGGGAACTTACGGGAACTTTTTCGGCGGCGGGAACTTAGGGTTCCGACAGGTATTTAAACCCCACCGCCAGCCTCATTCAGTCTCTTTTTACCCGTGCTCTTCCACGGTGCGTTAGAAGAGAGAAAGAGTGGTGAGTTAGGGTGTGTTAGGGAGAGAAAGGGAGGAAGGTGCCGATTGCACCGGATTGTCTTAGAAGTCGATGAGAGGGCGGAAGCGAGTCGATCCCGGAGGTCGGTAGTGACAGCCCGGGGCGTGCGTCCGGTTATCCCATCGGATCCGGAGCGCCTTAAGGAGTTAGAGGGAGACCTAGAAATCATGGAATGTCTAGGGTTGATAAAACGTCCATGGAACGTCCGGAGTGAAGGGATGATTGACGAACTGGTTTCCAGAGTGGGTAATTAGTTTGATTTAACGATTAGGGGTCGATCTAGGGCCTGGACTTCGGAGTTGTGGGCGAAGGCATACTTTACGCCAACCAGGGGTTCCGGAATGGCGTCCCGGACGGACACTTACGCCGCGGAGGTATTCCGGAGTCATGCGGATTCCAAGGAAGGGAACGCCGCAAATGACTGTAAGAGTCCCCGGAATGGGCAATTGTTAGCATTCCTCATCCCTATTTTGTATCTAGAAAAGCCCACCCGGATTACAATGACTGTGGCAAATACTATTTTTGGAGCATTGGGAGATAGAGAGAATCCGGCTCCCAGGCCGGTAGTTGGGAAGTGATCATTCACTCGGTAGTGGAAAAGTTAGCGGTTAATATTGCAAACAAGAAGTTGAGTCCGATTAGCCCCTATCTTTTCCATCTATATCACTCCGAGGATGCACTGGCCGGACCGGAAATGACGGTGTACCGGAAGGGCGAGAATCTATTGAAGTACGGACTTCCCGCGGACGATGAACCGGATGAGCTCAAGACGGAAGAAGAGGAACTGGAACCGGAGCATATATCATCCAACGTTGCAGGGACGCGCCGGAAGTCGACTGATCAGGGTGCGCGGGGGAAACAAGAAGCCGAGGAGGTGGAAAAGCCCCGAGACCCACTGTGAGCTCCCAATTTGTCACTTGGGACTCGTAGAATTATTTTTTTGGAAATTTGCAATTTAAAGTTGATAAAAGTATAGAAAAATCCATAAAAAGAGTGTAGAACCGAAATAGGGTTGTGTCATACCCATTATAGTATTTGGTCTAGATTTGTGTCTTTTACTTAGAATCCCCCAAACCTTGCCTAAAAATAATATAGGAATAACAAAAAGGTTAGATTTGGAGGATTCGAGTCACACAGCCCCAAAAGGGCTAAATCCCACCATGAATGTGGCGATTCATGGCTAGGTCGGTCCAAGGGATCCACAGCAAGGCCACTAGAATGGGTCCTAGAGTTAGATTTAGAATTCCCCATTAGATCGACGAATTCCCAAAATCCCAATTGTTAGCATGCAGGAGCCACTCACGCAAGACCGGGCCTGTGGAGGAATCTACAGCCCACGGATGGTGTTCTAGGGTGAATCCCATGCCAGGAGTCCAACGGCGAAATCGGTTCGCCAAGATTCCTCCACCTGCAGAAGATTCCCGCACCGTCACTACTTCAAGAAGATGTCCAGTTTAAATCTCCATTGACCAATCGTGCCAGGTACGGAAACACACCCGCACGTCTTTCATGCGACTCCTTGAGAGGTCACGTGAAAAATCCCGGCATATTCCGACTTGCAGAAGAACCTTTTTCCGGGTAGTCAACCCTCCTAACCTCCAACGGGAATTTCATGGAAATTACCCAGGTTACAATAAAATCTCACTAAAAATTAGACTAGCTTGTTTTATGTTAATAATGCGCTCCGTGAAGTTTCACGACATTCCGATAGCGGCAAGTACCCGAACCGGCGAGATTCCTCGGGAATTAACCACGTGGCGGGGTCCCCGCCACGTTGACCGGCATTCCGGGACCATACGATGGCGAAACGAAGTCAACCAAAAGTCCTTCCCGACTCTCTCGTACCTACCGGAGACCCTAGGCTATTCACATTTCTCAAAATAGGAGACCCCCAAGATCTAGTATTTTACCACGATTTGATTTTTAAACTAAATTAGCCTACGATGGGTTTTTGGCCTCGGTACGGGGGGTAAGGAGGTTTAGGACTAAACACGGCGTTCTGGATCCATCGGCGCAATCCATTTGGCGATTGGAGCTATTCTCCAAAAGTTAGGATGTTGGTCCAGCATAGATGGTAGAAGTAGAAATTTAGGATGTAGGATGAAAATCTTTGAGGATGAGGATGAAAATCCCCGTTGATAAGGTTACCTTAGAACTCTAGAGGGAGGGGTGAGCCCTTGAAAACCTATATAAGGGCCCCATTTCTCTCTCTAGAATACCCCCAATTCTTGTTTTGGGTCCGTGGGTCCAAGTTATTTTGGATATTTTGGCGTTTCAAGCCAAAAACCTCTACGGTGTTTTCAGAGCACTTTTGGCTCCATTGTTGCTTATTTTCAAGCTTTGAAGGTCCTTGGGGGTCCTTCTACCTTGCTTTGTGTACTCTTTGTGCGGTGTTTTTGTACTTTGTTGTAGTTGGAGAGCCTCTCTCTTCCCCTTGTACGTGACGTGATCTAACTTGTGAAGTTAAGAGTCTTTTGTTTTGTATCTTGCACTAATCCTAAAGTCACCCCCCACCGTACCTTGGCGATGCCGCTTTGGAGGGCCTTTAGCGTGTGAGCGTTGTGTTGCCACGTGATCTAACGTGCCAGTTTTCTTTTCCTTTGTAGTTTTTTCTTACACCCTCTTCTAATATTCCCTTTGTTGAGTGGACCCCCCTCCGGGACGGCGAAGCTTTGGACCTCCTTGTACATGTTTTGCTAAGTTTTCTTCCAAACCCTCTTCTAATCTTCTCCTTGTTGAGTGGACCCCCCTCCGGGACGACAAAGCTTTGACCCTGTGTGTGTGTTTTCTTTTAAAGTTAGTTTTCCCTCTTCTAAAGTCTCTCCTCTTGTGTGGACCCCCCTCCAGGACGGCGAAGCTTTGAACCTCCTTGTACATGTGTTGCTAAATTTCTTCCAAACCCTCTTCTAATCTTCTCCTTGTTGTGTGGACCCCCCCCGGGACGGCGAAGCTTTGACCCTGTGTGTGTGTTTTCTTTTAAAGTTTAGTTTTCCCTCTTCTAAAGTTTCTCCCCTTGTATGGACCCCCCTCCGGGACGGCGAAGCTTTGACCCTGTGTGTGTGTTTTCTTTTAAAGTTAGTTTTCCCTCTTCTAAAGTCTCTCCCCTTGTGTGGACCCCCCTGGGAAACGGCGAAGCTTTGAACTAGTGACAAAGTAGAGTCCTAAAGCGTGTGTTAAAAGTGTAGACGGCGGAGCTTTGAACCCCCGGGGTGTCAAGAAGTCCTAAAGTTGGTGTTAAACCCAATTTGACGGCGAAGCTTTGCATCTACCCCGTGTTTAGTTCCAAAGTCTAGTTTCCAAGACCTTTGTGGAAACCTCCAGAGTTTAGCTTCCAAGATATGTAGGGTTCTTTGCATTTGTCTAGAGTAGTGTCTTCAAAAGTTTTAGGTAGTTAGTTGTTTCCAAGGTCTTAGTAAGTTTAGTACCCCCGACGGTTATTTCCACCATTAGCCTTAGCAAAAACTCAGTCTTAAAATAGCCTTAGCAAAAATCCAGTCTTAAAATAGCCTTAGCAAAAATCCAGTCTTTTTAGCCTTAGCAAAAATCCAGTCTTAGATAGCCTTAGCAAAAAATTCCAGTCTTTTTAGCCTAGCCGGAAATCCAGTTTTTAGCCTAGCCGGAAAACCAGCATACAGCAGCGACATCAGGACCAGCATACAGCAGCACATCAGGACCAGCTACAGCAGCAACATCAGGCCAGCATACAGCAGCACCATCGGGAGCCAAAAAAAAAAAAACATATTAAAAAATTAATTAATTATTTTTAATTAATTGACCAGCCCAGCCAGCCAGCCGGGAGGTGGTGGGTAGGCTCGGGGTCCAGCACCCAGCCAAATCGGTCGCTCTTCTTTTTGAACTCAAAGTTTTTTGGTCTTTTTGGGTTCTGATTTTTTGGGGTCTGATTTTTTGGGGTCTCTCAAACTAACTCAAAAATCAGACCTAAAACACCACAAAAATGTAGGACTAACCTATTACTAGCTAGGGAAGGAGTAGGATTAGGGTCTAAACCAAAAAGGGAGAAGGGAGAAAAGAGCGGAGCACCACCGTACCTGCACACAAATTTGTTTCACCACTCACACCTACACACAATGGAAGGAAATTAGGGGGAAGGATGTGTTATAGGAGTGGAGAGGAGAGAGACGATAAATAGTGCCTAGCTAGGAGATTAGGTAGGAAATCTAGAAGAACTCCTTGCAACCGTTGGGAGGAGGATTAGGATGACACAAAGCAAAGTTGCGTAAGAGGGTAGGAGGCTCATTTAAAACTTCACGAAGTTTGAGACTAGAGCGTAAGACCACCATCACCACGGTTGGTGGAATAGTTCAAGAGTAGAAGGAAGAGGAGGAGAGAAAGAAAAGAAGAAGGAAATGGGGGGAAAGGGTTAGACCATCATACTTGTAACGTTTTCTTTTCTACAACTTAAGCCGTGGGCCTTGAAAAAAATAAAATAAATAAAGACCATAGCACAAAAATAAAAGAAGACAACCGCGAGTGGCCACCATGGAGCACGAGGACGCACATGTGGACGGGGATGACGTCATTTCCGACACTAGCAGTAACGAGGTGGGTCACTAAACTAATCCTAGTCGTTTTTCCCTAATTAGCACTTATTTTCCTAATCAGCCCTTAGAGCGTGATTAGCATCCGAGATTAGCGCGAATTAGAAGTTTAGATTCAAAAGTTGATAGATTAGGAATAGAGGTTTCCGAAAACATCTTATAATTAAGATTTGACCGTAAACTGACCGCGTTAGGCTAAGTTAAGCGGTAGGGGGTAGAACGGAGGAATTTTAATTAAAAGGGAACCACAAGAAACAATGGACGGAAATTAGGATTAGGTTAGAGGGAGGATTTAGGATTAAAATTAAAGATCAAATAGCAAGTTAAAAACCTAGGATTAAATTAAGATTTTAATTAGGAAAGTTAAAATTCAAAGGTCGAAAGTTGGAGTTAACTTTGGGAAGTAAAAATTAAAATAGGAAATAGAGGTCAAAAGTAGAATCCACTTAGGAAGTAGATTGTTGAGTTCAAAATAGAGTAAAAATTAGAAGTCAAAACCCTAGAGTTAAAGTTGGAATTAAATTTAGGAGGATAACATTTAGAGCTAATCTAGGATTAAAACGATAGGATTAAATCTGGAAGTAGAAGTCAAAAGTCAAAAGTCAAAAGTCTAGATTAAACTTAAAGGTTAAATTTTAGTCAATTGGGGAGTAAAAAGTGAGAGTGAAAAGCTAAAAGTAGAAGTTAAAAGTTAGAAGTAGAAGTAAAATTTTAGAGTTAGTAGAAAAATCTAGAGTCAAAGTGAAAACGTAGAGTCAAACCTAGAGGTTAAAATTGGGGATTAATTTTAGAAGTAAAAAATTAGAGTTAAAAGTCAAAAACCTAGAGTTAAATTAGGAGTAAAAAATCTACAATAAAAAGGGAAAAATTTAGAGTTAACTTTAGAGGGTAAATCCTAGAGTAGTTTAGAAATAAGAACATAGAATTAGAGGTGAAACTTAGAATTACCTTAGAAGGTTAAAACTTGGAAGTTAGGAGTTGAAGTGGATTTAGAAGTAAAAACCTAGAGTTAAAAGTCAAATCCGTAGAGTTAAATTTAGAAGGGTAAACTTAGAATAGAATAGAGGAGTAAAAACTTAGAGTTAAAAGTTAAGCCTAGAGTTAAATTCCGAGGATAAATTTCAGAGTTAAATTAGGAGTAAAAACCTAGAGTTTCATTTAGAGGTTGAAGATTAGAGTAAGAGTTAAACTTTAGAGTTAGTCTTTAGAGTAGAACTTCTAGGTGGAATCTTTAAATCCCACGATAGTCTTAGAGGTTCATGGAAGGAACATAGGGGTTCCTCTTTTTACATAGTTAGGGACGTTAGAAATGACGCCAACTACTCAGTCTACCCTCGACATAGGATAGATAGTTAGGAAGTTAGAGTTTTACCATTACCCCTGAGCATTGTAGTTACCTTGTGAGTTACTACATGCATTCTAATTATTCGCTGCCATCCACGACACTTAGGAAACGATAGCAAAAAAGATCCATTGCTTGGAAGGCACAGTGGACCGCGCTCACATCACCCCCATATATTAAAAAATGTGGATGAAGGCATAGAACCTGGTCGGTGTTCGCTCGATTACCAAGGGTGGGTAATCCAGCGCCCACACCCACTTCCGGGCACAGAGAAGCTAGAGGCCACCATCAAATGGCTGCTGGCTACCCGGGCACAGAATGAGCGGATGTCGGCACTGATCCGGGATATGTGCGAGAAATTGGGTGTGAAGGAAGAAACCCAAATCCTGGTGGCGTTGACGGAAAGGCCGGATCCGGAAGCGGTGAAGCAGCTGGAGGATTGGATTCTAACCTTGGAGCAAGAACGGGACCGGTTTCAAGAGCAAGCTGCGTGGTTGGATAGAGAGCGGATGGCCGCTGAAGCAAAGGAGGGAGAAGCCCTCGATCTGGTCCGGAATGTCCGGGGCCTGTTTGACAATCCGGCGGATATTCTTGCTAGAGCTACATTCTGGAATTCCCAGATGGTGAAGGATGGTCACGTGGTCGGATCAAAGGTAGTGAACATCCTCGTTAATTTTGAAGTCCGGATCGAAGGAATGCTCAAGGAAGTTCGGCAGCTGTTGGGAAATCTGGATCCGCTTGAGGGGTTAGACCAAGGCCTTTTTGACCTAGGTCATGATCTCCAAGAAGGAGGGGCACAAAATCAGCCTTCTCCGGCGAAGAGCAAAACAATCCCCGGAACGTCGCAAGCCGGAACAGCATCGGCCCAGAAGAGGAGGTCGTTAGTGAAGCAGTTTGCGACCACGACTCCGATGAAGGACGTTGTTCTAGGCGTGCCAGCCGGAAGAACTGCGTCGGTGGCGAATCTCTTCCCCGACAGACCGGTTGCTTCCACTTTCCGGGAACCAGCTTTACCCGGAACGGTGTTGAATCCAGCTCGGACAAACCCGGTGAGTTTTACTCACATGCTCCAGCCCCTTCTCCAGACACCACCGCCGTCCCAGCTCATCGATCTTACTGTTCCGAAACCAAGGGGACAGCGGCTACTGAGCGAGGCGGTCCCGGAATTGGAAGAGGAGGAGGAGACGCCTCCATCGGAGGAAGAAGAGTTGTAGCCTCCTCGGACCAGGTCAAAGACAAAGAACACCCCGCCCAAGAAGACAGGTGGATCGCCATCTCAGGGTGGCACTTCTGTAAAGAAGGCTAAGAGGAATAGGTGACTATCTAGGGTAGCCGTAATAATCGTTAGGATTCTTACCAGGATGGTAGTTCCGGAACCGGATTTTCCGGATGTGGGACCAGTAGTTCCGGACTTTTAGGAGTTTAACGGCTTTCCGGTTTTCCCGGAACGGTCTTCAGGGCCGTTGCCTTTTTGCTTTTTGATTGGCCGTTGGCCGGTTTTCTGGTGGCCGTTGGGGCTGCCTTTTTGTGGGTTTTTAAGGGCAGGCCGGTTTGTTGGCCTGTCATTCCTTTTCCTTGTTCATTTAATCTGAAGCATTCAGGAAAGCACTCGTTGGATTATTCTCTTGCGTATCGCGTCTATAGTCACTTGTGTGGATGTATAAGTGAGAATGTGCAAGGGGAGGAGTCCGGATTCTTGGACTGCCGGATTAGGCTAAGTGTGTCTTGCAGATGAGTTTTTAGACTTGCGCAGTGAGAAAGTGGCGCCTTTAAATTGCTGGTACGGCAATCCGGGGGAGACCAAGGAGTGGTCCGGAAGCTAGTCCGAAATTCGCAGGGGCGGTTCCGTGTGGAGATAGGCGACCGCCAGAGGAATATTTCCACCCATCCGGAAGGCTAGTCAACCTCATGAGCGGTCGAGAGCTAGGAAGTCATTCCCTTAGTTCCGGAAGTCCGGTATCCGTCGTTATAGTAAGGAGGACCTAACGCTACCCTGTGTGACCAGCTTTTCGGATAGGCCATCCGGGATGTTGTGAGGATGCCACCCTGTTTACTCAACTAGATCTATTCTTGGGTTGTGTTTTGTTTTATGTTAATAGAGTTTATGTCAGATACGGAGTGGTGCAGTTCCCTACCCCTCGGAAAGAGCAAGTGAGGAACCCTCTGAGGATAAAACAGAGGTATCGAAAACCAACTTGTTAGAAAGACGGAACCGGAAGATTGGGTAGAGCTGGATCCGAAAGAGAATCCGGAAAGGAAGTAGTTCCGGAAAAGAGTTCGTGTGTTGAAAGGATCCCTCTGGAGGTGGTCCAAGTCCGGAAACTTAGAGGTCTAGAAACACTAATTTTTGAATCAACGTCTGGAATCTCCTAGGACGATAACTTGTGTCATTTTAGCACGTTTTGTTGTTAAAGATACTTACGCCTAGATTACGCGTACGACAAATACTACTCGCAAACACCGTCTTAAATAACAGACCTCAAGAAAAAATCATTTAACAAACAAAACAGGGATTAATCTCACACTAAGTACATATATGCTATATAAACACTAGAAAATACCCAGCCTACAGTGAAACAATTCATAGAACGTCCTGTCCTGCCAAAATTATTTTCGTCACGAAGATAATCTAACTGTACAATCACAGCACAAGGATATTGACAACGAATAGGGAAAATCTTGATACATTAGAGAAATCCGAATAGTGCAATTCTTATCTTCGGGCCGAAGGTAATATTATCTCCATTTCAGAAGATGTCAAGCTCTATCCAACCGTCACGGTTATCTTCGGTCCGAGGATAACCTAGAACAATATATCAAAATCAAAAGACATCCTCGCCGAAGGGTCCAGTATCCTTCCCAACAAAAATCACTCTAAAATATAAAAATTATCTTCGGGCCAAGGATAAGTACCAAAATATAGCAAATAATATTAACAACTTGGTAAAAGATGCATTCTTCTCCAGTAATCAACTAATTCATAATCACTACGGTTATCCTCGGTTCGAGGATAACCTAAAACAACCAATTAAAATTCTAGGACATCGCCGTCGAAGGGTCCAGTATCCTTCACAATGGAATTCACTTTAAAATATTAAAATTATCTTCTGGTCGAGGATAAGTACCAAAATATACCAAAATATATCAACATCTTGGTATAAGATATATTTTTCTTCAATAAAAACTTATTCATAATCGATACGGTTATCTTCGGGTCGAGGATACTTAATAATATACACCTCAAGACAAAAATATTATCTTCGGTACGAGGATAACACTTAAACAGTAACCACGTCTAGAAGTGTTGTGCTCCCGATATTTGCGGCGCCATTGTCGGAACTGCTGATATACGGAACTCAGCCAACAATGAACAATAGTGTAGACTCTAACATAAACAATCGCAACATTACAATCATTTACTATGTGAAGGAAACTCCATGACATTTAGGGTGGAGTTCCACAAACTACAGGGCGTGCCTAATTATTTTCTTTTCTTGGTTTTACGGAGAAAAATTAAAATAAATGGGTTGTGCATTTAATCCCCACATGGAATCTCTATGTGGAGATTACGTACAACTTGTACATTTTTTTCCTCTTCCAATCGCTATTGAATTTCATGACATTGCGGGTTGAGTGCTAGTGTTTTTGAAGCATGGCTGGTTCTTGTTTTTTTTCCTTCACGTAGTAAAGCAATGTAAATGGGGCACAAATTTAATCCACTTGGGGAATGTAAATGTTGGAAACATTTACAACTTGTACGATATTTTTTTATCCTCCAGTTGCCAACAAATTCAATGACATTTGGGGTGGGGTCCACAAACTATAGGGCGTGCCTAATTATTTTCTTTTCTTGGTTTTGCGGAGCAAAATTAAAAGAAATGGGTCGTGAATTTAATCCCCACATGGAATCTCCATGTGGGGATTACGTACAACTTGTACTTTTTTTAGCTCTTCCAATCGCTATTGAATTTCATGACATCGCTGGTTGAGTGCTAGGAAGCATGGCTGATTCTTGTGTTTTTTCCTTCATGTAGTAGAAGATTGTAAATGGGGCACAAATTTAATCCACTTGGGGAATGTAATTGTTGTGTTTTTTTACGACTTCTACAATGTTTTTTTTACCTCCAAACGACATTAAATTCCATGACATTTGGAGTGTAGTTCTATTAACTACAGGGCGTGCCTAATTGTTTTCGTTTCTTGGTTTCATGGAGGAGAATTAAAAGATATGGGTCATGAATTATTTTAATCCCCACAAGGAATCTCCATGTGGGGATTATAAATGATTTGTACATTTTTTTCCTCTTGCAATCGCTATTAAATTTGATGACATCCCAGGTTGAATTGTAGTGTTTAAGAGGCATGGCTGGTTCTTGTTTTTTTTCTTTCACGTAATAAAAGATTGTAAGTGGGGCACAATTTTCATACACTAGGAGAATGTAAATGTTGGGAACATTTATAACTTCTATAACAATTTATCCACTCCAAACGCCATTAAATTTCATGACATTTGGAGTTCAGAATTTTTAATTTGATTTGATCCTTCTTTGATATTTGATATTTCAACCCTAAACCCTATATTTTAATTATCTTCGAAAAAAAATATTTTGCAAAATATTAAGTGGTATGCTGTTTTTGAAAGTAGTAGTAGGTCCTTAAATGATTGCTTTTGCATTTGTTAAAGCCAAGAGTTTTCACAATATTCATACTGAGGGATGATTTACATAGTCTCTAGTTTGTAATTTAGTTGTTAAAATTTTGTTTCAGTGCAGAATTTATTTTGTTTAGGTTTCATTTTGTGCTAGTCCTTAGCTTTGGGACAAACCATGGTTGTAGAGTACCCATTGGCTTCAGAGCTTTAACATATCTGTTCAGACATGAGTTGCAATTTTCCTAAAATTTCAGTCAAAAGTAGTGCACTCTTGTACAATAAGAATAAATATTAGGGCTTAATTTTCTTAAACTTTTAGTCAAAAGAAGTGCACTCTTATTCGATAAGAATAAACATTTAAGTTTATTTGTAAGATGTTAAGAACTAAGTATGGGGCACCCTGATTCTACTACACGAAATAGGGAAATTACGTTCACTTGCCTTAACCATTATGTTGCCATCTAAACTTGAAAGTTACTTTATAAGCCATTACAGTGAACAAATTTTTCTGAAAATAGTTTCATTTGTACACATGGAGGTTCATTAGTCTCAATTACAACAATATCTAATTTAGAAATAGTGTATTCTTGTACAATAACTAAAAGTATTTTTTTGTGTCAAATGATTGTTTAGAAATTTACGTGGAGCAACCTAGATTGACTATTTTCAGTAGTTTTAGGGTAGTTCTGGGAATTTGTTCTTCTACTTCGGATCCAGGAATCATACATTAAGACAGGTTGTTTGTTTTGTTTGTTTTGTTTTGTTTGTCATGTCGGGATCTCCCGGATCGTGCGTCCCCCGGGGGCGTGCTTGGTACCGTTGGAAAGCCCTCGGTGGGGAGGGGTGCACGGGCTTGGTTTTGTTGCGTTTGGAGTTCAAGTGCGGAAGTTATTGAATTTCGAAGTATTTATGGGTCAAAAAATTAGGAAATTACTTTTACTTTGATTTTGGTCGCGCTCTTGGTATTGTGGGAAAGCTCTCGGCGAGGAGGGGTGGACAAGCTTGGTTTTGTGGCATTTGGACGTACGGTGAAAAAGTAATGGATTTTTTGAGTTATTTTTGGATCTTAAAAATTAGTAAATTATGTATCTTTTGAACTGTGAGTCAATTTGTCACTTTTTTGGTACGGTTGGAAAGCATTGGGTGAGGAGGGGTGCACTAGCTTTGTTTCATGGCGTTTGGACTGACGGTGGGAAAATTATGGGTTTTTGAGTTTTTTGGGGATTTGAAAAATTATTAAATTATGCTAAATTATGTATCTTTACAACCGTGTGTCAATTTGTCATGTTCATGGTACCGTTGGGAAGCCGGCAAGGAGGGGTACACGGACTTTGTTTGGTGGCGTTTCGAACTATAGTGGGAAAGTTCTAGAATTTCGAGTTATTTTTTGTTTTAAAAATGACTTTTACTTTTGTTTTGGTTGTGGTAACAGCATAGGGCTACACTAGAAATTACTTCTCCTTTAATTTTTGTCGCGTTCTTGGTATCATTGGAAAGCTCTAGGCAAGGAGAGGTGCATGGGCTTGGTTTCATGGCATTTGAACCTCCGGTGGAAAAGTTATGGTCTTTTGAGTTATTTTTGGTCTTTAAAATGACTTATTTTTGTTTTGGGTGTGGCAACGGCACAGGGCTACACTAGTAGGCTTGGTTTTAGGGATTCGAGTGGTTGGGCTATTTTTTTGTTGGGTTCGGGTTTAGGTTGAGTTTCAGCTTTGTTAAGCTTAGGGTAGGCTCGGGGTTTGGTTCGGTTGGTTTTGGGTTCGGGCGAGGTTCGGCAAGGGAGCTGGGTCTGGGTGGGAGGTTCAGCAAGGGACTTAGGTTCGTTATTAGCTTCAGGGTGCGATTTGGCGGCTCGGCTTTGCCATGGGAGGTCATCTCTCTCCTGCGACACGGCTCCTCCCGCTTTTTTTTTTCTCCTGCACTTCTTCGTTGCCGCTCTTGTTGCGTGCTGTCGATCTTTTCTTCGCTTCGTCGTTCTTCGTCACAGCGCCGGCGTTCCAACTTGCACCGCTCTTGTTGCAGCGCTGGAGCAGTTCACCTTGGAGTGCGTGAGGTCGAGGTTGCCAGCGTTCAAGCTTGCAGTGTCGGAGGTCGACGCCAGCGGCATCGGAGTGGGAGCCGACCGGTGGAGCCCTGCGTTGAATCCTCAGGTACGTTTCGTTGTGGTTTTCAATGTGCTGTTTTTGTTAGTGTCTGAGCGTGTCTTTGATGCTTGAATTTCCCTTTGTTGTAATTGTCTGTGCGTTCTGTGTTTGTGCGTTGTTTGTATTGTGTGTTTGTACGTTGTGTGTGTTGTGTATTTGTGCGCTGTCTGTGTCTGTCCGTTGTGAGTATCTGTGCGCTTCGTGTGTCACCTTGCGCTGTGTGTGTCTGCCTGTTTGTGTGATTTTGATCTCTTTGTCTGTGCGTCTTTGTGTTCATTCCGTGTTTTTGTTAATTCTGTATTTGTGTGTTTACGATATCTTAGTCTGTTAATGATTTGTTCGTGTGAGTATTTCTTGGAATGATTAAGTACTGACGGATCCATTTTTTGCAGATCTAGTGAAGCTGCCGTGTGCTTCTTCAGCATTAGAGTTTGTGCATAGAGGGATAAGCGCAGCCTTTCAACTGTTCGGGTTTGTGTAATTTGAGAAGACAATGATCACGTTACTTTGTAAGTTAATGTCAGTACACATTTTGTAGAAGAATTACGTTTCTCAGTGTGAAATTAGTATTTGGCTTGCATTCATAGTTTCCTTCACTGTTTTAGGGTTTAGGGTTTAGGCAACTTATAAACCCATTTTGGTCGCTGTACTCCGACTCTGTATACGCGGTTTGCATTCTTGTATAGTGGAATTACGGTTGAGCCCCCCGAATCATGTGCATCAACCATAATCAAAGTTCTGATCAGAAAAAACAGAAATATTAGGGTTTAAGCCCGAAAGAATAGTAATGTAGGAGAACAGCGAGCATCTTTGAGGCGAAGATAACTCAGTATCATAACCAATATATGGTAAGCTTAGGTAAAAATCCCGAACACTCAGTCAACGTTCAGTTATCCTCGGCCCGAGGATAAACAACAGCACTACCAGTGATAATGATAATGACTAATCAAAATGAACCTGGTCAAGGATCCCCAACCAAATAAAAGTAGCACGGAAATCCTTCCTAAAAAACATATTCCTGAAGAGGAATCAAAAACAGTGTCTGAAATTCCCTGCCACATTACCTCCTCAAACCCAAAGATTATCCTCGACCCGGAGATAATCATCAGAAACTGAGAAGTTCAATAGACAGCACCCATAATCTGACGAGGGGACTCCTACGTACTTGCACATAGAGATATCCTTGAGGCAAAGATAACTCTCCCTCTCTAGAAGAGAGCCTAAATCAAATGCCAATTCAAGATGACAGCTGGCCTGTGATTGAAAACAAGTTAGAATATGTAACGCAGTGAGTCACTCAATATTACGTACGCCCATATGGTCATTCGTAAAAGAACCCTAGGGAGGAGTTAAGAACCTAAGTAGAAGGACATAGATGCCAGCAAAGTTATCCTCGAGGTAAGGATAATTATTTCCTAACAGCATTATAGAAAAGGTATTAGAGAATAGTACGTAGCCTAGATCATATTTCTTAAATAATATGGGTAGCTAATCGTAGATCAGAGGACTATGCTTTTAAAGACGAGGATCCGTTGCGCAGTACTAAACCTTAGTTGGAAAACGTAAAACAAAACCCGTATCCTCGGACCGGAGATAAATGGTACTCTGACTAGACTAAAACACTTACTTATAGATAGAAGCTTCTCTAATAAGCTTATTCGGCACATTTAAAATAGTTCTATACATTCTAAGCGACTGACTTATAAGTTATGCTAACAACAATTATGCTCCTTATCCTCGAGCCGTGGATAATTGTATTGAAGCCTAACTTCATGGTTGCTGTGAACAGATAGTCCCAAAATGGACTCAGCAGATGGGTACGACTACTCGATGGTAGAGCCATTCCTTGAGCCGTTTGTCGAACCCGTTGGTGAGAAACCAATTAGCGCGGAACTCAACGAATCCTACGGAATGCTTTGGAAATTCAAAGACCATGTCGAGGCTTGGACATTCGATATTTCTCGGTTCCAGAAGTACGTGTTTCTTTGGTACCGAGTAAAAGACAAGACAAATTTCTTCGTCTTAAATCCAAAGGAAAAAATCACTGTAATTGAAGCAACTCAGGCGAACTACATTGTTATTGTACTTCGTGAGGTGAAAGATGACGGAACGCAAGGCAAGCAGAGCCACTCCATCATTGTAAACATTGCAGAGGATAATCAAAAGTTTGACATGAACGCTCTCGTCGCAGTTCTCGACGACTCAAGAACTCAGCATCTAATTAGAGAGTTCGAAGACGCAAAGTACGTCCCCTGGCAAGACAGCACCGCAAAGATTACCTCGAGAAGACTAAACGCAATCTGGG
Source organism: Pseudisothecium myosuroides (assembly GCA_951799445.1). Lineage (NCBI taxonomy): Eukaryota > Viridiplantae > Streptophyta > Bryopsida > Hypnales > Lembophyllaceae > Pseudisothecium > Pseudisothecium myosuroides. The sequence goes on along the minus strand of OX637292.1, from coordinate 29,046,182 downwards.
TGTCATTAGGCCGATATGCTCACAAGCACGTGAATAAGATTCCCACCGTCGATCTAAAGAAGAAGACAAAGAAGAATCCGGCAGTCGCTCTAGATCGTAGCCAATCTGCAGCAAGAGTGTCTGCTAGCGACGGAAGTGGCCAAGGAAATGCGAGGTTAGATTCCCGTCGGCAAAGCGTCACAGGGGAGGGAAGTGATCAGCGGAACGAATGTCTGGATTCACGGAAGCGGAGTGTAACTGCAGCGGTTAGCAAAGAAGCTGCTCCAAAGAAACCCCAGAAACGAGCTGCTGCTGGAACCCTTTCGACAATTAGGAGTTCTGGGTCAGCCTTGACAACGGTGGAACCTACACCACCCGAGGAGGAAATGCTCGTGGCGGAAGCGGACAAGTTTGAAAAATTACAAAAAAACTTCTGGGATAATCACAAGTCATGCTATGTCTTAGGACTGGCACCGTTTCCAGTGAATATTTTCCAATGTCAACCCGCGAAGGACGAATATATAATTTGTAAGATTGCGGAGAGAGTTTTAAAGGGTATCAGGAAAGTGCTTCTGAATCTCGGCGACCCTACACAAAGGCAGCACTTGTGCCTCACTCCCGTGGATGAGAATAATGAGCTATTGAAGTCACCTCCCAAAGATTGGAAGGATATAAAGGATGGCAAGTTCATGATAATAAATGGACAGCATAGTATTGCCGTCTCCAAGGAATACCAGATCGTAGGATGCGGCGTAAAACGGAAGGAGGAGTTGCAAACCTGGGACGCCGTGATTGTGTGGACGCTAGATGCCACAAAGCTTGTGGAGATCTTGGATTTTTACAACGTCACAAACCATATTGTGTACGAACAACCAATATGTCTGAGCTTCCAATTTGTCACTTAGGACTCGTAGAATTATTTTTTTTGGAAATTTGCAATTTTAAGTTGATAAAAGTATACAAAAACCCATAAAAAGAGTGTAGAACCAAAATAGGGTTGTGTCATACCCATTATAGTATTTGGTCTAGATTTGTGTTTTTCATTTAGAATCCCCCAAACCTTGCCTAAAAATAGTATAGAAATAACGAAAAGGTTAGATTTGGAGGATTTGAGTCACACAGCCCCAAAAGGGCTAAATCCCACCATGAATGTGGCGATTCATGGCTAGGTCGGTCCAAGGGAACCACAGCAAGGCCACTAGGTCGAGTCCTAGAATTAGATTTAGAATTCTCCATTAGATCGACGAATTCCCAAAATCCCGATTGTTAGCATGTAGGAGCCACTCACGCAAGAGCGGGCCCATGGAGGAATCTACAGCCAAGGATGGTGTTCTAGGGTGAATCCCATGCCAGGAGTCCAACGGCGAAATCGGTTCGCCAAGATTTCTCCACCTGCAGAAGATTCCCACATCGTCGCTAATTCGAGGAGATGGCCAGTTTAAATCTCCATTGACCAATCGTGCCAGGTACGGAAACACACCTGCACGTCTTTCATGTGACTCCCTGAGAGGTCACGTGAAAAATCCCAGCATCTTCTGACTTGCAGAAGAACCTTTTTCCGGGTGGTCAACCCTCCTAACCTCCAACGGAAATTTCATGGAAATTACCCAAGTTACAATAAAATCTCACTAAAAATTAGACTAGCTTGTTTTATGTTAATAATGCGCTATGTGAAGTTTCACGACAATCCAATAGTGGCAAGTACCAAAACCGGCGAGATTCCTCGGGAATTAACCACATGGCGGGGTCCCCACCACGTTGACCGGCATCCCGGGCCCATACAATGGCAAAACGGAGTCAACCAAAAGTCCTTCCCAACTCTCTAGCACCTACCGGAGACCCTAGGCTATTCACATTTCTCAAAATAGGAGACCCCCAAGATCTAGGATTTTACCACGATTTGGTTTTTAAACTAAATTAGCCTACGATGGATTTTTGGCCATGGCACGAGGGGAAGAGGGGTTGAGGACTAAACACGGCGTTCTGGATCCAACAACGCAATCCGTTCGGCGATTGGAGCTAATCTCCAAAAGTTAGGATGTTGGTCCAGCATAGATGGTAGAAGTAGAAATTTAGGATGTAGGATGAAAATCTTTGAGGATGATGATGAAAATCCCCGTTGATAAGGTTACCTTAGAGCTTTAGAGAGAGGGGTGAGCCCTTGGAAAACCTATATAAGGGCCCCATTTCTCTCTCTAAAAGACCCCCTCACTTTTATTTGGGTCCGTGGGTCCAATTTGCTTTGGATATTTTGGCGTTTCAAGCCAAAAACCTCTACGGTGTTTTTGGAGTGTTTTTTGCTCCATTGTTGCTAGATTTCAAGCTTTGAAGGTCCTTGGGGGTCCTTCTATCTTGCCTTGTGTACTTCTCATGCGTTTGTTATACCCTTGTTACGAGTTAAGAGTCCTCGTTTCTCTCTTGTTGTACCTTTGTGAGCTAACTTGTGAGTTTAGGAGTCTTTTGGGGTCTTGTCCTAATTCTAAAGTCACCCCCCACTGTACCTTGGCGATGCCGCTTTGGGGGGCCTTTAGCTTGTGAAGTTGTGTGTCTTTACATGTACCAAAACGTGTGTTTCCCTCACTTACGTGTCCTCACCCTCTTCTAATCTTTTCCTTGTTGCGTGGACCCTCCTCGGGACGGCGAAGCTTTGGCTTTGTCACACGTGTTTCTAAGTTTGTCTTTTCTATCTTCTTCTAATATCCCCCTTGTTGCGTGGACCGCCCCTCGGGACGGCGAAGCTTTGGCTTTGTCACATGTGTTTCTAAGTTTGTCTTTTCTATCTTCTTCTAATATCCCCCTTGTTGCGTGGACCCCCTCTCGGGACGGCGAAGCTATGGCTTTGTCACACGTGTTCTAAGTTTCTCTCTTCTATCTTCTTTTAATATCCCCCTTGTTGCGTGGACCCCCCTCGGGACGACGAAGCTTTGAACTAGTGACAACATCAAGTCCTACAGTGTGTGTTAAAATAGTCTTAGACGGCGGAGCTTTGAACCCGTGGAGTGTCACAAGTCCTAAAGTTGGTGTTAAACCCAATTTTACGGCGAAGCTTTGAACCTCCATAGCCTTAGATTCCAAAGTCTAGTTTCCAAGACCTTTGTGGAAACCTCCAGAGTTTAGCATCCAAGATATGTAGGTTCCTTTGCACTTATCAAGTGTAGTGTCTTCCAAAGTTTTATTTAGTTTAGTTGTTTCCCAAGGTCTTAGTGAGTTTAGTACCCCCAAGGTTTTATTTCCCCTTAGCCTTAGCCAGCAATTCAGTATTAAAATAGCCTTAGCAAAAATCCAATCCTACAATAGCCTTAGCAAAAAACTAGCCTTAAAATAGCCTTAGCAAAAAACCAGCCTTAAAATAGCCGTAGCAAAAAACCAGATCCCAAGCCAGCATCCGAAACTAGCATCCAGTCTAGCATCCGAAACCAGCTCCAGTCCAGCATCCGAAACCAGATCCAGCCAGCATCCGAAACCAGTTCCAGCCAGCATCCCATCAGAACTTAGAAGGTTTTTTTCGTTTTTATAAAAACTGAAAAAAAAAAAAATTTAATTAAATCCCGACCCCCCCAGCCAGCCAGGAAGGCCAGCCAGCCAGTCGGGAAGGGCCAGGCAGGCTCCGGTTAGACAGCAGGCTTGGTTGGACAGCAAGCTCCGGTTGGGACAGCAGGCTCTCGGTGGGGCAACCGGGGCTCCTCCCAAATTTTGATTCCTTTTTTTTGTTTCGAATTTTGGTACTCTCAACCCAAAACACAAACAAAGATAAAGCAAACTAAAAGAATGTTAGACTAATTAAGTGCTAAGCAGGGGTGAAGTAGAATTAGGGCCAATAAAAATACGAAAGGGAGGAGGAAGAAGAGAGCGGAGAACCACCGTACCTGCACACGAAATCGGTCTCTATCACCACTCACAACTACACACAATGGAAGGAAATTAGGGAGAAGGATGTATTATAGGAATGGAAAGGAGAGAGACGATGAATAGTGCCGAGCTAGGAGATTAGGTAGGAAATCTAGAAGAACTCCTTGCAACCGTTGGGAGGAAGATTAGGATGACACAAAGCAAGGTTGCGTAAGAGGGTAGGAAGAACATTTAAACCCTTCTCGTAGTTTGAAACCATAGTGTAAGACCAATAAAAGCTTAGGTGGAATAGTGCTAGAGTAGAAGAAAGAGGAAGAAAGAAAAGAAAAGCGAAAGGAAAAGAGAGAGTTTAGATCATCAAAAATTGTAACATTTTCTAAATAAGCGGTGAGCTTGGAAAAAATTCAAAACAAAGCCAAAGACGCCCATGGAGCGTAAGGATGTACACGTGGACATGGACGAAATTATTTCCGACACCGGTAGTGAAGAGGTGAGTTTTTGATTTAATCTTTGATGTTTTCTCCCTAATTAGCATTTATTTTCCTAATCAGCCCTTAGAGAGTGATTAGCATCCGAGATTAGTGCAAATTAGAAGTTTAAATTCAAAAAGTTATAAATTAGGAATAGAGGTTTCCGAAAACATCTTATAATCAAGATTCGACCGTAAACTGACCGCGTTAGGCTAAGTTAAGCGGTAGGGGGTAGAATGGAGGAATTTTAATTAAATTTGATCCACAAGGAACAATGGACGGAAATTAGGATTAGATTAGAAGGAGAATTTAGGATTAAAAATTAAAGATCAATTAACGGTTAAAAACCTAGAGTTAAATTAAGATTTTAATTAGGGAAGTTAAAATTCAAAAGTCGAAATTTGGAGTTAACTTTGGGAAATAAAAAGTAAAGTAGGAAATTGAAGTCAAAACCCTAGAGTTAAAAGTTGGAATTAAATTTAGGAGGGTAACATTTAGAGTTAATCTAGGATTAAAACGATAGGATTAAATTTGGAAGTAGAAGTCAAAAGTCAAAAGTCAAAAGTTTAGATTAAATTTAAAGGTTAAATTTTAGAGTCAATTGGGGAGTAAAAGGTTAGAGTCAAAAGCTAAAAGTAGAAGTTAAAACTTAGAGGTAGAAGTTAAATTTTAGAGTTAGTTGGAAGTAGAAAAATCTAGAGTCAAAGTGAAAACGTAGAATTAAACCTGGAGGTTAAGATTGGGAATTAATTTTAGAAGTAAAAATTTAGAGTTAAAAGTCAAAAACCTAGAGTTAAATTAGGAGTAAAAATCTACAATAAAAAGTGAAAAGTTAGAGTTAACTTTAGAGGGTAAATCTTAGAGTAGTTTAGAAATAAAAACATAGAATTAAAAGTGAAACTTAGAATTATCCTAGAAGGTTAAAACTTGGAAGTTAGGAATTGAAGTTGATTTAGAAGTAAAAACCTAGAGTCAAAAGTCAAAACATAGAATAGAAGTCGGGAGTTAATACCTAGAACCAAGCTGAAGAAGTAAAATCTAGAGTTACCTTAAGAAGTTGGAACTTTAGGGGTATCTTTTAAAAGTAGAACTTCTAGGTGGAGTCTTAGAAACTCAAGATAGTTTTAAGGGTTCATGGAATGAACATAGGGGTTCCCCTTTTTTTACGTAGTTAGGGACGTTAGAAATGACGCCAACTACCCAGTCTACCCTCGACATAGGATAGATAGTTAGGGAGTCAGGATTTCACCATCACTCTGAACATTGCAGTTAACTTGTGAGTTACTACATGCATTACTAATTATTCGCTGCCATCCACGACCCTTAGGAAACGTTAGCAAAAAAGATCCTTTGCTTGGAAGGCACAGTGGACTGCGCTCACAACACCCCCATATATTAAAAAGGTGGATAAAGGCATAGAACCTGGTCGGTGTTCGCTCTATTACCAAGGGTGGGTAATCTAGCGCCCACAACATGGGGAAATCAAATGCTTGGATTGCAAAACGTATGGATTCACCGATTGCGACCAACGAATGCTCTGAAGGACCCGATTAATCGGAGGAACGGCTCAGTGCACAATGATTGCCAATATGCTGTATGCCCTAGATCCTCACAGTTATCCTCGACCCGATGATAATAGATGTGGGAGCACGGAAACTCATTAGGGAGAGATATAGCTTAGAAATAGGGTAGGAGTTAGTCAAAAATTTCAAAACTTTGGTAAAAAGTAAGAAATTAGATCCGGATACAGATAAATTCCGGATAGTTAGAATCCGAGATTCCAGATCCTTTAAACCGGGTTCTTTCGAGAGCAGAAGCGGACCTTAAATCCGAGTTAGGTCGGATTGGAACGAGCTACGGAATAGGTATCCGACCTACGTCCCTAGGGAACCGTTACGGGAACGGACCTCTTTCCGTTCGCCAAGGGGAACGGTCGGCAGCTCGACTAGTACTTAAACCGTCTCGAGACCTAATCTTCCTCATTCTTCACTTTGCTGATTGTCTTGCGCACTTAGCTGAGAGAAAGAGTGGTGAGTTAGAGATCGCGACAGGGAGAGAAAGGTGAGGTCGGTGCCGATTGCACCGGATTTAGTGGTCGGTGTCGATGAACTATGGCGGAGTCCAGCAACCCGGTAGCGCGACGACCTTCTGTCACAGCTCGGATAGTCAGACCGGCTATTCCCATCGATCCAACGCACCGGAAGGAGTTTGAAACAGATTTGACCTAGATGGGGTACGTAGGTTTGATCCACCGACCGTGGAATGTTAAGGACATGGAGATGCTGGAGCAGCTGATCTCAGGGGTCCAAATCAGTTTGAGTTGACTGTGAGAGGCCAACCCGGAGCATGGATGGCGGATGTATGGGCTGACGTATTTAGGTTCGAGAAGAACGGGACCGGATTAGGTTCTCGGGTAGAGAAGCACGGGATTGGGAAGTTCCGTAATCCGGTTATCACTAAGGACGGATACCCCGTGAGTGACTGTAAGGACGCTAGGCAGAAACGGGTGTTGGAATTCTTGATTCCGATCATGTATCCGGAAAAGCCCACCCGAGTTATGGTTACGGTGGCCAACACTATCTTTGGGGCTTTAGAAGATAAGGTAGTCCACTGGGGGAAAGTCCTAGCCGGTATAGTGAAGAAACTGGTGTCGCACGTAGGGTAGGGGAAGCCGAGTCTTCTCAGTCCATATCTGTTTCACTTGTACTACCATCAGGAGGTACTCACTAGTGAAGAAGTGGTGATTTACAACACCGGATTGGAAATAGTGAAGTACGGTCTCACGCACAAAATTCCACCGGATACTCCAATCGAGGGAGAGGAGGAGGAAGAAGAAGACGACGACAAGGAAGAAGAACCGCAGCAGCAAGATCTGGTCGACAAACGGGAGAAGAGAAGGAAGTCGACCAATCCGAACTCGAGGGTGGAACAATCGACCCCGGAAAAAGGAGAGTCGAGTCAGCCCCCGGGATCGGAAATGCAGTTGGACTTCTTTGACGTCGGAACACAGTGGATGGAGGAGGCCAAGCACATGTATTTCGGGATGTCAGACATGATCCTAGGGATTGCTGCGGAGCTGAAGGTGGAACCGGAAGATATTATAACGGAGATCCGGCGACTACCGAGCCCGGATCTGCTGCATGAGAAGGACGAACGGATCAAGAATTTGGAGAAGGAAAGGGATGACCTGTTAGGTCGGGTGAACTGGGCGGAGACGGATGCCGGAGTTGCACGGCAGAAGGAGGCGGAAGCTCTCCAACTCGTCCACAATCTGACCGCGTTAGTGGAGCAGCCCTCGGAAGCTGTGATCAAATCCCGACTCTTCAGCAATCAGCTGAGTGGCACGGGCCACTTATCCGGGTCCAAGGTGGTAACCATCTTGGTGGACTTCCAGGCCCGGATGGAAGGAATTTTGAAGGAGATGGCGCAACTGTTGGGGCACCTCGACCCAAACAAGCCCTTGGACTTCACCCACTTTCCGGAGCTGCCCAACGTCGACTTGTTGAAGACGCCCCAGAAGTCGGGGGCAGGGATCACTCTACAGCCATCCCCAAGACCTACTCCAAGTCAGACACGGATCCAGACAAAGACCACTAAGTTCGGCCAGACGAGGAGTATCCAGTCGATTTCGGTAGTAGCAGGGAGTACCGTTCCGACATCCGGAACATCCATTTGGAGCGATTTAATCCACTGGGGGGGGGCCTTGTCAAACCCGTCTCGGACCAATCCAGTCGACTTTCCACATATGCGGAAGGCATCGCCCAAGAAGAATACAACACCGATTCAGCTGGACGATTCACCAGAGAGAGAGGCCAGAATGGAGATGATCCAGGAGTCCTAGAAGGGGGAATTCACTTCCGGGGATGAGACGGCCTCGGATGACAACCCGCCGCCGATCCAGCGGAAGATTCCGACTCGGGTTGCAACGAAGTCTACTCCACCGAAAGGGAGCAGGAAACCACCTACAGGGCCGAGTAGCAGCTTGAAGAAATCAAAGCGGGGAAAGTAGTTAGTATGTTTGCAGTATTAGGATTTTTAATCTGGAGCGGATTTTCCATGCGTGGGGCCCGGTTTTGGATTCTTAGGAATAGTTGACTTTGAACTTTCCGGATAATACGGTTGGTTACTGATTGGTCACCTGAATTTTCAGGTGTTCTTTTTTTGGCTTTTTGTTTGGGCTTTTTAAGGGGAGGGCAGCTTGTTGCCCTTTCATTCCAGCCTTGCCCATTTTGTGTGCATTAGTTTATGTTCATATTCTCTTTTCTCTAATCTGAGCCACTAAGTGGACATTCGGATTTCTGGCTATGTGTGCGTTGTCTTGAGTCGTTTATGAGTGTCGAAAGTGTGAGAGAGGGCGGATGAGGGGGAATCCGAGTTGAGAATTAGTTGGACCTGATTTGAGCGAGTAAGTTTCTGAGGAAACTTTACTAGACTTGTGAGTAAGGACTTGCGCATGGTACCTTTAAATTGCCGTAACGGTGATCCGGTTTTAAGGAGTGGTGCGGATGCGAGTCCGGAATCCAGGGAAGGTTCCGAGCGGAGATAAGCGACCACCAGCGGAAAATCCCCACTCACCGGAAGGTCTGCCAACCATAGGATCAGTCTGGTAGATAGATGCACGAATCTCTTTCAGTTCCGGCTGTCTTGATCTGTCGTTGTAGTAGAAGTGGAAGGATGCAATTCTAAGTGACCTGTTTTCCAGGCAAGCTACCCGAGGAATTGTGAGGATTATTACTTTCTCTATTCTACAATAAAAACTCGGTTAGGATTGTTTTGTGTGAAGTTTTGTGCAGAGAAATAGATGTCTATGAGTGGTGCATTCCTACCCCTCTAAAGATCAAATGCGGACACCCTGAGGGTAAAACAGGGGAGTAGAAAACCAGTCAAAGTTAAGAAGTGAGACCCGGAATCCGGATCAAACCGGAAACCGGAAAGGGATAGATCCGGATTGGGATCTGGAAGACTATTGTGTCAGAAATAGGAAAAGAAAGAGGTGTTGCTTGGGGTTTGTTGTTTTGATTACAACCCGGATACTCCTCAGCTTGCTGAAACATACTAGAATCTCCTGGGACGATATTTTGTGTTATCTTATCATCTTTTTGGTGTTAAGGATACTTACACCTAGATTGCGCGTACGACACCAGTAGTGAAGAGGTGAGTTTTTGATTTAATCTTTGATGTTTTTTCCCTAATTAGCATTTATTTTCCTAATCAGCCCTTAGAGCGTTACTAGCACCCGAGATTAGTGCAAATTAGAAGTTTAGATTCAAAAAGTTATAAATTAGTGATAGAGGTTTCCAAAAACATATTACAGCTAAGATTTGACCGTAAACTGACCGCGTTAGGCTAAGTTAAGCGGTAGGGGGTAGAACGGAGGAATTTTAAATAAAATTTCATCCAAAAAGAACCATGGACGGAACTTAGGAATGTAGGGTAGAAAGAGGATTTAGATTAAAATTAGGGATTAATTAGCAGTTAGAATTAGAGTCAAATTACATTTTAATTTTTTTTAAAGTTAAACCTCAAAGGTTAAAATCTAGAGTCAACTTTGGGGAGTTAAAAAATAGAATTAATTTGGAATTTTAACTTAGGGGTTTAAACTCTCAAGTCAAATCTTAGGATAGGTTCATGTAAGAGTTTAGAGTTGCTTAAGGAGTCAAAATTAGAGTAGAAAGTAGAGGTCAACAGTAGAATTGAAAATCAACTTAGGAAGTAGATTTTTGAGTTAGGAATAGAGTAGAAATTTAGAAGTAAAACTTGGAGTAACATTTAGAGTTCATCTAGGATTAAAACGATAGGGTTAAATTTGGGAGTAGAAAGTCAAAAGTCAAAAGTCAAAAGTTAAGATTAAATTTAAAGGTTAAACTTTAGAATCAATTGGGGAGTAAAAAGTTAGAGTGAAAAGCTAAAAGTAGAAGTAGAAAGTTAGAGGTAGAAGTTAAAGTTAGAGTTAGTTGTTGGAAGTAGAAAAAATCTACAGTCAAAGTGAAAACGTAGAGTCAAACCTAGAGTTAAAATTCAAGGGTAAATCTTAGAGTTAATTTAGGAGTAAGAACTTAGAGTTAAAAGTTAAAACATAGAGTTAAGATTCAAGGGTAAGTCTTAGAGTTAATTTAGGAGTAAAAACTTAGAGTTAAAAGTTAAAACATAGAGTTAAAACTCAAGGGTAAATTTTAGAGTTAATTTAGGAATAGAAACCTAGAGTCAAAAGTCAAAACATAGAGCAAAAGTCGGTAGTTAATATTTAGAATCAAGTTAAAGAAATAAAATCTAGAGTTACCTTTCGAAGTTGGAACTTTAGGGGTAGCTTTTGAAAGTAGAACTTCTAGGTGGAGTTCTAAAAACCCAAGATAGCCTTGGAGGTTCATGGAAGGAACATAGGGGTTCCCCTTTTTTACGTAGTTAAGGACGTTAGAAATGACGCCAACTACTCAGTCTACCCTCGACATACGATAGATAGTTAGGAAGTTAGAGTTTTACCATTACCCCAAAGCATTGCAGTTACCTTGTGAGCTACTACATGCATTCTAATTATTCGCTGCCATCCACGACACTTAGGAAACGTTAGCAAAAAAGATCCACTGCTTGGAAGGCACAGTGGACCGCACTCACATCACCCCCATATATTAAAAATTGTGGATAAAGGCATAGAACCTGGTCGATGTTCGCTTTATTACCAAGGGTGGGTAATCTTGCGCCCACAACCTGCTAGGACTTTCCCCCAGTGGACTACCTTATCTTCTAAAGCCCCAAAGATAGTGTTGGCCACCGTAACCGTAACTCAGGTGGGCTTCTCTGGATACATGATCGGAATCAAAAATTCCAACACCCGTTTCTGCCTAGCGTCCTTACAGTCACTCACGGGGTATCTGTCCTTAGTGGTAACCGGATTACGGAATTTCTCTATGCTGTACTTTTCTACCCGAGAATCTAGCTCGGATCCGTTCTTCTCAAACCCGTATACGTCAGACCATACGGTTGATTATTGATTGGTCACCTGGATTTTCAAGTGTTCTTTTTTTGGCTTTTTATTTTGGCTTTTAAAGGGAGGGCAACCTGTTGCCCTCTCATTCCATCCTTGCCCATTTTATATGCATTAGTTTATGTTCATTCTTCTTTTCTCTAATCTGAGCCACTAAGTGGACATTCGGATTTCTGGCTATGAGCACGTTTTCTGATACTTTTTGCGAAGTGTGAAGGTGTGAGAGAGGAATAGTGAGGGTGAATCCGGATCAAGGGTGTTTTAGAGCTGATTTGAGCGAGTAAAATTGTGAGGAAGTTCGGTTGGACTTGTGAGTAAGGATTTGTGCGTGGTGCCTTTAATTTGCCGTAACGGTTGTGGGAGTACGCATCATCCGGAAAGTCCCAATTAACAATTTAGTGAAGGTAAAAGTAGCAGAACTTTTTCAATTTTTACATTTAAATACAATGATAGGACTTAGATATTAGAAATAGAAATTAGTTTCTACGTAGAAAAGATAAAACTCTAAATAGGTTACGCAGTCTTTCGGAAACCGTAGCCGGAAAGCCGGGAAGTTCCAAAAAATTCCGGATCGTAGGGACCTACCGCCTAGGTTCCGGCTAGGGAACTTGTTAAAAAGACGGAACCGGAAGAGTGAGTAGAGCCGGATCCGGAAGAGAATCCAAAAAGGAAGTAGTTCCGGAAAAGAGTTCATGTGTTGAAAGGACCCCTCTCGAGGTGGTCCAAGTTCGGAAACTTAGAGGTCTAGAAAACACTAATTTTGAAGCAACGTCTGGAATCTCCTGGGACGATAACTTGTGTCATTTTAGCACGTTTTGTTGTTAAAGATACTTATGCCTAGATTACGCGTACGACAACGGTGATCCGGTTTTAAGGAGTGGTGCGGATGCGAGTCCGGAATCCAGAGAGGGTTTCGAGCAGAGATAAGCAACCGCCAGTGGAAAATCCCCACTCACCGGAAGGTCTGCCAACCGTAGGATCAGTCTGGTAGATAGGCGCATGAACCTTTGTTAGGCTCGGATATCTTGACCTGTTGTTGTAGTAAAGACCGAAGGATATAGTTCTGAGTGACCTATTTTTGGGCAAGCTAGCCGAGGAATTGTGAGGACTATTATTTTTTCTTGTCTATGATAAAAATTGTGTAAGTATTGTGTGGTGTAAGTTTATTATAGAAGAATTAGGAGTCTATGAGTGGTGAGTTCCTACCCCTCTAAAGATCAAAAGCGAATACCCTGAGGGTAAAATAGGGAGATATAAAACCAGTCTATGTTGTGAAACCCGGAATCTGAATCAAACCGGGAACCGGATAGGGAAATACCCGGATTGGAATCCAGAAGATGTTTGTGTCGGAAAGTAAATAGAAAGGGAAAGAGGTTTCGCTTGGGTTTTGGGTTGTTTTGGAAATACCCGGCTAAACCTTAGCTTGCCAAAACATACTAGGATCTCCTGGGACGATATTCCGTGTCATCTTATCATCTTTTTGGTGTTAAGGATACTTATGCCTATATCACGCATACGACAATGCGCACTTCAGTTATCTTTCTAAACTCATCAAAAGGAAAAATACTTACATTTTTGCTGACCTCATGAAGGCGTTCATGGATTCCCAGAAGACTATAGCCTTCATCCTAGAGTTCGTTGAGAAGGTTGCTAACTTCAAATCCTACCTGAAAGGCTTTCATCATGATGGTGTGAATGTCGCAGTGGGAATTTTTGGTTTTTTGTAAGTTATCTAAATCTTGGAACGGAAACCGTGATCTGGTATCCGGAATTGAGCAAGAGATAACGGAAAACCGGAAATTAACTACGGAACGGAAGAGGTGACAATCCGGATTCGATCTGAATCTAAACCGGATTAGAGTTGGAGCGGATCTGAGTTGGATCGGATTGGATCAAGAATGGATTTGGTCATGATGACAGATCAGACTATAAATAGGCTGACCAATCCAGTTGCCACTCTTTTTCAAACTTCATTTGTTGAAATCGTTCTCCAGCTTGTACTTAGCTTTCCTCCCAGCGCTTTGCTTTCTTGTTGTGTGAGTTTGTGTGTGCGTGTTAGTGTGTTAGAGCGCACAGCGCTTTAGTGTATATTGCAGGTTTAGAGGTATTCCGGTTGAGATCGGAAGAGCGAAGGTGAGAAACGAGACGTGCGGCTAGGAGAGAGAAAGGTAGCCTCTGTCAGAATCCGGTTAGCACAGCTCGTGTCCATGCCTCAGCTCCGCAAGAGTAGAGCAGGACCGTCTAGTTCCTCCGCAGTAGAAGTTCAACTCCGGAAGGTGTGTCCGATTATTCCAGCAGAAGAGAAGGAAAAGGACAACCTCATAGAGGATCTTGCCAAGATGGGTTGCGGGGGACTGATAGATAAACCCTGGGGGTTTAGAGAGGAACAGATGATTTGAGAGCTGTTGGAAAAACTCTCAAATCAGTTCAATAAAACCATCCGCTGAATTCCGGGCAGTTGGACGGAAGAGATGTGGAGGTCCGTATACGACTTCCGGTCAGGAGGTCGAGGAATGGCCACCTCGAAGGAAGGTTACACTCGGGGGAAGTTCCGGAGCACGGTGGACTCGAAGGATGGGCATGCGGTCGCGGATTGTTTGGACGACCGGCATCGCAATCTTTTGCAGTTCTTGGTTCCGATCATCCACCCGGAGAAGCCGACGAGGGTGATAATAGCCATCGGGAACCTGATTTTCAGAGCCCTGAGCGGGGAACGGAAAGTGGACTGGGCCAGGATCTTTTCCGATCTAGTTAGCCGTCTGGTTCCAAAGATCGGAGGAAGTAGGCCGACAGCGCTGAGTCCCTACATCTTCCATCTTTACAAGCATAAACAGCTCCTCACGGATACGGAGGAGAAGGAGTGGAAGACTCAGGAGACACTCCTGAAGTATGGAGAATCGGAATTGGAGGAAGAGCAGGAGGAAGTATCTGGTTCCGATGAAGAAGAAGAAGAGGAGGAGCAACACCGGCCGTAGCACAAGCGGCAGAAGACAACACCTCCTCACCGGAGAGGAACCCCAATCCCTCCGGGTGAGACATCCAACCCTGGGAAGAAACCGGTTTTTGAAGAACCGGGTCCTTTCGGATTGGATCCGACAGATCCGTTCAACCAGCTGATCAACATCTTGAGCGACGTGCGAGTAGACTGGGCGGTGAAGAAGCTGGTTCTGAACCAGATCAGTGAGCTGGTGGGAGCACCAGCGGATAGCAACCTCGCGGCAGTGGTTGCAGAGTACATCTCCAGCCCGGATGAGATCCGGAAGCAAGAAGCGGAGAATCGACGACTCCAAGAGGAGAATAAGTCGTTGAAGACGGAACTGTTGCTCCTCAAGGAGGACATGGCCACCACTTGAGAGATGGCGGAGGCTACCCGGAAAGTAGCCGAGGACGTGAAGGCCACTTTTGGGGCAACCGGAGAGGCCGCCACCAAGTCAAAGCTATTTGACGAGGGAGTACTCAAGGATAAGAAGATATCCGGAACCAGGTTGGTTCGGATCTTGACGGACTACTTCGAGAAGGTGGAATTGGTGATGGTGGAAGCGTGAGAAGCAGTAAACCGGATGGAGGAGAGCAGTCGAAAGCTAAACGGAGTGACGTTGTCACGGTCGTTCCATTTGTCCAACCTTTTGATGCCAGGGTCTTTTCCGAACGTAGGCATTCAAACGGAAGGAAAGGATCGGACTCCCCAGTCAAAGGAGAGTGGGAGGAAGCTCGCGAACACCATCAACTTAGATTCGTCATCGGATCTCCCAGATCGTGAAACCGGGGAGCGGAACCGGAATCTGAGGGACGTCTTCGAACAGCTTGGAACGGAAACGCCTAGGAGTCCCACATTGAACCAGGGGCAGGATCAAAGTATGGATCTGACCCCGGATCAAGGTGCGGATCAAGGTCTAGATTAGAGCGTGGACCAAGGTGTGGACCAAGTTATGGACGAAGGAACGGATCAAGGAGTAGATCTGGTTGTGATATAATAGATAGGCTTTAGTTTTGTAAATATTTGTTAGTTAGGACCGGACCGGATTTGATCCGGTGTGTCTGGTCTGGATCGGATGTTTTCCGGTCTGGCCGGCTCGGAAGGGACCAAGAGTTCCGTGCGGACTTTCTGGGGCCCTTTTTGTTGACTTTGAGTTTTAAAGTGTATATTAGTCAGTCTCTGCAAAGGAGACTGGGAGTCTTTTCCCTTGAGTTTTTGTATGTTTTCTATTGACTTCTTGTTGTACGTCTCTCCCGCGCGTGGCAGGGCTGTTTTGGTGAGGAGTTAGGAAGATGTATGCAGATTCTAGAGAGATTTCTCCCCTTAGTGTGTTTGTTTTGCTCTTAAGTGCATGTGAGTGGGTATTCTAAGTGTTGGGAGTGGATTTCAGTTCCTCAGCACCTCTACATATCACGATTCCGGGCGAGAAAGCCGTTGTTAGGCTAGGCGGATAGGGAAGGAGTCCTTAGTCGCGCTAGAACTCCTGGATAGGAAATCCGGTTGAGTGTCCGATCTCCCGTGAGGTCTCGCTGCCCTAGTTGGTAAACGGAAGAGCTTTAGTTGATGTTGGAACGGACGAGTTCACTTGTAACCACTTAACTTCGCATGGAGGGAACTTGGCATCAAGGTCGTTGTAGTATGAGAGGATCGTACGGGGGGTCCTTGTGTGACCTACAAACCGGATCGCTATCCGGGTGGCTGTGAGAGATCAAACCGGATCCGCACTAGTGTAGGAAGTAGTGGATTAGAGAAGTGGATCTTCAACCACTATAAGTCACGGAAGGAGTGGCGGGCCTGCCACTCTCAAAAGCAAGCGGCGAACCCTCTGATGGTGAAACAGAGGCAAAACTAAACCGTAGTGGAGTGAGAGTACGTGTGAGAGGACCGGATCGGATCGGTCCAGAGGAGTTCCAGGATCGAAAGTTGTAGGATCCTGGGTTGTGGTAGTTTTACAGGACCGAATAGCTTGACAGACCGGAAGAAATAGAGAGAGGTCTGGTCATTGTTTTCGGTGTGTTGTTGTTTCCGGTTTTAGATCTAGGACTGGAAAGTAGAAATTGGAGACTGGCCGAGCTTAAGTTGGGAATAGAGCTAGACACTTCACAGAATCTCGTGGGTTCGATCTTTAGAGTCATTTTGTTATGCTTTAGAGTGGTTTTTGGGAGTATAACAGGGAATTCACTTACTCTGTGCTGCGACACCTACGCACCCCATCCGGATCAGATCTGTCTCTAACTCCTTTTGGTGAGTTGGGTCGGTGGGAATAGCCGGTCTAACTATTCGAGCTGTGACTGAAAACCGACGCGCTACCGGATTGCTGTTCTCCGCCATGGTTTACCGACACCGACCACTAGATCCGGTGCAATCGGCACCAACCTCATCCTTCTCTCCCTGGCGCGATCTCTAACTCACCACTCTTCTCTCAGCTAAGTGCGCAAGACAGTCAGCAAAGTGAAGAATGAGGAAGATTAGGTCTGACGACGATTTAAGTACTAGTCAAGCTGCCAACCGTTCCCCTTGGCAAACGGAAAGAGGTCCGTTCTCGTAACGGTTCCCTAGGGTCGTAGGTTGGATACCTATTCCGTAGCTCATTCCGATCCGACCTAAATCAGATTTAAGATCCGTTCCTGCTCTCGCAAGAACCCGGTTTAAAGGATCTGGAATCTCGGATTCTAACTATCCGGAATTTATTTGTATCCGGATCTAATTTCTTACTTCTTACCAAAGTTTTGAAATTTTTGCCTTACTTCTCTCCTATTCCTATGCTATTTTTCTTCATTCTAAGTTTCCGTACTCCCACACGCATCAATGTCTTCGTGCGTATGACCAACAATGAGAAACCCGACAGTCACCTCCTTGAAGATGCACCTAGTAGTGAGTAATGAGCAGAATGCCATGAGGAACCGATTCTTGTTGTCCTTCGCGGAATTGTCCAGTTGCAAGAACAGCTTCCTCGAAAGTGGAACATGAGGTCGTCTTGGTCCTAGAGCAATTGTGACTCTTTCCGTGGACGCAGGAATGGATGCACTGCATTGTGATTTATCATGCAGCAGAGCTTCAAAGAAGCTGTTTAGAGGCGGCGATGAGAACAGGATCTTGGACTCCCAAACAGGTGGCAGTTCCAAAGCCCAAAAGACCCTGCATAGCAAAAATATTGGCTGCCAGCTGACAAAAGTAGAGTGCAAGGACATACCCAATTAAGTAGAATTATAGCAAAACCGTGAGGTAGAGGGTGGACTCAACGCAAGGCAGCTAGAGTAGACAGTGTCGGCTGGTAGCCGACAGAAGCTACAACTTCTTGCAGGATAAGAGAAGAATATGGCGGACACTTACATGATTAACTTGCTCGCGTATGTGATCCCAGTTCATTGCGGAGGGGACTACCTTGAGATTGTCCACGCGCTTATTTCCAACAAGTCTGAACTCGTTTGACATCTGGTCAGCATTCTTGTTGATGATCGTTGTCAAAGTTGCTTGAGCTTGAACAGTCTGCGGACGTGGTCGCCGAGCCCCCACGTTTCCATGCGACCCGCTAATGGATCCTCCAGCGGCCGCGGCCTTGTACACATGGTAGGCCGACCTAGAGACCCCGTGAATGATATACCAGGCGTTCTTGCAGACGTCTACATTTGCCAGAGTAATAAACTTCTTCCCTGCAATAACACCTGCATGCAGCTGACTATAATCGGCATATGCCGTCTCCCTTCTGGTCTCAAATGTGCAAGTATAGAACTTTCGTCGTAGACTCCTGGTATCCTCCCACAGAAAAGTCTGGCAGCATCTAAGCTTGCAGCACTTCTGGGAACTGACCTTCCGTATGTCAAGCTCCGACGTCTTCATTTGCAGTTTTGACAAGCTCCCGCGATCCTTCGAAAGTACCTTTCTTCGTACAGATTGGTAAGGATTCTTCGGAACTCCCTGCATTCCACCGTCATTGGACTCATTCATCTCAGCAGCCTTGAAGCTGAGCGTGACAATTTCTGAAAGTAGCTTGCCCCCTTCTAATCTTGTATGGGACAACCTCTAATGCATGGTTGTCATTTGTAGTTCTTCGTGGTCAGAAACAAACATGACACCCACATCCGAATCTCCGAGGACACCGTCGTCGCAGGCCTCGTTCGGAAGGCAAACTTGGATCATCGCCCTTCTGAAGACAGAGAAGTCGTCATTCAAAAGCTCACAGTATTGATTTCTCCAAAGTGGTCTGTTAGGGAATGGAAGAACCGACTGTGTTCCATTTGAGAGGCAGTCGAGGTTTCGACTTCCACTGGTTCCAATAAACGCGTCGGAATCAAATAAGTTCTCGTCAGCGCTAGGATCAGATCCGTAATCGCCATCGCTACTGATGCCGTGCACGTTGGGACGCTGATCAAGGGACCCGCGGATTTCATCGTCGGACGAGTACAGTCTATCCTCTTGATCATCTTCGTCCGATGCTACGACAAGATTCTGATCCTCTGCCCCTTCAGCAACGTTAGCACAGAAGTCATATGAGCTACCTGTCGTAGCACAAGGAAGCACAAATCCTACCTTTAGGCGTTTTAATTGACAAAACACCCAAGATGACCCGTGTATCGTTCCCAAAGGATTTTACCGTAGTTTCCTCAATATATTCGGATTAGGATTAGGAAACCCAAAACCCAAGACAACGGGAATCCAGAACTGAAACCCGGATACTGCCTCTTAAACCCCCTTACTTCTAAAATACTCTCTCTTCTCACCCATAAAATTTCACACTACTTCACCAGACATGGAGGAGTGTCATTATCCTGTGCCTCTCCCTATCCAGATTAACAACTTATCACCTAGCAGTGCGGATGCGAAATCGGAAGGAGTGTCATAATCCTGTTCCTCTTCCAAATCCGGATCCGGACCCTGTATCCTTAGTAACAGATAGTAGAAGTTTAACCTCGTATACGGAGGGGTTCGCTCTTAGATTAAGGAAGGACGCGTAAATCCTACCCTCTAGATGATTAAAGTGACTGAAGACTTCACTAAAAGAAAATAATAAAAAGACAGAAAAAGAATGGGATGCAAGTTCTTCCTCACAACTAACCCGGAAACTAATCCGCGCCAGTAGGTCACTCAAGAAACCCCTACAATCCCCACGTTACTACAATGACAGACCAACCCGGACGCAATCCAAAGAGGAGTACGTGGTACCTTGCTAACTAGGAGATTCCTCCAACCTTCCAGTTCCTCTCTTCCGGTTACAACAAGACCTCTCAGACGTCAGCTAGCGTTTGCCCTTCCTCTCAAGGACTCACCTAACCTAGGAATGGCTATCTTGCTCAGAAGACTCCCAAGAAACATCAGCAGATAGAATTTCCTCCGAGTACACAAAGTTTATAGAACCAATCCTCAATACTCTCGGACACGGATCCGGACAGAATCTGGGGACGACTTCTCTCCTCAAATCTTCACTACCAAACTACCTGAACTAGCAATGATCAAAACACGGCCTAACCCTTCAACACAAGACCAAGACTTTTCAGACCAGTACTCATGGAGTTGAAATCCAAGCTTTCTTTGCAGAAATTGAGTAGGAAAACAAGAATATGAAAACGCCCCGGAGTTGAAACTAACTTCCAACCCCTAAATAACAACCCAAGGGAAACCCTAAAGGTCCCTGGCAATCCAAAAGAAAGGACTAAAGAATGACATGCGTCATTCCTTATCCATCTGAGTTGACTTCCTACCAGCCGATCCGCAAAATATGGATCTTAGATCCTAAAATCCCGGAAACTAAAGTCCAGGTGCATCCCTCTAAAATGCAGCTAACTAACTGCTTCCTTACTACTTAAAAACTTGAGTTTAACCATGCAAGGATTAACTCAGGCAACTTCCTAACTATTTCTTGGCCTTCTTCGGGGTAGGTTCCTCTTTGCTTGCTCCTTTCCGGGGTGGCTGTTTCCGGATTGGAGATGACTTGACCCCCTTCGATGTCGTGCCCTTTGTTGGCGTCCCCTTCGAAGGTGTCTGCTTCTTACCCTTGGCCTGGGAAGGAGAAATCGTCTCCAAGTCTGAATCGTCCTCGGATTCAGAATCCGGAATCGCTATCGGCTGGGATCCGGATTTCGTCGGGCTATCATCCTTCTTCGACGTACTTGGTGACTCTTCCTCTTTCGAGTGGTAAGTCATGGGAGACACTTCTCTGGCACGCTTGCTTGTTTTCTTCTTCTTCGTTGACTTGGGAACATTCGGAGACTGCTTTGGATCCTTACTCTGGGGAGTCCCGATGTCGGATCCGGACTTCCTCTTCTCCTTGGATCCGGATGCACGTACTGATCCTTCCCCTTCTTCCGGCTTCAGCTTGGAGGCTCCCTTCCCAGGTGTCTTCTCCTCCTTCGGCTTTGGTATGACAGGTGGGGACATGGGTGCTTTCTTCGGGGTTTGATGGAACCCCGACTGTTGAAGAACGTCCCGGATCTCGTACATCATCTTCTCCA
The DNA here is from genome assembly GCA_951799445.1 of Pseudisothecium myosuroides. NCBI lineage: Eukaryota > Viridiplantae > Streptophyta > Bryopsida > Hypnales > Lembophyllaceae > Pseudisothecium > Pseudisothecium myosuroides. The sequence continues at coordinate 29,025,476 of OX637292.1, read as the reverse complement.
TTGATGTTGAATACTCCGCCAGTACCAACACTATCTTCACGGCTGCTTCAGATCCTTCTTGCAGGATTCCCTCATCAAACAACTTAGCTTTGTTGATCACACTCCCTGAGTAAGATACAAAGTTTCGGACTTTGCGAAGTGTGTCCTCAGCCTCAGAGGAAAGTTTCCTGACCTCCTTGCTTCCTGCCTCACTTTTCTCTAACTTCCAGGTCAGTTCCTCATTCCTCTCAGTCAACTCCCTAACCCGGGTTTCCCACTTACGGGATTCTTTATCCCGAAGTAAACCCTCTACCTTCTTTGCGAGCTCGGCTACCTCGATCCCACCTAACAGTCCGCATACATCCTGGACTGCTCCTCTCTCGGTATTCAGCTCCTCACGAATCCTCTCGAGATCCTTAATGATCCTCCCAAGGGTTTTATCCCGTAAACTTTCCGGTTCCTCAGATCCCCTTTGCTTACCCCTAGGCTTCTGTTGCTGGGGGAAGACCTCTCTGGCTCTCTCTGAGAATTCCTCCTTCTTTTCTGAAGATCCTTCCTCTGATTCCTCTTCTATCTCTTCCTCCTATTTCTTAGGAGGAACGATGTTAAACTTCTGGATGGTGGCTGCAGCCTTATAGGTGGTTCTCTCATGACCTCTAAGTGTCCCTAGATAATCATAGAGGTGGAAGAGGAAGGGGCCAATTGCCGTGGCCTTAGTGTTACCTAGGGTAGAGACCATCTTTCCCACTAAATCTTTCACTATCTCTCCCCAGAATACCTTCCTCTCTCCGCTCAGGGCACCGAAGATCGTGTTTGCCCAAGTCACTGTGATCCGGAATGGGCGTTCCGAATACACTATTGGAGCTAGGAACTCTAACAATCTCTTCTCCCTAGCATTCTTGCAGCCCGCCACGAGGTAACCATCCTTCTTGTGGGGAGTGTCAGAAAACTTACCCTCCGCGAATTTGTGTGTCCGGGAGGCCATCCCGTCTCCTTCGCGAGGAAAGTCATAAACTGCTCTCCATGTCTCGAGGGTCCATTTCCTTGGCAGCGCTCGGTGCGTCTTGTCCCACTCGTTGGACTGGTCCTTTGTCAGCTCCCGAATCATCTCCTTGTCCTTTAGGCCCCATGGTCGCCGTAGGAATCCGAGGCATCCGCTTTGACCCAAATCCTCCTCCAACTGCTTCCGGTAATTTTCATCCTCCGGGATGATCGGGTGGATAGTCTTAGTTTTGAAGACGACAGTCTCACTACCCTCACCCTTCACCATTGCACTCAAATATTTCTCCTCACCCTGCCACGCACAATCGTCACACAAGCCCTCCAATACAGGAAACTACAGATCCTTTCTCACCAACTCCGGTACTAAGCTTATACGGATCCGAAAACTAGGAACCCTCCGTCTTCACACTTTGATCTGCAAACCACCGCTCAGAGAATTCCAAGGATGTTCCCTCAATTCAGAATGAAAAATGAAGATGGAAGTTTTCCTCTTCTTGGGTTTCTCCCAAACTATCCGTTTCCAGCCGTTTTAGGGTTACCGTTTCCGCCGCAATCCCGGAAGACTGTGACCATTTAAACGACTCTCCCTAACTTCCGGTAGAGCCGTTGGATCTCAGGATTGCCCTAACGGCTTCCTGTTGGCTCTCCGGTATCCTCCTGCATAGGTTCACGCCCGGCCCGGTACTTGGGTAACTTCCGGATTGATACCCTGTTCCGGATCCGGTTCCGGTTTCCTTATTTAATTGGGAAACTCTAATTCTATTTCTTAATCATATTATTTGTTTAGCGATATTCTAACACAGATATATCTTAATTTTGGTAAAACTCGTATTTCAGCCTTATAAAAAGCCAAAAATTTTACCAGTTCCCACTCTTTTTTTCATATTTCTAATTAACTAACGTTATCCTTACATTTTGTGCTCCCACACTACCACTACTTTTGCAGTTAACATCCAGAAATGGCTACTCCAATCGGTCCAACAGGGTACATGTCGGCTGGGCACCGACACGCAAACGCGACGCATTAGAGGAACTTATAGGCCGAACCTTGTAACCACTCCAGAGAATTTTGTATCCGACACAGAGTTTGAGGGTCATGTAATTTGGAATCTTGCAGTAGGCATTGTGATTCTTAAATTCATCAACGACTTGCAGTAGTCTGACAACCAGGAAGAAGCTGTGTGGAACACGGAAGCCTTCCCAGAAACCCTTTGGAGAGAATTCCTCAATTACGCCAACCCTCGTATATTGCAGGTCGGGTCCCACAATCTGCAGAAGAGCGACCTCCATATTAACAGTGAGTGAAAGGAACTGCTATATGGGCTTTCGTCCGTATTCACTTGTATCGGCTGCTGGCCGACACCAGCGCAAAGAGACCCTTCCGCTTCTTCATGGGGATAAAGATTGCCTGCCTTCCACACAATAGACTTACCTGGGCAGTGGCGGAGAAAAAGCAAGTCCCCCTCTGGAAACGGAATCTTCATGTCCAGGTTATCCGAGACATCAAGTACAAGGACACGCACAAGGTAAGGGGTCCAATTCATGACTTCTTCTACGACAGCCCGCCCAGTGTAATAGAATCCTTCCAGGGTTAGAGCAACTACAATTCCCTTCCGCAACTTCAGTCCACCTAAATTGCCATTCTTTGTGAATGCCTCAATGGGACTCGCATCCAAACCGTAGTCACCAGATTCAGTCATGATACAGAGTAGGCGAGAACTCCCTCCAATGAAGGATCGGCTGATGCACTCCGACCCCGAATCAACTTATCGACTGGCAGTCGACACGCAAATTACCAACCTGCAGGACAAGTTACAATCCGCAAATAGGCTTCTAGTTCTATCTTCCAACCCGCTGCTGCAGATTCTATCGGTGGGCAGCAGACATAAAGGCAGCTTATGAGTTGGCAGCCGACAAGATAGACTGTACGGACAAGTTAATGACCCTAGACCACGCAGATCAGAACCTAAATATCATTCAGTAAGCGATATTCCAAATCAAATTCAGCGATCTAGGTAGTATGCTTTGACCGAATGACCAAACATTCTCGAGGAGAGCTATAAATGGACTGACATTGCAAACTTAAAGGAAGTAAGAAGTCGCAGACTGAACCCTGACTTACTGCAAAGTCTCTGATTGTTTCCTAAACTAATGAGCTCAATCCAATGCATTTCACTGCACTCCCAACAATACTGCAATCCACTGCATTCAAGTCATTCACTACATTGTCCTAAATTCCACTACATTTCACTCATTCTTGAAGCACCCACTGTGGTCTAACTGAGTCCTCGCAAGTAGCAAATGAAACTAAAAGAAAGAAATGGAGCCCAATTTGGACCTAAGTAAGGAGGGGGGAGAAGCAACTTGGCGCTTGAAATTTGAATCTAGAGAAGGATGAATTCGCTGTGATTACAAAAGGAACAGGTACGTCCGTTTCAGGATCAAGAAACCAAACGTACGCATCTTCTCACAATGAGTGTTCGTCACTTTGATGTCCTTAGCTTGGAGAAATGTACCGGATTTTGGATGAAAAACGTGGGACGGATGAAAAAAAGGGATGAATGCCTAACAAAAGCCATCATTTTGCCTCCCGACTAGCAGCCGTCACTTCATTCAAGAGGGGGATATACTCTCCTGGCTCCTCTCATTTTCCCTCATTTCCACTTGCTCTCTCTCTCCCTCTCTCCCTCTCACTAGTAGAAAACAGGGCCAAATGTAACTAGTAAAAAAAAGGACTGGTCACTAAAAAGCGACTGAACAATGACTTCTAGTCATTAAAATGGAGCCAAAGAAAATGCATCGCAAGTTGTAGTCATTTTGCAGTAACTTACATGAGTAGTGGATGACATTTGGATGAGACCAGCAACAAGAATTGGTGTCATCTGTAGTTCAATGTATGTTATGTGGCCCTGTTACTAATGTGAATTGTGTGGAGTCATACTTGAGTTGTGCTGTCATAAATTGATCTCAATAAATGAATATGGTAGAACAAAGGAATGACTGACTATAGGACATCGTGGAGATTGAATTTATTAAATTTATTGTTAGCACTTCTATAAAGGATTGCTTGCATTGTAGTCATTTTTAAGTGACAAACTGATTGCTAGATGGACGGCTTAGATGGATAGCTTAGATTGATGGATTAGATGGATGGATCAAATGGATGGCTTAAATGGATGGATCAAATGGACGGCTTAGATGGATGGATCAAATAGATGGCTTAGACGGATGGATCAAATGGATGGCTCAAACTATATCTCAACAACAAATGGATGGCTCAGATTTTAGGTCAGCCGCCCTTCTACTTCTATGGTGGTTGACATATGGTATGTTGTAATTGCGTTTCATTTGTTAGTCATTGATTAGTTTTTGTTCAGTCATTGTGTAGTCATTATTTAGTCATAGAACACATTGTGACGTGGTAGTTGTAGATTGAAGCTACAATTGTTGAAGATGAACGATGGAGATTTTGGCTCTCTCATTTATAATTAGGTTTAGGTTAGCCGCCGCCTCTTCCTTAGTGCATCTTCTTCTTCTTTTTCTTCCTTCTTTGCTCCTATTTTTCTAAGTAAGGGTTTAGTTTACAATCTTCTTTTTGTTGTGTTGTTTTGTTGTGTTGTTGTTTTGTGTTGTCACTTTGTTTTGTTGTTGTTTTGTTGTGTTGTATTGTTGTGCTGTTGTTTTGTTGTTGTGTTGTATTGTCACTTTGTTTTGCTGTTGTTTTGTTGTGATGTTGTGCTGTTGTGCTGTTGTATTGTGTTGTCACTTTGTTTTGCTGTTGTTTTGTTGTATTGTTGTGTTGTTGTTTTGTTGTTGTGTTGTATTGTCACTTTGTTTTGTTGTTGTTGTGTTGTGTTGTCACTTTGTTTTGCTGTGTTGTTGTGTTGTTGTTTTGCAGTTTTGTAGAAAAGTTGTTTTGCAATTTTGTTGCTTTGTTGTTTTGCTGATTTGTGTTTTTGTTGATGGTTGTTTCAGTTGATAGTTGGCAGCAATTTTCAATGGACCAAGAAGCAAGAAAAGATTATGGCGTGGAAAAAAGAAGAAGTTTGAGGCAAAGTGCTGTCCTAGTATAGTCGTACTACAGTCCTAGTGTAGTCATATTGCAGTCCTAGTGCACTCATGTATAGTTTAGTCATAGTGCAGTTATAATGCAATTCTAATGCAGTCATATATAGTTCAGTCATAGTGCAATAACAGCACAGTCAAAGTGCAGTCATTTATTGCAATCATAGTGTAGTAACAATGCAAGTATGACTGCATTATAAATAATTTAGTTATAGTGCAATAACAGTGCAGTCATAAAAATGTAGTCATGTAATAAATGTACAAAATGATTCATTAACAAGTGTTTTGAAATCTTCTTACTTCTTGTTTCTTTGTTTGCAACTACAAAATAACTACTGAATGATTGCAATGGTCATTTATTCAACAATGGCGTAACCAACATGTAAATGACTAAACAATTGCTACCATATCATTACCAATGACTATCATATGATTGTACCCAACTCAAAATTAATTGGGAAATGACTGTCGATGCCTAAATAATGACTACAAAATGACAAATAGGGGACCAAACATTTTCCACGTCAGCTTAGAATTCTTTTGACGTGAAACAAGGTCACTTTCAAACCAGCCAATAAGAAACCTCCAGCTCAGCATGTCAGATATGCAGCCACGTGGCTCAACGCCATTGGAGGTGCCCCATATAATCACACCTTGACGAAGTTCTACATCAGCATCAGATGAAAAACAATGCTAAGGCAAAAAATGACTGGAATGTCCGTAATTACTTGTCCTAAATTACTCTGAATCCAAAATTTGGCTTTAGTCATTTTGTTGTCATAAGTGTCCTAAATGACTGGTTATGTAGTCATAAACAACAGTCATTGATAGCTTGTTTTCTACTAGTGTCTCTCTCCCTCTCCCTCTCCCTCCCTCTCTTCGGCTTGCAGTTGACACGCCGTCGGATCCCTGAGCTCCTGCCTCCCCGTCGATAGGTTTTTAGGCGCCGCCGACACAGTTTCTAGGGCAGCCGATACATTTTGAGCCTGAGGAAAGAGAGCATCACTCCCAACCGACCGGAGCAGCAGGCCAGCCGATAAGAGACTGCAGCCAGCACCGATGGTGTCCTCGACTCCAGCGAGTGACAGGTACCTTGCCTGCCGTTGTATCAGCTGGCTGCCGATACAATTCCTTCTTTCATGCATTGAAATAGCCTTCTTGAGAGGTTCCTTCATTTGGTAGTGTCGCCCATCTGTACGTTGATCTTTCTCTCGGCTGGCAGCCGACATTGTTCAGAGAGGTCGTGAATAGCCCGTCCTCGAACTTTGTCGGCTGGCAACCGATATTCCTCGCACAAGGATGATTTAGGTACTCGCAAAATGTATCGGCTGCCAGTCGACATTGTGTCCACCTTCCTTCCGCTGCCGACCACCAAAGTATGTCAGCTGGCAGCTGATATAATTCCTACGAGGATGATTCTGGGAATGTTGCAAGGTATTGGCTGCTAGCCCATACACTAGTCTGTGACCAGTAGAACTCGTCAAGGTCTGTCGGCTGTCGCAAGGTAAATTTTTGGTTTTTTGTAAGTTATCTAAATCTTGGAACGGAAACCGTGATCTGGGATCCGGATTCAAGTAGGAGGTAACCAATAACCGGAAATTAACTAATGGAACGGAATAGATGACAATCCGGATTTGATCTGAATCTGAACCGGATTAGAGTTAGAACGGATCTGAGTTGGATCGGAATGGGTCAGGAACGGATTTGGTCATGATGACAGATTAGACTATATATGGGCTGACCAATCCAGTGGCCACTCTTTTTCAATCTTCATTTGCGGAAATCTCGCTCCAGCGCGTACTTAGCCTCTCTTCCCAGCGTTTTGCTTTCTTGTTTTGAGTTGGTTTGTGTGTGCGTGTTAGTGTGTTAGGGCGCGCAGCGCTTTAGTGTGCGTTGCAGGTTTAGAGGTATTCCGGTTGAGATCGGGAGAGCGAAGGTGAGAAACGGGACGTGCGGCTAGGAGAGGGAAAGGTAGCCACAGTCAGGAGCCGCTTAGCACAGTTCGTGTCCATGCCTCAGCTCCGTAAGAGTAGAGCAGGGCCGTCCAGTTCCTCCGCAGCAGAAGTAAAACTCCGGAAGGTGTGTCCGGTTATTCCAACGGACGAGAAGGAAAAGGACAACCTGATAGAGGATTTGGCCAAGATGGGCTGCGGAGGACTGATCGATAAACCCTGGGGGTTTAAGGAGGAGCAGATGATTCGAGAGTTACTCGGAAAGCTCTCCAACTAGTTTGAGAGAACTCTCCGCGGAAGTCCGGGCAACTGGACGGAGGAGATGTGGAAGGCCGTATATGAATTCCGGTCTGGAGGTCGAGGGATGGCCTCCTCGAAGGAGGGTTACACGCGGGGGAAGTTCCGGTGCGACGTGGACTCCAAGGATGGACATGCGGTTGCGGATTGTCTGGACGACCGGCATCGGAACCTCTTACAGTTCTTGGTTCCGATCATCCACCCGGACAAGCCAACGAGGGTGACCATCGCCATCGGAAACCTCATTTTCGGAGCCCTGAGCGGGGAACGGAAAGTGGACTGGGCCAGGATTTTGTTCGACCTGGTCAACCAACTAATTCCGAAGATCGGAGGAAGTAGACCGACTCCGTTGAGTCCCTACCTCGTCCATCTGTACAAGCACCATCAACTCCTCATGGATACGGAGGAGAAGGAGTGGAAGATGCATGAGTCACTCCTGAAATATGGGGAATCGGAATCGGAAGAAGAAGAACAGGAAGAAGTATCCGGTTCCGAGGAGGAAGAAGAGGAAGAGGAGGAGCTACACCGGCCGCAGCACAAGCGGCAGAAGACGACGCCTCCTAACCGGAGAGGAACCCCAACCCCTCCGGTTGAGACCTCCAGCCCAGGGAAGAAACCGGTTTCTGAAGAACCGGGTCCTTCCGGATCGGATCCAACGGATCCGTTCAACCAGCTGGTCAACATCCTGAGTGATGTGCGAGCAGACTGGACGGTAAAGAAGCTGATTCTGAATCAGATCAGCGAGCTAGTGGGAGCACCAGTAAACAGCAACCTGGCAGGAGTGGTTGCAGATTTTATCTCCAGCCCGAATGAGATCCGGAAGCAAGAGGCGGAGATCCGACGACTCCAGGAGGAGAACGAGTCGTTGAAGACGGAAATGTTGCTCCTCAAGGAGGACATGGCTACCACCCGGGAGATGGCAGAGGCTACCCGGAAAGTAGCGGAGGACGTGAAGGCCACGTTCGGGGCAACCGGAGAGGCCATCACCAAGTCAAAGTTGTTTGACGAGGGAGTCCTCAAGGAGAATAAGATATCCGGGACCAGGTTGGTCCGGATTTTGACAGACTACTCCGAAAAGGTGGAGTTAGTCATGATGGACGCGCGAGAGGCTGCAAACCGGATGGAGGAGAGCAGCAGAAAGCTGAACGGAGTGACGTTGTCACGGTCGTTCCATCTGTCCGACCTTTCAATGCCCGAATCTTTTCCGAACGTGGGCATTCCAACGGAAGGAAAGGATCGGACTCCCCAGTCCAAGAAGAGTGGGAGGAAACTCGCGCACACCATCAACCTGGATTCGTCACCGGATCTCCCAGAACGTGAAACAGGGGAGCGGAACCGGAATCTGACGGACGTTTTCGAGCAGCTTGGAACAGACCCATCCAGAAGTCCCACACTGAACCCGGGGAAAGAGCAAAGTATGGATCTGACCCCAGATCAGGGTGAGGATCAAGAACAGAGCGTGCACCAAGGCGAAGACGAAGTCATGGATGAAGGAACGGATCAAGGAGTAGATCCGGTTATGGTAGGATAGTTAGGATTTTAGTTGTAAATATTTGTTAGTTAGGACCGGACCGGATTTGATCCGGATGTGCCTGGTCTGGATCGGATGTTTTCCGGTCTGGCTAGCTCGGCGGGGACCGAAAGTTCCGCGCGGACTTTCCGGGCCACTTTATGTTGACTTTTTGAGTTTTAAAATGTATATAGTCAGTCTCTGCAAAGGAGACTGGGAGTCTTTTCCCTTGAGTTTGTGTGCATTTTCTATTGATTTTTTGTTGTACGTCTCTCCCGCGCGTGGCAGGGCTGTTTTGGTGAGAAGTTAGGAAAATGTGTGCAGATTCTAGAGAGATTTCTCCCCTTGGTGTGTTTGTTTTGCTCTTATGTGCATGTGAGTGGGTATTCTAAGTGTTGGGAGCGGATTCCAGTTCCTCAGCACCTCTTCAGTTCACGATTCCGGGCAAGAAAACCGTTGTTAGGCTAGGCGGATAGGGAAGGAGTCCTTAGTCGCGCTAGAACTCCTGGATAGGAAATCCGGTTGAGTGCCCGATCTCCCGTGAGGTCTCGCTGCCCTAGTTGGTAAACGGAAGAGCTTTAGTTGATGTTGGAATGGACGGGTTTGCTTGTAACTACCTAACTTGGCACGGAGGGAACTTGGCATCAAGGTCGTTGTAGTATGAGAGGATCGTACGGGGGGTCTTTGTGTGACCTGCAAACCGGATCGCTGTCCGGGTGGCTGTGAGAGATCAAACCGGATCCGCGCTAGTGTAGGAAGTAGTGGATTAGAGAAGTGGGTCTTCAGCCACTATAAGTCACGGAAGGAGTGGCGGGCCTGCCACTCTCAAAAGCAAGCGGCGAACCCTCTGATGGTGAAACAGAGGCTAAACTAAACCGGAGTGGAGTGAGAGTACGTGTGTGAAAGGACCGGATCGGATCGGTCTAGAGGAGTTCCAGGATCAGAAGTGGTAGGATCCTGGGTTTTGGTAGTTTTACGGGACCGAATAGCTTGACAGGCCGGAAGAAATAGAGAGAGGTCAAGTCTTTGTTTCGGTGTGTTGTTGTTTCCGGTTTTAGATCTAGGACCGGAAAGAAGAAATTGGATACTGACTGAGCTTAAGTTGGGAATAGAGCTAGACACTTCACAGAATCTCGTGGGTTCGATCTTTAGAGTAATTTTGTTATGCTTTAAAGTGGTTTTTGGGAGTATAACAGGGAATTCGCTTGCTCTGTGCTGCGACATCGGCCGCCAACCGATAATTGTGTACTAAGCTCAAGGACTTCAATATTGCTATGCAGAAAACCAGTATTGATGGCCAGACTTCTCAGAGAACGTATTCCAAACTCGCACATATTGGGCGAAGGGTTCATGCCACGTGCAACATGGAATGCAAATCCTACTATCCAGGAGTGGGGTCTGTACTGGAGGGAATTTCCGGATCGTCCGGTGGAGATTATGTGTTCCTTCAAGTTGAAGGGGAACATGATGCCCGGTCACGGAAACGTCTTGTCAGTAGTCGCCGTTGGTGGGGACGTCCACGTGATGATCTACCTTCACCCTAAACCGGGAGGGCGACGCGGACTATTTTGCCGTGGAGCTGCCGGTCCACAAGTGCACAAAGGAAGCATGTGGAGACAAGTCAATTTCAAAGGGCATGACATTTGTGGGCAACTTGCCCGCTGATGCTAAGGACCTTGTCGTTGGCTGGGAATGTCTAAGCGCGGAGAGGGACCAGGAGAATGCTCTTTGCACTAAGGAGAAAGAGAAGGGCAAGAAGAAGGTGCCCACGTCGAAAAAGCCGTTGGAAAGGACGACGGTTGCCGACAGTGAAACTGCTATTGTGGAGGCCGGATCGCCAAGTTACCAAGTAAACCCAAGAGGAAGGGAAAGGGGAAGGACGATCCCAATAGGGTGATAAAGCTGACACTGGACGAAGCACTGGTTCGTGGGAACCACCTCACTACGAAGACCAAAGACAACAAGGTGACTGCCATCTACCAGGCGCTGGAGGAGGGGTTGCTGCATGCCTTTCCTTACAAGAAGCGGAGACTATCGGGTGTCATTCCCTCAGACACGCTCCAAATTGCTCCGGACGACTTGAAGTACCGGAAGATTGCAAAGGATCGACTTGGTCAGGTATTCCTTCAAAGTCCTCCGTCATTGCCCCTTTCATAATTTATAATGTTCATATCTCATATGTCAGCTGGCAGCCGACATATGCGAACATCCTCTCTGACCTTCAGATCTCGTATGACTTCAGGTAAAGACCATGTACAAGGGGTATGGGTCAATCAAAAAGAAGCCCGAGATTCATGACATTCCGTTGAAGCGAGCACCCTTACCAACAGACACTAGGCTGGACGCGGTGATGGACAGTTGTCCGGTTGAGGGGACGATGGTGGTCATCGATGGTGTGTCTTTGGACTGGTGGAAGGCTCCGAATGTGCACTGGTACATCATTGGGGGCCAGCATACCGTCACTGCTTGCCAAGAGTTGGCCGAGCAGTACCCCGACAACTCACTGGCCAAGATAGATCTCCTCAAGTTCGAGGTGATTCCCGTTTTCAGTAGAGACCCGGCCACACTCGTGCGCATCTCGAACGCTTTAAACTTGAACATCGCGGAGAAGGTAGCAAAGGAGAACTTTCGGTCCTGCGCGGAGATGGAGAGGGCGGCCTGGATAAAGGCGGGATGTCCGGAGCCACACCGTGGTGGAGGCAAGCCGACGCCGGAGTTTGAGGTATTCATCATTTTCTCCATTTCTTTTATTAGTAACTATAATGAAGCATGTATCCATTCTCCTTTCGCAATTGTATCGGCTGTCAGCCGATAGGAATTTTCGTCCTTTTTACTGAATATTTCCGTGTTCTTATAAAACATACGAAATGTCCTTCCTATCGGCTGCCGGCCGATACCCCTTCTTTGTGTTTTCATATTCGGGGATGTGATCTGCTCCAGGTAGCAAAGCTCAGTGTCATGGCGCATTTCGTGGACGAGAAGGTGAACTCCAAGCTTCCGCTGATCTTCGTGAAGGAGAAGACCTGGGAACTCTGGACGGAGGTGTTTGACGCCTGGGAAAATGGTGAGCTTCTTGGCGACGACGGGACTGTTCTGAATACAATCGTCAATCGGAAACCCTTGACGTACATCACAAAAACGGATCTTACACCAACACTGGGCCTCTGAGATTTAGACCTTTGTGAACTCGTGCAAGACATTCTTGCACTCCGTGTCAGCATAAAGAACACGGCCAAGGTGCGTTCTTCGGGGAAGGTGACTCTGATCGACTGGTGCAAGGATAAGAAGCTCGACCGGGTCGTGATGAACAAGATCATGTGGACCAGGAAGAAGTATTCCCTTCCTTGTAAGGATGCTACTTGGGTGCCTTATTCAAACAATGCATGGCAAGAACTCGCAGACAAGGAGGGCTATTTTCCTGCTGTCATCAGGAACGTGTGGAAGGACATCAAGAAAATGACGGATGGCAACACCTGGTTGAGCATGCGCGTCAATCTCACGCATCCGACGACAGATAAGTCGACCGACGGAATGGCTCCAGGGATCTTCTTTACGACCTTGTCGCAATACACTACGATCACAATGGATCCAGTGGAGGAGAGTGGGTCCGAGTTGATGTACGAATGTTGCCTGAGGGAGACTATCAAGAAGGTGGTAAAGTTCGTTCGTGGCGAGGGTGAGCCTTCGTGTCTGGAAATTGAGGACTAGAAGCTAGTTGTGCTTTTGCGGTACACCGAGAGTGGGGACCTGTGAGCTCCCAAATTGTCACTTGGGACTCGTAGAATTATTTTTTTGGAAATTTGCAATTTAAAGTTGATAAAAGTATACAAAAATCCATAAAAAGAGTGTAGAACCGAAATAGGGTTGTGTCATACCCATTATAGTATTTGGTCTAGATTTGTGTTTTTTACTTAGAATCCTCCAAACCTTGCCTAAAAATGGTATAAAAATAACAAAAAGGTTAGATTTGGAGGATTCGAGTCACACAGCCCCAAAAGAGCTGAATCCCACCATGAATGTGGCGATTCATGGCTAGGTCAGTCCGAGGGATCCACAGCGAGGCCACTAGGTCGGGTCCTAGAGTTAGATTTAGAATTCCCCATTAGATCGACAAATTCCCAAAGTCCCGATTGTTAGCATGTAGGAGCCACTCACGCAAGACCGGGCCCGTGGAGGAATCTACGGCCCAAGGATGGTGTTCTAGGATGAATCCCATGCCAGGAGTCCAACGGCGAAATCGGTTCGCCAAGATTCCTCCACCTACAGGAGATTCCTGCACCGTCGCTAATTCAAGAAGATGTCCAATTTAAATCTCCATTGACCAATTGTGCCAGGTACGGAAACACACCCGCACGTCTTTCATGCGACTCCCTGAGAGGTCACGTGAAAAATCCCGGCATCTTCCGATTTGCAGAAGAACCTTTTTTCGGGTGGTCAACCCTCCTAACCTCCAACGGGAATTTCATGGAAATTACCCAGGTTACAATAAAATCTCACTAAAAATTAGACTAGCTTGTTTTATGTTAATAATGCGCTCCGTGAAGTTTCACGACATTCCGATAGCAGCGAGTACCCGAACCGGCGAGATTCCTCGGGAATTAACCACGTGGCGGGGTCCCCGCCACGTTGACCGGCATTCCGGGACCATACGATGGCGAAACAAAGTCAACCAAAAGTCCTTCCCGACTCTTTCGCACCTACCGGAGACCCTCGGCTATTCACATTTCTCAAAATAGGAGACCCCCAAGATTTAGGATTTTACCACGATTTGGTTTTTAAACTAAATTAGTTTACGATGGGTTTTTGGCCTCGGTACGGGGGTGCAAGGGGGTCTGGGACTAAACACGGCGTTCTGGATCCAACGGCGCAATCCGTTTGGCGATTGGAGCTAATCTCCAAAAGTTAGGATGTTGGTCCAGCATAGATGGTAGAAGTAGAAATTAGGATGTAGGATGAAAATCCCCGTTGATAAGGTTACCTTAGAACTCTAGAGGGAGGGGTGAGCCTTTGGAAACCTATATAAGGGCCCCATTTCTCTCTCTAGAACACCCCCAATTCTTGTTTTGGGTCCGTGGGGTCCAAGTTATTTTGGATATTTTGGCGTTTGAAGCCAAAAACCTCTACGGTGTTTTCGGAGCACTTTTGGCTCCATTGTTGCTTATTTTCAAGATTTGAAGGTCCTTGGGGGTCCTTCTACCTTGCTTTGTGTACTCTTTTGTGAAGTTGTTGGCATCTTCTTGTAAGTGGAGAGCCTCTCTCTCCCTTTTGTATGTGTTGCGGTCTAACTTGTGAAGTTTGAGTTTCTTTTGTTTTATCTTGCACTAATCCTAAAGTTACCCCCCACCGTACCTTAGCGATGCCGCTTTGGGGGGCCTTTAGCGTGTGAGCTTTGTGTTGCCACGTGGCCTAACTTGTGTGTTTTTTCCCTTGTGTTTTATCTTACACCCTCTTCTAACCTTCTCTTTGTTGAGTGGACCCCCCTCCGGGACGGCGAAGCTTTGAACCTCCTGTGTGCATGTTTTCTAAAGTTATCCCAAACCCTCTTCTAATCTTCTCCTTGTTGAGTGGACCCCCCTCCGGGACGGCGAAGCTTTGAACCTATGTGTGTGTTTTCCCTCTATCTTTAAAAGTTTATTTGTTTTCCCTCTTCTAAAGTCTCTCTCATTGTGTGGACCCCCCTTGGAAACGGCGAAGGTTGAAGTCCTAAAACATGTGTTAAAAGTGTAGACGGCGGAGCCTTGAACCCCCAAAGTGTCAAAGAAGTCCTAAAGTTGGTGTTAAAACCAACTTAACGGCGAAGCTTTGCACTTCCCCCGTGTTTAGTTCCAAAGTCTAGTTTCCAAGACCTTTGTGGAAACCTCCAGAGTTTAGCTTCCAAGATATTAGAGTCTAGCATGAAGTAGGAAGTGGTGGGCCAAGTTTAGTTACCTAGCCCTGGTATACGTGGGTTGCTAAGCTGAGTGTCTTGCTTCACAACTTCGGGCCTAACCCCCGGACGGCGAAGCCTTGACTCTAACACTAATTTTTTCCCAAAACTCCAATTTTTATTAGTTAAGTGGGTTCCCCTGAGGGAACCCGTTGAGGTGATTTAAAATTTTGGAGTGCCAGCGGACCAGCCAGCCCAGCAGCCAGCCAGCCCAGCAACAACGGAGCCAGCGGCAGTAACGGGAGCCCAGCTGCAGTAACGGAGTCAGCTACAGTAACGGAGCCAGCTACAGTAACGGAGCCCAGCTGCAGTAACGGAGCCCAGCGGCAGCCGGTACAGGGCCGGTAGACCAAGCCGGTACACTACCTGTCCAGCGCCCCAAACTTGGCCGGTTTTGCGATTTGGGTAGACTGACCATGTCTCACATACATCATGGCTGATTTTCAGACCACAACGGGATGATGCTCTGCGGGGCCCCAACTTTGGTTTTCGTTTGAAAAAAAACTCTCCACTAATCCGGACCTAGTTTAGAAAATTAGTTATAGATCTAGTTTAGGAAATTAGTAATAACTCTAATCTAGGAAAGTAGTGATAACTCTAGTCTAGGAAATTAGTGATAACTCTAGTTTAGGAACCTAGTGATAACTCTAGTTTAGGAAGTCAGTAATAGATCTAGTTTAGGAAATCAGAGGTAGAGCTAGTTTAGAAAACCAGTTAAACCCAGTGGGGATCCAAGGCCAAAAATTCCAAAACTTCCAAGTTGTGACTAAAGAACAAAGGGAAGGGAAGGAAGAGAGTCAACACCTCACATCACTCCTACACACATAATTGCACCCTCCACGTCACACCTGCACGCACACTTGAAACCTCCATTCTAACCAACCAAATACACACATGAGCAATGGAGGGAGATTAGGAAGAAGGAGATGAAGTAGAGAACAAAAAGGAGAGAGACGATAAATAGTAACCTAGGTTTAAGCCTAGGTAGACTTAGGGAGGGAAATCTTGAGAATTTGTGGTGACCGTTGGGAGGAGGATTAGGATGACACAAAGGCAAATTGTGTAAGAGGGTAGGAAGAATATTTAAACCCTTCTTGTAGTTTGAAACCATAGTGTAAGACTCATAAAAACTTAGGTGGAATAGTGCTAGTGTAGAAGAGAGGGGAAGAAAGAAAAGAAAAGGAGGAAGGGAAAGAGGGAGTTTAGGTCATCAAAAACTGTAATATTTCTCGATAAGCAGTGAGCTTGGAGAAAATTCAAAACAAAGCCAGAGACTACCATGGAGCGTGAGGATGTATACGTGGACGTGGACAAAGTCATTTCCGACACCGGTAGTGAAGAGGTGAGTTTTTGATTTAATCTTTGATGTTTCTCCCTAATTAGCATTTATTTTCCTAATCAGCCCTTAGAGCATGATTAGCATTCAAGATTAGCGTGAATTAGAAGTTTAGATTCAAAAGTTGAATAGATTAGGAATAGAGGTTTCCGAAAACATCTTATAATTAAGGTTTGACCGTAAACTGACCGCGTTAGGCTAAGTTAAGCAATAGGGGGTAGAACGGAGGAATTTTAATTAAAATTGAACCACAAGAAACAATGGACAGAAATTAGGATTAGATTAGAGGGAGAATTTAGGATAAAAATTACAGATCAATTAACAGTTAAAAACCTAGAGTTAGATTAAGATTTTAATTAGGGAAGTAAAAATTCAAAAGTCGAAATTTGGAGTTAACTTTGGGAAGTAAAAAGTAGAATTCACTTAGGAAGTAGATTGTTGAGTTAAAAATAGAGTTAAAAGTAGAAGTCAAAAGTCAAAAGTCAAAAGTTTAGATTAAATTAAAAGGTTAAATTTTAGTCAATTGGGGAGTAAAAAGTGGGAGTGAAAAGCTAAAAGTAGAAGTTAAAAGTAGAAGTTAAAAGTAGAAGTAAAATTTTAGAGGTAGTTGGAAGTAGAAAAAATCTAGAGTCAAAGTGAAAACGTAGAGTCAAACTTAGAGGTTAAAATTGGGAATTAATTTTAGGAGTAAAAACTTAGAGTTAAAAGTTAAACCTAGAGTTAAATTCCAAGGATAAATTTCAGAATCAAATTAGGAGTAAAAACCTAGAGTCAAAAGTCAAAACATAGAATCGAAGTCGGTAGTTAAATACTTAAAGCCAAGTTAAAAGAGTAAAAGTCTAGAGTTTCAATTAGAAGTTGAGAATTAGAGTAGGAGTTGGACTTTAGAATTAGTCTTTAGAAGTAGAACTTCTAGGTGGAGTCTTAAAAACCCACAATAGTCTTAGGGGTTCATGGAAGGAACATAGGGGTTCCCCTTTTTACGTAGTCAGGGACGTTAGAAATGACGCCAACTACCCAGTCTACCCTCGACATAGGATAAATAGTTAGGGAGTTAGAATTTCACCATCACCCTGAACATCGCAGTTAACTTGTGAGTTACTACATGCATTACTAATTATTTGCTGCCATCCACGACCCTTAGGAAACGTTAGCAAAAAAGATCCATTGCTTGGAAGGCACAGTGGACCGCGCTCACAACACCCCCATATATTAAAAAAGTGGATAAAGGCATAGAACCTGGTCGGTGTTCGCTCTATTACCAAGGGTGGGTAATCTTGCGCCCACAGGACCCTATATTGGTGAACAAGCACAAATTCTTGGATATCACGAGCGCCGCAGAAGCAGACTCGGAAGAAGACAAGGAAGGTGAACCCTCCATGGAAGCAAACATTCCTCTTCCAATGCTCCTCATTGGCAACTCGCGCTTTCAGGATTCCCTCGCAATGACAGCTTATTCTTCGACATCTCCGTAGTACTTCCACATGCTGTACTACCAGCCCTCTCCTCGTGGTGGATTCCTGAGGGGCGAACTAGAGGCGAAGCTAATGGTCACTCTGACCTTGTGTCGCAGCACAGAGTAAGTAAATTCCCTGTTATACTCCCAAAAACCACTCTAAAGCATAACAAAATGACTCTAAAGATCAAACCCACGAGATTCTGTGAAGTGTCTAGCTCTATTTCCAATTTAAGCTTTGTCAATATCCAATTTCTACTTTCCGGTCCTAGATCTAAAACCGGAAACACCAAAACATCGAAAACTACGACCAGACCTCTCTCTATCTCTTCCGGTCTGTCTAGCTATCCGGTCCCGTAAAACTACCACAACCCAGGATCTTCTAACTTCCGATCCTGGAACTCCTCTGGACCAATTCGTTCCAATCCACTTACACGCACTCTTACTCCAATCCGGTTTGATTTAGCCTCTGTTTCACCATTAGAGGATTCGCCGCTTGCTTTTGAAAGTGGCAGGCCCGCCACTCCTTCCGTGACTTATAGTGGCTGAAGACCCACTTCTCTATTCCTCTACTTCCTACACTAGCTTGGATCCGGTTTGATCTCTCACAGCCACCCGGATAGCGATCCGGTTTGCAGGTCACACAAAGACCCCCTGTATGATCCTCTCATACTACAACGACCTTGACACCAAGTTCCCTCCGTGCGAAGTTAGGCGGTTACAAGTGAACCCGTTTGTTCCAACATTAGCTAAAGTTCTTCCGTTTACCAAACTAGGGCAACAAGACCTCATAGGAGATCGGACACTCAATCGGATTCCCTACCCAGGAGCTCTAGCGCGACTAAGGAATCCTTCCCTATCCGCCTAGCCTAACAACGGTTTTCTCACCCGAAATCATGAACCGTAGAAGTGTTGAGGAACTGAAATCCACTCCCAACACTTAGAATACCCACTCACTTGCACATAAGAGTAAACAATAATACCAAGGGGAGAAATCACTCTAGAATCTGCATGCATCTTCCTAACTCCTCACCAAACAACCCTGCCACGCGCGGGAGAGACGTACAACAAGAAGTCAATAGAAAATACACAAAAACTCAAGAGAAAAGACTCGCAGTCTCCTTTGCAGAGACTGACTTATATACATTTAAAACTCAAAGTCAACAAAAAGGGGATCCAGAAAGTCCGCGCGGAACTTTTGGTCCCTGCCGAGCCGGTCAGACCGGAGAACATCCGATCCTAACCCAACCGATCAGATCAAATCCGGTCCGGTCCATCCTAACAAATATTTACAAAACTAAAATCCTAACTATCCTATCACAACCGGATCTACTCCTTGATCCGTTCCTTCGTCCATAACTTGGTCCCCAACTTGGTCCACGCTCTGTTCTAGACCTTGATCCGCACCCTGATCCGGGGTCAGATCCATACTTTGATCATGTCCCTGGTTCAGTGTGGGACTCCTAGGCGTTTCCGTTCCCAGCTGTTCAAAGACGTCCGTTAGATTCCGATTTCACGTTCTGGGAGATCCGGCGACAAATCTAAGTTGATGGTGTTCGCAAGTTTCCTCCCACTCTTCTTTGACTGGGGAGTCCGATCCTTCCCTTCCGTCTGAATGCCAACATTTGGAAAAGACCTCAGCATCGAAAGATCGGAAAGATGGAACGACCTTGATAACGTCGCTCCGGTCAGCTTTCGACTGCTCACCTCCATCCGGTCTACTGCTTCTCGTGCTTCCACCATCACTAATTCTACCTTCTCGGAGTAGTCTGTCAAGATCCGGACCAACCGGGTTCCGGATATCTTCTTGTCCTTGAGTACTCCCTCGTCAAACAGCTTTGCCTTGGTGGCGACTTCTCCGGTTTCCCCAAAAGTGGCCTTCACGTCCTCTGCTACTTTCCGAGTTGCCTCTGCCATCTCCCATGTGGTGGCCATGTCCTCCTTGAGGATGAAAAGTTCCGTCTTCAACGCATCATTTTCCTCTTGAAGACGGCAAATCTCCGCTTCTTGTTTCCGGATCTCATCCGGGCTGGAGATGTATTTTGCAACCTCTGCCGAGAGGTTGCTATCCGTTGGTGCGTCCACCAGCTCTCCGATCTGGGCCAAGACCAACTTCTTGACCGCCCAATCTACTCGTACATCACTCAAGATGTTGATCAGCTGGTTGAACGGATCCGTCAGATCCGATCCGGAAGAATCCGGTCCTTCAAATTCCGGTTTCTTCCTAGGGTTGGATGTCTCACCCGGAGGGGTTGGGGTTCCTCTCCGGTAAGGAGGCGTCGTCTTCTGCCGCTTGTTCTGCAGTCGGTGTTGCTCCTCCTCTTCTTCTTCTTCATCGGAACCGGATACTTCTTCCTGCTCTTCCTCCGATTTCGATTCCCCATACTTCAGGAGTACCTCCTGAGTAGTCCACTCCTTCTCCTCCCTGTCCGTGAGGAGCTGGTTGTGCTTGTAAAGATGGAAGATGTAGGGGCTCAGTGGTGTAGGCCTAAACCAGATGGCCTATCAGATCGGAAAAGATCCGGGCCCAGTCTACTTTCCGTTCCCCGCTCAAGGCTCCAAAAATCAAGTTCCCGATGGCTATCGTTATCCTCGTCGGCTTCTCCGGGTGGATGATCGGAACCAGAAACTGCAAAAGATTGCGATGCCGGTCATCCAAACAGTCCATGACCGCATGCCCATCCCTTGAGTCCACGTTGCTCCTGAACTTCCTCCGGGTGAATCCCTCCTTCGAGGTGGCCATCTCTCGACCTCCCGACCGGAAATCGTACACTGACCTCCACATCTCTTCCATCCAACTACCCGGAATTTCGCGGATGGTTTTATCGAACTGATTCGAGAGTTTTCCCAAGAGCTCTCAAACAATCCGATCTTCTCTAAACTCCCAGGGTTTATCTATCAGTCCTCCGCAGCCCATCGTGGCAAGATCTTCTATGAGGTTCTTCTTCTCCTCTTTTCCTGAGGGAATGACCGGACTCACCTTCCGAAGTTTAACCTCTACTGCGGATGAACTGGACGGCCCTGTTCTGCTCTTGCGGAGCTAAGGCATGGACATGAGCTGTGCTAACTGAGGCTATGGTTTCCGTTCCAAATTTTAAGTAACTTAGAAAGACCAAAAATTTACACTGCGACACCTTGACATACCCGAAGCCGGAGGACCAATCAACCATCTTCCCGGCGTTCAAGAAAGTATACCGGGATCCAGAGGCCGATGGAATGGTACAATCAGGATGGCGAGGGCGAGGTGGACTGGAACGGTGGGATGTGCGGCGTCGGTGTGAGTGTTTCTAACTCCACCCTTGAGTCAGAAAGTTACACACAGGTTCTAGCGGCTGTTTTGTGGGAGATTTTACTCCTAATTGGGTGGTTCTTAAGTAAGTATTCGCCTTCCAAGCAATGGACACTTTTTGTGACTGATATCCTATAAAATTCCACTAATTCTAAGAAAATCTATGGGTTAATTAATTAAACGTTATGGTTAGGTAAAAAACAAAGAAAGAAAACAAAATCTAATCTAACTAAAATTGTATCTAAGTAGCCTTTTAGAATATAATTTTCCCTTCCCAGAATGGTGAAGAAAACTAGATTCCAAGATTCCTAGCAAAAGTTACCACGAGGTACGTTCGGCCCCTTAGTTGTGCTAACCTTCATCCACTAATCTAAAATAGCAAATTAATCCAAAATAATTCTAAATTCTAAGGTTAAATTATTAGTTCCTTTAAGTTACGGATTTTCAAGACTAATCAGAATTTTGACCTAATGGGATGTTTTTCATCCAAATTTGGTCTCAAACTTCATCCAACCTTTTACCCTTCAAAAATAAAGTATTTCCAAAAGAAAAGAGGGACTTTGGAATCTTTATAGATTCCTTGTTTGATTCCTACCTAAAAAGATTCCTTAAAGATTTTTTTGGATGAAATTCCTAAATTATCATCCAATTGTGTGGTTATGGTTAATTATTAGTAATTTTCGTTATTGGGTTAAATTTTAAGTATGATTTGGTTTTATAACCTCTAACTTTCTAAATCTAATCTATAATTCTAAATTCTAATCTAAAAACTAACTTCTAACAGCAAAGATTCTAACTTTAATTTGAAAATAAAAACAAAGCAAAAGCAAAGGGTAAAATTAACATACCTCTGGATCCATGGTCCCGTCATCGCACAGCACTAGCATAATGGTCTCGAGATAACCCTCGTCCTCCATCATGGGACTCCGTCTGTTGATGAAAGTTTAGTGTCAAAATGTATGGAAAACTCCTTTTCCTACATTCTTCTAACTGATTTCCTACAATTAAAAGGGTTAGTCTAGATATTTAACTTAATTTCGTTGATTTTAGGAATTTACGTTAAACTTCTAATAGTTTTTAGTTGATTTTAAAATAACCTTTTGAATTAAAATAACTTCAAGGCCCTATTTCCAACCTCCTTGAATGTTTGTTTTAATTTAAGAATTAATTTTAAAAGATTAATATCTTCCAAACTAATAATATTCCAATGAATCGTCAATTTTATTTGTTATTCCATAGTTTATGATTTTTGTTGGATTAATCTATTGTTTTTGTTGACTTTTTGTCTTTTCCTATTTGGCTTATTAGACCAATAAAACAAAAACCCTAGTCAACAAGACCAACTAATTCCTTCCAAAAATACTAATTGATAGAAAAAACCAAATTCTTCAATAGTAAAAGGAATAGAACCAAAGAACTATTCTAAATGAATAGTGAATGAATAGTAAAGAAAGAATAATAACAAAAACAATTTGTCCCTAATGAATAGTAAATGAATAGTAACGGAATAAAAACCAAAACAAATCTAAAATGAATAGTAAAAGCACAACAATACAAAACGAAATGAATAGAAAACAATAAAAAACCGCGCCAAATCCAAAAGGAATAGTAAAAAATAAAACATCAAGCCAACATGAATAGTGAGATTCTTTAGGAAAACTAGTTTTTTAATCTAATTATTCCCAAGCCGCCACTTCGTCTTTTTTAAGTGTTTTTTGCTTCGAGTTGGGTTGTCATTTGTAAGTTGGCTATGGAGTGTTCGAGAGTTGCGAATTTGTGTGTGTAGAGAGTGTACTTACGGGTAATAGAGAGAATTATACGAGAGATCAAATAATTTTAATCTTATTTGGAGTGTTTCCAAAATTTCAATCAAAGTTTGTTTTGAGCTCAAGCAAATTGAGTCCTTGGCTTGAGGTTTTCAAAATTTCAGATCAAAGTTTGAGTTCATCAAATTTTAGATCAGAGTTTGAGTTCATCAAAATTTTAGATCAGAGTTGAGTTCATCAAAATTTCAGATCAGAGTTTTGAGTTCCGAAGCTTACCTTCCCAGTTCAGTCGACTGTCCGTGCAGGCAGGCTGGCTCCCCGTCCTCGCAGCTCAGTCGTCGTGGTGGCGACACGTGGCAACACCTGATTGGGCGTTCCCGGTCGCTCCCATATCCCGTTCTCGATACCCTTTCCCGATACCCTGCTTCCGCTGCTCTTGCTCCTGTCCGACTGGTTCTGGTTCTGGTATTCGGAAACTGGTTTTGGTTCTGGTATTTTGGAGACTGGTTCTGGTATTTGGAAACTGGTTCTGGTATTTTGGAAACTGGTTCTAGCTAAACAATCAAACAATTAACTAAATGGGGTAAGTGAAATAACTAAACTAAATAATGATTTTTTGGGGGTTTTAGGATAAAAAATAACTAAACTAAACTAAGGATGACAAAGCAAACTAACTAAACTAATTGATGATTTTTGGGTTTTTTGAAATGACTTAAGCAAACAACTAAACAAGATAAAGGCTAACTAATGGATGGGGGTTGGAAATTCTAAACTAAGCAACTAAACTAAATGGAAGGGTTTTTGAGGATCTTTGAGTAAAAGTGGTAAACTAAACAAAACTCTAAAACTTGTGACTTTGGCAATGAGAGCAAAACAACAAGATGAGCAATTTTCGGCGGAAGAAAGGGAACCACTAGACGTGAGTTGGTGGCTTAAGTAGCCAACGCACCAAGGATGTTCTCCCAATTATCCTTTCAAGTTTAAAGTAAATTTCAGTTGAGGTAAAAGCTTCGCCGTGCGGGGGCAACTCCAGGCCAAACTTGTGGAAATTAGTTCCAAGTGGCTGCAGGGAGGTTTTAATTCTTAAAGGAGGTATACATGAAAGTGTTTAAACCAAACATTAAGGATTAAAGTGATTCCCAAGGTATCAAATAGTTTTAATTCTTAAAGGAGGTACACATGAAAGTGTTAAACCGAACATTAAGGATTAAGTCACACCAAACTTTGTTATACAACGAAGTTTGGTCAAAGGTTTGAGTGTTAGAATCTTTTGGTAAAGACTAGCTTCACCGCTTTAAGAATTCTAGCTCAATAGCTATTTACAAAATACGAAATTAGTACGCCAAGGTATGCAAGTTTTTTTGGGGATGAAACCTCCCAAAAAGTGTGAACTTAGTGTGGTTGTGAAGGTTGAAAGGAAACCCCGAGTCCTTAACCAAATCCTTCACTTCAAGAAAACAAAGAAAAGAAGAATGAGGAAAGATGACCAAAATTTGGTCTAGCTTAATTGCTTCCGACAAAGCCGGTAAACAAATGGAACAAAGAAAAGAGTTTCTGTACTCCGACAAAGTGTCGGTAGGCAGACAATGAAACAAATGGGGTATGACAAACTTTGCGGGGAGGCCTTATATACTCGCTAGAAGACCCCACCACTTAGTTTACCATGAGATATTTGGTCTTCTTACTCAAAAACTAACCTAAACTAAATTCTAAACTACCCTAAGATATTTCCAAAATAATCTTTGTTTGATCCTTAGAATTTTCTAGAACAAGCCTTAATTAGAAAGGAAATCTTGTCCAAATAAAATCTAAGATTTTTCCCAAAGATATTTAGAAAATTAACTATTTTGACCTTGAGATATTTCGCAATTAACCCTAGGATATTTCCAAATATTCTTAATTTAATCTAAATTGGCTTTTAAAGGAAAGATTTGAAATCTTAACTAAATTCAATCTTCGACTTTCACCAAGATATTTTGTGAAATAACTTTGAATTACCGCTAATTACTCTAAAAAAGTCAACGCTACGGCTGAACTCTTCCTATCTTCTTGAGAACAACTCCAAATTGAAATTCAATTGCGCCATCGCGATCAGAAGGCCCCAATTAGTCTTAGAGACCCCTTACCCCCCACTTCCAGGCTGAAAATATGTGTAAAAACCACTCACGATAACTTCAAAGAAAAGTCAAAATCTCAGTTTATGGAATTTGCATTTTCCAAGGAAATTGATTGGCCAGAGTTGTCTGGAAGGTTCGTGAGAGTAAGAAAACATTCCTTGTTCGCGACATTCGGACATCGTTAGCTCCTGGTTCACCGGTCAACCCGTCGCCATGTTGTAAATTCTTATTAAATTCGATGTCGCCGTCGATTTTGGTACTTCTGACTATCGGAAAGTCTTCAAACTTAACTGGTCGCTTATTTTATGTATAAAACTCTAATCTAATTTTTAGTGAGATTTTACCGCACTCTGGGTAATTTCTATGAAATTACCATCAGTTTCATAGACGGTTGACTTCCCATGGAGTCATTGTGGAGTTTTGTAAAATCCCGAAACTTTTGGGCAATCTTCTAGGAAGTGTTCAAAAGCTAAAGGCAAAACCAAACCTCCAATAAGGATGCTAAATTTAGCAGTTTCTTAATAATTTCCGCCCGAGGGGGAAATTAATCTGGTACCAGGGTTTGTCGTGGATGATTAGTTCCATTGTTGACCTCTTGGCATGCTTTTACCCTAAAAGCACCTTTCTGTAAGCTCCAATCATCTCGCCCTTCTTCTACTTTGCATTCTGGTTCGTATTCTTCAATATTTGCAGGTTTTCACATAACTTGTCCAAATTCCACATGAATTGGATCTAGATACTTCTAAACCTGAACATAGACTTTATGATTTAGCCAGGCTGTCACATGTACTCACATGTCGAGTTTTACATGGACAGGACACTAGAACTGGTTAATTCTCACATCCTCACATCTCTTGTAAACGCTAATTTGGACTATAAGATACTAAACTAAGACCTAAACATAGTAAAGCAAAGTATTTTGTGCTTTCCATAATTTTAGGACAATCTCTCACTAATTTGGTAGGGACTTCTACCAAACTCCTTTCAACTACTAATTCATACTATTTTGCATGAATTTACACTAAAAACTAACAATAAATCGCGAAAAATAAACCCAGAGCTCCAAGTGCTAATTTGAGGGCTCACAGTCGGCCACGGGCTTCTAGAGCAATTGTTGAAGCCGACACTCAAGTCCAAGGTCTGCACCGTCATAAACGTCTGGGGAGGTGGAAACGTTACCGAGATCGCTCTAGTAAGTCGATCACTCTAGTAAGTCAATCACTCTACTGCTTGTATTGTCTTTTGCTCAATCTTGTTTTAATTCATTCCTGTCAACTGCCAGCCAATATGTAACCTAACTAACTGTATTTTGCTGGGTCTCCAGAGGAATGGCCGGCCCATGCTGGAGTTCATTCAGGAGGAGGATGGCATATCCAGCGCACATGACCGCGTGAAGGGAATAAACCTGCTCGCTTCTGTTCAGGTGGTTCCTCATCGGGATTCACTTGAAGTAATCGAATCTCAGAGTGCTGGCGGCTCGGGACAGGGGACTCTCACGCCTCCTTTGTCTGCTCCGCAACCTCAGCCCGAGTCGACATCCATGTCTCCTCGATAGGATATCGCCGGCTCTGCTGATCTTGCTTCCTCTCCACCAATGGGCACGCTAGTCCCAAGGCGGCCACTCTTCACAGAACCCGCTTCGCAGGATATTTCGTCCAGTGATGAGTCGGACATGAAAACCCTTGAGGGCTGTCGTACGAGTAATCTAGGCATAAGTATTCTTAACACAAACATGTGGTAAGATAACACGAAATGTCGTCCTAGGAGATTCTAGTATGTTATTGCAAGCTAAGGGCATTTGGACCTCTTCCCAAACACCCAAGCAACCCATCTCAACGTTTTACTCTCTTTCTGGTTCCAACACTATTTGGAATCCAATCTGGATTCGGCTACAACGGCTATCTGGAATCCAATCCGGATATGTCCTCACCCGAAATCCGATTACCTCTCTTCAATCCGAAATCTGGTTTCATCTGGTTTTCGATTTCCACTTTTCAACTTTGCCGGTTTTCTATACCCCTATTTTACCCTCAGGGTGTCCTCACTTGCTCTTTCCGAGGGGTAGGGACTCACCACTCATATTCCTCACACTCTCCACTTTCACTAAATAAACAAAATACAAATCCAAGAATAGATCTAGTTGAGTAAGCAGGGTGGCATCCTCACAACATCCCGGATGGCCTATCCGGAAACTGGTCACACAGGGTAGCGTTAGGTCCTCCTTATTACAACGACGGATACCGAACTTCCGGAACCAAGGGAATGACTTCCTAGCTCTCGACTGCACATGAGGTTGACTAGCCTTCCGGTGGGTGGAAATATTCTTCTGGCGGTCGCCGATCTCCGCACGGAACCACCCCTGCAAATTCCGGACTAGCTTTCGGACCACTACTTGGTCTCCACCGGATTACCGTACCAGCAATTTAAAGGCGCCACTTTCTCACTGCGCAAGTCTAAAACTCATCTGTAAAACACACTCAGCCTAATCCGGCAGCCCAAGAATCCGGACTCCTCCCCTTGCATACTCTCACTTACACATCCACACAAGTGACTATAGACACGATACGCAAGAGAATAATCCGACGAGTGCTTTCCTGAATGCTTCAGATTAAATGAACAAGGAAAGGAATGACAGGCCAACAAGCCGGCCTGCCCTTAAAAACCCACAGAAAGGCAGCCCCAACGGCCACCAGAAACCCGGCCAACGGTCCAATTGAAAACCTGGCTAACGGTCCTACTGACCGTTTCGAAAAAACTGGGAAGCCATTCAAATCCTAAAAGTCTGGAACTCGGCTAATCCCTAAAATTCCGGAACTTTCCGGATTCCGGCTAGCAGTTGCATCCGGTTCCGGAAACCTAATTACGATTTTAGCCTGTCTAGAAAACACTTAATTTCTGATCCTAAACTTTTGTTCCTAATTTCCTATTTCTATATGAAAAGCGAAAAAACTTTTACTTCTTTAACCCTATTCTACTCTATTTTCTTCATTTTTGAACTTCGCGTACTTTGACAACGGCAGACCGGGGACCAGTCTAACTCAATCTCGTGCACCGGCTCGGGTTTCAGATCTTAGACCGCTTCCCTCACCTACAAGAACAACTCAGGAACCTTGAGTGGAGTCATCACCTCCCGGGGAAGCAAGAGTAGGAGGAGTTGGTGTTACCGGCACGCAAGCCGCCATGGTAGTCGACCTCCGTGCTGTCCCGCCTTCCGAGGAGATTGTTAGATCTGGAGCCGGACCCGTTTATCTTGACCCGGCTCTGCCTCATGCCCAGGCGTCAGGACAAGCAATAGCCATGGGAAGACCAGCGACCGCGTCTGATATTCTTGTCGGCGGGCAACCGATACAAGGGGACGCTTCCTTTGAGGAACCGCGGCAAGGAAGGAGCAAAGGAGCCCTAGTCAAATTGACTTCGGCTTTGTCGGACTCTCTTTGCTCGGGCCGATCGAAGCTGAAGCAGGACCACATCGACCTTGAAGGAGACAAAGGCGCGGCGTTCGGGGACACACCCGACGTGGACTTCCCTAACGAAGTGCTATCCCCTGTTGGCCAAGTAGCATCTAAGCGAACACGGTCTGGAGGTTTGTAGGCGATAGACATGTTCCCGGCTATTTGGGGAGTATCTAGAAGCGGTCAATTACAGTTAGTGCTGCCGGGCTCCGACTTGTTTTGTGGGACTTGTCATTTTGAGCGTTTAGCTATGCAGACTAGAGTATTCATGTAGTTTGTCGGTTTCCAGCTGATACTTTGTTGTACTATTGTCCCATTGAATTCCTTGTATTGCATGTCATGTTTTATTCACTTCATCTCTCGTTGCAAATTTTGGTTGTGGAACTTCAAAGCCCTCCGAGAAGAACCTGTCTACACGCGGTGTGGAGTTTGGCCAACCGGCTTTAGACACTAGAGCCACCACATCCACAACTGACGCTCCACAGGTAGCATCTCCAAAATTGTTTATTTTCCTCGAGGTCCCGGGAACCTTAATATTCTATGAGCCTACCATTTTCAAGGGATCTAGTATGACTCAGAGGTCTTCAATAAGAGATCATCCCGAACTTCAACCTTTTCTGAACTTCTGCCTTAGTCAGGACATCAAGATTATTTTTTGGTCGGATTTGCTCCTTGAGAAACTGGAACATTGTCTAGGCAGTATTAGATGGAAGGTACCGGACATTGTAGGGAACTACTTGGCCTTTGGGCAAGAGTACTGAGACATGAGCACTTATCGAGATCTGAGAAATTCCGGAAAACCAATCTTTTTGAAGCGTCTAGCACGGATCTTTGGCAGCGCGCCGTAGTTGTACAACAGCAAGGCCTCTATAAACAATTCATTATTCGTCGATCATGTTCCTTACAGGAACATTTTGAATTTGCCTTACAATGCGGTTCATCCACCTCCTTGTACACTGTACTCGGAGGCAAAATTGAAGGCCGGGAAACTGCCCTTCCTCGAGCAGTTCATAATCCCGTTCTTGAGGGGCTTGCTATCTTTGGGGCTCTTGGTTCCCCAGTTCTGCAAACTCAATTTCAAGGTCGGTCTGCCGCGCTGCATGCCAGGTTCGATTGAGCATAATCTGTACATTACAGTTGCGCCCGAGTGCCAGAAGGGGTTCGAGGTGCCCTACACGGAGGAAAAGCTAGCAGCTTTAGGATGTACCAGCTGAGGACACCTGTCAACCTTTCGAAGGAGGGCGTTTGATGTATCGACTGGCAGCCGACATACAACTGTTAAATAGTGTTAATTCTTGTTAGACCTAGCGAACAACTTCTCGGTTTTTTAGAACTTTTGTAAAAAATATTTTCATATGCAATTAGTTGTAATAAAGGCATTTACGGCCGGGTGTTCGGCTATACAAGGCGGATATTCGTTTTGCTCTCGAAGCATTCAAATGTTTCCTTCGAGAGTTTGATCGTTCTAGCACGGGCACTATAATCAGGTGTTGTGGATTTTGTAGGTGCACCCTGTCGTAGTGTGAATTTTTGGTTTTTTGTAAGTTATCTAAATCTTGGAACGGAAACCGTGATCTGGGATCCGGATTCGAGCAAGAGGTAACGGAAAACCGGAAATTAACTACGGAACGGAAGAGGTGACAATCCGGATTCGATCTGAATCTAAACCGGATTAGAGTTGGAGCGGATCTGAGTTGGAACGGATTAGGTCAGGAATGGATTTGGTCATGATGACAGATCAGACTATAAATAGGCTGACCAGTCCAGTTGCCACTCTTTTTCAAACTTTGTTTGCGGAAATCGCTCTCCTGCGCGTACTTAGCTTTCCTCCCAGGCGCTTTGCTTTCTTGTTTTGTGAGTGTGTGTGTGCGTGTTAGTGTGTTAGAGTGCGCAGTGCATTAGAGTGTGCTGTAGAATTAGTGGTATTCCGGTTGAGATCGGAAGAGCAAAGGTGAGAAACGGGACGTGCGGCTAGGAGAGAGAAAGGTAGTCTCGGTGAGATTCCGGTTTAGTACAAGCGCGTGTCCATGCCTCAGCTTCGCAAGAGTAGAGCAGGACTGTCCAGTCCTCCGCAGTAGAAGTTAAACTCCGGAAGGTGTGTCCGATCATTCCTTCAGAAGAGAAGGAAAAGGACAACCTCATGGAGGATCTCGCCATGATGGGTTGCGGGGGACTGATAGATAAACCCTGGGGGTTTAGAGAGGAACGGATGATTCAAGAGCTGTTGGGAAAACTCTCGAATCAGTTCGATAAAACCATCCGTGGAATTCCGGGCAGTTGGACGGAAGAGATGTGGAGGTCCGTATACGACTTCCGGTCAGGAGGTCGCGGGATGGCCACCTCGAAGGAAGGATACACTCGGGGGAAGTTTCGGAGCGACGTGGACTCGAAGGATGGGCATGCGGTCGCGGATTGTTTGGACGACCGGCATCGCAACCTTTTGTAGTTCTTGGTTCCAATCATCCACCCGGAGAAGCCGACGAGGATAACGATAGCCATCGGGAACCTGATTTTCGGAGCCCTGAGCGGGGAACGGAAAGTGGACTGGGCCCGGATCTTTTCCGATCTGGTCAGCCGTCTGGTTCCAAAGATTGGAGGAAGTAGGCCGACACCACTGAGCCCCTACATCTTCCATCTTTATAAGCACAACTAGCTTCTCACGGACACGGAGGAGAAGGAGTGGACTACTCAGGAGGTACTCCTGAAGTATGGGGAATCGGAATCGGAGAAAGAGTAGGAAGAAGGACCCGGTTCCGATGAAGAAGAAGAAGAGGAGGAGCAACACCGGCTGAAGAATAAGCGGCAGAAGACGACACCTCCGCACCGAAGAAGAATCCCAACCCCTCCGGCTGAGACATCCGATCTTGGGAAGAGACCGGAATATGAAGGACCGGGTCCTTCCAAATCGGATCCGAAGGATCCATTCAAACAATTGATCGACATCCTCAGTGATGTGCGAGCAGACTAGGCGGTCAAGAAGTTGGTTTTGATCCAGATCAGTGAGCTGGTGGACGCACCAACGAATAGCACCCTCGCGGCAGTGGTTGCAGAATACATCTCCAGCCCGAATGAGATCCGGAAGCAAGAACCGGAGATATAACGACTTCAGGAGGAAGTCGATGCGTTGAAGACAGAACTTTTATTCCTCAAGGAGGACATGACCACCACTTGTGAGATGGCGGAGGCTACCCGGAATGTAGCTGAGGACGTGAAGGCCACTTTTGGGGAAACCGGAGAGGCCGCCACCAAGGCAAAGCTGTTTGACGAGGGAGTACTCAAGGACAAGAAGATATCCGGAACCAGGTTGGTCCAGATCTTGACGAACTACTCCGAGAAGGTGGAATTGGTGATGGTGGAAGCACGAGAAGCAGCAAATCGGATGGAGGTGAGCAGTCGAAAGCTGAACGGAGCGACGTTGTCAAGGTCGTTCCATCTTTCCGATCTTTCGATGCTAAGGTCTTTTCCGAACGTGGGCATTCAAACGGAAGGGAAGGATCGGACTCCCCAGTCAAAGAAGAGTAGGATGAAACTCGCGAACACCATCAACTTAGATTCGTCGCCGGATCTCCTAGAATGTGAAACTGGGGAGCGGAACCGGAATCTAATGGACATCTTCGAACAGCTGGGAATAGAAATGCCCAGGAGTCCCACACTGAACCAGGGACAGGATCAAAGTATGGATCTGACCTCGGATCAGGGTGCGGATCAAGGTCTAGATCAGAGCGCGGACCAAGGCGGAGACCAAGTTATGGACGAAGGAACGAATCAAGGAGTAGATCTGATTGTGATAGGATAGTTAGGATTTTAGTCTTATAAATATTTGTTAGGATGGACCGGACCGGATTTGATCCGGTCTGTCTGGTTAGGATTGGATGTTCTCCGGTCTGACCGGCTCGACAGGGACCGAAAGTTCCGCGCGGACTTTCCGGGCCCCTTTTTGTTGACTTTGAGTTTTAAAGTGTATATAAGTCAGTCTCTGCGAAGGAGACTGGGAGTCTTTTCTTTTGAGTTTTCTTGCATTTTCTATTAGTTTCTTGTTGTACGTCTCTCCCGCGCGTGGCAGGGCTGTTTGGTGAGGAGTTAGGAAGATGCATGCAAATTCTAAAGAGATTTCTCCCCTTGGTGTTGTTGTTTTGCTTTTATGTGCATGTGAGTGGGTATTCTAAGTGTTGGGAGTGGATTTCAGTTCCTCAGCACTTCTAAGGTTCACGATTCCGGGCGAGAAAGCCGTTGTTAGGCTAGGCGGATAGGAAAGGAATCCTTAGTTGCGCTAGAACTCCTGGATAGGAAATCCGGTTGAGTGTCCGATCTCCCGTGAGGTCTCGCTGCCCTAGTTGGTAAACAGAAGAACTTTAGTTGATGTTGGAACGGACGGATTCACTTGTAACCACCTAACTTCGCACGGAGGGAACATAGCATCAAGGTCTTTGTAGTATGAGAGGATCGTACGGGGGGTCTTTGTGTGACCCGCAAACCGGATCGCTATCCGGGTGGCTGTGAGAGATCAAACCGGATCCGAGCTAGTGTAGGAAGTAGAGGAATAGAGAAGTGGGTCTTCAGCCACTATAAGTCACGGAAGGAGTGGCGGGCCTGCCACTCTCAAAAGCAAGTGGCGAACCCTCTGATGGTGAAACAGAGGCAAAACTAAACCAGAGTGGAGTGAGAGTACGTGTGAGCGGACTGGAACGGATTGGTCCAGAGGAGTTCCAGGACCGGAAGTTAGAAGATTCTGGGTTGTGGTAGTTTTACAGGACCGAATAGCTAAATAGACCGGAAGAGATAGAGAGAGGTCTAGTCGTAGTTTTCGGTGTTTTGGTATTTCTGGTTTTAGATCTAGGACCGGAAAGTAGAAATTGGAGACTGACAAGAGCTTAAGTTGGAAATAGAGCTAGACACTTCACAGAATCTTGTGGGTTCGATCTTTAGAGTCATTTTGTTATGCTTTAGAGTGGTTTTTGGAAGTATAACAGGGAATTCACTTACTCTGTGCTGCGACACACCCACTGGATCTCCACTACACAGCCTTTGCGACACGTAATAACATAGTCTTGCAGACGTTCGGACTTGGCTTTTGGCGCTGAACTCTGAAGGGACTTTGTCATTACGTGTCGCAGAGGTTGTGTGGTGGAGTTCCAACGGTTGCACCTATAACTCTGCACCACATGATTACAGTGTTGTGCTATACCACCAAACTCTTTAAGGAAGCGTTTGATGGTTTTCTGGGCAAAAGCGAGCTCTGTCATATATGGCCGGGCAAGTTCCATTTTACCTCAAGATTTTTCTGCTCTTGTCTCGTGGATGCTGTTCAGGCCGAATCATTGCTTCAGGATTTATGTTGCTTTTCTTGTTGTTCAGTTTATATTGTCAGTCATGCATATCGGCTGACAGCCGATATCTTATTTAGCAATCATCTCTGCTCTCTTATCCCTGTCTCATTATCTTGCGTCATCACATTTCTTTGTTGTTCAGGAGTCAACCAATGGACAGCCGCATTCATTCAAAAAATGTGTCGTTCTTTGCGTCACAGAATTGCTTTGTTTTGCTGACCCGAATATTACGGTAGATAAGTAGGACCCTTTCCGTAACGTCGTCAGGCGGCCAGGGATCGTCGGAATGTTCTCGACATTGTTTGAGAAGTTCCACGTGGCGATTTGGTCGAAGATGCCGATACAGGATCTACGTCCATTGTTGGCGCACCTGCTTCCGAGACATGTCATTGCCAAGCTGGCATTTGTATATGGGAGAGAATTCTGTGTTGATCATCAAAATTTTCCGTGGTGCTACAAAATGCTCAAAACTCTTTTTAAAAAGGGCCCATCCAAGGAGTTCTATTGCGTGGACCAAGTTCTCATGGTTGACGTCTGCCCGCTTTCGTTGCAAAGAACACCTGATTCGGCGTGCTATATTCCGTTGCCGTTTGTGGGGGAACTCGGCTTTCCGAATGACAGTAGAGTTATTCCAAACATTTCAACTGACATTGTTCCGTTCATATATCCCATGTACGAGTGTCGCAGCACAGAGTAAGTAAATTACCTGTTATACTCCCAAAAACCACTCTAAAGCATAACAAAATTACTCTAAAGATCGAACCCACAAGATTCTGTGAAGTGTCTAGCTCTATTCCCAACTTAAGCTCAGCCAATATCCAATTTCTACTTTCCGGTCCTAGATCTAAAACCGGAAACAATAACATACCGAAAACAACGACCGAACCTCTCTCTATTTCTTCCGGTCTGTCAAGCTATTCGGTCTTGTAAAACTACCACAACCTAGGATCCTTCTACTTCAGATCCTGGAACTCCTCTGGACCAATCCGATCCGGTCCTCTCACACGTACTCTCACTACACTCCGGTTTAGTTTTGCCTCTGTTTCACCATCAGAGGGTTTGCCGCTTGCTTTTGAGAGTGGCAGGCCCGCCACTCCTTCCGTGACTTATAGTGGCTGAAGACCCACTTCTCTAATCCACTACTTCCTACACTAGCGCGGATCCGGTTTGATCTCTCACAGCCACCCGGACAGCGATCCGGTTTGCAGGTCACACAAAGACCCCCCGTACGATCCTCTCATACTACAACGACCTTGATGCCAAGTTCCCTCCGTGCAAAGTTAGGTGGTTACAAGTGAATCCGTCCGTTCCAACATCAACTAAAGTCCTTCCGTTTACCAACTAGGGCGGCGAGACCTCACGGGAGATCGGACACTCAACCGGATTTCCTATCCAGGAGCTCTAGCGCGACTAAGGACTCCTTCCCTATCCGCCTAGCCTAACAACGGCTTTCTCGCCCGGAATCGTGAACTGTAGAAGTGTTGAGGAACTAAAATCCGCTCCCAACACTTAGAATACCCACTCACATGCACATAAGAGCAAAACAAACACACTAAGGGGAGAAATCTCTCTAGAATCTGCACACATCTTCCTAACTCCTCACCAAAACAACTCTGCCACGCGCGGGAGAGACGTACAACAAGAAGTCAATAGAAAACACACAAAAACTCAAGGGAAAAGACTCCCAGTCTCCTTCGTAGAGACTGACTAATATACACTTTAAAACTCAAAAGTCAACAAAAAGGGGCCCGGAAAGTCCGCGCGGAACTTTCGGTCCCTGCCGAGCCGGCCAGACCGGAGAACATCCGATCCAGACCAGACACACCGGATCAAATCCGGTCCGGTCCTAACTAACAAATACTTACAACTAAAATCCTAACTATCCTAACACAACCGGATCTACTCCTTGATCCGTTCCTTCGTCCATAACTTGGTCTCCGCCTTGGTCCACGCTATGATCTAGACCTTGATCCGCACCCTGATCTAGGGTCAGATCCATACTTTGATCCTGCCCCGGGTTCAGTGTGGGACTCTTGGGTGTTTCCGCTCCAAGCTGTTCGAAGACATCTGTCAAATTTCGGTTCCGCTCCCCGGTTTCACGATCTGGGAGATCCGGTGACGAATCCAAGTTGATGGTGTGCGCGAGCTTCCTCCCACTCTTCTTTGACTAGGGAGTCCCCTCCTTTCCTTCCGTCTGAATGCCCACGTTCGGAAAAGACCCGAGCATTGAAAGATCAGACAAATGGAACGACCGTGACAACGTCACTCCGTTTAGCTTTTGGCTGCTCTCCTCCATTCGGTTTGCTGCCTCTCGTGCTTCCATCATCACCAATTCCACCTTCTCGGAGTAGTCCGTCAAGATCCAGACCAACCTGGTTCCGGATATCTTCTTGTCCTTGAGGACTCCCTCGTCAAACAGCTTTGACTTGGTGACGGCCTCTCCGGTTGTCCCAAAAGTGGCCTTCACATCCTCAGCTACTTTCTGGGTAGCCTCCGCCATCTCCCGAGTGGTGGCCATGTCCTCCTTGAGGAGCAACAGTTCCGTCTTCAACGACTCATTCTCCTCTTGGAGTCGTCGTATCTCCGCTTCTTGCTTCCGGATCTCATCCGGGCTGGAGATGAATTCCGCAACCACTCCTGCGAGGTTGCTATCCGCTGGTGCTCCCACCAGCTCGCTGATGCTCCCACCAGCTCGCTGATCTGGTTCAGAACCAGCTTCTTCACTGCCCAGTCTGCTCGAACATCGCTCAGGATGTTGATCAGCTGGTTGAACGGATCCGTCGGATCCGATCTGGAAGGACCCGGTTCTTCAAAAGCCGGTTTCTTCCCATGGTTGGATGTCTCACCTAGAGGGGTTGGGGTTCCTCTCCGGTGAGGAGGCGTCGTCTTCTGTCGCTTGTGCTGCGACCGGTGTTGCTCCTCGTCTTCTTCTTCTTCTTCCTCAGAACCAGATACTTCCTCCTGTTCTTCCTCCGATTCCGATTCCCCATACTTCAGGAGTGACTCCTGAGTCTTCCACTCCTTCTCCTCCGTATCCGTGAGGAGTTGGTTATGCTTGTAAAGATGGAAGATGTAGGGACTCAACGGAGTCGGCCTACTTCCTCCGATCTTTGGAACCAGACGGTTGACCAGATCGGAAAAGATCCTGGTCCAATCTACTTTCCGTTGCCCACTCAGGGCTCCGAAAATTAGGTTCCCGATGGCGATGGTCACCCTTGTCGGCTTCTCCGGGTGGATGATCGGAACCAGGAACTGCAACAAGTTGCGATGCCGGTCGTCCAAACAATCTGTGACCGCATGCCCATCCTTCGAGTCCACCGTGCACCGAAACTTTCCCCGAGTGTGACCCTCCTTCGAGGTGGCCATCCCTCGACCTCCTGACCGGAAGTCGTATATGGACCTCCACATCTCTTCCGTCCAACTGCCCGGAATTCCGCGGATGGTCTTGTCGAATTGATTCGAGAGTTTTCCCAACAGCTCTCGAATCATTCGTTCCTCCCTAAACCCCCAGGGTTTATCGATCAGCCCTCCGCAACCCATCTTGGCAAGATCCTCTATGAGGTTGTCCTTTTCCTTCTCTTCTGCTGGAATAATCGGACACACCTTCCGGAGTTTAACTTCCACTGCGGAGGAACTGGACGGTCCTGCTCTACTCTTGCGGAGCTGAGGCATGGACACGAGCTGTGCTAACCGGATTCTGACTGAGGCTACCTTCCCCTCTCCTAGCCGCACGTCCCGTTTCTCACCTTCGCTCTTCCAATCTCAACCGGAATACTTCTAAACCTGCAACACAAACTAAAGCGCTGCGCGCTCCTACATACACAAACTCACACTCAAACTCACAAAACAAGGGAGCAAATCGCTGGAGAGGAAAGCTAAGTACGCGCTGGAGAGCGATTTCCGCAAAAGAAATTTCAAAAAGAGTGGCAACTGGATTGGTCAGTCTATTTATAGTCTGATCTGTCATCATGACCAAATCCGTTCCTGACCCAATCTGTTCCAACTCAAATCCGCTCCAACTCTAATCCGGTTTAGATTCAGATCGAATCCGAATTATCACCTATTCCGTTCCGTAGTTAATTTCCGGTTTTCCGTTACCTCCTGCTTGAATCCGGATCCCAGATCACGGTTTCCGTTCCAAGATTTAGATAACTTACAAAAAACCAAAAATTCACACTGCGACAACGAGCATGAGTCAGTCTCGGAATATGTCAAAGTCTCCAAAAGACTGGGCCAGTTACACTATGAAATGGCACAGGCCGTTAAATATGGGAAGCCTAATTGGAGGGGATTATTTTGGTAGCTACTTCTTCTTGGTATGGGCTGCCAGCCAATAACTTTCTCCGGTTGTACTGATGGATGTGGTGAACTTCGTCTGCTTCATCGCCTGCATCAGCATTCATCAGCTCTATCAACCAATCCAGCTGTTTTGCCTTCGTCGCGTTTGTTTCTTTTAAGACCTGTCTCTATGGTTCTTTAGACTTTCTTTAGGATATCAGCTGCTAGCTAATACTCCTCATGTATTTCACTGTAGCAGTTGGAGTTAGTGTGTGAGGCACATGTTTAGTGTGTTGCACTTTTCCCAATAGTTGGCAATCTTACCCGGTTTCCGTAGTTTAGGCAACTTACCTTGTTCAAAGGAAGCAATTTTCTGATTGCTGCGGAGTATCAGCTGGAGGCCGACATTGTGCAGAGACTTGTGCTCCGACTTCTTAGCAGCTTTCGTTTCATAGCTAATTATGAACTTTTTACTTTGTCACTTTCAATATATTATGGAGTTCCATTTTCAGTATTTATTGGGTTCATTTTCTTTCAGTGCTTTTTGCACTTAGAACGTTGGATTCTACTCTATTGGCGGGCGGCCGACTTATTTCTGGACTATGGATTTGTCCATAATTAGTTAAATATCAATTCGAAGTTGAAGAAGGAGAAATCTCAAGTATTTAGAACAACCAATTAGAATTGAGATAAGGAAAGTTTGAAGAAGATTGATCAAGTGTATTGGGTCAACTTATGTATTCTTCTTGAATCATAAATAATTGAGGGAAATAGTGTTAGATGAAAAAAGAGAGATTAGGAGAAAAAGAAAAGAAAAGGGAAGTCCAAGAATTGGCAAACCTTAAACCCAAAACTCCTACTTTAAGCCGTGAGCAAAATTACCAAACGATTCCAAAATATGGCAAATGGCAGAGAGTTTGAAGGGGTATATGATTACCTAAATAATGACACCAATTCCGAGGTAAGTTCCTAACTTCAAACCCTCCATTTCAAATTCTCAAAAATAGACATTTAAAAGTAGGGCCGAACTCTCAAGTAAATTCAAAGTGTTTAGAATAGTATTATTTCAAGAACCAAGGAATTAGTGTTGTAGAGTCTAGTTAGAGGTTTCCAGAACCATCTCACACTTACAATTTGGAATCAAATTGAAAGAGATATTAGCGGATGAAGTTTAGGAGTAATATTGGATGAAATTTAGGACATTTCATCCAAATGGAACAAGAATAGAAACTTAGGTAGAAACACAAATCTAAACTCCAGAAGTGAAACAAAAATTATAATTCAAGTTGTAGGTTAGTAGAAAACCATGGATGAAGTTCGAAGTACCGATTAGCGGTCAAACTTCATCCATTGATAACTCCTAGTAGAAAGGTCCAATTAGCACGTGTCTTAGCATTTTGGAAAGCTAGAATTAAAAATTACAAAGAAAAATTAACAAAAATCTAAAAATAGTAATCTTCTCAGAGTAGCACCGAGCCACATTAGTAGGATAAAGATCAAATAATTACTAAAACAAGTAATCAAAGAGAAGAATTAGATTTGGAATTAGGTAGAAGGCACTTAGTAAAGTATAGAACTAGTTTAACTTAGGAGAAATTCTTAATCATTTAGTAGCAAACAACGGATGAACTTTGGGTTAGGATATAGATGAAATAGGGTAAAACTCATCCATCCAAGTCCAAACTTAGAACTTAGGTAGAAGTTGGCAATATAGAGTCAGAGTCAAAAACTTGAAGTAAAATAGAAGAAGGAAAGAGTCTAAATCTAAGGATGAAGTTTGGATAGGCTTATAGAAGCTAGTCAGAACTTCATCCGTCTATAACTTTTGCTAGGAAGGTTGTATAATGTTGAGTTTTATATTTTTAGAAATGGCATGAAATTCTCTCTCTCTTTATGTGGATAAATTTACACTGTCTCACCCTTCATTCGAAAACCACAGCGGCCTAATTGGTACATTCCAATTAAAGTAAAACATTGCAAACTAAGTTAGTTTTTCTTGATTTCTTTGGTTTTCTTGCAAACTTGTGTATGATTAGGATTTAGAAAAGATCCATTGCTTGGAAGGCACAATGGATTTACGCTAGGCACCCATAGGACAAGAATCTAACCTAAAACTCAAGAGCCTGGTTGTGCTCTTTTATTTACCAAGGGTGGGTAAATAAGCGCTCACAATAGTGTGACTGTCATTCTGCTGATTTGAAATACATTTATCTTTGACTTGAAGATAAAAAGGACATCTTGGGTGGGTATGGATCCGGATTGTCCTCGCCTCAGGGTTCATTTGCAATTTATCCTAGAATGGAGGATAAAATGCAAATTATTCTCGAGTTGAGGATAAAGTGCAACTGCTTCTCAATTACAAAAGGAGGTTCCAAATTTTACAACGTGAATATTGGTACGTCTTATCCCCATTCCTTACAATAGCTAGAGACAACACAAGCAAGGCCATATTCATTAAAATGGAACAAAATGGTCATGTTTAGACCTTTTTTTCCTTCACGTCAAAGACAAGTTGTTGAAAGCAAGGCTAAATATAGGCAACCCTGTGACTAATCACTAGAAGAAACCCGTGTTGGTCTAAACAAAAAATGTGGGTTGAAATTTGTTGAGAACCATATTTCCAACCTTGGAATCCCAGAATTTTGCATTGGAAACATGGTTCTCAACAGATTTCAACCCACATTAATTGTTTAGACCAACGTTGGTTTCTTTTAGTGAATACATTAGAATATCACAAATTAAAAATGGACTTTTACATGAGAGTCAGAGAAGTATGTGACATTTTGAAAGTCATACAATATTGAAAAACCAACAACAAGGGCATACCAAAATTAGAAACAAATATCTACATAAGAGACCACAAAGTATGTGACATTTTCAAAATCGGGGCATCTTCCATTGAAAACCATCAATTTACTTGAAAATCAATGTACATATTAAACAATTTATTTCACTCTGTGTGTATATTTCACTTCTAAATAAATGAAATCCGGGTTGATGTGATGGGCACACTAGTCTAAAAATGTACTGCCTCAGTGCATATGGAGCACTCTATTATTGTTTTTTGTATGTAATTGAATAGTCTATTATTAGTAATAAAAGGATTTACGCATTGGGGTGCTCATCTAACCATCTAAAGACAAGAATCACTCACCTAACCATGGGTTTAGGTATTCAAAGAGTCCTTTGCTGCCTCCATTGCTTTCATCTTTGCTTGCCCTCTTGTGATAATTATCCTTGTATCGAGAAGTCCCCTGCGGTCTACTTCTAATGCTAAACCACTACATGCCCCTACCGAAAGTGAATCTTTGTCAACTACCTTTTGCTTAAAATTTGTTGGCATGTCTTTAGTCTATGCACCCACTAGTGTTTCCCTTTCCATCCTTGTCAAGGAAGTCTCCTGCAAGCTGCAATAATCTCTTTGAATGTCAGAAAAATACACATTGTCGAGGGCTTTGCAAATCAATGCACCCAAGAGGTGGACGGAGTCTGCGGGACTTTCCTAACAAGTATAGTAAAATATGACGTGTTTAATTTAGACATCGCCTTAAGTTCTATTTTATCTTGAAGGACAGTCAAGTACCAATGGGAATGCAGACTATGACATTTACTTTAAATTTAGCATTCATTTGTTTGTTGGAGTATTTAATTTTCACTTACACAAACTTTATTTGTGAAATTTCCTTAAAATGTTCAATTTATATAGAGTTGGAACGCAGTTGGAACATTTAAATTGTGCAAAGGTTGCAACATTATCTCAACTACACTTGATAATTCACTAATTGTTTTATACTGCGCTTTTCTACTAGAAAAAGTTTATTCTCAAAATTTTAATTATTATTTAAGGCAGAGAAGATATTTTCTTCTTCTCCCAGTAGCTACTAAACTTAGAATAAAAAGAATTGATTTCTAGTAGAAAAATATAACATAAAACAATTAATGTCTCTCACAATAATTGAATTAACTTATGTATCAAATTCAAACATCAAAACTGACAAACCAAACATTGACCTTAACTTTTGTATTTATTTATTTTACCTGAAAAGAAATCAACATAATAGAGAGCCATTCCATTTCCCTTTCATGACTTTGCAATGAGTTATGGGAGGCAATCCATTCTTGATCGCCACCCCATTCTAGCAATATAGACTGTTCTCTTTTTGTGCAGGAGGAGATGAACAATGATTAATTGTGGTGCGGTTCCTGAGGCAGTTGTGGCGTCTTAGGATTGGCTACAAGATTCTCAATATTGCAACCAACCCTTGGTGGATTTGCAACTAGCCCTTGGTTGGAAATAGAAAAGTCTATATGACTAGAATGGAAGGAACAAAATCTTCCACTCAAAATTCATAGTAATATTGTTTTGCAAAAAAAAATCTGAAAAATTATGTTAACCTTCCGTAGTCTATTTCTACACATTGAAAAATTTATCCAGTCTAGAAAACCGCCTTGCAGATATATAGAAATGCTTAAGTGATTAGGAAATGGGTTGCCTCCCTTATAAGTAATCAATAAGAGCACAATGAATTGCACTTTTGTAC
This sequence comes from Pseudisothecium myosuroides, assembly GCA_951799445.1. Taxonomy (NCBI): domain Eukaryota; kingdom Viridiplantae; phylum Streptophyta; class Bryopsida; order Hypnales; family Lembophyllaceae; genus Pseudisothecium; species Pseudisothecium myosuroides. Next base: position 28,983,183 of record OX637292.1, on the reverse strand, counting down.
ATTCTTGAGTTTCCCTACAATCTACGTAGTCTACATAATAACTCAATGTGTCAAAGACTCAAGGCCTGGCACAAGGCTTTGGTTCTTCAATATTCTGTCATCAATGCCAAGCTCGTAATGAGCATCATATATGATTGCAAGTAGTGGAGAAGATATAAGGTGCACATATCTTTCACCGACCTGGTCTCAATTCCGCCCTCATGTACCACCTATGTATACTCCAAAATACAAAATGTAGGCTGCTAATATATGAAGGTGGAATTGAGACAAAGCTTAGGAATAGGCATCTCCACTTTAAGAGCTAGTTTATGAGCACTTCTTCTAGTAAGGGCATCTTTAGTGTAGCTCAGTAAGCCATTTGACACTCAACAAAATAGATGAAAAATAGCTTCTTCTGTCGGTTGGACAAATCAACTCTTCAAATTTCTTCAATGTATTCAAACCCTCAAAGCATCTTCTAAGATTAAATTTAGGTGGACTCTTATGCATGATTACACTTGAGATGGAATCTTGTCAAACATTCTAAATAAGATGATTTATGATTGGTACATTTATTTTTTGGATACATAGAGAGACTGTGATTGGGTCCCTTGAAACTGAAGAATTGATGAAAGTGTACTTTGTTGGGCACATATTACAAGTTTGACTGAGAATGCTCTAAGTCACTTAGTTAAGAGTATCCACCCTTAGTGGAGGGCTAGCACTAGAGCTTGGCACCGACTAATAACAAACTTGGTTGTAGGCAATTTTGAAATCTTATAGAGATATTTGAAATTGGAAACATTTTGAAATAAATATCAGCCCTACAATGTACATTACAAGCAAAACGATTCTTTACTACACAAACAATGATACAATCATTTAAATTTCCAAGAACTTTGACTTATTTCTTAGTCAACTAGTAAATTCTCCCTTTAGTGGTAAGCAATGTTCTTACACATTCTCTAATGACACACTCTAGCCGTTTGAAGTTCTAGGAATCTATCGATATTTCTTGCTTGACAAATTCTAACTTAAGTAATCAATGATTTCAACCCTCTTTATTGAATCATTTTGTAATTGGATATTCTCAATGTATCTTGAAAATTTGACATATTGTGTATACATTTGATTTAACAAGTTCCACATGTGAAGTTGTAAATACATGCAACTTCATTTAGAAGCCCATTTCTCCTCAAAAACAATGTCATTTGAAAGGGTCAAGTGTATTGTTAGCTCTAGTTTAGGCTATATAAATTTATCCAATTAGGAAAGGTACAATATTAGTGTCTTTGCAAGAATAGAATAGGTTAATATAGACTTGCCAATTTATTATTTTTACTCTTTAGAACTAAAGTACTAAGGTTATAAATTTCTTAGACACCACCTCAACAACGATAGATTGTAGAGGTTATAGATTTGCTAAGCACTAATTTTATTCTGTGAAAATTAATACAACACATTAAAGATTTCAATGTAAACTAATTTAACTATATTACAAATTGTGTGTCATTTGTAAATTAGTGTCACATACTAATAGGATAAATTATTGACATAGCAAACTAATTATAATTCCTAAAAGTGGATCACTTATCACAATTAGAAAGCCTAAAACTCATACAAAATCACTCAACAAATGGCTTTAAAACTAGAGTGTAAATGGAACACCTATGGCAACAAAGACCATTCAAACCAATAAACACATAGAAGAATAAGAAATGGAAGAAAAAACAGTACCATGTAAACAACTCGGAATTATAGTAAAAATACATTGCAAAACAAAAACTATTTATTATTCTTGAATTTATAGTGACACCAATATAAGTCCCACACACTTGAATCACCTAGTTTCAACATTAACCCCTCAAGGTCCATTGTCCCTCAAAGGGACAACGGGAAATTTAGGTTGGTATCGTAGAAATCATTTTAGAATGGATGTTTGTGAAATTTTGAAACAAGATGTGGACTTACATGAACTTCATCAAAATACATATATATTTTTTATCAAGTGCCCAAGTTAAAAGTTATGTTGCTTGAAGTTTCTTAGGCAGAAAGGGCAACTTTGAGCAATTGGTGAAAAAAGACTCATTTGTTTCTAAAATTTGGCATGTATATAACTACCATGATATAATAGGCAATGGTAAAAAAAAATGTGTAGTGCAAAAATCTCATTTCATGAGAAGTTAAAGATTTTTGACCCTATTCAACAAGTTCCAAAAAAATCCTTTTCTTCTATAAGCTTGCAATCTACACAATCAAATGGACTGAAATTTTCCACATTCCCATAGTAGCCCTCTAGTACACTTTCATACAAATAAATTTCAAAAAAGAAACTTTTTCAATTGTATTTTCTCTCAATGCACTTAAACATGACAATTTTTGGCAACTTGTTAAATGTACTCTCGGTCCTGTAGGGATTAACTTCCAAATTTGACACCAAGGCAAGGATCAAAAATCAAGTTACCTAGTTATAAGCACAATAGCTGAAGCAACCAAAGTAAACTTGCTATTGGAAAAAAATGAAAACTTGCATGGTCTTCTTCTTGAAGGAAGGACTTCAAAATAATCATTTGATATTTCCATGTGAATAGTCTTCTCAATAAAGAATCCTTAGCTTTTGATGTTGCCAATAGAAGGATGTAAGGTGAATGGTAGTGCTACAATCATTTCTATAGCTAAATTTGCCAACCTTTGATTTTGTATTCTTCACTAAAACAATAGGTGAAGAAAATGCAGGAGGTGACAACCTCTATGAACATGTTCTTGGAGTCATTTCCAACCAATGCAATTGTTTTCAATCAATGATCAACACCATAACTATTCACAGATGATGACAAATTCCAATGAAGAGCTCTAGACAACAACATAGGCTACAATTTGTCATGATTGCCAACCTCATCACCAATAATCACCACACGAACACACGCCATCTTGGAAGTGGTGAAAGCGATTAGCATCCCTCACAACAATATCTCGTTCAGTCACCTTTGAGATAAACTTGGTTGCTGTATGGCAATCTGAACACACTCGAAGGTTCTTGAACACCCGAATTGGCTCTCCAGGGGGTGTCCGCATGAGTCCATAAGCAATAGCCAACTTCTCACTATGGGAGCAAAGAGCAAGTTCTTTCTCCTCCTCCTCAATGTTCCGCAACACTAGTCGGGTATCAGGAATGTACCCTTCGGCCTTAATTTTCTCACTCAATATCCTCAGCTCAGCATAGATCTCCTTCGCTTCTGAGTGAGAAGTATCCCCTACGACGAAGTCATGGACCTTGTTATCAACTTCAATCCAGCTACGCCCTGGCTCCTTGCGTATACCTCTCTCCTGCATCATAGTGCGCACCCACAACACCTCCTCCCACTTGCCAGCTGCAGCATAGATATTCGAGAGAAGCACGTATGCAGAAGCATCCTTCGGTTCCAACTTGAGACGCTCATTAGCGGCAAGTTTGCCCAACTCCACATTACCGTACGTTCTACAAGCACCAAGCAAGGCTCCCCAAGTTGCACCATTTGGTTCCACCGGCATGTTGTCAATCAAGAGCTTTGCTTCCTCCAAGTTTCCTGCTCGGCCAAGAACATCCACCATGCAGGTACAAGGCACTACAGTAGGTTCGATGCCATAATCTTGTGTCATAGCCAGAAAAAGTCTACGGCCCTCATCCACAAGGCCGGAATGACTACAAGCTGACAACACTGCAACGAATGAGATCTCATTGGGCTTCACACCGTCTGCAATCATAGTTTTGAACAATTCCAGGGCTTCGTGCCCACATCCATGGTCTGCAAGTCCACCAATCATCACGGTCCACGTGATCAGGTCACGATCCTCCATCCGGTCAAAAACTAGCCAAGCATCATCCAAACTGCCACACTTTCCATACATGTGGACAAGCGCATTGCCCACACGCAAATTCGACTCAAGTCCCGCTTCGAGGACATGCCTGTGAACCTCCTTCACCCACTCCAAAGCCCCTGCGCTTGAACATGGATTCAGAATGCTCGCAAACGTGAATGCATTGGGTTCGAGGCCTTCCCTTTGCATTTGCATAAACAGCTCATATGCTTCACTGCCACACCCATGCTGTGCAAGTCCACCAATCATCACCGTCCACGTGATCAGGTCACGATCCTCCATCCGGTCAAAAACTAGCCAAGCATCATCCAAACTGCCAGTATTTGCATACATGTGGACAAGCGCAGTGCCCACACGCAAATCCGACTCAAGTCCCGCTTCGAGGACATGCCTGTGAACCTCCTTCACCCACGCCAAAGCCCCTGCGCTTGAACATGGATTCAGAATGCTCGCAAACGTGAATGCATCGGGTTTCAAGCCTTCCCTTTGCATTTGCATGAACAGCTCATATGCTTTTTGTCCACATCCGTGTTCGGCAAGTCCACCAACCATCACGGTCCACGTGATCAGGTCACGATCCTCCATCCGGTCAAAAACTAGCCGAGCATCAACCAAACTGCCACACTTTCCATACATGTGGACAAGCGCATTGCCCACACGCAAATCCGACTCAAGTCCCGCTTCGAGGACATGCCCGTGAACCTCCTTCACCCACCCCAAAGCCCCTGCGCTTGAACATGGATTCAGAATGCTCGCAAACGTGAATGCATCGGGTTTCAAGCCTTCCCTTTGCATTTGCAAAAACAGCTCATACGCTTCTTGCCCACATCCGTGTTCGGCAAGTCCACCAATCATCACGGTCCACGTGATCAGGTCACGATCCTCCATCCGGTCAAAAACTAGCCGAGCATCAACCAAACTGCCACACTTTCCATACATGTGGACAAGCGCATTGCCCACACGCAAATCCGACTCAAGTCCCGCTTCGAGGACATGCCTGTGAACCTCCTTCACCCACCCCAAAGCCCCTGCGCTTGAACATGGATTCAGAATGCTCGCAAACGTGAATGCATCGGGTTTCAAGCCTTCCCTTTGCATTTGCAAAAACAGCTCATATGCTTCTTGCCCACATCCGTGGTCGGCAAGTCCACCAATCATCACGTTCCACGTGATTACGTCACGATCCTCCATCCGGTCAAAAGCTAGCCGAGCATCAACCAAACTGCCACACTTTCCATACATGTGGACAAGTGCATTGCCCACACGCAAATCCGACTCAAGTCCCGCTTGGAGGACATGCCCGTGAACCTCCTTCACCCACCCCAAAGCCCCTGCGCTTGAACATGGATTCAGAATGCTCGCAAACGTGAATGCATCGGGTTTCAAGCCTTCCCTTTGCATTTGCAAAAACAGCTCATATGCTTCTTGCCCACATCCGTGTTCTGCAAGTCCACCAATCATCACGGTCCATGTGATCAGGTCACGATCCTCCATCCGGTCAAAAACTAGCCGAGCATCATGAACACTGCCAGTATTTGCATACATGTGGACAAGCGCAGTGCCCACACGCACATCTGATTCAAGCCCAGCATGTCTTACATACGCATGAACTTCTTTGCCCCACTGCAAAGCTGATGGATCGGCACATGCCTTCAGGATGCTCGAGAAAGTAAATGCATTTGGCTGGACCCCTTTTTGGCACATTTGATTAAAAAGTTCCATTGCTTTGTCAGCATGATTGTGCTTTGCATAACCTCCAATCATAATGGTCCAACTGAACACGTTCTTGTTCACAAGTTTATCAAACACTCCACGTGCATCCTCCAATTCTCCACACCTGATATACACGCTCACCAGGTTGTTTGCCACATATGTATTCTGCTCCATTTTACTCTGGTTGATGTAGTCGTGAACCTGCTTCGCGACATTAACTTTAAGGTTTTCCTCCTTCAAGCACCGTCTCAAAACTTCAACATACATAAACGAGTCGATGGCCATGCCTTGTTCTAGTCCATTCTTCAAATTACCAATTGCTTCAGTCGTGCTTCTTGCAGTTTTCAAGGACATACTACCGCCACCACCCGGTACAATATGCCTCGACTCTCTTGCAGTACTAGGCACAATGCGTCCTCTTCCATTGTAGCCCTTAGATAGCCTGATTCATCAATACAGTCTTCATAAGAAAACCCTTAGAAAGAAGAACACTGATACACAAAGTGGAAAGGTTGCAAGACCACTAATGCCTTGTACTCACATATGTCAATATGAACAAAATTGCATCCATCCATTTGAACTCTTAATATCTCTCACATACATAGCAATTCTTTGAAAGTCATCCCACTTTAAGTGCACCCAATAACCCAAAAGAAATAACAGAGCATATTGCACACACAAAAATCCTTAAACTCACCCAAAATCACATGTTTCTAGATGCACCTACTCTAGTCACTAGACAAGGCAGCCAACTCAATTCCTAAAGTTACCTGTCTCCTTGTGTTGTGTCTTGAGAATCTTTGGTGTAATAATCAACACGAGGGTGCATTTTCCCTTTGCTTGCCAAGCTGACCATGGCCTTTACCCATGGTGGAGTTGACCAGCCATCTATCCAAAGTGCTTTCCTTGCCACCTTATGCCTAAAGTCAGGTGATCTGGGATTCCTCTGTAGGCACCACAACCATGATCAGATCCTACAAAACTGTCTCATATTCATTTTGCATCTAACAATCAATATTCCAGGAATATTTGTTGATGACACTGCAATGATCTGAGCAGTGTTCACTCCACTCAATGACAGCAAACAACGCAATTTCATACTTGTTGCTTTACGAAGTGCCCACAAGTGCCCATGGCCTTGTACAAGCAAGAAACGTCCCGTCACTTGTTGAGCCGAGTGTTGTATCCGCTTTCTTTTATCTAGTCATACCTTGTCAGCTCTGTTGTCCCACCACTGCGTAGGATCCGCAAAGTACTCTTTCCAAAGTTCTTCAACCGACTGTAGTTCACCTGAATCCACCGCAACATGCTTTACCCATGTCAGTCACATTCTCACCAGGAGAGGCAAACTCTTTCTGTGACGATGGGCATATGATACGTACCTGAAGCATTGGAATTCGAAGGTGATCTCTTCCAAACTGATGAAAATGGTGAACACCGGATTGGTCCACTGCCTCGTATGTGAGAGGACAAGGGCAGGGATAAAGAAGGGTAGATAGGCCAGGGAGACCTGAAGACTGAGATTGAACAGATATCCTGGGTACAAAAACGTCAACACTCTGTTAATAAGCAACTTCGTACCATTCAAAGCGCTCTTCCCATCAATACCGGGGTTTAGGGTTCGGTCAACCATGTTCATATCCGGTTACGTTTGGAGAAATGTGACAACCTCTTTATCAAACATTGCTGTAAAGGAGACCTCATATTTCGACACATTTGTTGTCAGCATGAACACAGTAGTCCAACCCATGTCACAAGTCATCCAACCGCTTAATTCACTCACCTGTGCACCACCTAGTCCACGCACCGACAAAAAGCTTCTCTGTTCTCTCCTGCACTGCAATTGTTGTCTACAATCTAAATCCCACGACACCAATTGAGGTGGCAGTCCCATCACTATCTGCCTGCATTACAGAAACCAATTCACACTAACTGTTACTAAGAAGAACATCACAAAGAACAACGCCGGACTGAACCTCAGAATTGAACCTGTGGACAGAAACACATCAAATTGAGAAGAAACTACATGTGCGAAAAATCTGGTACTACCTCCAATCCTGAAAACCCGAACACATTAAATAAAGTCCACAAACAAAACCGCATACCTGACGCTTCCGGCGGCCAAATGAAGCAAGACAAGCTGCCCAAGGACGGCAAACCTCCACTGCAGCTTCACGAGGAGCAGCTCCGTCTACGGGATCAATCAATTGCTGAGGCAAGAATCCAACATACACCCATTGATTAGCATACAACCCCAGTCAACTGACTTGACTATTGAAAATTACCATCGCTTCAAAGAGGGTCATCAAAAACTTAGGTTCAAACTAAATTACAGTTCTCCTTTGATATGAATGACAAGACTAATTAAATTTAGATCGTTTGAATGACAGATATAGAAATATGCATGAAAACCTATCAGAATTGGTCATAACACATCCATGAACCGCAACAGGGGTCAGAACCCAATCCCCAACCCAGACAGATCGCTCAATCTAGTTCCCGGAATGTGTTTTCGACTTGTCTCGTTCCCTACCAGTCTGACACAACTTTGACTTCCTCCCTGCTGTTCGAGCTGCCCAATCTCCTGCCCCATGGTGCACACGTGCACACCCCTATTCTGACATATGACGATACCTCGTCTTGGGTGAATATGACAGGAATCAGCATATGTGGCACCGATTTGGCCATTTCCAGCACATCGTTCAAATGTGAAGCAAACAAAGGTGATAGCAAAGTCGCTTTCGACTCTGCAACACAAACGTGAGTTCTCAATCGGTTCGGTACATCTTACCGCCCCTAAATCCAGGCTCCTGCCACTGAACTCTGTTGCAGCTCACACCACATCTATAGTACACACTTTGAGCAGTTCTTTCTAGCTTTGTGCCTTTGTCGGGAATAAGTACTAATCCGGAAAGACATGAATCAGTGTTCTTCTCTTGCAGGCCCAAGCTTCTTTCAAGGTTCGAAGACTGGGAATCACGCAGCCATCAGCATTGAATAACTTATAGCTATGCTGATTGTCACGGACCGCAATATATCACGAGTTCCCAATTCCAAGTTGAATAAATTTCCTCAAGCGAAAATCCTAAACCCTAGTTCGCGAAACGGCTCATTTCTTCTTGCACAGTCTCTGAAACTCCCATATCTGCTCCTAAGCCAAAAAAAACCGGGATGAATTAGAGGACCTGCTACTTGAATTGCACTGCACTAATTGCGCAGCAAGATATCATCAATCAGCAAATTAATTACTCGCGCTCCACAAGCTCCGAAGGAACAAGCGCTACTCTACTCTCCTGTAGTAAGAGCAGGAAAGGTCAATACAACGTTTCTCCTACAACAGCTGGCAACTCACCTCCGTCCTACAATATCCATCACACTCCCACGAGCTCAAATTAAAATGGCTCCAAACCAACTGCCAGAGCAGAGAAACAAGTCAGAATCCCACTACAAATCCTGCACAAGCGGGCTTTGCAGTACTACTTCCCACATTCAGTCATCCTAACACAACAGTACGAGAAATCTCCCTCCTTGAGCCCTCAATTCACCACAACAGCCATACGTGCACCCGCAACAGACTGCAGCATGCAGCACCCTTGCTCTGCAAAAGCTCGCGAGCTTGGGATCAAGGAGTCCCCCAACCTCTCTCACCATGTCCATTCCTGCTCGACGCTTGCTCTGGTCTCCCTCCTTTGCGGAAACGGTAGTTCTTCTCCTCGCGAATGCCTGATACCCTTGACGCTGCTCGTCTTATCTGGGCCCCGAACATCAATCGAAACAGATTATTGTGCGGGTATTGTCTCACTCGGCCCTCTTTAATATCACATCCTCTAAGAGCATCTCCACTCTTGCACTGGCGGAGCCCCTGGCCTTCTCAGTGTTGAGCCCGCCTTCCGAATCGTCCCCCACCGCATACCTAGAATTCCAAGAAAATACCGGGCCCCACTTAAATCACTCATCAACTGAGAATCCTTCAGGGCCCGTTCTTCTTCTCTCCAAGCTTGGATTCTCCTTGTCTGACAATATTTGACTCCTTTTAAAAAAGTTGGACCACTATAGCAATTCCCACCAATGAGAATGCAAAGTTATTGCAGATATGGAGAGTAAGGGTAGGAAATTACTTCGAAGGTGAAGCCCGCAAGGAGAATGGAGCCCGCAAAAAGCCATTTGGCAAGGCGATTTGTTAGAGCAAGAGTGGAGATGCTCTAATACGGTATAACAAGGTCCGTTCTCTCACCATACATAAAATAGAACATATATCCGTTGTGGTCCCCCTCCCAAATGGAATCTAGTGGGCTTTCCAATTGCACTTGTTTTTATTCTACTGTAGTGAAAAGTATAAAGTGACGTAATAACTAACGACACAGTGGTACATTGAAAGTGAAAGTGTCATCATATCAATGCCAAAATAGCACCCAAAGAAATATTGTGGTTACATTCCTACAATTTTAGCACTAAAAAAATCCAGAATGAAGATTTTCTTAGTACTAAAATGCTTTAAATATATATTTAAATAAAAATTATATAATTACAATGGTAATTTGATTTTGTTTTAGAACTATTACAATGACTTTTTAATATGTATCTATCAATCAATTGTGATCATACTAAAACAATTGAAATTATTGAATCAACACTGAATTAGTGGTAGGAACATTTTTGATGCAATGATGATAGTCTAATGGGGTTGGAAGGATTTAGGTTTAGGATTTAGCAAAATTTTGTTGATTTTGTCCAAATCAACTTGTCTAAAGTGACTAAAGCCTATTGATCCAGGAGGCATTTTCTACTAGTGAATTTAGCTCTTTAGAGCAATTTTCACTATAAAAGTAGAGGAATTTCACTATCCTTGAGAAGACTATTACTCAATGGGAGTTGGGAGTTGATGCTACAGATCTATATCTTGTAAACATAATAGTCTTCAAACTCTCAACAATTAGATCTAAGAATAATTCACAACAACCAATTGAGGCATCAACTATGGAGGTACAATTCAAGCATTGACTCTTCACAAAGACAAAGACAAAACTATTAAAATGTTGTTTTTCATTTTAGTGGTGAATTTTTCTTATAGAAATCCAAATCCACTTAACGAATGGATTTGACCTAAAAGTTCCAAAGGTAAAAACAATTGCTACTAGACAAATATTTTAGTTTAACACTTGACTATAGAAAAAAAATTAACTCCAAAAAATTGCCAATAGTCACTAGTATGTCTGCTAATTAACCAAGTAGTGTATTTAAAGCAAATACAACAAGGCAACAGGAAATCAGAGGAATATTCAATTAACATTATCTCCCTTCTACACCAAGTACACTCTTGTAACCTTAATATTAACAATGTAAGAAAATGGGGTCACTCAGTAGCAGAGAATGGATATTGACAATGTCCTAAATTATCACAATAAGGAAAGTGGCATTAGGACTATATTTCTTCAATAAATTCTGGTTTAGGCTTGTCCATTCAGCAGGATTGAGAATTAATTAGATGCTATGACTCTGTGATTGATGAACTTTGTAGTGTTGGCAGATTAGGTGATTGAATAATCTTCTCCATTGTGTCCTTAAATGAGTCAGGGATTGGAATAAAGTTTAGTGGTAGTGGTGGTAGAATAATATTCAACTCTTGCAATAATGTGTTATGAATAATGTTCCCTCTAACAAGGTCTATAGCCATGCCTTGGTAATGGCTGAGTGGAATTGATGGTTAAGCTTGTGATGTCGTAGAGCTATCATAATATTCGTTTAAATTTAGCGGGTTGGTGGGCAGCGAGCAAAAATCAGGTGTTTTTTCTTTTAGTAAATTGACAACAATCTTTGAAAATGAAATGGTTGTTATCACCAAGGTACTAATTTCTAATGGCGGTAGAGGGGAAATGAAATGAATCGGGAAGATACAAAAAGAATTTGTTGCAAGATGGTTGGCTTTGCCTAGGTTGTCTAGGCATCCGGACAAGGACATTAATCTTTGGTCTAGACAATGAAAATCAAATTTTTTTTCAAAAACATTATTATCCATAATAAAATTGGATATTTCAGGGTTTTATGTCACTCAGTCTGCAATGACCCTATTCTGGTTGAGTCTCGATTTTGGATCATAGCAAGGACAGAGGATGAAGCCAAGATAAAAGTTCTAATAGGTGGTCCAATGCTTAGGCCTTAGGGTTGATTTAGGATATACAATGATGCCATTGGGAGGTACAAATGCACCATTTTATAGCCCTCATCTTTACTCTTTTTATTGCATGGGTGTGGGCGCTAGATTACCCACCCTTGGTAATAGAGCGAACACCGACCAGGTTCTATGCCTTTATCCACTTTTTTAATATATGGGGGTGTTGTGAGCGCGGTCCACTGTGCCTTCCAAGCAATGGATCTTTTTTGCTAACGTTTCCTAAGGGTCGTGGATGGCAGCGAATAATTAGTAATGCATGTAGTAACTCACAAGTTAGCTGCAAGCTTAGGGGTAATGGTATACTTTTAACTCCCTAACTATCTATCCTATGTTGAGGGTAGACTGGGTAGTTGGCGTCATTTCTAACGTCCTTAACTACGTAAAAAGGGGAACCCCTATGTTCCTTCCATGAACCCCTAAGACTATCTTGGATTTCTGAGATTCCACCTAGAAGTTCTACTTTTAAAAGCTACCCCTAAAGTTCCAACTCTTACTCTAACTCTTAACTTCCAAGTATACTCTAGGTTTTTAGCTTCCCAGACTAATTAGAGAATTTAACTTCAAAATTTAATACTACCTTTTGACTTTGTTTTGACTTTTGACTCCACGATTTTACTCCTAGACTAACTCTAAAATTTACCTTCTAAAGTTAACTCTATGTTTTAACTTTTAACTCTAAGTTTTTACTCTTAATTAACTCTAGGATTTACCCTTGAGTTTTAACTCTATGTTTTAACTTTAACCCCTGAGTTTTTACTCCTAAATTAACTCTAAGATTTACCCCTAAATTTCAACTCTAGGTTTGACTCTACGTTTTCACTTTAGCTTTTTACTCTAACTTTTTACTTCCCCCCTTGACTCTAACGTTTAACCTTTAAATTTAATCTTAACTTTTGACTTTTGACTTTTGACTTTCTACTTCCAACTTTAATCCTATCGTTTTAATCCTAGATGGACTCTAAATGTTACTCCAAGTTTTGACTTCTACTTTTTACTCTATTCCTAACTCCAAAATCTACTTCCTAAGTTGATTTTTAATTCTACTGTTGACCTCTACTTTCTATTCTAATTTTTGACTCCCTAATCAATTCTAAACTCTTACATGAACCTACCCTAAGATTTGACTTGAGAGGTTAAACCCCTAAGTTAAAGTTCTAAATTAATTCTATTTTTTAACGCCCCAAAGTTAACTCTAGATTTTGACCTTAGAAGTTTAACTTTAAAAAGTAAAAGCGTAAATTGATTCTAATTCTAACTGCTAATTAATCCCTAATTTTACTCCTAAATTTTTCTTGTAATTTAAACCTAATTTCCGTCCATTGTTTCTTGTGGTTCAATTTTAATTAAAATTCCTCCGTTCTACCCCCTATCGCTTAACTTAGCCTAACGCAATCAGTTTACAGTCAAATTTTAATTATAAGCTGTTTTTGGAAACCTCTATTCCTAATTTATCAACTTTTGAATCTAAACTTCTAATCTACACTAATCTCGGATGCTAATCACGCTCTAAGGGCTGATTAGGAAAATAAATGCTAATTAGGGAGAAACATCAAAGATTAAATCAAAAACTCACCTCTTCACTACCGGTGTCAGAAATGACTTCGTCCACGTCCACGTGTACATCCTCACGCTCCATGGTAGTCTTTGGCTTTGTTTTGAATTTTCCCCCAAGCTCACCGCTTATTGAGAAAATATTACAATTTTTGATAATCTAAACTCCCTCTTTCCCTTCCTCCTTTTCTTTTCTTTCTTCCCCTCTCTTCTACACTAGCACTATTCCACCTAAGTTTTTATGAGTCTTACACTATGGTTTCAAACTACAAGAAGGGTTTAAATATTCTTCCTACCCTCTTACACAATTTGCCTTTGTGTCATCCTAATCCTCCTCCCAACGGTCACCACAAATTCTCAAGATTTCCCTCCCTAAGTCTACCTAGGCTTAAACCTAGGTTACTATTTATCGTCTCTCTCCTTTTTGTTCTCTACTTCATCTCCTTCTTCCTAATCTCCCTCCATTGCTCATGTGTGTATTTGGTTGGTTAGAATGGAGGTTTCAAGTGTGCGTGCAGGTGTGACGTGGAGGGTGCAATTATGTGTGTAGGAGTGATGTGAGGTGTTGACTCTCTTCCTTCCCTTCCCTTTGTTCTTTAGTCACAACTTGGAAGTTTTGGAATTTTTGGCCTTGGATCCCCACTGGGTTTAACTGGGTTGCTAAACTAGCTCTATCTCTGATTTCCTAACTAGATCTATCACTGACTTCCTAACCTAGAGTTATCACTAGTTTCCTAAACTAGAGTTATCACTAGTTTTCTAAACTAGAGTTATCACTAGTTTCCTAAACTAGAGTTATCACTAATTTCCTAGACTAAATCTATAACTAATTTTCTAAACTAGGTCCTGATTAGTAGAGAGTTTTTTCAAACAAAAACCAAAGTTGGGGCCCCGCAGAGCATCATCCCGTTGTGGTCTGAAAATCAGCCATGATGTATGTGAGACATGGTCAGTCTACCCAAATCGCAAAACCGGCCAAGTTGGGGCGCTGGACAGGTAGTGTACCGGCTTGGTCTACCGGCTCTGTACCGGCTGCCGCTGGGCTCCGTTACTGCAGCTGGGCTCCCATTACTGCCCCTGGCTCTGTTACTGCTGGGCTGGTTGGTTGCTGGGCTGGCTGGTCCGCTGGCACTCCAAAATTCTTAATCACCTCAACAAGTTCCCTCAGGGGAACCCACTTAACCAATAAAAATTGGAGTTTTGGGAAAAATTAGTGTTAGAGTCAAGGCTTCGCCGTCCGGGGGTTAGGCCCGAAGTTGTGAAGCAAGACACTCGGCTTAGCAAACCACGTATACCAAGGCTAGGTAACTAAACTTGGCCCACCACTTCCTACTTCATGCTAGACTCTAATATCTTGGAAGCTAAACTCTGGAGGTTTCCACAAAGGTCTTGGAAACTAGACTTTGGAACTAAACACGGGGGAAGTGCAAAGCTTCGCCGTTAAGTTGGTTTTAACACCAACTTTAGGACTTTTTTGACACTTTGGGGGTTCAAGGCTTCGCTGTCTACACTTTTAACACATGTTTTAGGACTTCAACTTGTCACTAGTTCAAAGCTTCGCCGTTTCCAAGGGGGGTCCACACAATGAGAGAGACTTTAGAAGAGGGAAAACAACTAAACTTTTAAAGAAAGAGGAAAAAACACACACATAGGTTCAAAGCTTCGCCGTCCCGGAGGGGGGTCCACTCAACAAGGAAAAGATTAGAAGAGGGTTTGGGATAACTTTAGGAAACGTGCACAAAGGAGGTTCAAAGCTTCGCCGTCCCGGAGGGGGGTGTGGGCGCTGGATTACCCACCCTTGGTAATCGAGCGAACACCGACCAGGTTCTATGCCTTTATCCACAATTTTTAATATATGGGGGTGATGTGAGCGCGGTCCACTGTGCCTTCCAAGCAATGGATCTTTTTTGTTAATGTTTTCTAAGTGTCATGGATGGCAGCGAATAATTAGAATGCATGTAGTAACTCACAAGGTAACTGCAATGCTTTGGGGTAATGGTAAAACTCTAACTTCCTAACTATCTATCGTATGTCGAGGGTAGACTGAGTAGTTGGCGTCATTTCTAACGTCCCTAACTATGTAAAAAGAGGAACCCCTATGTTCCTTCCATGAACCTCTAAGACTATCGTGGGATTTTAAGACTCCACCGAGAAGTTCTACTCTAAAGACTAACTCTAAAGTTTAACTCTTACTCTAATCTTCAACCTCTAAATGAAACTCTAGGTTTTTACTCCTAATTTAACTCTGAAATTTATCCTCGGAATTTAACCCTAGGTTTAACTTTTAACTCTAAGTTTTTACTTCTAAATCAACTTCGACTCCTAACTTCCAAGTTTTAACCTTCTAGGGTAATTCTAAGTTTCACTTCTAATTCTATGTCATTATCTCTAAACTACTCTAAGATTTACCCTCTAAAGGTAACTCTAACTTTTCACTTTTTACTGTAGATTTTTTACTCCTAATTTAACTCTAGGTTTTTTACTTTTAATCCTAAATTTTTACTTCTAAAATCAATCCCCAATTTTAACCTCTAGGTTTGACTCTAAGTTTTCACTTTGACTCTAGATTTCTACTAACTCTAAAATTTTACTTCTACGTCTAACTTTTAACTTCTACTTTTAGCTTTTTACTCTCACTTTTTACTCCCCTAATTGACTCTAAAATTTAACCTTTAAGTTTAATCTAAACTTTTGACTTTTGACTTTTGACTTCTACTTCCAAATTTAATCCTATCGTTTTAATCCAAGATTAGCTCTAAATGTTATCCTCCTAAATCTAATTCCAACTTTTAACTCTAGGGTTTTGACTTCTAATTTTAGCTCTATTTTTAACTCAACAATCTACTTCCTAAGTGGATTCTACTTGTAACTTCTACTTCCTACTCTACTTTTTACTTCCCAAAGTTAACTCTCACTTTTGGCTTTTGAATTTTAACTTCCCTAATTAAAATCTTAATTTAATCCTAGGTTTTTAACTTGCTATTTGATCTTTAATTTTAATCCTAAATCCTCCCTCTAATCTAATCCTAATTTCCGTCCATTGTTTCTTGTGGTTCCCTTTTAATTAAAATTCCTCCGTTCTACCCCCTACCGCTTAACTTAGCCTAACGCGGTCAGTTTACGGTCAAATCTTAATTATAAGATGTTTTCGGAAACCTCTATTCCTAATCTATCAACTTTTGAATCTAAACTTCTAATTTGCGCTAATCTCGGATGCTAATAACGCTCTAAGGGCTGATTAGGAAAATAAGTGCTAATTAGGGAAAAACGACTAGGATTAGTTTAGTGACCCACCTCGTTACTGCTAGTGTCGGAAATGACGTCATCCCCGTCCACATGCGCGTCCTCGTGCTCCATGGTAGCCACTCGCGGTTGTCTTCTTTTATTTTTGTGCTATGGTCTTTATTTATTTTATTTTTTTCAAGGCCCACGGCTTAAGTTGTAGAAAAGAAAACGTTACAAGTATGATGGTCTAACCCTTTCCCCCCATTTCCTTCTTCTTTTCTTTCTCTCCTCCTCTTCCTTCTACTCTTGAACTATTCCACCAACCGTGGTGATGGTGGTCTTACGCTCTAGTCTCAAACTTCGTGAAGTTTTAAATGAGCCTCCTACCCTCTTACGCAACTTTGCTTTGTGTCATCCTAATCCTCCTCCCAACGGTTGCAAGGAGTTCTTCTAGATTTCCTACCTAATCTCCTAGCTAGGCACTATTTATCGTCTCTCTCCTCTCCACTCCTATAACACATCCTTCCCCCTAATTTCCTTCCATTGTGTGTACGTGTGAGTGGTGAAACAAATTTGTATGCAGGTACGGTGGTGCTCCGCTCTTTTCTCCCTTCTCCCTTTTTGGTTTAGACCCTAATCCTACTCCTTCCCTAGCTAGTAATAGGTTAGTCCCACATTTTTGTGGTGTTTTAGGTCTGATTTTTGAGTTAGTTTGAGAGACCCCAAAAAATCAGAACCCAAAAAGACCAAAAAACTTTGAGTTCAAAAAGAAGAGCGACCGATTTGGCTGGGTGCTGGACCCTGAGCCTGCCCACCACCTCCCGGCTGGCTGGCTGGGCTGGTCAATTAATTAAAAATAATTAATTAATTTTTTAATATGTTTTTTTTTTTTGGCTCCCGATGGTGCTGCTGTATGCTGGCCTGATGTTGCTGCTATAGCTGGTCCTGATGTGCTGCTGTATGCTGGTCCTGATGTCGCTGCTGTATGCTGGTTTTCCGGCTAGGCTAAAAACTGGATTTCCGGCTAGGCTAAAAAGACTGGAATTTTTTGCTAAGGCTATCTAAGACTGGATTTTTGCTAAGGCTAAAAAGATTGGATTTTTGCTAAGGCTATTTTAAGACTGAGTTTTTGCTAAGGCTAATGGAGGAAATAACCGTCGGGGGTACTAAACTTACTAAGACCTTGGAAACAACTAACTACCTAAAACTTTTGAAGACACTACTCTAGACAAATGTAAAGAACCCTACATATCTTGGAAGCTAAACTCTGGAGGTTTCCACAAAGGTCTTGGAAACTAGACTTTGGAACTAAACACGGGGTCAATGCAAAGCTTCGCCGTCAAATTGGGTTTAACACCAACTTTAGGACTTCTTGACACCCCGGGGGTTCAAAGCTCCGCCGTCTACACTTTTAACACACGCTTTAGGACTCTACTTTGTCACTAGTTCAAAGCTTCGCCGTTTTCCAGGGGGGTCCACACAAGGGGAGAGACTTTAGAAGAGGGAAAACTAACTTTAAAAGAAAACACACACACAGGGTCAAAGCTTCGCCGTCCCGGAGGGGGGTCCACACAAGGGGAGAGACTTTAGAAGAGGGAAAACTAAACTTTAAAAGAAAACACACACACAGGGTCAAAGCTTCGCCGTCCCGGGGGGGGGTCCACACAACAAGGAGAAGATTAGAAGAGGGTTTGGAAGAAATTTAGCAACACATGTACAACGAGGTTCAAAGCTTCGCCGTCCCGGAGGGGGGTCCACTCAACAAAGGGAATATTAGAAGAGGGTGTAAGAAAAACTACAAAGGAAAAGAAAACTGGCATGTTAGATCACGTGGCAACACAACGCTCACACGCTAAAGGCCCCCCAAAGCGGCATCGCCAAGGTACGGTGGGGGGTGACTTTAGGATTAGTGCAAGATACAAAACAAAAGACTCTTAACTTCACAAGTTAGATCACGTCACGTACAAGGGGGAGAGAGAGGCTCTCCAACTACAACAAAGTACAAAAACACTGCACAAAGAGTACACAAAGCAAGGTAGAAGGACCCCCAAGGACCTTCAAAGCTTGAAAATAAGCAACAATGAAGCCAAAAGTGCTCCGAAAACACCGTAGAGGTTTTTGGCTTCAAACGCCAAAATATCCAAAATAACTTGGACCCACAGACCCAAAACAAGAATTGGGGGTGTTCTAGAGAGAGAAATGGGGCCCTTATATAGGTTTCCAAAGGCTCACCCCTCCCTCTAGAGTTCTAAGGTAACCTTATCAACGGGGATTTTCATCCTCATCCTCAAAGATTTTCATCCTACAACCTAAATTTCTACTTTTACCATCTATGCTGAACCAACATCCTAACTTTTGGAGATTAGCTCCAATCGCCGAACGGATTGCGCCGTTGGATCCAGAACGCCATGTTTAGTCCTAGTCCCCTCAACCCCCCGTACCGAGGCCAAAAACCCATCATAGGCTAATTTAGTTTAAAAACCAAATCGTGGTAAAATACTAGATCTTGGGGGTCTCCTATTTTGAGAAATGTGAATAGCCTAGGGTCTCCGGTAGGTGCGAGAGAGTCAGGAAGGACTTTTGGTTGACTTCGTTTCGCCATCGTATGGTCCCGGAATGCGGGTCAACGTGGCGGGGACCCCGCCACGTGGTTAATTCCCGAGGAATCTCGCCGGTTCGGGTACTTGCCGCTATCGGAATGTCGTGAAACTTCACGGAGCGCATTATTAACATAAAACAAGCTAGTCTCATTTTTAGTGAGATTTTATTGTAACCTGGGTAATTTCCATGAAATTCCCGTTGGAGGTTAGGAGGGTTGACCACCCGGAAAAAGGTTCTTCTGCAAGTCGGAAGATGCCGGGATTTTTCACATGACCTCTCAGGGAGTCGCATGAAAGACGTGCGGGTGTGTTTCCGTACCTGGCACGATTGGTCAATGGAGATTTAAACTGGACATCTCCTTGAATTAGCGATGGTGTGGGAATCTTCTGCAGGTGGAGGAGTCTTGGCGAACCGATTTCGCCGTTGGACTCCTGGCATGGGATTCACCCTAGAACACCATCCTTGGGCTGTAGATTCCTCCACGGGCCCGGTCTTGCGTGAGTGGCTCCTGCATGCTAACAATCGGGATTTTGGAAATTCGTCGATCTAATGGGGACTTCTAAATCTAACTCTAGGACCCGATCTAGTGGCCTCGCTGTGGATCCCTTGGACCGACCTAGCCATGAATCGCCACCTTCATAGTGGGATTTAGCCCTTTTGGGGCTGTGTGACTCGAATCCTCCAAAGCTAACCTTTTTGTTATTTCTATACTATTTTTAGGCAAGGTTTGGAGGATTCTAAGTAAAAAACACAAATCTAGACCAAATACTATAATGGGTATGACACAACCCTATTTCGGTTCTACACTCTTTTTATGGATTTTTCTATACTTTTATCAACTTTAAATTGCAAATTTCAAAAAAATAATTCTACGAGTCCCAAGTGACAAATTGGGAGCTCACAATGGGTCTTTTGAAAACTTGATATAACTAAGGTAGGTCTTGCTCAAGAACTTGTAAGTGGAAGGGGTGTCATGATTTTTTTTGAAATCATGACATGATTGTCAATCAATATATTGGTGCCAAATCGTAAAAAGAACATTATTTATAATATGCGATTTTGTATTAGAAAAAAAGAGTCATGAAAGGCTCAAAGAACTCCAATTGAAATGACTAGTACAAAGAGGTTGGTGACAAAGTAATGTACAAGCCCAACCAAATTCATAGCCATCTTGAATATGCACAAATTGGAGGATAGTTTATGTTTATGCTTAAATAGGGCTATCCCCCAGAATACGAAACTTATTTTTGACTTGCAATAGGAAGCCTTCTACAAGAAGAATTTTTGAAGACTTTGAGAATTTACAATGCCAAGATGTTCTATTTCCAGAGTCGTCATATATTGGCACCTTGTGAGCATTTATTTACCCACCCTTGATAAATACATGTGTTGTGCGAGTAATCTAGACATAAGTATCTTTAACAACAAAAACGTGCTAAGATGACACAAGTTATCGTCCCAGGAGATTCCAGACGTTGCTTCAAAATTAGTTTCTCGAGACCTCTAAGTTTCCGGACTTTGACCACCTTGAGAGGGGTCCTTTCAACACACAAACACTTTCCATATTCTCTTCCGGATCCGGCTCTATCCAATCTTCCGGTTCCGTCTTTTTAACAAGTTGGTTTTCAATACCTCTGTTTTACCCTCAGAGGGTTCCTCACTTGCTCTTTCCGAGGGGTAGGGAACTGCACCACTCCGTATCTGACATAAACTCTAGTAACATAAAACAAAATACAACCCAAGAATAGATCTAGTTGAGTAAACAGGGTGGCATCCTCACAACATCCCGGATGGCCTATCCGGAAAGCTGGTCACACAGGGTAGCGTTAGGTCCTCCTTACTACAACGACGGATACCGGACTTCCGGAACTAAGGGAATGACTTCCTAGCTCTCGACCGCTCATGAGGTTGACTAGCCTTCCGGATGGGTGGAAATATTCCTCTGGCGGTTGCCTATCTCCGCACGGAACCGCCCCTGCGAATTCCGGACTAGCTTCCGGACCACTCCTTGGTCTCCACCGGATTACCGTACCAGCGATTTAAAGGCGCCACTTTCTCACTGCGCAAGTCTAAAAACTCATCCGTAAAACACACTCAGCCTAATCCGGCAGTCCACGAATCCGAACTCCTCCCCTTGCACACTCTCACTTATACATCCACACAAGTGACTATAGACGCGATACGCAAGAGAATAATCCAACGAGTGCTTTCCTGAATGCTTCAGATTAAATGAACAAGGAAAAAGGAATGACAGGCCAACAAATCGGCCTGCCCTTAAAAACCCACAAAAGGCAGCCCAAACGGCTACCAGAAAAACCGGCCAACGGCCAAACAAAAAGCAAAAAGGCAACGGCCCTGAAGACCGTTCCGGTAAAACTGCAAAACCGTTTAACTCCTAAAAGTCCGGAACTACTGGACCCATATCCGGAAAATCCGGTTCCGGAACTACCATCCTGGTCAGAATCCTAACTATAATTACTGCTACCCTAGATAGTCATTTATTCCTCTTAGCCTTCTTTACAGACATGCCACCCTGAGCTGGCGATCCACCTGTCTTCTGGGGTGGGGTGTTCTTTGTCTTCGACCTGGTCCGGGGAGGCTGCAACTCTTCCTCCTCCGATTGAGTCGTCTCCCCCTCTTCCGATTCCGGGTCCGTCTCGCTCAGTAGCCGTCGTCCCCTTGGTTTCGGAACAGTAAGATCGATGAGCTGGGACGGTGGCGGTGTCTGGAGAAAGGGCTGGAGCATGTGAGTGAAACTCACCGGATCCGTCCGAGCTGGATTCAACACCGTTCCGGGTAAAGGTGGTTCCCGGAAAGTAGAACCCACCGGTCTATCGGGGAACAGATTTGCTACGGACGCAGTTCTTCCGGCTGGGACGCCTAAGACAACATCTTTTACTGGAGTGGAGGCCGCAAACTGCTTTACCAGCGACCTCCTCTTCTGGGCCGATGCTGTTCCGGCTTGCGACGTTCCGGCGATTGTCTTGCTCTTTGTCGGAGAAGGCTGGTTCTGTGCCCCTCCTTCTTGGAGATCCTGACCTAGGTCAAAAAGGCCTTGGTCTAACCCCTCAAGCGGATCCAAGTTCTCCAACAGTTGCCGGACTTCCTTGAGCATTCCCTCAATCCGGACTTCAAAATCCACGAGGATGCTCACCACCTTCGATCCGGCCACGTGACCATCCTTCACCATGTGATTATTCCAGAGTGTAGCTCTGGCAAGAATATCCGCCGGAGTGTCAAATAGACTTCTGACATTCCGGACCAGATCGAGGGCTTCTCCCTCCTTTGTTTCAGCGGCCATCCTCTCTTTCTCCGACCACGCAGCTTGTTCTCGAAACCGGTCCCGTTCTTGCTCCAAGGTCAGAATCCGGTCCTCCAGCTGCTTCACCGCTTCTGGATCTGGCCTTTCCGCCAACGCCACCAGGATTTGGGTTTCTTCCTTCACCCCTAATTTCTCGCACATTTGCCGGATCAACGCCGACATCCGCTCATTCTGTGCCCGGGTAGCTAACAGCCATTTGATGGTGGCCTCTAGCTGATCCATTTCCGGAAGTGGTTCTCGGGGCTTCTCTACCTCCTCGGCTTCTTGCTTCCCCCGCGCACCCCGATCAGTCGATTTCCAGCGCGTCCCTCCAACGTTTGGTGATGCCTGCTCCGGTTCTGGTTCCTCTTCTTCCCGCTCGAGCTCATCCGGTTCATCTTCTGCGGGAAGTCCATACCTCAACAAATTCTCGCCCTTCCGGTATATGGTCATTTCCGGTCCGGCCAGTGCATCCTCGGAGTGATACAGATGGAAAAGATAGGGGCTAATCGGACTTGACTTCTTGTTCGCGATATTGACCGCTAACTTTTCCACTACGGAGTGAATGATCACTCCCCAGCTGACCAGCCTGGGAGCCGGATTCTCTCTATCTCCCAGCGCTCCGAAAATAGTGTTTGCCACGGTCATTGTAATCCGGGTGGGCTTTTTCGGATACAAGATAGGGATGAGGAATGCTAACAACTGCCCATCTCGGGGACTCTTACAATCACTCGCGGTGTTCCCTTCCTTGGAATCCGCATGACTCCGGAATACCTCCACGGCGTAAGTGTCCGTCCGGGACGCTATTTCGGAACCCCTGCTCGACGTAAAGTATGCCTTCGCCCACAACTCCGGAGTCCAGGCCCTAGATCGACCCCTAATCGTCAAATCGAACTGATTACCTACTCCGGAAACCAGCTCATCAATCATCTCTTCACTCCGGACGTTCCATGGACGTTTTACCAATCCTAAACACCCCATGATTTCTAGGTCCTCTTCTAACTCCTTCAGGCGCTCCGGATCCGATGGGACAACCGGACGTACGCCCCGGGCTGTCACTACCGACCTCCGGGATCGACTCGCTTCCGCCATCTCACCGACTGCTAGGACAATCCGGTGCAATCGGCACCTTCCTCCCTTTCTCTCCCTAACACGCCCTAACTCACCACTCTTTCTCTCTTCTAACGCACCGTGGAAGAGCACAGGTAAAAGAGACTGAATGAGGCTGGCGGTGGGGTTTAAGTACCTGCCGAAACCCTAAGTTCCCGCCGCCAAAAACGTTCCCGTAAGGTCCCTAGCCGGAACCTAGGCGGTAGGTCCCTACGATCCGGAACTTTCCGGAACTTTCCGGCTTTCCGGCTACAGTTTCCGGTAGACTGCGTAATCTATTTAGAGTTTTATCCTTTCTACCTAGAAACTAATTTCTATTTCTAATATCTAAGTCCTAACTTTGTATTTAAATGCAAAAATTGAAAAAGTTCTGCTACTTTTATCTCCACTAAATTGTTAATTGGGACTTTCCGGATGATATGTACTCCCATATTACCCCATTTTCAAATGTGAGCGTCCTCGCGAACATCATCGTCCTCTTCTTCTAAATCCGGATCTGCTTCGTACTTCTTGACCCAGTTTTTATTAACCCTTGTGTCAAACCATACGCCTTGCAGATCCGTCAACTGTAAGGATCCGTTTGAGTAGATAGACTCTACCCTATACGGCCCCATCCATCTGGTGTGAAACTTACCCGGAAAATTCCGGTAGCGACTGTCGTAGAGTAAAACTAGGCCACCTACCTTGACTCCGTGTTCCTTTGGGAGTTTCCGGTCATGGTCTTCCTTTCTCTTGGCTTGCACCTCCTTATTTTGCTCCAGCGCTACTTCACGAGCTTCCTCCAGATCTTCGATAGCCATCAGTCGAATTTCCGGATCGCAGTTCCGGATTGTAGTCCGGGATGCCATGATCCGGTGTGTTTCGACTTCCAGCTTGATGCCATGAACAGCCGTCTGTCCAAACACTAGGAAGAAGGGACTCCTTCCGGTTGTGCTTTTGTCTGACGTATTATAGGCATGGACGGCTGATGGGAGCTTCAAGTCCCAATCCGTCTTATTTTCGGAAATCGTTTTGTGTAAAGCTTTTTCCACAATGCCGTTGGCCCGTTCCGTCAATCCGTTCGCCCTAGGATTGTAAGGTGTGGTCTTCCGGTGCTTGATCAGGTACCGGTCCGTAATGTCTTGGATGACGTCATTGAAGAAATGCAATCCCCTGTCACTGACCAACTCCAACGGATGCCCAAATCGCATCATGATTTCCGTAAATAGGAAAGAAGCGGCCGTTTTGGCCGAATTATGCCGGGTCGGATGAGCTTCTACCCATTTAGAGGCATAATCCGTGGCTAGGATTATGTATCTCTTCTTCCTGGCGCTCACCGGAGAAATGGGACCTATAAAGTCAATCCCCCATTTCTCAAATGGAGCTAACGGAATGATAGGAGTTAGTGGCCAATGGTTCCGGAAGGATGGCGCTCCCGTCCGTTGACATTGGTCACAACTCCCAACATACGCTTTGACATCGCGTATCAAATACGGCCACCAGTATCCGGCGTTCCGGATTCTGTTTACCGTAGTCATGGTGGCGAAATGACCTCCAGATAGTCCGGAATGTAAGGCTCTCGTCACCTTCTTCCGTTCCTTGACCTCCAAGCACCTTCTGAGTTGGTCATATGCCCCCTTTTTGAACAAGGTTCCCTTAATCAATGAATAAGGAGCCACCTTTTTCTGGAAGACACTCTTCTCTTCTGGATTCAGCCCTTCCGGATATCTCTGTTCCGTCAGATACGTAATGATATCCCGAAAGTCTGAAGAGTCTCCCTCTTCTAAATGGAAGACCATTTCCTCCTCCCTTTCCGGAAACTCATCCGGGAAATCGGCGGAAATGTCTCCCAGTGTACTAGTTCCTCTCTGTCTTGATAAGAAGTCAGCATTCGCATTGGACTTTCCGGATTTGACTAATACCTCGTAATTGAACTCCTGAAGCAACAGTACCCATCTTGCGATTCGTCCGGAAAGATCCGGTTTGTTGACCAGGTACTTCAGAGAGTCGTGATCCGTATGGAATACGATCCGGTATCCGAGCAAGTAATGCCGGAATTTCTTGCAAGCATAAATCACTGCCAAGGCTTCCCTTTCAGTGGTGGTGTACTTCCGTTCCGCCAAACTCATTTGCCAGCTTGAATAGTACAATGGGCATTCCCGTTGGTCTTCGTCATATTGCCAAAGAATGGCCCCTAGGCACCATCCGGAAGCATCCAAGGTTACATGAAAATCCTTGGACCAATCCGGTGAAGACAAGATCGGAGCTTTTACCAAAGCTGTCTTCAAGCTTTCGAACGCTTGCTGTCTTTCTGGATTCCAAGTAAAATCCGTATCCTTTTTCAACAGTTCCGTTAAAGGAATCGCTTTCCGGGCGTATCCTTCAATGAAACGTCGATAGTACCCCACGCATCCAAGAAAACCACGGATCTCCCGTACACAAGTTGGAGGGGCTAAGGCAATCATAGCTTTAACTTTATCTATGTCGACCTCTAAGCCTTTCCAGCTTACTACGTGTCCGAGCAAAATTCCGGATTGCATACCGAAAAAACATTTTCCCGGATGTAGTTTGAGGTTCGTCTCCCTACATCTTTGAAATGTCTTTCGTAAGTACTCAAGATGATCCTTCCGGGACGAGAATACTGCAAAATCATCGATGAATACTTCCAAGAAATACCTAAGGAAGTCCCGAAAAATATCCATCATGAGTCACTGAAACGTTCCCGGAGCATTGCATAACCCAAACGGCATCCGGGTGAAAGCAAAAGTTCTCCATTCTGTCGTAAAGGTAGTTTGTAGTTGATCTATCAACCGGATGAAGACTTGATTATACCCTGAGAATCCGTCCAGGAAACTATAGCACTCGTTTCCGGAAACATGATCTAAGATAATATCAGTAAAAGGTAGAGGAAAGTAGTCTTTCTGGGTAGCTGTATTCAACTTCCGGAAATCCTGACATACCCGGATCTTGACCTTCCCTTCCGGTCCTGCCTTCTTTGGTACGACCACGATTGGGGAAACCCATTCCGAGTTGTGGACTGGACATATGAATCCGGCCTCCAACAAGGCGTCAATCTCCTCTTTCACCATGATTGAGTATCTGGGATTCAGCCGGTACTGGCGCTGTCGAATCGGAACTGCTCCTTCCGTGAGGTCGATCTGGTGCTCTCCTAGTTCCGCCGGAATGCCCGTTAAGTCGGATGCTACCCAGGCGAACACATCCATATAATCTTTGAGAAGGGTGGTGTACTCCTTCTTTTCCGATTCCGTCATGGAGTTGCTGAGAAAGAAGGACTTTCCGGAAACAACTTCGACCTTGTCATAATCCGAAGGACTTACGACAGTCTTGATCCTTTCCGGAGTAGCCTCTTCTGCTCCCTCTTGAATGTCACTCCATGGGATTTCCGGATCCTGTCCGTTTAAACCAATGGACGGAATGCTACCGTCCATGATCTGCTGTCTGATCCATCCAAAGGAAAGTGGCACATCCACTTCTCCCATGGATCGATCTTCTTGTGGAACAATGTTCCCTTCATCAATCGGCTCCTCTGCTCCGATTTCTACCATCGGTTCCGGAAACTCAAAATCAGTTTCCGTAGCCGACGTAAAATAGCTGGGGACTGAATCTGAATCTTCCGGATCCGACCAATCCGTGGTGTATCCATCTGATTCGCTGGTTTCTCCAAGATGCTCCACACGTTTCCAGGGAATCCGGATTGCTGGTTTCCCAATCACAAATTCCTTGGCTCCCCAATCTGCTAAGACTCTGGCTGCATACAGCCATGGTCTTCCAAGCAACATGGGGAAGGGTCTTCCCTGACTGACCCGAATAATCACATAGTTTAGGAGGTAGGTAACCGTACCTATCCGGGTAGGAACTTGTGATAGCCTTCCTACCGGATGCACACGAGACTGATCCGCCATCCGGAGTACTTGGTCGGTGGCTTGGAAGGACGTATATCCAAGGTCAAATGCTGTTTCTTCCAACATCAAGTTGACTCCGGATCCTCCATCGACCGGTACTGCAGGTATCATGCATCCTCCTACTTCAACTTCCAATTCAGGTGCTCCGTAATCCTCCACTTGGGAAAAGTTGACAGCAACCGAAGGTAACTTTAGTCTTCTTCTCCGTTTCTTGGTCCAGGCCTCCCGGATCATCTTCTGGTAATTGGCGTTGTCGTGCAGAAGCTGCCCAATGGTGACATTGGCCTTCTGATCTTTGATATCTTGCAGGATATCATACTCGTCCACCTTGAGTTCCGGATTGATCACAACCGGAATCTCATCAAATGTGACTTTTCTCGGAATAGTTTCCGGGATTACTACGGAATCATTTAGACTTGTCCTGATTTGATCACTAATATCGATAGAAAGGGGGCGGCGAGCCACCCCTTTTTCTAAATCTACTACGGGGTGTAGTACTGGCTGAACTACTGAGCGATCAGAATCGCTCGAATCCGGTACCTCGTGCAAAGTACCTAATCCGGATTTCTCTTTCTGTTTCTTCTCTCTCTTCCTACGTCTTTCATCCCGGTTCTTGGTGGAACTCCGGGTCTCTACTCTATGAACTACTTCTACTTGTTTCTCCGGAAGTTCCACCCTTGGTTGTCATTTATCCGGATTCTCGATTCCGGTCTTAGAACCGTAATTGAGTCCGGTTTGATCCCGAGGTGGAACTTCTACTTGTTTGTAAATGGTTCTAGCCTGCTCCGGGCTAGGGCAATCACGAAGTCCGTGCCCGTACTCTCTACAATTTTGACAAGGTAGAACAAGGGGTGCTCCTTGACCAAGCCCTTTGTGAGGACAAGTGTTGGCGTAATGCTCAGGACTTCCACAAATGAAACAAGTTCCGGGAGGAAACCTGGAAGGTGGGAAGTTACCTGGACTAGATGTGCCTGCTCCGGGTCGTGGAAACACGTTGGTCCGGATCAGTTGCTGAGGTGCCCTTCCTCTTCCGTAACCCGCTTGGACTTGGAATACCGGATTGACTTCCTCCTCGTATTCTTCCTCCGGTAGGGTGTAGTAAACTCCCTCCTCATCCACATAGTGGATCTGCTTCTGGGGTCCTTGAGGACATTCGCTTGCGAAATGGTCGGGTCGTCCGCACCTTGGACACTAGACATTCGTCCGTGTTGTTGGTACGATCCGTCTCGGCTTCCGGTTTTCCGTGATGT
The DNA here is from genome assembly GCA_951799445.1 of Pseudisothecium myosuroides. Classification (NCBI taxonomy): domain Eukaryota; kingdom Viridiplantae; phylum Streptophyta; class Bryopsida; order Hypnales; family Lembophyllaceae; genus Pseudisothecium; species Pseudisothecium myosuroides. The sequence continues at coordinate 28,954,521 of OX637292.1, read as the reverse complement.
TGACTTTGATGGCGTCCAACGTCTCCTAGAGGTTCTTCATGAATTTCTTGGAGTCCTCTTCTTCCACCTTGACTTTGATCACTCTCTTATCGCGGTCCGTCTTCTCATCCCGACCTCGTGAAGACCGTCTGCTTGACGTTTCTTGTTCAGCTCCGGAACTCTCGGTGTTGCTGGTCGACGCTTCTGTTCCGGTTCAGGAACTTGGAGATTCCGAATCGGAATACTTCCGTCTCCTTCTCTCCTTCTTCTGATGCTTCTTGCTCCGGTTCTCTCTTCTTTCGCTCTTCTTGATGGATCTTCTTAGTGACTGGGCGGAGTTTTCGTAATTCTGGGCTGTCTCCATAGCTTCTTGTAACGTGGCAGGTCGAGCCTGCAGGATTTGGAATCCCATTTCTTCCGGAAATCCTACCACATACCACTCTACTTGTATGCTAGGGGACACATCCGTTGTCAGTTTCTTCATCAACGCTTTCACTCTCTGGCCATACTTTCTGACTGACTCAGATGATCGCATTGATATTTTATTCAACCTTCCTAGAGCTCTAGCCTCCCCTCCGACTCCCGGAATGTCCGAAGAAACGCATCCGTAAGGTCCTCCCAGTTATTCCGGATAATTTCCGGAACATCCTGATACCACTTCAACGCTTCTCCTTTCAGTAATCCTTGGAAGACACGCTGTCTAGAGGCTGGATCCTCTTGGTTGGCTACGGCGGTGGCCTCAAACTCTCCCATCCGTAGTACCATCGCCCGTAAATTTACTACATTTTAGGCGTGTGGATGTCACCATCGGTTCTGCTTCGTCAGAGGATATCTCCTCTTCTGAATCTACCGGCGTGGGTTCTCTATCCGGTTCCGGTTCTATATTATCCGGATTCGTAACTGGTTCCGGATTGGTGGGACTTGGGGTTCCACTAAGATTTTGCCTAGCAACATGTACCAAATCTTCTTCTGATTCTGATGCTGAAATAGATCTGGAACCTCTACCAAAACTAGGGATTCCGTGTACTACCGGTCTTCTAGCAGCAGCCTCTTCTAATCTTCCGGAACGTCTTCCGGCTGGAATTCCTCTCTGAGGTCTATTCATGAAGTACGAGGTAGGTACTCTTTCAAGATCTACTTCATCAATTTGGGGATACGGATCCACACTGCTAACCCGTAAATCAACTCCTGTTCTTTTTGACTAAAGGTCTCTTTACAAATTTTCTAATTTCAGAACAATCTATCAGAATCCCCGGCAGCGGCGCCAAAAGTGTCGTGCAAGTAATCTAGGCGTAAGTATCTTTAACAACAAAAACGTGCTAAGATGACACAAGTTATCGTCCCAGGAGATTCTAGACGTTGCTTCAAAATTAGTTTCTCGAGACCTCTAAGTTTCCGGACTTTGACCACCTCGAGAGGGGCCCTTTCAACTTACAAACTCTTTTCCGGAACTACTTCCTTTCCATATTCTCTTCCGGATCCGGCTCTATCCAATCTTTCGGTTCCGTCTTTTTAACAAGTTGGTTTTCAATACCTCTGTTTTACCCTCAGAGGGTTCCTCACTTGCTCTTTCCGAGGGGTAGGGAACTGCACCACTCCGTATCTGACATAAACTCTAGTAACATAAAACAAAACACAACCCAAGAATAGATCTAGTTGAGTAAACAGGGTGGCATCCTCACAACATCCCGGATGGCCTATCCGGAAAGCTGGTCACACAGGGTAGCGTTAGGTCCTCCTTACTACAACGACGGATACCGGACTTCCGGAACTAAGGGAATGACTTCCTAGCTCTCGACCGCTCATGAGGTTGACTAGCCTTCCGGATGGGTGGAAATATTCCTCTGGCGGTTGCCTATCTCCGCACGGAACCGCCCCTGCGAATTCCGGACTAGCTTCCGGACCACTCCTTGGTCTCCACCGGATTACCGTACCAGCGATTTAAAGGCGCCACTTTCTCACTGCGCAAGTCTAAAAACTCATCCGTAAAACACACTCAGCCTAATCCGGCAGTCCACGAATCCGAACTCCTCCCCTTGCACACTCTCACTTATACATCCACACAAGTGACTATAGACGCGATACGCAAGAGAATAATCCAACGAGTGCTTTCCTGAATGCTTCAGATTAAATGAACAAGGAAAAAGGAATGACAGGCCAACAAATCGGCCTGCCCTTAAAAACCCACAAAAGGCAGCCCAAACGGCTACCAGAAAAACCGGCCAACGGCCAAACAAAAAGCAAAAAGGCAACGGCCCTGAAGACCGTTCCGGTAAAACTGCAAAACCGTTTAACTCCTAAAAGTCCGGAACTACTGGACCCATATCCGGAAAATCCGGTTCCGGAACTACCATCCTGGTCAGAATCCTAACTATAATTACTGCTACCCTAGATAGTCATTTATTCCTCTTAGCCTTCTTTACAGACGTGCCACCCTGAGCTGGCGATCCACCTGTCTTCTGGGGTGGGGTGTTCTTTGTCTTCGACCTGGTCCGGGGAGGCTGCAACTCTTCCTCCTCCGATTGAGTCGTCTCCCCCTCTTCCGATTCCGGGTCCGTCTCGCTCAGTAGCCGTCGTCCCCTTGGTTTCGGAACAGTAAGATCGATGAGCTGGGACGGTGGCGGTGTCTGGAGAAAGGGCTGGAGCATGTGAGTGAAACTCACCGGATCCGTCCGAGCTGGATTCAACACCGTTCCGGGTAAAGGTGGTTCCCGGAAAGTAGAACCCACCGGTCTATCGGGGAACAGATTTGCTACGGACGCAGTTCTTCCGGCTGGGACGCCTAAGACAACATCTTTTACTGGAGTGGAGGCCGCAAACTGCTTTACCAGCGACCTCCTCTTCTGGGCCGATGCTGTTCCGGCTTGCGACGTTCCGGCGATTGTCTTGCTCTTTGTCGGAGAAGGCTGGTTCTGTGCCCCTCCTTCTTGGAGATCCTGACCTAGGTCAAAAAGGCCTTGGTCTAACCCCTCAAGCGGATCCAAGTTCTCCAACAGTTGCCGGACTTCCTTGAGCATTCCCTCAATCCGGACTTCAAAATCCACGAGGATGCTCACCACCTTCGATCCGGCCACGTGACCATCCTTCACCATGTGATTATTCCAGAGTGTAGCTCTGGCAAGAATATCCGCCGGAGTGTCAAACAGACTTCTGACATTCCGGACCAGATCGAGGGCTTCTCCCTCCTTTGTTTCAGCGGCCATCCTCTCTTTCTCCGACCACGCAGCTTGTTCTCGAAACCGGTCCCGTTCTTGCTCCAAGGTCAGAATCCGGTCCTCCAGCTGCTTCACCACTTCTGGATCTGGCCTTTCCGCCAACGCCACCAGGATTTGGGTTTCTTCCTTCACCCCTAATTTCTCGCACATTTGCCGGATCAACGCCGACATCCGCTCATTCTGTGCCCGGGTAGCTAACAGCCATTTGATGGTGGCCTCTAGCTGATCCATTTCCGGAAGTGGTTCTCGGGGCTTCTCTACCTCCTCGGCTTCTTGCTTCCCCCGCGCACCCCGATCAGTCGATTTCCAGCGCGTCCCTCCAACGTTTGGTGATGCCTGCTCCGGTTCTGGTTCCTCTTCTTCCCGCTCGAGCTCATCCGGTTCATCTTCTGCGGGAAGTCCATACCTCAACAAATTCTCGCCCTTCCGGTATATGGTCATTTCCGGTCCGGCCAGTGCATCCTCGGAGTGATACAGATGGAAAAGATAGGGGCTAATCGGACTTGACTTCTTGTTCGCGATATTGACCGCTAACTTTTCCACTACGGAGTGAATGATCACTCCCCAGCTGACCAGCCTGGGAGCCGGATTCTCTCTATCTCCCAGCGCTCCGAAAATAGTGTTTGCCACGGTCATTGTAATCCGGGTGGGCTTTTTCGGATACAAGATAGGGATGAGGAATGCTAACAACTGCCCATCTCGGGGACTCTTACAATCACTCGCGGTGTTCCCTTCCTTGGAATCCGCATGACTCCGGAATACCTCCACGGCGTAAGTGTCCGTCCGGGACGCTATTTCGGAACCCCTGCTCGACGTAAAGTATGCCTTCGCCCACAACTCCGGAGTCCAGGCCCTAGATCGACCCCTAATCGTCAAATCGAACTGATTACCTACTCCGGAAACCAGCTCATCAATCATCTCTTCACTCCGGACGTTCCATGGACGTTTTACCAATCCTAAACACCCCATGATTTCTAGGTCCTCTTCTAACTCCTTCAGGCGCTCCGGATCCGATGGGACAACCGGACGTACGCCCCGGGCTGTCACTACCGACCTCCGGGATCGACTCGCTTCCGCCATCTCACCGACTGCTAGGACAATCCGGTGCAATCGGCACCTTCCTCCCTTTCTCTCCCTAACACGCCCTAACTCACCACTCTTTCTCTCTTCTAACGCACCGTGGAAGAGCACAGGTAAAAGAGACTGAATGAGGCTGGCGGTGGGGTTTAAGTACCTGCCGGAACCCTAAGTTCCCGCCGCCAAAAACGTTCCCGTAAGGTCCCTAGCCGGAACCTAGGCGGTAGGTCCCTACGATCCGGAACTTTCCGGAACTTTCCGGCTTTCCGACTACAGTTTCCGGTAGACTGCGTAACCTATTTAGAGTTTTATCCTTTCTACCTAGAAACTAATTTCTATTTCTAATATCTAAGTCCTAACTTTGTATTTAAATGCAAAAATTGAAAAAGTTCTGCTACTTTTACCTCCACTAAATTGTTAATTGGGACTTTCCGGATGATACGTACTCCCACAACATGAGCACAACCAAGTTTTTGGATTTATAGTTGCTTTGGTCCTAATGAGTGCCTAACGTTGGTTCATTGTGCCTTCCAAAAAATGAATCTTTTCTAATTCCTAAACATGCACAAACTTGCAAAAGAACTAAGAAAACTATACCAAATTGCAAGAATTGCCCATTAGAAAAAAAATTAGCCCACTGGAGGGCTGCTTTGGAGTGACAAGCCAAGCTATTAAAATGCTTGGCCTATCACTCCAGAACTGTCTCGCAGTGAGCAGTCAGCTTGGCTGATTCCTTGCCAAAATGGTCAAAAATCACAAATTTAAAATAAATAAAAAATTAATAATTTTTTACTCGTAAATTTCGGTTCCTACGCCACTTTTGCTGCAGTTTCTGCTGCACGGAAATAGGGAAAAACCAAATTTTTTTCAAAAAAAGAGTAAACTTCAGGGTACCTCAAAGGACTGTGGAGCAGCCCTCCGAAGGCCCTAGATTTTCTCTAATGCCTAATGAGTTTGAATTACCTAGGCCGCTGTGATTTTTGAATGGAAGTGGTTACAATCTAATTTTAGCAATTTAAAAAGATAGAGGATTTCATGCCACTTTCAAAAACATAAAACACTTAGAGTTTCAACCTTTCTAGCAAAAGATATGGCATATGAAGTTTTAGCCTTTAGATAGCTATCTAAACTTCATCCACTTCTTTAAATCACTTTCCTATTTCAATTGACGTTGAAATTTGAGCCTTAATCTTGGGTTACTAACTTCTACCTAAGTTCCAAGTTTGGACTTGGATGGATGATTTTCAACTGACTTCATCCATTTCTTGGTCAAAACTTCATCCTTCCTTCTCTTCTAGGGTTTTGAGTTTTTTCCTAAATTTGAACTAGCTCTAGACTACCTTGAGTTCTTACTATGCAACTTCAAATCTAACTTCCTACCTTGGTAAAATCTTAGTTGGTTTAACTTGTTACTAAATGCGCCGAATGACGTCTAGTTCATTATTATTTATAGATTTTTTTTTAACGTTTTTTTCTTAAAGAGTTTGATTTGGGCTTTCAAAAATGCTAACTTACTTTAGATTTGACATTTCCTATCAAAAGTTGTTGATGGATGAAGTTTAACTACTAATCGGTGCTTTAAACTTCATTCACTGATTGCTACTAATCGAACTTTTCAAATTAATTTCTAATTTCACTTTTGAATTCTAAATTACTCTTACTTCTCAATTTTCTAATCTTGTCCTTCTTGGATACTCTTAATTGTTTTTCATCCAACCTACATGCTAAACTTCATCCGCCTATATCTTTCTCGTTTTAGCTTCAAATCCTATGTATTTATGTTTTTGGAACCCTCTAACTAACTACTATAGGGCTCTACTGTCAAACTTGTCATGTCTTCTAGTCTTAATGATCTAACCTACTCTTAGGCCTCGGCCCTGATTAGCAATGACTAACCGAGTAATTTAAAGCACTACGGAGGAAATTAGTGGCCTCCTTCAACTTGGGGATCCCGTATTACATTGTCAAGGTTTCCCCCTATCCCGTCTTTGTTTGCCATCCTCTTTGTCTTCTAGGATTCCCACCAAGACTTGATGTATCTTTGTTTATAAAGTTTTGTGGTTGTTACATAGCTCCTTGAATGGATTTTCTCCTTGCTTTTCCAACTAGCCTCTAACCTTCCTTCCCTTTCCTCTTCTTTTTCTTCCTCCCCTTTCTTTTCTTTCTAACACTATTGATCTTATACAATTATGTGGGTTCAATTACCTTCTCCTTTACTTCAAGGACCCTAATGATGTAATTTAATTGAGCCACCAATGACACCCTACTTCTAATGGACCAAAGTACTCTCACCCCACATTTCAAAAAAGATCCTAATGACATAATTTGATTGAGCCACCTATGAAAACCTAATCTAAATCTAAAGGTGGGAAATGACCTTAGAGATTTTGGTTATCTTCTCCCTAATCTTCACTACCTCCCATATCTAGCCCACTTCATCTTCTTCTTCACAAGTTGTATTCTTAGTTTAAGAGCTTCTAGCTTGAGTGTGAGAAAGAAGTTTGTGAGTGAAATTGAAGAACTTGAGGGAGATGCTTGAGGGTGTTTACATGTGGAAGGGGGTTGCTCCTACTTTATACTACTTTTTTCTCTTACCTACTTCTATCTATTTCAAGTTCTTCTAGTTGAATCTACGTTTCTATCTAATCAACCTCTATCTATTCAACTTCTTCCTAATTAATTCTATCTCTTCTACACTATCTACCTCTTATGATGTTGGCCTCTCCTAACTAAGCTTAATTTTCTACTTCCCCGCCTTTTTATATGGTTAAATTGTGATTCACCCCAAAAAAATCAGAGTTAGAAAAATTTGGGCCTAGAGCCTTCAGGTTTGCTAGCTTAAAACCTTTGGCTCTTGACCTCGGAGTCTGCTTCTTGGCCCTGGCGTTGGCTTGGGTGGTCCTGGTCAAGTCGCTAAATTTGCTTTGTTTTGGAAATTCTTCTTTTCCCTTGGTCTTCTAATTCTTGATAGTACTACGTTTAAAGAACACGTGGAGGCAAATTCTAGCTTGACTTTTTAGCTAATAACCTAATCTATCTTCTATTTCTTTTTGGAGACTAAACTTTAGGTGTTTCCAACTACGTTTTGGAAACTAAACTTTGGAGGTGAACACCAAGGGAGTTCAAAGCTCTGATGTTTGATGGTGAAACTAGAAAATCCGACTCCTAAGGGATTCAAAGCTTTGCCATTTGGTGACAAAACTATATAACCCAACTACTAGGAGTTAAAAGCTATGTCGTTTGGTGATTAAAACTATAGAAATTTCACTTTCAACAAGGAGTGAGTATGCCACTACAGTATAACTCAAGCTAAGTGGGTGATGTTAGTACAACCTAGTTAGTAACTACCTCACTCATAGAAGGACACTAGAGGCCCCTCCTAAGTGGCATCATCAAGGTATAGGGAGGGGGTTGTGAGCTTCCAATTTGTCAATTGGGACTCATGATTTTCTTATTTCACGAGTTTGACTGAAGTTTTATATACAAAAAGCCCAAAAAAGAGTGTAAAACCAAAATAGGTATGTCACATGCTAATATAACATTTGGACCCTTATGTAAGCCCTCAAGTTAACACTTAGAACTCTGAGTTTATTTTTCGCGATTTATTGTTAATTTTTAGTATTAATTCATGCGAAATAGCATGAATTATTAGTTGAGAGGAATTTGGTAGAAGTTCCTACCAGATTAGTGAGGAGTCTTTTTAAAATCACGGAAAGCGCAAAATACTTTGTTTTTCTTTGTTTAGGTCTTAATTTAGTGTTTTAGAATCCATATTAACGTTTTAGAGAGATGTGAGGATGTGAGAATTAGCCAGTTCTAGTGTTTTGTCTATATAAAACTCGACATATGAGTACATGTGACAGCCTGGCTGAATCATAAGAATCTACGTTCAGGTTTACAAGTGTCTAGATCCAATTCATGTGGAATTAGAATTAGTTACGTGAAGACCTGCAAATGTTAAAGAATACCAACTAGAATGCAAAGTAGAAAAAGGGCGAGGTGATTGGAGCTTACAGAAAGGTGATTTTAGGATAAAATTATGCCAAGAAATCAACAACGGAGCTAATCATTCACGACAAACCTCGGTACCAGATTAATTTCCCCCTCGGGCGAAAATTATTACAGAATTGCTAAATTTAGCATTTATTTTGGAGGTTTGGTTTTACCCTTAGCTTTTGGACACTTCCTAAAAGATTGACCAAAAGTTTCAGGATTTTACAAAACTCCACGATGACTCCATGGAAAGTCAACCGCCTTTGAAATTGATGGTAATTTCCTAGAAATTATCCAGAGTGCGATAAAATTTCACTAAAAATTAGATTAGAGTTTTATGTATTAAATAAGCGACCAATCAAGTTTGAAAACTTTTTGATAGTCAGAAGTACCAGAATCGGCAACGACATCGAATTTAATAAGAATTTACAACATGGCGGCGGGTTAACCAGCAAACCAGGAGCTAACGGTGTCCGGATGTCGCAAACAAGGAATGTTTTCTCACTCTCACAAACCTTTCAGGCAACCCTAGTGTGGGCGCTAGATTACCCACCCTTGGTAATAGAGCGAACACCGACCAGGTTCTATGCCTTTATCCACTTTTTTATTATATGGGGGTGTTGTGAGCGCGGTCCACTGTGCCTTCCAAGCAATGGATCTTTTTTGCTAACGTTTCCTAAGGGTCGTGGATGACAGCGAATAATTAGTAATGCATGTAGTAACTCACAAGTTAACTGCGATGTTCAGAGTGAAGGTGAAATCCTGATTCCTTAACTATCTATCCTATGTCGAGGGTAGACTGGGTAGTTGGCGTCATTTCTAACGTCCCTAACTACGTAAAAAAAGGGGAACCCCTATGTTCTTTCCATGAACCCTTAAGACTATCTTGAGTTTCTAAGACTCCACCTAGATGTTCTACTTTTAAAAGTTACCCCTAAAGTTCCAACTTCTTAAGGTAACTCTAGATTTTACTTCTTCAGCTTGGTTCTAGGTATTAACTCCCGACTTCTATTCTATGTTTTGACTTTTGACTTTTGACTCTAGGTTTTTATTTCTAAATCAACTTCAACTCCTAACTTCCAAGTTTTAACCTTCTAGGGTAATTCTAAGTTTCACTTTTAATTCTAGGTTCTTATTTCTAAACTATTCTAAGATTTACCCTCTAAAGTTCACTCTAACTTTTCACTTTTTACTGTAGATTTTTACTCCTAATTTAACTCTAGGTTTTTGACTTTTAACTCTAAATTTTTACTTCTAAAATTAATTCCCAATCTTAACCTCCAGGTTTAACTCTACGTTTTCACTTTGACTCTAGATTTTTCTACTTCCAACTAACTCTAAAATTTAACTTCTACCTCTAAGTTTTAACTTCTACTTTTAGCTTTTGACTCTAACCTTTTACTCCCCAATTGACTCTAAAATTTAACCTTTAAATTTAATCTAAACTTTTGACTTTTGACTTTTGACTTCTACTTCCAAATTTAATCCTATCGTTTTAATCCTAGATTAACTCTAAATGTTACCCTCCTAAATTTAATTCCAACTTTTAACTCTAGGGTTTTGACTTCAATTTCCTACTTTACTTTTTACTTCCCACAGTTAACTCCAAATTTCGACTTTTGAATTTTAACTTCCCTAATTAAAATCTTAATTTAACTCTAGGTTTTTAACCGTTAATTGATCTTTAATTTTTAATCCTAAATTCTCCTTCTAATCTAATCCTAATTTCCTTCCATTGTTCCTTGTGGATCAAATTTAATTAAAATTCCTCCATTCTACCCCCTACCGCTTAACTTAGCCTAACGCGGTCAGTTTACGGTCGAATCTTGATTATAAGATGTTTTTGGAAACCTCTATTCCTAATTTATAACTTTTTGGATCTAAACTTCTAATTTGCACTAATCTCGGATGCTAATCACGCTCTAAGGGCTGATTAGGAAAATAAATGCTAATTAGGGAGAAAACATCAAAGATTAAATCAAAAACTCACCTCTTCACTACCGGTGTCAGAAATAATTTTGTCCATGTCCACGTGTACATCCTCACGCTCCATGGTAGTCTTTGGCTTTGTTTTGAATTTTTTCCAAGCTCACCGCTTATTTAGAAAATGTTACAATTTTTGATGATCTAAACTCTCTCTTTCCCTTCCACCTTTCTTTTCTTTCTTCCTCTTTCTTCTACACTAGCACTATTCCACCTAAGCTTTTATGGGTCTTACACTATGGTTTCAAACTACAAGAAGGGTTTAAATGTTCTTCCTACCCTCTTACGCAACCTTGCTTTGTGTCATCCTAATCTTCCTCCCAACGGTTGCAAGGAGTTCTTCTAGATTTCCTACCTAATCTCCTAGCTCGGCACTATTCATCGTCTCTCTCCTTTCCACTCCTATAACACATCCTTCTCCCTAATTTCCTTCCATTGTGTGTAGGTGTGAGTGGTGATAGAGACCGATTTTGTGTGCAGGTATGGTGGTGCTCCGCTCTCTTTTTCCTCCTCCCTTTCGTATTCTTATTGGCCCTAATTCTACTTCACCCCTACTTAGCACTTAATTAGTCCAACATTCTTTTAGTTTGCTTTATCTTTGTTTGTGTTCTGGGTTGACGGAACCAAAATTCGAAAAAAAAAAAAAGGAATCAAAATTTGAGAGGAGCCCCGAATGCCCCATCAAGAGCCTGCTGTCCCAATCGGAGCCTGCTATCTGTGAGCTCCCAATTTGTCACTTGGGACTCGTAGAATTATTTTTTTCAAAATTTGCAATTTAAAGTTGTTAAAAGAATAGAAAAAATCAATAAAAAGAGTGTAGAACCGAAATAAGGTTGTGTCATACCCATTATAGTATTTGGTCTAGATTTGTGTTTTTTACTTAGAATCCCCCAAACCTTGCCTAAAAATAGTGTAGAAATAACAAAAAGGTTAGATTTGAAGGATTCGAGTCACACAGCCCCAAAAAGGCTAAATCCCACCATAAATGTGGCGATTCATGGCTAGGTCGGTCCGATGGATCCACAGCGAGGCCACTAGGTTGAGTCCTAGAGTTAGATTTAGAATTCCCCATTAGATTGACGAATTCCCAAAATCCCGATTGTTAGCATGCAGGAGCCACTCACGCAAGACCGGGCCCGTGGAGGAATCTACAGCCCAAGGATGGTGTTCTAGGGTGAATCCCATGCCAGGAGTCCAACGGCGAAATCGGTTTGCCAAGATTCCTCCACCTGCAGAAGATTCCGGCACCGTCGCTAATTCAAGGAGATGTCCAGTTTTAATCTCCACTGACCAATCGTGCCAGGTACGGAAACACACCCGCACATCTTTCATGCGACTCCTTGAGAGGTCACGTGAAAAATCTCGGCATCTTCCGACTTGCAGAAGAACCTTTTTTCCGGGTGGTCAACCCTCCTAACCTCCAACGGGAATTTCATGGAAGTTACCCAGGTTACAATAAAATCTCACTAAAAATTAGACTAGCTTGTTTTATGTTAATAATGTGCTCCGTGAAGTTTCACAACATTCCGATAGCGGCAAGTACCCGAACCGGCGAGATTCCTTGGGAATTAACCACGTGGCGGGGTCCCCGCCACGTTGACTGGCATTCCAGGCCCATACGATGGCGAAACAAAGTCAACCAAAAGTCCTTCATGACTCTCTCGCACCTACCGAAGCCCCTAGGCTATTCACATTTCTCAAAATAGGAGACCCCCAAGATCTAGTATTTTACCACGATTTGGTTTTTAAACTAAAGTAGCCTATGATGGATTTTTGGCCTCGGTACGGGGAGTAGGGGGGTCTAGGACTAAACACGGCGTTCTAGATCCAACGGCGCAATCCGTTTGGCGATTGGAGCTAATCTCCAAAAGTTAGGATGTTGGTTCAGCATAGATGGTAGAAGTAGAAATTTAAGATGTAGGATGAAAATCTTTGAGGATGAGGATGAAAATCCCCGTTGATAAGGTTACCTTAGAACTCTAGAGGGAGGGGTGAGCCCTTGGGACCCTATATAAGGGTCCCATTTCTCTCTCTAAAACACACCCAATTCTTGTTTTGGGTCCGTGGGTCTAAGTTATTTTGGATATTTTGGCGTTTGAAGCCAAAAACCTCTACTTTGTTTTCGGAGCACTTTTGGCTTCATTGTTGCTTATTTTCAAACTTTGAAGGTCCTTAGGGGTCCTTCTATCTTGCCTTGTTTACTCTTCGTGTACTCTTAATGCTCTTGTTTTGAGTTGAGAGACCCTCTCTTTCCGTGTGTATCTTTGTTTGTGTCCTTGAGAGCTAGCTTGTGTGGTTTAGAGGCCTGGTGGTGTCTTACACTAACCCTAAAGCAACCCCCCACCGTACCTTGGCGATGCCGCTTTGGGGGGCCTTTAGCGTGTGAGATTGTTGTGTTGTCACGTGTTCCTAACTTGTGGGGTCTCTAAGTGCGTTCTTACCCTTGATCTAACGTTTCCCTTGTTGAGTGGACCCCTCCCTTTGTAGGACGACGAAGCTTTGACTTTGTGGTGTGGGTTTCTCTTAAGTATTGGTCTACCTTCTTCTAACTTCTCTCTTGTTGAGTGGACCCCCCTCCCAAACGGCGAAGCTTTGACCCTATGTACGTTTCCTTTTAAAAGTTTTGTCTTTATTCTCTTCTAAAGTCCCTCCCATTGTGTGAGCCCCCCTTGAAAACGGCGAAGCTTTGAACTTGTGACAAGGTCAAAGTCCTAAAGTGTGTGTTAAAAGTTTAGGCGGCAGAGCTTTGAACCCCTAGAGTGCTATCAAGTCCTAAAGTTGGTGTTAAACCCAACTTGACGGCGAAGCTTTGAACCTCCTCCGTATTTAGTTCCAAAGTCTAGTTTTCAAGACCTTTGTGGAAACGTCCAGAGTTTAGCTTCCAAGATATGTAGGTTTTCTTTGTGTTTAGCAAGTCCCATGGTTCCAAGTTTTAGTTAGGCTAGGGTTCCTTAAGTTCTAAGTTTCCCCCAAGATAGTGAGTCTAAGTGTCCCCAAGGTTTAGTTTTTCCCCTAGTTTTTTTTCCTTTATGTTATTTTTTTTAGCCTAGCCTACCCAAAGTTTGTAAGAAAAAATCAGTCCAAGTTCACAGTCTAAGTTCACAGTCCAGTTCACAGTCCAGTTCACAGTCCAGTTCACAACAAGTTCACAGTCCAAGTTCACAGCTAGTTCACACTCCAGTTCAGAGCCAGTTACAGTCCAGTTCACAGCCAGTCACAGTCCAGTCACAGCCAGTCACAGTCCAGTCACAGCCAGTCACAGTCCAGTCACAGCCAGTCACAAGTCCAGTTCAAAAAAACAGAACGTAACAAAAAAAAAAATAATAATTAATTAAAAAATTAATTATTGAACCGACCCCCCTCCAGCCAGCAAGAGGCCGGCCAGCAGGAGGTCGGCTTGGCTCGGCAGGCTTGGTCCAAGGCCCTGGGCTCCACATTCTCTTTGTTTTTTTTGAATTTTTCTTTTCCTAAACAAAAAAAAGGTGTTGGATTAGATGGGCTAAGGGTAGAGTAGGGGAGTGAGAACTAGAGAAAAGAGTCTAAAAAGGGAAGAGGGGGAAGAGAAGTAGTACCTTCACGCACACACCTGCAAACAAGCCCTCCCAACTCTCTCACCATCAACACAACACAAGCAAGAATGGAAGGAGATTAGGGAGAAGAAGTTGAAATAGGTGGAGAAGGTGAGAGACGATAAATAGTGACCTAGGCTTAGGCTTAGGTAGGCTTAGAAAAGGAAATCTTGAGAATTCGTGGTGACCGTTGGGAGGAGGATTAGGATGACACAAAGGCAAAATTGTGTAAGAGGATAGTTGGCATCTTAAAAACCTCCTTGAAATTGGAGACCATAGTGTAAGATTCATAAAAGCTTAGGTGGAATAGTACTAGTGTAGAAGAAGGGAGGATGAAAGAAAAAGAAGGAAGAAAGAAAAGAAGGAAGTTAGATTGCAAGGGTGTAATATTTTCTCAAATTAAGCGGTGAGCTTGGGAAAAATCAAACAAAACAAAGGATTGCTATGGAGCATGAGGATGTCTACGTGGACGTGGACGAAGTGATTTCCGAAACCGGGAGAGAAGAGGTGAGTTTTTGATTTAATCTTTAATGTTTCTCCCTAATTAACATTTATTTTCCTAATCAGCCCTTAGAGCGTGATTAGCATCCGAGATTAGTGCAAATTAGAAGTTTAGAGTCAAAAAGTTATAGATTAGGAATAGAGGTTTCCGAAAACATCTTATAATTAAGATTGGACCGTAAACTGACCACGTTAGGCTAAGTTAAGCGGTAGAGGATAGGACGGAGGAATTTTGAATAAAATTTCATCCAAAAAGAACCATGGACGGAAATTAGGGTTAAATTAGAAGGAGAATTTAGGATTAAAATTAGGGATTATTTAGCAGTTAGAATTAAAATCAATTTACACTTTTACTTTTTAAAGTTAAACTTCTAAGGTAAAAATCTAGTTAACTTTGGGGAGTTAAAAAATAGAATTAATTTAGAACTTTAACTTAGGGGTTTAAATTCTCAAGTCAAATCTTAGGGTAGGTTCTTGTAAGAGTTTAGAGTTGATTAGGGAGTCAAAATTTAGAGTAGAAAGTAGAGGTCAACAGTAGAATTGAAAATTAACTTAGGAAGTAGATTTTGGAGTTAGGAATAGAGTTAAAATTAGAAGTCAAAATCCTAGAGTTAAAAGTTGGAATTAAATTTAGAAGGGTAACATTTAGAGTTAATCTAGGATTAAAACGATAGGATTAAATTTGGAAGTAGAAGTCAAAAGTCAAAAGTCAAAAGTTTAGATTAAAATTAAAGGTTAAATTTTAGAGTCAATTGGGGAGTAAAAGGTTAGAGTCAAAAGCTAAAAGTAGAAGTTAAAACTTAGAGGTAGAAGTTAAATTTTAGAGTTAGTTGGAAGTAGAAAAATCTAGAGTCAAAGTGAAAATGTAGAGTTAAACCTGGAGGCTAAGATTGGGAATTAATTTTAGAAGTAAAAATTTAGAGTTAAAAGTCAAAAACCTAGAGTTAAATTAGGAATAAAAATCTACAGTAAAAAGTGAAAAGTTAGAATTAACTTTAGAGGGTAAATCTTAGAGTAGTTTAGAAATAAGAACATAGAATTAAAAGTGAAACTTAGAATTACCCTAGAAGGTTAAAATTTGGAAGTTAGGAGTGGAAGTTGATTTAGAAGTAAAAACCTAGAGTTAAAAGTCAAAATCGTAGAGTTAAATTTAGAAGGGTAAATTTAGAATAGGATAGAGGAGTAAAAACTTAGAGTTAAAAGTTAAACCTAGAGTTAAATTCCGAGGATAAACTTCAGAGTTAAATTAGGAGTAAAAACCTAGAGTCAAAAGTCGGTAGTTAATATTTAAAACCAAGTTAAAAGAGTAAAAATCTAGAGTTTCATTTAGAGGTTGAAAATTAGAGTAAGAGTTGAACTTTAGAATTAGTCTTAAGAGGTAGAACTTCGAGGTGGAGTCTTAAAACCCCACGATAGTCTTAGAGATTCATAGAAGGAATATAGGGGTTCCCCTTTTTACATAGTTAGGAACGTTAGAAATGACGCCACCTACCCAGTCTACCCTCGACATAGGATAGATAGTTAGGGAGTTAGAATTTCACCATCACTCTGAACATCGCAGTTAACTTGTGAGTTACTACATGCATTACTAATTATTCGCTGCCATCCATGACCCTTAGGAAACGTTAGCAAAAAAGATCCATTGCTTGGAAGGCACAGTGGACCGCGCTCACAACACCCCCATATATTAAAAAAGTGGATAAAGGCATAGAACCTGGTCGGTGTTCGCTTTATTACCAAGGGTGGATAATCTAGCGCCCACATTGTCCCAACCAAGCCTGCTGTCCAACCGAAGCCTGCTGTCCAACCAGAGCCTGCCTGGCCCTTTCTGGCTGGCTGGCTGGAGGGGTCGGGATTTAATTTAAATTTTTTTTTTTTTTTTTCAGTTTTTAAAAAAACGATAAAAAACTTCTGAGTTCTGATGGAATGCTGGCTGGAGCTGGTTTCGGATGCTGGCTGGATCTGGTTTTGGATGCTGGACTGGAGCTGGTTTCGGATGCTGGCTGGATCTGGTTTCAGATGCTGGACTGGAGCTGGTTTCGGATGCTGGATTGGATGCTGGTTTCGGATGCTGGCTTCGGATCTGGTTTTTTGCTACGTCTATTTTAAGGCTGGTTTTTTGCTAAGGCTATTTTAAGGCTGGTTTTTTGCTAAGGCTATTTTAGAACTGGATTTTTGCTAAGGCTATTTTAATACTGAATTGCTGGCTAAGGCTAAGGAAAAATAAAACCTCAGGGGTACTAAACTCACTAAGACCTTGGAAAACCACTAAATTAAATAAAACTTTGGAAGACACTACACTTGATAAGTGCAAAGGAACCTACATATCTTGGAAGCTAAACTCTGGAGGTTTCCACAAAGGTCTTGGAAACTAGACTTTGGAATCTAAGGCTATGGAGGTTCAAAGCTTCGCCGTAAAATTGGGTTTAACACCAACTTTAGGACTTGTGACACTCCATGGGTTCAAAGCTCCGTCGTCTAAGAGTATTTTAGCACACACTATAGGACTTGACGTTGTCACTAGTTCAAAGCTTCGCCGTCCCGAGGGAGGGTCTACGCAACAAGGGGGATATTAGAAGAAGATAGAAAAGACAAACTTAGAACATGTGTGACAAAGCTAAAGCTTCGCCGTCCCGAGGGGGGGTCCACGCAATAAGGGAAAGATTAGAAAAGGGTGAAGACACGTAAGTGAGGGAAACACACGTTTTAATACACGTAAAGACACACAACTTCACAAGTTAAAGGCCTCCCAAAGCGGCATCGCCAAGGTACGGTGGGGGGTGACTTTAGATTTAGGACAAGACCCCAAAAGACTCCTAAACTCACAAGTTAGCTCACAAAGATACAACAAGAGAGAACAAGGACTCTTAATTCGTAACAAGGGTATAACAAACGCACGAGAAGTACACAAGGCAAGATAAAAGGACCCTCAAGGACCTTCAAAGCTTGAAATCTAGCAACAATGGAGCAAAAAGTGCTCCCAAAACACCGTAGAGGTTTTTGGCTTCAAACGCCAAAATATCCAAAATAACTTGGACCCACGGACCCAAAACAAGAATTGGGGGTGTTCTAGAGAGAGAAATGGGGCCCTTATATAGGTTTTTCAAGGGCTCACCCCTCTCTCTAAAGCTCTAAGGTAACCTTATCAACGGGGATTTTCATCCTCATCCTCAAAGATTTTCATCCTACATCCTAAATTTCTACTTCTACCATCTATGCTGGACCAACATCCTAACTTTTGGAGATTAGCTCCATTCGCCGAACGGATTGCGGCGTTGGATCCAGATCGCCGTATTAGTACTAAATTCCCCTACCCCCCGTACCAAGGCCAAAAATCCATCGTAGACTAATTTAGTTTAAAAACCAAATCGTGATAAAATCTTAGATCTGGGAGGTCTCCTATTTTGAGAAATGTGAATAGCCTAGGGGCTCCGGTAGGTGTGAGAGAGTCGTGAAGGACTTTTGGTTGACTTTGTTTCGCCATCGTATGGGCTCGGGATGCCGGTCAACGTGGCGGGGACCTCGCCACGTGGTTAATTCCCAAGGAATCTTGCCGATTCGGGTACTTGCCACTATCGGAATGTCGTGAAACTTCACGGAGCGCATTATTAACATAAAACAAGCTAGTCTAATTTTTAGTGAGATTTTATTGTAACCTGGGTAATTTCCATGAAATTCCCGTTGGAGGTTAGGGGGGTTGACCACCCGGAAAAAGGTTCTTCTGCAAGTTGGAAGATGCCGGGATTTTTCACGTGACCTCTCAGGGAGTCGCATGAAAGACGTGCGGGTGTGTTTCCGTACCTGGCACGATTGGTCAATGGAGATTTAAACTGGACATCTCCTCGAATTAGCGACGGTGCGGTAATCTTCTGCAGGTGGAGGAATCTTGGCAAACCGATTTTGCCATTGGACTCCTGGCATGGGATTCACCCTAGAACACCATCCTTGGGCTGTAGATTCCTCCACGGGCCCGGTCTTGCGTGAGTGGCTCCTGCATGCTAACAATCGGGATTTTGGGAATTCGTCGATCTAATGGGGAACTCTAAATCTAACTCTAGGATCCCACCTAGTAGCCTTGCTGTGGATCCCTCGGACCGACCTAGCCATGAATCGCCACCTTCATGGTGGGATTTAGCCCTTTTGGGGCTGTGTGACTCGAATCCTCCAAATCTAACCTTTTTGTTATTTCTATACTATTTTTAGGCAAGGTTTGGGGGATTCTAAGTAAAAAACACAAATCTAGACCAAATACTATAATGGGTATGACACAACCCTATTTCGGTTCTACACTCTTTTTATGGGTTTTTCTATACTTTTATCAACTTAAAATTGTAAATTTCCAAAAAAAATAATTCTACGAGTCCCAAGTGACAAATTGGGAGCTCACACCTAGCCAGTGAGTTTTTTCAAGAAAACTAAATTCCATTAGTTTGGATTTTGACTTTTCTTTGGAATTACCATTAGTGGTTTTTACAAGTATTTATAGCCTTGAAGAGGGGGTTAAGGGGTCTTTATGACCAATTGAGGTCTTTTGAACGTGATGGCGTAATTTGTTTTTAATTTGGAGTTATTTACAAGAAGATAAGAAGAGTTCAACCATAAGTTTGCCTTTTTTAGAGTAATTAGTGGTAATTCAAGGTTAAAGTACAAAATATCTTGGTGAAAGTTGAAGATTGGATTTAGTTAAAATTTCAAATCTTTCCTTTAAAAGCCAATTTAGATTAAACTAAGAATATTTGGAAATATCCTAGGGTTAATCACAAAATATCTTAGGGTCAAAATAGTTAATTTCCTAAATATCTTTGTGAAAAATCTTAGATTTTATTTGGACAAAATTTCCTTGCTAATTAAGGCTTGTTCTAAAAAATTCTAAAGATTAAACAAAGATTATTTAGCAAAAATCTTAGGGTAGTTTAGATTTTAGCTTAGGATAGTTTTTGAGTAAAAACACTAATATCTCATGGTAAACTAAAGTGGTGGGGCCTTCTAGCGAAATAGCGAATATATAAGGCCTCCTCCGAAGTTTCTCATATCCCATTATCTGCTTACCGACATTCTGTCGGAGCATAGAGACTCTCTTTTGTTCAATTGCTTACCGGCTTTGTCAGAAACATTTAGTTAGACCAAATTTTGGTCATCTTTTGTTCATTTTGCTTTCTCTTAGTAGAGGATCTAGTTAGAGGACTTGGGGTTTCCTTTTCAATCATCAAAACACACTAAAATCATAATTTTGGGAGGTTTCATCCCCAAAACTTGCATACCTTTGTTCACATACTAATTTTATGCTTTGTAATAGCCATTGAGTCAGAATTCTTAAGGCGGTGAAGCTAGTCTTCACCAAAAGATTCTAACACTCAACATACCAGCCAAACTTTGTTGTATAATAAAGTTTGCTTTGACTTAATTCCTAAATTTCGGTTTAAACACTATCATGTGTACCTCATTTAGGAATTAAAATTATTTGATACCTTGGAAATTCTTTTAGTCCTTTTTTATTTAAGCACTGCCATGTGCACCTCATTTAAGGGTTGAAACAATTCTAGACACTTGGGACCATCTTATACAAGTTGTTCCTGGGGTTGCTCTCGCATAGCGGAGCTTTGACCTTCAAACTATTTACCTTTAAGAGAATAATTGGGAAAAATCCTTGATTTTTTTGGCCTACTTAAGCCAAAGAACCTCATCGAGAGGCTCCTTTTCTTTCCGCCACAATTTCCTTAAAGTTTGCTTATACACTTAGTTGCCAAGTCATGAATGTTAGATGATAGTTTAGCTTTTGATTTAGAAAGTTGCTTGCTTAAACTGTCCACAAAAAATCCAAAACACTTAGATTAGTGATACTTTAGCTTGTTTTAGTTTAATTGTTTCCCTCTACATAGTCCCTTAAGATCTTCAACATTCATTAGTTAGACTCAAATTATTTAGTTAGATTAGTTTTTTTAAAGAACCTTACTATCAGTTAGAATTTCTTTCATTTCAAAATACTCCAAAATCCATAAAAATCAGAATTGCTCGCTAATTTCATTTTTTCTCTCAAACTAGTAATCTCTTTGTCTTCTAAACCTTATTTAGTTAAGTTAGTTTTTTTTTCAAATATTAGGATCAGTTTGAGACCAAGTCCAGCATTGGGCTAGAAAAATAACAAGACTAGTCCAGCAGCCGGCCTGAAAAATAACAAGACTAGTAACCAGCAGCCGGCCAAAAAATAACAAGACCAGTACCAGCAGTCGGCTAGGGGACGAGCGAGGCAAGAGGTCGGAGACGAGCAAAGTAGGGAAACGAGGAACCAAGTCTGGAAACGGCTGCGGTACCAACGAATCCGAGCTCGCCACGTGGGAACTGAAGGGGAAGCGGAAGGGGGCTTGATTGGGCTCCCAGGCAGTTCACCAGCTCAGTGAGGCTTTCGGTCAGTGTGAGCTCCCAATTTGTCATTTGGGACTTGTAGAATTATTATTTTGAAAATTTGCAATTTGAAGTTGATAAAAGTATACAAAAAGCCATAAAGAGAGTGTAGAACCAAAAAAGGGTTGTGTCATATCCATTATAGTATTTGGTCTATGTTTATGTTTATATTTAGAATTCCCCCAAATCTGGCTAAAAATAGTATAGAAATAACGAAATGGCTAGATTTGGAGGATTTGAGTCACATAGCCCCTAAAGGGCTAAATCCCACCATGAATGTGGCGATTCGTGGCTAAATCAGTCCGAGGGATTCACAGCAAGGCCACTAGGTCGGGTCCTAAAGTTAGATTTAGAATTCTCCATTAGATCAACGAATTCCCCAAATTTCAATTATTAGCATGCAGAAGCCACTAACGCAAGACGGGGCCCGTGGAGGAATCTATAGCCCAAGGATGGAGTTCGAGGAAAAATCCCATGCCAGAAGTCCAACGACAAAATCGCTTCGCCAAGATTCCTCTACCTGCAAAAGATTCCCGCACCGTCGCTAATTCGAGGAGATGGCCAATTTTGATCTCCATTGACCAATCATGCCAGGTGCAAAAATGCACCTACACGTCTTTCATGCGACTTCTTGAGAGGTCCCATGAAAAATCCCGACATCTTCCGACTTGCAGAAGAACCTTTTCCGGGTAGTCAACCCCTCTAACCTCCAACGGGAATTTCATGGAAATTATCCAGATTACAATAAAATCTCACTAAAAATTAAACTAGCTTGTTTTATATTAATAATGCGCTCCGTGAAGTTTCACGACATTCCGATAGCGGCAAGTCCCTGAACCAACGAGATTCTTCGGGAATTAACCATGTGGCGAGGTCCCTGCGACATTGACCGGCATTCCGGGACCATACGATGGCAAAACGAAGTCAACCAAGAGTCCTTCCCGACTCTCTCGCACCTACCGGAGACCCTAGACTATTCACATTTTTCAAAATAGGAGACCCCAAAGATCTAAGATTTTACCACAATTTGGTTTTTAAACTAAATTAGCCTACGATGGATTTTTGGCCTCAGTATAGGGGGTTGATGAATCAAAAACTAAACACGGCGATCTGGAGCCAACGGCGCAATCCGTTCAGCGATTGGAGTTAATCTCCAAAAGTTAGGATGTTGGTCTAGTATAGATTGTCGTACGCGCAATCTAGGCGTAAGTATCCTTAACACCAAAAAGATGATAAGATAACACGAAATATCGTCCCAAGAGATTCTAGTATGTTTCAGCAAGCTAAGGCGTATCCGGATCTTAATCAAAACAACAAAACCCAAGCAACACCTCTTTCTTTTCCTATTTCTGACACAATGGTCTTCCGGATCCCAATCCGGATCTATCCCTTTCCGGTTTCCGATTTGATCCGGATTCCGGGTCTCACTTCTTAACTTTGACTGGTTTTCTACTCCCCTGTTTTACCCTCAAGGTGTCCACATTTGATCTTTAGAGGGGTAGGAACGCACCACTCATAGACATCTATTTCTCTGCACAAAACTTTACACAAAACAATCCTAACCGAGTTTTTATTGTAGAATAGAGAAAGTAATAATCCTCACAATTCCCCAAGTAGCTTGCCCGAAAAACAGGTCACTCAGAATTGCATCCTTCCGCTTCTACTACAACGACAGACCAAGACAACCGGAACTGAAAGAGATTTGTGTATCTATCTACCAGACTGATCCTATGGTTGGCAGACCTTCCGGTGAGTGGGGATTTTCCGGTGGTGGTCGCTTATCTCTGCTCGGAACCCTCTTTGGATTCCGGACTCACATCCGCACCACTCCTTAGAACCGGATCACCGTTACGGCAATTTAAAGGTACCACGCTCAAGTCCTTACTAACAAGTCTAGTAAAGCTTCCTCACAAACTTACTCGCTCAAATCAGGTCCAACTAATTCTCAACCCGGATTCCCCCTCACCCGCCCTCTCTCACACTTTTGACACTCCATAAACGACTCAAAAAAATGCACACATAGCCAGAAATCCAAATGTCCACTTAGTAGCTCAGATTAGAGAAAAGGGAATATGAACGTAAACTAATGCACATAAAATGGGCAAGGATGGAATGAGAAGGCAACAAGCTGCCCTCTACTTAAAAACCCAAACAAAAAGCCAAAAAGGGCACACCTGAAATCCAGGTGACCAATCAGTAACTAACCGCATTATCCGGAAAGTTCAAAGTCAACTACTCCTACGAATCCGGAACCGGGCCCCACGCACAGAAAATCCGCTCCAGATTCAAAATCCTAACTACTGCAAACATACTAACTAACTACTTTCCTTGCTTTGATTTCTTCGAGCTGCTACTCGGCCCTGCAGGTGGTTTCTTGCTCGTTTTTGGTGGAGTGGTCTTTGTTGCAGCTCGAGTTGGTATCTTCCGATTGATTGGCGGCGGGTCGTCATCCGAAGCCGTCTCATTCCCGGAAGTGAATTCCCCCTTCTCGAACTCCTGGATCATCTCTACTCTGGTCTCTCTCTCTGGTGAATCGTCCAACTAAATCGGTGTTGTATTCTTCTTGGGCGATACCTTCTGCATATGAGGGAAGTCGACCGGATTGGTCCGAGCCGGGTTGGACAAGGCCCCCATCCGGTGGATTAAATCGCTCCGGACGGATGTTCCGGATGTTGGAACGGTACTCCCTGCTACTACCGGAATCGACTGGATACTCTTCGTATAGCCCAACTTAGTATCCTTCATCTGGATCTGTGTTTGACTTGAAGTAGGTCTTGGGGATGGCTGTAGACTGATCCCAGGCCCCGGCTTCTGGGGCGTCTTCAACAAGTCGACGTTGGGCAGCTCCGGCAAGTGGGTGAAGTCCAAGGGCTTGTTTGGGTCAAGGTGCCCCAACAGTTGTGCCATCTCTTTCAAAATTCCCTCCATCCAGGCCTGGAAGTCCACCAAGATAGTTACCACCTTGGACCCGGATAAGTGGCCTGTGCCACTCAACTGATTGCTGAAGAGTCGGAACTTGATCACAGCTTCTGAGGGCTGCTCCACCAACGCGGTCAAATTGTGGACGAGTTGGAGAGCTTTCAACTCCTTCTGCCGTGCAGCTGCAGCATCCGTCTCAGCCCAATTCACCCGACCCAACAGGTCATCCTTCTCCTTCTCCAAGTTCTTGATCCGCTTGTCCTTCTCACGAAGCAGATCCGAGTTTGGTAGTCGCCGGATCTCCTTTATAATATCTTCCGGCTCCACCTTCAGCTCCGCAGCAATCCCTAGGATCATATCTGACATCCCCAAATGCATGTGCTTAACCTCCTCCATCCACTGTATTCTGACGTTGAAGAAGTCTGACTGCAGTTCCGATCCCGGGGGTTGACTCGGCTCTCCTTTTTCCAGGGTCGACTGTTCCACCCTCGAGTTAGGATCAGTTGACTTCCTTCTCCTCTCCCTTTTGTCGACCAGGTCCTGCTGCTGCGGTTGTTCTTCATTGTCTTTGTTTTCTTCTTCTTCCTCCTCCTCTCCCTCGATTGAAGTATCCGGTGGAATTTTGTGCGTGAGACCATACTTAACTATTTCTAATCCGGTGTTGTAAATCACCACCTCTTCACCAGTCCGCACCTCCTGATGGTGGTACAGGTGAAACAGATACGGATTGAGAGGACTCGGCTTCCCCTTCCCTACGTGCGACACCAGTTTCTTCACTATACCTGCTAGGACTTTCCCCCAATGGACTACCTTATCTTCTAAAGCCCCAAAGACAATGTTGGCCACCGTAATCGTAACTCGGGTGGGCTTTTCCGGATACAGGATCGGAATCAAAAATTCCACCACCCGTTTCTGCCTAGCGTCCTTACAGTCACTCCCGGGGTATCCGTCCTTAGTGGTAACCGGATTACGGAACTTTCCAATCCCATACTTTTCTACCCGAGAACCTAATCCGGACCCGTTCTTCTCGAATTCGTATACGTCAGTCCATACATCCGCCGTCCATGCTCCGGATTGGCCTCTCATAGTCAACTCAAACTGATTTGGGACTCCCAAGATCAACTGCTCCAGCATCTCCAGGTCCTTAACATTCCATGGCCAATGGATCAAACCTACGCACCCCATCTGTGGGCGCTGGATTACCCACCCTTGGTAATAGAGTGAACACCAACCAGGTTCTATGCCTTTATCCACATTTTTAATATATGGGGGTGATGTGAGCGCGGTCCACTGTGCCTTCCAAGCAATGGATCTTTTTTGCTAACGTTTCCTAAGTGTCGTGGATGGCAGCGAATAATTAGAATGCATGTAGTAACTCACAAGATAACTGCAATGCTCAGGGGTAATGGTAAAATTCTAACTCCCTAACTATCTATCCTATGTCGAGGGTAGACTGGATAGTTGGCGTCATTTCTAACGTCCCTAACTACGTAAAAAGGGGAACCCCTATGTTCCTTCCATAAACCCCTAAGACTATCTTGGGTTTCTAAGACTCCACCTAGAAGTTCTACTTTTAAAAGCTACTCCTAAAGTTCCAATTCTTACTCTAACTTTTAACTTCTAAGTATACTCTAGGTTTTTAGCTTCCCAAACTAATTAGAGAATTTAACTTCAAAATTTCATGCTACCGTTTGACTTTGTTTTGACTTTTGACTCCAAGTTTTTACTCCTAGACTAACTCTAAAATTTACCTTCTAAAGTTAACTCTATGTTTTGACTTTAACTTCTAAATTTTTACTTCTAATTTTACTCTAAGATTTACCCTTGAATTTTAACTCTAGGTTTTAACTTTTAACTCTAAGTTTTTACTCCTAAATTAACTCTAAGATTTACCCTTGAATTTTAACTCTATGTTTTAACTTTTAACCCTAGGTTTTTACTCCTAAATTAACTCTAAGTTTTACCCTCCAAATCTAACTATAACTTTCACTTTTCACTTTAGCTTTCTACTCTAACTTTTTTACTTCCCCACTTGACTCTAGAGTTTAACTTTGAAATTTAATCTTAACTTTTGACTTTTGACTTTTTGACTTTCTACTTCCCAATTTAATCCTATCGTTTTAATCCTAAATTAACTCTTAAAGGTTACTTCAAGTTTTACTTCTAAATTTTATTCTAGCTTTTGACCTCTAACATTCACTCTAATTTCGAATTTCTAACTTCAAGATCTAACTCCTATTTCTACTCATAATTTCTACCTCCTAATTTTAGTCTAAAGTTTTTACTTTTAATTTCTACTTCTTACTCGGGTTTTTTACTCCTAGTTAACCCTAACTTCCTCTTCTAAACTACCCTAAGGTTTCACTGGAATTTTAACCCCCTAAGTTAAACTTCCAAATTAATTCTACTTTTTAACTTCCCAAAGTTAACTCTAGATTTTGACCTTAGAATTTTAACTTTTAAAAAAAAAGTAAAAGTGTAAATTGATTCTAATTCTAACTGCTAATTAATCCCTAATTTTAATCCTAAATTCTCCTTCTAATTTAACCCTAATTTCCGTCCATTGTTCCTTGTGGATCAAATTTAATTAAAATTCCTCCGTTCTACCCCCTACCGCTTAACTTAGCCTAACGCGGTCAGTTTACGGTCAAATCTTAATTATAAGATGTTTTTGGAAACCCCTATCACTAATCTATAGACTTTTGAATCTAAACTTCTAATTTGCACTAATGACGGCTTGCTAATCACACTTTTAGGGCTGATTAAGGAAATCAATGCTACTTAGGGAAAATACCAAGGGTTAATTTCAAAAACTCACCTCTTCACTACCGGTTTCGGAAATCGCTTCGTCCACGTCCACGTAGACATCCTCATGCTCCATAGCAATCCTTTGTTTCGTTTGATTTTTTCCGAGCTCACCGCTTAATTTGAGAAAAATATTACACCCTTGCAATCTAACTTCCTTCTTTCCCTTCCTCCTTCTTTTTCTTTCTTCCTCCCTTCTTCTACACTAGTACTATTCCACCTAAGCTTTTATGAGTCTTACACTATGGTCTCCAATTTCAAGGAGGTTTTTAAGATGCCAACTATCCTCTTACACAATTTTGCCTTTGTGTCATCCTAATCCTCCTCTCAACGGTCACCACGAATTCTCAAGATTTCCTTTTCTAATCCTACCTAAGCCTAAGCCTAGGTCACTATTTATCGTCTCTCACCTTCTCCACCTATTTCAACTTCTTCTCCCTAATCTCCTTCCATTCTTGCTTGTGTTGTGTTGGTGGTGAGAGAGTTGGAAGGACTTGTTTGCAGGTGTGTGCGTGGAGGTGCTACTTCTCTTCCCCCTCTTCCCTTTTTAGACTCTTTTCCCTAGTTCCTACTCCCCTACTCTACCCCTAGCCCATCTAATCCAACACCTCTTTTTGGTTTAGGAAAGGGAAAAAATTCAGAAAAAAAACAAGGAGAAGGTGGAGCCCGGGGCCCTGGACCAAGCCTGCCGAGCCAAGCCGACCTCCTGCTGGCCGGCCTCTTGCTGGCTGGAGGGGGGTCGGGTTTTTTAATTAATTAATTAATTAATTAATTAATTAATTAATTAATTATAATTTTTTTTTTTTTTCTTTGCTACGTTCTGTGTTTTTTTTTGGACTGGACTGTGACTGGACTATGACTGGACTGTTGACTGGCTGTGACTGGACTGTTGACTGGCTGTGAACTGGACTGTGACTGGCTGTGACTGGACTGTTGACTGGCTGTGAACTGGACTGTGAATTGGCTGTGAACTGGCTGTGAACTTGGACTGTAACTGGACTGTGAACTTGCTGTGAACTGGACTGTGAACTGGACTGTGAGCTTGGACTAGTTTTTTTCTTGCAAACTTTGGGTAGGCTAGGCTAAAAAAAAAAAAACTAATACAAAGGGGAAAAGAACTAGGGGGAAAACTAAACCTTGGGGACGCTTAGACTTAAAAAAACTAGGGGGACAACTAAACCTTGGGGACACTTAGACTAAAAACTAGGGGGAAAACTAAAACTTGGGGAACCCTAGCCTAACTAAAACTTGGAACCATGGGACTTGCCAAACACAAAGAAAACCTACATATCTTGGAAGCTAAACTCTGGACGTTTCCACAAAGGTCTTGGAAACTAGACTTTGGAACTGAACACGGGGGAGGTTCAAAGCTTCGCCGTCAAGTTGGGTTTAACACCAACTTTAGGACTTGATAGCACTCCGGGGGTTCAAAGCTCCGCCGCCTAAACTTTTAACACACACTCTAGGACTTTGACCTTGTCACAAGTTCAAAGCTTCGCCGTTTCCAAGGGAGGACCACACAATGGGAGGGACTTTAGAAGAGGGTAAAGACAAAAAAACTTTCAAAAGGAAACGTATATAGGATCAAAGCTTCGCCGTCCCGGAGGGGGGTCCACCCGACAAGAGAGAAGTTAGAAGAAAGTTAGACCAATACTTAAGAGAAACCCACACCACAAAGTCAAAGCTTCGCCGTCCCACAAGGGGAGGGGTCCACTCAACAAGGGAAACGTTAGATCAAGGGTAAGAGCGCACTTAGAGACCCCACAAGTTAGGAACACGTGACAACACAACAATCTCACACGCTAAAGGCCCCCCAAAGCGACATCGCCAAGGTACGGTGGGGGGTTGCTTTAGGGTTAGTGTAAGACACCACAAGGCCTCTAAACCACACAAGCTAGCTCTCAAGGACACAAACAAAGATACACACGGAAAGAGAGGATTTCTCAACTCAAAACAAGAGCACTAAGAGTACACAAAGAGTAAACAAGGCAAGATAGAAGGACCCCCTAAGGACCTTCAAAGCTTGAAATCTAGCAACAACGGAGCAAAAAAGTGCTCCAAAAACACCGTAGAGGTTTTTGGCTTCAAACGCCAAAATATCCAAAGCAAATTGGACCCACGGACCCAAACAAAAGTGAGGGGGTGTTTTAGAGAGAGAAATGGGGCCCTTATATAGATTTCCCAAGGGCTCACCCCTCTCTCTAAAGCTCTAAGGTAACCTTATCAACGGGGATTTTCATCCTCATCCTCAAAGATTTTCATCCTACATCCTAAATTTCTACTTCTACCATCTATGCTGGACCAACATCCTAACTTTTGGAGATTAGCTCCAATCGCCAAACGGATTGCGCCGTTGGATCTAGAACGCCGTGTTTAGTCATAGATCCCCTTATCCCCCGTACCGAGGCCAAAAATCCATCGTAGGCTAATTTAGTTTAAAAACCAAATCGTGGTAAAATCCTAGATCTTGGGGGTCTCCTATTTTGAGAAATGTGAATAGCCTAGGGTCTCCGGTAGGTGCGAGAGAGTCGGGAAGGACTTTTGGTTGACTTCGTTTCGCCATTGTATGGTCCCGGAATGCCGGTCAACGTGGCGGGGACCCCGCCACTTAGTTAATTCCTGAGGAATCTCGCCGGTTCGGGTACTTGCCGCTATCGGAATGTCGTGAAACTTCACGGAGCGCATTATTAACATAAAACAAGCTAGTCTAATTTTTAGTGAGATTTTATTGTAACCTGGGTAATTTCCATGAAATTCCCGTTGGAGGTTAGGAGGGTTGACCACCCGGAAAAAGGTTCTTCTGCAAGTCGGAAGATGCCGAGATTTTTCACATGACCTCTCAGGGAGTCGCATGAAAGACGTGCGGGTGTATTTCCGTACCTGGCACGATTGGTCAATGGAGATTTAAACTGGACATCTCCTTGAATCAGCGACGGTGCGAGAATCTTCTGCAGGTGGAGGAATTTTGGCGAACCAATTTCGCCGTTGGACTCCTGGCATGGGATTCACCCTAGAACACCATCCTTGGGCTGTAGATTCCTCCACGGCCCGGTCTTGCGTGAGTGGCTCCTGCATGCTAACAATCGGGATTTTGGGAATTCGTCGATCTAATGGGGAATTCTAAATCTAACTCTAGGACCCGACCTAGTGGCCTCGCTGTGGATCCTTCGGACCGACCTAGCCATGAATCGCCACATTCATGGTGGGATTTAGCCCTTTTGGGGCTGTGTGACTCGAATCCTCCAAATCTAACCTTTTCGTTATTTCGACACTATTTTAGGCAAGGTTTGGGGGATTCTAAGTAAGAAACACAAATCTAGACCAAATACTATAATGGGTATGACACAACCCTATTTTGGTTCTACACTCTTTTTAGGGATTTTTCTATACTTTTATCAACTTTAAATTGCAAATTTCCAAAAAAATAATTCTACGAGTCCCAAGTGACAAATTGGGAGCTCACATATGGCGGCCATCTGCGGTATGATTTGCAAAATCATGAGGACCCAGCGTCTCTTGCTACAACTATTTGGGTACACGGTCAATTTCGAGATCAAACCTAATGACAGACTAGAAACCAAGATGTGACTCTATCTAAAAGGATGTTATTTCTATCAAGAGACTCTTGACGGATTAACTGACAGGGGGGAAGAGAGCAGAGGGAGTAGTCCACCTCCCAAGTGGAAGGGCTAGGGGTGGTAGCTCGTTCCAATCCGACCTAATTCGGATTTTAGATCCGTTCCTGCTCTCAAAAGAATCCGGTTTGAAGGATCTGAAATCTCGGATTCTAACTATCCGGGATTTATCTGTACCCGGATCTAATTTCTTACTTCTTACCAAAATTTTGAAATTTTTGCCTTACTTCTATCCTATTCCTATGCTACTTTTCTTTATTCTAGGTTTCCATACTCCCACATGACCCCTTTTTCAAATGTGAGAGTCCCCGCGAACATCATCTTCTGAATCTCCAGAATCCGGATCTACTTCATATTTCTTGACACGGGATTTGTTCACTCGGGTATCAAGCCATACTCCCTGAAGATCCTCTAGTTGAATGGATCCATTTTCAAAGATGGTTCTAACTCTATACGGTCCCATCCATCGAGTGTGCAACTTACCCGAAAAGTTCCGGTATCGGTTGTCGTAAAGTAATATGAGACCTCCTTCCTTGATTCCGTGATTTGTCGGAAGTTTCCGGTCGTGATCCGCCTTTCTTCTCTGCTGTACCTCTTGAGTTTGATCCAAGGCGATCAGTCGGGCTTCCTCCAAATCTTCAATCGCCAGGAGTTGGATATCTTGATCATTAGTGCGTATAGCACTTCGTGTAGCCATGATCCGATGAGTCTCCATCTCCAACTCTATTCTGTGCACAGCCTCTTGTCCAAATACCAAGAAGAAGGGTGTCTGTCCTGTGGTCTTCTTCTTGGATGTGTTATATGCATGAACAGCTGATGGGAGTTTGAGATCCCAATCCGTCTTATGCTCGGAAACCATCTTGTTCAAGCTCTTCTCAACAATGCCGTTGGCCCGTTCCGTCAATCCGTTGGCCCTCGGATTGTATGGAGTGGTTTTCCGGTGTTTGATCAGGTACCTTGTAGTGATGTCTTGAACTACATCATTGAGGAAGTGCAATCCTCTATCGCTGACCAACTCCAGTGGATGTCCAAACCTCATCATAATTTCTGCAAACAGGAATGAAGTAGCCGTCCGGGCGGAACAGTTCCATGTCGCACATGCTTCTACCCATTTGGTTGCATAATCCGTTGCAAGGATTATGTATCTCTTCCTTCTGGAGCTAATAGGAGCAATGGGGCCGATAAAATCTATCCCCCATTTCTCAAACGGTGCAAGAGGGATAATTGGAGTGAGTGGCCAATGATTTCGGAAAGAAGGAGCTCCCGTCCTTTGGCATTAGTCACAAGCCCCTACAAATGTCTTGACATCACGGATCAAGTATGGCCACCAGTATCCGGCTCCACGAATCCGGTTAACAGTAGAGAGGGCAGCAAAATGACCTCCAGATGGACCGGAATGTAAAGCCCGCATGACTTGTTTCCGATCACTGACTTCAAGACACCGCCTGAGTTGTTCATCTGCTCCCATCTTGAAAAGGGTTCCCTTAATCATTGAGTAAGGGGCTACCTTTTGCTGGAAGACGCTCTTTTCTTCCCGAGTTAACCCTTTTGGATATCTCTGCTTTGTAAGATAATCGATGATATCCTGATATTCCGAGTTGGGGTCCCCTTGGAGGTGGAATACTGGAATATCTCCTTCCTCCGGAAACTTCTTTTGTAACTGACTCGGGAATTCATCCAGAAAGTCGGCGGAAATGTCTTCCAACGCAGGTGTCCCCCGCAGTCTTGATAGATAATCTGCATTCGCGTTGGATTTCCCGGATTTCACCATGACCTCATAATTGAACTCCTGTAATAGTAGCACCCATCTGGCTATTCTCCCGGAAAGATCTGGTTTGTTCACCAAGTACTTCAATGAGTCATGATCCGTGTGAAACACAATCCGGTATCCGAGTAAGTAGTGACGGAATTTCTTGCAAGCATATATGACTGCTAAAGCTTCCCGCTCAGTAGTTGTATACTTTTTCTCAGCAATACTCATCTGTCTACTTGAATAATAGATGGGACACTCCCGTTGATCTTCGTCATGTTGCCAAAGAATGGCACCCAAACACCATCCGGAAGCGTCTAGAGTAACGTGGAATTCTTTTTCCCAATCTGGTGAAGATAGCACCGGGGCTTTTACCAAAGCCGACTTCAGGCTTTCAAAGGCCATTTGTCTTTCCGGATTCCAGATGAATTCCGTCTCTTTCTTCAATAGTTCAGTAAGGGGAGTTGCCTTCCATGCATATCCTTCAATGAACCTTCGGTAATAACCTACACATCCGAGAAAACCTCGGATCTCTCGTACATTGGTCGGAGCAGCAAGGGTGAGCATTGCTTTAACTTTATCCGTATCTACCTCTAGTCCTCTTTCGCTCACCACATGGCCCAACAGGATTCCGGATACCATTCCAAAGAAACATTTCCCCGGATGTAGTTTGAGATTGGTCTCCCTACATCGTTGGAAAGTTTGCCTCAAGCATTTCAGATGTGCAGCTCGAGGACTGAACACCGCGAAATCATCAATGAAGATTTCCAAAAAGTGTCGGAGGAAATCCTTAAAGATATCCATCATCAGCCTTTGGAAGGTTCCTGGGGCGTTACACAATCCGAATGGCATCCAGGTAAAGGCAAATGTTCTCCATTCCATGGTGAACGTAGTCTTCAACTGGTCCAACAACCAAATGAAGACTTGGTTATACCTAGAAAAGCCGTCCAGAAAACTATAACATTCGTTTCCGGAAACGTGATCTAGTATGATATCCGTAAATGGCAGCGGAAAGTAATCTTTCCGGGTTGCTGTATTCAACTTCCTGAAGTCCTGACAAACTCGGATCTTGATCTTCCCTTCTGATCCTGCCTTCTTAGGAACAACGACAATGGGGGAGACCCATTCCGAGTTGTTCACTGGATAGATAAACCCAGCCTCCAAAAGGGAATCGATTTCCTCTTTTACCATCAAGAAATATTTCGGATTCAACCAATACTGGCGCTGTCGAATAGGGACTGTCCCTTCAATTAGATCAATCCGGTGTTCTCTCAAATCTGCTGGGATTCCGGTAAGATCGGAAGGTACCCAGGCAAAAACATCCAAATATTCGTCTAGTAATTTGCCGTATTCTTTCCTCTCTACTACAGTCATAGATTTACTCATAAAGAAAGTTTTTCCGGAATCAAGTTCTACTTTCTCGTAATCTAAAGGACTTACAATGGTTTTGATCCGTTCAGGTTCCGATTCTTCGGCTACATTCCGGAACTCGCTCCATGATGATTCTTGACCGAATTCACCCAGACCCATAGCTGGAAGACTTCCTCCCTCTATTTGCTGTTTGATCCAGTTGAAAGACAATGGTACATCCAATTCTCCCAGAGATTGATCTTCCAGTGGGATACACGGGATTTTGACAACGGATTCTTCTGTTGCAACTTCCAGAGTGGGTTCCGGAAACTCAAAATCAGTTTCCGTGACAGAGGTGAAGTAGCTCGGAACCGAGTCGGAGTCTTCCGGATCAGACCAATCCGTAGTGTATCCGTCCGATTCACTAGTTTCCCCGAGATGATCCTCATGTTTCCAGGGAATCTGGATTGCTGGTTTTCCAACAACAAACTCCTTGGCTCCCCAATCTACCAATACTCTGGCGGCATACAACCAGGGTCTTCCGAGTAACATAGGAAAAGGTCTTCCCTTAGTTACCCGGATGACTACGAAGTTCAGGAGGTAAGTTTCCTTCCCTATCCGGGTTGATGCTTTGGATAGTCTTCCCACCGGAAATACTCGTGACTGATCCGCCATTCGTAATACTTGATCCGTTGCTTGGAAAGACGTATAACCGAGGTCAAAAGCCGTATCTTCTAACATCAAGTTTACCCCGAATCCTCCGTCAACTGGAACTCGTGACACCATACATCCGCCAATATCGACTTCCAGTTCAGGGTCTCCATAATCCTCCATCTAAGAAAAGTTGACAACCACTGATGGCAGCTTCAACCTTCTCTTTCTTCTCTTGGTCCAGGCTTCCCGGATCAACTTCTGGTAGTTCACAATGTCGTGAAGGAGTTGTCCGATAGTAACATTTGCCTTTTGATTCTTGACGTCTTGCAAAATATCATATTCATCAACCTTAAGTTCCGGGTTGATGAAAACCGGAACGTCCTGGAACATAACTTTCCGTCCTATAGGTTCCGGAAGTTTGACAGTTTCGTCTAGATCTTTCCGTACCTCTTGACTAATGTCTATGGGGATTGGGCCTAATCCTACCCCTTTTTCTAACTCTACTACGGGTGGGATAGGTTCTAGTCTTGCCGAGCGATCAGAATCACTCGGATCCGGACCTGCATCTATAATGTCCGGTTTGGATCTACTTTTCTTCCTTCGATCTCTACTCCTATACTTATCTAACCGGTCTTTGGCGGAATTCCAGGTTACTACTCGATGAACAGATCCTTCTCGCCTTTCCGGAAGTTCCACCGTTGATTGTCACTTATCTGGTTTCTCAATCCCAACAGTAGAGCCGTAATTGAGCGCAGTCTGATCTCGCGGTGGGACTTCTACTTGCCTATAGAGGGTTCGAACTTGCTGAGGTTTGGGACACTCGCCACTTCCGTGTCCGTACTCATGGCAATTTTGACAAGGTAAGGTTAAGGGCGCACCTTGCCCATGTCCCTTATGAGGACAGGTATTCGCGTAATGTTGAGGACTCCCGCAAATGAAACAGCATCTGGGTGGGAATCTAGAAGGTGGAAAATTCCCTTGACTAGATCCGGCCATCCTAATATACGGATTCACACTGGTCCGGATCAGCTGTTGTGGAATCTTCCCTCTTCCATATCCCGCCTGGATCTGGAATACCGGATTGATGTGCTCCTCGTATTCTTCCGGATCAGGTAGGGTGTAGTACACCCCTTCCTCGTCCACAAAGTGCACTTGTTTCTGAGGTCGTGGTTGACACTACAAAAAAATGACCACATAAATGACTTCAAACAATGACTGCAAAACAGTCATTGTGGACAGAGACAACTGCAAAATGACTCGGGGGTCCTGAAGGCATTGTGGACAAGTCATTGCGGACAATGACTGCGGGGCTATTATCACCATCCATTTATGCCTTGGATGTAGAAATGGATGAAAAAAAAAATTGGTCAAGTGATAAAGAAAGTCGGAGGCTTAAGGAAATG
Source organism: Pseudisothecium myosuroides (assembly GCA_951799445.1). Classification (NCBI taxonomy): domain Eukaryota; kingdom Viridiplantae; phylum Streptophyta; class Bryopsida; order Hypnales; family Lembophyllaceae; genus Pseudisothecium; species Pseudisothecium myosuroides. The sequence goes on along the minus strand of OX637292.1, from coordinate 28,919,286 downwards.
TCTATGGAGCTGCCATGTGGAAAGTGGGACCCTTGGAACATCTGACGTGGACATCCACGTGGCCAGTCATTCTTTAGTCATTCTGAAGTTATGACTGACCCATGATGAATCTGACGTGGACGGCCACGTAGGAAGTTGTTCTAGAGTCATTTAGAAGTCATTTTGAAGTTGTTTTGGAGTAAAACCTGTTTAGGATTTAGGTGACGTGGCTGATGCTGTCTCTAGTCATTTCCAAGTCATTTTAAAGTTAACATGATGTCTGCAAAAAGGAATGTGTGGCCAATTATTCAAGGAATAGTTATTATATAGTTGCTTAGGAGTGCATTTATAATTGCAATTAAGAAATTGAATTTCACTCAATTAGGAGTGTAATGACAATTGCACAGTCACATATTAATAAATTCAAAGTTTCACAACAATACACCATACACAATACACCATATATAATACAACATATACAATACATCATACACCATACATTGTATACCATACACCATATTTGTCATATGTGTAGCATTGCTTCCAAAGTCACATAGTGTGTGAGTATGAAGAGACGAAATGACAAGCTTTTTATACAAATGGGATGGTAGGAGGCAAGACAAACCATGTGGGATATGTGAAACGCAGGAATTGTGTTATAAGTAATATTTTAAACCTCATTTAGGCATAGTAGATTAATTTTTTTCAAAAATCTTTGAACTTAAGAAAGTTGGGAAATCAACCTCACTTTCATCTCCAATAATCCATTTTAGGTTTTGAGCCTCAAATCAAAAGTTATGGACAAATTTGAGAAAGGGATTGGAAAGGATATTTTCTTTTGAAATTTTCTAACATCCTTTCTAAATTTTGTCCATCCTCGTTGTATATGACCTATGATGAAAATCTGCTATAGATGCAATGAAGTGTGATGAAGGTATGCAAGATGATTAGAAATCATACAATCCATCAGAAAGCACAAGGCACCGAAGTAGTAGTTGATAAGTTGAATAGCTGCACAGTAGTTTGAGACATTTTTAACTCATTTTGCAATCTCAAGAAGTCATTCTGTAGTCTCAGGAAGTCATTCTGCAGTCGCAAGAAGTCATTTTACAGTGGCACTGGAGAGGCAACATTATTGTCGATATAAGGGAGAAATAGGACTTAATGATTGCCTCTCAAACTATGAAAATATCTTTTAGCCTTTATGCTGGGACCTTTGAAATGTCCACTTTGAATCATATGAAATGTTCGGAAGTATTGTGAAGTTACCGACGCAAATGGACCAAAATCATAGTTGCTGTTTTGGTAGGAGTGTAAATGAATCCTAAAGTGGACCCCGATTAAGAAAACATTAGACCCCAACAAAGCAAAAAGGCCACCGGGAATGAATTATAAGAGAAAGAACATAGAATTTTTTCTTTTTAAAGAAGATTGAAGAAATAAACTTAAGAAGGTAAACAAAGAGTAGTGAAAAGAGAAAGTTAAAAAAAAGATTTAAAAAAAGGAAGAACTAAAAAAAAGAAAAAAATAGAATAAAGAAAAAAAATTACAAGGAATAGGAAATAGAAAAAAAAATTAAAGAAATGAAAATTACTAGAAAGAAAAAAATAATTCTGTTGGTTTTCAAAAAAATTCAGGAATGACAACAAATGAAATTGATAAGTGAAAAAATAAAAAATCAACAACATATAAAAGGAGAAAAAGGAAAAAAAAAATTATAAAAGATTGAAATAAATTTTAAAAAGAGAATACACAAGAAATAAAGAAGAAGACAAAAAATGACGGAGAAGGAAGAAGCCTTTTTGTATGCATCATTTTCTAAAGCTTGGACGAATGAATTCAAATCATTTGATTCCAATGAACAAAAATTGAAATATAAACAAAGAGTAGATCAAATTGGAAGGATAAAAAAAAATGAAGATAGAGTTCAAGAATTAGGAAGATAAAAAAATAAAAAATATAAACAAAGACTAGAGAAACTAGAAAGATAAAGAAAGATTTGAGATGCCAAAGAATTGCAAAGAGGAGGGAAAAAGGAAAAGAAAATGCAAGACGTAAACAACAAAAAAGAAGTTAAAGAATTAAAAATTACAAGAAAGAGAGAATTAATTTTCTCCTCTAAGAATAAGTAGAAGAAAATTACAATTCATAAAACTGATAAGTGAAGAATTAAAAAAAAATAGACACAAGAGAAGAAAAAGAAGACAAAGAGAAAGGAAGATAAAAAAAAATTAAATGAAGAAGTGAAAAAGATAACATAAAATGTCCCAGAAAGAAGAAGGCTTTGTTTTTCCATCACTTTTTGTAGCCCTGACAAATGACTTCAAATGACTTGATTGTAGTGATGCGGAAGTCATTACATAGTCGCTCTGAAGTGTCGCGCAGTCACTACATATGGCAAGGTTTACTCTGTTTCGACTGGGGCCTCCATAGGAGAATTGACAGAGTCCACGTCGGAATTTCGACGACGCAGTTAATGAAAACCTGCGGATGAAGCTTGGACACCATGAACTCCTCATCCCAGAGTCGTGCTGGTGACTGTAGTACAACTCGGACACTATGCAGTATTCACCAACGGTGCAATTAGGGAGCCCGAGTCATTCTTTAGTCATTCCGAACAAGAAGTCATTCTTTTGCAGTCACATATGTGGCCATTTTCTTGTAGTGTGACACTCACTTGCATAATGACTCGGTCCTCCACATCTTGTACACCAAACATTCGCACGTGTGGTTGGCACTATCCGTCTCGGCATCCGATTCTCCGCCATATTGACCTTGATCGCTTCCAAGGTTTCTTGGATATTCTTTAGAAATTTCTTGGAATCGTCATCTTCTATCTTCACTTTGACCGCCTTACGACTGGATCCAGCAGCCTTACTTTGCACAGTGCGCTTTCCTCTGGAAGTTTCCGCTTTGCTGGTAGAGCTGTTAGATTCCGTGGTAGACGAATCCGTCCCAGTTCCGAAACTCGCGGTCTCGGAATCGGAAAACTTCCGTCTACGTCTTTCCTTCCTTTCATACTTCTTGCTTCATCCCTTCTCCATCTTCTCGCTCTTCTTGATGGATCTTCTCAAAGACTGCGCCGAGTTCTCGTAATTCTGAGCTGACTCCATAGCCTCACGTAACGTGGTGGGTCGGGATTGTCGGATTTGAAAGCCCATTGCCTCCGGGAATCCTGCCACATACCATTCCACCTGTATACTTGGAGCTATTTCCGTAGTTAGATTTTTAAGCAGGTCTTTCACTCTCTGTCCATACGATCTTACAGACTCATGAGAATGCATGGTCACTTTACTGATTCTACCCAACGCTCTGGCCTCTCCTCCAACTTCTCTAAAGGTTCGGAGGAACAGATTAGTGAGCTGGTTCCAGTCATTCTGGATAGCTTCCGGAACGTTCTGATACCATCTTAAAGCCTCTCCTTTCAGTAATCCTTAAAAGATTCGCTGTCTGGCAGTTGGGTCTTCCTGATTAGCTACTGTTGTGGCCTCAAATTCTCCCAGCCAGTCATCTACATCCTTACTGCCATCTCCTCGGAACCTATTATACCTGAGGCGTGTGGTAGATATCATGATCTCAGCTTTGTCAGAGGATGGCTCCTCTTCAGAAGTTTCCGATGTGGATCCTCTCTCAAGTTCCTCCCTAACTTCTTCCGGTTCCGCAACTGGTTCCGGGCTAGCCAGACGTTCCGGGTGAATATCCGGTCTGGTACCTAAGTTAGGGACCACTACCAAATCTTCTTCTGATTCTGAGGCTGGAATTCCGTGTACTACAACTCTTCTGGAGAGTTCTTCCAAACGGGCTGACCGTCAACCTATCGGAGTAGTACTCTTAGTTCTACTCATGAAGTAGGGGCTCGATAGCCTTTCCAATCCTAGCTTCAACAGAAGGTCCTAGAATTAAACTTTCTCTATCTTTTGGTCACTTTCCGGATCCTGTCCAGAGCTTGCTTCAAGCTTTCAAAATCCCTGGCAGCAGCGCCAAAAGTGTCGTACGCGCAATCTAGGCGTAAGTATCCTTAACACCAAAAAGATGATAAGATAACACAAAATATCGTCCCAGGAGATTCTAGTATGTTTCAGCAAGCTAAGGCGTATCCGGATCTTAATCAAAACAACAAAACCCAAGCAACACCTCCTTCTTTTCCTATTTCTGACACAATGGTCTTCCGGATCCCAATCCGGATCTATCCCTTTCCGGTTTCCGTTTTGATCCGAATTCTAGGTCTCACTTCTTAACTTTGAAGAACAACCGCAGCAGCAGGACCTGGTCGACAAAAGGGAGAGGAGAAGGTCCTGCTGCTGCTGCGATTAAAGTGCGTGTTAAATGTTTAGGCGGCGGAGCTTTGAACCCCTGGAGTGCCCCCAAGTCCTAAAGTTGGTATTAAAACCAACTGAGTGGCGAAGCCTTGACCCTCCCAAGTGTTTAGTTCCAAAGTCTAGTTTCTAAGACCTTTGTGGAAACGTCCAAAGTTTAGCTTCCAAGATATGTAGGATTCCTTTGCATTTCGTGAGGTTACTTATTCCCAAAGTCCTAGTGAATTTAGTGCTCCCCAAAGTTTTAATTTCCTCTAGTTTTTAGCAAAATCCAGTCCTTTATTAGCTCATAGCAAAAATCCAGTCTTTTATTAGCTTATAGCCAAAATCCAGTCTTTTTTAGCTTAGAAAAAATCCACTCTAGGACCAGTTCAGATCAAGCAAGACCAGTTCAAAACAAACGGGACAAGTTCAGAACAGCGAACCAGTTCAGAAAAAAAAAATTAAAAAATTAAAACTTCCCTGCCAACCAGCCGAGAGGCCAGGCTTGGCTCGGCGGTACACCAATTGGGGCCAGCAGCTCGGGCTCCCCCCGTTCGGACCTTTTTTTTTGGTTTTTTGATCTCCTTAAACCAAAACAAAACAAAAACAAAACAAAGGATGTGAGCTAACCTATGGCTAAGCTGGGGTTGGAGTAGGATTAGGGTCTAAAAAACAAAAGGGAGGAGGGAAAAAGAGTGGAGCACCACTGTACTTGCATACAAGAAAGTCTCACTCTCACCAACAAAAATCCTCTCTACACACAATGGAGGAGGATTAGAGAAAAATAGGATGAAATAGGAGGAAAAGTGAGAGAGAAGATAAATAGTGACCTAGGCTTAGGCTAAATAGGCTTTGGGGAGAAATCTTGGAGATTTGTGGTGACTGTTGAGAGAAGGATTAGGATGACACAAAGGCAAAGTTGTGTAAGAGGGTAGGAGGAACATTAAAACCTCCTTGGACTTTGAGACCATAGTGTAAGACTCATAAAAGCTTAGGTGGAATAGTACTAATGTAGAAGGAGAGAAGAAGAAAGAAAAGAAAGGAGGAAGGGAAAGAGGGAAGTTAGATTGCAAGGGTGTAATATTTTCTCAAATTAAGCGGTGAGCTTGGAAAAAGTCAAACAAAACAAAGAACTATCATGGAGCATGAGGATGTACACGTGGACGTGGACGAAGTTATTTCCGAAACCGGCAGTGAAGAGGTGAGTTTTTGAATTAATCCTTGGTGTTTTTTCCTAATTAGCGTTGATTTCCTTAATCAGCCCTTAAAGCGCGATTAGCGATCCAAGATTAGTACAAAGTAAAAGTTTAGATCCAAAAGTTTATAGATTAGGGATAGAGGTTTCTGAAAACATATTACACTTAGGATTTGGCTTTAAATTGATCGCGTTAGGATAAGTTAAGTAGTAGGGGGTAGGACGGAGGAATTTGATTAAAATTTCATCCAAAAAGAACCATGGACAGAGATTAGGGATTTTGATTAGAAAGGGAATTTAGGATTAAATTTAGGGATTAATTAGCAGTTAAAAAACTAGAGTCAAGTAAGGTTTTAATTGGATAAGTTAAATTTCAAAGTCAAAATTTAGAATTAACTTGGAAAAGCAAAAAATTAGAGTTAATTGGGAAGTTTAATCTAGGGTTAAATTCTCAAGTCAAACCTTAGGATAGATTAAAAGTAATAGTTAGATTAATTAGGAAGTCAAAAAGTAGAGTAAAAAGTAGAAGTCAAAAGTGGAAGTTAAAAATCAATTTAGGAAGTAGATTCCCGGGTTAGAAATAGGAATTAAATTTGGAAGTTAGAAGTTAAAAGTTTGAGTTAAAATTAGAGGGTAAAACTTAGAGTCCATCGTGGAGGTAATTTTAAAAGTAAATCCTAGAGTTAAAGTTGGAATTAAATTTAGAAAGATAACATTTAGAGTTAATCTAGGAATAAACCGATAGGATTAAATTTGGAAGTAGAAAGTTAAAATTCTAAGGTCTAAAGTTAGAATTAAATTTAGAGGTTAAATTTTAGAGTCAATTGAGAAGTAAAAAGTTAGAGTAAAAAGCTAAAAGTAGAAGTTAAAAGTTGGAGGTAGAAGTTAAGATTTTAAAGTTAATTTAGGAGTAAAAACCTAGAGTTAAAAGTCAAAACATAGAGTCAAATTTGGAGGTTAAGATTTAGAACCAAGTTGAAGGAGTAAAATCTAGAGTTACATTTAGAAGTTGGAAATTAGAGTAAAAGCTGAACTTTAGGATTAGTCTTTAGAAGTAGAACTTCTAGGTGCAATGTCAAAACATAAAGATAGTCTTAGGGGTTCATGAAAGGAACACAGGGGTCCCCCTTTCACATAGTTAGGGACGTTAGAAATGACGCCAACTACCCAGTCAACCCTAGACATAGGATAGATAGTTAGGAAGTTAGATTTCACTATCACCCCTGATCATTGCAGTTAGCTTGTGAGTTACCACATACATTTCTAGTTATTTCGTTGCCCATCCACAACACTTAAGAAACATTAGAAAAAAGATCCATTGTTTGGAAGGCACAGTGGACCACGCTTACAACAACCCCATATATTAAAAAAGTGGATAAAAGCATAGAACCTGGTCGGTGTTTGCTTTATTACCAAGAGTGGGTAATCTAGCACCTACAGTCGGGTGACAGGCAGTGAAGCTCTCCAAAGTCTAAATTGACAGTCCAGTTAAGAAAACAACTACCCCTGTGGGAGTACAAAAACTCAGAATAAAGAAAAGTAGCATAGGAATAGGATAGAAGTAAGGCAAAAATTTCAAAACTTTGGTAAGAAGTAAGAAATTAGATCCGGATACGGATGAATTCCGAATAGTTAGACTCCGAGATTCCAGATCCTTTAAACCGGGTTCTTTCGAGAGCAGGAACGGATCTTAAATCCGAGTTAGGTCGGATCGGAACGAGCTATGGAATAGGTATCCGACCTACGCCGCTAGGAAACCGCTACGGGAACGGACCTCTTTCCGTTCACCAAGGGGAACGGTCGGCAGCTCGACTAGTACTTAAACCGTTGCCATACCTAATCTTCCTCATTCTTCACTTTGCTGACTGTCTTGCGTACTTAGCTGAGAGAAAGAGTGTGGGCGCAAAATTACCCACCCTTGGTAATAGAGCGAACACCGACCAGGTTCTATGCCTTTATCCACATTTTTTAATATATGGGGGTGATGTGAGCGCGGTCCACTGTGCCTTCCAAGCAATGGATCTTTTTTGTTAACGTTTCCTAAGTGTCATGGATGGCAGCAAATAATTAGAATGCATGTAATAACTCACAAGGTAACTGCAATGCTCGGGGTTAATGGTAAAATTCTAACTCCCTAAATATCTATCCTATGTCAAGGGTAGACTAGGTAGTTGGCGTCATTTCTAACGTCCCTAACTACGCAAAAAGGGGAACCCCTATGTTCCTTCCATGAACCTCTAAGGCTCTTTGGGTTTTGAAGACCCCACCTAGAAGTTCTTCTTTTAAAATCTACCCCTAAAGTTTTAACTCTTACTCGAACTTTTAACTTCTAAGTGTACTCTAGGTTCTTAACGTCCCAAACTAATTAGAGAACTTAACTTCAAAATTAAATACTACCGTTTGACTTTGTTTTAACTTTTGACTCCAAGTTTTTGCTCCTAACCAACTCTAAAATCTACCTTTGAAAATTAACTCTATGTTTTGACTTTAACTTCAAGTTTTCACTTCCCTATTTTATTCTAAATTTACCCTCTACGTATACCTCTAGGTTTTTGACTTTTTACTCTAAATTTTTACTTCTCAAATTAATCCCAAATTTTAACCTCTAGGTTTGACTCTACGTTTTCACTTTGACTCTAGATTTTTCCTACTTCCAACTGACTCTGAGATTTACCCTCTAAATCTAACTATAACTTTTCACTTTTCACTTTAGTTTTTTACTCTAACTTTTTACTTCCCCCCTTGACTCTAAAGTTTAACCTTTAAATTTAATCTTAACTTTTGACTTTAGGCTTTTGACTTTCTACTTCCAAATTTAACCCTATCGTTTTAATCCTAGATGAACTCTAAATGTTACTCCAAGTTTTACTTCTAAATTTTACTTCCACAATTTACTCCAAGTTTTGACTTCTAATTTTAACTCTATTCCTAACTCAAAAATCTACTTCCTAAGTTGATTTTTAATTCTACTATTGACCTCTACCTTCTACTCTAATTTTTGACTCCCTAATCAACTCTAAACTCTTACATGAACCTACCCTAAGATTTGACTTGAGAGTTTAAACCCTTTAAGTTAAAATTCCAAATTAATTCTATTTTTTAACTCCCCAAGGTTAACTCTAGATTTTGACCTTAGAAGTTTAACTTTAAAAAATTAAAATGTAATTTGACTCTAATTCTAACTACTAATTAATCCCTAATTTTAATCTAAATCCTCTTCCTACCCTAAATTCCTAAGTTCCGTCCATGGTTCTTTTTGGATGAAATTTTATTCAAAATTCCTCCGTCCTACCCCCTACCGCTTAACTTAGCCTAACGTGGTCAGTTTACGGTCGAATCTTAATTATAAGATGTTTTCGGAAACCTCTATTCCTAATCTATAACTTTTTGACTCTAAACTTCTAATTTGCACTAATCTCGGATGCTAATCACGCTCTAAGGGCTAATTAGGAAAATATATGCTAATTAGGGAGAAACATCAAAGATTAAATTAAAAACTCACCTCTTCACTACCGGTGTCGGAAATAACTTTGTCCACGTCCACGTGTACATCCTCACGCTCCATGGTAGTCCTTGGCTTTGTTTTGAATTTTTCCCAAGCTCACCGCTTATTTTAGAAAATATTACAATTTTTGATGATCTAAACTCCTTCTTTCCTCTTCCCCTTTCTTTTCTTTCTTCCTCTTTCTTCTACTCGAGCAGTATTCCACCTAAGCTTTTATGAGTCTTACACTATGGTTTCAAACTCCAAAGAGGTGTTTAAGAGGCCAACTATCCTCTTACACCATTTTGTCTTTGTGTCATCCTAATCCTCCTCCCAACGGTCACTACAAATTCTCAAGATTTCCTTCCCTAAGTCTACCTAAGCTTAGGCCTAGGTCACTATTTATCGTCTCTCTCCTTTTTGTTCTCTACTTCATCTCCTTCTTTATAATCTCTCTCCATTGCTCATATGTGTATTTGGTTGGTTAAAATGGAGGTTTCAAGTGTGCGTGCAGGTGTAACGTGGAGGTTGCAAATATGTGTGTAGTAGTGATGTGAGGTGTTGACTCTCTTTCTTCCCCTCCCTTTGTCCTTTAGTCACAACTTGGAAGTTTTGGAATTTTGGCCTTGGACCTCCACTGGGTTTAACTGGTTTTCTAAACTAGCTCTATCTCTGATTCCCTAAACTAGATCTATCACTGGTTTCCTAAACTAGATCTATCACTGATTTCCTAAACTAGATCTATAACTAATTTCTTAAACTAGATCTTGATTAGTGGAGAGTTTTTTTTTTAAACAAAAAACCAAAGTTGGGGCCCCGCAAGGCATCATCCCGTTTTTGGTCTGAAATCAGCCATGATGTATGTGAGTTATGGTCCAGTCCACCGAATCACCAAACCGGCCAAAGGTGGGCGCTGGAACAGGCAGTGTACCAGCCTCGGTACCGGCCTTGGCTCGGCTCCCCGTTACTGCCGCTGGGCTAGCTGGTACGCTGGGCTGGCGGGTACACTGGCTGGCTTGGTACGCTGGTCACCACCAAATTTTTAATCACCTCAACGGGTTCCCTTAGGAGAACCCACTTAGCAAATAAAAATTGGAATTTTGGAAAAAATTAGTGCTAGAACCAAAGCTTCGCCATCCGGGGGGTTAGGCCCGAATTTGTGAAGCAAGACACTCAGCTTAAAAAATCACGTATACAAGGGCTAGGCAGCTAAACTTGGACCACCCCTTCCTACTTCATGCTAAACTCTAATATCTTGGAAGCTAAACTCTGGAAGTTTCCACAAAGGTCTTGGAAACTAGACTTTGGAACTAAACACGGGGGAAGTGCAAAGCTTCGCCATTGGGTTTGGTCTTAACACCAACTTTAGGACTTCTTGACACCTCGGGGGTTCAAAGCTCCACCGTCTACACTTTTAACACACGCTTTAGGACTTCAACTTTGTCACTAGTTCAAAGCTTCGCCGTTTCCAAGGGGAGTCCACACAATGAGAGAGACTTTAGAGGAGAAAAAAAAATTAAACTTTTAAAGAAAACACACACAGGTTCAAAGCTTCGCCGTCTCGGAGGGGGGTTCACTCAACAAGGAGAAGATTAGAAGAAGGTTGGGGATAACTTTAGAAAAAAACATGCACAAAGGAGGTTCAAAGCTTTGCCGTCCCGGAGGGGGGTCCACTCAACAAGGAGAAGGTTAGAAGAGGGTGTAAGAAAAAAAACACAAAGAGAAAAACGCACAAGTTAGACCACGTGGCAACACAAAGCTGACACGTTAAAGGCCCCCCAAAGCGGCATCGCCAAGGTACGGTGGGGGGTGACTTTAGGATTAGTGCAAGATACAAAAAAACTCTTAAAACTTCACAAGTTGGACCACAACACGTACAAGAGGGAGAGAGAGGCTCTCCACTTACAACAAGGTGCCAACAACTTCACAAAAGAGTACACAAAGCAAGGTAGAAGAACCTCCAAGGACCTTCAAAGCTTGAAAATAAGCAACAATGGAGACAAAAGTGCTCCGAAAACACCGTAGAGGTTTTTGGCTTCAAACGCCAAAATATCCAAAATAACTTGGACCTACGGACCTAAAACAAGAACTGTGGGTGTTTTAGAGAGAGAAATGGGGCCCTTATATAGGTTTCTCAAGGGCTCACCCCTCTCTCTAAAGCTCTGAGGTAACCTTACCAACGGGAATTTTCATCCTCATCCTTAAAGATTTTCATCCTACATCCTAAATTTCTACTTCTACCATTTATGTTGGACCAACATCCTAACTTTTGGAGATTAGCTCCAATTGCCAAACGGATTGCGCCGTTGGATCCAGATCGCCATATTTAGTCCACAATCCCTCTTCCCCCCTTACCGAGGCCAAAAACCCATCGTAGGCTAATTTAGTTTAAAAACCAAATCGTAGTAAAATCCTAGATCTTGGGGGTCTCCTATTTTGAGAAATGTGAATAGCCTAGGGGCTCCGGTAGGTGCGAGAGAGTCGGGAAGGACTTTTGGTTGACTTTGTTTCGTCATCATATGGGCCCGGGATGCCGGTCAACGTGGCGGGGACCTCGCCACATGGTTAATTCCCGAGGAATCTCGCCGGTTTGGGTACTTGCCGCTATCGGAATGTCGTGAAACTTCACGGAGCACATTAGTAACATAAAACAAGCTAGCCTAATTTTTAGTGAGATTTTATTATAACTTGGGTAATTTCCATGAAATTCCCGTTGGAGGTTAGGAGGGTTGACCACCCGGAAAAGATTCTTCTGCAAGCTGGAAGATGCCGGGATTTTTCACGTGACCTCTCAGGGAGTTGTATGAAAGACGTGCAGGTGTATTTCCGTACCTGGCACAATTGGTCAATGGAGATTTAAAACTGTCCATCTCCTCGAATTAGCGACGGTGCGGGAATCTTTTGCAGGTGGAAAATCTTGGCGAACCGATTTCGCCGTTGGATTCCTGGCGTGGGATTCACCCTAGAACACCATCCTTGGGCTGTAGATTCCTCCACGGGCCCGGTCTTGCGTGAGTGGCTCCTACATGCTAACAATCGGGATTTTGCGGAATTCGTCGATCTAATGGGGAACTCTAAATCTAACTCTAGGATCCAACCTAGTGGCCTTGCTGTGGATCCCTCGGACCGACCTAGCCATGAATTGCCACATTCATGGTGGGATTCAGCCCTTTTAGGGCTGTGTGACTCGAATCCTCCAAATCTAACCTTTTCGTTATTTTTATACTATTTTTAGGCAAGGTTTGGGGATTCTAAGTAAAAAATACAAATCTAGACCAAATACTATAATGGGTATGACACAACCCTATTTCGGTTCTACACTCTTTTTATGGGTTTTTCTATACTTTTATCAACTTTAAATTGCAAATTTCCAAAAAAATTAATTCTACGAGTCCTAAGTGACAAATTGGGAGCTCACAAAGAGTGGTGAGTTAAAGATCGCGACAGGGAGAGACGGGTGAGGTCGGTGCCGATTGCACCGGATTTAGTGGTCGGTGTCGGTAAAGCATGGCGAAGTCCAGCAATCCGGTAGCGCGTCGATTTTCAGTCACAGCTCGGATAGTTAGACCGACTATTTCCACCGACCCAATTCACCGGAAGGAGTTAGAGACAGATCTGACCCGAATGGGGTGCGTAGGTTTGATTCACCAACCGTGGAATGTTAAGGACCCGGAGATGCTGGAGCAGCTGATCTCAGGGGTCCCAAATCAGTTTGAGTTGACTGTGAGAGGCCAACCTGGAGCATGGACAGCGGACGTCTGGTCTAACGTGTACGGGTTTTAGAAGAACGGATCCAGGCTAGGTTCTTGGGTAGAAAAGTACAACATAGGAAAGTTCCATAATCCGGTTATCACTAAGGACGGATACCCCGTGAGTGACTGTAAGGACGCTAGGCAGAAACGGGTGTTGGAATTTTTGATTCCGATCCTTTATCCGGAAAAGCCCACCCGAGTTACGGTTACGGTGGCCAACACTGTCTTTAGGGCTTTAGAAGATAAGGTAGTCCACTGGGGGAAAGTCTTAGCAGGTATAGTGAAGAAACTGGTGTCGCACGTAGGGAAGAGGAAGCCGAGTCTTCTCAATCCGTATCTGTTTCATCTGTACCACCATCAGGAGGTGCTGACTAATGAAGAGGTTGTGATTTACAACACCGGATTAGAAATAGTTAAATATGGTCTCACGCACAAAATTCCACCGGATACTTCAATCGAGGGAGAGGAGGAGGAAGAAGAAGAAGACGAAGACGATGAAGAAGAATTGCAGCAGCAGGACCTGGTCGACAAACGGGAGAAGAGAAGGAAGTCGACCGATCCAAACTTGAGGGTGGAATAGTCGACCCCGGAAAAAGGAGAGCCGAGTCAACCCCCGGGATTGGAACTGCAGTCGGACTTCTTCGACGTCGGAATATAGTAGATGGAGGAGGCCAAGCACATGCATTTTGGCATGTCAGATATGATCCTAGGGATTGCTGCGGAGCTGAAGGTGGAGTCGGAAGATATTATAAAGGAGATCCGGCAACGACCGAACTTGGATCTGCTTTGTGAGAAGGACAAGCGTATCAAGAGCGTGGAGAAAGAAAGGGATGACCTGTTAGGTCAGGTGAATTGGGCGGAGACGGATGCCGCAGCTGCATGGCAGAAGGAGTCGGAAGCTCTTCAACTCATTCACAATTTGACCGCGTTGGTGGAGCAGCCCTCGGAAGCTGTGATCAAGTTCTAACTCTTCAGCAATCAGCTGAGTGGCACAGGTCACTTATCCGGGTCCAAGGTGGTAACTATCTTGGTGGACTTCCAGGCCCGGATGGAAGGCATTTTGAAGGAGATGGCGCAACTATTGGGGCACCTCGACCCAAACCAGCCCTTGGACTTCACCCACTTTCCGGAGTTGCCCAACGTCGACTTATTGAAAACGCCCCAGAAGCCGGGGCCCGGGATCGTTCTACAGCCATCCCCAAAACCTACTTCAAGCCAGACACGGATTCAAACGACGGTCATAAAGGAGGGCCAAACAAGGAATATCCAATCAATTCCGGTCGTGAAAGGGGGTTCCGTCCCGACAACCGGAACTTCTGTCCGAAGCAACTTAATCCAGCGGATCGTGGCCTTCACGAACCCAGCTCGGACCAATCCGACGGACTTTCCGCACATGCAGAAGGAGTTGCCAAAGCGGGATACAGCACCCATCCTCCTAGATGATTCATCGGAGAAAGAAATACGCAGGGAGATGATCGAAGAGTTTGAGAAGGGGGAATTCACTTCCGGGGATGAGACGGCCTTGGATGACGATCCTCCACCAATCAAGCGGAAGATTCCGACCCGGGCTGCTACAAAGACCACCCCACCGAAACCAAACAGGAAGCCACCTGCAGGGCCGAGTAGCAGCACGAAGAAATCAAAGCGAGGAAGGTAGTTAGTTAGTAGGTTTGCAGTTAAGTTAGGATTCTTGAATCTGAAGCGGATTTTCCGTGCGTGGGGCTCGGTTCCAGATTCTTAGGAGTAGTTGACTTTGAACTTTCCGGATATTACGGTTGGTTACTGATTGGTCACCTGGATTTTCAGGTGTTCTTTTTTTGGCTTTTTGTTTGGGCTTTTAAAAGGAGGGCAGCCTGTTGCCCTCTCATTCCATCCTTGCCCATTTTTATGTGCATTTAGTTTATGTTCATTTCTTTTCTCTAATCTGAGCCACTAAGTGGACTTTTGGATTTCTGGCTATGTGCGCGTTTTTCTGATTTGTTTATGAAGTGTTAAAGTGTGAGAGAAGACGGGTGAAGGGGAATCCAGGTTGAGACTAGTTGGACCTGATTTGAGTGAGTAAGTTTGCGAGGAAACTTTGCTGGACTTGTGAGTAAGGACTTGAGCGTGGTACCTTTAAATTGCCGTAACGGCGATCCGGTTCTAAGGAGTGGTGCGGATGCGAGTCCGGAATCCAGGAAGGGTTCCGAGCGGAGATAAGCGACCGCCAGCGAAAAATCTCCACTCACTGGAAGGTCTGCCAACCATAGGATCAGTCTGGTAGAATAGGCGCACGAATCTCTGTCAGTTCCGGATATCTTGACCTGTCGTTGTAGTAAGAGCAGAAGGACGCAGTTCTGAGTGACCTGCTTTCCGGGCAAGCTACCCGGGGAATTGAGAGGACTAGTACTTTCTCTATTCTGCAATAAAAACTCGGTTAGGATAGTTCTGTGTGAAGTTTTGTGTAGAGAAATAGGTGTCTATGAGTGGTGAGTTCCTACCCCTCTAAAGATCAACTGCGAACACCTTGAGGGTAAAACAGGGAAATATAAAACCAATCAAAATTAAGAAGTGAAGCCCGGAATCCGAGTCAAATTGAAAACCGGAAAGAGATAGATCCGGATTGGAATCCGGAAAACGTTTGTGTCAAAATTGGGAAGGGAAAGAGGTTTTGCTTGGATTTTTGTTGTTTTGATTAAACCTGGATAATCCTTAGCTTGCTGAAACATACTAGAATCTCCTGGGACGATATTCCATGTTATCTTATCACCTTTTTGGTGTTAAGGATATTTACGCCTAGATTACGCATACAACAACCCCATTTCTGAATATTAGATCTAAACTCCAAAGTCCAGGGTTGGCAGTTGCAGCCACAACCCAAATTTTGATTTCTTAGCAAAAAATTTGGTGCTCACACGTGCTAACGAATTCTGTCAACATTGATACTAGCAACTCAAAACACAAAATAACGATCAAAACAAGAATCAAAACATACTTAAGGAAGAAGAAGGAGACGAAGTGGCGGCTTGAGAAGGAATTAGGAATAGAAAATTAATATTTCTAACAAATCTAACTATTCACGTGGGTTTTGTTTTTGTTTTGTTGTGCTTTTCCTATTCATTTACTATTCATTTTGGATTTATTTTGGTTTTTATTTCGTTATTGTTCATTTACTATTCATTTCAGGACAAGTCTTTGTTTTTTTATTCTTTTCTTTCCTATTCATTTACTATTCATTTTGGATTTGGCGCGGGTTTTTTATTCTTTTCCTATTCATTTACTATTCATTTTGGGACAAATTTTTTTTTTTATTCTTTCTTTACTATTCATTTACTATTCATTTGGAATAGTTCTTTGGTTTTATTCCTTTTACTATTGAAGAATTTGGTTTTTTCTATCAATTAGGATTTTTGGAAGGAATTAGTAGGGTGAATGTTGATTTAGGTTTTGTTTTATTAGGCCTAATAAGCCAAATAGAAAAAGACAAAAAGTCAACAAAAATTAATAAACTAATGAATAACAAATATTCATTGGAATATTATTAAATTGAAAGATATTAATCTTTTAATTTATTTCTCAAATAAAATAAACCTTCAAGGTATTTGGCAATAGGGCCTTGAAGTTTATTTTATTTCAAAGAAGTGTTTAGAAACCAACTAAAAACCATTAGAAATTTAACATAAAATCCTAAACTCAAGGAATTAAGTTAAATACTTCAAACTAACCACTTCTGTAGGGAAGTAACTCAAAAGAATGTAGAAAGGAAGGTTTTTCAAACATTCTGACACCAAAATTGCATCAAAAAGACGGAGCACATATGATGGAGGACGACGGATACTTTGAATCTATTCTGTTGGTCATGTGCGATGACGGAACCATGGCGTCGATGGACACAGAGGTATGTTAATTTCTCTCTTTTCTTTTGCTTTGTTTTTTCCTTTAAATTAAAGTTAAAATTGTTGCTTTTAGAAGTTAGTTTTTAGATTAGAATTTTAGAATTTAAGTTAGAATTTAGAACCTAATAAGTAATTTTTAGAGTTCTCCAAACCCAACTCACACTTAAGGAATAACCACAAAACAAAGAAGTTACTAATAAATTAAACCTAACCATAAAGTTAGATGAAAGTTTAAGGTTTCATCCAACGGAATCTTTAAGGAATATCTTAAGGTGGAACCAAACAAGAAATCTATAAATATTCCAAAATTCCCTTTTACTTCTAAAAATACTTTATTTTTGAAGGGTAAAAATTTGGATGAAGTTTGAGGCTAAAATTGGATGAAAAACATCCAAATAGGTCAAAATTCCAAATAATCTTAATAACCTAACCCTAAAATTTAGAATTATTTAGAATTGATTTGCTATTTTAGATTAGTAGATGAAGTTTTAGGACCGTGGTAACTTTTGCTAGGAATCTTGGAATCTACCTTTAATTACCATTTTGGAAAGGAAAAATTATATTCTAAAAGGTTGCTGAGATAAAAATTTAGTTAGATTAGATTTTGCTTTTTTTTTCCATTTTACTTAACCATAACCTTTTAACTAGTTAACAAATAGTTTTTTTCTTAGAATTAGTGAATTTTTACAGGATTATTAGTTACAAAAAGTGTCCATTGCTTGGAAGGCGAACACTTAATTAGGAATTACTCGATCAAGAGTAAATCTCCAACGAAACAGCCGCTAGAGCTCGTGTGTAACTTTTTGATTCAAGGGTGGAGTTATAAACACTCACAATACCCTTCCCCATTCATTTGCCACAGTAGCCCACAAAGGATGAAAAGGAGCCAGATGCTGTAAATAACAATGTAGACTTGGCATCCACCGCAACACTTGCTGTCGTCTTTGTGCATCTAAGAGCTCCAGCATCGAATTTAGGCCCTCGGCCAAGCAAACAAGTGCGCCAGCTAAGGAGGTAGAACTTGGAGGCGTTGACAACAGAAGAATGGCTGCGCAGGAAGTGGTTGTTGAAGCCTTAGGCAAAGAAGGGGCACAGGAAGAGGGTCACAAAACGGTTGTAACTGAAACCTACGCACTTGACTCCAAGAAACCAAGACATGTCCGAAAGCTGAAGAAAGTGATTGAGACCAATAAAGAGGAGTGTCCCACATCCAAGAAGTCTAGACCCTCAGCAAAAATTGTGGTCCTCAGTGCCTCTGGAAGCCTAGATGGTGTTGTGACACGCCTTCGTACTTCTCCACAAAAGTAGAAGGTGTCGTTGAAGGCTTCTCAAGACGTCCCTACAGCACAAGAAGAAGATTCAGCGAAGGTTAGCGGTTGGGGCATCCAAGTACATAGCAGACATTGCCATTTGGGCCTAGACATGTTCACCGTTGAAGCAAAGTCATTAGACATTGTGATTGACATTGCTTCTACTCTAGTAGGTGAAGGGACTTATGAACCACGCTAATTTGTAAGCATCCGGTGTCCCCTCACCTATCATGGACTCACTAAACTAACAAGTTTGCGTTGGCTTTTTGCAGACAGAAGCGGGGAAGTAAATCACAAAGCCGAAGGCCCCTTCAAAAAAGAAACTGGTCCCTCAAAAGGTAATAGCCCTGACCAAGTTGCATTTCAAAATGTAGGTCTTTCTTTCCAATCATGTGGTGGTAATGGAAGGCCCTGAATTCTTCTTGTCATTTGAGCCAAATTTGGGTCCTCTTTGCAAGTGGAAACAAATATTTCTACTAATGTCGGCTACGCCATGTCTGCTTGTTTGGGGCCTTCCTCTTTGTAGCCATTTTATCTTCTTCTTCTAATTTGTTTAAAGGTGTTGGGGTAGGGACATCTCGAACTTAAGGAGAGACTGATTTTCAATAGATATCGTACTGATGCAGCACCTTCATACCTAAATACCATAATCGCACTGATTATGTTGATTTTTACGCACTGAATCAGTGCGTAAAAATCAACGTAATTAGTGCGATTATGGTACGTAGGTATGAAGGTGCTGCATCAATACGATATCTATTGAAAATCAGTCTCTCCTTAAGTTCGAGATGGACTACTACCTCATGAAGCCTACAGACTCTTAGACTCCCTCTTTGCTTGGTTGGCACTCCATCTTTCGATGATGTGGCAATGGAGAATAGCTCCTGTAGGGCTAGCAAATATATGTGAAATGAAGATGAGGATGTTCGTGAAAGGATGCTCGATTTTCCTAACTAGCATTGTGAAGTCTTTCTATATACAAAAATATACGTTGGTTTTCTTGCCTTTTTGTTTTTGACTAACTAATTGGTTGTTAGTCACTGGATCCTACTCAAGTAATCACTCTTTAGTCATTGTTTCAGTCATAGGGTATTCTTAGGGTCTCAACGAGGTAGTCACCTAATCGTTCGTCACTACTTGTGGACTATGAAATGACTTTGCTGGCTTAGCTAAAACCCGTAGGAGCCCTACTCTCATGCGCTCCTTGGACTTGGTGTCCTCATTGCTCTATATGACTAATGGTTTGGATTTTTTTGTCATTGCACAAGCTAATGTAAACTGTTGTCTCCCTTTGCAATTTGTGTTTGGGCAGGAAGTGTTCTTACTGAATCCGAAGAATACCAAGCAAAGCGTAGCAACGGGTTTGATTAGTGGCTTGGGGGGTCAACACAAGTGTCATTTCCTCATGATTCCAGACTCCTGCTACAAAGTGGACGTCACGTAGGCCATTTGGCCGCAGATGTCACTCATGTTCCCAAGTTGGAATGATGAGCAAATGAAGGTGAAGGATTGTATTGGTTCATATTGTGTTTTGAAGGGGAAATACATAAAACCTACTAAATGAAGAGATAAAAGGAATCCGAAAGCAAGCCATGACAGGCGCATATATCTAGATTATGTTGTAGGCAGAGCCATATTGTAGCACCACCCGTAAGTCACATTTTCTACGCAACTTTAGTGATCACTGTTATCAGAGAAACAGTGCCCTCTTATTTTGTTTGATATACTGCCTTTTATTTTGCCTGTCATTTCCATCCGTCATGGTTCCTGCATGTGACTCATACACTACTCTTATAGTCATTCATTCAAGTTTTTGTTCAATCAAATGTTGTCATCATCATGTTTGCCGCATTGTGAACCCTTGCATTTAGGAGTCATTTTATAGTTGTCACTCGAGAAGATGACATTGTCATACTGCTTGCAAAATCCATAGTTTGGTATATAATGTTTTTTATCACTTATGTACAAGTTGCATTCAACTATTTATGACTACAGAACTACTTGAGCAAGCATATGTTGTGGCCTAGAGTGCTTGTAAAGGCAGTTATATTTAGAAATGTGACTCAATCAAAATAAGCAACCCTTTTTAAATGACTGTCCAGAAACCTAGCAAATAACTAAAACATGACTATTCATCTGCGAAGGCGTCAATGAAGAATGACTCAAAATAGAGTACTTTATTTTCCACATCAGCTGAATCCATACATTTTCGTCAGCCATGTCCTCTTTGAACCCGCCAATTGTAAGTAGACACATGTGACGACCACGTCAACATTACTTGCCAAGTCGGCTGCCTCATATAATCACACCCTAATGAACGTCATCACCTTCGTCTGAATGAAAGAGAATAAATGACTGACTTGCTCGATATGACTTGGATCCCAAATTCGGGATTTGGTCATTCTTTGGTCACATGTGTCCTACATGACTGGTTAGATAATCATAAACATCAGTCATTGATAGCCTCTTTTCTACTGTCTAGTGATAGGAATGGCATAGAGTAAGTTATAACAGCCTATCAGATACTACTAGCGGATGAGTATGGAAAAGGATATTGACTTGCACAATTGTCTAGTTGAGACGTTTGTACAGCTGGTAATGTCACCAGACTTGTTTAGTGTAGTTTTTTTGCGTATAGAGCACATGAAAAATTGAACTTGCGGTTGTTGTTCAGTGTTAGTGAAATAACTAGACACTCATGAAGATGTTGCCATTTTAAAGGTCAGAGGCGGCATTTTGGGAAAGTGGCGTCGGAAGTGTTGTTTGGGTAGATACTTCAACACTGATTAACTGAATCAATAGTGAATCTAAAATCACACATTTTGATAGCATAGTTCCAGTAATCGATTATTCATTGTACGTTACTTCTTGTAAATATAGTCGATGTGAAAGAGCATGTTGTAAGTAGCAAATTTTTTTGTATAGGTAGAGAGATTTATGTTGTTTGTAGTGGTGTCATTGTTTGTTGTAGTCACTAGAAGAAGACTGCGTTTTATTTGTCAAATCTGTGTTTTATTTGACAAAAATTGCGTTGTACTCAACAAAAAGTGTGGAATTGGTTTTGTTGAGTTTTCCTTTTGTAACGCAAAATTCTGCGTTCCAATGTTTCAACACAGAATTTAACAAGTAAAACGCAAAATTTTGTGTTAGAATGCAAAATTTTGCATTACGAAGGGAGAACTCAACAAAACCGATTTCACTTTTTGTTGAGTAGAACGCAATTTTTGACAAGTACAACGCAGTTTTCTTCTAGTGAGTCGAAGAAATTCCTCTCATCATTAGTGACACTACAAAAAGAATGTACAAAACAATCCACATGCCGTGCTCAATTTTTGTATGTAATACGAGTGCAGTAGTTGCTCAATATTTTTGTTCTTGTACTTGTATATGTTTGTGAGGAAAGAATACAATTTTTGTGATAGCCACCATGTGCATCAAAGAACACAATTTCCATGCAGCAACAACCGCATTGACATTCCTATGGCCAGCCCCTCAACGGAGGAGTACATTCCATTATTCACATTCCTCAATCAGATGAAGCTTTATATAATATTTGCAATGTTGACATAAGAAGTGAGGAAGTGGACATCAAGTTTCTTGTCTCATTAGCGGGGGTAGGCTTCATAAAATGTTCTCGATCAAGAGGGCAGTGTCGTCATGAAGACCGTCTTTACCTATAGAAACGGCGTTACAATTTGAAGATCAATGAATTTACTAACAATACACTCTGTTTTGAGGAAATGTATGCATTTAGCCTCTACAAATCATGCGGTTCATTTCCGTCTTCCATTGTTTTTGTGTTCATCTAAGGACCTACAAAAGTTCACTATTTTTGCATTGTTTCCATACCTCCTCATGAGTCCGTCCACTAAAGAATTAAACAATAATAAGAATAATAGTAATTGAAATTTAATTTAATTGAAAAACAAATATTAAATGCACATGATTTAGGATTTAGGATGAAGATTCATATAAAATAAGTCTCAAGGCTTTGCTTTATTTTTAACTTTGTTAAATGCATCTTTTATGCACTTTAGGATCAATGTATTTTGAAAGGGATGGGACTTTGTTTGCACCATTGATAGACCACCTCTTGAGTCTTGACAAATAGCACTTGTCTTAAAAAAATGGTACTAAAATTGATATTGCCCCTAATTATTGGTAATATAATTGTAGTACTCTAATGTCTTCTTCATATTTAATGTCAAGTATCAATACTCTTGGAAAGGGCTCATAAAACATTGGTCCCATCTCCTAGTTCAAACCTCTTTGACAATTCAAAGATTCAATATCATGATAGTATTCTTCTTTGATAGCTTGAGTTCAAGAATATTGAAGTTGTTCAAAACCCAATCCTCTTTGACAATTTCTTTCTTCGATACATATTCCCAAATAGCTTGAGTTCAAGAACTTTAAAGGAAGCCCCCAACATCAATAGCAAACAGAAATACATGTAAAACAGAAATACCACGAAGACGTCCAATCCGCCATGTTTTCTGAAAGGTCATAATTCAGTATACATGAAGAGGGAGGGAAAACACAATGCTGGATCCAGGGAACAGATCAAAAACTGGTACCAAGGTCAAAGCACCAAAGGCTGCCAACGGGTAAGTATACAAACCCTAAGAAAGTCCATCAATAGAAAGAGGAGCTCCCTCTACTACGGAACATAAAATTGATGCTTTAAATCAACCGAAAGCTCATTTGGGTATACAGGACCCATGAACCTGTTCAATTCCAGTGCTCACACATCTGCGGACAACATAGGTATGTTTCAGTTTCGAGTAACATAAACTGAATTCACGTCAAATCACAAAATTCTCGTGTTTCTGAATATATTCCACTGGAACAAGGACTTCATCATGTTTCCATGTATCACTGCATCATATTGCAAGTAAAGAAGGGAGAGCGAAAGAGCACTTACCAAGTCGAGTGCCTCGCATAGGAATGTCTTTCAGCTCTCGTCGCATACACAGCCACTCTCCAAGCAGAGCGGTGACCACCATGCATATGACATACACGAACCACCATAAGAAGCTGGTGGGGAAACCCGTGTAAAGACAACATAAAATGAGATGAATAATGTACAGGGTCACGGTGAAATCCAGGCACTTTTTGGCCCTCTCCACCAATATAAACACGTAAGCCGCTCTGCCAAAAGATACACCACCACACAAATCGATTAGAAAGGGGCGGCAGTACGCTGCAAATAAATTTCTCCTCTGCGCAAACTTCAGAATTTGATCCTGGAGCTGTAGGAGTTTGCGGTCTTTTGGTTTAGGTCTGAACATGCTTGATCTATCTCAGCCTTTTTTGTTGAGGAGTGGAACAAGCATCTCAGCAGACCTCGTTACCCTAATCTTCAGCCTCACTTGCCTCGGGATATCCGAGCAGTCGGACTCCACCACCCAAGTCACCTGAACCTACTTTTCGTGATTCCATCGCCAGTGGTGGCTCTGCACGCGATGGAAGCCAAGTCCTCCATCCAACCATTCTTCCGAGTTGACTAGACTAGACCTTGGCAATGGCGAGATTACTTCCAGAGGACGGGAATCGAAGAAACGATGCTCACCCGCACAAAGCGTTGACAATGAAGGCCGCGATGATACTCCAGCCCACCACGGAAGCGCCGGTGACCAGTGAGTGATTGAAGAAATACTTGAGCGTGAGTTCAGGCACTTGGGTGCCCACGAACGCCCACAAGAAGATTCCCAAGCTCATGTAGTACAGGGACTGGATGCACACTATCTGCGCCAGGATCAGCCACGGATCCCATATCATCGCCCCATAAAACATGGCGCCCCAATGCGCGTGCAATCCCGGAAGCTTGCGTCCGCCCCAAAGCCAGCCAGCAAGTCAGCACGCAAGCAAACAACAAGCAGGATCAAGAACGGGCCGGCGCTAGCAAACGGAGCGATCGGACGTCCTGCGCCACGAACAGCAGCAGCAACGCGTGGGCATGGCGCGCGGGTATGGTCATGCAGCAAAAACTGAAGGCTAACAAGGCCGAAAACCACCAAACAAAACAAGAGCGCTACAGAAGAAGTCGCGAAGAAGAAGAAGAACAGAGCGGGGAGGGACGGGGGCTTGCTCTCGAGACGAAGGGGAGTGAAGCAGCAACGGCGACGACACTAACTAAGCCTAAGCCTGAGCTAAATGACTTCTGCATCCAGGCGTATGGACATGGACATGCAACCTCACACTCTTCTCACAGTCTCTCTTTGTTCCTCGCGGTCTCTATATGTTAAGCTAAGAGAACTGAAACCCTAATAAGGCTTCCACTCTCCGAATTCCTGGAGCTTGGCCCCCGCTCCCCAATAAGTTCCGTTGCTGTTCATTTCGCTTCCCTGGGGGCATCGCCAGCGCTGAGCAGTAAACGGGCCCGGTATAAGTTAGTGTGCTCTAAAAGCAAGTGGCCTCTTCAAATCGACCCGATATTTAGGTCCAAAATGGACATTAGGTGGTCCTTAAATGGACCTCTCAAGTCATTGAGAGAATCAAGAAAAAAGCTTTATTTATTGCAAGAGCCAATCATTGACCTTCATTTACTCAAATCACTTTAGAAGTTGCAAGTGGTCAAATTTTGGAAGACCTAAGGTCACAAATATGTGCCTACAACAATTTTTTTTGAAAATTCATAAGTAATTCAAAAACGATTCAAAAAATATGAAACCACTTGTGTAACATTCCGCATCCATTTTTTTTTCTCTGAAAAATGATCCAAAAATATTTATGTTCAAGGAAACCTGTGAAAAAGGCAGATCAGCCCTTAGATGGTCGCTTTTAGGCCATACTACTTTAGTGGTTACTTAGCCCGGAAGTGATGCCACCCCCCACCATGGACTTGAGGATGGTGAACCTTAGGTGGCCCACTCTAAAACATGGTCACCTTCCCATGCCATTTTTTTATGTACTGCAATTCTAGGATATCCTTGAGGAATAGTTGTCAATTTTCTCTATCTTGATCCACCTTGTCAGGATGAAGGGGGGGCAATGCGATGACACAATCATCGTAGGCAATCCTGGGAATGTCATGAGAGCTTAAGTGAAGGGAGAAATCAGCCAAGGCAAAGAGTGTGAGGGTCATGGTGAACAATATGTGAGTGGGGGTCTAGGATTAGGATTAGATTTAAGATTCAGAATGCTAAGAAAATAAGGTTGGAGTTTAATAGTGATGATGATGATTCAATTTGATGGTGAAGACAATTTAGCATTGTCATACGCGCAATCTAGGCGTAAGTATCCTTAACACCAAAATGATGATAAGATAACACGAAATATCGTCCCAGGAGATTCTAGTATGTTTCAGCAAGCTAAGGAGTATCCAAGTCGTAATCCAAACAACAAAACCCCAAGGAACACCTCTTTCTTTTTTCTATTTCTTACACAATGGTCTTCCGGATCCCAATCCGAATCTATCCCTTTCCGGTTTCCGGTTTGATCCGGATTCCGGGTCTCACTTCTCAACTTCAACTGGATTTCTATTCCCCTGTTTTACCCTCAGGGTGTCCGCATTTGATCTTTAGAGGGGTAGGAACGCACCACTCATAGACATCTATTTCTCTGCACAAAACCTTTCACAAAACAATCCTAACCGAGTTTTTATTATAGAATAGAGGAAGTAATAATCCTCACAATTCCCCAAGTAGCTTGCCCGGAAAACAGGTCACTCAGAATTGCATCCTTCCGCTTCTACTACAACGACAGATTAAGACAACCGGAACTAGAAGAGATTCGTGTATCTATCTACCAGACTGATCTTATGGTTGGCAGACCTTCCGGTGAGTGGGGATTTTCCGCTGGCGGTCGCTTATTTCCGCTCGGAACCCTCCCTGGATTCCGGACTCGCATCCGCACCACTCCTTAGAACCGGATCACCGTTACGGCAATTTAAAAGTACCACGCGCAAGTTCTTACTCACAAGTCTAGTAAAGTTTCCTCACAAACTTACTCGCTCAAATTAGGTCCAACTAATTCTCAACCCGGATTCCCCCTCACCCGCCCTCTCTCACACTTTTGACACTCCATAAACGACTCAAGAAAACGCACACATAGCCAGAAATCCGAATGTCCACTTAGTGGCTCAGATTAGAGAAAAGAGAATATGAACATAAACTAATGCACACACAATGGGCAAGGCTGGAATGAAAGGGCAACAAGCTGCCCTCCACTTAAAAACCTAAACAAAAAGCCAAAAAAAGAACACCTGAAAATCCAGGTGACCAATCAATAATCAACCGTAATATCCGGAAAGTTCAAAGTCAACTACTCCTAAGAATCCGGAACCGGGCCCCACGCACGGAAAATCCGCCCCAGATTAAAAATCCTAATACTGCAAACATACTAACTACTTTCCCCGCTTTGATTTCTTCGCGCTGCTACTTGGCCCTGCAGGTGGTTTCCTGTTCCCTTTCGGTGGAGTGGACTTCGTTGCAGCCCGAGTCGAAATCTTCCGCTGGATCGGCGGCTGACTTGGAGTAGGTCTTGGGGATGGCTGTGAATTGATCCCTGCCCCCGGCTTCTAGGGCGTCTTCAACAAGTTGACGTTGGGCAGCTCCGGAAAGTGGGTGAAGTCCAAGGGCTTGTTCGGGTCGAGGTGCCCCAACAGTTGCGCCATCTCCTTCAAAATTCCTTCCATCCGGGCCTGGAAGTCCACCAAGATGGTTACCACCTTGGACCCGGATAAGTGGCCTATGCCACTCAGCTGATTGCTGAAGAATCGAGATTTGACCACAGCTTCCGCGGACTGCTCCACCAACGCGGTCAGATTGTGGACGAGTTGGAGAGCTTCCGCCTCCTTCTGCCGTGCAACTGCGGCATCCGTCTCCGCCCAATTCACCCGACCTAACAGGTCATCCCTTTCCTTCTCCAAATTCTTGATCCGTTCGTCCTTCTCACGAAGCAGATCCGGGCTCGGTAGTCGCCGGATCTTTGTTATAATATCTTCCGGTTCCACCTTCAGCTCCGTAGCAATCCCTAGGATCATGTCTGACATCCCGAAATACATGTGCTTGGCCTCCTCCATCCACTGCGTTCCGGCGTCGAAGAAGTCCGACTGCATTTCCGGTTCCGGGGGTTGACTCGGCTCTCCTTTTTCCGGGGTCAACTGTTCCACCCTCGAGTTCGGATTGGTCGACTTCCTTCTCTTCTCCCGTTTGTCGACCAGGTCTTGCTGCTGCGGTTCTTCTTCCTCGTCGTCGTCTTCTTCTTCTTCCTCCTCCTCTCCCTCGATTGGAGTATCCGGTGGAATTTCGTGCGTGAGACCATACTTCACTATTTCCAATCCGGTGTTGTAAATCACCACCTCTTCACTAGTCAGCACCTCCTGATGGTGGTACAGGTGAAATAGGTACGAACTGAGAAGACTCGGCTTCCCCTTCCCTACGTGCGACACAAGTTTCTTTACTATACCGGCTAAGACTTTCCCCCAGTGGACTATCTTATCTTCTAAAGCCCCAAAGATAGTGTTGGCCACCGTAACCGTAACTCGGGTGGGCTTCTCCGGATACATGATCGGAATCAAAAATTCCAACACCCATTTCTACCTAGCGTCCTTACAGTCACTCACTGGATATCCGTCCTTAGTGGTAACCGGATTTCGGAACTTCCCAATCCCGTACTTCTCTACCCGAGAACCTAATCTGGTCCCGTTCTTCTCAAACCCGTATACGTCAGCCCATACATCCGCCGTCCATGCTCCGGGTTGGCCTCTCACAGTCAACTCAAACTGATTTGGAACCCCCGAGATCAGCTGCTCCAGCATCTCCGTGTCCTTCACATTCCACGGTCGGTGGATCAAACCTACGCACCCCATCCGGGTCAGATCGGTCTCTAACTCCTTCCGGTGCGTTGGGTCGGTGGGAATAGATGGTCTAACTATCCGAGCTGTGACAGAATGTCGACGCGCTATCGGATTACTAGACTCCGCCATAGTTTACCAACACCGACCACTAAATCCGGTGCAATCGGCACCGACCTCACCCATCTCTCCCTGTCGCGATCTCTAACTCACCACTCTTTCTCTCAGCTAAGTGCGCGAGACAATCAGCAAAGTGAAGAATGAGGAAGATTAGGTCTGGCGAGGGTTTAAGTACTAGTCGGGCTGCCGACCGTTCCCCTTGGCGAACGGAAAGAGGTCCGTTCCCGTAACGGTTCCCTAGCGGCGTAGGTCGGATACCTATTCCGTAGCTCGTTCCGATCCGGCCTAACTCGGATTTAAGATCCGTTACAGGATCTGGATCTCGGATTCTAACTATCCGGAATTTATCCGTATCCGTATCTAATTTCCTTCTTCCTACCAAAATTTTGAAATTTTTGACTAACTCCTACCCTATCTCTAAGCTACATCTCTCCTTTATGAGTTTCCGTACTCCCACAAGCATTTTTGGTGTTTTTTCATGGCTTGAAGAACAATCTAGGCTCCTTAGGTACTCTTTTCATATTAATATGTAGGTAATGTTAGAAAAATATACATGTGCTACGTAGGTTCTATTTTTAGATTCTAAAAATATTATATATATAATAAAAATTTGTTGAAGTAGGCTTCAAATAGATCTTGAGCCTAACATAAAGCCCTAAAGTCCCAAGTGTCTCCTAAGGAACATTTGAGATTTTAAATTAACTTGTATAACCTCAATTTTTGACATTATTTTTTGAAAGTTTTATTGAAGATAGAAAAACACATTAACTTTGCAAGAATATAATTTTTTTCCAGTCAGTACCTAGGAGCAAAAGTTATGCCACAATAAGCTCCAAAAGCAACTTGGCCAAGCAAAAAAAAAAAATTTGGAATTTATTTATTTTATTTTATCCTTATAGATTTTGCCTACATTAAAAGCTTTGGTTCATTTTATTTATACTAGTGATATAAAATTTTGGAGCATCTTATTCTACAGGAAATCATAGAATCTTTTTGAAATAATAACATAGTAGATTTGTTTTTTAATGCAATTTTCACAAGATTTCAAAAAAATTGTTTAACAAGGTTAATTTTGCTTGTCAAAACAATCTCATTGTTGGGATTATTGTGTTTCAATTCCATCTTAGAGCTATTAATCAATCTCTTATCTACTTCTACCTAACAATTTTTCATAGAATGAAATTTAAGTGTGCTTTTAAAAAAAAGAGCCCCAATTCTCAACTCAAATCTTCAACATTAAAAACTTCAATCTCAAATTCAATACCACTAGTGCAAAACTATGAATTAAGAAGATTCAAAGTCAAAAAATCTAGTCACGGGAAGGTACAAAAGAATTTGTTTTCTCCACTTTAAATATAGATATCTTGCAATGGACAAGGTCAAAGTTTTGAAATTTCTACCACATAATTCTCATAATAGTCTAGTGCAAGATTCTATATTTAAATATGCAAAAATGAAAACTTCAAAAGTTTTACACCCCTTATAATAGAAATGGCAATTTTAAGTGTGTTTTTTTACAAAAAAAGGCCTTGGGACTTTAGGAATTAATACGATTGAGGTAGGCTTGATGAAGACCTCAAACCTACTTCAACATGTTTTTACTATACGTATTAAAAATTTCCAATATAGGCTATACATCTTGGCTTTCTGTAGAAAATTTGGCTATTATTTGAGCTTCTTTTTTAAAAATCTTTGTACTAAATAGCCATTCTTTTTGTATACTTGCAACTTGATAAAACTCAACAAAGCTCAATAAAACCTCAAAATAGGAGAAGCACAAACAAATGCATTACAACTCAAAAATAGCTCCTTATCTTGTAGAATAGGCCCTTGTTATTTTCTCAACGTAACTCCCCACCAAGAAATATATCGTTCATTTTGCGGGTGGATTATTTGCTATAATCCCCTCCTAGCACATGGAATCCGCATAATTGGTGATTATGGATTTTTCATTCATCAATCTTATATTTCAATCATCCAATTTTGTACAGGCATTTACATCGGCCAATCTCCTCATTGTTGAGAATTTTGAAATGAAACAAGCATTCCTTGTCAAACTTTTTATTTTCAAAATTTCCTTTGCCTTAGTGATTGCTCTATGAAAAGGGGCCCGCTTTTAATTCCATGAGTAGGAATTGTTAGACTAGCAAGGCAAATAGGGGCATGCTGCAGTACCATGGCATAGATGAACAGGGGACTAGTTTCGGATTGGGCACCAACCAAGAAAATGAACATTGTAGAGCTTTGGTGTCAAGTTAGATTTTGTCTAAAATGCTAGCAATGCTTTCTAAACATCTTCAATGCAAACTATAATTGGTGACGGCAACAATAACTAGACGGTGAGTCCAATTCATGTGACAAGAGAAAAATAACTCCAACCTTTCTTATAAGTTGACATATATTAATGGCATTTTCATCTTTGGTCCCACAATAAGATCTAGAGATCTTGAATAAGTTACACTAGGACTACTCACCTCCAATAGAAGAGAGACTTTGTGAATACTTTTCCTAAATTTTTTGTAGAAGTAAAATGTATTCAAATGGTGAAATCTTTGATATTTACATAATTTTTTGAAAATTAATTATGAATATAGACCTATTTGTATCATGATCATAGATAAGTGATATTTGATAATAGTTGCCATTGTTTTCTAATTTACATTTATATAATCATTGCTATATTATTACAAGAATGCTATATTATTAAGAGTATTAAGAGTGTAATTGACAGCATTTTTTTAATAGTGTTAGGATTTTGTATAGATCAATGATTGATTGTATATGTGTGTTTTTCCTAACACCCGCAATAATTACTATAATTAAGAGGTTTAGCATTCTATCTAATGTTATTGATATTATTCATGAGTGGTTGATATTTGTTAGTTTTTAATGTTGTCACTTTTTGTGAATATATGTCATTGAAGAATAAGAATTCTAAAAATTATATTTATTGATTTTTGTTGGTTATATACAACCCTTTTTTAAACTTTTTTTAAACTTTTTAAGAAAGTGCCAAGATGGCAATCACTTAAAATTTAGTGAAGCATTGTATTTCTACATTCATCCATCTTTTGGACAAAAAACACTATTCAATCATATTCATGCACTTTTCATCCAAATTTGGCGACTTCATCCATATTTTTAATAAAAATGGAAAATTTATGGAAAAAAAAGATTACTTTTATCTGACAAAAATCAAACATTTATTTTTGAATGGTGCAATCCGGCCCCGTGGTGCCCAAAAAAAAGGGCTAGTTGTATACATAATAGATTAGGGCAAAGTTTGATATTACTATTGCGCTTTATATTAGATTGGCTAAAACATGATAGTAGCCATGGTGATACAATTTTTTCTAGGATTTTTTCTCTGGATATGTTTGCATTCATTAGTGTAAAGCATCTTGTAGCTATATGTAACATTAACAATTTGTGTATTTCTTATACTACTTTATTGTGCATGCCTTTCTATACAGAGTCCTTTTATATGGGATTCTATACACTAGAGGAGTACATGTATCCAAATGTCTGTATAATTTAGGTTACATAGAATGCATTTTGTAAATGGGTACTTCATTGGCCCAAAGAGATGTTTATAGGATTAACCCATGTATCATGTATATCAAAACTTGTGTAACTAAGTATATTATATATCAATATCGGTGGTAATAGATGGATTTTTTTCTATACATTTAGGGTCCCTACCCACCTGAGCAAGTTACCATGCGAGCAATTAGGTCTACAGTCGGAGTTTAGAAAAAGCCAGATCCTGTTCACATTGAACATTTATGAATTGGATATACTGACATCCGATGAACACGAGAACGCTTGTTAGGATTTGGTATTGTGTAGTTAGAAAAAGTTGCCTTCTCACCAGGGCTGGTTTTAAAGAACTCCATTCCGTATCACCACCGTGGATTGAATTGCATTCACATCAGAGATTCGGTGGTAACTATTGCTCTTGTTCTCGCGCGCGTTACCCTAGATTGATTTTCGAAACTTTTCTCGCGCTAAAACTCTTCTAAATTGATTTTGGGCAGCATAATTCAAATTCTCAGGTGTATGCTGTGTTCAGGTATATGTTTTTGGTGTCCAGAAGTGTGTCGAAGTGTTCGGATGTTGTTGGTGTAGAGAAAATGGCGCCACAAAGCTTGCAAGGCGGTTCATGAGACTGTTGTTTAGCGGGAGATGAGTTTGTTGTTTGCTTGATGTCCCACTGAGTGAGAATCCGTGAATAGCACTCAATGCTTCAATTCTGAGTGAGATCTTGTTTGGTGAGCATCCCCACCCTAATTCCCGAATCAGCCAATATTGTGGTTTTTGAAGTCTGCAGAGAGCCAAGGGTTTGGTCTTGCAGTAGTCATTGTTGCCGATTTTGGGCTAGCTCTTTTGTCTGAGAATCATTTTCACGATGATCACAGAGAGGACCTTCAGTGTGCGTGATCCAAATTGCTCTCAGGTTCCATGGCACTCAAACAATGCAAATACATGTTCCAATTAGATTCTTGTTTAATAGAATTTATACCCTAATTGAACATATTTTTAAACTCACTTTGTGTGCTGTGATCAGATTCTTGCGAGCAGGTTTGTGAGTCTCCCGTAGCGCCTGATGCCGCCGCAACTTCCATTTTACTGCAAGAATGCAATAATTGAAAGACCGGTGAGCAAGAGAATGCAATAATTGAAAGATCGGTGAGCCGAAATAGAAGGATGTTGCAGTCAAAACAAATAGCAAAGAATCCAAAAATTGCGCATACCATGCAAATCGATGCAGCTAGAGCGCAATTTGATTGCGAGCTAAGCGAAACAAATGAAACCCGTGGAGCGAGTGAAACGAATTTGCGATCCAACGAGTGAGGGCAATAGGGCAAGAAGACGTTTCAAACTGGGAAGACGATTGAAAAAGCAGAGGGTCACACAAAGTGATCGGAAAACCGCGGGGCGACACAAGGCGTTTGAAAAAGTGCGGGGGGCACGGAGGCCAATTGGAAAAGCGCGGATTCAAGGTGATATAGCAACCATTGCTGACATGTCTTGAAAATCTTAACATTTTGTAGATTTAAGAATTTCCACGATAAATGAACTGATACGAATTGCTACACAAGAACGGGATGATAAGTGATTATAACAGATCATTTAACAACCATTCAACCTTGCCACGTAGGCTTGGGTTGGGTTTGGCAACAAACACTGATTCATGTGTGAAGGGCGAGTTTGCAAACACATGTTAATCTGTGCCTATCGTCTCTACATGCCGCAGGTGGGAAGGGACCCTTACTAATGGCTAGGAATTTGTAAATTGTATTGGTATTGTTATCAGCTTATTTTTGGTCAAGATAAGATTTTGAGTATTAAATTGGTCCTTTGTATGGCGTGAGTTTTAGAAAAAATCAATCATATGTATAGAAATAGTATGGTGTAGAATGTGCATGTAGTCATAGTCCAATTTGGATAGTCTATACTCTTTCTTGGTTTCCTACAACAACTACACTAAATAGTGAAATTGGGTTGCCTTAACAATTAAGTTGCCTTCCTAAGAGAAGTTACCTCATGACTCATGGCTTGTCCAGATGGAGGCACATACCATTCTCTAAACTTGAGCCATGAATCACTACACCAACCTATGTAGTATATTTGGTTCCTAAATTACTTCATCCTTTTATAGTAACTATACATATGTATATAGTGTAGAATGTCGTGAATTTAGTGTGGGACAACCTAATTTCACTATTTAGTGTAGTGCATCGACTATGTCATTTTCTTGTAATGTTATTGCGTGCTTTGACTTTTTGTATTGTAAGTAGAAGGGAAGTACAACTTTAAAGCATGTAAACAATAGAGATGAGCATTATTGAACATGTGATGTAATTGAGAATTAGACAAATGGAGTTTACCTTGTTGGTATAAATGTATGGTGGTTCATTGAGTCTTCTACTTGTTTGTATTTGTAGTAATTTGTATATAGCTATTAGTTATATTCATGACTTATTCATGAATGTAGGCACGTTGTAATGCATTGCATTGTATGTTTGCAAAATAGTATTGCATTGTGTGTTGTGTTGTATTATTTGCAAGAACAACTAATGCATTTTGCATTTTGCTTGGCATTTTGCTTATCATTTTGGTATCCATATCAAAAAATGCCACAGGAAGGGGCATTTTTTTATTTTTGCAAAGTACTTCAGGTAAGGCAACACACTGTATCATTGTCTCCCAACTCTTACAACCAATCCTCAATTGGTGTTGACATTTAAATGTGAATTAAATAGAAATTTTTAACATGAACACCTTCAAATAATGTGGTTGGATTAGAAGACTTATCTGCCAAATGAATCTTAACCCCTAAAGTTCCATGACTATGTTTTCACCGAAAACACTCAAAAACTGCCATTTTCAGTACAAGTACCAAATTCTTGCAAAAAAAAAATTTTGACACATGTAACTGTAGGATCTTATATTAAACTAGTTTTAGAAGATGTGGGAAAAATTTCAGAATTTTCCACCATATGGATTGGAAGATATTAGCATTTGAATTGGCAAAAATCCTTTTTTTGTCCCTGCAAAAAACAGGGCAGCTGCATCTCAGAAGGTCACATTTATATGAAAAAATGTCCAAAATGGTGGTTTTTCTTTGAATTCTTTTTCCTAAACAAGTTGGCTACATTCTTAAAAAATTTCAAATCATTTGGAATTGTACAACATATACAAAAAAAATAATAAGTAGAAAGAAGTAGAGAATGATCCAAAATACTAAATTGTTAAGAGTTTAATTATGGAATTGAAAAATGTCAATCCCAATGGTTGTAATGTTTTAATAAACAAACTACATCCTATGAATTTATTTTTTTCAAAAAATATTAAAATTGAGTTAAATAAACAACTTCAAAGTTTATTCAGAGTAGAGAATCCATAATTGCCTGCAAACTAGAAAACCTCATAATTTTTGACTCATTGGTCGAAATGGAATGATTCAAAGCTTTCCACGTATATATAACTCTAGAAAATCAATTTCAAATTTTTATTTTTGAAAAAAGTGATTTTTTTTATCTACCCGGATTGCCCAGTTACGAAAAAAAGTAACATATTTGGCCATAACTTTTGACTCCTATTTCCAAATGTTATGAAATTTAGTGCATATGAAAGATATTTCTTGCGCCCACCTTTTATTGAAATTTCAGCTTAAAATATGGAAATCTCTAGTCACACGTACCTGCCCAAAATTTCTATACAGCCAAAAAACGCATGCCGGTCCTTTAGGGGTTAAAATTCAAGGGCATATAGATTGTTTCAATTTTGATGTGGTCAGATGTTGTATGTGAATAGTGAATGCTCACTTCTCCATTTTTGCTTTATTTTTTTAATTTTATGAGCACCAAAGGCATTTTTAGATATGGACCTTGTAAACTACACCGTGTTATTAGAGTTATCCTAAAAGCCTTGAAAGTCATCCTCTCTTTACTAGTTAGTTTGCTTTTGATCAAAGATTGCATTTGACTTTTTCATCAACTTTTTTTTGAGGGGGAGAATGATAACAAGGCACAATTTTATGATAACAAGTTAGATATGATTTTTTCTAATTAGAGTGGATTTTTTTCTCCTAAATAGAAATTAAAAGCCTACTCCTGCAAGGCTACAAATAGAAGAGCCAAAAAAATTTGTGCCACTTGAGGTGCTTATTTGTATTTGATCCCTTTTGTTATAATAGTATATAGATGCATGAAGAAATTATTAAAAAAATAATTATTGTACACTATGGATTCAACAATATCCCTAGTTTTTCCACGGTTCTTTTCTTACAATAGAACTATTGTTGTCTCTAAGCAAACCTACCACGTTACATTGCAAATCTTGAATGAGCTTATTTGATGCCTAAAAGACACTAATCCTAATACTGCTAAGGTAGACGCACCCATTCCCACCCGGCACCCAATTCCATCCTCATGTACCTATGGTGTTCATTCTAAAAAGAAAATGTGCACCACTAGTACATGAGGGAGGAATTCTTAAAGGGATGGGAATGGGTGCGCCTACCTTATAGTAATTTTTACAAAGATCAATCATTAATACAATAGCACCCCACTGTATATTCAATACAAGAATTGGCTTTTAGCTATGGCTATAACTAGCTTCTTACAATCTTGTAAAGGAAATGACAATCAGAGTGACATGAAACAAGCAAAGCGGCAAAAGATTGATGGAAGACAATAGATGAAAACATGCAATACTCGAACACTTGCCTTAGCATTGACACTCATGTTAATTCTTATATATAGAATGAATATAGAACACTAAAGGCTAGACCTCTCAAAGTCTCAAATAATTTTGAAATATTATTGGCCTAGTAACAAATTATTCTTGGCTTGACAATTTCTTACATCTACATGATGAAATATAAAAGGAATTTTCAATTTTGAATTTCTTGTTACATAGTTTAAATTAAATATAAAAAGTGTGATTGCTAATCAAAGTGTAATTGACAATCCAAAACATATTCCCAACTTGTCTTTACAAATCAATTATACCAAATTTATGCAGTTCTCAAGGATTTTTGTAGTACATCTTTACAAAACATCAAATCAAGAGATGAGTATAGGTGTTTAGGATCTAAGATCGTCCCAATTTCATTCCACCAATTGCTCCTCCAAATAAACTTCTAACTTTTCACCGGTTTATAATAAGGACTTGAAAATTTTCATCATTGGAAATGCATTTCAAAGTTACCTAAGCAAATCATGGTTACCAATGCACCAAATTTGACCCCTATTTAAAGTACATCGAGAGTGCATTTCCAATGATAAAAATTTCAACTCCTAATTATAAGCTGGTGAAACTTTAGAAGTTTATTTGAAGGAGCAGTTGGCGGATTGGACTGAGGATGCCTAACTGCCTCCAGAGTCCACGAAATGAACTCAATTTCAGCACGTGGCAAGACGCATTCTCCAAAAGAAGTCGCATGAGTTGTACTTGTGAAAAGCTCTTACCACGTCAACACTTCCAGACGCATTCACACAAGGAGACAGAAAAGGAGAGGCAGAGAGAAGGGCTGTTGTCCGGTGAAGGAGAACTCCAAGGCTCCCCGGGTCCCTGGCGGGTGGGCAGGCGAGCGATGGTTCTGTCGCCGTTCATCGCCGCCGTCGTCCAAGCAGGACTGAGTGAACGAAAGAGAACGACGGACCTGTTGCCTGCACCCGGCAGCTTCAATGCCGTCGTTGGCCACGTCAGTACGTTTGAGGCGTCCACCGAGACAGACGGCGATGTGTGTGTTCTTCTTTCTCGGACAGCATTGCTCGACACCAGGAGGCATTGATATTGGAGGGGTTCAGTTCAGTGGGCAGCACGGCAGCCGCCGCGCCGTTGTGAGTTTGACGAGGCTGTAAGTTTGTTGTGGTGGGAGGCGAGGAATTGCTGCGCGGAAGACGCTATTGCGAACCCTGAGGAGTCACGGAGAGAGGGATTGAGGAATTGAGGAATTTGGGGACGATTGAATCAAATCAAATCAAATCAAATGTTTGGCGTTGCCGCAAGTCTTCATGGGTTGGAATCAGGGCAAGCGTTGGCACTTGGTCGAGCGGGGACGACGCCTCTCAATGGTGGTGCTGCGTCGTCGCAATTATTAGTTAGGGGTAGATGGAGAGAGCCAGCCAAGCCTTCGTCTCGAACAATTGCCGCTTTGGATCCCGCCTTCCCGAATCAGCAGCAGCAGCAGCAGCAGCCGCCCCCCGGTTTTGCCGATTTTCAGTGGCCGTCGACGTCACGCGTCGGACGGGGGCAGGGCGAAACCGAGCGAGAAGTGAAAGCCGGGGCGAAAGAGAGGTGGTCCAAGCACAACGAAAGTGCGCTCAGCGGGGACACGCCGTTGCCGCTGCCCCTGGCTTTTCCAGGAACCGAGCCTGCCTCGCAGAAAGAGATGGACGCCATGCTGAGTTGTAATCCCGAATTAGAGGTTCGCTTTTTCTTATACTTCTCTTTGGCTTCTGCTCCATCCTGTCGACATCTCACAAGCACTGGGCAATCCCTTCCCCGCAAGCAATCAGGTTTCTCTTCCGTTTTAAGGATTTAGGTCTTGAGCTGGCGCAATTTGACTGTGTTCCTATCTGCTTTGCAATCGCAGAATTGTAAGGACCCCATGTACCAATGGACGGCCAAGTGCACACGGTGTCAAGGCACAGGGGAGGTGAGTTTTTACCGGAAACGAGGCAAAGAAGTCATCAGCACGTGCATTGCTTGTACAGGCACAGGTACGTAATCCTACACTATTCTGTCTCTCTCGCTCTCTCTTTCTGCTTCCAAGTTCGCGGCTCAATCGCAATGCAGTTCATTATCGATGAAACGTGATCCATAAACATGTAGAACCAAATGAGTTCATGTTTGCCAAAGCCCTAAACCCCTTTCACTGCAATTCATGAAACCTCATTGAGAGGCACTCAATTAGACTCTTTCTCGTAGTGCTTCCTTTGAAAGAGCGCAAACTGAGCTTTTACACTTAGAATGTGCACGGGAAGCGAGCGGTGCCTGAAGAAGTCGGGCGATGGTTTTGCAGGTTACGTGCAGAGGATTACGTACAGGGCAGACAAAGTTGATGGTTCTGATTTGTCCTAATAAGTACTTGACACGCTCTTGAGATAGGACTCATTCTTGTGAACTCGATTCTTTATTTTTTCGAAGCTTCCCTGTGATAAAGTGTACGGGTGAGTTGACACAATTTTATCAGCAGCGGCAATTTTATCCTTGCAGTGTGTCTTGGGTTTCATGTAAGGATTCAAACATGAAAACAATTGACTTCTGGAGGAACTAGAAGTGGCTCCAGTTAGAGTCCCTGAGCTGTGATTTTTCCTGATTGGAGCGATTATTAACAAGGGTTATACCTTGCTTATTAGGAGGGAAAGCTCAAAGAGAAAAACCGACATTCGAGAGGTTCTTCAAGATTCTTTAAACGATTTTATTTGCTACTAGATGTAGCAAGTTTCGCCTTTGTATTGCTCATGCAAGAACGGAGTCGCACATGCTGCTCTTTGGCATAAATGTCTGCTTTCAGTAGCTCTGAAGCACCCACTGGTGCATCTTTTGGAAAACTTAGACAGATGGCTGTTAGTGCGTTGCACATTTAGTTCAGGCATATGCTGTCCAGGAAGATGTGACACTTGATTGAATGTTCACTTGATTGATTGTTGCTATGATAGTTGACCAAATTACAAGGCTCCATCATATCAAATCCTATTCTGCACTGCAAGAAGGTGCTTTTAGCCGAAGAAGCTCGGTTAAGTTTTCCATCATAGAAGGTCTATGAGTTTCCATGGCAGGGACGTGCTTAAGCAGCTCTAGAGCAACCCCCATCCACAGTTCAGCATTGTCATATTTCTGCAATTTCAAGTATAGTGCACCTCTGTTCCAGGCAGTGGAAACCAGCCACTGAGCTTCATGTTGTGGATACACCTGTTCACCCAACCCCGAGAAGATTTGTTGTGCTTGTTTGTAGAGGTCGAGTACCTGGCATAAGTTCATTCACATCGTCAGATCAATCAACCAGCCAATGGCTGATATAACTGGAGCAACGTGCGTGATAAACGGAAAGGATGTCTCGCTCCCATTCAGGGCTACA
Organism: Pseudisothecium myosuroides; assembly: GCA_951799445.1. Taxonomy (NCBI): domain Eukaryota; kingdom Viridiplantae; phylum Streptophyta; class Bryopsida; order Hypnales; family Lembophyllaceae; genus Pseudisothecium; species Pseudisothecium myosuroides. Next base: position 28,879,878 of record OX637292.1, on the reverse strand, counting down.
TGCTCAGGCACCTATTGGGACTGGCAGCTTGACCATAAGGAGGACACAGATGAAGGACTCGCCTCTGGGCCGTCTTTGCAGCGGCTGCTTGCCAGACTGATCATCTTTCTGATGACTGCAGCAACTATTTTGTAGTCGGGGTTCGGAGCACTAAGTGTTAGGGTTAGGCACATGCGGAATGAGGCAGTTGCCACTTCCATACCAGGTTCTCTACTTTCCGAAGCCTCCAGGCCCATTTTGAAAAAGTGTTCAGCTGTAAGCCCTGGAATGCTGCTGCATCGTTTCACAATTTTGAGCTGTTCTACATAATCTTTCGCTTTGCCTTTGAGTTCGAATAGCAGCATATTCAGGTGGATAACATAGCTTTCGTCGACCATGATGCCAGGGTCTGGCATGGCCTCAAGAGCCCCGTGCACCTATAGGAAGCGGAAATGCGTGACTGCATTGAACATATCCAACTGAAATCAAGAAGTGGTAGCCAAGGTTCATGATAGATCATACCAGCTGACATTTGTCCAGGTAGGTCGTTGCGATGTGAAGCACCTCGTTCTCGTTCATATCCTCTGTTGCAAGTAAAGCCGATACCGAAAGCAGCAGGGCAGTTTGCACGAACTGGAGACTGCCTGGGGACGGGGGAAGCTCAGAGTAGAAGTTTGAAGAAATCGCATAAAACTCAAAACATGACTTCCAGTCTTCGTCTTTGCCACATTCTATGGCCTGGTTCCAAGCTGCACCTGAAAACCATTTTGCTTCTCTTTCTCCATTGCTTCCAGCACCAAAGAATTTTTCACTCCCTGCATCTTGCAGCCGCTTCTGAGCGCACTTGAAGTACTTTAATATGTCACTGCGTTTGTTTTTTCCTTGGACAAGTAGCAAAATGAGATTTCTGAGAACGACAACTTCTCCAGTGGTCGGAATTCGTTCGGAAGAATATAAGGTTAGCAAGCCGCAAAGTGCAGCAACAGCAACTGTGATCATTTTGCAAGCAATGGCTTCGTGGCATGCAAGATTTAAGAACTCAGGCTCAAAGTCAGGGCATTTCACCATCCTCTCGACTTGCTTGGAAGCCTCTTTTTCATCTCTTGTTTGCAATACGATCTTGAACTGCCTCAACAAACGTCAAGATCAGCAAGGAAGAGCGATTCATGATCAATATCCAACATGATCTTGTTGATTTTGTGGTTTCTCTACACGATGTAAAGGACATGGATTCAGTACCTTGAGAAATATGCTTGCAATGCTTGGATCGATCTGTCAATTACGACAACGCAGAACATCATTAATATGATTAGGCTCATGAAAGGAGAATTTGCCAAAAAATTTAAGTGGGATCACTATGCTACAACTCGGAGCATGTGGCTTGCTTATAATTCCAGGTAGGCTTCTTCAGCTCGATGAAGCCTGCAGCCTAGACCCTAATGAAAAGTCGAGGATTTTTTGAATTGGAGAACTTCTGGAATCACCACAAATAAATTAGCCGGCCAGCTTCCATTTGATTCTATACCTTCTCCGCTCTATCAATGACCTCCGCAGCTCGTTCGAGTTGAGACAGAGCCATATGGCAAAGACAAAGAACACGGAGGGACTTGGCCTCGAGCATGCAACCTTTGCCGTCTCGCACTATATACAGCATTGAAGCTTCGAAGAGTCGAAGGCTGGTCTTATACAACTTTGCTTGAAAATGTTCGGAGCCACTGCAAGGACGTGCATCAAAATGAGACTTCCAATTGTCTAGCTGGAGTTGTACTTATCAGAACCTCTTGGAACAGGTGACAGATCATAAGTATAAAACTCTGCTACAGTGGGAGCATTTTGAGGCAAAAGTAGTTTAATTGTATGCGTGATGCTGAACAAATTTTCATTTCAATATGTTGTTTCTATCTGCTGAAAGAGTGTCTTCAGCAGCTGCAAAGGAAAACAAGCTACCTAACACAGGACCATGGATTTCTAAAGGAGTTACCTGGTCCAGAGAAGAGTGTGGACAAATTGATGCTGATTTTGTGCAGTTTGCTTTCGCCTGTCCTCCAAAACCAGGACGTCGTTTTCTGCCATTAGAGCTGTAAGAATCTTCTCGTCACAAGCGATTTTCAAAGCCAGTTCAACTCGTTTGACGCAGCTTGGATCATCAGACGGCTCCTGCCGCAGCAGCTTCTCCAGAACTTTGGCAGGGAGCTGCTCCGTGTCTGGACCGAAATGCTCCAGGAGAATGAAAAATGCCTTGTCAACAGCATCAATCTTTCCACACTCTTGAATGACTATCTCGATTGCAGAGACATAAATATCAATCTGTTCCGCAGCGTGACCGACAAGTGTGAGAAGCTCACACTCAACCTCATCATGCCGTCCCAATTTCGCTAAAGCTCTTAGTGCAAAATAAGACGTGCTTGAGTGATCTGTTGTTAGTCTCAACGCATCAACGCATCGCAGAGCACTCTCGTAATTTTCATTTTGTAATTGACCAGCTGCCAGATTACGCAGGATTCGATGTTTCAGCCTCTCCAGGTTCGTCTTATCATCCTCATTGACCTGAGAAATGCTAAGAGCCTCGGAACAGATATCCAAACCGGTCTCCATATACCGAACAGACTCAGCGTGGGAATCAGTGTCATCCTTTATCAGAAGAGACTTCCCGAAGTGCAAATATTGCTCTGCCAATTCTGCATGGCGGTCTCCAGCGATAGCAGAAAGTAGGCCCCGTGCTCTTCCCAACAGACTACATGCAAGGGTTTGGCCACCGAGCTCCCAAGCCGTTCTGGCTCGGGCTAAGAACAAGTCCAAGAAAAAGTCAATCTCTCTGGCAGTTGAAGACTGAGAAGTCCAGCCCTCTTGCTTGAAGCAAAGGTCGAATGCGTTTTCAAAACACGCCGATGCTTTAAGAAATTTCCTGAATTTGTGCCACGCGCAACCAGTTTTGAAAAAAAACATGGCTATCCTCACAAACCTGGAGCGAGCGTTTCCAATAGCGCCAGCTATGGCCAACAGGTCGCTTGCAATCTGACGGAGCTCTGCGTGGTCCTCGGTGAGTTCTTGATCACCCTCCAGGTTGTTCACTATATCCACGCTGGTGTTCCATAAACGGTAACTCAGCCGCCAAGCATTAATCCGCTGCTCTTCAGCAAATTCAGCTTCTGCAAAACTCTCCAGACAGCGACGAAGTTGCGCCCCGTAGTCAGCGCTGAGAGACTTAGCAGGTACCGCTTCAATTTCATTCACGAGCTCCTCAATTCGTTTAAGTGCTTCGTTCGTTGGAGTTTCCATATCGTCACTCGGCAACTCGTGGATTTTCATCGCGGGCGAACTACGATCCCCTCAACTCACCAAAATCAGAGTGAAATTAAAGCGTGCAAACCGCGAATGAATTGAAATCAATAAACTATCGAAAGCACAAATATTCTACACTTCGTCAATCTGCCAATTGAGTCGACATTGAATGAAGCATCTAGAAATAAGCCACTGAGAAGCTCGCCGAAAACAACTCATGAACCATGGGTGCGAGACAGATCTGGACTCCCGCCCTTTTTTGATGTCCAAATCTTTTCAAATTTTCAGAGCGCTTCATAACATGGCGGGTCAGTAAGTGCAGCCCTGGCAGGAGTGGCTGTCGGGGGTGAGTGTAGGGTATCGGTATGCTCCGTCACCCTTCTGGCGCCAGTTCTCAACAGCCAGCCAATGATCCAATTCTACCAAAGTGTCTTCTCAATAAGGTAGAAGCACCGGTAACCGAGCATTTAAGCAATTTTGGAGCAGATCGTACGCAGTATGAGGTGGTGGAAATTTTTCCCATGTAGGAAGATAAGAAATATGGGGGTAGCGAAATTTTCAGAATTTTATTCCTAAAATTGAAATTATTGTGAATATTGGGAGCCAAAAAGTACCATTCACCAATAGCCAATGGAGTCTAGAGTCTTTCAATTCCGATCATAGCGAAACTACTTTCTTGCTCACTACTTCAAGGGCATGTGTCATGACCTATTAGTCCCTATCTTGAAAAGGACAAAGAAAAAACATTCTAAGCTTGCAATCTAGCCTTAGTTGGAAATAGCGCACCCTATAGGTTGGCTACTGAGTGATGAATCTATTTACATCTACAAAAATGGATGAAAATTTATTCATTCATCCAGAAGAGTGTACATTCATCCAAAATAGAGTAATACCATCCCAAGATTTGAAAGCATTTTTGTAATTTCATCCCCTGCAAAAGGAAGAATATCTTGTCAAATATTGCCTATAAAAAATTTTGTACCACTTTTTAGCAAAAATCCGCTCAACAAAAATCCTTGCATCAATTCCCCCAATGTGATTATGTCCTTCCATATATGAGGAGAGATTCCTACTGGGATTTCATATTGCCTAGAGTTTGAATATTTTGCTATGTGCTTCATATAAGGTAGGATGCACTAAAAGCAATTATTAACATAGAGGTATATTTTGCTTTCTTCAATGTCCTCATATATAATGTACATTAAAGAGGTTGTCACTTTTAGTGACTACTATGTTTGAACTTCAAAAATTCGTAATTAATTCCATGAGGCTCCAAAAAATATGTAATGACTTGGATTAGATGCCAATTCCATTTGTCCTCCAAGAAAAATTTATTAAAAAATATTTCAAAAGTATTTCAGCTCTTAAATGGACAATTTATGGACCTCCTTCCTTGATGAGGACCCACTTGAACACAACACACTTATCACTTTTGTGCAATCATCAAATTGCATACTCATAGGTGTAGTACACTGTGTCTCAAGTCCCAACTCTCTAAATCTTAGTTGAGGCCAAATTCCAACTTTTTTTGGATTGCAGGAAGGGGAATAAAAAAAATGATAAATGTGAAATTTAGTACTCAAGAGTCTGAAGACCAAAGTCCCAAGTCTGAGTCCCACTTCCTTGGCACCAAAACTTTCAACAAGTGCCACCGTAGAGGTGTTTGGGACTAATGTGGGACTTGGCACATACAAGTCCCAATTTTTAGCTCTCCACCAATCAGATTTTCAGAATCTGCAGGGGCTTGGGGCTTTGAACGTAGTGTGAAGTGGCCCTCAGTAAACGCCTCCGTCAAAGGTCTCCAGGTCAAGAGCTCTGAATGTTCCATCGCAAAACTACCGCCGTAGCCCATAAACGAGTGCCTCCCATTGCATCCCGCTGCTACACGTGCGGTCCATGTACCCAGGATATCCGAGAAATTCTCCCTTGCCTCATCAGTAGTCAGTCTACAATGGTATTTAGAACACTGTGAACCTAATTCTCACAGTTCCAATATCAAATCCATCCACAAAGAACGGGGACAAACTGACTTGCGAGCACGTCAACAAATGGCAAACTGATTAGGTGACCGACACATCGACATAGTATATATGAACCTGAGGGAGTTCGTCTTGAGATTCAAATCTTCGATTGGCAGTTTATGAACTAATTAATGGAATCACTTTGAAAGAGAAGAGCAGAACTCCAGTAAAGATCTCACCGCCTGTACAATGTAGTCATTATTCCCATTCCTATAACTACCTTGAGAAGCAGGTCATCTAAGGCAGTTCGCTCTGACAAAACTGAACCTAACTGCAGCATCCCAAGAGGCAGCTTGCCTAGCAAGAAGAGGTAACCTTGTGAATCCACGTTATCAACACTCAGCCTACTCCTGGGAAAATCGCTATCTCCAGCAAGAAGACTGACAAGGGAGAGACTACATGTTTACATGAATAGCTCGGTTCTTCCTTTACTTTTTGGTTTGAAGTGACGCCTTCAGACCGATTTCCTCCACACCCATGTCTTGCAGGTTAAGAAGCAAAGAATCGGCACTCAAAAAGACGCGATTCTGAGAGGTGGAAATGGTGTTCGCGATTTCACGGCTAGCCTCAATCTTTCGCAAGGTGATGAAAGCCGGATTGTTTGAAATGGCATCACCAATAAGCTGGGCACTCTTTGCCTCTCCCTGAAATATAAACGGAAGGAAACTTAGAATCCCCTCCAAAACCTAACGACACAGCTCCTATAAAAATCACAAAAAACAGAAAACAAATTGTAAAATCAACCCTTCCACAAAGCCCAAACAAAAGGATCAATTGCGGCACCTGAGCACGAATAATTGCACTTCTTTTGTCTTGCTCTGCTTTCTCCACCACAAACTTGGCCCTCTCAGCGTCCTGGGCAGCAACTTGCTTCGCTTCAATAGCAGCTGTGAACTCTCTCCCGAAAGTAAGGTTGGTGATCGACACATCATCCAATGCAATATTAAAGCTCGTAGCGCGCTCCTGCAAAATTCTACGGATTTCCCTGCTCACCACCTGTCATACACAACTCAGACAACAATAGTCATTATCGATTAGATAAAACAAGAATCAACCTCTGTGCGTCAATAAAAAACAGAATCTAAACTTTAAATGTGATATCAGAACGCATGAACTCATAGCGAGAACTTGGACCAAAGAAATGTTGAAACACTTCGTGCTCTTATCCTAGAGTGAAATCTGGACGAGCGATTTCAAACGATTGACAGGCAACTGCAGCCTACCTCACGCTGTGTAATAAGCTGGCTAGCATTGTATTGGGCAACGACTGCCTTCAAAGTCTCCTGAACGATGGAAGGCAATACTCTTTCCGCGTAGTCCTGCCCTAGAGTGCGATAAATCGTTGGCAGTTGATCAGCCATCGGCCGTGTCAGCACTCGCAAAGTAATCCTAACCTGTGAATACAGATGCACCGAAGTAAAGATTGATTGCCTGCACAGATTACACCTCCCTTACAACAAATATTCACAATACATGGAACAGATCTTACTTCTCAAATCAAGAAATGTCAGAAAGAAGTCTGCGACCAAGCCACAAGCCTACAAGCCTAGTATCACTTACCATCTGAAGATCCCTACTTCCCGACGTGCTCTCAACAATGTTCGGTCGCGCACGGACATCGTATATGACAGGTCTGTCAAACCAGGGAATCATAAAATGCGTGCCCTCGGGATAGACCTGCGAACCAAGCACCCTCAATACTCATAATTTGACTAAACCTAAACCCTAGACGATCAAAAGTGAACTGTCACGTCATCAAGAACCAAGAAAAAAAATTGCGACCCCTTTCACCTTGTCCTTGACTCCCACGATGCGATTGAACACAATAGCACGGTGACCACCCTCGACGTTGTACAGGGAGTTCATGGCACCATACAAACCGAGTCCACCGATGACCGCGAGCCTGGCCAAGGCGCCGGCAGGCCCCGCATTGGGCATCTTTACGTTGCGCATGTTGTTGAGATTCATGACTCCAAACTCTAGCGCCACCCTCCCGAAAAAAAAAATTCGTCGACGATCGGAGTGATCGGAGTGACGGCCGTCGTCAGGTCCGAGCGCAGCGGCCGAAGGAGCTAGGGTTTAGGGAGCACAGGGGCTGAAGAAGGCGAACGGGGGAGAGGGGTGAAGAAGGCGGCAGGGTTCTTGCTTGCCAAGGCAGCCCGGAGTGCAAAAGTCCCCGCATACTTTTTGCCCCGTCTGAAATTTTTTATTTGCCACACTTGATAAAATTTGCAAATTATGAATTCATGTTTGCAATCAGAAGCCCCAAATTAGCTAGGAAATATGAAGATCATAATTTTAACACGGCTCAAAATAGGGGGCTTTTTTTTCACATGTCCCTTTTAGAATGATTTGGGAGGTTGCATGAACGGGCCAGTTCACCCTAACCATTTTTTCCGACCTTGTAACTGGGAGTTGCAGAAAGTTTACTTCTCACTGTGAGAAAAATTGTATAGTATGCATGCATTACCTACCATACACATCAATACCACTTAATACTAGTTTTGTAGTTTGTGGGTCCTACTGAAATCTTATTATTTCAGAAATGTTGAGTGTATACTACAATAGAACCTCTCTAAGTCGATAGAGTTGGGACTGGTCTGACACATTGAGTTAGAGAGGTTATTACATTAGGGAGGGTCATCATGTTCGTATGTGGTTCATATTGTTAAGTTGGGACCAGCAATCAATACTTCTTGACAATGCTTTATTGACTTAGAGAGGATCAACTCAGAGAGGTTCTACTATAATAGAGTTGGGTCCTAGGTACAACAAGAAAATTAAGGATTTGTAGAAAAAGTTGTGACCGTTTTCAATTTGAGTTCACATGAGATTTGTAGCTATTGTGAAAAATGTTATTGCCCTTCACATCACATTTCAATGTGCTTCTCATTTTTGTGTTCACATGACATTTTTTCTTTTTCACCACAATTCGATGAGCCTTGTAAATTGTCTAGTTATTGAAAGTGTCCATTCGTTGACATGTGTACAATATAGGGGAGTGCCCTCTGGAGAACGATATTCCTTTAAACTTGGACAACCAACAATGACTTGGACTCTAAAGACACTTACAGGCTAGCTACTTTGAGCATAATTTAGTACCAATACTAGTAGTGTTTAGAATATGTTTTTTGTATTACTGAGTGAAAATCTTATTTTTAACTCTTACATGTTCAACCATCTAATGGGTAGATGATGAATGTTTTCAAAAGTATAATACATAGAATTAATAGTCATTGACAAAGTTTTTTTTTAAATCACAATTTCTAGTCAAAAGTGTTTTCTATTACATTTTTTGTTAGTTTTTTTTGTTCATGTACATGATTGGCCATCATCTATGCAACACTTTGAGGAATTGTGGACCTTCTAGAACCTCATAGTAGTGTCCTAGCTAAGGAAGAGATTGTTGTTGAGGACCATAGGAGAAGCAAACACTTGACTTGCAAGCATTGACCATACAAACAAAAGTTGGTTTTAGAGGTTAGATTTATTTGGTAGATTTCTGATTCTTTAATTAAGTAAATTGTAATGTTCACTTTTCATAACCTCCACACATTGTAAATTTACTCATCCTAGATTGACAAAAAAATTCATATTGCTTAGCAATTGTATTTTATAACAAATGATTTATAATAATTATTTGTATAGTTATTAATGCTGCTGATGTATTAAATAACCTTGAATTACATATACATAATCCATTAGCCTTGTAGACAATTGTGAAAGGAATTGAAAAACTAGAGGAATTCAATTAAATCTCACAATATGTCCAAAATATGGTGCTTAGGGATTGATTATCCTCTAAAGACTTGAGGGGATAGACAAACCACAAATAGAGTATAAAATGTAAGTTGCAAATTTTTTTGGAACCCATATAAAAAGAGATAATAAGAGATAATAGTAAGCATCAAGAGTAGAAAATATTTATAACCAAAAAAATTAAGCTGTTTGTATATTTTTCAAATGAGTTTGAAGATATAATTAAAAAATTTACATAAAATACAATTAAATTTCTATCTTTAGTATTTGTATTAATTTGTGAGTGGTCAAAATTTCAATTTTAAGTGATTGAAAAATAAGGCAAAAAATTTGATGATGAAAACATCAACACTTTCTCTAACCGAGAATAACATAGGCAGCATTAGGCATTACTAGGAGAACATCAACACTAGGAGAATATCAATAATAGACTAATATTAAACTTCATGCACTATTTTCCTTATAATTTTTGGTTTGACTATAGTAATCTTAGTTTTGAATATAAATTAGAAAGACAACCCAATCCCATTTGTGAAGAAAACATTAGGGGAGATTTGAAGCCAAGGGAGGGCCATTTCAAGCCTATTCTCTTATTCTGAACCATCAATAATGCTATTAGAATTTGTTTTTTCAAAAAATAAAAAATAAATAAAAAAGCAAAATCTTTTTTTAATTATTATTTTTTCAAAAATATGATGTGGCAGTCTCTTGACCACGTCAGACTGCACATGTGGTAGAGTTCCTAAGCTGGGAATGAGTTGGGAACTTGTAGTCTTCTTTTGGTCTCAAATGTTTTCTAATGATAGTTTCTTGAAAAAACGTTCTTTTCCATCCAAAAGCACTATCTAAAGTCAGATAGCAACCATAAAATGGTAGATTAGGCATTTGAGGGGTAAATCTATTCAATGTCCAAAACATTCAAAGTCTATATTTTGGACATTGAATAGAGTGCTTTATGGTAGTCTTTTGTCACAATAACTTCTCATTCATCCAGCAAGTTATACTTCAAATAACCTTCTTTTAGCACTAATTTATAAAACAAAGTTAAATAGCATACTTAACTATAGATTTAAGTAAAGAATATGCAAATATTCAAAAAATGATTTAGAGTTAAAGTTAGCTTAGAAATACTTTATTAATTGATATGTTGTGTAAAGATTAGTATAGGATAAGTCATTTATACTAGTAACAAACCACCCCTTGTACGCGCCCTTGTATGATATAGATTTTCAAGACTTTGCTTCACAAATATTTTGTAGTACACCATGTTTCACTTCAAAAAAAACTTTAAAAAATGAACCAGTCCTTTAAAATTGATTCAAACAAATGAGTTAAAAATAATTCTTAAAAAGATAAATATATAATACATAGAACCTAATGTTGTGAATATAGAGAATAAACATTCTTTTGAAAATTACAAATAATTTAAAAAGACATTTAAAATTTTGGTGAAGATTTTTATTGATAAATATTGATTCATGTAGTATTAGATCCAATCATGTGGGTATGGTCTATGGGCCACATTTTAAAACTATTGTGTAATAGTTAGCTTCATGACTATGTTTCACCAAAACTGCTTTAATATTGGCATATCTAGTGCTATGAAATAAAACTATGTTTTTGCATGTCATCTTGCATACTATCTTGCAATACTCTTGTATGAAAATGTGTTAAAAAAAATTTAGACGCTTTGACCATGTAGATTGAAAAATATTAGAGTTTACAATGAAAAAAATTATATTTTCTTTCACTTTGATTGATTTGGTTTTCACACTTTGAATCCATTAATATTAATTTCTTAAACTACAAAGATTTGAGGATTAAACCTTAATGGTTGGAAATTGAGTTGAAATCTAGGATAAATATTCAATTTTTAAAATTAAATTTTATTATGTAAAATTATTAAATGGAAGTGGGAATAAGATGGAAGGGAAACTAAATTAAATAATTTACATTTCTAAAGTGAAATTGGAATATGTCAGTCTTAGCAGTGAGATTATTGAAGTAAGTAATCTATACCCTATGGATATTTTTGTTTTGAAAGATTGTGAAAATGTCTTTATAACCGAATTGTAGATGTTAATTATTTTTTTAGAAAGATGCCTTGATTGCTTCCAAAACAACTTTTCATTACATTCACATTACTATTCCTAACGGAATCAATCAAAACTTTTTATGTAGGCATAAATATACTTCATGATAAAAAAAAAAGTTATACTTGGGTTTGAGCTGTTTGTGCTTAGATGGGCATAATTTATTTTTCCATCTACCAAATTAATAATTTATTATAATTCCACAAACCTAGTACAATTCCCTTACCTTTAGAAATCTTGTAGTGAAATTTGGCATTATATAAACCTGTCTAAATTCTTGAAAATCCCATTCCAAAACTTTCATCCTTTAGGGGTTAATAGTCACTATTGAAATATTCTTCTAAGCTTCATTTTCATATTTATACATCTTTATAGTTTTGAAAATTTAATCTTCTTTGGGTCCTAAAGGAGTTTAGGGGTTAAACCATAACATCTTTCTAATGAAAGTTTTAATTTCAGATTTAGTTACAGAAAAGATGCCAAGTCATGAAGAGCATGTTTTCATCTAGTGAGGGTTTTGAAAATAGAGAAGACCAAAGAATGCATCTTTACATTCCACATTTCAATCCAAAGGAGAGAAATATGGGGACATACTTTTGTCCCCCATGACCATCAAAGTGCACCAATTTGAGTTGGAGGCCTACTTCAGATTGGGACATCAAGTTGTAGTGGACAAAACCCTTTGTTCATTGGATTGTTTGCCTTGTGTGGAGGAAAATTGTCATGTCATCATCAATTTTGTTTGTTTTGTAAATGGTTTATACTAAAAATTGGACGTCCAATGAAATTATATTTTCTAAAGCGCCTTTGTAATTGCATTATTGTTCCAAGGAAGCTCCTTCACAATTCCTTTTTTCTTGAAAAAACTTGTTTTGTCCACTGGACAAAATTTTAGATCACCTTCCAAAGTGATCCCAAACTTATCCACTAAGGTAACTACACCTAATTTTGATCGCTTTCTAAAACTACACAATCTAGATTCTTGGCTAAAATGTACTTCCACTATTCATGAAAGTCTACAGTTGGTTATCCTAAACCCTATTTTCAACACTTCAAAAATTCTTAGTTTATTCATATGTTGTCCAAAAAATGCATTCTAAGAGAACCTTTTGAGTATCAACAAGATCCTACAAAATGTTTATCAATTTAATAATGGGACTTGTGTTGAATTGCTTATATGTGCAATTTCAGGTGTAGTTACCTTACAAGTATGCCTTCATCTTGAGTTTTGGCAGGAGTGGGTGACGACATGGCATTATTTCCAAGTGGGCGCCTGTCTGATGTAAATGCTCTACTAGATGAAACCAAATCCTTGACCAATGAAAATGCTTGTTATGTGGTTTGCTTCCCAAACTAAACTAGGTCTCATGATATTTCTAACTTAACTTACATGCAAGTGTTGTAGGCAGGGGGCCAAGGAAGATTGACCCCCTCATTGTCCCAACCAAGGATAAATGTAAAAAATTGCCTCCATCAACCATGACATGATGGTTGTTGACGTGACATGGCATAAAGCTTTCTATTTGCAACAAGAATGCAACCTCTCACATGACAACAAAGCCGGCCTTTGCACCCTTTCGTGCATAAAAGAAATTAACCCCTAAATGCCCAAGGCCTATTTTGAGTGACTTGGAATTTGCTCTAAATTGAACAAAATGCCAACATTTTGATAAGTTGTATCAATTTTTTTTAAATTGTAACCGTACCAATTCAAACTAGACATGTTAGAGATCTCATAGGAAAAGAAAACACAACAATATCACTTATAAAGTGAAAGATTATAATGTTTGACCATGAGGGTGTTAAAACTGCAAAAAAATTTCAACCCTCTTTTCACAAGTCGAAACTAAAAAAATGGTGACCAAAAAAATATGAGGTTAAAGAGCCTAACATGTATAACCCCACTCAACTTATAGCTTCTTAAAATCTACTCTATAGTTTTTTTAAATGAATTTTGAATGTGATTTTTGATCCAAGATCTAGTGTATTTGAGGCTCATTTCCAAGAGCTCTCAACACTACGGGAAATCAAGATTGCAATGGGTACCCTTGCACAAAATCTTCAATAGAAAAATCACTATTGATTATTTTCAAGATCGGATTTTTGATGCTAAAACTAGACTTCACAAAGAACTTTCCAAAAATATTAAACTACTAAAATAGCAACTTGGTTGAGTTTTATTTGACTTCAAAGTTTTGCAAACACCAAATTTTGGTGCCTCGGGCATTTAGGGGTTAAATTTCAACATTTTCATAAATTAGAAAATTAGAAAATGATTTTTGTTCCTTTTCTTTTGGTTGTGGCAACGGCACATGTCATTCATGTTGTAGCCTACCAGAGTCACGAATCTTACAAGTTCGAGCGGCACGCTATGTTAGTATATAACTACAGGACAGTAAGTTCTCACTTGTGGTACACACATGCCTGTGAATCGTTTTTCGGAGATTCTCTGCTTCTTACGGAATTCGAACGAGTGAGCGTGAGCCAGCGTACCTGGAGGAGGCCTATCCTGAGACGCGACACCCGTGGACAGACAGAGAGGGTGTGCACAAATGCGAAGACTGTAAGATAACTGACTGACTGCTGCGTGATGAGAGTACAGGAAGCTTAGTAGTACCGACCGTTTGGTGTTCAGTTTGCCTGCCCCACAGGATTGAAGCGAAGCGAAGCTACTGTAAGTAAGTTAGCGTCGAGTCGGCCATGGGAATGGTGGCCATGGCCGCCACCACGCCCAATCGCATGCTCTCGAATCAGCGCCTTTTTCCCGCCTCCTCTTGCTTGGCCACCCGCGCTGCTGCTGCTGCTGCTGCTTGGCTCCCTTCTCGCAGAGGTTGTCGTCCCCCCTGCAACAGCAGCAGGCATTATGTTCAGTGTGCGCGACGCTCCGTGCACGCGCCCACGGCGGGGCCACTGGAGAATTCGGCGGATGGGGCTGCTGCTGCTGGGTTGTCGTCGTTGGGTCAGGCCATTCGACGATTGCAGGTGGGGTTCTGGGGCTCCTTCCTTCCTGGGCTGCTGAATTGGCACCCCAATGACCCGAAGAGATTTATTCGCAGAGAGGGGTGGATTTCATATCAGGATTGTGCAGTTTGGGGTGGGTGGGTGGGTGGGTACTGGGAACGAGTCCGAATGGATCCAGTGGCTTCCATGTCGCGAGGAGGTTTCATCGTCGTCGCGATCTTTCCTAAATGCATTCCAAACTAAGAAGCTCAAACGTATCCTTCGCAATCCACTGAACATTACTTTGGAAGCTTGAGAATAGAATAACTTCAGTCCACTCTTTGAAGTCCAGAGTGTCTGGCAGTCACTCAGTCTGACTGGCCGGGTGGCCGAGTCTGTGCATCCTTTGAACTGATGATTTCTCCTTCTCCATTTCGGTGATGACAGGAGTATTGGGCGACTTATTTGGGGACCCAAGATTACGTAGCTGCCACAGTTGCAGTGATAGTGGTGCAAGCCATCGTAGCGCAGGATGTGTCCCATGCACTTTCCTCGACCTGTCCTAATTTCTTTGCGCCCACGGCGCTGGTGGATTTCACGGTCTCCCAATGGGCCAAACCTAGTTCCATCTCCTGCTGTGGTGCGCGATTTGACTCCATTCGCTGTGGTGCCAAAAAACTCAGTGCGGGAAAGAGAATGAGGACTACGGTAACCCCAAGTATGAACGGAGCATCAGGGCGACGACAGGTACAGACAGTTTACACCAGCCCGTAGGGGTTGCAATTTAGCCTGAGCATGAGAACACAAATTATGTTGAAGAGTACTGTCGATATATGACATGGAAGAGAATTTAGGGAGAGGAATGCTAGACAACATCCTTCAGTTAGACTCCGTATTGATCATCAGGTTGGAGACCGGACACCAAGATTTTTAAATTACTGAATGCGTGAAGGACATTGTGGCAGGGGCGAGGGAAGGGCTTTGCAGGAATAGTCAGAGGTGATGGAGGAGAGTTCCTGGCTTCATCAACTGCCGTTAAGGCATCACCGCTTGCTTTGATTTCTGGCTCCGTCGCTGCCCCCCTGGCATCCCTTGTCAACGCGGGGTCGCATGTGGACCTCAACGTTCTTCGAGCTTCCTTTGCTTCGTCTTTAAACCTCATCAGTCTTTGCTGTAAGATACTCCATCTATAGCCTGCTGGGAACGCTGGTTTGGGAGGTTTTTGCGTACTTACTTTGATATTCTCTGCAAGTTCAAGACTGGTTCAATTCGAGGACTTTTTGATAGGTACTATCATTAGTGGAAACCATTAGGTATTCGCACCTATAGTTGCCTCAAGTGATTGTTCTTTAAGAGTATAAATAATTCTAATGCCGCAGGAACTTCACCGCAACGTCGGTGTGAATTTCTGTACCGAATGAATCTGTAGTGTACTCTTGGTCTGGGTAAAGAGCATTTCTGGATGTATGATTTTCATGTCTTCAGATTTTCAGTTTCATGTTATCTTGTCAATTTGTGTGAATTTCGGGAAACTGCAGTCATTTAGGATAGCAGCGTTGCCGTTGACAGAAGGTTGTATTGGTCTATGTTGCTCGTGTTTGCTATAGTACACTAAAACCTTTATTTAGTGTCACCTACAGTAATTGATTTTAAATTGCTATGAATAATTATCCTTGGCGAATATTTAAACCAGCTATGCTCATAGGGATCCTCCTCTTTGAATAGTGTCATATCTATACTCTCGGTAGAAATATTCATCCTCAGTAAAGTTATAGCCTCGAACAAGTAGTTAGTGTGAGTGGCATTAAATATAGTTTTCAGCGTAGTAGTAGAAATAATAATAATAATTATATATTATTATTATTATTGAATATTATTGTTATTATTAATATCAATATTATTATCATTGATGACTTTGAAAGCTTTTCATGCTGGAGTGGGACATCATGTGATTATATTTGCTGGGAAGGGTACATACCGTGGCTTATGATGTTTGAATGGCAGCGTTTGTGGTATGGATGCAGAGGTCTGGACAGCTTCCGGCTGAGACACCAGTAGTACTGAGTCAGGTGGCATTTCGTGTGCTTATACCTTGCTTCTTGATGACTAAGGTATGTTACCGTTTCTTCTTTTAACATTCATGATTTTTGCAGCAACGTGAGAATGGTGTCTTTAAGTGGTGCACTTGTAGAGATATTCAACAAGCTCCTCACAAAGTGAATTCTATCAGACTTAAGTGCTTTATCTTGATATGAGAAACACTGGTAAGACTAGCTGGCATTTGCTTTCTTGATTCACAACGTCATTGCGATTTAATATGTCGAGTATCTGCTTTTTGCACTACTATTCCTGTGGCTGCTCTGTCGAAATCAAACAGGAAGATGGGATCACGAATATAGTAGTAGTTTGACATTGCAACCGGCAACGATTCAAGTCTTCTGATATGACGTCCTTATGACAGGTGGCACTGACACTTGCCTCGCATCCTTCGGCAAGTCTGCTCTTTCTTCCTATCATTGGCATCGGTCAGGTGGGTATTGAAGGAGAGATCCTCTTATGATGCTTAAATCTTCTGTACAAGAGTGCAAGGCTAGGGGATTATGTACTGAAACATAGCTTACTTCTTGTACAAATACCTTGTCAACAGCAGCGACGAAAGTGCTTATCATTCAGTGCATAAATGAGTTTATAGTGATCTTATTGTTTTCAGTTGTTGGCATGGTCAGTTTTTTAGTTTACATATCAATGAGAGGAACCTTTGGCACCGAAATATTGGGCTCATCAACAAGAATTCTTGTACATATAGGTACTCTTGGGGGCACTACTAGGGAAATCTGCTTACCGATATGTTTATAGAAAACATTCCGCGATCTCGTCACTAACGTTCGGAGCTTCAATATCAGCAAGTTCAGGCTCAGCAGCTATTGCCACCCCTGAGAACGGATCTGGAGTAATTACGCAGGTGGAGAAACCACTTCGTACTATTACTTTTCGAGCACCTTCTGCGCAGTACGTGGCAACGAAGAGAGAGGCTTTAATAACAGCAGCATGCGCATTTGGCAATTCATTTACTCTACCACTGGTACTTCCCTCTAATATTTCTGATTCATCTCTTTTCCTAAATTTTCTTGAGATTTCTTTTACCTTGGTTCTAATCATCACTATCCGAGACGTTTGGTGGTGGTCGCTCTGTAGATATTCTATCTACCATGAAGTCATTCATGTGTCGTTTGTATGGTTGTGCTTTGTTTGGATTAGGTTAGAGGCTGGTTTTATCTGAGAGCTGCGAAGAATAGTTTCTGACCCACTCAGGACTCGATCATCTACTGTAGAATTGAAAACGGCAAGCTTGAAATTTTGCAATCTGAAGTCAAAGGTAGAACCTGATCGATTGAGACACTGATGGGGCAGATTTTCATGACCGGAGTCTTGGGAGTTGAAGAGACAAGTAAAGTGGCAGGGTAAGCTCCTCAGTACTTGTTTTGAGAAAGTGATTCACATGGGCTTATGCGAAGATGTGACTGCAGATGTAGGGAGATACTTTATCAGATGCTGTAATTTAAAGCTGCAGATGCATCGATTTCGTAGTTTAATATTCCTGCATGACGGCGACCCTAGTAGGAGAGAGCACCTTTGTGCTTGTGGGTCTCGATGGTCAAGCGGTTGTCACTTGGATCGTCTGAACTGGAGTGGATTGGCATAACTCCATCTTCGATACATCATTGCAGATACTTAGCATTATACATGGTCGGCTGGTCACCTGCTCTTTGGACAGTAGGTTACTCTGTCATTTCCGCCGGGGATGAAGATAGTGACCTTGGAGAAAGTGTACCCAAAGATCGCTTCCCTTGGCCAACCCTGCTGGACGAACTCAAACGTATAATGAACCCTCCTTTGTACGGGGTCAGTAACTTCTTCAGACACATTCCGATTTATATTCAAGCAGAGAGATGTGTCAATATGTTTGCTAGTTAGATTCTTCTAGCTTGGAACATTCATTTTCATTCTTGATGATCAAGTGATCATCACACGATTTCTTTTTTCGATTTCTGTTCTTTCTTCTGCAATTAGTGTGGCTCTCCGTTGACTTTGATCGTTGCGACAGGTGTTGGTCGGTGTGCTGGTAGGGGGGACGCCTTTATCCCATCTCTTTCTTCCTATAGCAAACGGATGTGCAATGCCTGTGAAGTCCACAGGTGGTGGTTTAGCTGTTTTGTGCTCTTCTACAGCCGGCATACTGCGACCTGTCTTTGATGTAAGTAGACTATTTCTCGTTCATTTGCTTTTGTAAAGTGAGTAATCGCAGTTCGAGCCATTTGCTCTCCTAGCAGAATTCACCTGTCAGTAGTTATTCCATTTCCGCCTTGGCTTTGAGTCAGGCAGATGGAAGCTGAAACAAGTCGGGAGATGTACGAAATGCAGGATGCGCCAGATCAAACTCCTGAGAGAATTGACCTTTGATCACGAGTCTTAATCTTGGCTTTACTGTTTCCTTTTTATGAGCACACCATTGTGTCTGGGCTGATGCCACTGTTTACCAAGGAGTACATAAGTTTGACCATGGAGACCCACAAACTGAGTGAGTAAGTTTAGGTGTAAGTGTGTTTATAGTACAACAGTTCACTGTTTGTGAATCTAATATAATTGTTCAACCTATTGTGTATCTCCTGCTTTTGTGCATATGAAATATGTTCTTTTCTCAAAAATTTCGGTCTGAAACTTCCCGTTGCCGTTGCTACTTCACCTTTCACTCATTGAGCGATCTTGAAATGCAAGTCAGAGTCGTCGTGATTAAAGAGCGTCTGAGTTTTCATGTTTGATCGCTGTTATTTTTCGATGGCAAAAATTGATATTTATTTCGCTTGCAGGCGGCAGCACTGCTAGGAACAGCAACTTTAGCAGTGCAGACGATTGTGCTTGCAAGTTCTCTTGCCGCATCCTTACCTCCGCTCAGTACAACCAAAAGGTCCTCCAAAGGGGTGGAGCCTGCAGTTGTCAGCGCCCCTGAGCCTGAGGTGGGATCCTGCTCAGCAGAGCTGGATGCAGTTCTCGACACGCGAGCATTTTGGATTATTTCTTCAGTTCGCCTCGTGGCGATGCCTATTATTTTCATCGTAGTAACTGTGGTATGTCCTTTCTTCTCACTCCATGCTCTCAATTCCAGTGCTCTACACTAGTGCTGCTGCTGCTACTACTGCTAGATATAGAATTATATACATGTCGTGCTGGTCACCCAATAGTGTTACTCCCTCCCGTTGGCCACTCCATCCATGAACTTCCAGTCAACTGTAAACAAATGTCTAGTTAACATCTATTGTACGTAACATTAGCAGGACTGTCACATGTGCTCACAACTTGACATGTGGAAGTTGTTTAATCAGATGTGTCCACAACAGGACAGTTTCCCACGATATACTGGGAATGTGCAGTTCGAGAGGTTTGAGTGTAGTGTTAAGTAGCGTTCGTAATTGGTTATGACACTAACTATCATTATGAGTGTAGTGAACCTTTTCGTCTTCTTACAATGATGGCTGTTTTGGCTCCACAATTGTTTGGGAGCGGACCCATTGTAACATGAGGCGGTACTGCAGATCCTGCAATGTTGTTGCATCTTACCGGTTGACCCCGTCTACAACCTGCTTCTGCTGGTATGGATGTCGCTCTTGGCTAATCCTTCAGTAAACTTGTTCATCTGAGTGTACAACGGGGAATTATTTTTCAGACTTGGGCAATTGTGTTGCGAATGACTTGTCAAATTTTTAATGCTACATCTTCCATTGCCTTCTAAGTTATCCTTGATTGTAGCTTGATAGTTCCCACGTCTGCCTGTAAAAGTTGCCAGTCTGATGGGAAAGCGCCTTTCCAAGTACTTGGTTGAATTTGATCTCAAATGCGTAACTGCATTTTTAGAACGGAAGCACACTATTGGCATGACTATGTTCTTGTCCATGTGCTTCCCTTTTTTTCGGGCTATGAAGCCATCTTGACTGAGAATTTCGTATGACTTTGTAATGATACAGGCAGAATCAGCAATGCCTTCAGCCCAGAATCTTGTCCTGCTGTCACAGGTGTGTGTGTTTCTGTAGAGCTGTTTCGTTCTCTATTGGGATTTTGCACTTCTTGGGGATTGCCTAACACACGTGCATGCTCTACTACAGCTTCGGGCAAGTACAAGACGCTTGTCAGGGGTGCTTGCCGACCTCCTTCTGCGTCAGGTATTTCTGCCATTCATTAAGTGCGACCAATTCTCTGGATTGCACAAAGCGCATTAGATAGCTTTATTGTCTGCAGGGTTGCGTTCATGTATCTGTCGATCTAAATTTGGGGAGGGTTGCAACTCTCTCCACTGATGATGTGTTTTGTGTGCTTGCAGTATGCTTTGTCTATTATTCCCATCACATTCTGGATGGCACTTTTCCTGGCTGTTGTGAAGCCTGCCTAATTCCTTATTCAGCTTGGCGCAGGGATGGATCTACCACATGGCACTGTCCTGGGCCTCATTTGAATTCCTTATTCATCAATCTCATGATTTTTTCGTCTCCTAAATTTATTGTTGTAAAGATTGAGTTCTCATTTCAACGAACGTTTATATCTGTTCTGGCTCTACATGTGTATTCTAGTGAAAATTGTAAAGCAACGAGAGCCATCTCTTTTGTACAGAGCTACATTTATTGAAGTGATTTCTCTCTTTGCACTTGAATAGATGTAAGAATTTATGTTGGCTATCTTTGAATGATGTAAGTTAAGAGTTTCTTCAATACGAGGATCCTTACCCAGTGTGAATCAGAGTGTCCTGGAATTTTTTTGATTTGTGCAATGTGCATATGACAAATGTGCCTTAAATTTTACCCTGAATGCATCAAAATGATAATGTCAATGGTGTTCACTGCCGATTTGAAAGTTACTATGCTCGTATCCATTCCTCTCCATGCCTAATGTAGTTGGATGTTACTAAAATTTCCTTTGTTGAAACAGAGAAAATAACTCTAGAACTCATTTTCTGTTGGTTTAGGTGCTACTTTGTCAGCTTTATGCCAACAAGAAGACTGAAGGTGAGAATAATAATTTTGTACCGTTCAGAAATATTTTCTCATCTTGTACCATTCGACAAGCTTGTTTGTTGCCTATAGCTACATGCCAAAATGCAATCTTTAATCTAGGTTTTCTTGCAAATTTAAATTGGTTCTACAAATGTACTCCCTCCGTCCCGAAACAAAGCTAGGGTTTCCAAATATACTTGTTCCAAATTAAATTTGGTGTTTCAGTGGTTCATGGAAATACAACTCTGGATATGCTTCAGAGAGTGTGGATGTCAAACTATGGTCAACATACATTGGACATGTGTTACAAAGTGCTCACTGAGAATCCTTACACGGGAAATAAACGAAAAATAATCCGTAAAATGAAGCGAAACACGCCATCACTAATCACCGGAAGATGAGTTGCAATGAGAAGAGATGGAGGGACAAACGAAATTACCACAAACAATAAATCTCCAACGAAGCCCTTGATGGTCGAAATTCCAAGCCACGGACTGTCACGGAATAGACCAGCTCTAAAACTTGGGCTGAAAATGCAATTATGGATATAATGTTATGCAACAATCATACCATGGCATTGTCGAGCAGCAAGAAACGAATTGAACAACTTCAACTTCATCTAAAGTTCAATTCCAATCCTCAAATTACGTGTCCCCACATTACCGATCACCAACTCCAAAGCTTCGGGAACTTTCACTCCAATATAGAAGATTCTCGCTCCCAATCGAGGATACAGACAGTCACGGGAACACACAGAAAGATGCTTCAACAAAAGTCATGAATTGAATCAAATGGACTTCGAGCTTGCATTGAATAGTCTCTTTTGAGCAGATAGGAACGAACGGTCCAAATTCAGCTAGTCGAGAGGATAACAAATCTCTTGTTGAGAGGGTTAATTGGTTGATGTAATTGTGGTTATGAGAGAACGTTGAGAAAATGAAGATGGAAGGCAACCAAACGTTTTGAACTTGTACTGTTGTGGGGACTTCATGGAACAAACGTGGACAAGAGTTAGCTCAGAGGAGCCCCTGATCAAAGTAGACTGACTAGAGTTTCGTGGAGTTGAAATCCGGGACATCATCGGAATGGAGTAGAGAGGGTGTTATCGGGCGTCACTACACCAACGGTGGGAGAACATTGATTGAAATTCACAGTACCGGAACAGTTCCCAAAAGGGGTACAATTTGTTAATTTCACCATTTATTTTTAACCTCTTCATTGTTGACTTTCATTCACTCATGTCCAGTGGGGTTGACTAGAAGCTACACTAACTACCCAATCACCTAAGGATATGAGCTATTCTAGTCATTTCCAAGAAACCCTTGATTTATTTCGGGACGGAGGGAGTATCTTCCCAGTGCCACGCGAAGAGATATCCTCGAAGCACAAAGAAAACTGCGATTCATGAAAAGAGACTATCAGGTAATGAAACGTATGAGTGATGCAAAATGCTCAGTCACTTCATACTCAATAAGAGAACGTTGTACATTAGAACAATATGAAATATTTTAAAGCCTAATAGAGAATGCAATGAGACAAAATAAGTCACCTTTCTGTCCGTTTTCAGGCATGGTGTGAGCCCGCTCAAGTAAAAATGGCACAACGTGCACAGCCTTTGCGGCACATATCCCCAAGCATCTTCGCTGCTTCTCCCCGCTCCTTCATCAAATTTTCTCCCAAAGCCCTGATCCGTTTTTCTTCTTCAGAGTCTTTACCCGACGCATTCAGCCAATTCACTACAAGCTTTCCAAGCTCATACATGTCCGATCCTTTAGTGTACGATTTGTTGTTCTCCAAAGTTCTTGCATCCCAATTCACTAGTCTAGCATCTTTCCATAAATCTCCATCTCGTCCAGCGGATTCCAAATCTATGATAATCCATTTCATTTCACCCCGAACAATTTCTTTGATACAGTTGTCCCATCGTAAATCCCTGTGGGTGTAGCCGGCCTTGTGCAATACCACCAGGCCATGTAACATGTCGTGCATGGCATTTCTAAGATGCTTCAAACATGTCGGCCGTCCATTTGGGTCACCAACTGGGTAAAGGTAAAGCTTTGTGGAATCACTGGTAGATCTAATCTCACCTTTGAGTTGGACGAGATATTTGGACCCAGTGGTAGATTTGTACAAAGACTGAAGAAATTTTACCTTCTCATTTGTCAACTTAGGCTCTAGAGTTTTCAAAATATGTGCTGGACCTAATAGCACTGTTCCATTAGCACGCTTGATCTCCTTGTATAGTCTTACAGGGATGGCCGTAGTTAATCTCTCCTGCAGTTTTTGCAATAGACGGTGCATCTGCACCACGCTGTGCAGCAACTCCACTACGCTGCTGGACGTCCATAAATCAAACTGTTTAGATATAGGATCAGCACATATATCCTTATCCTTTGGAGACACCCTCATCCACTGAAATATTCTACCCCCGCAGCAACCTCCAATAACGAAAGGCAGTTCCCCGTAGTACAAAGGGCTCCATATTTTTAGTTTCCCGATGTTTTCTTCCAAAGCTGATGAAAAATGCGCACTGTCTATCTTATTCTCCCACCTGAGAATGAGTGCATTCCGCAAACAGAGAGAAAAATCTGGTATCATCAGGTCAACAAGTGCCGAGGAGGCCGATGCAGAACTGGGATTTCGGGCTGAATCCATAGTAGTATCTAAGTGTAGCAATTTCAGATCTGCTGGGGCAAATTCGTTCAACCTTTCCAGAAAATCTCAATGACAATCCGCAACATGTAAGAACTATCGGCCTCACTGTTCGGACGATGCAAGAATGTATCGTATGCAAAGTTGACTAATTCTGCCACCTCTCTCTGCGCTTGGGAACATAATGTGACCACACTGGGGTCCCTTACGGAGAGTACAATACGGCGGGAAGTAACTGGAAGCGGTCCTGATTTCCCGGACAAAAATTCCCGGAGGTCTGTGACACTGATGGGGAGCTCACGAGGGGGCGTCAACAGCTCCCGCATATACCTACTTTGTTCAGCAACTTCAGCCTCTAAATCCAAATCCAGGGACGGACGTTCAGCTGGTGACCTCTTTGGTTTCTTTGAACTTGGCTCTCCCTCTGCAAACACAACGGTCACGGTCAATGTCTAGCGATTGAAAGAGGCCCATCCACCTCCAAGAACTTCTTTCCACTATCCCACTCCTGGTACTTTTGTGCTGCCGATCGGACAAAGCGCTGAAAGAAATCTGGAGCTTCTCGAAGCTTAGCCGCATCTGCCGGACGAAGACCTTAACAACAAGAAAACCTAAATTATTTGCAAAACTCTGATGTACTTGCGCAACCTAGACCCTAAACCCTCAGTCAAACCCTAAACCCTAAGTCAAACCATGAAATTATTGTCCTGGGTGACGCACTCTCAGACATAAATACAGCCACAATGAAAGGCGGTTCTGCAGACAAGGCGGTTTCGGTTAACTCACGTAAATTACCAACAACCATCTAATCTGGGGGGCTCCAACAACACTACTCATACTTGTAGCCCTTGATAAACCGAACCCTAGCCATCAAGACAAAGAAACAAGTGCTGCATGAGCCGGATCAAGGACACCTCAGCCAGGAATTAAGCCCTAAACCAGAAGGTCACCAGCTGAACGTCCGTCCCTGGATTTGGATTTAGAGGCTGAAGTTGAACAAAGTAGGTATATGCGGGAGCTGTTGACGCCCCCTCGTGAGCTCCCCATCAGTGTCACAGACCTCCGGGAATTTTTGTCCGGGAAATCAGGACCGCTTCCAGTTACTTCCCGCCGTATTGTACTCTCCGTAAGGGACCCCAATGTGGTCACATTATGTTCCCAAGCGCAGAGAGAGGTGGCA
Organism: Pseudisothecium myosuroides; assembly: GCA_951799445.1. Taxonomy (NCBI): domain Eukaryota; kingdom Viridiplantae; phylum Streptophyta; class Bryopsida; order Hypnales; family Lembophyllaceae; genus Pseudisothecium; species Pseudisothecium myosuroides. The sequence continues at coordinate 28,854,932 of OX637292.1, read as the reverse complement.
GAATTAGTCAACTTCGCATACGATACATTCTTGCATCGTCCGAACAGTGAGGCCGATAGTTCTTACATGTTGCGGATTGTCATTGGAGATTTTCTGGAAAGGTTGAACGAATTTGCCCCAGCAGATCTGAAATTGCTACACTTAGACACTACTATGGATTCAGCCCGAAATCCCAGTTCTGCATCGGCCTCCTCGGCACTTGTTGACCTGATGATACCAGATTTTTCTCTCTGTTTGCGGAATGCACTCATTCTCAGGTGGGAGAATAAGATAGACAGTGCACATTTTTCATCAGCTTTGGAAGAAAACATCGGGAAACTAAAAATATGGAGCCCTTTGTACTACGGGGAACTGCCTTTTGTTATTGGAGGTTGCTGCGGGGGGAGGATGTTTCAGTGGCTGAGGCTGTCTCCAAAGGGTAAGGATATATGTGCTGATCCTATATCTAAACAGTTTGATTTATGGACGTCCAGCAGCATAGTGGAGTTGCTGCACAGCGTGGTGCAGATGCACCGTCTATTGCAAAAACTGCAGGAGAGATTAACTACGGCCATCCCTGTAAGACTATACAAGGAGATTAGGCGTGCTAATGGAACAGTGCTATTAGGTCCAGCACATATTTTGAAAACTCTAGAGCCTAAGTTGACAAATGAGAAGGTAAAATTTCTTCAGTCTTTGTACAAATCTACCACTGGGTCCAAATATCTCGTCCAACTCAAAGGTGAGATTAGATCTACCAGTGATTCCACAAAGCTTTACCTTTACCCAGTTGGTGACCCAAATGGACGGCTGACATGTTTGAAGCATCTTAGAAATGCCATGCACGACATGTTACATGGCCTGGTGGTATTGCACAAGGCCGGCTACACCCACAGGGATTTACGATGGGACAACTGTATCAAAGAAATTGTTCGGGGTGAAATGAAATGGATTATCATAGATTTGGAATCCGCTGGACGAGATGGAGATTTATGGAAAGATGCTAGACTGGTGAATTGGGATGCAAGAACTTTGGAGGACAACAAATCGTACACTAAAGATTGTCCCCTTGGAAAAAGTCCTTGAGACCCATCCACGTAGCCCTCAAAACCAGTCCTTCTATAGATCATACAAGTCCATTCAAATTAATAGACAAAGGATCCAACCGGAACTCTCGACCAAGTGCAGAGAAATCAATCTTTTCTTTAGAGGTACAGGCTACCCGAACAGGTTCAGATGTATCCATCTTGAAGTAGACAAACGGCATTGTGAAACCCTGCATCCACGACAGAGTCAGCACCCAATCAAAGAAACGACCGCAAGCTTAATCCAAACCCTTCACAACCACCTAAACCAAATCATTCTCCAGTAACGAAGCTCACCTCCACACACACAGAAGCTCAACGCCACTGATGCACAGCACCCGCACACACAGCTCTCGAGAGAAGAAGCGAATGAGAGATCGAACGAGAAGACAGGTATCCCGACTTCCTAAATCGCCCACAGCCGTAGGATCCCCCGACTTGATCCAAGCCATCCGTAATTGTAACCGTTAGATCAGGTGAAGAGATGCAAGCCATCCATCGCTCTAATTAGTAGGTTCGATGAGATTCATGCATTATTTTTACTTTTCTTTTTCTTTACTTTCTTGTAGAAACATAAATTGTCCTTTCTTCACTAAAAACCAAGCGCCCCTTTCTACCTTAAAAGAAAGGATGAAATGTGGAATCCTAAGTTTGATACTTAGTTTTCAATCCAAATCCCATTTGGATAGCCCTTCTCAAATCCTTGTCTCTATCAAGCCTTGAGAGTGGTGAACCTAGGTATTGGACCATCGCTATTTTTGGCTTCGTATCTCAATATGTTGAATGTAAAGTAAAACCACCCATTCCCGACCAACACCCCATAGCCAATCTGTAGATTGATGTATTTCCAACCAAGGCTAGAATGCGATTTTTCCTTCTTTTCAAAGTTTGGACTAAAAGTTCATGACCTATGTTCCAAAGTAGTATACAAAAAAGTAGGAAGCAATGAGTGGGAAAGTAGTTTTTTGAATGATCAAAATTAGAAGAGTTCAAACATTGGCTATGGATTTGACATACTTTCTGTCTTTCAAAATTCATAGTAATTTCAATTCATGCAATAAAATTACCAAAAAATTTGCAATCTCCATCATTTCTATCATTGCACCTCTGAAAATAATTTTCAACTTCAAGTTGAAGAATCCTCCTTAAATTTGTTCCTAAACAAAGTGTTAAGTGTTGATGTGTTTTCTAACAATTCCCTCCGAGCTTTTTGGAGTGCTTGGGATCTCACACTTTTGGTGTTGCAAATCCCTCCTAGAGCCTAGACGTTGGAATTTGTGGTCCAAGTGGTGATTTTGTTGTCAATTAAGAGAAGTTGAATGGGATTCAACTCTCTAAGTATTGTACTATCTAATGTTGTCGAGAATTGTCCAAAAGTTTGGGAGCTAACTTCATGTATGGCGAAGCTTTGTTTCTAGACACAATTTTTCCCTTGGTTATTTGTGTTTTATACTTTTGGATAGCGAAGCTTCGCTCCTATTTAGAAATTTTTCCACCTTATTTTGTATTCGAGGTTCCTCATACGGAGACCCAAGGTTTGGTTTTAAAAGACCAAAATATTGGCGTGCAACTGCCAAGTACTGGATCATTCACGGTCTAGTTAATCACAGTTCACAAGTTCAACAAAGGGAGAACCAACCAGAGTTGAGTCCCTGGACCGGCCTAAAGGCAGAGGCTCCAATTCAGCGGATCGAAAGGGGGCCATGTCTCCCAGTCAAATCCAGTACCAAGTCATGCCGACTGGTACGTGGCAGCAGATACGAAGTCATACAGACCGATGTGGTCCAGCCAGTTCCAGGGTTTGAATTGGGAAGTCAGTCCGTCTGAGAAGTTGGGTTCTTTATTTTTTCCTCTAATTTTTTTATTTGAGTTAGAACCAGTTTGGACATGCACATGTATGTACCAAAGACTGAAATTTAATAGACAACCTAGAGGGGTGATTAATGTCCATAACTCAAATATTTTGAACACTAAGCTTGACTTTATCTCTCATTTTACTTGAGATCCTCACTTACACTCTTTGGTTTGACAAAAGGATAATTGAAATCCTAAATTTGAGAAGTCCAGACCAAGACTAATGCTCAATTTTGGAATATCTTCTGTTACAAAGAAAAAAAATCAAATGTTGTATACACAGAGAGCTAATTGAAAAGCTAAATTAGTATTTAGGCCAACAATTATTTTGAGAACTTGGGCGAAAAAACTAGGGGAGGGTACAATTAGTACTAAAACGAACCTTATGGTTTTTATAAATGTAGGCAATGCAATATTCATAAAGGCTACAAAGATATAAATGATTAATTGTAGTGTCACTAGACAATGTATAATAAGTAAATTATAATTGGCTGAGACACCAGTAGTACTGATCAATGGCATTCCTATGGTGTCTCTTGAGTGGTGGTGGTCATTGTTGCCAACGTTGTGAGGGTGATAGTGTACCTAAGCATGACAATAAAGGTAGACATATCTATTGTCAAGCTGCTACTTAAAACCATGTTCCAAAAAGTCTCTAAAATAAGTAGAGGTTCAACTCAAGATGATCAACCTAATTATGTACTTGAAAAATTAGGACATAGTTCAATAAAAATCTCCTAAGTTAGATTTGAAAAGTCACAATTAATCTACAAGAAATCCAAAAAGTGTAGAACAAAGTGTTTTCGACTTTTTTTAATTACCAATAAGATCCAAAAGCATCTATGACAATTTCACAATGGAATTACTTTACATGGCTCAAGTATTGAGTTGTAGGCCTTTCTACCTGAACCTTGGAAGGATGTAAAGGTTAAAAAGTGGTAGACGGATGACTTTCAAGATTATTAGAATTGAAGCATGTCACCTAGTGATCTAAGAATTAGATTGCTTTTGGCTTATTACTTTAGTAATAGGTCTCATCTTTTCAAGGTTTAGCTAATCGTAAAATGACGGGCCTATAACTACTTCTTTTAAACTTTAGAACTTTCCACACTATATGCTCCTTTTGTAAAAGTTTGAAATTATTGTGAATTTTTGAATAAAAAGTGAAACAAAATTCATATCAAATACAAAATATGCTCAAAATTTTTGAAATTTCTCTAAAGGTGTATATGATAGTTTAGGACATCATACTACAAAACATTCATCTTATCATTCAAAAATTAGACAATCAACATTCTATGATAATGGACCCAAAGTTCAAATTGTAATTCAATATTGAATTTATTGAATTTTGTTAAATTGTAGTAGGAATTATACTCTATGCATTTCACTACAAGAGAAAGGGGTGTTTTAAGTAAGTTTTTAAGTATAGTCCTAGACATAGGATTTTAAGTAATGACCTTTAAAGAGATTTTTAGTAAAATTTTACTTAGATTAACGCATGTATTTCTAGTAAATTTTTACTAAAACTCTCCTTAAAGGTCATTATTTAAAATTTTATATTTAGGTTTATACTTAAAAACTCACTTAAAACACCCATTTTTCTTGTAGTGTTTGTTGGGCTCAAATTCAAGAAAGATCATTTTTATGATTGAAATTCACATCAAAATTAAGGCATTAGCAAAAATCTCAGCCCTCAAAAAGGCTGCCAGTTTTTTATTTTCAGCCCCCCCGGGGTGCAATTACAAAAAATAAATTTTTTTAAGGAAAATTGAATTTTAGAAAAAATCAAACTAACGAGGCGCTAACATGGCACCAATGGTGCCCCATCAGATTTTAAATTTTCAATATATATATATATATATATATATATATATATATATATATATATATATATATATGTATTGAAATTTTTTTCATAATTTTGTACATAATTGCACTGTGGGGGTGCAAGATTCACGGCCTTGCTGAGGGCGGAAATTTTTCCTAATGATCTAGAAGATGTCAAAATATACTACTAACATTGTGATTTGTGGATCAAGTACCTTCTTATGTAGAAAAGTAAAAATTACCATGATAAGGAAACATTGAACACCATTATCAATATATGTGTGCAAGCACCTCCCACAAATAAAAATAATTGGATGATAAACTATGTTTGTTCATCTTGCAAACCCTCACAAAGTCATTTATAAGTTGACAATTGGCTATTGCAACACCATAGGGTTAACCCTAACACTACAAGAGAAAGGGGTGTTTTAAGTAGTGTCCTAGACATCACATCTTTTAAGTGACGTCTTTTAAGTAAGTTTTTAAGTAAAATTTTACTAAAAAGACAATATTTTTAGTAAAATTTTACTTAAAAACTTACTTAAAAGATGTTACTTAAAAGACGTGATGTCTAGGACACTACTTAAAACACCCCTTTCTCTTGTAGTGATAAAAGAATGGGCCTATTACCGCAATAATGGACTACAAAATCTTTATACTCTATTTATTCTTGTATTTTGAGAATTTTGAATTTGTTGTTGAATTTATTTTTGAATTTTTCAAAGAGGTAATCAGGTGTGAACGATATCTTATAAAAGATTTAGATTTTTTTGTAAAAGTTTGACAACAATCTATTGTGACTTTTTAAAGGAAAAAATGAGAAAAATTCATATCTATTCCAATAGTAGATCAAAAAGTCTGAATTTTTTTCCAGCTATAGTAGATATGAGTTCAACTTTAGAATATTATGGATTAAGAATCCTATATACTATGTCTTTTTATAATTAGAAAATCAATAGACCCGCATGAATATGGGCGCAAAGGTTCAAATGGCAATAGACCAATTCCATTATAGAAATTTTTCAGCTTGCACTTCATTATCTTCATTTTATCAGTTGAGCTTGCTCAAATTGAAAAAAAAATTCCTTTCTACAATTCAAATTCACAACAACTGTAAAGAGCTTGAAGTTGCCAAAATGTTCTACATGGTGATCCACGGATCAAGCATCCTATTATGTAGAAGAGTCAACATTACCATAATCTCCTACAGTCCTACTTTTAAATTTAATTTGTAAATCTTCAACATTGACTTTTATGGATGTTCATTACACTATTTTACCAATACATGATGGTTGAATTTGTAAAGTTTTCAATTGTCTTTCATAAATGTTTAATACACCATTAACCCCTAAAGGACCGAGGCCTTTTTTCTGCCCAAAAACACTGAAAACTGCCATTTCTGTAGCAAAGAGTTGAAAAAAAATTTAATTTTTTTTTTCCACATCTAACCATAGGATCTTACACCTAACTAGTATGAGAGTGTGTGGAAAAAATTTCAAAATTTTTGACCGCACCGATTGCAAGATATTTGTGTTTAAAGTGGAAAAAACAAGTTTTTCAGCACATTGCGGGACTGGAATTTTTGACTTTGAACATTTTTAACTTAAATTTTTTGCACTTAAAATATTGAGCTTAAAATGATTACAGTGTAAAATTGAGTTGAGAGTCTAGTTAAAAAAAAAGAAATTAAAAAAACTCAATTTTCATTCTTAAAAAAATTGTTAAGTAGAAGTAGGTACGATTTAGAAGGAAAATCTAGAATATTCATATATTTTAGATGGAATTAAAATGCACTAATCCCAATGGTGAGATTGTTCTCGCATGTAAACTAAACCATGCAAAAAAAAAAATTTTAAAGTTTGAAAAATTGCATTCAGAAATGAATCCTACAAGTTATTTTTTTCAAGAAGATGCTCTAACTGCCCAAAAAACAAGAATGTCCATAACTTCCTCATAAAAAATCCAAATGAAATGAATCAAAGTTTCCCAGATAACCAAAAATATAATCTATGAGAAAAAAAATTCAAAAATTCAAAAAAAAAAATTTGCAAATCTTTTTTTGCTGCCCCCATCCATTGTTTTTAGCTTATTTGGTCATAACTTTTCTTTCCGGGCACCGATTGTGAAAAAAATTATATTCCCATGAAGCTAATCAACTTTTCTACGTCCAAAAAAAGTTTCAAAAAATCAGGAGAAAATTTCAGCCCGTAGGTACCTGCCCGAAAATGCATTTGTCCCCCGTACTAGGGACAATGGTCCTTTAGGGGTTAAGGTAGCAACACCCATAACCGTCTACTTAAGCAATTCAGCGTAGTTTGAGGCACCTTTTTCTAGAAAAAATGTTTTTTTCAGTATTAACAATTGAAAATCGTGAGTTTTAAAAAAAATAGAATATTTGGACAAGGCATCTAATTTTTGTGAATTTTCAAAATAGATCTCCCGAGGCCACCCTAAACCACACTCTAGTAAAGTTGCCTTAATTCTAGCACCAAAATCTTAAAAAATCAAAGCCCACCAACCACAATTAAGGTTGGGGACGGTTTCAAGGTACAACTGGAGACATTTTAAGGGAACTCTACAATCAAAGTAAGGGTACAATGATGGTTATGGGTGTTGCTAACTTATACCAAACTACAAGACAATTGAAGGCTCCCTAATCTTTAGATTTCATTTTTCAAAATCCTGATGTTTATTCACTAGAGTATCATAGAGAACTCAACAAATAGATGCAAGAAGCCCCTGAGTGCAAGTTATGGAATAAGGTAGCAACACCCATAACCATCATTGTACCCATACTTTGATTGTAGAGTTCCCTTAAAGTGTCTCCAATTGTACCTTGAAACCATCCCCATCCTTAATTGTGGTTGGTGGGCTTTGATTTTTTTAGATTTTGGTGCTAGAATTAAGGCAACTTTACAAGAGTGTGGTTTAGAGTACCATAGGGAGATCTACTTTGAAAATTCACAAAAATTAGATGCCTTATCCAAATGTTCTATTTTTCTTTTTAAATTCATTATTTTCAATTGCTAATACTGAAAAAATATTTTTATTAGAAAAAAGTGCCTCCAACTATGCTAAATTGCTTAACCCTTTAACGCTCGCGGGTTCAAAGAGACTCACCATCTACATCACCGTATTTTCAGTGATTAGAGAATACAATAGACTTTAGGTCTACAAATACATACTGTATTCAAAGCAAAAGAAATTCCTACCCATATATACTATAACAAAGCACGTTACTCAAATGCTAAATTATCAAGTGGAAATAATTGTTGAACACAATAAATTGCGAAGTGTTGGGTGGGTCTAAAATGAGTCGTTCATGTACTGTAGAGTAGATCCATATTGTTGGGTGGTGAGCCATGTACTCAAGGAAAGGTCCCTCTGACATAATTGATGGCCTCCAGTCATAGGATCATTGGATGGAGCGGTGCACAAGATTTTTGTGGCAGTTGTGGGATTTAGAAGTCAACAAACCTTTCTATGTGTTCATGCACTAAGACTCATTGTGGCAAAAATTGCTACAGGATAATTACAAGGAAAAATTAGTGTGTATCTTTATTGCGTGTGCACTAAATTGTTGCTTACAACCATTGTAGTGTTGATTTGATATGACAAAGAACACAAACTAAATTAGAATGATTCCCAATCTGTTGAAGATGTTTCAAAAAATATGCTAATAAAATCAATTGTTAAATTATAAAATTTGAAACAAATATATAGTTAAAAAAATTTTAGGAAGATATAAAGGAAGATAACATGAACTATGACAAAGGTTCTCCTAAAGAGGTCTAAAGATAAAGAAGAAGAGTTTGATGGAACTAAAGACATATCCAATGTAGAAAAAGGTGAGTAAAAACCTTACTCTTACAAAGTATTTTGTTCTCCTAGTACTACAAATAATCATGCCAAAAAACCAAAGCTTACAATGTTTGCTTGACTAGTTGCAAATGGCTTCACCACCAACTACACAATTTCAAGTTAGTAGCTAAATGACTACTATATATAAAATCTAATCATGACTCACATCTCTTGCACTTAATCCCTAAATGCCCAAACCCTTTTTTGAGCTTCTTGGAATTTGTTCTAAATTGAACAAAAATCCAACATTTTGATAAATTTTAATTTTTTTTAATTGAAACCACACAAATTCAAACTAGATATGATAGAAATCACATGGAAAAAAAACACACAACAATATCACTTATGGATTGAAAGATTATAATGTTGGATCATAAAGGTGTTAAAACTAAGAAAGTGATTCGAAGTCCTTCAATCCTCTTTACACGTCAAATCTAAAAAATTTGTTACCAAAAAAACATAAGGTTAAAGGACATAATATACATAACCCCAATCAATTTACATCTTCTCAGAATCTATTTTGTGATTTTTTTAAATGAATTTCTAATGTGATTTTTTCTGCAACATTGTTTGTATTTGAGGCTAATTTTTGAAGAGCTCTCAATGCTAATTAATTCAAGATTTGCAATGGACACCCTTTACAAAATCTTAAATAGAAAAATCATAATCATTCATTTTCAAAATCCAATTTGTGATGCTAAACTAGACTTTAAGAACAATTTTTTAGAACTATAAACTATTAAAAATAGCATCTCGATTAGGTTTTATTTAACTTCAAAGTATTATCAACATTATAATTTGGTGCCTTAGGCATTTAGGAATTAAAAAATGTGGTTTACTGTACTAAGTGGAATTGGGAACTTTTACACTATGTCAAGGCTAATTTGGCTAAGAAATTTGTAGGCTATCACTCCTACTACATAATATAAGAACTTTTATCAATCTTTGACAAAGGTTTGTATCCAAGCGATTAATACTGAATATCACTACAAATTTTCGGGATAAACGTAATGATATTAATTTCAACTCCCTCCGTCTCAAAATAAATTTGGGGTTTCCTAAAAATGGCTAGATTAATGCATGAACTGTTCCTATTTTCAAGGGATTGCAATGATATTGTAGCTTCTACTAAACCCTACTAGGTGTGAAAGAATGGAAGTTAAAAGTGAAGCGGCGCATGTTGAAAACAAGCGGTGAAAGTGACAAATTTTTGTCTTTTTTGGAATTGCTCTAGTGGTATTACTTCTCATCATTTTTATTGAGCAATTTTGGTGCAATGACGTTCATTGATGCCCATTGTATTCAATTCCACTAATGTCTTGTGATTCAACTCCAAGAAATTCTCAACAAGAGATATGTTATTAGCTGTTTTAGTATAGTTTTGGGTTGAATTCTTTGCCTTTGGTTGGTTAGAAGTTGTGTTTCAATTCCCTTTGCAACACTTGAATTGCTATAAAGTTTTTGGAGTGTAACATCTACAACTTCTTTTGCTTTAGGGTGTTCAAACTAGCTTCAGTTGTTGTCCATCAAATTGTAGAGAGCCAATTCTAAATTTAATATGAGACAAGTATATCTGGTTTTATTTCGAGACTGAGGGAGTATAAATTAGTATATTATTTAGAAGTTCATAAGTATGATCTTGCCTATTACAACACATTTAGTAATAGATTAGAGTTGGGCCATTGAATGAGAGTGCTATTGCACTTGGACACGGGCCCAGTTTGAGTTCTAACTGAAGTTCCTAAAAGTAAGTACCAGTGAATGGCTGAAAAAGAAGTTCAAGCTGGCTAACTGAAGTTGCTAGAAGTTAGTACTTCTGATCCATGAATGGACTGAAAAAAAGAGTTTATATGAGGCGTTGACTTTTTGTCAGGCGATGCTCCACCTTGCTTCTAGAGGCTCCAGATCCGATTTTCTCGGTCTTGTAGTGTTAATCAGCATTCCTTGTTGCGGCCCCTTCACTGCTGCGCTTGTGTGTGTCTTCTACCGCTGCTCTCCCTTGTTGCTGTGTGTGCAAATGCTAACGGTTGTGGATCACTTTGGAGTATGCGGATTACAAATGCAGGTTCGGGAAAAAATTTCATTCTCTTTTTGCGTTTCTAGTCTTTGAAGCCTTCTGTGTAGATTTATATGGATTGAATTGATTTGTTTGTTGCTGTAATGCAGAAGGGCTGTTTGCACAAGAGGCACCGGCAGATCTAATGGCGAAAACAATTTCTGGAAAATGAAATGCTTGACTGCCAAATTCAGATGGCGCTGTCCTGAGTGTTTGTGTAAACGTCTCTCGAAGCTGCAACAACGAGGAAGTTCGTTTTCCTTCTTATGACTATTCTGCTCAGCTTTGAAAAATAGCTGCAAACATTTATCACTGCTTCGTGGTTTGGAAGTTTGATACCAAAATGGGTCACAATGCGATTCATCATTAAGAAGCTCTAGTTTTGGAATGCAATTCTGAAATTGGCTTCTCCTGCTCTAATTTATGTGCTCTAACTTGCCATGTTTTGTTTCAAATCTTGATGATTTCCTCCGTGCGTGTAGATGCAGTACAGTTCTATGATTGATACAAATGGAATACTGAAACAGGGGTTTGTTTCAGTAATGTTGCAATTGATCTCTGAGCAATCATGGCATCAATGTAGATTGAATCCTTTCGGAGAGCAGTTGATATGATCATGGAGGAAAAATAATTGCTAGACTCGTACCTGAATGCAACTTGTGTTGATTGAAGGAAGCTCCAGCACAGACCAGAACTTGCAATGACCGCATGTAGAGCCTCTGTCACTCACAACTTTTGACTTGGAATTCTCCTTGATGAGAAGATTCAATGGAATCGACCTGAGCTAAGCTAACTTTCTGTTGTGCAAGAGCTACTGAAGCTGAACTCCAGTCAGACCATGACATGAGACAGGTCCATTTGCAACGGAGACTCCAAGAAACTCCATCGTCATGGTGAATCAGAACTTACTCCAGTCCATCTGCAAACTCACAATCTCTGGAAGGACTCACATATCCAGCTCTTCCTTTGCAGCCACCTGTCTCTTGCTCAAGGTTTGGCTTCTTCTGCAGTACCCAAGCACAATCTGTTCACAACCATTGAGTTTGATGTACACGGGACATCCATCATGGCAACCTCATCTACCAAACGTACAAGTTCTGGGCGAGTTTTATGTATTTAATATCTACAGGTACTATAAAATTTTAATAGGAATATTTATTTGGTATTTAGGGTATTTTATATTAGACAGGGAGATGGAGTGAAGCAATTTGGCGTTTACGCTTCTCCCTCTCCTATAATATTTAATAAGAATATTTATTTTATATTTGGGGCATTTTATATTGGATAGGGAGATGCAGTAAGGCAATTTGGCCTTTACGCTTTTCCTTGTTCTATAGTATTTATTAAGATTATTTATTTGATATTTAGGTCATTTTATATCAGATAGGGAGATTTAGTGACTTGGTAGTTTGGCCTTTACAATTTTCCTTGTTCTATAACATTTAATAAGAATATTTATTTTGCATTTAGAAAACTATATCTAAACATTAATTGATATTTTAGGATATTTACCTAATATATTTTCTATAAAATGATTTTTTTCCTGTAGAACTGTGAGCGGAATTAAGATGGAAGCATATAATTGAAAAGATTACTTTAAAGCTCACTAAAAGGCTAGGATGAGTTCACAATTTGATGGTATACAATCAAAAGTAAAAGGTGCATCTTTGAAAAAAAATATTCATTTGACTTTGTTAATTTTAATGGGAAGTATTTTTACAATGACTAGTTGCTTGTGTGTGTGTGTGTGTGTGTGTGTGTGTATATATATATATATATATATATATATATATATATATATATATATATATATATATATATATATATATAATAATCTTTGTTTTTTGTGTTCATCCTTTATTATTTTTTGTTAGATTGAATATAAAAACTTGAATGTTTAAAATGTAGATGCATGTATTATTAAGGGTGAATGCAAGAAACATTTAAAGTGTTTTGTCACACCCTAGTTTTTGATTTTTTTTTTTGGCTTAACTTCTATGTTTTAGCTCCAAATGACTTAAAATTTATAGAGAAGCTACTCATAACCATTATACAACTTTTCCAATTTTTCAAGATTTTTCAAAAATAATTTATTATTTTTAAACAGCCCCAATAATTTTTCACGATGGGTGATTTAGGAGGGTTTTGCACTTTCTTTAACCCCAAAAAATGAATTTTGAGCTAAAATTTGGAGAGATTTGTCTTCTAGTAGACTTATAGCTACTGCCCAAATGAATTTTAAAAACACTTGTTTTTATGTGGTGTACAAGTCCACAAATAGAATTCCTTTTTGCATTTTTATTCAAAGGTATGAAACATTATTTTGGTGCATTTTTTTATCAAAATCCATCACCAAAATCTTTTCTCAAATGGAAAATTTTTAGATTTTAAAAAAAAAATCCTATTTTTTATAATTTAGTATATAATAGTGCATAAAATTATGGTATAAATAAAAGCTATTGTGCCCACTATTGTGTTAGTCTAAAATTAGGAAATGAACAAACTATGGTTTTATAGGCCCAAAATTCATATTGCCAAGCAGATTTAAGAAATGTTTGGACCAATTTTTTTTGTTTCAGAAAACAAATGTTACGACCTAAAAATTAGGCTTGCAGTAGAATTGGACCTGAGGCCTAGGCCTACTCTGGAATTGGACTTGAAGATTGGGACTCCATTGGAGTTGCTATAACTATTGCATACCGGCTACATTGGTTACCCTCCGTGCAACCTCTACAACTTCTGACAAGTATTCACCTTCATCCTTGTATACATCTAAATCCTTGTATCGTATTCTTGGTTGAATATAGGCTTTGGATAGGCATGTATTCTTCAATTTTGCTTAGTTTGTTTTTTAAATTGCTAAATTTTCAACTTACTCTTGCCCACAACTTTATAGTTCCATGCATTTCATGTTGATTCCATTTGTATTATGCAAATGCAAATAAAACCTAAACTGTAGGCCAATTCTAGCCATCCCGGCATTAAAGGGTTAAATAGACGGATATGGGGGTTGCTACCTTACTTGTGCTTTCGTAGTTCCAACAGCAGTAAGTTAGTCAAATGACTCTCAAAAGTGTTTGCCCATCTCAAACATGGCCGTCACATACTCTGAGATTGGAAATTTTCAGCAAAAGTTAATCATGTTGGAGTTAATCATCTTGTATAAAATCGTGTTTAATTTTTTTAAATAGATTTAACTGTACTTTAATTGGATCAAAATTGTCTATAAAAGTAACCATTGATATGACAAGAGACTTTATGAGATTGTCTAGAATCATCATATGGTAAATTTTATTTGAATTTGAGTATTATGGAATTTTCATAATGACTTTCTAGGGCTAAGTAACAACATAGAATCTGTATTTATTGTCATTGAAGATGTAATTGTCATTGTAAATTTTATTGTAGAATCCTATGCTAAGTACTTTATGGAATTTTTTTATGAATTTTTATTGAGTATGGTGTGTACAAAATTATGTATGTTGTATTTTGAATTGTGTACTTTGTACGGTGTATTGTATTTGGTGTAGCTTGAATGATGAATGGTGTACAATGTTTGTTGTGGAACTCCAAATGCATTTTTTAAATGACTACAGAATGACTTGCCATGTGGCAATTATAACTTCAAAATGATTGGCCGTGTGGGTGTCCACGTCAAATTTAAAATGGGTTTGTTGTTACTACAGAATGAGTGTATCTAGAATGACTAGCCACGTGGATGTCCACATCAAATTTTCAATGGGTTTATGCTATCCACATGGCAGCTTCATAGCCATTTCTTTAAGCCAAACTTTCTTTATCACTTAACTAACCATTGAATTCTTCATCCATATGTACATCCAAGTATTAAATGGATGGTGATAATATACCCGCAGTCATTTACATAAAGGACTTGTCCACAATGACTGTAGAACCCTTGAGTCATTTTGTAGTTGAAAGTGTTCAACACGACCAAATTTCAGTCATATTTCATAGTCATTTAAGTCCCATATTCTTGTAGTGCTTCATGAAGCTTTTGTAGGTGCATGCTTTGTCGGGATAGGATTTTGTCTATAGCAATCTACAACACAAAATTTGTAAAAGAAGGTGAATGTCTTACTAAAGCCATGGAATTTCTTAAAGAAGTGAATAGAGCTTACCTATTTTCCTTTCCATTTGTAGGACAAACAATGCATGGCGCTTGGTAGAGGAAGGGAGATGGATGTTTGGCCAAACGACCTCGTAGATCAATTGAAGCACTTCTTTGCTAAGTATTTGCTAGTTTATGCAACCTAACATTTTGGCTAAGTGTCTATAAAAATGATGCATGACCGTGGCCGGCCTCATATTTGTTGGCAACTTCATCTTCAAGGTTTTGAACAAGAAGAAAGTATAAGTGATCCTCGTGCAAAAGGCAAACAATGGAGATTGCTACAATTATGAATGCTCCAACTTCTGAAATAGCCCGTTGTAAATACAAGACCTATTGAGGTAAATACACCTAATTTTTACCACTTTCTAAAACCAACCACTATAGATTCTTGCCTAAAATTTCCTCTCATTGTAAGTTCATGAGAGTCTATTGTTGGATTTTGGAAACACCTATTTTCAGCACTTTGAAAATTCATAGTTTATTCATACAATGACCAAAAAATTCATTCTAAGAGAATCTACAATCTCCTTTCGAGTCCCAACAAGATCCCACAAAGAAATTTCCAATATAATAATAGAAACCATATTGAATTGCTTATTTGTGAGATTTTAGGTGCAGTAAGTTACCTTGATTCAAGCTGTTTCTCCCGGCCTTTGATTTTGCTACACAAGTAAACCTAGTCCCTATTGAAGCCCGGTCCAATCCCAATTGGCAAATTCAACTCTAAACTTTCAAACACAGCAATGAAATCTCAAGAGCTAAGACCTAAGGTAAGAGGTCCTTAAATGGTGCGGGTTCTAAATGTGTGCCCTATCTAGGAAAGGGTGCCATATTCTTTGAAAAATCTACTATTGTCATAGATGAGGTAGGTGGGCTTAGATGCACGCTTTCCAAGCCGATTACCTTAATGGTGAGCAATTGATAAGCAAATGCACATGAACTTCTGAATGCAATTGAAGTATAATGTGAACGATAATTGATGTGTGCTATTATGTAGTGCAATTGAAATTACCACATTGATTTTTTGGTGGGGGTTATTGCAGTCATGTTGGTGAGGGTTTTCACTTTTAGCATGTAAGTGTTCATGTCAATGCAGTGGAGATTGTATTTTAACCCCTAAAAGTCCCAGGCCTTTTTGGATTCAAAAACATTATTGCTTTAGAAGTGTTATAGATCTAAAAATCACTAAGTTATAGAGATTTGAATTGCACAATCTTGTAGTGTACGTGTTATAGAGTAGCAACACCCATAACCATCATTGTACCCGTAACCGTCACCTCTAAAATCTGTAGAAGTAAATAGATGTGATTACATGGATGTACTACATCTGAACATCAGACCCTAGTATTGGTATTAGGTGCATTTGTAGTCGGCTCTTTGAAAATTCATAACTTATTCTCACAATATCCAAATAATACATTAAAAAATGCACATGCATTATTTTTCTCTTGCTAATAGGATCCTATAATTTGCTAGATGTTCATTAATAATATTCATGTTCAAAATCTTTAATTTGACAGTTATGGGTGTTGCTACCTTAGATGACGTGAATCAAATTTGGAGTCATTTAGCCACATAGATTGCAAGATTATAATGTTTTATTGTTAAAAAAGGATGTTGGAATTTCCCTAGCAACACATTTGGAGGTGAAATTTGATTTCTAAACCTACTTAAATGAAAAAACTTTAAACTATAAAGTGCTTAAAAACCAACATACAAATACATTGGTGAAAGAAAATATCATTCAAATGATTCATTGGGTTTGCAAAATGGCTTTGAAATGTCAAAAGATAGCAAGAAAGGTTGCAAAAAACACATCTAAGATTGAACCTCCTACTATTAAAATGCTTCTTAGTCACTCATAACTCTTTGGATTGATATGAAATTTTAGCCACACAAAGTAGACTAGTATGTGCAACATTTCCATTTTTTTATTGGAAACGGGCACTGTATGAAGAAGAAACAAGCTGCCAAAGTTCATTGTAATCCAAAAATGTCGGGATTTTGAAATTTGAATTGCTTCCAAACAATCAAAACAACTTGGATTGATATGAAAATTTTACCACAACAACTAGACTTTGAAGGAAACATGATACAACAAATTTTATTGGAAAAAAACATTGGAAGGAGATACAAGCCCCTAAAGTTGCATTCATCAAATGCAATTTGGTGGACTCAAATTGAACCTGTGAATTTTGATTGGCTTCCAAAAAATCAGTACATCTTGGATTGATTTGAAAATTTTACCACACAAACTAGAAGAAAGAGTACAAATTTCCTAACAAGTTTTATTGAATTTGGACATTGGATGCAAAAGTTACAACACTTTGAATTGAACTTGAAACTATGTGAGGACACTTTTGTTCCCCTGGGGCGTTTAGGGGTTAAGTAAACCGAAAGTAGCAATGGAGGATTTTAGAATGCACAATCAAGGTAATGTTAGAAATGCTCAATGCTAATTACGTGAGGGCATGACTTTGGTTAGTGATGAATGTCATTTTGTAGAAGACGGCTACAAATTGTCCACTTAGTGAAGAATTGGTGGTTGGTGTGACTAGGTGTAGATTGCCATGTGTGGATGGAGTTATTAAAGATTCTTCATGTAGGGAGTAGCATCCTAATGACAAAGCCCATGTTTGTCATATGTTTTTTTCTATCATATGCTTTTATTTCTATTTTTTTCCATTCCATGATGGGCTTGGAATTATTATCACAAATCTCATGAAGTGTAAGGTTGTTATGAAAAACATGTACTCTCAAAATCTTTCTATGATACTGTTTATGTGAATTTTGAAACAAGAAAAGGAAGTCGTTAATTCTAAAACATAGCTACTCTTAATAGCTTAGAAGAGCTTTGTGTGTCTCCAATATGAATGGAGCATCATAGATGAGTGAGCAAAGACTAAAGTAGGGCCACCCATACTCAACGACTTAACCCCTAAAGGACCAAAAAACATTCAAAACTGCCATTTCTATAGAAAAGAGTAAAACAAATTGAATATTGTTTTTTTTTCCACATCTAATCGTATGATTTTACACATAACTAGTGTGAGACTGTGTGTAAAAAAATTCAGAATTTTTGACCGCACAGATTGCAAGATATCTGCGTGTAAAGTAGAAGAAACAAGTTATTCTGCACATTGTGGGACTAGATTTTTTGACTTTGAACATTTTTAACTTAAATTTTTTGCACTTTAGAGCTTTGAGCTTTAAATCTTTATAGTGGAGAATTGAGTTGAGAGCCTAGGAAAGAAAAAACAAATTTAAAAAGAACTTAATTATCAAAGTTAAAAAACTTGTTAAGTAGAAGTAGGTATGAGATAGAAGGAAAACCTAAAATATTCAAATATTTTAGATGGAATGAAAATGCACTAATCCCAATGGTGAGATTGTTCTAGCATGTAAATTAAACCATGCAAAAAAAAATTTGAAAAATTTGAAAAATTGCATTCAGAAATGAATCCTATAAGTTATTTTTTTCAAGAAGATGCTCTAACTGCCCAAAAAATAAGAATGTCCATAACTTCCTCACAACAAATCCAAATGAAATGAATCAAAGCTTTCCAGATAGACAAAAATGTAATCTATGAGGAAAAAAATATTAAAAAAAATTCAGATTTTTTTCCATTATTTTGGCTACCCGGGCTGCCCGCTGTCCCCTCATTTGAGCTTATTTGGTCATAACTATTGTTCTTGGGCACCAATTGTGAAAAAAATTATATTACCACGAAGCTAATCAGCTTTCCTACTTCCAAAAAAAATTTCAAAAAATCAGTAGAAAATTTTAGCCCGTAGATACCTGCCCAAAAACGCATTTGTCCCCCAAAGGAAGAACGGTCCTTTAGGGGATAAGCAATTATGGAACAAATCATGAGTAGTACAAGGCAATATGTGTTTTAAGTAAAATTTTGCTAAAAATCTCCTTAAAGGTCATTACTTAAAATCATGTGTCTAGGACTATACTTAAATACTCACTTAAAACACCCCTTTCTCTTGTAGGCAATGGAAATTTCTCCCATACAGAAAGATAGGAAATATGTTGGGACCGCAATTTTTTTGTAATTTTATTTCCAAAATTGAAATTACTATGAATTTGAAGAGCTAAAAAGTGCTCCAAACTCATAGCCAATTCTACTCTTCCAATTCTAATCATTCAAGAACTACTTTTCCACTTACTACTTCCTATTTTCATGCTCACTATTTTAGGACATGTGTCATGATCTTATCAGTCCCAACCTAGAGAAAGAAAATAGACGAGAAAACAGAGAAACATTTCAAGCTTTAATTGGAAATTTGTTTCGGCCTTGGTTGGAAATAACTACACCTTGCATGTTGGGCATGAGTCCCTGGTTGGAAATAAGTGATTCTACCTTAGTCACTAGAGTTGGCGATTTTTTCTTCCTAACGGACCATCCGCATCCACTAATTGAGCCAAAAATTGAGATCATAGAAATAATTGTTTGTAGGTAATGTCCCTTTTTTATTCTTTTGTTGACGTTTTTAGGAGATGCTTCGTATTTTTGAAATCAAAATCATAGATGGTCCTACATCTTATTCAAATATCACCTAATTCCAATTTTTTGGAGGAAAATACAAGCTTCTCAATATGTGCACATATATATACCACTTTTCACAAATTTATCTCAAGTATTGATACAAAAATGCTTGTCTAAATTTGCAAAAAGTCCAAAGTGGTCTCTTTGGTCTTTAGAGGTTCATAAGTTGCAAAACTAAAAGGTGAAAAAATGTCCAGTGGTATTCTTTTGGATTTTTCAAAAAAATTAATATAGAAATAACTAAACCTATTATAAATTTGTCCAAAAAGTCATCCGACCTAATCCGTGAAGTGGATTTACGTATCTTCAAATCCACAATTGAATCAAGGAAACTTAAATTCACCTTACAATGAGCCGAAAAGAGTAAGCAAGTTCTGGGCCATTAATTAACGCCCCCCCTCCCTGCTAAAAAACCAGAGCCGTTGATTTTTTTTAAAAAAATTACAAACCCCCCCACAACCGTTGATCCCCCAAAAAAACTTTGATGGAATACAGATGCGGATACTCTAATACGGATATGAATACCTTGATACAAAAACGGATATACTAACTACATGTACTAACATACGTACTAGCATACGTATTGGCATGTAAATTGATATACATACTGACATACATGCTGACATACGTACTTGAAAAACTTATATATCCCATATTCATTGTAAGGAATTCTCAGTTTGAAAATTACATAGAAGGGGGAGGAGGGGGGGGACTAGAAAAAATTAATTTGAAATATTTTTGAATTACTTGGGGGGGTTTGGGGGCGTTAATAAAATTTGAGCTCATTGCGACAGTTTGTCACAATGAGCTCAAAAGTTTGACACATTAGGTTGAAGGCGTCTTAAAAATACATCCACTCGGGGTAGAAACCTTAGTCTGCTAGATTGCACAATTTACCATAAGCCAGTAGACCACCCGCGTGCCTTGATACAACCATCATGATTTAAAAGGTATACATTTGGCACAATAAGTGCAAGAGGTGCTTGCAAATTTACAAGAAATAATAACTATGTATCTTTTAGTCACATAAATTTGAAAAGTCTAGCTCCTTTTAACCTTGGAAAAAAGCCTTTGAATTCACTATTGGTCACTTTGAACAAAATTATAAGGCTTGATATACCTCTTCAAATCTCCAAGTGAGTGCTACATCATCAATGAAAAACTTAGAAAGCATCAAAATATAAATGTCACATTTAAATGTTTTAAACGTTTCACATTTAAAACTTTGTTTCACGGTTCTTTGAAACATTTTTCTAGTCTACTTGCTTTTGAACGTCAAGCAAGTGAAAGGGTGAAATAACCTTATTTCTATGCTTGTTATAGTTTCTGGTGAAAAATATCTCTAAAGTTATATTGAGGGGTTCACAAAAAATGCTTTGAAGTTTACAAGAAATGAATCCATGTTTAGATTTAGTTTACAAAAAAAACTTGAAATTTATTAATTTGATTCAAACTTTTACATATTTTATAAATCATGGCATTACTAACAAAATATCATGTCTGTTTATTTGTTTTGTGCATTTTTTATTTGGGGTAGAGGCCCTTTTAGAAACATTTTTCACCAATGAAAATTGATAGTCAATTAGTCATCAATTCTTTTCTCAATTCTTATCCTTCTTGTTTAGAGGTAGAAATGACATTTGGGGAATTTGCAACATGTTAAAGCATGTTATATAGTTATCCAAAATATATATAATTACATAAAGCAACATAGGATTGTGACAATCAATGATGTATGTCAATGTAACAATCAATAGTGTTGTGTATAAAAGTAACATTAAAAATGTGTTAGAGATCTCATAAGGCAAAAAAATATCCTAGATCCTATTTCCATACTTGTTGAAATCATTTATCTCATTGGTATCCTAGAGAGGAGGGGGGCACTACTTAGGATGTTTGGAGATCACGTGCGTTCAACCCCTTATTACATGGGGGCTATGTAGGTAAATTTTTAGAATTTATATAGGCCTACAATCACCTAAATTTCTAAAGTATAATAATTTTTGATATCCCACCTTTCAGTTTAAACAAAAGTTCATAGTCATTATTTGTATCCTATATTAATTATAAATACGAAAAGGTAGCATGTTTAAGTAGGGCAACAACCATGTTTAGAGCTTTAGTAGTGAGCATGTTTAGACAACCCTGGAGGGTAGGTGGGACATCCCTACTCAAGGCATTTTCTAGGGTTTTAGAGGAACATGTTAAAAAATATAATGAGTTTTATACTAGCATTCACACTTACTAATTGTTGATCATTTCAATATTTTTTAGAATTAATTGGTAGATACATGCTAAAATATAATTGTTCAAAATCACCTTTTCCAATAAATCTAGTCTTCTCTACCTCCATCCTCAATCCAACCTCTTCTCCATGGCTAGCCCTTCCTACATACAAAGGGCATTGTTGGTTTTATTGTTTTGTAAGAAAACAAATAGATTTTGAATAGTGTTTACAGTATTCCTAATTGATTTTTTACAATGGAAGCAACAAGGTTGTTTACTGAATCTTTGTAGAGTGAATATTTTACTTGCCGGATGCTTTTGTAGGCTTAACTCCTAAAACTTTTTTTCAATTCAAGGCTTCAAGTCTCCCTGCTAAAAATGACCATTTGTTAATCAAGATTTTTGAATGAATTTTTTTGTAAAACATGACAATTATAACCGTAGAATCTATATTTTGACTTCATATTAAAACACATACAAATATTATCCATTTGAATGTTTACTATTTGTAAGATCTATATGTGATTAAAATAGAAAGTGCATTTTTCTTCTACATGTCTATTGTATATCTCAACTTCAAAATTCAAGAAATATGAGAATATGTGGAAATTTGGTTTTAGATATTTTACTATAATGTAAATGCTTGGGTTGAGAATTACCACACAAAAATCTAAACCTTGAATTCACTTTGTGGAAAATTTCAACACCTTGATTCCTAATTGAAGAGCAACACATTAAGAAATATTCATAAATTTACTAAAATATTAAAAAAAATTCCTAAAATCCAAGTTACACTGTATTTTTTATAAATTAATATAAAATAGGAGGGAAAAATATAAAAAAGGAGTCCTCAAACTCAATTTTTGTTGCCTGAAAAGTTAAATTTTCTTGCCATTGCTTACAAGGAGCAATTGAAGCGCAATGGACTCAAGTGCTTGTATCTAGTTTCAAGTGTCAATTTTTCACTAGTCCTTCAATAATTATAGAAATTTAAATTTGAAACCAAAAATACTTAATAGTTCATAGAAAATTCATCAAAACTTGCATACAGATGCAAATTACATTCTTGGATTTGTAACAAGAATTTACATCTAAAAATTTAATTTGCTTTTGCAAAAGAGACAAAATTAAAACTAGAGCAGTTGACCAAACCTTCAAAAGCCACAATTTGGTCTTAAGATCTTTTAAGGATTAAATATTTTATAGCAAAGTCTCTCATAATACAAATAAATGAAAGTTCCTTGGATGATGGCTTAAGTTTTAGGAATGAGTTTCGTTGATAATTTGTTGTACCTTCCAATTGAATTATCAATGGTATGCATACAAGAACACAATAGAACTTCTATAAAGTGAACTTTTGTAAGTCAATAATCCCTCTATAGTGGTATTATTCTTTTGGTCCTGGGTTAGATGCATTGAAAATTTTAATAAGTAAAAAAAGAAAAGTAAATTTCATTGAATTTGGAATTTAGATGTTGCTCTAGTAAACATGACTTTAGCCCAGCTTGAGAGAGTTTTTAGCTGGAGTTAGTGAGTTTTTGTCTTTGGGGCAAAAGTTGAGACGAGGCGCACCTTCCTATGTACTGTATAGCATAGTACATAGATTCCCTTTCTATCTGGATTCGTCAACATTCGAGAGACTACACCGCATTGTATTATTTGATCATTGTTATATAAACCTACAAATTTCCCACTTCTTTGTGTTTTCAATGCTGCACTCCTTGAAAGCCAAACTTAAGGTGTTTCCTAAGTTTGATGTCCTTGAGAAACAGATCATAATTTGCAATGAAAATGACATATTATGCAATAACTTTTTAACCATGTAGTAAAAAATTATGAAAATTGTTGGGCCTTAAAGCTACTCTTTGGGCACATCTTGTGTGAAAATTTCAAAGAAAATAAATAAAAATTCCATTTGTAGTGAGCTACCCAAAGTCGCTATGTTGTCAAAAAACGGTGTTTGGTCCTTTAGGGGTTAACTTGCATTTACTTGCCAACTAAACTCATAAAATTCAATAGCCTTCTGTCAAAGAGGTTGCCTTTCCCTCTTTGAAGTTGTCATCCATGAATAATTCATTTTATTGTGGTGTGTGAAACAGAAGGTAGGAGGTAGGGATGGAGGCCCACCTGAAGTGGAAAGAAGGTCAAATGATGATTTCTAAGGTAGAGCCATCCAAAACTAACGAGCACCCTATGGCCAATCGATAGGGTGGCTCGAGTGCAGCAAACAGTGAGAGTCATTTTCGTTGTTGTTTTTGGGATTAATATTGGCTAAAGTATTGCATGCGTAGCCAAGGGCCATGACACATGGCCCTCATTTTCCGTGACTGATTGAACATGAGTTATTCTCTCTGTGAGTAGTTTTCCAAGATTCTATAATTATGTTGGACATGGGTCCTGTGCAACTTTTGCTTTGCAAAATTCACTGTAAATTGACTTTAGGCGATAAAATTACGGAAATTTGGGCAATCCCCATCATTTCTGTCTCTGCATGTGCAAGAATTTTTCCTTCACCTTCAAGTAGAGGAGGCAACCCATTCCTGATCCCCCTCCCATTGTGGCAGCGTAGGGTGCTCTATCTCCGTGTATTTCCATAGGAATAAATGACCGATTCTGACAATCAATGATTGGTCAACAATTAACCAGCACATGAATGAAGCATTGTCCCTTTTGTTTCCAGCGCTTGGTTAGAATTGGGGAAACCATCTCACCAGAATAGAAAGAACCTAGTCTACTGCTCAAAAATTCATGGTAATTCCATTTTGCAATACAAAAATCTCGAAAATTATGGAAAGCTTCCTCTATATATTTTTGCACACTAATAAATTGACCACGCCCTCCAGATATGTGGAAATGCTTACTTGATCGGAAATGGGTTGCCTCCCCTACTCCACATCATGTGCACAGTTGCTTATTCGGTTGGTTATGGGTGGCTCGACTATAACTCATGCACTTTGGAAATTAAAAAAACACTGCAACTCCAGGATCAAAGCTCACTGATCATGGCGGCTACTTAGTTTGAGCATTGATAGCCATTCATTTATTTTATTTATTTAATTTTAACAAACTCAATGAAATGGAAAGTATCTCATTCAGTGTGGAAACAGTGAGGCAAACAGGTGGCCATGGAAGCAGTTGTTGATGGAGCATGCCAAATTGTAGTTTGTCACATAACGTTGCTTTCCCCCTCACCGCCCAAGGGGCCAAAAAGTGTCCTCACACAATTTCAAGTCCAATTCAAAGTATTGTAACTTTTGTCCAAATTCAATAAAACTTGTTGAGAAATTTGCGCCTTCTCTTCTAGTTTGTGTGGTAAAATTTTCAGATCAATCCAAGAGTTAATGATTTTTTGGAAGCCAATCAAAATTCACAGGTTCAATTTGATTCACCAAAGTGCAATTCATGGCTGCAACTTCGGGGGCTTGTATCTCCTTAATTTGTTGTTCGATTTCAATAAAATTTGTTGGGTTATATTCCCCTTGAAGTCTAGTTATTGTGGTAAAATTTTCACGTCAATCCAAGTTGTTTTAAATGTTTGGTAGCACTTCAAAATTCAAAATCCCGGCATTCTTAGACTAAAGTGAACTTCGGCGGCTTGTATCTGCTTCATACAGTGTCCATTTCCAATAAATTTTTTTGAGAAAGTTGCGCATACTAATCTAGTTTGTGTGGCTAAAATTTCATATCAATCCAAGAAGTTGTGAATGACTGAGAAGCATTTTAGTAGAAGGAGGTTCAGCCTCATCTGTATTTTCTGCAACTTTTCTTGCCTATTTTTTGACATTTGCAAGCTATTTTGTAAGCACATTGAGTCAATTGAATGATATTTTTTTTCATCAATGTGTTTGTATACTGGATTTGAATCACTTTATAGTTTAAAGTTTTTTCATTTGATTAGGTTTAGAAATCAAATTTCGCCTCTAAATGTGTTTTTAGGAAAATTTCAGCATCCTTTTTCAACACTAAAACATTATAATCTCGCAATCTATCCGGTCAAATGACTTCAAATTTGATACACATCATTTACAACATGTACACTACAAGATTGTACGGTTAAGATCTCTATAGCTTAGTGACATTTAGATCTATATCACTTCAAAAGCAATGATGTTTTTGAACCCAAAACAGCCTTGGGTAATGAGGGGTTAACTGGATAATCTCTTCCCCCTCCTCCCAGGGATAATACCTCTCGGGATTCCTGGGAAAAACTTCAGTTTAAATCTTGATGAAGCTATTGGTTGCTGCTATGAGTACTTTGTCAGGGTTTAGGCGAGCTGCTTGCCACACATTGGTTTCTGAAATACTGGCTACAGTAAGTGACTACAGTACACATTTTTGAGTGGCCAAGGACGCTTAACTCAACAGTACTTTGTGCAATTCCCAACGCTGGGGGCTCCCGCTTTCTGGGGGAGCAAAAGGAACCCCCCCAACGTTGGTTAATAATGTTATGCATGTCAATATCAATTTGCATTTGCATGGAAAGCTATTTGTGAGAATTCCCAATGAAAATCGACGACCATGGTGCAGTGTTATTAGTTAGGAGTTTCGTGGATTATTTGGGGAATGGAAACTGACGGTGAAATTTGAGATTAACCAAATAAAATGTAATTGACCCCTAAATGTATTTGAGTATATTTTCACCAAAAACGCTCCAGAATCGTCATTTCTATTACAAGTACCAAAGTTTAGAAAAAAAAATATTTTTGGACACATGTAATTGTAGAATCTTGTATTACATTGGTTTGAGAAGATGAGGGATTTTTTTTAGAAATTCCCACCATGTGAATTGCAAGATATTAGCGTTTGAATTGACAAAAATCCTTTTTTTGGTCTTGCAAAAAACCGGGCAACTGCACTCTACAATGTCACTTTGTATAAAAACTATCCAAAATGGTGGTTATTCTTTGGATTCATTCTTGAAGGCAAGGTGGCTATATGTTTGAAAATTCTCACATCACTTGGAATTGTACAATATAGAGGAAAAAAATAGTAAGTAGAAAGAAGTAGAGAATGATTTCAAAATACTGAATTGTGAAGAATTTATTTATGGAATTGAAAAATGCCAATCTTAATGGTTGTTATGTTATAATAAACAATCTACATCCTAAGAAGTATGGACTCGATTTTGTTGAGTTCTCCCTTTGTAACCCAAAATTCTGCGTTTTACTTGTCAAAATCTGCATTTTACTTGTCAAATTTTGTGTTGAAACGTTGAAACGCAGAATTTTGCATTACAAAGGGAGAACTTAACAAAATCGAGCCTATGCTTTTTTGTTGAGTAAAACGCAGTTTTTGTCAAGTAAAACGCAGATTTGACAAGTAAAATGCAGTTTTCTTCTAGTGAATAATTCAAAGCTTTCCACCTATATAGAAATCTTGAAAACCAATTTCAAATTTTTCTTGATGAATTTTTTTTTTTAATTTGCCCGGATTGCCTTAGTTGAGAAACAAACAACATATTATGCAATAACTTTTTAACAATGTAGTCAAAAGTTATGAAAATTGTTGGGCCTTAAAGCTACTCATCAACCCTATGTTGAGTGACAATTTCAAAAAATAAAATAAAATTTCCATTCGTAGTGAGCTGCCTAAGAAATCTATGTTGCCAAAAAACGCAAGCTTGGTCTTTAACCCCTCAACGCCCAAAAGAGGCCTCATAGAGTTTCAAGTCCAATTCAAAGTGCTGTAGCTTTTGCATCCAATGTCCAATTTCAAAGAAAAATGTTGGAAAATTTGCGCTCTCTCTTCTAGTTTGTGTGGTAAAATTTTCAAATCAATCCATTATGCAATGAATTTTTGTAAGCCAATCAAAGTTCAGACGCTCAAGTTGAGTTCACCAAACTACTATTAATGGCTGCAACTTTGGAGGCTTGTATCTCCTTCATCCAATGTTTGTTTTCAATAAAATTTGTTGGGTTATGTTTTCCTTGAAGTCTAGTTACTATGGAAAAAATTCATGTCAATCCAAATTCTTTTGAATGTTTGGGAGCAATTCAAAGTTCAAAATCAAGACATTTTTGGATTACAATGAACTTCCGCAGCTTGTTTCTTCTACATTGTCCGTTTCCAATAATTATTTTTGGAAAAATTGTGCATACTAATCTAGTTTGTGTGGCTAAAATTTCATATCAATCCAAAAAGGTATGAATGACTGAGAAGCATTTTAGTAGAAGGAGGTTCAGCTTTAGATGTGTTTTTTTACAATTTTCTTGCTATTTTTTTACATTTGAAAGCCATTTTGCAGACACAATGAGTCAATTCAATGATGTTTTTTTCAACCAATGTGTTTGTATGCTGATTTTGAATCACTTAGTAGTTAAAATTGTTTCATTTGAGGAGGTTTAGGAATCTAATTTCACCTCCAAATGTGTTTCTAGGAAAATTTCAGCATCTTTCTTCTACACTAAAACATTATAATCTTGCAATCTACACGGTCAAATGACTCCAAATTTGATTCACGTCATCTACAACACTTACACTACAAGATTGTACGGTTAAGATTTTTATACCTTACTAACAATTTGAACTATATCACTTCAAAAGCAATGATGTTTGTAAACCCCAAAAGGCCCTGGTTCTTGAGGGGTTAAGGGATTAAATTGTATTGTACCTCTTCCTACTTACTGTTGTTTTGAAGCATGAAAATTATAAAAAAAATTATTGACAGTTTTGTACGTATTTGCAACTTCTCTCTCCAGCATACTTTGGAGCATAACAAGTGCAAAGATCTCCACATTTTGCAGCTCCACATTTTGCAGCGCAAAGTTTGGAAGATGAAATGTAAGCAATTGGAAATGACTGGAACTACTTCTTTTGTAAATGCAAGTGACATGACCTTGCAATTGGTGAGGTTTCTTTTCCTACATTTGAGGAGGGTGTAATCTCACAAGTAAACTAAAGCATCCGACCTTCCTTTTGATTTGGCAATGAATTAATATATCTGGGTCAAACCACACTACAAGATATGACAACTATTACTTTGAAAGCAATGGATTGTAGTCCTTTTTGACAATTTTTTTATCTAGTGAATTTATTACTTACATTGATGTTGTCATGTTTTTAATACATTCATGGGTGAACAACATAGCAATGCATGTACTTTATAATTTGCAAACAAAATTCCATAGGTAAGATCCTCGAAAGAACGTAAATCATTAGTTGCAAGGCAAAATTCACTGTCTACATTACAAGTGAACAATTCACAATGAACATTTTATACAAATTTCTCATGCTTCACAAGTGAGCAATTGATTCCACATCTTTTTAGTCATAAAATCTTGCACATAAAATAGTACAAATTTTAATTAATTATTGCATTTTTGACCAAGTATTGAAAAACTCTAATGACAAAATAATGAGAGCAGTCATTTTTAAAACACTCTATATAGTGCCCTCCACATGAATAATATATATTTTTTGTTTTGACAAAATCAACATTTGCGTTGCTCTCAATATTGAACAGGACATTCATATGTATAATGAAGTGCATGTTGAAAAATTTCTAAAATGGAATTGATCTATTGCCATTTGAACCTTTGTGCCCATATTCATGCGAGTCTATAAATTTTCTAATTATAGAAAGATATAGTATACAGGATTCTCAATCCATAAAATTCTAAAGTTCAATTCATATCTACTATAGCTGGGAAAAAATTCAGACTTTTTGATCTACTATTAAATTAGAAATGAATTTTTCTCATTTTTTCCTTTAAAAAGTCAGAATAGATTGGTGTCAAACTTTCACAAAAAAATCTAAATCTTTTATAAGATATCGTTCACACCTGATTATATCTTTGAAAAATTCAAAAATAAATTCAACAACAAATTCGAAATTCAAAAAATACAAGAACAAACAGAGTGTAAAGATTTTGTTGTCCATTATTGTGGTAATAGGTCCATTCTTTTAGGGTTAACCCTACGGTGTTGCAATAGCCAATTGTCAATTTATAAATGACTTTGTGAGGATTTACAAGATGAAAAAACATAGTTTATCATCCAATTATTTTTATTTGTGGGAGGTGCTTGCACACATATATTGATAATGGTGTTCAATGTTTGCTTATCATGGTATTTTTTACTTTTCTACATAAGAAGGTACTTGATCTACAAATTACAAAGTTAGTAGTATATTTTGACATCTTCTAGATCATTTGGAAAATTTCAGCCCTCAACAAGGCCGCAAGTCTTGCACCCCCACAGTGCAATTATGTACAAAATTAAGAAAAAAAATTAAAAAAATTAAAAATAAAATATAAACTTAAAATTTAAAATTTGATGGGGAACCACTAGTGCCAGATTAGCGCCACATCAGATTATTTTTTTTTCTAAAATTCAATTTTCTTTAAAAAATTTTTTTTGTAATTGCACCCCAGGGGTGCCAAAAATAAAAAATTGTCAGCCTTTTTGAGGGCTAAGATTTTTCCTAATGCATTGATCTTGATGTGAATTTCAATCATAAAAATGATCTTTCTTGAATTTGAGCCCAACAAACACTACAAGAAAAATGGGTGTTTCAAGTGAGTTTTTAAGTATAGTCCTAAACATAAGATTTTAAATAATGACCTATAAGGAGAGTTTTAGTAAAAATTTACTAGAAATACATGTGTTAATCTAAGTAAAATTTTACTAAAAACCTCCTTAAGGGTCATTACTTTAAATCTTATGTCTAGGACTATACTTAAAACTCACTTAAAACACCCCTTTCTCTTGTAGTGAAATGCATAGAGTATAATTCCTACTACAATTTAACAAAATTCAATAAATTCAATATTGAATTACAATTTGAACTTTGGGTCCATTATCATAGAATGTTGATTGTCTAATTTTTGAATGATAAGATGAATGTTTTGTAGTATGATGTCCTAAATTATCATGTACACCTTTAGAAAAATTTCAATTTTTTTGAGTATATTTTGTATTTGATATGAATTTTATTTCACTTTTTATTCAAAAATTCACAATAATTTCAAACTTTTACAAAAGAATATGAATTTTTAGGACATTTAATTGCAGCTCTGAAAAGTTTAAAGAATAAATTCAATTATATATAGTTGCAAAATAGGAGCATATAGAGTGGAGAGTTTTAAAATTTAAAAGAAGTGGTTATAGGCCCATCATTTTAGGGTTAGCTGAACCTTGAAAAGATGAGACCTATTACTAAAGTAATAAGCCAAAAGCAATCTAATTCTTAGATCACTAGGTGACATGCTTCATTTCTAATAATCTTGAAAATCATCCGTCTACTTCTTTTTAACCTTTCCATCCTTCCAAGGTTCAGGTAGAAAGGCCTACAACTCCATACTTGAGCCATGTAAAGCAATTCCATTGTGAAATTGTCATAGATGCTTTTGGATCTTATTGACAATTAAAAAAAAGTCAAAAACACTTTGTTCTACACTTTTTGGATTTCTTGTAAATTAATTGTGACTTTTCAAATCTAACTTAGGAGATTTTTATTGAACTAGGTCCTAATTTTTCAAGTACATAATTAGGTTGATCATCTTGAGTTGAACCTCTACTTATTTTAGTGACTTTTTAGAACATGGTTTTAAGTGGCAACTTGACAATAGATATGTCTACCTTTATTGTCATGCTTAGGTACACTATCACCCTCACAACGTTGGACAACAATGACCACCACCACTCAAGAGACATCGTAGGAATTTGGCAAGTTGCTAGGCTCATTGCATGATGCCTGGTTAGTGCTAGCCAAGTAAGGCTCTCTGTTGTGCCCCTTAGTGACATTTACCTTTCAAACTCACCCAAAGCACGCGCCTTTGTAGCACTTTACTTCTAGTAGCACCAATTGTTATGATCTTTTAATGTTCTATATGTCGTGCATCTTCAATATTAGGTTCCAACTCTAGTCACACTAGGGGGTTCATTTCCCATGCCTACCATCACTTAATTCCTACAAAACATCAAGCATATCAGTTGGAGACATCAAGCCAAACTTCCATTGATGTTTAAACATTCAATGACGGTGCTACTTCCTATGGGCAATAACCGCCCTTGAATGGTATCCAACATAATTCTCCACTAGGCCTAAGCAATCTCATTTCAGAATTCATCCCGAGACTCACCTCGGGATTTATTAGTCAAGACTCACATTATGGCCTGGCATGGAGCGGGACACCATCCAAATTGGTATCAAGGAGTGTCCAAGGGCATGCACAAGTCCATGGTAACACGTAGGTGGCGGTAAAGCTCCATCACCAACTTCACCGCCCTTGGCCACTATGGCTTACCATGGCACCATTCAGGAATGAGGAGTGGGACCACACTTTCTCATAGAACTCTCTGTAGGATTTGGCAGACCTCTCCTTTTACGGGAATTTTAGACATCTAAGACACACTTCACCTTAGAAGACCACCCAATTCCATGCTTTAGTCTCAAAACTAGCCCTAAAGCCTTCCAACATTCCTATCAGGATAACTTTTAGCTCCAGACTCCAAATCCAAAGTACGAGTTCATTTTCATGATCCAATCTTTTTACAAATCACCATGGACATTCACTTTCTCAAATGCAACAAGTATTGAGCAAGTTATCATCCTTCAAAAGTTCAAGTCGATTGGAAGATGTAGTACTCCAAGGCTCTACTTCCTTTCTTTACCTAGAACTTTTAGCTCATAGCTAAGTGCTTCATGAGCTTTAGCATTTTGAAATCTTTGTCCCATTAGCTTTCTAATAATATGTGGCATGCTATACTTGAACAAGGCAATCCTCCTAAAAACCTACTCCCACGTCCCACAGTATTTGGACACTACAAACATCGAGGAACTATAATTTTTGACTCAAATCCTTGCATTCTTTGAACCCATGGATGCGTGCTCTCACCAACTTTCAAGCATTTGTGGCACACCATGATCCTCTTTGTCCTAAGCACAACGCTATGGCGTTTGGGCCTCAGGCCTCCCTTGTCACGTCTCAATTGCTATTCTATGGTCTTAAGGATAGAAAAAAGTAATTTTTTCCATTTATTTTTGTATTTGGCATACATGAAGAGTCTATTTACATTAGGGTCTTCAAAAGATTACCATATAAGGCTTTGTAATCAAGATTTTAAAAAGTTATCCTAGAAGGTATTGCACCTATTTGCAAATCCGTCCTATGTGGACAAACTCTTGCCTAAAATCCACATCCTAAAATAAAAGTACATTGAACATGAAAGTTTAGAGTTGATGAATTTGAGGTATACCAATTTTAAATTAGATTTTTTTAAATGTTTAATTTATTTATGCTCGTCTATAAAAGGTATGCATAGAAAACATAGAATATCATTTTGATTGCCAACAAGTTCCAAAAAGATTTAAACAATTTAATAATGTGCATTGTCTATGATCAAATGCTTATTTGGTCCGTGTTGCATGCGCGTGCCTTATGAGGGTTGATTAAGATCCACAGCACATGCAAAATTTTCCTCATCCAAATGTGTCCCCAGAGATATCTACAAATGCATAGCCTATTCAAAAAAACTTGGAAAAGTGTAGATAGAAGATGCATTTGGGAAAAGAACAATTTTGAATATTCATCTAAACACTAGAATTTGCGCACCTATATATGGCACTTTCAGCATCTTCTGGCAAATTCATGATTCCTGCTTCTGCCAAACTTAAACCGGCAGAATCAGACCAAGAGATCTCATAGTCCATGTACAAGTTGAACATTTTCTCCAGAAGAGGGTGTAAGCGCGACTGAGAAGAAGGTCCTTCAGAGTCTGCTTGGCAAATTGCACGTGCCAGGGCTAAAATGTACTCCCTCCATCCCAAAATAAATCCAGGGTTTCCAAATATACTTGTCCCAAATTAAGTTTGGTGTTTCAGTGGTTCATGGAAATACAACTCTGGATATGCTTCAGAGAGTCTGTGAATGTCAGACTACGGTCTGCATACATTGGACATGTGTTACAAAGTGCTCACTGAGAATCCTTACACGGGAAATAAACGAAAAATAATCCGTAAAATGAAGCGAAACACATCATCATTGATCACCGGAAGATGAGTTGCAATGAGAAGAGATGGAGGGACAAACAAAATTACCACAAACAATAAATCTCCAACGAAGCCCTCGATGGTCGAAATCCCAAGCCACGGACTATCACGGAATAGACCAGCTCTAAAACTTGGGCTAAAAATGCAATTATGGATACAATGTTATGCAACAATCATACCATGGCACTATCGAGCAGCAAGAAACGAATTGAACAACTTCAACTTCATCTAAAGTTCAATTCCAATCCTCAAATTACGTATCCCTACATTACCGATCACCAACTCCAAAGCTTCGGGAACTTTCACTCCAATATAGAAGATTCTCGCTCCCAATCGAGGATACAGACAGTCACGAGAACACACAGAAAGATGCTTCAACAAAAATCATGAATTGAATCAAATGGACTTCGAGCTTGCATTGAACAATCGCTTTTGAGCAGATAGGAACGAACGGTCCAAATTCAGCTAGTCGAGAGGATAACAAATCTCTTGTTGAGAGGATTAATTGGTTGATGTAATTGTGGTTATGAGAGAACGTTGAGAAAATGAAGACGGAAGGCAATCAGACGTTTTGAACTTGTACTATTGCAGGGACTTCATGGAACAAACGTGGACAAGAGTTAGCTCAGAGGAGCCCCTGATCAAAGTAGACTGACTAGAGTTTCGTGGAGTTGAAATCCGGGACATCATCGGAATGGAGTAGAGAGGGTGTTATCGGGCGTCACTACACCAACGGTGGGAGAACATTGATTGAAATTCACAGTACCGGAACAGTTCCCAAAAGGGGTACAATTTGTTAATTTCACCATTTATTTTTAACCTCTTCATTGTTGACTTTCATTCACTCATGTCCAGTGGGGTTGACTAGAAGCTACACTAACTACCCAATCACCTAAGGATATGAGCTATTCTAGTCATTTCCAAGAAACCCTTGATTTATTTCGGGACGGAGGGAGTATCTTCCCAGTGCCACGCAAAGAGATATCCTCGAAGCACAAAGAAAACTGCGATTCATGAAAAGAGACTATCAGGTAATGAAACGTATGAGTGATGCAAAATGCTCAGTCACTTCATACTCAATAAGAGAACGTTGTACATTAGAACAATATGAAATATTTTAAAGCCTAATAGAGAATGCAATGAGACAAAATAAGTTACCTTTCTGTCCGTTTTCAGGCATGGTGTGAGCCCGCTCAAGTAAAAATGGCACAACGTACACAGCCTTTGGGGCACATATCCCCAAGCATCTTCGCTGCTTCTCCCCGCTCCTTCATCAAATTTTCTCCCAAAGCCCTGATCCGTTTTCCTTCTTCAGAGTCTTTACCCGACGCATTCAGCCAATTCACTACAAGCTTTCCAAGCTCATACATGTCCGATCCTTTAGTGTACGATTTGTTGTCCTCCAAAGTTCTTGCATCCCAATTCACCAGTCTAGCATCTTTCCATAAATCTCCATCTCGTCCAGCGGATTCCAAATCTATGATAATCCATTTCATTTCACCCCGAACAATTTCTTTGATACAGTTGTCCCATCGTAAATCCCTGTGGGTGTAGCCGGCCTTGTGCAATACCACCAGGCCATGTAACATGTCGTGCATGGCATTTCTAAGATGCTTCAAACATGTCAGCCGTCCATTTGGGTCACCAACTGGGTAAAGGTAAAGCTTTGTGGAATCACTGGTAGATCTAATCTCACCTTTGAGCTGGACGAGATATTTGGACCCAGTGATAGATTCGTACAAAGACTGAAGAAATTTTACCTTCTCATTTGTCAACTTAGGCTCTAGAGTTTTCAAAATATGTGCTGGACCTAATAGCACTGTTCCATTAGCACGCTTGATCTCCTTGTATAGTCTTACAGGGATGGCCGTAGTTAATCTCTCCTGCAGTTTTTGCAATAGACGGTGCATCTGCACCACGCTGTGCAGCAACTCCACTACGCTGCTGGACGTCCATAAATCAAACTGTTTAGATATAGGATCAGCACATATATCCTTATCCTTTGGAGACACCCTCAACCACTGAAATATTCTACCCCCGCAGCAACCTCCAATAACGAAAGGCAGTTCCCCGTAGTACAAAGGGCTCCATATTTTTAGTTTCCCGATGTTTTCTTCCAAAGCTGATGAAAAATGCGCACTGTCTATCTTATTCTCCCACCTGAGAATGAGTGCATTCCGCAAATAGAGAGAAAAATCTGGTATCATCAGGTCAACAAGTGCCGAGGAGGCCGATGCAGAACTGGGATTTCGGGCTGAATCCATAGTAGTGTCTAAGTGTAGCAATTTCAGATCTGCTGGGGCAAGCTCGTTCAACCTTTCCAGAAAATCTCCAGTGAGAGTCCGCAACTTGTGAGAACTATCGGCCTCACTGTGCGGACGTTCCAAGAATGCATGGTATGCGAAGTTGACGAATACTGCCACCTCTCTCTGTGATTGCTTGGGAACATAATGTGACCACACTAGGGTCCCTTATGGAGAGTACCATTTCGAGGAACACTGGAAGCGGTCCTGATTTCCCGGACAAAAATTCCCGGAGGTCTGTGACTCCGATGGGGAGCTCACAAGGGGGCGTCAATAGGTCCCGCATATACCTACTTTGTTCAGCAACTTCAGCCTCTAAATCCAAATCCAGGGACGGACGTTCAGCTGGTGACCTCTTTGGTTTCTTTGAACTTGGCTCTCCCTCTGCAAACACAACGGTCACAGTCAACGTTTAGCGATTGAAAGAGGTACTAACGAGATAGGAATCACTACAACAACCCCTAGGTTTGCAACCCTAACCGATAGAGACATAGAAGAATTGAACAGTCACAAAACAGACAGAAATCATACCAGCGGCAGCGGGTTCAATGAGGCCAAGAAGCGTTGCTCGCACGCAATCATCGCTATCATCAAATAGAGCCTCAAGATATTCTGCGTCTTTTCCTATCAACTTCGACTTGACTCTCCCCCTCTCGATGTCGTCTACTACAAGTGACTTCAATTTTTGCAGCCAGTTCATATTTTCTGATCGAATTATGCTTCGCTGGCAAAGTCCAGACTACAAACCATGACTCCACAAGTGGCAAAAGCAAAGCGAAGCAAATCAGGGGGAGAGAGAGAGAGCGCATTGAATGAGGCACATGGGAGAGTCAAAGAGAGGCGAAAGTGTTGAGAATAGGAAACAAAATCAAACTACAAAGTATTAAGTTATATAACCAAAGTATCCAAGAAGAAAAGAGAGAGAATATATTCAGAGTAAAGTAAATATATACCAAGGAGAGAGAATTTATAAATAATTCTCCTCCTCTACTATTGGCCCAAGGGATCCTCTAACTAAAGTAAACTTTAGTGAACTACAAGTGGAGAGCGTATCAAGATAAGATGTTTCTTAACAGAAAGAGAGGCAGGGGAGCACAGCCAAGTCATCCCCAAACCCTAAATCGACCACCAGCCGTAGGATCTCCCGAATCGATCCAAGTTGTCCGTAATTATGACTGTTAGATCGGGTGAAGAGATCCAAGCCGTCCATCGCTCTAATTTCCCAACATCATGCAATAGGTTCAACGAGATTCATCCATAACTTTTCCTTCTTCCTTTTTCTCTTGTTTTTAATTTTCATATAGAAGCATAAATTATCCTTTCCATGAGAGTCTAGTAACAACCAAGCGCCCCTTTCCACCTTAGAAGAAAATATAAAATGTAGAACCCTAAGTTTGATTCTTTTCAAACCAAATACCATTTGGATAACCCTTCTTAAACCCTTGACTCTACGCCTAGGCTTGAGAGTGGTGAATCTAGGTGTTGAACAATCACTATTTTTGGCCTTTGCATCTCAACATGTCGAGTGTGAGTCTTCACGCATAGGTCCAACACCTCCCTGCATCGACTTGCTATGCATATAATGGAGGTTGGGTGGAGAATGACAATTTATAGCTTGGTTGTATTACCTCATGCCCTATCTTCTTCTTTGTTCTTCCACTTTGGTCATTCTCAAGCATGTAAATCCAATTTTGATCATTGTTCTACAATTTCATCTTAGCTTATGTGGTGCCAATCTTTAACCCTTCAACGTCAACAAGGACGTTCTGTGTCCGATGAATGACAGAGAATCAAACTGTATAGGACAGAAGTGTAACTATTCATCCTCCAAATTTGTTGTGGAAAGGGGAGACCTTCTACAGTAGTTTGACTTCCAATGAGTGCTTTTGCAATTTTGGAAGCCAATGATTCACACGGTAATGGAAAGGGAGGATTTTGGGATTCGCCCCTTCGTCCTTTAAGGGTTAAGCAATTTCCATAGTTATAAAAACTTGTATATATTGTACAAACTTATATTCCAAACCTCTGATATTTATCCATTTCAAGTCTACATTTGAGATCCCTATCTTAACACAGCCATCTACAACCTAGAAGACATAATTGATACATGAGTTCATTTTCTTCTATTACAGTTATCAATGGATTATTATTAAAAAAGTTATCCTTTAAGTCTTTCGTCATGTGTTTTTCCGTTGACCTCTTCATATATTCTCAACCTCGCCCATCACAAAAAATTTGGAAAGAAATGCAGATTTGCAATCGCAAGAGCAACTACAGGACGAAGGCCAGGAGAAGAAAAGAAAAGTAAAACCCTAGCGCAAAGGAGACATGCAAGCTCCATCCATCCACTCCCTTAAGTTAGGTTGTTTGTTTGTTTGTCTTGTCTTGTTTTGATTTGTTTGTTATGGTGAGATCTCCTAGACTAAGCATCCTCCAGTCGCTTGTTTGATACCGTCAGAACGCCTTTTCCCAAGAAGGGTGCACGGGTTTTGTTTCGTGGCATTTGGACTCACGTGTGAATTATTGAATTTCAAAGTTTTTATAAATTAGAAATTAGAAAATTACTTTTATTTTTGTTTTGATTGTGGCAATGGCATGGGGCACACTAGTAGTGGTTGAAAACACCACCACAAACTAGTGTCAATCAAAACCAGCCACAATATTAGGTCGACGGATATACTACTAAAAGATGCTCTGGGTTTAGGGAAAGCAAAGGCATGCCAAATTCAGACATAAAATTAAGTATTTCTTAGATTCTCTAAATGATTGTTTGGAATATTCTAAGTGAAATGTTCGAAATGTGATAGAAATTTTTCATCCATATTGCATAATTTTTTGAATATTTCCAAATTTTGTAAGAAACTACAAAAATATCATTTTCAAATTTGAAACTTTAAAATAATCATTATCATCAATTTGATAATTAAAGTAACTAAGTAAAATTACAAACTTTGGCCTATAGTCCACACCTTTATTCTAGCCCGCTTACAATGACATTTTGAAGTATCCTACACAATTGCCACACTATCATTCATTGTAATACATTTATTACAAATGAAGATTATTTCATTCTTCTTAAGATTGTTGCCCAAGTTGTATTGAGGGGGGTTGAGAGAAATAATGCTAAATTTCAAGATTGAATTGAAGAAAATTCACATTATATAATTATTGCAAGAGCTTCATGCTACATAGTGAGGCATCTCAATATCATCTTTGAGACCTCTTCATTTTCAAACAACTCATTCCATTCTTCTTCTTTCTCACGCTCTTCATTTAAATTAGTAGAAGATGCATTTAGTGTAAATAAATAAATAATCTAGGTGTATACAAAGGACATTTAATCCAGAGTATGAAATTCTAAACATATTCTACAATTTTGAAGATATTCTAAGGATATTTGTAAAAGATTTTCTAAACCAAAATCTCAGGCTAGAGCTATTTTGAAACTACTTTGCTTTATAATTAGTCCCTTTTTAATTTATATTTTTGAATAAAATGAATTCAATATTTACTTGCATCGTGTTTACAAGTTTTTTCGGCACTAAAACCTTCTCCTAATATTAAACTAGACCTAAAGCATTCAAGGAAATGAAATACAAAACAATAGCATTTGTTTTTATGAATGAACAATATAAAAATCATTTTGAAAGTAAGATAATATAATAGTATTTCATGCCTATTAAATTCTATATACAAGTAGATTTATTTAACCTTTAATGAAGGTTCTATTGGGATTATATATACAATCATGTATTTTACTCTTAGAATATAAAGTATGTACTAAAATATAGCAAGACATACGCCGTTGGATTGAAAATTAAAGGAACCAACATCTATCATTTGGAGGTCATTTTAATATCTAAACCTTATCATATTGAAATATATGGCATCGTATATGTAAAATACGTTGTGACCATTTTGCAACTCCTAAGACCTAGAGGAGGTGCAATAATGATCTAAATTAGAAATGCTATGTGTCATTGGATCTAGTTTAGCATGAATACAACCCTTTTGTAAATTTTGTGTATGTTAATTTATGCATCTACTATGTCAAATACACAAAAAATAATGTTGCAACTCAAATTGTACTTTTCAAACCTTTAACAGCTAAAGGTCCAAGGCCTCTTTTCTACCCAAAAACACTCAAAACTGCTATTTCTACAGCAAAAAGTAAAAAAAATTGATTTTTTTCCACATCTAACCATAGGATCTTACACCTAACTAGTATGAGAATGTATGGAATTTTTTTTAGAATTCTTGACCGCATAGATTGCAAGATATTTGCGCTTAAAATGGAAAAAAACAAGTTTTTTAGCACATTGAAGGACTAGGTTTTTTGACTTTGAACATTTTTAACTTAAATTTTTTGTACTATAATTTTTTGAGCTTTAAATCTTTATAGTGAAGAATTGAGTTGAGAGTTTATTACAAAAAAAATTTAAAAAAACTCAATTTTCATTCTTAAGAAAATTGTTAAGTAGAAGTAGGTACGAGATAGAAGGAAAATTTAAAATATTAATATCTTTTAGATGGAATTAAAATGTATTAATCCTAATGGTGAGATTTTTCTAGCAAGAAAATTTAACCATATGGAACTCTTTTTTTTTTTAAATTGCAAAAATTGCATTCAGAAATGAATCCTACAAGTTATTTTTTTCAAGAAGATGCTCTAATTGCCTGAAAAACAAGATTGTCCATAACTTTCTCATGACAAATCCAAATGAAATGAATCAAAGCTTTATAGATAGACAAAAATATAATCTATGAGAAAAAAGAAATTCAAATTCAAATTTTTGCAAAATTTTTATTGCTGCCCCCTCTCCCTTGTTTTGACCTT
Organism: Pseudisothecium myosuroides; assembly: GCA_951799445.1. Lineage (NCBI taxonomy): Eukaryota > Viridiplantae > Streptophyta > Bryopsida > Hypnales > Lembophyllaceae > Pseudisothecium > Pseudisothecium myosuroides. The sequence goes on along the minus strand of OX637292.1, from coordinate 28,814,221 downwards.
ATTTGGACATAACTTTTGTTCCCGGGTACCGATTGAAAAAAAATTACATTCCCACAAAGCTAATTCTATCAGATTTCAAGAAAGTTCCAAAAAATTAGGACAAAATTTCAGCCCATAGGTACCTGCCCAAAATCCCATTTGTCCCCCGAAGGGACAATGGTCCTTTAGCAGTTAACACGAGAGTTAACAGGGTTAACTTCTAAAGGAAAAACTAAAATTTCAACCTACTCCTCATTTTTGGACAAGAAACCAAAGGTACAAATTTAGTTGAAATGCAATTTTCTATCATCTTTAAAACTTATAATTTTTATATCATTCTAACATACCGTTTAAAGATTGCACCTCAAAGCATTCCAAAAACGTTTAAATTGTTTGGAATTGGGGCCATGTTAGATAACTTATAAAAATCATAGTTTTTTATGTACCACAAATCTTATTGTGGTTTTCCAAGATTTTTGTTTATCATATATAGAAAGCTTTGAATCATTTTGTTTTGATAAATGAAATGAAAGTTATGAAGAGGGTTATTTGAAGGCAGTTATAGAGTCTCTTCTAAAATATAAAGTCATTTTAAAACTCAATTTTCAGTATTTTGAAAAAAATACAAATTTAGGATATATATATTTCTCATTATATCATCATAACCATTGGAATTTTTATTTTTCAAATTTACATGATTATATTAATATAAGTTATTAACAATTTAATTAGTATTCTCCATCATGTTGTGCCTCCTTTTTTTTTACCCCTTAAGAACCAAGGATTGGTCTAGATTCTAAATTTGTAAAGATGTCTTATAAAATGAAACTTATAAGAATAAGTGAACCCCTGAAGGACTAAGGCCATTTTTTCTATCAAAAAACACTCAAAACTACCATTTCTACTATGTTAGTCCAAACAAATTAAAATTGGAATCTAACCGTAGGATCCCTAACTTTACTTGTCTAAGATCATGTGGTAAAAATTTCATCAAGTTTGATCTACGGATTGGAAGATATGAGCATTCAAAGTTAGGAAACAAGTTTTTTAGAATGTTGCCCTACAACTTCAGCTGACTTTCACCACCATTTGTGGAATTTTTTTGCTCTAAAGACTTTCAATTTAAAAATCTACCATAATGAAGATAACGTCATACGTATGTACACCAAGTTTTATTTCAAAAGAATGTGTAGAACACATCCAAAAAAATCTTGCAATAACACTATGTCCAGAGAATTGACAAATACACTAGCTTTTTTTGCTAGCATTTTTTCTACCTTATAATTTCAATACACAAAAATTCCAACGGTGAATTGAAACATTTATGTATCTTCAACATAGTCCCAATTTTTTTTTGAAATAAAAACAAACATTCAAATTTCTATTGAAATTAGAAGGCTTTAGTTACCTCCCAAGAGCCAAAGTCTAGTGGGTAATGGAAAAAAGGGATTTGGTTTGTTCTCTTGCATTCTCAATATGTTCCCTACAATGTTCCCCATTCCCCTCCTTGTTCTTGTTGCCCCTCACAACGTGCCCCTCTCTAGTCAATAAAATTTTGACAGCCTAACCTACTCCTTGAGTTGAATTTTGCCTAAAACAGCATGTAATTTCTTCACCCGGATCAAAATAAAAATTATATATTCGTGAAGCTCTTGCAAAACTACAGATCCTTAGAAAGTTTCAAAAAGTTTGATAAAAAATTGAGACCATAGAAACCTATCTTAACTCCAAATTGTCCCCCAAAGAGACAATGGTCCTTTAGGGGTAAATGTGACTTTCAACAAGACTTATAAAATATACTCCCTAGATCATATTTATGCAATTAGACCAACTTTTGTACTAATTAATATTTTTCAACAAAATTTGAAGCCAAAATTGAAAATTCTTTCTAAATTCGATTGCAAATTGAATAATTGAGACTTTCACAAGAATTTTGTTTATTGAAGTTTAAAATGTTAAGTTCTAATTATAGAGATTTTTGAATACTTTTATTTTTATTTTTTATTCAAGTTGTTTTTGAAGGATCATTTTTGAATTGAAAAAGTGATTTTTTGAGACTAGACCTACAAGTGCCCTTTGAATTGTCAAATATTTGCAAAGCAAAGTCTTTAGATTCTATACCATACAAATGTTAAAGAATTAACACAAGAATCTTTGAAGATATTGATGGATTAAAAATTGCATTTTTATGTGCTTTGGTCCTTAAGAAGTTAGAAAAGGGTTAAAAACATTTCCAATTTTTTGCCCACATTCCAATACCATACTCTATATCATCTCACCAAACACTAACTAGAAAGAAATAAAATCTTAATTCAAAACTCACTATGCACTCTCATTACCACGCTTTTGTTAAATCACTAGAAATGCATTAAAAAATGCCATAGTGGTACCTTAAATGAATGTTTGATGCATGAAATAACAAAACTCATACAGTGTGATGGTTAGTATATATGTAGAAGATGATAGGATGTAGGGAACTTCAATTGAACAAGATCTAAGGTGAAAACACCCCAAAAAATCGAAATATGCAATTCAATACATTAAAAAAATCATTTTGGTAGTATTAGCAATTGAAAATCATGAATATTCCAAAAAAGAATTAAAATTCTAGGATAAGGCATGTACTTAGAACTCTCTAGGCCACTAAAAACGTCATATAATTTAGTCATGATACCAAAATCTAAAGAATCAATAGTCAACCAATTTGCAATTAAGTATAGGAATGGTTCAATTGCACTTTTGAAGACACTTTCAATAAAAGTCTACTTGTCAAGATTGAATGGGTACACGGATGGTTTTGGGTGTTTTCACCACACATTCATTTGGAATTACCATAGCTTACAAGCAAGTTCAAACAATTAACAAAAATAATTCAAAAAAATCACATTTTTTTCAAAGTAATGATTACAATTGTAAAAAAGAAGTGAAATAAAAGTCACATATCGTTGAAAATTCAATAATTTTGTGTCAAATATCACATGCACTATCACATCAAATATTAAGGTAATGAGGTAGCAACATCCAATTGTGACACATTTCATTTTCAAACACCTAAAAATAGCCTTGAATGAACACTTGCATGACTCAAAACCATCCCAACTTTTCAAAAGCAATCAATGAGAGGTGAAGAATTTATTGGAGCAACCAATCATAGTACTAGAGACATTTCATACTTCAAGGGCGTCCATTCAAGGTGAGTCTAGTATTAATGTATTATGTGTAGGCTATCCTATGTCCCTATATTCTCAACATTGAAAATTTGTAAAATATTACTAGAACGTAAAAATATTACAAAACCATAGGTTGTATTCCTCTTGAGTCTATTAATACTTCAATTATTTTTGTTCATTTGACCTTTGAAACAATGGGACTAGAAAAAATGTCACTTTTAGGAGCATAATACCTTATTGTGTGATGAAATGGAAGAATTGTGATTGATAATTATATTGTATGTGGGAGGAGTGGAGAGGTCCATTTCATAGTGAAGTTCATTGTTTTTCATGATCCCAAGGGTATGGAAGCAATGTGGAAGCTTGAGTGCTAAAAAATCACATTAATTGTGTCTATGGTAGAACTTCATACCTCATTTAAGCATTATAAACAAGTTTTTTTCAAACTTTGGTCACAAATACAATGTGGTAAATTAAATGACATTAACTTTTACCTCCGTTTTCCCTATCCTTCTCTCAAATTTGTCTATAATTTTTGATTGGAGGCTTCAAATCACAAACCCAATAGTTGGAAGCAAAAGTCAAGTTTATTTCCCACATTTTTTTAATTGATTAAAGTTTGAAAAAAATGATTAACAATGCATTAACGTGGTTTGAAGTGCAATTGTAAAAACAATTAGTCCATTTTATTTAACTATGAGCAGTTGAGCTCTTCATGTCCTTATTTACATATCCCTTGGGGATTGTTGTACCTCCCACTACCCAACTTGCAGAATGTACTTGCTTTCCCTATGTATTAAGTAGCATGTGAAGTTTTGTGAGATGCACATGAATTGTTGAATTCAATATAAGGTAGTGACTCCTAGAGCCAATAGTAAACTAAAGAAAATCCTAATTTATCTTTAGAACTAATATTATGACTAGGACTTCATTCTCAAGTTGATGGTTCTAGACAAAAATAAAGAAAAAGTTTGAATTTATTACAAGTGACAATCTTCAGTTGTGTAAGACATTTTGCAAACAAAGCTAGTCTAATGAGTCAATGCACTTTCTCTCAACTATTATTACTTTTTATTATTAGAACATTTTCACTTGATAAATTTTCACAATGTTATATAAATCCATACATAATCATATGTTCTTTTATTCTTTGGTTGAACTTAATTACTTTATACTTTTTAGAGTTTTGTTTGTCTTTTACTTTCCAGCACTTATATATTTTTTGAATTAAAAATTGAATTGAAGAGTCATGTTGAAGGTCCACAATAAATTCAATGATAGGGAGTTTGAAAAAGTAAAAAGAATTAAAACCACCTACCTAAACAAAAGTCCTACTTTAATGCTTGACACTTTTGCATGTGACACGACGTTGCAGAAGAACTATGTATAATCACATGCATATTATAGAGTGAACCAATTCACAATCAAAAAATCGCTTCTAATTTGAAGGAAACTTTTATTTTAGTTGGCAAGACTCTTTTGATTTTCGATTTGTGTGGAATATATGTATCTGGTTTGGAATAGTGATATAGTTCTTTTTAAACCCTAAACCCCTAAACAGTGATATAGTTCTTCTTTTTTAATTTTTCAAAATTTGTTTTGAAGTAGCAGAAAGGCATTGATCCATTATCGGTTGAACCACGAAATTGAATTGACTTAGGATACTTGGAATTCTGCCTTGGACATTGAAGTAATTTTTTTTTGTGTTTTGAGAAACTGTAGGGAAAAGCCGCAATGTAGTAATCACGTAGCTTTTGAAAAATGGAAACGTGTTGATAGTGTTGATAGTGATTATAGTGGTTTTAGGGAGGTAGGGATTTTAGGTTTTTTAGGGTTTAGGGTTCTCTAGTTTCAATTTTTTTGTGAACACCAAATTGCACACAATGCTACGCCCAGGGAAAGATGAGACGGTGATGAAGATCATCAGTTGCATGACAGCCATAACTTGCATATGCAACAATTATTTGCCCTACCAAAAAGTGAGTGGGTGCGAAGGAACATGTTGTGTATGTGAATGCCGATGAAGAACATCTCAATAAGAAGGAAGACAATGAGATCAAGGTCAAGGATGCTGATGTTGAAGAGGGAAATTCAAGAGACAAGGAGATCACAATGAATAAGTCAAGAAATGGAGTTTTGGCAATAGATGGTTTATGTGTAGTTTGCATGAGCAACCCTTCCGAGGTTGTTTATGTTCCTTGTGGTCATTTGGTGGCGTGCATGAATTGTATTTTCAAGATCAATTCTTGGCTTTGTTTCAAATGCCGAGCTCAGGTTGAGCAGATTGGCAAGGTGTACATTGTTTGAATCTAATGTACTTGATCATTTTAACCCCTAAAGTTCCATGACTATGTTTTCACCCAAAACGCTCCAAAACTGCCATTTCTAGTATAAGTACCAAATTTTGGAAAAAAAACATTATTGGACACATGTAACCGTAGGATCTTGTAGTAAGTTGATTTTTGAAAAGATGTGAAAAAAATCTCAAAATATTCCATTGTGTAGATCGCAAGACACTAACATTTGAATTTACAAAAAACCTTTTTTTGGCCCTGTGAAAAACCGGGCAGCTGAACTTCACAAGGTGACATTTGTATTAAAAAATGTCCAAAATGGTGGTTACCCTTTAAATTCTTTCTTCAAGGCAAATTGGCTACATGCTTGAAAAATTTCAAATCATTTGGAATTGTACAACATACAGGAAAAAAATAGTAAGTAGAAAGAAGTAGAGAATGATTCAAAATACAAAAATTGTTAAGAATTTATTTATAGAATTGAAAAATGCCAATCCCGTTGGTTGTAATGTTGTAATAAACAATCTACATCCTATGATTTTATTTTTTTCCAAAAATATTGAAAATTGAATTAAATAATCAACTTCAAAGTTTATTATAGAGTAGAGAATCCATAACTGCCCGTAAACCAAAACTCCTCATAACTTTTGAGTCATTATATAATCAAAATGGAATGATTCAAAGCTTTCCACGTATATATAAATCTTGAAAACTAATTTCAATTTTTTGTTTTTGGAAAAAATGATTTTTTTTAATCTGCCCGGACTACCCATTTGCAAAAAAAGTAACATATTAGGCCATAACTTTTGACTCATAGTGCATATGAAAAATATTCCTTGTCCCCACCTTCTATTAAAATTTCAACAAAAAATATTCAAATCTTAAATCACACATACCTGCCAAAATTTCTTTATTGCCAAAAAATGCATGCTGGTCCTTTAGGGTTAAGGCTTCGAAATAAAAGCTGCAGTTACGACGGTATCTTAGTTGCAATTTGATGTAGCTTGATATCGTCCCTCAAAGTCATTAAAAGAGGTTATGTAGCATCAAGCTCTTCTCTTGTGATTTTTTTAACCTCAAAGTGACATAGAGGACAAAAAATGTCCTCGACTTTTTTGAGCCCTAATTTACAGTCCTTTACCGATCTTAGGGTATGCATGAGGTTTGTAGGGTTGAAGGAGAGCTATCCAACGACATCAAGGTCAAGGATTTTGAAGAAATACTCTAATTTCTATGGCACTTTGAAAATTGACACCTATCGGAAGTCACTCAATTTGCTACAGAAATGCGGGGGCGAGGCTAATGTCACCGGGCAGAACTTCATTGCTCTTCAAACTACATCTTGAACCTAAGGAGAAACTGATTTTCAATAGATATCGTACTGATGCAGCTCCTTCATACCTACGTACCATAATTGCACTGATTACGTTGATTTTTACGCACTGAATCAGTGCGTAAAAATCTACGTAATCAGTGTGATTATGGTACGTAGGTATGAAGGAGCTGCATCAGTACTATATCTATTGAAAATCAGTTTCTCCTTAGATTCAAGATGTAGCCTCTCCAAGGATCTATTGGGTGAAAATGTCTGTGAATTTGCTTGGCACTTCTTCGGCATGAATGTGTGGTTTTCTCCGCTCCGATCTAAGTGGATTGAATTGCCTGGATTTTGCAGAATTTCTGAGGGAAAAGGTCTGCATATTCAAGTGTCCAACTGGCCTTTGTAAAGTACATCGAGTAGAGTTAATTTTTTCACATTTATCAGATTTTACAATTATACGTGTTAATACAACTGATCAGGCAATTTTTGTTAGTTTTGTCCCATCGCAAATTTGGAAGGCTGGTTGTCGTATGAGGCGTCGGAAGGGAAAAAACTACATTTTGAGCTGCCATTTTGTCAACATTTAAATGAGTTTCCCATGAAAAAAACCCATCCAAATATGAGAATCAACGGTTGAAAATTTCTCAGCTTATGTATGTACAATTGTAGCCAACATTTGTACAGTCGGATTAAACCAAACCGCAATAGATTTGAACACCAAAAATTTCAAAAAAGATTCCCTATGCAAGTGTTCCTGAATAAAAAAAATACAATGCCACTTTGGGGTTAAGAAAACATCAACGATGAGTATTCAATTTCCAGTTCATTGACACAAATCTTTATCAACTTCAAACCATGAGAAGTACAAAAGAAAAAAGCAAAATCGTGCAATATTTCTTGATAGCTTTGGGAAAACAAATAGCAAAAGACGTCATATGGGCAGAATTGTAGAGTATTCGATAGATTTAGCTATTAGGTGGAGATTGACATGTAGATTAAAATTACGGTAATGAAGAGTAGGAAACATCCCTTTTAGGATCTCAAAGTACGCACTCGATGGCATGTCTTCAAACTTTCACTATACTTCTTCAAATGCAGACGCTATCTTGTGCACCAAAGATTTAGGGAGTTAGGATTAGAGGTTTGTCCCTTGGACTTCTTAGTACGTTGGTACTTGCTACCTATGTTGTTGCTTGGGCTTGCGCCAATGACAACCTGTCATCAGACATAACTATTTTCATCATTTATTTAAAAAATTAGGGAAGTCGCTCAATTCTTAGCAATTGTTCTCTCTGGAGTTTGGCCTATTAAGATTGGGGAGTTTAGTTTAGCAAGCCAAGCTAAAACAAGAGAAATAAAAGCAAGGACATAACATTCAGTAGTCTGTGTCAGAAGAAGTGCCTCTTGCTGGATGGAATAATGTGGTATCTTTTGCATAAAATCAATAACTACAAATGCAAATGGCAGATATGTCAGAGAATTGGGAAAAGAGGAAGTAGGTTGCAAGCTACCGGCCTAGTAGCAAAAATTGTGAAAGATTTGTCAGTACAGTGAAACCTCTCATAATGCAAATTTTCTATTTGCATAACTACCTGCAGTTCTATACTTGCGAGTGATTGCATGAAAGACCGGTACTGAAACTTTGTCACAAAGCGAGTGCGGAAGCTTCCTTTTGCTATAACTTTTGCAGCATGACTCGCATGAACTTGAAATTTTTATTGGAGATTCCTCTCTTGAGATTAATCATATCTCATATTTTTCAAAAATTTTCAAAAATCACTTTATATTTAAAAATCATTTAAACTAATATGTCACGTTTTGAATTTTAAGGGTTTTTAGTAATATGGAGTACCCAAGTTTAATGATTTGGAGCTGAAATTTCTATGGTCTACTCCCATAGTAGGAAGTCATGTTCCTACCAAGGGGCATTAAAAAATATTATATTTTATATCCTCTACGTCCATGCAAAGAAGGCTTCCTTGAGCACACAATTTTGAATGTTGAAGATGGTTTCAAGATAATTTTTTTGGTGAAATCTCTTCAATATAAAGTCTTTCCAAATGACCAATTTTTAGTTTCTTTGAAAATTGCTTTTCCTATTTTGTACAAATTAAACGTCAAACTATGTATTTTCTTCAAAATTTCAGCTTACACTTTTTTGTGAATAACTTTTTACCTAGATTTTTTTTGGTCTAAAATTTTGGTGATATGCTATTTATAGTGTTATACTAATTATCCTCATTTTATTTTATTTAAAAAAATTCATATGCAAAAAGCTCATAGTACTGGGAGTACTAGCCAAAAACAACCAAAGTGGAACAAAAACAGCCAGTCATTCATGCAATCACCCTTGCATACTCCTTATGTGCCTAAAGTCTACTACGCAAAAAATTAATGGAGCTGATTTTTTTAGTTGAACAACCAATTTGAACCAATCAAATACAATTACTGTACTTCAAGAGCATTTAAATCAATTGGCCTTTAGCACTTGAACCTCTTTATGTGCATACAACTAAAAACTACTTCCACCGTTCCTATGCAGTAAGAGAAGTTTGATTGTACCAGTACTTGAAGCATAGAATCCAGACTCACATAACTGAATACGAGAAACTAAGAGAGACCAACGCAGTTCTTGACAAGAGTGAGTTAGAAACAGGAAAGTCGCTTAAATGAAGGAGCGGATTGAAAGTGACTTCAGGCTTTCCTACTTTTGAGGTGCAACACAACCGGGATACATGCAGTGTATGTTTTCACTCAAAGCTATAATTTCCTTTGACTAAATATGTGATTCTTCAGAAGTGACTGATTTCAAGAAATATCCATACCTTAAGATAGGTGGTTTGTTTGTTTGTTTGTTTGTTTGTTTGTTTGTTTGTTTGTTTGTTTTGTTTGTCACGTCGGGATCTCCCGGACCGTGCGTCTCCCGGTGGCGTGCTTGGTACCATCGGAAAGCCCTCGGTGAGGAAGGGTGCATGGGCTTGGTTTTGTGGCGTTCCGACCGACGGTGGAAAAATTATGGAATTTTGAGTTATTTTGTGATCTTAAAATTACTAAATTATGCTAAATTATGTATCTTTTGAACCGTGTGTCTATTTGCCCTGTTTTGGGTATCAATGAAAAGCCCTTGGCGAGGAGGGGTGCACGGGCTTAGTTTTGTGGCATTTGGACCTATGGTGGAAAAGTTATAGGTTTTTGAGTTATTTTGGGATTTTAAAATGACTTTTATTTCTGTTTTGGTTGTGGCAACGACACAGGGCCACACTAGTCCATACTTTAAGACAAGTGGTTTGTTTTGTTTATTTTGTTTTGTTTTGTTTTGTTTTGTTTGTCATGTCGAGATCTCCCAGACCGTGCGTCCCCCGGTGGCGTGCTTGGTACTGTCGGAAAGCCCTCGGCCGGGAGGGGTGCACGGGCTTGGTTTCGTGGCGTTTCGACCTACGGGGAAGAAGTTATTGAATTTCGAAGTATTTATGGATCAAAAAATTACTAAATTACTTCTCCTTTGATTTTGGTCGCGTTCTTGGTATTGTTGGAAAGCTCTGGGCAAGGAGGGGTGGATAGGCTTTACTTCATGGCATTTGAACCTACGGTGGAAAAGTTATGTTTTTTTGAGTTATTTTTGGATCTTAAATTATGCTAAATTATATATCTTTTGAACCGTGAGTCAAATTATCACGTTCTTGGTACCGTTGGAAAGCCCTTGGCCAAGAAGTGTGCCCAGGCTTTGTTTCGTGGTATTTGGACCCATGATCGAAAATTTATGGATTTTTTAGTTATTTTTGGTTTTAAAAATGACTTTTACTTTTGTTTTGGTTGTGGCAATGGCACAGGGCTACACTAGTCCATACCTTAAGACAAGTTGTTTGTTTTGTTTTGTTTGTCACGTCAAGATCTCCCAAACCGTGCGTCCCCCGGGGGCGTGCTTGGTACTGTCAAAAAGCCCTCGGCGGAGAGGGGTGCATGGTCTTGGTTTCGTGGCATTCCGACCTACGGGGAGGAAGTTATTGAATTTCAAAGTATTTATGGAAAAAAAAATTACTAAATTACTTCTCCTTTGATTTTGGTCACGTTCTTGGTACCGTTGGAAAGCTCTAGGCAAGGAGGGGTGCATGGGCTTGGTTTCCTGGCATTTGAACCTCCGATGGAAAAGTTATGTTTTTTTGAGTTATTTTTGGTTTTTAAAATGACTTTTACTTTTGTTTTGGGTGTGGCAACGGCACAGGGCTACACTAGTGTAACTGAAGATAAGAAATACCAATCCCATTGTATTGAAAATTATATCATGTTAATTTCACAATACAAAACACTTGTGAAAACATGATTTTTTTCATTCACAACTGAATCAATCAGATTCAAAGAAATATGAATTTTGAAATGGATGATTGGATGACCCCCCCCCCCCCTTCTTTGTCTTTTTTTCTCTTTTTCTTTTTGGTTGCCTTCCCTCTCTTCCGAGGTGCTAAATGTCCTCCCAGGCGGGCGTTTCAGCTTCCTACTGAGTTCCCGTCTCGCATGCTGTGCAAACCGAATGCTAAGCCCTCTCGCGCCCTTCGCAGTCTTTCTCTCACCTCCATCGCAAACTGCCTCCTTGCTCGTGCTCGTGCTCGTGCTCTCGCTCTCGCTCCCCGTCTTTCTTTGTTTCTTTGTCCGTGACGTACTCCTCGTGCTCTCTCTCTCTCCCCCGTTGGTGCGGCGGCCGTTCGTTGGTTCCTCCTTTCGTTTGCCGCTCTTTCCCGACTAGCTCTCCCCACGCTGGGGCGTTGTTCCTCCCCCATTGGCATTGATGAAGCTGTTTATCGAGGTGGAGCTCACTCCCGACGAGCTCCCTTTCGCCACGGAGCTTTTTAAAACCTTACGGTAGGGCTTGACCACCCGACCCAGCTCGACCCGTTTTCGTCATGCCGGGTCGCCATTTTCGGTCGGGCAGGCAGAGGGATGCAGGGTGAGGAAGGAAGGGAAGGGAGGAGTGCTAGCAGATGGACTGTGCATTCCGTGGGTAGGGGAGGGTAGCGTAGGGTTTTAGCGCCTAGAAATGTTGCTGTTGTGGTCACTGCATGCAGGCAGCTGGTGGCCAGGGTTTGGCACTCGAGAATCCAAGCTGAAGTTTTCGGATCCGTGTGTTCATGGTTTTTGGTGAACGAAAGATTTGGTGACTTTAGGTCAAGGAGACAGTGGAAGGGTTTTCGAGAGAACGGCGGTGTTGGATGGTGGGTCACACGAGGTGGCAGCGAGAGAGATAGTTAGGGTGGGCTAGTTAGCGAGCGATGTCGCGGACGAGCGGAATGATGCTCGTAATTGCCAAGGGCGGGCGGGCTGGCGGGCTAGTGGTGTCTCATTCGGAATTCCAGTCGGTAGAGCATCTTCCTCTCGCGAAAGGGAGGAATAAATATTCTCGTGTTTTGGGTGCGACATAGCATCCGTGCTCTAACCAGGCATGAGCGCTTATGACTATGATTACCCTCGTGTTCTAGTTCCGCACGGGGTAATCGGGTGAGGAAATGGGATGGAAGGCTGTTATGAGACTCGATCACCTGCCTGGCGAGGATCGTTGAGGTCGCTTAGGGTTTTGTAAAATGGAAGACTTTAGTAGGGTTTTGCTGTTGTGATTACTAGTTATGCCACTTGAGAGCGTATGGTTAGCTGTTCAAAGTTTCTGTTGACGTACTGAGCAGTAGTTTACTGTGTTGGATTGGCATCAGGGCGTTGACGGATCATGTAAAAACTCGAGATACAGGGAAGCTTTTTCAAGCTCTCATTTCGAAGCTCGAGGATGGCACCCAGCTTGACCGCGTTTCAAGCGAAGTTGCAACCCTTCTCACGGATACAATGTCTACTGAAACGGTTAGCAATTTCTGACCCCATTCAAGACTTTTATTGTGGATTATTTATTCTGCTTGCGAGTGACCCTTGTGAGGCTAGGCATGGGGTTATCTGTGATGGGAATATTGAAGCAGTTAGCAGGGTTAGCAGCCGATAGACTGTAGTGTATATGATTGCTTTTGGAAGTCATGCATTTTTCCTGAGGGTGCGTAATCCACTCCATTCATAAATGCTCAAACGTTTTCTATGATTGCCAGTTCTTTGGTTCAATTCTAGGCGATTATAGACAGGTTTGAGGTATTCGAACTTATATCAATCTTCATATCGGTCTTGTATGGGCAGACGTTGGAGGAGTTTCAAGCAGCTTTTGTTGCGGTAGTCTTCAACTATGGCTTGGTTTTGCGACAACAAAGTGTTGTGCCATTTATGTTTCTGTTACCCAGGTCAGCAGAATATCGGTCAAGCTTGAAAAGGGGAAAATGTGAAATGGGTAGCATATTATGTGTTCACGCAGGTAGAGTATTGGATCGTGGCCTTGAAGTGCAATCGCTGTTTTTGTAGCCGTGACGTCACATGGGTAGGGACTGTAAAATGGCTAGCTGTGATTGTAAAGCGCTTGCTCTGATCCCAGTGCAGATTAGGTTTTGCGCCTAGAATTCAGCAGAGACTTGTGCGTTCATATTTGTTATTTCACTATGGCTAGTTGTGGTCTTACATGTGGAAGCTTTGTCCTATTCTGCAGACTACCAGAACTGGCAAAGTCTCGTATGCGAGATTTCCTTATTCCTAAGGTATCTTTCTATTTGTGGATTGGTCTGACATTGTTTAGTAAGGAGACAGATAGGATTGTGAAATGCTTTTTTTGCCGGTAAGCATAGATTTTGTCTGTGTCAAGGCTGGGCTTTGTTTCTTGAGAGGTCTTGATTTTGGAAGAGCTTCTTGGGCGGCAGGAGTAGTATAGAGGACCTGCCTCGCAGACGCGGTATTCTGCAGGGAATCAAAGACAACGAAGTCCACTCCGAAGTATAGAGGACCCTAGTGTAGCTATGAAGACCCCAAGGAACCAAAAATGTCCTCCCCCTCGTAAAATTGAGTTGATTTGACTTCTTTTATTCGCATGGTGTATGCGGTAAATTTAAACCAATTTTTTCACACTATTTTGAATCACAGTATTGCTCAAATCTGAACCACGGAAGGACGCTGCGGCCCTAAAGTGGCCGATGGATACCTCTCAAGATTACTGTCGAAATGAAGAATGCACCTATTGGTGCAATCGTTTCTGGCAAAGTACCTTTGTGATAGGTCTCGTCCTTCCAGGGTTAACGGTTTGTTTTTCAGGATGTACTTTTATAATAAGATTTTACATTTTCTTGAACAAATATCTATTTTGACAAGAAAAGTAGGGACCTTTAGGGGTTATAAAGTGTTAAGCATGAGGACCTTAGTCTATTTCAAGAATTGCAGAGGGTAACGAGATGAATCCCTGGGGTCCCATTTTTGTTAAAAAATCGAGTAGACCTTAATCAGGACGGGTTGCATGGCTGCTCCGACCTTGTTACAAACCGTTCTTTGGTTTGTGAATTACGAGTCTTTGAAGAGCACCCTGAAGCCAGGATTGGGGCTTCATGTGTGAGGTCCTCAGAGCATCGTGTCTGGATGACACATGCATACTGTGTACTTTAATTGTTAATCAGATACTTACGATATGTTATTCTATTCTGAACTATATTTATGTTGAGTGATGGATGCCCTGCTTTGAAGGTGTTGAAGCATCTGACAGTGAAGAGACCCGTGGAGGCTAGTCGGATGGATTTTTTTGCTCATGCGGAGGCTTTCGCTGCTCTTGTCAACCTGGAGTTCGTTTCAATAAACGGTGCGTTGAAGTGTTGAACTATCTTTCTTGTTTCTGATTATTGAAATGGTCCAAGCCATCCGCAAATTCCTTATCAGTGCGAGTCTTTCTCCTCTCTCTGAGATCTTACGTTGAGGTATCATGTTTCTTTTGCAGGGGCTATTACTACAATAATCACTTTGCTAAGAAAATCAGAGACTCGGTGTGCTGCAGTTACCATGCTTGGGAAGACTGTTGAGTTGTGTTTACAGCAGGTATATGACTTCTCTTTGGTTGAGCATTGTCTATTAATTTCAGATGTGAATCATGATTCTCCAGCTTCTCCATTTGCCTGACAGGTGAGTGGAAGTCTCAGAGTCTGTAAGTGGAAAGCTGTATTAAATTAGTGTCGATTGGCTTTGCAGTTGACTGAAAAGTGTGATCCCAGTACTCTCCAAGACCTGAACACTGCTTTACAGAATGTCACTGAAGATGCTTTTCAGTGAGTATGCTTCCCCTTGACAGCTTCTTTTTATGTGTCTGAAAGTCTTTACATGGAAACAAGACCTGGGCCTTTCTACTATTGTGGAGGCAGGAAGGGCAATTGCATACATTTATTACTTATTGTTGCTTTGCACACATTTTAGTTCCATTAGTGGGTAGCTTGCGTCAAACAACATAAATCCGTGTGCTTTCTGGTCTATTTTGCTCAGGAATTAAGGTAGTTTGAGTTTCTACGGTATGGCGTGTTCGTATTTCATCCAACAATTCTCATGCTGATTAAAGGGTTACTTCCCCTACGTCTTTGCACGACAGATATGACATCAATTATATAGAAGAAAGCATGGGCTGGAGCCGTCCTTTGCACGGGATAGTAGGTTCACACGACATACCTAGCTCCGCCTCTCTTTCATCACAGGCGGAATTGACCAAGGGAATGTCAACGTATTCGTCATCGACTTCCTCTGGTATGTTGGGAAAATGGCATCACCAACTCTAATTTGTGATATTGTGACGAGTGTGTGATATATTCAATCATACATGGTAGAATTTCTGTCCGAGGGTGCCATCTGCTATCATGTAAATTGAACAGGACTGGTTTTTATTCGCACGAGAGTATCATGTAGGATCTTTACCTCACTAGTATTCTATAGCAAGCTTCATGCCAAGGCAGTGGAACTGCACAATTTGCCACCTAGTTCTTTCCTTAGGTTGAATTTACAAGACCCTCTGTGGCAATGATTAAGTTTATGCTAGGAGGTTTGAAGGTCTGCCACTCATTGGAGTGGACAAGGTTAAGGACAAGTGATTGATTCTTGAGCAATCCTAATAAATTGTTTTTTTTGGAGACATCGGCTGTTTGATCATGAAGCTGTAATTTACGATCCCTTTGATAGAGGATTGCAGCTGTTGTACTACTGCTCAACTGTTTTAGATGAGTAATTCGTCTTCTTTAAGTGTGTCCGCGGGATTATGTCCACCGGATCAGATTCTTCCATTACCGTGTCGTTCACAGAAATAGAAAATTATAGATCTAGGTGCCTACTATGATTATTACCGACTTTTGCTATGCATTTCTTTAGATAAGTCTCCTACCAGTTAATCTGAAGCAATCATTTGACATCAATTCTGGCATTATGAGTGTCTTTTTTCCTGCTGCTATGCAATTGGTTGCAAATATCTGAAGCATCAAGTTTTCACAAATTTGAAGTTCAAACATGTGTTTAACTTCGGACATGAAATGGTGGACTTGTCGAACCCTTCTCACCTAGTAGCTACCATGGTTTGGTTGTGCACAAGGAATCTTCTTATTCAGATACTGCAGAGATGTCGGTGAAGATCAGGAAGTTTTAGAAATTATAGTTACGCCGCAGAAAATTCTCTCAAGCATGTTCTGGAAGGCTTCGATTACGTGAGAATCAATCCTTGGGACCTGTTAATCTTCAACGCATCACTGCTGCTCTCCGTCATGGGCCGACATTTTCTGTAGCAGCGAGAGTGGGCAATTTTTCTTAACACTAGTCGAGAAGTTCTTTAAATATGCTGTGGGGATGTATTCAGGTCTACATGCGTTGGAGTCATATTCCGGCCA
The DNA here is from genome assembly GCA_951799445.1 of Pseudisothecium myosuroides. NCBI lineage: Eukaryota > Viridiplantae > Streptophyta > Bryopsida > Hypnales > Lembophyllaceae > Pseudisothecium > Pseudisothecium myosuroides. Next base: position 28,797,714 of record OX637292.1, on the reverse strand, counting down.
TCGCAACACCATATTTGCTATGTCCTATGGTATGTTATTTTTCATGGGCGATATTGATATTATCCGCACATTCTTATGTGCATGTCGAGATGTTACGTTCTTACCTTCAAGGATGATCTTTGATTAGAAGCATACAAATGATGAGTCGGTTCTGAATTGCAGTTCATATACCAATTCAGTTTATTAAAAAAATTGGTCAAATTCCTTACAAATCACTTGGTGTGTGTGTGTTAGATGATAAACGCAATCAACTGATCAGTGGTGGTAAGGATGGCACGTTGATTGTGTGGACATCGGATGGACAGGTGATCTTAATCCCGTTTCTGAGTGCGAATGAATGTTCTTTATGATGTTAGGGCCTCGTAACGGCTTTGCTTCAGTTCTCGGTCTAATTGATACGAGTCCCAAACCATGATTCAGTCTGCTCAACTTTATGCATACCTGATGTACAGGTAGTGCATCTGCATATTGAGGTGCGTATGTAATGTTTAGCTGTTGCTTCATCTGATGGTTCATGCAGGTTGCCGAAACGGTTGACATGGCTCGTCACTACGCTTGCTCTATGGATATCCAATCTTCGCATCAGACATTGCTAGTTTGTGGTGTAGCAAAGGTTAGTTGAAATTTACTCCCCATTGAATTATGCATATGGTAGGAGTCAATATTGTATGCTTCTTGCAGGTGTTTTGAAAGTTTGACTTCCTTTGAAAATTTTATCGAAACCTTTACTATGTTTTTGCACTTCTAAGTTGTGTACCTTCATCTCCGAGGTGGGTGTATTCTGCAGTTCATCACTTCTGAGAAGTTTCTTTTGCTGAGTTTACACCCCTGTTGTGCTTACGAGTTTGTAGCTGAGCCATATTGATAAGAGGCTGAATTGTGACATGGTGCAGGAGGAAAATTCTGGGTCCGGTAACAATCGGATGTTACCACCTCCTTGCATCCATCGGTATGCTGCAGTAGGTCGCGGTTGGAAGGAGCAAGGAATGCTCTCTAAGGACTCTTCGAAATTGGTCTCTTGCATCAAGGTAGGAATTCTTACGCCAAAATGCTTTCTAATGGATTTTTGTGTATCATCCTTCGAAGTGGTTTTTTTTATTGCAAGTCTATGTCCTCCTCCTGTTCTTCTAAGTTTTGGTCTTAATATTGTCTTTCTTTTCATGGGGATCTCTACCAGATGTTGCTCAGACTTCTTTGCATTCTGAATCTTTATAGCTGCTTTTGACGTCAGGCTTTGGGAGGTGTAGAACACGCATTCGTCACTGGCGAGACTTTTCATACTTCATCTCATGAAGGGTAAGACTCACTCTAGGCTTGTAATATCTGGTTTGCTTCAGGAGCTTGTCTCATTGCAGAGCCTGAATTCTGACATGTGGTTTGCCAGCAGAGGTGGACCACGGCTTGATGAGCGTGTTTGTTACTACGACATCAATGCTGCCTCTTCATTTGGCAATTTACAACCTGTTCGGCAGTACACAGAACATGAGGTACGGTTTCTATGAATCTTTTATGGTCTGAAATTTAGGCGTAATTCCGGTTGCGATCTCGCCTTCATGAGAACCACAAGTTGAATACATCACTGTACAGTCTGATCAAGTTAGATTTTGATGGACGTGTCCACTCTAATGACGGGTTTTGTTTGCAGGACTTGATTACATGCGTTTCATTGTTCCCACCAAATCACAACCTATTTCTCTCGGGCTCTCGAGATTCCTCTGTTCGCGTCTGGGATCGACGTGCTGAACACTGCGTTGGTGAGTTTCTCTCGTCGTAATTGCTTTGCTAGATTGCTTCCGTTCTCTATGAGGTTTCTGCAATTTTATATGCATCAGATTCTCCCTGGCTGCCAGCTGCGTTAGTATTTGAATAGCAACTAGACGATTCATTCAATGGTGGTTCTGTTCAGGCCTGTTTGGCAGTATGCAAAAGAATGGACGTGTGCAGGCCCACGATTCAATGATTACGTGTCTGGACGCAATTGATACCAACCTTATACTCTCTGCTGGTATGGACACACGTGTACTGCGATGGGATTTCCGATCACTGGCGAACTCGGTAAGCAATTTGATCCCTAGTTACTCGACTGTCTCCATAGGGGGCATCGTGATGATCTGGTGTTTGTTTGACTGTTTGCTCATGTACGTCTTTTTGATGCACGTGCCCTGAGAGATGGTTTTTGCAAGAGAGCACTGTCTGAATTCAGATGCACTTGCCCTACTATTGAGAAGAATTCGAGCCTGAGGATTGATGGGGGCGTTTTGGCAGGGAGGAAGTGCACCTGTGTCTTCGCTTCAGCTGGATGATAGCGCGGTGTTGAAGGTGTCGTTGGGAGGCGGGGCAAGTTCGGCCGCCGTTAGTACTTTACGAGGTCTCTACTTAGTTGACTTTGCGAGTGCCAGGCCGGTGGCACGGCCAGCTGAGCCATTCAAAGACGGTCGACGCATTGGAAGATACCACGACTTAAAGTGGGCCAATGGCCGAAGTCTGTTGTACGCCGCAGGCGATGATATGCGAATTGATGTTTACTCTCTGCGTTAACGCAGACATGACTGGATCTCTTAGACTAAATGAAAATAATTCCTTCTTTGAACCTGGCTCCGAACTTTTTCTCTTGTAACCGGAGCTCGTATTGTGGTGAGAGTTCATTTTGGGTGGCCTATTTTTCACGAAGGCAGCCTCACTACCATCAGAAGTGATGGCTTGATTGAGACTTGCTTCATTCACCCTGTGTATGGATTATGTTTGGTACCCGCGCTGACTGGCTGGCTGCGAGGTGATCATCTTATGCGGTATTGCTGTTAGCTACCAGTTAAGGATTGAAGAAGTACGAAGGAAAACTTTGGGTGCAGCTGCGATGCAAATGTGGAAGCACGTGCAGAGCAGCTCTGTTGAAAGAATTGGGAGGCTTCGTTGTTCAGTCAGCTCGGCGCTCACGTCGACTCTCTGTGGGCTTCAGTATTTACTTCGCAACAATACCGCTAAGGTATAGCAGCTCCATGTTTTTATCATACACGGCCGTGTCTGATCCTTAACATTTTGCTTGGCCTTAAGGTTTTGCCGCAGAAGTGGGAAGAGCTAACTTACCCATTACTAGTACATGTTAGTAAAGTTGAGGGTGGCTGAACCGTCCTCGTCAGGTGAGTCATGGTGGAATTTTATTTATTATTTTTCCAATGCAGACTAATTCGAATTGTGGTCATGGGAAGTTTTGACACAATTTTTGGAGTTGTGATGCTGCCATGATTTTTGAAGCCCTCTGGTGATAGCTTCCTTTCCCTGATAAATAAAGGGGGTAAAAATTAACCTTAGGCTGGGGGCTAAAAAGTAGTTGATGGATGATTTTTAAGATTAGAGCAGAAAGGAAGAATGCACCTATTGGTCTAAAAAACAAATCATTTTTGGTAAACTACCTTGGTAATAGGTGTTGTCCTCATAGAATTAATCAATCATTCAATAATAGGTGTCGTCCTTGTAGAATTAATCAATATTCAGTAGTGCTTTGATAAGTACCACAAAAAGGATAGGATGGTGGTAGTGTGTACAAATAGAATTGAGGATAGGACTTGTAAGGTTCTAAAATGGTCTCAAAATGGATCTCATGTGACTGCTTGGTAAACATGTAGAATCTAACAAATCACTTAACCTAAAAATGGTAGACAAGTCATTGTGGAAATCATATGTTTTCATACTATGTGAATCATTTGTTTAAAGAAAAATCCAAAGGCACTCATTGGAGGTCAAATTAGTGTGCAAGATCTCTCCTTTTTGCTCAAAATTCCAAAGTTGAACATCTACAATTTTGTTATAAATAGAAGGATTTATTGTCATCCATCAACTATTTTTCAGCCTTCGTGTCTTTATAGGGTTAACCCTTGAAAGACATGCCCATAAATATAGATTTTAGCTTTAAAATTCTTGATTGTGTATGCTTCTATTTTGTGAATTTTTATGGATGAAAAATTTTATATTATTTTTTATAGGTTTGCATATCCAACCCCACCGCCTCCATCTTTTCTTTAATGAAATGCATCCTAGCCGCCTAATTTGGAGGATCAAGACCTCGTAGTGGTGGTGTGGTATCCTCCCCTTGATAGTGATAGTGAGGCTTAATTTCACTTTTAAATAAAGTCACTGTTTAAGTTTATTTACTTATGTTTCAACAAGAATCAAGGTGTAAGGTAGTGTGCTCTACAAGTGACCATTAATACAAATCTACATTTTGCTTCCTTCAATGAACCAAAGTATACATTTCAAGAGGTGGTTGCTTTTAGTGACCATAGTAGAACTTTTCTATAGTAATAGTCTTAGAAGGCCATATTGGTTATATTGAGACTTTTCATAGTCTCATTTTTACCTTTGACTCAAAGATAAACCGCTTTATCTCTTTATTACTATTTTTTTATAAATGGGTAACAATATCAACTTTTAGAATTTTATTTTAGAATCACTATTTTAGAATTATTTATTTTTGGTTTCAATTAATATTTTTCAAAATGTATTTACAATAACTAGCATTTTGTCTCAAAATCTGCCAAAAGTCTCAATATAACGAATATGGTCATTTAGGACTGGTTTTAAGTTCAGAATCTCAAAGAATCTTTGATATGTATGTCTTGAATTGGGCCTAATTAAGACCAGGCAATCAATAGTCCACCACATTAGAGAGGTCATTGCCTAAGAGAAGTTCTATTGTATTATGTTTCAACTTCAAAAATTTGAAACTAATTCCATGAAGGTCAAAAAAATATGAAATAACTTAGGTTAGATGCCAATTCCATTTTTCTTCCTACAAAAATTTATTAAATATTGTTTCAAGGAGTTCAGCTTCCCCTCCATGGCAATCAGCTCTTAAAAAGGTCACTTTAAGAGCAGACTATCTTATTGGAAGATTGAAGTTGCTGGGAACAATTTACAACTTTGTTGTTGCTTCCCATGATTGCTAGTTTCAAGGTGAAGAAATTTCAAGCTTTTCCGGCCTAGAGGATTTATGTCCAAAAGACATGCTCATTTGGGGATTTAGAAGTGACGCAAAATTGTATAGATTTGTATGCATGTCGTAGCCTAAGGTCATCTTCGTTGAAATATAATTAAAATTTTTGAAGCCGAATGGTTTTGGAAATTAATAAGTCACTTTGTTGAATTTAAGGAAAATTAAACATAAAGAATGTCAAAATGTTGGAAAAGAGACAAGTACAGTTTGATCACATGACATGTCTATTAAATAATGCTCAATCCAAATTCATTCCTTTAACTTTACACCAAAGCAAGGACATTATGAAAAGTAATGAGTTCATTGAAGCCATGACTGTTACTTACGCAATGAAGAAAATCATTCAACTTCCAAGATCATTTTGAAGGATTGGCAAAAGTTAAGAAAATTTATTTATTAATTGCCGAATAACTTATTCATAAAAAAATGAAGTGTTGAACTATCCCTTTCAATTTTAAATAATTATCGTCAAAAATATGCCAAAAGTGACCTCAAACTAGAGTATGTTGAGCCTGCTAGTACTTTGCCTTTCATTCAATCTCATATACACTAATGATATCTATAATGTTTGTTGATAGAATATATCACATCACATCTTTTAGGTACATTTGATCTTTTGGATGTATAGTGAGAAAAGGAACAATCTATTATTTAATTAATTAACTGAAATGAATTAATTAATTGTGCTTGTCAAATACATTTTGAACGCTCCCATATACTTTTATTTTCTAGGAAGTTGCTATCATTGCAATCGATATGGGATATTGACACTGTATCCCGTATGTATCCCATATCTTGTATATTTGTATAAAAATTGTACCATACAAATGTACCATATTCTCTATATTCATATGTGTTTGTATACTATGTACCATATTAATGTATGTATTCCATATATAATGTAAAATATTCTGTAAGTATTATATTTAGTATATAGTATCTACATTGTAAACCCTAGCTTTGTTCAATGGCCCAAATTGTTTATTTGATGACGTAATTAACGGTTACTTCTATTTGTAGTTATTGCTAATCAACGACATTGGAAAGGAGACTTTTTTTCCGTATCAAGATCAACGGCTTTGGTCTTTTCCATGAAGATAAGAAATTGCAGGATTAAGAGTTGTTTGCATGTTGTGGATGCATAATTTATTGATAGTGTATGAATAGAGACATATAATGTGTACGTAATAAATAATTTTTGAAAATATGATAAAGAGTCTTTAGAAAAAATAAAATACAATTTTGATGAAGAATTTGTAATCCAAGATTGCAAGAGGGAAACCCACATAATGCCCTATGCAACTCTAATTCAACAAAATAAATGTAAGATAATCTACCCAACAAATAAAGAAGGCATTTTTTGGAGGAAGTTTATAGTACCTACAATTTAGAGATAACTGACATAACATTGTATAACTAAGTAGTAGTCCTCCCCATGTTGGGTATATGTTATACTTTGCTAGATACTTGGGAAGGACTTACTTGTCAATTTACAGGTTGAGGTTGATTGAGGAGCCATATATTGTACCTAGAGGTCACCTTCAGCACAATTTTGTCAAATAATTAATTAAAGTTCAAAATGAACTTTGGCACTCCAAAATATATATATTTTTTAAAATTCGGCATGAAAATAAAAAATATTGAAATTTTTCAACAACTACTCACATAGATTCAAAAGTCACTTTCGTTGTGAATTAATGAAGACGTATAGATAATTTCTTCATAGAAATGGATGGTAGGAGGTAAAACAACTCATGTGGGGTTTGTACATAAGAATTAGTAGAAGTTCAACCGCTTATACCTAATTAAGCCAAAAGTAGGAATTGTGTTTAGTGTAGAAATTCAGACCTCATTTTGGCAAAGTAGAATAACATTTTTCAAAAAGATTTAAACTAAAAAAAGTTGGGAAATTACTCTAAATTTCATCTTCAAAAATCCGTTTGAGATTTTGAGCCTCCAATCAAAAGTTATGGACAAAATTTAGAGAGGGGATGGGATTATGGGAAGGACATTTTCTTTGACATTTTCATTTTCTTTGACATTTTCATTTTCTTTGACATTTTCTTTAAATTTTGTTGATAACTTTTTTACAGGCTCGAAATCACAAATATTTTTTGGGCTGATATCTTGATTGATTTCACAACTTTCTTTAGTTCAATTTTTTTTAATAAATTATTCTACTATGCCAAAATGAAGACTAAATTTTTACATTGAACACAATTTTTGTGATTTGACAATGAGTGGTCAAGCCCTCATCTTCTAATAATCTGGCATGCTCTTTGAGGATTCATGATGAAAAATAGATTTCATTATAAAAATTCAACCTATCCACTCATTATATTTAATTCCTAAAGGACAGAGGCTTTTTTCCATCAAAAAACACTCAAAACTGCCATTTCTATTGCAAAGAGCAAAAAACTTAAATTTTTTTTTTTTTTTTTGCATATCTAACCGTAGGATCTTATAATAGACTATTATAAGTATGTATGGAAAAAATTTCAAAAACTTTGATCGCTTGGATTGCAAGATATTTGCATCCAAAGTGAAGAAACTAGATTTTTTTACACCTTGTATGACTAGATTTTTTGGCTTTGAATCTTTTTAACTTAAATTTTTTGTACAACTAATTTTGATTTTTTAAACTTTTATGTTGAGTATTTGAGTTGAGAATCTTAGAAAAAAAATTAGAAAAAAACCCCTTAATTTTCACTCATTAAAAAATTGTTAAGCAGAAATAGGTTCAAGAATGAAGGAAAAATGAGACATTTTCCTATTGTCTCAATTGTTCCTATTGTCTCAATTTGTAGTAATTCTCTTTTCCACCATTTTGACTTTCTTTACAATTCATTTTCCTTGGATTCAGCGCTTGTTAATTTTTGAAATAATTTGGCTATCAAAAAAATTTTAATTATTTTTTTACCTAGGGTGCCCTTTCAGGTTATGGTGTAAGACATTTTTGTTCACCATAGGAGTCCTCTTTTTTCATTTTCAAGGATGCAAAAGGGGCCATTGGTAAAACACTCCATCGGTTGCCTGTGTGCCTCGTGAATCCCCTGCACCAACCAGAAGCCCATTTGGCTGAACTGTCCGCCCGATTCCACGGCCATGGGCCCTGTCACCTGTGGCCAGAATTCTCACCAGCCACCAGGCCGCCCGCCCGCCCGTCCGTCCTTCTCGTCTAGTCTAGGGTTTAACATCACTTATCCCTGGCCGACTGACGGAAGAACCGAGGCGCCCGCCTCAACATCATCGCCGTCGTCGTCCTCCGGCTCTTCAAGTTCGTCGTGCTCTTCTTCTTCTGGTGTCCTCGTTCGTTTCCTCCACCCATTCTTGCCTTGCGCAGCTTCATCTGCCGCTCCTCCTGCCTGCTCCTCTGCGGTCTGTTTCCTCCTCCTCCTCTCCCTCTCGTTTCGATGGCCTCCCTCGCTGCCACGGCCACGTTCGCCACGCCCGCGGCCATGGCGTCGTTCTCCGGCCTTCGCCCCCTCCGCCTCTCGCAGGGGGCCGCCTTCCCACGCGTCCACCTCGTCGCGCCTCGCCACGCCGTCAGCGTCCGGGCGGCCGCCGCGCACGAAACCACCTTCCAAGCCGTGAAGGAGATCATCGCGGAGCAGCTGGCCTGCGAGGCCGAGAAGATCACGCACGACGCCAAGTTCGTGGACCTGGGCGCCGACTCGCTGGACACCGTCGAGATCATGATGGCTCTGGAGGAGAAGTTCGACATCCAATTGGACCAGGAGGCTGGCGAGAAGATCGTCACCGTGGGGCATGCCGCCGACCTGATTCAGGAAGTCATTGCCTCGAAGGACTAAGGGCCTCGTGGCCTGGATTCCTCCTCCTCCCATTCGATGTCTGGTAGACCTAGCATAGTAGCGCGTGGCATGTCATTGTTCGGCCCTGTGGCTTCAGGATAGCGCGCACTGCACGTGGCCGGCATTTTCGTAGGCTTAGAGTGTTCGCCCGTCGCATTGTAGAAAGGAGGGCATATTTTTTCTGTGTCACTTGGGCAGTGTGTGGTGCGTAATGGCGGTTCCGTTGCCTCATTACGGCCACCCCTCCTTCTCTTCTTGATCATCATGATGTATTTCTTACATTTCTAAAGGAAACAGTGTTGGAACTTGGCCCAACAAGTCATTCTCTAAGTACGCTAGTGGTGTCTTCGCCTGGCCTGGCTGTGTATTGTGGTTTCGCGTGCGTGTTAAAAGTGGAATGGGGAGGGTTTTAGGTCTTGTGACTGGTATGAGGTTTCTGCGCGGGATACATTCTGGTTGGGAGGTGTTGTGGACTTGGAGCGTAGAGCGAAGTATGACAACCCACGTCGTTGCCATTACCGGGTGGTCTTGCTGCTTTTGATTTGTGTATGCCCGGTTGGCGCGGCGTGAAATGGCTATCGCACATGATTCGTGAAGGTTTGGAGGGATTTCAGACCTGGTTCACTTAAGTAGTTCCCCAATCTGTTTGTAAAGGAATGGTTCCGCTGTCCTCAAAAGGCTGAGTGGCAAGGATGAAGCTAATTGTGCGAAACCAGTACAGTACTGAGGGCTCTGTCTCCGTCTCCGTCTGCTTCTCATCCTTGGCTTCCAGTCACTAGGTTGTGCTTTTTTCAAACCATTTTCAGTTGCAACGAAATAATCTAAGCTATGGCCACGTTGCTTGTGGCCTCCCGTGCGCCTCCGCACTGCTGTGTTACCGTACCCAAGGGGGGTGTACTTCTCGGTCACGGACTCATGCTCACTGAATTCGACGGGAGGACGAGAATTGTCTCAAGAATTTCATGAGATTACCGGAGTGTTGCATCTTTTTCTGGCTCGTCTCCTTTCCCTTTCGTGTCTCGTGCATTTCCTGTCTGTGTAAGATTCTGGGGCCCCATTACTCTGAGAACCTCTGTCAGTGTCTGCTCGTGCCATCTAACTTAATGAGCTGTGGGTAACTTTTCTGCCAAATGGAGAGCCTGAGGGTCCCTCAATGCTTGTCTGGGACAGTGTGTTGATTGTATTTGAATACAACAGCGCATTACCGTACGATACTTTCCAGATGACTCTAACGGGGTGAACAATAGTCTAATTATTCTAGTGCCCTTGATATACCGTAGTCAGATTTGATCAAGCAGACTGCATTTGTCGGGAATGCCGTTATTTGTCGATATGTGACTCCATTTGTCGGTTGTTGGACACTTCACGATGCCAAGCTAGGACGAGTTGTGCAGAATGCTCGAATGAGTCGCGATGGTGTACAGTACGTGTCGAGAATCCACTATCCTGGGATTTTAGGTCTCAGAGTTTGATTTGACGGGTAGTCGGCAGGTGCTCTCCTGTCTGGCAGCAATTGGAGCTAGCTGGGTGAATTCAAGCGAGGGGTTTTGGAGGGCTCAACTCCCTTCCCACGGGTCCATACCACTGCAACTTGTGAAGCAATGTCGTACGCCACGGAACTCTCCGGGGAGCTAGCTAGCAATTTTGCTTCCTGCTTGGATGATTAATAATAACGTATGTCGCTCTGACCGTCCTTTCCTTCACATTGTTCACGAGGTTGGCTGCGTGCTTTTTGGTCGTTTCATGTCGGTCACTCAGATTGCACCATCATCGTTTCGTGCTGGCTCAAATGGCATGGGTGATGTCTTCCCGGTCTTCCCGGTCTGCTGAGGATCAGAACCGCCAACAAGGGCCCGACAACTATGGAGGCTATGTCAAGTGCAGGCACGAGCAGCAGCAACAAAAGGGAGGAAGCGATGGTGTCTGCAGATGGAAGGACTCGGCAGGAGCTGAACAAATTGATAATGCAGGCAGTGACCAACACCGAGGTTCTGTCCCTTATGATTTGATCTTGCGCTAAGTTGCATTTCTAAGTTTTCAGTTGCATGCATCTCCAAGATTTTCAATCACTGGAAGTCAATCTTATCAGCCTATGAACTGCTCTTACGACGTTCCGAGGCCTAAACTATCACCTATGATTTATCGTCTGCTGCAAACAGACACGGATGAGCAGCGGCAGCATATCTTTGTTCTGCTGCAGGTGAGCCGGCCAGGCAAATTTCAGAGTTGTGCATGAGGCCAGGAGGTCAGGATGTCCTTCCGTCAGTGAGAGACTTTTCCTCGACCAAGGATACACCATTGACATGGATCCATATCACGTTGATGATCATTTTTGTTGATGGATGCTTGTGCAGGAACTAGAAGGCCTGAACCCAACCGCCGATCCTATCAACTCTCCTGCCTTTTCTAGGCGCTCGGCTCTACTTTACACGCCTCTAGTAGATGGTTAGGCATCACAGACTGTTAATAGATGTGATTGCTACTTGGGAATTCAGAGTTCCCTTCTTCATTTCCCTTTTAGATGCTTCTGGGTGGAGACTTATATAATTGTGCCACATGGTTCACATGTTTTGCAGAGAAGACATCAGATAAGTACGCAGCGACAGAAGGAGGTGCAGCCTGCTGGTCTTGGCCCCGTCCCGGCAGTCTCGCAGTTTTCAGGTTGGTCATTTCTTTACCTTTCAGGCAGTCAGAGTTTTAACAAGATCGTGACATGCTACCTGACTGCCAAATCCTACAAGTAGGGTCCGTCCATCGGCATAATTGACAACTCAACGTTCGGCGTTCGTATGGGTTATTGATGCTGAGCGTGGGGCTGCGGAGAACATTCTAGAATTCACGTCCCTCAGAACTGAAGGTAACAGATTGATCTCCAGCGTGCTAATTAGGTCAAGCATCGTCGTATGCGAATAACTTGAAGTTGCTCGATAGAATTAAGAAGAGCTGGATGTGCAGGTTCCCTAGCAATTTATGGACGGCAAGGGGTGCGGCAACGGAGAAAGGGGCAGTGCATGTGGACGTGATGTTTGACCTCCGTCACCTTTCCTCAAGTGTTCCTTAGCTGGATCAGTCCCAAAGGGTAACCCGCGTACCCTCGGCAAAAGCCATCTCCACCAGAATAGGTCAACTGATTAGGAGCTGTACTTTGGTGTTATCATTCAGAAAATTGGTCCCCCTGACGCCTGGCCAGCTGAAAGTTGCTGTAATGTTGTTCAGTTCAACACCAAACATTTCAACGCATAGCATTGCCACCACCACGTGTATTTTTTTCCTTTTCTTTTATTTCTGTATCCTTGTGGGGCACAATCAGATGGGAGCTTAAGTATAATGTGTAATCCTTTTCTTATAGTACCGGTATTATGTATGGATGGTGATGCAGTTGCTTCCTTGAGGCGGATGCGATAAGTTAAACGCTTACTTCCATGTTCAGAAATTTGTGCATGATTGTTAACCATGGGTTGGGGTTTGGATGTGACGCCAGATGGATAGAAACTACGTACCTGGACGAGAAGTTCCGCATTGAGCGAGGGGTCAAAGGGTCAGTTTTTGTGGCTGCGCGAGCAAAGCATACCTGACTTGCATCACTGATCAAATTAGCTTGATTGGCGCCTTTGATGAATCATTTGGAATGTGAATTCCAGATGGCCGCCTTGACCTGTTTGCCTGGGTCGATCTGTGCTTGTCAGTGATAATCACTGTATCTTTCCAGTCTTGCAATTGCAGTTTGGTTTCACTGCTTATAGTCTGGAAAATTTCACGTCACACATGCAGGTGCTGGCGTTGTGGTTCGGTGACAAGGTGCTACTTGTGAGCACAGTGCGTTGCCGATTAACTTAGGTAATTAATTCGCTGTCACACCATGTTAGAGATGGAGATACAGCTGCTGACATTTGCATAAGAATTGGGTGTTTCAGACATCAGTTATGATTTCCTGACCAGGCCGGAGTTTGAGCATTCGAGATCTGATTTTTTTTTGTTTCTTGTTCGACTTGAGTCCAGATGGGTGTGACTTTCAGAGATGTAACCTTTGGCAACACAGAAGGAGCTTGGAACAGTATCCAATAGAGGTGGACAAATTGATGCTATTTTATGTCGACTCTCTGAAGCAGAAATCGTACACCTTTTTGTCTGGTTCGGGTAGAAAATCGAGGGGTCTACCGTCGCTCTGCTAAGGGAGAGGCCCAGGCTTCTGTAGTTCTGGGAAGTCTAGTTGAACAGAGCGAAGATGAACGTTAAATCCTAAACCCTGCCTTGCATTGCAACTGAAGTGCACGTGATTGATGTAGGTCTTGGCGTTCTCGAGAGTAAACTAAGCTGGCGCCTCCCCTTCGGCCATACAGCCCGTCTCGGCCCCGATCACAGGAATCTGATGGAAGCTCCCACCCGTTTTGCGTTGCGAAGGCGGACGGACTGGGAGACGAACGCAGCAAACAAGACATGGCGTGGAAGAGAAGAATCATGATTCGATTCAGTTCGTTCCGTCGTGGAATTGAAGCTGGTGTTGGGGAGGAGAGGTTGTGCAATGTCGAATTTAGTTGTATCATTTACACATGGTGGTACGCAATCAATGCATCCGATGTCTCCCATTGTGGCAAGTGGACAATTGCAAAACAATCATGCTGACAAACCATGTCCACGACAAATCTCTGTGGGACTTGCCCAGAACATGTTTCTGGTATGACTTGAAAATGATCCTGGCATGACTGATCCATGTTTCTGGCCTGTCTTTTTATACTAGCATAAGGTAAAGAGACTCTATAATGCCCAATTCAGATCTCCAGTTTTGGACTCAATTTTGCTCTCTTGCATTGTACGGTAGAAGTACCTATTTCCAATAGCCCCCCTGTAATGTCTTATAGACTGATGTATTGTCGACAACAATTGGCTCGAGTATTCATTGAAAAAGATTCTTTGGTTGTACTTTCTCGTCCACTCATGTATCTTCCTTCCTTGCTTAGGGGGAAGTGCTAGAGCTAACCGTAATTTCAGTCTATGAAACAAGAATATACTTACAAGTGAGTGCATTTAGGAGAGCATAAATTGAACCCATAATAGACAATTGAATGTTCGAGTCAATTCTTACAAAATCAATCAATCAATTTTTAAATGGATGTTTCTAAAATTTTGACATTTTGTGGTGTACCTCAACTACCTTTGCAAGACAAATAAAAAATTATGATTGGATGTATGAGTGCAAAGTTGTATTGCCCAAGAACATTTTAGCAAATCAAGCAGTTTAAGAATCTTATGTTAAATCCTTCATCTATTTTGAAATTTGGCATGCCTGTAACTAACACAATATAGTATGCAATTATCCCCCCAAAACAAAGTTCAACTTAGAATACACACTCCAAGAGGAGTCAAACTATGCTAACTATGGTAGGCAATCTTGAAGGGAAAAAACATTTGCATCATACGTCAAACACTTTAATCTTGAAATCTTTGTATTTAAAGACTTTGAATTTTTTTTTCCACATTTAGGTACTCTAAATGATTGCTTCAATGTTTTCACCATTTATATTTCAATAAAACAAATTTACCAATGCAAAAGAAATCATCAATAAATATCTAATATATTGTCGGATTATTTAACCTCCTCACATTGCAAGGTGATTTACAGTAAGGTAAACCCCTTATTTGCTTCTAAATTTTGCATGAGTGAATCTACTAAATGTGTACTAATGAATTATATAAATCTTCAATTTTTGTATGGAGAACATTTTTTATCCAAAAGGGCTCAAAGTCTTGTTGGACATAATTGTTTGGCAAGGTCAAAAACTTTTTTTTTCAAACTTTAAATGTTATAATCTTGCAATCTTGGCCGTAAAATGGGCTGAATTTTTTTTCACACATTGACATAATGGTCTACTACACTTGTATGGTTGAAATTTAGAAAATTTCAATTTCAATTTCAAACAATGCACCAAAAAATGTCTGTTTGAATTTTTTTGTCATGTGTTGATGCAAGGCTGTAATGGATGTCTTTTATGGGGTTTTTTCTTATGATAGGTTGGTTTACCTTGCTATCCAATTGTACAGAAATTTTGAGTGCGCTTTCCAACAAAGGCCCCTCTGAATACCACCCTTGCATACGCACCCATCTTGTATTCTAGGTAGTTTCCTTGCTGTACTGTATAGTGGGGTACAACTCATTTACAAATTTTTGGATGCTTCCGAGATTAACTAAAGAACTTTGGGAGGCCCGTGTATGCTTAAAATTGAACGGAATTGCAAATTGCGTTGAAATCACATTGAAGTCTACTTCATCATTATTACAAACACAAATATGTAATTGAAATCACACAAGAATTTGATGTTTTCTATACACTATATACTATCTAGTGTTGCCAACATTTGTGAAAATCACAACTTGTATTCAATGGTACATATAAGAAATGAACCTTCACAATTGCTTTAGAGATACTTGATCTCGTACCACTTGAGTTGCTTGTGTGATTTCTTGCTTGCTTTTCACCCCATTGCAAAAAAACTTTGACTATTTTCCAAAGGTTCTCAATGAAATGGTAGATAGTGTATAAAAAATTTCAAATTTTTGTACGACTTAAAATTATTCATTTTTCACTTGTTATGAAGTTGAAGAGCACTTCATTGCAATTCCAACACAGTTTGCAGTTCCAAAATCAGTTCATTTTTGAACATGTTAGAGCTTCTTGAAGTTGTTGAACTTTCTAGTGAAAATTGATTGGAAAATTCATAAATGAATTGAACCCCACTGTACAGTGGAGTACAGTTCATTTACGAATTTTTGAAATGGATGTTGTAGGATTGCACCTAAAGACAACATGAGTGCAGGACAACAACACTGACTTTCAAGTGCCCAGGTTGCAGTCTGCCCAATTCCACCCACCCAGCTAATTTGAGTGGCCCTATGTTGCACATAACTTAACCTCTAAAGGACCAAGGCCATTATTCCCCAAAAAAAACACTCAAAACTACCAATTTTAAAGCAAACAGTTTTTTAAAAAAATTTAAAAAAAAAAATTGTGCACATTTAACTATAGCATCTTACACCTAACTAGTATGAAAATGTGTGGAAAAAATTTCAGAATTTTTGACTGCACAAATGGCAAGATATTTGTGTTTAAAGTGTAAAAAACAAGTTTTTCCAGAACATTGTCAGATTAGATTATTTGACTTTGAACCTTCTCAACTTTAATTTTTTGCACTAGAGAGTTTTGAGCTATAAATCTTTATGATGAAGAATTGAGTCAAGAGTTTAGGAAAAAAAAATACTTAAAAAAAACTTAATTCTTATTCTTTAAAAAATTGTTAAATAGAAGTAGGTACAAGATAGAAGGAAAATCTAAATTATTACTATCTCTAAGATGGAATTAAAATGCATTGATCCCAATGTTGAGATTGTTTAAGCAAGCAAACTAAACAATTTTCTTAAATTGTAGAAATTGCATTCAACCTCACATTAGAAGCACATTTGAGGCCTCTAAAAGACTGTGAGTTCCCAGGGCATTCCCAACCTGGGAAGTCTGCCACATGCACAGTTTCACGTGGTTAAGAGAGTGCCACGTCAGATTTATTTATTTTTTTAATTAAATTTTTTTTCACTTTTGAGCAATTTTTTTTTAATTTTTAGAATAAATAAATTCTGAAAGCATTATTGCTGGTTCAAAATAGGAGATTAGGGAAGGAAAACAACCCTGAAATGGCCCTCCAGAGGCCTCAAATCTCTTCTAAGTAGTGAATCCTATAAATTATTTTTTCGAGAAGATGTTCTAATTGTCCAAAACACAAGATTTTCCATAACTTTCTCATAACAAATCCAAATGGAATGAACCAAAGCTTTCTATGTAGACAAAAACATAATCTATGAAGGAAAAAAATTAAAAAATTAAAATTTTTGAGAATTTTTTGTTGCCCCTTCTCCCTTGTTTTGAGCTATTTGGGCATAACTTTTGTTCCTAGGAACCGATTGAAAAAAACATTATATTTCCATGGATCTAATCAATTTTTCTATCTTCAAAAAAAATTCAAAAAATCAAGACAAAAATTGAGGCTGTAGGTACCTACCCAAAATCCCATTTGTCCTTCAAAGGGACAATGGTCCTTTAGGGGTTAAACTAGGTACTCCAAATGTGCCACAGACTTTAAACTGCCATCTTTACTTCGTGTACATCTCCAAAATCAATTTTGTACCCATGTGGAAGAAACCATTTTAGGACCAAACTTTGTGCCTTAATAACTTTTGCATACAATATCCAAATGCCACATTCTCTGGTGCATTGGAACATCCTTGCACTTGCCGACAAGAATATATGAAAATTTGACCAATCTAGTAATAGTAGCTAGGCTCAATAGTAAAAAGTGGCAGTTTGGGGAGTACCCACCTTACTCCTCTCCATTAGCTAATTCAGTGGAAGGATTGAACAAAAGAAAACTCCAATCTTTCAAGCAATGAAATACATTATGTTAAAGAGAAGCAAAGGGAACCAAAAGAGTAAGCTTATGTGCGCGGAGGTCAAGAGCGGTTGACATCTTCCACCCAACAACTAAGGCAAAATAGCCCATCATGGTCAGAATTGCTAGTTTGCCCTTATGCCATGGCTGAATTTTTTAAATTTTCTCCCCATATACAGACAAGTGTGAGAAATAGCAAGAGCAATTGAAATTATATTTTTTCAACAAAGTATGAATTAGCTATAATTTTTTGAAATGTTTAGCCCAAAATAGTCTATAGACTACCCCAAAACCAACTTGCAATTATATCCATAATGCTCACCTTACTCTTCTAAAGCAATCAAATTTTTTTTAAAGTGAAAGGCCTTTAAAAGTCACTTCCTACAATGATTTATACTGAAATAGTTGGATGTTCCTACTGAGGTTACTAATTAATCCATTATTTAGTGACAGGTAAGGCATTGAATGTGATCCAAAATCTCATAAATTGAGAATAACCATCATGGGATCATTCCTTAGGTGTCCGTCATGGGTCATTTGACCATGATGGGCTGTTTTACCTTATCAAAACTAGCGGAGCCAATCGTCATGCATAAACTACTACAGAATGCTACAAGTTTAGAAGTACAATGGATCTGCATTGTATTGTATTATACTAGAGAGCGGGTAGGGAGCCGCATATTTTGCCCCGCAAGAGGCTCCCCTGCCCGCCCTCAAGCGTTCAAAGTAGGAAAGGTTTACCAATTCTAATGGCAGAATCAGTATATCATTGCAAATTATAGTAAGAATGTGAAAAGGGGCAAAATAAACTTATCCTACTTTTAATGGTCTGTGGAAAACAACAAAACTTGTCATTCAATTACAATGGAAGGTTGCCTTCTCAACCTAATTTTTTTCACAAGGAATTCATGAAAAAACAAATGCCCACTCTTTTGTAGTGGAGCATATTTAAGAATGCAGTGCTAAATTTTAAGTATTTCAAATTCACGTCTTTTTAGTAAACATTATGTATCTACAGGATCCTATAGGGGTAAACCCTTAAACAACATCTCCTTGCTTGGTGGGTAGCCCAAAGAAGAATAAAAAATTTCCAATTGATGCAGAGCATGGATCTTGTTGTTTGCTCAAAATTTTGTTCGGTCAAGGCATGCGAAAGTGAATAGTCAAAATAGTGCATTGACTTTGTAGCCTAAATGCGGTGCTTGGCAAGCCATATTCACTATAGAAGTGGGTCCTATAGATGAAAACATTCGCAAAAAAATGCAAAAAACACTTTTTGTCAATGATTCTCTCAAAACCAAGTCCTACGAGCTTGGCATGCTATTTCAGAGTTTAGACACCTTAGATATTTAATTTATAAGGCATGATTACGTTGATTTTTCCTACTAGTAAAGACACAAAATTAGTGTGGCATTGCAAAAAAATTGGAAAAAATTAATATAATCAATAAAATTTCAACCTAGTTTTATTATTCTTATTATATATATAATAGTGTTATTTGGCATATTAGTATCACATATACTAATAGGACAAATTCTCGTGGTCAAGCTATCCAAACATACTCTTTGTTTACAATGGTCTTTAGGCCAACAATAAGTTATGATTCTTATTATATTAGGGCAATACTCAAGAATAATCAAACCCTACCTACTTTCTATGATTCCCACTAAATTATATAATCGTTTCTTCCATTCCAATTTCATTTCCAACCACTACACTTCAGAAGCCTTCTAATTGACAAACTCAAAAATATTTTAATTTAAATAAGCTCTAAAGTCCCGCATGACTATGTTTTCACCGAAAAAACTTAGAAACTACAATTTTTAGTAAAAGTACCAAATTTTTAAATCTTTTTTGACACATTTAACCATAGGATCTTATGGTATGCTGACTTAAGAATATGTGGTAAAAATTTCAGAAATTTTCACCACGTGGATTGCAAGATATAAGCATTCAAATCTACTGAAATCATTTTTTTGGCCCTGCGAAAAACAGGGCAGCAACACTTTACAAGCTCACTTTCCTATGAAAAAACGTCTAAAATGGTAGCGCTTCTTTGAATTCTTTTTCCTAAACAAGTCGGCTACATGCTTGAAAAATTTCACATCATTTGGAATTGTACAACATATAGGAAAAAAATAGTAAGTAGAAAGAAGTATAGAATGATTTAAAATACAAAATTGTTAAGAATTTAATTATGGAATTGAAAAATTCCAATCCCAATGGTTGCAATGTTGTAATAAACAATTTTCATCCTATAATTTTATTTTTTTCAAAAAAAATTGAAAATTGAGTAAGCTACATCACAAAGTTTAGATCCTACGATTTGGCAGCAATTACTGTGCGGTTATCGTTGTTTCATGGGTTCGTACCATAATCGCACTGACTCAGTGTATTTTTACGCACTGAATCAGTGCAAAAACAATGAATATCAATAGCGTACGGTTTATGTACTTTAACTATATGATTGCTGTGCAGTTTTGACACAACAATTGTATAGTTAAAGTACATAAACCGTACACTATTGATATTCATTGTTTTCGCACTGATCCAGTGCGTAAAAATACACTGAGTCAGTGCAATTATGGTACGAACCCATGAAACAACGATAACCGCACGATAATTGCTGCCAAATCGTAGGGTCTAAACTTTGTGATGTAAAGGACTTCAAAGTTTATTTTAGACTAGAGAATCCATAGTTGTTTGCAAACAAATACTCCTCAAACTTTCATCTCGTTGATAAAAATGGATTGATTCAAAGCTTTCCATGTATAAGGTAAACTACCCCATTATGGACAAAATGGGAGCAAGCCCATTGCGAGCAAAATTGTAATGGTGGTGTACATTTTGAAACTTGAATGTACACAACCATTACAATTTTGCCCACAATGGGCTTGCTCCCATTCTATCCATAATGGGATTATGTTTACCTTATATAAATCTTGAAAACTCCTCGTAACTTTCATCTCATTGAAAAAACAAATGCTAGTTCTTTGGAGGTTAAACTTAAGACTAGATAGATCTTCCCTTCTATCAGAGGTAGGTTGGTAGTTTTAGTGTTACTTGACCTAACTTTTTAGAATTTATCATGAGACCTCCAATGAATAGACTCTTCATGTATGCCAACCATAGACAACCAATTGGAATTAATCTCTCCCTAATCAAGGTAGAACAACCCATTACAAGCAAAAGATCCATTATAAACACCTATGGATTGCCTTAGTGGCCACAATCAATGTCTTAGATGACTATAATGGAGTGGTGTTTGACTACAATAGGAACTTCTACCTTTGAGTATAAATTTATAGCAGAAAGTGATTTTTTTACGCCCTAGTATTGTGGCTTAACTAAAAAATATTGTGGCTGCTTTCGGTGAATAAGATGACCAATATAGATACACTTTTGTAGGTTTGGGGGTAATCTAAAGACTCTTTTGGGCCATGATAGGCAACACACTTCAAAAATTCATAACAAATTCATACTTTGTCAAAAAGATATACTCCCTCGGTCCCAAAATGATCTTTATATTGGCCTTATTTTATTGTCCAAAAATGATTTTCCTATGTGACGTAGAGGAAGAGCCCACAAATGAATTCCGCCCTAGTAAACAATTACGTGGACATTTTTTGTCACTTGTGGCCATCAATCCCATCAGGACCAGAAAATGCCAACTGGCCCACAAAATCATTTACTAAATTAATTTATGTGCATAGAAGCTTCACAACAACTGGTTAAGCCTGGGAGGTGTTGGATTTGAAGTTATTTACAGAAAATCAGGTACATGTATGGTGGTTCCCTTTTGCGTAGTAGTTGGTTGGTTGTTGTAATCCAATTGGAATTGAGTGTGCAGGTTTCTTACGTGCTTGTATTGTTTTGAGGACTAGTTGATTCAATAGGTGAATTGGCACTGAGCCACCCTAGGAAGTTAGAAGGACACTGCGGGAACTCAAGAAATGAGTGGCCAACAATACGTGCTCCTTGAAAATGGCCATAAAATCTCACTCTTTCATGGTGTACAACTATATTTTGAAAACTAATTTAGAGTTGAAATTTTTAGGGCAATCGGAGAGCATCTAATCCTACTTATAGCTCAAAATGGATATAAAGAATTATTATTTTCAAGCTTAATCCAAAACACTTTGTCCAACAGGAAGATCATTTGGGACAGAGGGAGTAATATCAATTGCTCTTTGTGTTTCTCATACTTGTTTTTATGTTGAAATTTTTTTTTTTAAAATTTAGCAAAGGCTTGAGGACAAAGTGAACTTCTAATACCGTATGTTGGGGTTAGTTTTTTAAGACTCCAAACAAAATCTTTTATTTTTGCTTGAATTTTTCTTTCATTAGCTGGATTTAGAATAATCAAAATTTTGATTGACGAGCTTCGGAATACTTTGTTAAACTTCCTCCCCCTTTGCCACTCTAGAGAAACGTGACTTAGGCTTGATTTAGGCTGTCTCGAACTATACCAAAAACCCATTGACTCACTTAGGCTTGAGTCAGGCTGCAACTCAGTGAGCAAATTCTTAAAATAACTTGCCAGCTGACTGCCTCATATTGTTTGTCCACTCATTATATTATTTTTCATCGTTTCTTTTAGGATTTCAATTATTTTCATTAACATGTTCTACACTTTCAAATATGCCCTGTTATAATTTCTAAAAATTTCACTACATGCCATATTTATTTATATTTTGAATTATTTTTTAACGAATCTGACCCGAGCATAGGGTAGTCTAGTCTGTCCATGATGGGATGTTCTACCTTGGGGCAGCCCAGTCGAGCTTATAGTTGTGCAACGAGCTTCTTGCGGAGGTTGTTTTGCCCCCCCCATTTTACCCCTGGGAAAAATGCAGGAACTTTTTATTCGTGAGACATGATAAAATTTGCAAATTCTGAGTTCATATTTGCAATCAGAGGGCCCAAATTAGCTAGGAGAGGTCTAGTACATACCCAAGAGACGGCACAAATAGGTAGGTTTTTTTTACATTGACCCCTGGCTTTACCTCCGCAAGAGGCTCGTTGCACAACTATAAGCTCAACCGGGCAGCCCCCCCCCGATGACCGTACAGACAAGCGTTGCTGACCGGCCTGCCCGAATGCTGCTGTCTCCGTCTCCGCCCTCCGATGAGGGAGATCCTCCGGCTGTCTCTCCGGCAACGCGAGATGGAAGTCGGAAACCCTAACTCGCTTCTCCCGCTGCTTCAAATGAGCGCTCGCTCCCTCGCACTTCTCAGTCGCTAAGCTGTTTCGGATGTCACCGTTGGCTCCTGTCTTGTTCCAGCCCGCACTCAGGTTTGGTGCATTCGTTGCCTTTAGTATTGTCACATGTTACGAAGGGCTTCGTTGTTGGGATCCTTCCGTGCTTGTGTTTGCGGGCTTGGAAGTTTGCACCTGCGCCCCTCGTACGTGTGACAATACTGAAGGAAAAGAGTGTACCTTCTACACAACTCGTTCCTTTCTCCCTACCAGTGGCCTTTGAGTGCGAGACACGACAGACTCTGTTTTCGGAATGCTTGGTTGGACGGGTGGCTCCGGTTCCACGAACTCTAGCTTTGGGGTTGGAGTCTTGCTTGCTCGCTTTCCCCTTTCTGTCTCCGATCGAATCATGTTAGACCGATGGACCCTCGACCTGGGAATGGAATGGATCGAAGACGTTTTTCCTCCCTTTTGGATCTCTCAGTGGAACTTATTCTTGATCTGAAATCTAGTGATCTGAGAGAATCTTCGTGTTTAGTGGTTGTTGGGTGTGTTAGTTTCGGGTTTCTTCATTTATTGACCTTTCTAACTCGAATAATCTTCACCTATTGCATAATCGCTCTCTATTTGTGATTGTGATCTCCCCTGCAAGAGCGTAGTCACTACTCTGCGGAGCTTCTTAAGCATCGGTAGCTGACGATGGTTGATGAGGTAGGAGATCATTATGATCACTTTATACAAATTGCATGACGAGTCCAGATTTTAATAGTCCACCTAGTTCATGGCTTTTGTTAGGGATCCCGACCTGCCCCTGGCTGACGATTTCAACTTCAGTATTTTTAAAACATGTGACAGTGATAGGCATATTCATGTATCTTCCCTCCTTCGTGATCAGATTTCAGGTCGGAAGTTTGGGGTAGGAGAAGTATGAGAGTTATTGTGTTTTTGCAGGGCTTTTTCTGAAAAGGGATATGTAGCTTTGCCGCACCCTAATTCTCGTATTATCCATTTCACTTCTACTTCGCCTCAGAGCCGCTCGATTGCTTAGAGTGATCTTAAATTTTCTTCTTGATGCAACAAAATCTTCATGGGTATGGTCATCAAGGTTCGAAACAATGCATTGCGGAGCGTTAATAACTGCTACAGGACTTCATTACCGGGATTGGTTTCTGGAACAAGAATACAAACACTGTGCCATCCTTGAGAGAGTCCGTAAGAGATGTACGCGTTCTCAAATTCATTGGTGTGCAGTACACGTGACCCCACCACCCTAAAAAGTACCAAACATACGGAATGACCCCTTCAAGGAAACTGCTGGAAATACGGGGTGTTACATCTGTGCATCATGGATGTCAGTTGAGTACTTGTGTTGAGCAAGATATTTCTGCAAGTAATTAATTTCACACCGTCGTGCTTGCGCAGATTCGGCTATCACATGACTTTTCGAATAGAGTTTCTGTTTAGATTGTTTTTGGGATTTAGGTTGGAATGATCACCTACCCGTGCCGAGCGAGACCATTTGAGAAAAATAATATGAAATGTAGTGAGCAATAACATACTTGTCGGCTTTCAGGCCTCCACAAGCGTGAAGCCGCCAGGAGATGGTGAGCTGATCAGAAAGCACGAGAATTGTGCAGTTTTTTATCCAGTCGCTAGCTTCGAATGCCTGCGCTGTGAGAGGTGGCTCGGAATGACTACTGGGTCGACCGTAATTAGCTTTGACCAGCGCAGGCGAAGGTGGAGGGGTTCCACATCCATGGAACGAGAAACTTGTCTCCACGGAAACCACGCATGTTGAAGCTGGCGCCCGTGGCGTTGTCCCGCATGAGGTCGCCTGGGTAGCCGGCATAGGCGCCATTGCCAAAGATGCCTCGGCAAGCTTCCGCAGCTTCCAGCGGAGCTCCCGCGTCCCCCTGGTAGTAGGCATTCTGGTACGGATCGGTGGCGGCCCCTGCAATGAGCGTGGCCAGGTTCATCACCAGCCCGTCCGCCCCAACGTCGCCACTCGGAGGCAGCAAGGGCTCCGGCATGTTTTCCACGAAAGTGTAATTCA
Source organism: Pseudisothecium myosuroides (assembly GCA_951799445.1). Taxonomy (NCBI): domain Eukaryota; kingdom Viridiplantae; phylum Streptophyta; class Bryopsida; order Hypnales; family Lembophyllaceae; genus Pseudisothecium; species Pseudisothecium myosuroides. The sequence continues at coordinate 28,773,227 of OX637292.1, read as the reverse complement.
CATTTGCAAATGGCCAACAACAGAGTCCGGGGCATTGCGTTGATGCATCCCCCACCCACACGTAGGGCAGCATCTGGCCGCCCGTGATGTCCGAAGGGTACAGATACGAGTGCAGGCCGCACCTCTCTTGACAGAATCCTGCCACCTCCACGTCCGATGCCGTGGCGATGATGTAAAGCGACCTCGCACTGACTTCAAAGGTGGTGAGGGCGTTCAACAGCAGGGCCTCAATGTCGGTTTGGTTGAGCAGGGTGCCTCGCGAGTACGCCTCGTCTTGCACCTCTCCACTGGGGATGAGCCACTGGGCGACGGACTCGCCATACACGTCCACGTACCCTTGGGTGATCTCCCACCATTTGGCCACCGTGGGAATGCTCGCACGCGCTCTGTGCTGCTGTGGCGCCAAGGAGCGCAAGAAACGCCGCACAGTATACCGCTGCAGCTTCGTAAACTCGCCATAGAAGATCACATAAAGCTTGGTGACGTTGTTCCTACCGGAGAGGATGGGACCGTTGTGGTAGGGCAGCACCAGAGGTTGTGGGGGCACCAGCGCTGCCAAGCTTCTTCCTGGGAAATGCTGCTGTTCCTCGAAGGAGGCCGCCTGCGTGTGTGCGCTCCATGAACGCAGCCTCCGCTGCGAGTCGATGGGGCTGTCCTGCGACGGCGTTGCATCAACACATCGTGCCAGCATAATGACACCCAACAGGAACAATGAAGCAGCAGTCGTAAGGGGTTTGTGAGGAAGGTATTTTGGGCCGTGTTCCATTTCTTGCTTCCACTTGCTGCTCGCAAATTCAAGAAGAATGCGGGTTGCAAATGGATTGAAATTTTGATTATTTACTTTAATAATAATGATGATAATAATAATAACAACAATAATAATACTGGTGTCAGTGGTGTGACGCCTTCAGTTCTTTTTCCTCGATCGTCTTCTTGGGTGCTTTGACGCGTTTCTCAAATCAAATCGAAACTGACCTTTCCCATGCGGAACTTATATCCTGTAGGACTGCCTGAGCTCAGGGATGCGTCTCTTTGAAAGATTATTCCTCTCAAAGTGGGCAGGTGAGGGAAGAAAATCAGGTTCTTAGCAAATAGACATACATAGTTTCACGAAAGATTCGGTCACTCGCTGCTTGAACGTGGGACATGAATCGAACCGATAGCAAGGGATTGCAAGGACGAGAAATCTCTCGCCACTCTCGCTTCATTCCTACATGAGAAAAACTCTGCAGTCACACTCCGTGATCGATGCTCATTCATGGATTCTGAGACGATGAACGACCTACCTCACAGCATGCGTGCATTCCAAGCGAGAATCCCAACCTCCTAGCTAGTAACTAAAACTAAGCAGGCAGGCAGGAAGGCCAGCACCTTACACTCCCGCTGTTCATCAGCACCATATGCACTACGGTTGCTGAGTGTCTCGATCTTTTCCACACGAAGTGAACCCGAGATGGGAGTTGCAAGAAGGTCAGCAACTGCACAGAATTTCAACTATCCATAGCTAACTGCCTGCATTGTGCACTGTCGGTTGAGGATTCGTTCATTTGGGGGGCAGGGAGAAAAGAACTCCAACCATCTATGTTGACGATTGGCGTACATGCAGAGTCTGTTCACACTAGGTCCCACTTTTGTCGTATCTTCACTATAAGCGAAACTCTATAATGTTCATGAGTTTAAAAAGAGAAAAAAGGAAAAGGTGGTATAAAGTGAAAACTGAGGAAGGGTTAAAAAAAGATAGGAGCATTGGAGAGATTTGAAGGGAAGGTATTAGTTGTGTTTGAGAGGGGTGGTATTGAAAGCATCACTAAAAACTTGAAAAAAACATTTCTACTTCCAAATAGTGAAAAACTAAAGCATGCAAAGGGACACACAATGATTTCACTAAACAATTTTATAATTTGTCCTTTAAAACGTTAAGAGTTTCATCAATACAAATTGTTAATTGAATCAAGCGACTTAAATATGAAATTTCAATGATATCAGTTGGTAGGTACATTCTAAAAAATCATTATGTTAATTCCAAATATCATTGATATCAATGTTGAAGTTATCAACATCATTTAAGTACATGTAATATTCATGAAACTTTAGTACTAATGCAATGCTAAATTGTTGTCTATTTAGGGCTAAAAATATTTAAATATTGGCTTGCATGAAAATAGTATACAACTTTAATGTAGATTACAAAAATGATTGACCTTCAAAAAGGTAGTTTTTGGTATTAAGAACCTATTGAGAAGCAACTTTAGAGACCCACTATCGAGATACAACCAACATGTATCTTTTCTAATGGATATTGGATAGTGAAATGCTTACAAATCATATGGTGGGGGATGAACATGTCATTCCCTATGCTAGTGTCAATGATTTTTTGCTATGAGTCATAAATTCATGTGGTTTGGTGAATTTTCCTTTCCTTTCTTTATAAGATGGAAAGAATGTATTTCTAATATCAATGTGACGAGTGGACTATAATTGCGTCCAAGTGTCCAAAGGTGAGGCCAATCGGTGGTTAGGGATACATGTTAGGAGTTCACCTAGTACAATGGAATAGTTCTGTACTTGAATTCCTAACTACCAAGCATTTATTCATTCTTGAATCTAATTTTTAAAATAACAGTCATAGCGCCATAGGCTAGCACAATTTTAGTCTAGTTCAATAATTTGTGGTATATATTATTTTAATGTAATTATATATTAATTTAAGGATTGATACTACAATACTGTAAAAAAAAATATTAGAGAATGATGTGGTAATAATGGGCTCAATATTAAGACATAGCTCTTAAGACCACCTTTGGGTCATCTTTGGGGTTTTGAATAGGTCACCAAGGTTGTTTGCCAAGATTACAAGCCGGAAATGTATTCGTGTGAAAGAAAACCAAATGCAAGGTGTTGAAGTATGTCAAGAATTACACTTGTACTTGTCAAAATCTACATGATTGAAATTGCTTATGTATATTGTAAGGCACCCATTCGAGGGCTTCTCTAAAAATAAAGACAGTGCATCAAGCATGAAGGCAGAGCTTCAAAGCCAAGAGCACCTTATTTTAAAAAAGCCCTATAAGCAAGGCACCTTACATGGCATAAAGTCTATAGCTAAGGGAATTTCGTAAGAAATAATTATAATTACTAGGTCCCTCATTTTGAATGGAAAATTGCAGTGAGAAATTCTTTGTGTATTTGTTAACAAAAATAAAAATATTCTAAAATATACTTAAAATATTTGACTTTCTAAGACCAACACTAATGACCATAATTCCGGAGATAGGAAATGATTCTTTAAGCGTGGTCTTTATGACTTGAAGCAACCACATCATGTGCGGCATTAAGGAGTTTAGATGGTATAGAGCTCATGAATGTTGACAAGGTCGATGTGGGCCAAGATCCAATTGGTGCCATGGAGTTATGGGTGACAAAGTTAACAAAGCACTAGCAAATCTCTATGTTGTTTGCCTATATCAATGAGTTTTTGATGTCTTCCAAAGCAAAAAGAGCACTTCATTGTGTAAATTTAGAGATATTCATTTGGTGATAGAAAGTTGAATTTTTTTATAATTTTACTTACTAAGTATGAATGGCAATTTATGTTTAGACTCACCTAACTTTCTATCAAGGTCCAAGCTAAGAAAAATTGATAAATCCCCTACTAACCTAAAAATTCATTTTGAATAGAAAATCCAAGGGTTGCAATATACATGTTGAAATATCTTTTGAATTGGAGTTGATTTAGAGTTTAGAGCTTGACTCGTACATAATCTATTTGTTAACCCCTAAAGTCCCAAGGCCATTTTTCCATCAAAAACCACTCAAAACTGCCATTTCTATAGCAAAGAGCAAAAAAACATTTTAAATGTATTTTTTGCATATTTAACCGTATGATCTTGTACTAGACTAGTGTAAAAATGTGTGGAAAAAATTTCAGAAACTTTGACCGTGTAGATTGCAAGATATTTGCATTTAAAGTGAAGGAATCAAGTTTTTTTGCACCTTGCTCAACTACATTTTTTGGCTTTGAACCTTCCTAACTTAAAATTTTTGCTCTAATGATTTTGAATTTCTAATTTTATATGATGAAGAATTGAGTTGAGAATCTAGGAAAAATAATTCAAAAAAGAAACACTTAATTTTTACTCATTAAAAAATTGTTAAGTAGAAGTAGATTCAAGATTGAAGGAAAAATTAAAACATTAATAGCTCTAAGATAGAGTTGAAGTATACTAATCTCAACGGTGAGATTGTTCTAGCAAGAAATCTTAACCTTGTGAAATTTTTTTTTAAAAAAATTGTCAAAACTGAGTTCGAAAATGAATCCTACAAGTTATTTTTTCAAGAAGATGCTCTAATTGCCCGAAAAATATGATTGCCCATAACTTTTGCATAACAAATCCAAATGGAATGAATCAAAGCTTTCCATGTAGATAAAAATAAAATCTATATGAAACAAATTTTTAAAATTTTTAATTTAAAGTTTTTGTGAGGGTTTTTTTCTGCCCGCCGAACTAAAATTTGGGGGTTTTGTGCCATAACTTTTGCTCCCGGGCACCGATTGAAATAAAAATTACATTTTCGGAAAGCTAATGTGATTCTCTATCTTCACAAAAAAATTCAGAAAATTATGACAAATATTGAGACCGTAGGAGCCTGCCCGAAATCCATTTTGTCCCCTGAGGGGACAACAGGACTTTAGGGGTTAAAGGTTAGATGTTGAGGAGCCTCCTCAAGAACCTCAACTAGTAGTGCTTCAAAAGCTCTTCATGAATTCTCTTATTACAAAGTATGTATTTTCTAAAATAATGCCATTGTTGATGAAAAAAACACCAAAAACTGCACAAAGTTTTATAGCATATAAAAGGCCACATAAATTATTCATTAGAAGAAAAATGAAGCCATAGGAGGGCTAAGATTTTTTCAACAAGGACCTCTAAAATCTCAATCATACCCACCTCTTTAAGGTAGATTTTACTACAATTTCGGGGAGCTCAAAATTTGAGTACTTTTGTTGCCACATTGGAATAAACTCAATAAAGCATTGAAATTTAAAATTCTCAATTTTTTGTCAAATTTATTAGCAACTTAGCTTTTTCATTCATCATTCTACTTTCTAATTATTTTAAAGAAATCTTTTTGGTTAAGTTTTTTTTTATATGTTTTCAATTCATTTTCCCACATATTGACTAAAGTGTAGAAGTTATAGGACAAACTTGTTTTTTCTAAAATTATTGAAACACAAAACTTCACCTTTACAAATGGCTAGAAGAAACTATATTTTGAAGTTTAGGCACATTGAACTTACAATGGGTGGAAATTTCACTCTTAAATGTTAGAGTGATCATGTACTTGGACAAGCTAACTAAAGGATTTTACAGTTGGATTTGTTACAAAATAATTATAGGTGGAGATTTTAGTTTTGCTTTGGGTATGATTGTTTTGAAGCAGTTTTGGGCCTCAAAACATTGCATTCCTTTACGCTTTTAAGAATTAATGGATGGTTGGAGATGCTTTCTCCTAGAGGAAACAAGAAATAGGGTTTTCCCATCTCTTGGGAATAATTTAAACAAATCCTCCTTCTATGGTAACCCGTAACCGTACTTGAGAGCAACTATTTTTCTAGCCCTACTACTCCAAAGGACAAGTGACCCTCCAAAATTGATGAGATTATTATCAAGTTCAAGAGAAATATATCCCAACCCCAATTTCCCAAGTGGTTTTGTAATTTTTCAACGTTTTAGGAATACTTTACAATATTTCAAAGTTGAAAATGTATTATAGCCAACTTATAATACTAGACTCACCTTAAATGGATACCCTTGAAGTACAAAATGTCTCAATTCTCATTGGTTGCTTCAAAACACTCCTCCCCAATTTAAATGCTTTTTTGGCAATTTGTCGCTAGCAACAAAGGATGTAGGAAATTTTTATTTCTTTGGATCAACTTTTTGCCAATTGCATCTAAGATTCAGCATAAAGATTTTCAAGTCTTTTTTAATATAATAAATTAGGTAACCCAAATGGATCAATAGAGTTAAAATAACAAATATAGACCTCCTAATCCTGTAGTTAATCATGACATAGGCTGCATGTAAGGGTACCAAAAATTTACACTAGTCTTCACCTCATTAGTTGCTTTAAAAAGTTGTGGTGGTTTTGCTTCATGAAAATGACATATCAATATAATATGATTTTTTTCAAGTACTAAAAAGGTGAGGAAAATTTTCTTAAAAACCTAAAAAAAACCTCACGAGTATCACAAAATCAAGTCTACATCATTCTTAAATAATGACACGTATATGTTTGAATAGAACTCTCTAAAGCAAAAGCCTCTCGCTCCATCACGTGGGAGACTCAATCTAAAAAAAATGAATTTTCAATGCCCCACGTGGAAGACATAGGCATCAAGGTCCAAACCAAAATGTCAAATCTTCACTCAAGCCAACGTCAAGGCCCTAGCTTGCATTCAAGATTCCCATACTCCATCACGCTCAATGCCACCTTCCGCCACTCCCACCCAGCTTTACAACTTTGGGCCGACAAGAATACAATGAATACACTCTCACAATAACAAACATGAATTTTTTTCAACCATGAATGACAATTCATCTATCCAAATTACCTTACTCCAATCTACAACAGTCTAATATTGATAATCTTGTGCAAATTATAGCCTTTGTCTTGTACTTCTTATTAAGATGTAACTTCTTTACTACAATCTAGTTTCAAAAACCAAGACTTTTAATTGTTGTCTTCATTGTGCTCTGAAAAACCTTTGTAGTTATTGTCTTTACAAGTACTAAAAGCATCAAACAACGATTTTAAATTGTAAGCCATCATGGTTGTCTCTTTATGTCATTAGCTTGGATGGTCTCCCTGAAAGCTTCAATGATACTATTGTTCTACAAAGTTTACATCTTATGAATATTTTTCGCTAGCATAATAAAAAAAATCCTAGAAGAGTTTGAAGGGAAGTGGACATAGCCTAGCCTTCTAAGCTATGGATTCCACCCTAGATTTTAAGCTACAAATTACTATTAATAGATGTTGAACCTAATGGATTTTGCTCAACATTTTTTAAATCTCTTCAAATACAACAAGCATAAATAAATTCAACCAATGGATTACATTAATTTCAAAGCCTCCTTGAAGCTGATACACCACTCTTTCAATTTTCTACTGACAGCTTATTATTAATAAATGTTGTCTCATTTCCACTAATCACATACTCTATTTCAACTATGTTCATCCATAAAAAAAAAACTACTTCTATCAAATTTCTAATCATTCATCAAGGCAACAAAAACAAGTGAATATGCCAATGTAGTTATAACAAGAGATATGCAATTTGACAATCTATAAGGATTATCAATTCATTCATGGTCACTTAAGCCATCAAAGACTAAAGTAGCTCAAGAAGACTACTTAAAGTGATTGCTACCTTGATAAATTCAAAGCATCTTTCAATCCTCTATTCATTTATCAAAACAATGAATTATTTTGAATGTTTGAATGGGAATTCTAAACTAGTATTAAATTTTCAACATTTGAGATTTATAGTAGCAAACACATTTTTATCCTTCCCAATTGTTAACTAATGATAAGATTCCCATCTATAATATCAAGAGAATTGAGAAAAAAAATAATAACAAACTTGTATAGCCTTCTCTTGTTAAAATATCCACCACCACCTCATAGTGTATCCAACTGGCATGACTCTAAGCTTATTAAAAGCGTGACTTGACTAAAACCAGTTCACCAAAAATGAGACTCAAAATTTAGTGCTCTTCTTGATCTCTTTCTTCATAGTTGCCGCTCCAAATCAATGCGGCAGCAGACCCTTTGTGACTCAAACGGTCATCACTTCCTCCTTGTAGATCCACTTGACATTAAACCAGTCTTGTTGAAAAGACAACTCAATTAACTACTAGATTATCAAAAACACTTCCAAAGTCGTTGTTATTCCATTAATCTCTTCTTTCAAAGTTGTCACTCCAAATCAAGGCGGTAGCAAACCCTTTGTGGCTAAAACGATAACCATTTCTTCTTATTTGCTCCAAATGAAGTAATCCTAGACTCTTCGTAAATCTAGATTGGAGGCACACCCTCCCACCAAATTTGAGCTTCAAACTCCTCATGGTTTTTTTGATTTTGCCCTCCAAAGTTGTTGCTCATAATTTAAGCTCCATCTCCTAACTTCAACCCAACCTTCTTCCAACTCATGACAATGATTGAGCTAAACCAAATCGACAATTTTTTTGAGTTGCTACTCCTTTTTAACCCTTAAATGCCCAAATTGCGTTTTTTGGCAACATAGCGATTTTGGGCAGCTCACTATGAATGGAGTATTTACGAAGCACAATGTTTGGCACTCTAATGTACACCTATGATAAAAATTTCAGACTTCTAAGCATATTCTATATTCTATATTATTTTTCTTCATGTTTTCTTCAAAAAATCACTAAAATTTGAAATTTTTTTGACATATAGAAGACATGTGATCCCATCTTTGAAAAATAAAATGTCGTGTACGCGATCTAGGCGTAAGTATCCTTACAACACCAGAACGTTGTAAAATGACTCGAAATATCGTCCCAAGGGATTCTAGTATGTTGTTACAAGCTAAGGTATCCGGATTTTCTCCCTTTTTCAAAAATCCAAGCAATCCGTCCTATCTCTTGCTCCCTTCCGGTTACGAATTCTATCCGGAATTCAATTTGGATCCGGCCTTATCCAATTTTCGGTTACGTCTCTTCAAATTACTGGTTTTCTATTCCTCTGTTTTATCCTCAGAGGGTCCACTATTGGTCTTTAGAGGGGTAGGGACTTCACCACTCAGAATCTTCACACTGTCCATTCTTACTAAACAATCAAATACACAAACAAACGAATATGTTGCAACCGATAAGAGAAATTAGCACCCTCACAATTCTTTGGATGGCCTATCCGGAAAGCAAGTCACTTAGGGTAGCATCCAGTTCCCTTCACTACAACGACAGATCAAGACACCCGGAATCGACAAAGGATTGTTTCCTAGTTGCTAGACTGATCCTGTGGTTGGCAGACCTTTTGGTGAGTGGAGATTTTCCTCTAGCAGTTGCTTGTCTCCACATGGAACCGTGATTGATTCCGGAACCTCATTCACACCACTCTTGAGTTTTGCCGGATTACCGTTCCGGTAATTTAAAGGCACCACGCACAAGTCCTCATTCACTAGCCTAAAATCCGTCACAAACGTACCCTCCCAATCTGACCCAAATGCCTAAGACCCGGATTCCTCCTCACCCGTCCCCTCTCAAACCTCAACACTCAAATAAACAAACCAACAAAACTCTTTGCTCAAAGTTGGAGTCAAAATGTCCACCTAGTGACTTAGATTAAAGAAAAAAATGAAATAAACATTGAAAATGTGCTCGGATGGAATGGGAGGGCAACAATCCTACCTACCCTTTAAAGCAAAAACAAAAAGCCAAAAAGCCACCCCAAAGCAAGGGCGACCGCACAATGACCTTCCGAGATAACCGGAAAGTCACAGGCTAGTTGTCCCTAGAAATTCGGAACCAGGGCCCACATACAGAAAACCCGTTCCAAAACTAAAATTCAAAATTCTAACTAACTGAAAACACCCTAACTAACTACTTCCCTTTTCGCGCCTTCTTCGAACTGCTATCGCCCTGACTCACAGGTGGTTTACCAGTGGTCTTTTGTGGAGTCTACTTGATTGTTGCCCGGGTCAGAATCTTGCACGTAAGTGGTGGGGGCGAGTTGTCATTAGATTCCGTCCTGGATCCGGTCTCAAACTCTTCTTCCTTGGATTCTTCGATCATGTGAACGTTCGGCTACTCCGCTTCCGCCATCTCACCTAGATCTATTGCCGTGCTGTCCCATCTGGGCGAAGACTGTTGCATGTGAGGACAGTCCTCCGAATGGGTCCGGCCCGGATTCGTCAAGGTCCGCATTTGATCAATGAGATCGCTACGAACCTTTAGTCCGGGAACCTTGAATGTCCCTGCCAGTCTCGGCCGGGTACACGGAACACTTGGCTGGTTGGAAACTTCCTGCAGCACCGGAATGGATTTTACACTTGGCTGCCTCTCAAGTTCGGGTACCGGATTCCCACTTGTCCGTAGTTGTTAGGGACATGACCTCTAGAACCTTCTAGTTCCTTTTACTTTAGATTAATATTAGGGACATGACCTCTGGAACCTTCTAGTTCCTTTTACTTTAGATTAATATTAGGGACATGACCTCTGGAACCTTCTAGTTCCTTTTACTTTAGATTAATATTAGGGACATGACCTCTGGAACCTTCTAGTTCTTTTTACTTTAGATTAATATTAGGGACATGACCTCTGGAACCTTCTAGTTCTTTTTACTTTAGATTAGGATATATATAGGGGTTGAGGCTGAAGAGTCCTTCAGTCTCAACAACGCATCTCTTGGAGCCATCGCTCACCTCTCTTATTATTTCGTGTGCTCATCTTGTTAATTCAAGTTCATATTAGTTCAAGTTCATATAAGTTTTTACTCTTCTAGTGCTTCAAGGTTCCAGTTCTTATCAAGTATTCTTGTTTCCTGTGTCCCTGACCATGGCACCCATACTTGCCTCAGAGAAGGACCTGTAGGTTGCGTCAGAAGGAACCCCAGATCCTAAAACTGTGGCTGAGCCAGAACATTGAGAGTCTGTTTGACCGAAGTCCTCATGAATAAGGAATTGGGGACTTTCAAAAATTGTAAGAAATCCATGGCCTTATTCGGATTGAGGTGTCCCAGCAGTTGGCCCATTTCCTTCAACACCGTCTCCATCCTGGCTTGAAAGTTGACTAGGATCGTCACTACCTTAATCCGGATAGGTGGCCTTCACTTATCAGCCGGTCGTTGAAAAGTTTGGATCTGACCACGAGATCCGCTAGCTGCGCAACCAATGCCGCCAAATTTCGGATGAGTTGGAGAGCTTCTGTCTCCTTCTGCCTTGTTGTTTCCAGCTTTCCTTCTGCCCAATTTACCCGGGATTGGAGGTCATCCCCGTCCTTCTTCAAGTTTTGGATTTGCTCCTCCTTCTTGTGCAACACATCAGAACCCGGTCGTTGCTTTATTTCTTCCAGAATCTTATCCGATTCCGCCTTCAATTCCTCACTAATGTCGACTATAAGATCCGCCATCTAGTTGTGCAACTGCCAAGCCTGTTGCACCCACTGGATTTCGATATCAAAGAACTGCAAATATTCTTCCTCTACCGGAGTCTAGTTGGGCTCTCTTCTTTTTGGTGTTGGCAGTTTTCCTTGTGAGGTTGGATCGGTTGACTTCCTTTGCTTATCCCCACAATCGGCAGGTCCTTCTTTCTCCTTCTGTCGTTCTTCCTCCTTAGACTCTTGCTGATCCGGCTCAACTTCATCCGTGAGGCCATACTGCAGGATTGTAGCCCCGGTGTCATACGCTATCACCTTCTAACTACTCGAAACCTCCTTTTGGTGGTAGAGGTGGAACAAGTACGGGCTAATAGGACTGTGTTTACTCCTCGACACATGCTCAGCCAGTTTTGACACCACCTCCGCGATAACCTTATCTCAATGCACAAATCTATCCTTCATAGCCCCAAAGATGGTATTAGCCACTGTGATCGTAACCCGGGTAGGCTTTTCCGGATACAGGAGTGGAATCAAGAATTCTAGCACCTGTCTATGCCTATTGTTCCTACAATCACTAATGGCGTATCCCTCTTTTGCATGGGCCGGACTCCAAAACTTTCCGCTTGCGTACTTATCTGTCCAGGAGGCTAATACGGATCTACTTTTCTTGAATGAATACACCTCCGCCCAAACATCCTTGGTCCAAGCTACGGGTCGATCCCTAACTGTCAACTCGTACTGATTTGGAACCCCTAAGATGAGCTCCTGAATCATATCCTCGCTCTTGATGTTCCACGGCCTTTGTATCAGTCCGACGCACCCTATCAAATCCTCCTCTAACTGCTTCCGGATGGTCGGGTCAGAAAAGATAGCAAGACATACCATCCGAGCTGTGATCGACGATTTACGGGATTTTGGATCACTGCCCTCCACCATGGGATACAGATACAAAGAACACTAATCCGGCGCAAACGGCACCGACCTCACCTTTCTCTCCCTGACACGATCCCTAACTCACCACTCTTTCACTCAACTACACATGCACAGAGTCCTGCAAAACAAAAAGAGAGAAAAATGGAGCGGCGGTGGGCTTAAGTACTCGATGAGCGGCCGACGGTTCCCGGTGGAGAACGGGTAGGAGACCGTTCCCATAACGATACCCTAGTTTCCTAGACCGGAAGTCTAGGTCATAGGTTCCATACATCCATGACATTTCTGGATTCTAGATCCGTCTTTCTTCTGGTGACATAACAGCTGTAATCGGTCTAGCAATCTGGAAACTGACTATTCTAAAATTATCCATAATTGGGCCGAATTCTTTATGCTTTACCAAAAATCGAATGTTTTTGACTCTATCCTAATCCTATTCTAATCTATTTCTATACATTTTGAATTCCCATACTCCCACATAAAATAAGATAAATTTTTATTTACATTTAGTGAAGAATTAGAGCACAAAACATCATGGAAATTGGGATTGATGCCATAGTCATAGGTTCCATCCTTTAAGGGTTAACCCTTAAAGAACAAAGCCCATGACCATGTAAATCAACCTCAAAAGTCATTGCTTTGAATGCTATATTTTATTACTATATTCAAGTGGAATTTTTTAATATTATTTTTCAGGGATGAAATCACATGTTTTCTACAAGTCTTGAAATTTTCAAAAATTTTAGTGTAAATTTGAAATTATTGTGAATTGTTTGAAGGAAAATGAAGAAAATTCATATCAAATACAAGACATGCTTAAAATGTCTGAAATTTTTGCCATTGCCATATATTATAGTGTAGAACATCATCATGTATACTAGAGTTTCGTGTCATTCTAAAATAAAAAAGACCATGGTAATAGGCCTTATGTTCAAATTGTAATAAAATGTTCAATTTTATGAGTTTTTCCAAAATTTGAATTGGAATAGAAAGTAGAATGGGTAAGCTCCATTTCATTAATGGGATCCAAATTCTAAAAACATCATTTTCATGTTTCAAATTTAGATCAACGGCAAAGAAGTAAGAGTTGCCAAAATACACCAAAATTGCATCTTTTGTCATCCATGTTTTTAACATCTTCTTTTTTAGAAAAGTCAATAACACCTTCATGAAGGAATTTCTACCATTGTGCATTAGAAACACATTGAAAAGACTCTCAAAAAATATTGGATGAAAACAAGCAAGTATACATCCACTAGCACACTTTGAAATCATTAGTTAGCCACTTTGTGGCACCGTGGCTGTTTCAGAGTTAATAAAGCAATGCCGAGAAGCCCTAGTTGTATTGAAGCATAGAAGTGTTTTACTACATGCTAAGCTCTAATTGTAGAAGTTGGAATCCCAATGGTGTCCTAATTCATACATTTGACTCAATGTTGGGGCCATGGTTGACTATAGGTGATCCGTGTGTTGGTTTGGATTACTAAAGATGCATTAGAGGAGATCTGAGCGTTTAGAAGACTGCTTCAGGGTTGTTTACAATGTTGGTTCCCAGCCCCCGCTGTCAGAAAAAAAAAACTATTAAAAAAAAAAAAAAAAAAAAAAAAGTTCTTAAAATGTTAAAAGAATACTAAAAAAATTCAAAAAGAAAAAAAGAAAATAAAAATGACGTGGCAGTTGCTTGGCCACATCAGACTAGCCTTGCGGCAGTGCCACAGCAGTCTTGCAGAGTTCCCACAGTCCGGGAACTCGCGGGCTATTAGAAGCCCAAATCTCTTCTAATGCTTTCATCTATCTAGGAGAAAAGGGTGTTGTTCCCATACAACTCGAGGTTTGCGTATTACTCTCAATGCTAGCTAGAACTAACATATCACTACTAGAATGTCCTACCCGAATCAAGATGTCCGAACCAACTTAACATTGTTGATTCGGGGTGTCTTTTCTTGTAGTGTATTCACAACAATCAAACATCTCTTATATTATTTATCCATTTTGATGAGTTGATATGAGTCAAAAACTTTAGGTCTTACCTTTGGCCATTCATAATTTGGTCTATGTGTTGATAGTTTTAATGTAGTGCAGCTTGTGAATGTGGATTCAAATGGTTGATAGCTACAAAAGTCATCTTAGGAAATCAACTAGCATCCAATATTCCACCAACATGATTCATCTCTTCCTACAAAGGGCTGCTCTCTAATTTGAGAGACTTTCGATATGTTTAGCTACCATTGACAATGGATGGGCCTTTAGCTCAAGCCTCATCTACAGATTTGAATTTGCAGAGCACGGCCATCCCCTAGGCTCACAAATGGAAGCTCTCTCAAGGTCGGGACAACTTGTGCCATTGATTCTGTTGAGGATCACTTAACAAGGCAAAATCACTGGCATGAATTTCCAAGCAATTTGCAGAGGGCAATCAGGTCAATTAAAGAATAAACTCCTAGTACCCAACGGTTTCCATTTCGGCAAAACTAGATTGTAAGCAGGACCAAAGTCATCTCAAGAACAAAGTGAACGAAAATGGAAACCAAAAATTGAATTCATGTCATGTAATTGTCACCATAAAAAACAAAGAAATCTGATACACATGATCAACTTGCGTGCTTGTTCTTTTAGAGAACACTTGGATCTGCGTAAAGCTCCTCCCATAAACCCAGGCTATCTTACATGCAATGAATATATCAACAAGCTGAAGCATATGCATCACAACTGTACAGTACAATGCAAGCACTCATGAACCACCAATGCAAACAAGCTTGACATAGGAGCTTTTCCCATCACTTTTTAAAATGTCCTACGGTGCATAGTGCCTATTGCTTTTCCTTTTCTTACAAATGTGGACCAAAAACAAAGTCCACATATCCATTAGAAAGGTGAATCGAAATACCCTCCTATGTCTAAATCAAACCCCATCAGACGAGGGTGGTTTGCAACTGCAGCAATTATATGTCAATTCTGGACTAGCCTTGCTCTGACTTTCACCATCAAAATTTGTCCAAGATGACCAAGAAGCTTTCTGTAGTCTTGACAAGGGTGTAAGCATTCTCAACCAAACTAACAAATATACCTCCTACGAAACTTGAAGACTCATAAGCTTGTTGAAATCAATGGCAATGATATATTGCTCTGAATTAAGAATCACTTCAGGCAAGGTGCCTATGTACTTGGTCTTTCTGATAGTAAGCCATGGTTGAAAACTGGTTTGGTCATACTTATCCTTCGGGATACAAGCACAAACCCTCAACTTCGTTAAGCCCAATGCCCTGGCCGCATCCTGTAAACCTTGGACTATATACCCGTGGGGTGAACGGGTACGACTGAAAAACTGCAACAACAAATTAGGATGAAGTATCCCATCAATACTTTTCAGATTTTCTTGTCTTGGCCGATAATATCCGTCTGACTTGAACTCAGGAAACTTTTTCCAAGAGTAAAAAAAAACAAGCTCCTTCTTGGACAACTTCAGAGGCTCCACCTCAGTACCCTTGGCAGGTCCACCTGAAGCAATGATTTTTTTTTGCTTTTTCAAAATTAGCAAAATGACTATGCCCATTAACTTCAGATAGCTATTTTAATAGAATCTTCTACATCTTTTGATAAATTTTTTAGCAGATTACTATATTTGGTATATTTTTGGCTAATTTTGATAAACTTGTTACCAATATTGAAGCAAATTAGCTACTTACCTCCTGCAGCTCCTTTGATAAAATTAGCCAACAATTTTCTCCTCTAGCCATTTCCCTAAAAGTCATGCCAGAAAATTTCACTCACCTTGAGTAACCTTCTTCATCTGAAACCGTCCGCCTTGCTTGATGAGACGATGTCCCACAAACTCGAACACATACCCATACTGGTTGCTAGTACTGGTGTAATTTGTATATGCCTTTATAAATTTCACCAAATTCACCTTACTTAGCTCTTCAAACTGCTTTCCGAACAAATTTTGTACATAAATTGACGCAAAGTTGAAAAACATGCGACTTTACTTCTTGTTCTCACCGTCCTCTAAGTCCTCATCTTTTCCACATTTAATATAGATAAGAGCATCCCCTGCTTCAACCCCTTCAAAACTCCCAATAAAGAAGACCAAAGCGCCATCCTTGTCAATTTTAGCCATCCTTGTCAATAAACATTTCTATGTAATTCAGCTTCCTATCAGATTGCTTCTTACATAGGACAAACCTGGGGATGCCTCCGATCATCCCAAAATAACGAAGAGCCCACTACTAGAATGTCCTACCCGAATCAAGATGTCCGAACCAACTGAAAATGTCCGAATCAACACAATTGTGTTGAAAATTGCCGAATCAAGAGGTCCGAACCAACTTAACATTCACTACTAGAGAAGCAGTCAAAACCAAGACAAAACCAACACAATTCTGTTGGATTTTGCCCGAATCAACATAAAAATGATTTTTCCTCATCAAACATGTTCTTTTGGACTGCATCAACACGTTTTCTATTGGTTCAATGTAAATCAACATAATTCTGTTAATTTTTTAGGAATTTCAAGGAACCTTTTGGGAATCTTTTAGGAATCTTTTAGACATCTTTTCAAGATCTTTTAGGGATCTTTTGGAATCTCTTAAAAATGTATTAAAATTTGTTAGAATCTTTTGAAAAACATTGAAAATATATTAGAATCTGTTGGAATATTTTAGAAATCTATTGAAATGTATTGAAATCTATTAGAATCTTTTGGAATTGTATTAGAATTTGTTGGAATTTCTTAAAACACTGTTGGAAATGTATTAGAATCTATTAGAATAGTATAGAAATCTATTAAAATCTATTAGAATCTTTTTGAAAATCTTTTGAAAATCTATTGAAATCTTTTGAATATTTTAGAATATTTCTAAATTATTTGGAATCTTATAGTATAATATCAGTTCAAAGTGCAAATTTTAATCTAATTTTTATTGAGTTTAAATTGATTTTGAATTTGATCTAAATTCCAATGAAATTCTTTGACTACAATTCAAATTTATAATTTGATCAAAATTTAATCAAATTCCACTCTAAATCAAATTATGATTCAAATATCTAAATAAAAATTTCAAGACTTTGATTCAATGCTGATCAATTCAAATTCTAATGCAATTTTCATTCAACTTTCTATAGGGTGTAATTTGATTACAGTTCAAATTTATAATGTAATTGAATTTCTCACATATGTTTTAAAGTTTAATATAACAAGTATACTTAGTGGGTTTTAGACATTTCACCAAGATGTTTAGATTGCCCAAAAATTAAGATTCTTCATAACTTTTTCATCATAACTCTATATAGAATGAAGCAAAGCTTCTCATATATTCTAAAATCTAAACCATAACATTTGAAATAATCAATAAGATATTATATTTTATAACAAAGTTTCACTAGAAATTGAGGTAATAGAAACATGTTTGAAATTCATTTTGTCCCTCAAGATGACTATAGTAAATTAGGGATTAAAATTGGAGTTTTGAATGTTAAACTATTTAAAATTTAAGTTCTAAACTATTCAAAATCCTAAATTTGAACTATTCAACAATTAAACTATTTAATTCTAAAATTTGGCTAAACCACCTCTAGAAAAATGCTTGTCAAATTTTCAAAACAACTTAGATTAAATTGAAAATTTCACCACTGAAATTAGACTTCAATAACAATAATTTCCAACAAGTTTTATGGAAAACGGACTTTCTATGAAGGAAATATGGGCCTCCAAAGTCTGCTCACTTTGCAAAATGAAAATGAAAAGGATTAAGTAAGACTACCTTTAGAAAAATGCTTGTCAGATTTTCAAAAAAATTTAGAAAAAATTGAAAATTTTACCACTAAAATTAAACGTCAATATGAACCGTTTCCAATTAGTTTCATAGTAAACGGACTTATAATGAAGGAGATATGGCCCTTCAAAGTATGCTGACTTTGCAAAATTGAGAAAAAACTTTATAAATAAAAGTCTCATTCTTATCCTTGACATGGGGCTTCAACCATGGTGCAATGGTGGAAGCCCAAGGTTACTAACCAAGTGGTCTTGAGTTCAAACCTTGTTGGTGATGGGAGTCCTACGTGGCGGGCAAATTTTAAATTTCCGAATCAAGAGTTCCTAACCAAGACAAAATCAACACATTTTTTTGTTGATTTTGTCTTCATTTGGACCGCATTCTTCTGATAGTGATTGTTGATTCAGGGTGTCTTTTCTTGTAGTGGTAGGGATGAACAGTTCAGGGAAGGAAGATCCATCCAAACAATGACATTCTCCACACTAAACCCTAGCCCAACTAAACAAGCTTCTAGTCCAACCATTACCCCATTTTGAGCATCCCCGTTTAGACATTGCTAAGACAGATTTCGTAAAGAGTTGCCAACAAAATTGGATCCAATTGAAGAAATCCAAAATTCAACCCTAAATGACGGTAAACATTGTGGTGCACGTTACCTGGCTGATTCTCCTCTTCCCGCAATCTCTTCTTTTTCCTCAACTCACTCTTCTCGTCCAGCAACTTACTCTCCTTGTTCTGCAGTTGACTCTTCTCATCCAGTAGCTTACTCTCTTTGTTCCAAAGATAAGTTACATCGGCGTTGGATTGAGCAACCTCCAATTGCTTTCCCACAGCCTCAATTTTTCGCTTCGCATCCTCAATTTCTCCCTTCACAGCCTCAATTTCTCGCTCCACTTTCTTGATCTCGGGCTCTACTTTCTCGATCTCGGGCTTCACGATCTCGATCTCGGGCTTCACGAAATTGAAGAAGCTTCTTCAATTTTGGAGTCTGCCATCATGCTAGAAGAAAAGCGTGCAGATTTTGAGCTCGAGAAGCAACGCAAATTGCAGCAACTGGCAAGCGAGAGGATTCACAAGCGCGAAGAAAAAAAAGTATAGGAATGCAGATTGAAAAACAACGCACAAGAACAAAAAGTGGCACTAGGGATGGTGGGGAGAGATGACCGCTGCGGGCAGCCCGAGTCGCCCGGGCAGTGGGGCCGAAAAAACAATTCATTTTAATTTTATTTCATTAGAAAGTCCCTCTCTCTATGTATCCTCCATTTCTTTACTACTTTTTAGTTAATTCAAATACAATACTAAATAGTTTATTTTGAAACCTTGCTTGCTATTTCGCCAAGAGCTGGTCTCTCTGGTTCGATGTAATGTTTCCTTTGCAATGGAAATTGTCCGTTTGTTTTAAAAAAAACAAAAAACCCAACAACAACTTGTTTGCTAAGTTTGTGAGATTTCCAAGAATGTCAAAAAATGCCTTAGGTTTTATAATTGCCTTAAGTCATTATTTTGTATTATTACAATTACATATTTTACCATTTTTTACTTGTCGGAAAACGAAAGCTGTTGCAATTACTAGGTGACTTATCTCTCGACTTTCTGGGAGTCACTTTTACTTTTACTTTTACTTTTCTGGAAAAGGCTGAAGGCCTCGTTCACACCTGCCTGTAGTGGCGGAAGGGGGCTAAGCTATTTCACGACGGCAGTCAGCGTGATGAAGCTCTTTCACGGCGTCGACACCCTTCTCCCGGGCCTCATCACGTCCGCCCCTGGAGCTGTTGTCGCTGCTAAATTACAGGGCCCTTGCTAAGTTTGTGTTGTGATTCAGGAGTTTTATAGGGTCGGCTTCTCGATTTGGTGGTTCGTTCTGTATGGAGATTTGGAGAACAAAAACCTAATTTGGTTAGATTAGAGTAGGTGCTGATAGTTACTTGTAGTCATGGCGGAGCTTGTGAGCAATATGAGTGGCGCGCAGCCCATGGCGGTGAATGAGGAACAGGGCGCTGCAGCAGCTCCGGCTCTTGATTTTGTGCCTCCGCCGAAACCCCAATTCGGGGCCTTGTCGGCGCACGAGATGAATGGAGGCAAGTTTGAGTTTCGGAAGGTGTTTGTGCCGTCGCATCGTTTTACGCCGCTTAAAGAGCATTGGATGGAGATCTACACTCCCGTGTTTGAGCAGATGAAGATTGACATCCGCATGAACTTGAAGGTAAAGCCTTGGGGGTTTTAGGGTTTCTCTGTTTTGTTAGGGTTTTCAGAATCGCTGGTTTGAGGTGCTCATGTCTGACTCTCTGTAGTAGACCTAAGTCGTGATTTTCTGATCGCGAGATTTATCTTTTTGGTCACCTGCTTCAATTGTGCGCTCTGGCGTCGGCGTGAAATACGGAGCCCTCATGCACGTGGTCGAACGTGTGCAGGCGCGTAAAGTGGAGTTGAAAACGAGGCGAGACACACCTGATGCTGGTTCTCTTCAGAAGTGTGCTGATTTTGTACATGCCTACGTATTGGGATTTGATATACAAGACGCAATTGCACTTCTAAGGCTGGACGATCTTTATGTGGAGTCGTTTGAGATAAAGGATGTGAAGACGTTGAAGGGAGAGCATCTGTCGCGTGCAATCGGGCGGTTGTCGGGAAAGGGAGGCAAGACGAAATTCGCTATAGAAAACTCGACTCGCACCCGGATAGTGATAGCCGATACGAGAATTCATATACTGGGCTCGTTTGCGAACATCCGAGTGTCGAGGGATGCACTTTGCAGTTTGATTCTGGGCTCCCCTGCGGGGAAAGTGTACTCCAAGCTGAGAACGGTGTCAAGCCGATTAGCGGAGAAGTTTTAGGGTTCTGCGCACCCACATGCATGGGGACGATGGCTTGATGCAGGAGTTGCCCTGGAAGCGGGGAAGTGCGGCGCGGGAGCAGGGGAGGGATCGGTGGGATCCAACTGCAAGGGTGGAGCTCATGAGTTCGGGCCGCCGCCCCTGCAATTTTTATCAACGGTATCAGCTGTCCGTGTGGTTACCAGCGTCTCTCTTGCACATAGTACTGTGGTAGCTGTGGCCTCAGGCCTGTCCTCGTCCTAACTCCAATACAGAAATCAGGATCTGCCTGGGTCGGAGGCTGCTCGGCAGGAAGAGGCGGGATTTCAAAGAAACTCCTGAGTGCGGTTCTGTATGTACGACGAGGCTGGCATTCTCACATTTCCACATGCTCTCTTGCTATGAATTATGCTCCTGAGTCTCCACCCTCACTCCCAGTTCCCACGCCTGCCTGCCTTTGGACGCTGGTGGGAAGCTTGTGAATCCGCCATGCTTGTGAATGAGCTAGCGATGTTGATTCCTCAGGGTTTTTGTTTAGGCAAATGAACCAGTACATTCCAAAGTTATTTAATTCATATTTTGCAATCCAACCTACTCCCCTCTGTCAATTTTCACTCCCTGCCTGAGAAGTATCTAGCCCAATGTGCTTTTTCTACGAAAACTTGACGGTGTGCAGTGTACAGCACCATTGAATCAATGACCAAGGAGCAATTTCATTTTGGTTTCGTTATTTGCTTGGTCACGACTAGCAGTGATCCCAGAACTAGTTTATGAAATTTAGTGCAATATGCTACCTTCCAGACAAACAATGGCTACCTTGAGAGTGAATAGTATAAAAAAATAGAAAAGAATGGATTTTGCAAGATGTGAAGGATTATTGGGAGTACTATAATGCAATATTGACTAAATAGTTGCTCATTCCAATGTGGAGGAAGTTGCAAATTGGCTATCAAATTTTATTGTTTGTTGCAATTTTGGCTAAAATGTCTCCATTAAAGGCCCTTTTTTACAGTGCACTAGTAGTGCAAGGATTTTTTGGGTAGAAACTCAACTAATTTTAGCCAATTTAGGAATCGTTGGTCATGAGTATCTCAAAATTCCCTTAAGTCTCTTTTGTACAAAAAACCCTACAAAGTACCTCCAGGTAGAAACAATGATGAATAACTGGTTGAACTCGGCAAGAGCTTTAAAGTAGCAGGTTCTGAAATTGCACAAGCTCTAAAATCGTCCACCCTACTCAAATGTACATTGCTTGTACATGTTTCTTTTCATAGCCTTCAGCGATGTACAAACAATGTACATTTTAGGGGGTGGGCTATTTTAGAGCCCTATGCCACTTCAACTTCAAATTTTCATAACTAATTCTAGAAAGCTCCAAAAAATATGAATCGACTTGGGTTAGATGCCAATTCCTCTTGTCAAATTTTCTAAAAAATATTTCAAGGTGTTTTCACCTCCCCAAAATTTAGTTTCAGCTCTTAAATGAGCGATTTATGAACCTCCTACCTTACATTCTACAACGTGTTATGTCATGACGAAACTCTATTTTATTCTCAGGAAACCCTCAAACCCCAGATGACTACTTCTACTTCTATGTAGCAACTTGCAAATCCGGGTCCCGTGATTATTCTCTTACAGCGTATTGTTGTTCGATATTGTTATCACTCTATTGTTATCATTCTGAGTTGCGGTGGCAATGACAACTGCAAGGTTGTTGATTCCAGCACGTTTCTAGGTAAAGCTTTCAACAAGAGTTGTTCTTCAAGAACAAGTCATTGACCCCTAAAGTTGCAAGGCCTTTTGTTTCATCAAATTCCAATTAACCCCTAAAGGACCGGCATGCGTCTTTTGGCTGAATAGAAATTTTGGGCAGGTACGTGTGACTAGAGATTTCCATATTTTAAGCTGAAATTTTAATAGAAGGTGGGCGCAAGGAATATCTTTCATATGCACTAAATTTCATGACATTTGGAAATAGGAGTCAAAAGTTATGGCCAAATATGTTACTTTTTTCATAACTAGGCAATCTGGGCAGATCAAATAAATCACTTTTTTCAAAAATAAAAATTTGAAATTGGTTTTCTAAAGTTATATATATGTGGAAAGCTTTGAATCATTCCATTTCGACCAATGAGTCAAAAATTATGAGGTTTTTTAGTTTGCAGGCAGTTATGGATTCTCTACTCTAAAATAAACTTTGAAATTGTTTATTTAACTCAATTTTTAATATTTTTTGAAAAAAAAAAATTCATAGGATGTAGATTGTTTATTACAACATTACAACCATTGGGATTGACATTTTTCAATTCTATAATTAAATTCTTAACAATTTAGTATTTTGGATCATTCTCTACTTCTTTGTACTTACTATTTTTTTTTATATGTTGTACAATTCCAAATGATTTGAAATCTTTTAAGCATGTAGCCAACTTGTTTAGAAAAAAGATTTCAAAATAAGCACCACGATTTTGGACATTTTTTCATACAAATGTGACCTTGTGAGGTGCAGCTGCCCTATTTTTTCGCAGGGACAAAAAAAGAATTTTTGCCAATTCAAATGCTAATATCTTCCAATCCGCATGGTGGAAAATTCTGAAATTTTTTCCACATCTTCTAAAACTAGTTTACTATAAGAACCTATGGTTACATGTTTCAAATTTCTTTTTTTTCAAGAATTTGGTACTTGTACTAAAAATGGCAGTTTTTGAGTGTTTTCAGTGAAAACATAGTCATGGAACTTTAGGGGTTAAAATTGCCATTTCTATTACGAAGTGAAAAAAACTTTAGAAAATGTTTTTTTTTGCATATCTAACCAAAGGATCTTGTAGTAGACTACTATATAAAAATGTATGGAAGAAATTCTAGAAACTTTGACCTCGTGGATTACAAGATATTTGTGTTTGAAGTGAAGAAAATTGTTTATTTTGCACTTTGCATGACTAAATTTTTAAGTTGTGAATCTTCTTAGCTTAAAACTTTTGCATTATCAGTGTTGAACTGAAAAAAAATTATGTTGAAGAATTGAGTTGAAAGTCTAGAAATGTAAAATAAAAATAAAAATGGTTTTTATTTTTTAAAAATTGTTAAGTAGAAGTAGGTACAAGATTGAACAAAACAGTAAATTGTTAATAGGTCTAAGATGCCAGATTTGAAAATACAATAATCCCAACAATGAGATGGTTCTAGCAAGCAAACTAAACCCTATCAGATTCTTTTTTTGAAAAATTGTAAAAATTGCATTCAAAAATGAATCCTATAAATTATTATTTTTTTTAAATGCTTAGATTGCCTTGAAAAAAAGATTGTTCATAACTTTCTCATCAGCATTCCAAATAGAATGAATCAAATCTCCATGTAAAAAAAAACTTTCTATATGAAGAAAATATTTTTATTTTTATTTTTTATTTTTTTATTTTTTTTTGCGATGCCAGACAAGTTTGGTTTTGGTTTTTTTGTAACATAACTTTTGCTTCACAACATTGATTCAAATAAAAAAAATTATATTTCTAAAAAACTAAAGTATTTTCCTATCTTAAAAAAAATTCAAAAAATCACAAAGAAAATCAAAATTGTAAGAATCTATCCAAATTCCATTTTGTCCCCCCAAAAGGCAATGCCTAGGACTTTAGGATTAATAAGGCACTTGGTCTTATTCATTAACCCCTAAAGGACCATTGTCCCCTCGGGGGATAAATTGGTTTAGGGGCATGTACCTTTTGTGGGTAAAAATTTGTAATATTTTTTGAAACTTTAATCGAAGATGAGGAACTGGAAGAGGTACGTGAAGGTCAATTTTTTTTGGCATTTGGACATTCCAGCGAGAAATTATGGACAATTTTCTAGAAACTGGGGGAGAGCAGGCAGTCCGGGCAAGGCCTGTGGCCAGTACCAGGGTATTGACTGCGTAGAAGACAGTTCGATCGGGCAAGAGTTCGGGCTGGAGAACTGGGCTCTAGACTCACGGGCGGGGAGCTACGTAGAGATTGGGTCTCCCCATCGCGGCCAAGATTGAGCCGGGCTGACAACGGCCTGTCAGCGCAGCGACGGGGAGCGGGTGGGCCTCCCGACTACTGGGGGCGACTGCAGGCGTGCAGGGCCGCGTCAGTGCCTGCGGTCACCGCCCAGGGCCACGGGGCGGTCGTGGTCACCCAACCGGCGGGGGGAATAGAAGCGGGGGACGCTGCGGTCGGCGCCCGGGGCCACGAGCTCGATCGGAGGAGTGTCGCCGCCGCCTGTGGCCATCAAGCACGGTGGCTACAAGCGGTTTTTCTTTATTGGAGATTTAATCCATGTTCGTTTGGAGTTCAGAAAATTGTGCCCACAGCTTTTATGCATTGCCATGTGGATGAATCTTGCGTTCTTGAGAGCGCTAATTTTTTCCAACCATTGATCAACTTCACAGAAATCTACAAAATGCAATACTCAATGCAAGATTATGTAATGTGAGTATGAAGATCACTGTCTTCCTCGCATTGAATTCATACATGATTACAGAAGAGGTACTCTTGCTAGGAAGTCTACAAAAGTGGAAGCTAGAAGAGCACCTCCTGTATGTCCTCAACAACTGCATTGATGCCTCATTATGCTTGTAGCAGCTACATTCCATAGCTTCAATGCTATCGTCTTCAAGCTTTGTAGAGTATGCATACTCTTTCTTCCAGTTGCAAACTTTGTGATTTGTAGTTGTTTTCTTGGAATCCTTGAGTTTGTAGAAGCTTTGCTGTGTTCCATTGTGTCTGCACATGCTTCATGATTCTGTACTTTTGTGTTGAAGTAGTTCATGACTTGTGAATTGCAAGAGTGGTAGAGAGGAGAATTTGCTTGCATACATTGATTGACATTGAATCCAAGTATCATACCAAGACGTAGACTAGGGAAAAAGGAACGCAATGATGTAAGCTACTTGTAGAATCCAGTGCGCTTATGGAAGTTGTCAATTTTGTTTCCATCGCACACTTTTTGTTAACAGTCTCACAATTCGGGAAATTTGTGTGCAATTTGCGTGGGACAACCTGCCTATGCGGCAAAGTTGCCGCCTCCAAGCACATGAAGCATCGACAAGCAATAGTCCACGGCTTGCATCAAAGAGTCCAAGTCCCGAACCCGCAGCACAATTGTCTCCATCGAGTACTTATCCAACGCCACAATTTGTGCCTCCTGTTCCACAATGCGAGACTGATTATATAGACGCTAGTTTTGAAGATGCCATTGGAGAAGTTGATCCTGATTTTCTTGACAGTCAAGAATTAGTTCATGCAGGTACAAACTCATCATTGAAAGATTTATCGGAGGATGACTTTGATGAAGGTGTGTATGCTGATGTTGAAACGAGATCGCTTGAAGAATTAATATGGCCGCCTGAAATGCTCATGAATCATTGGAACGCACCAAGGGCCCAAGGAAGACGATCACAGACCACTGTCGGTCGACGCCCTGACGGTCTGAGCGGCGGCGGAGTACTGGAATCGGGAGCTTGGCAGGCCTGCGTGGAGCTGGCGGGCAGCCAACGGAGCGGGAAGGAGGCGGACCGGCCCGGCCAACGAACCGCCAGGGAGGCTGAGGACCGGACCGGCCACTTGCGACAACCGGACCCGCCATGGCCAGGTCGGGTCTCTGCAGGCAGTCCCACGGCATGGACAGGTACGTCTCTGGCCACTTTTTTATTTTTTTATTTTTTTAAATTTAATTCTTATGATTAGTTTTATATTGGTGGGAAAATTGTTTACCCTTCATTTTGAATGGCATACTAGAATTTCGACATCCCTATCTTTCATGACGACTATTTAGAAAAAAATGCTCATTCTTGGCAAATGAAGTCATCTGATGTATAATTCAAGTGCCCATGAATAGAAAATTATGTACGCTTCTCTTACAAATGAGGTCCGTGTTGTTGTCATTCTTGCCACCTTCTAATAATTTTTCAATTCCAATCACAGTTTTCAAAGTTTTTCTATAAAATACTGGAATGATACGCATTTCTTGTAATGAATATCAGAAGCCACATCAACTGATTATAGCATACATGTCCTTTTCATTCACGAGTTTTTGGCAATGAGTGCTGCTATGCTAGGTCTTCGACGAAGCCTGTAGAACACACTAGTAAAGCAAGCATGGGAATGTCACTAAAGAATTCATAAAGAACTACACATAAATAGAAGTTGCAACATTGTGAATGACAAATGAATGAAGGAAATGTGATATGTGCTCATGTCATATATTATTTGCTCAATGTGCAAGCTTGCTCGATTGTCAAACAACACTCTAGCATTTTGTACGACTACTTTCGTACTTCATGGAAAGGAAAACATCCAAATTATTTTTTCTATGGTGGCCTACAAACATTTCATAAGAATTAAAATTTTAACTACAACATGACTATGCATGACCGAAATGGAAAAAACAATAGATTGCATGTACTTCTAGAATTATTCGGAATTGCAAAGACTTTGGAGTGCCAAAGACTTCTCATTTGAAGAATAAGATGTTTTCCTATGAATTGGAGGTTCACTATGAGTTGAAGCTAACAATGACAGGCTAAAGGAATGCTTTGCTTTGTTCAAAGAATGAATAAAAATGTACTTCTTCTGCAATGAGGATAATTATTTGTTTACAAGGCTAGTGCTGGGATTTTATAAACTAAAAGTGATGACAAATACAAAAAACTCTTTGCAACTGTGTTCTTGAAGTTATGTCTTCAACTTCTTTGAAAACCTCGTCATGAAATAGTCATTGTCATTTGTCAGTATGTGCCACATAAATTATTACCTAACATGCGTACTGTGGGAGTACGTATCATCCGGAAAGTCCCAATTAACAATTTAGTGGAGGTAAAAGTAGCAGAACTTTTTCAATTTTTGCAGTTAAATACAAAGTTAGGACTTAGATATTAGAAATAGAAATTAGTTTCTACGTAGAAAAGATAAAACTCTAAATAGGCTACGCAGTCTGCCGGAAACCGTAGCCGGAAAGCCGGAAAGTTCCGGAAAATTCCGGATCGTAGGGACCTACCGCCTAGGTTCCGGCTAGGGAACTTACGGGAACGTTTTTGGCGGCGGGAACTTAGGGTTCCGACAGGTACTTAAACCCCACCGCCAGCCTCATTCAGTCTCTTTTACCCGTGCTCTTCCACGGTACGTTAGAAGAGAGAAAGAGTGGTGAGTTAGGGCGTGTTAGGGAGAGAAAGGGAGGAAGGTGCCGATTGCACCGGATTGTCCTAGCAGTCGGTGAGATGGCGGAAGCGAGTCGATCCCGGAGGTCAGTAGTGACAGCCCGGGGCGTACGTCCGGTTATCCCATCAGATCCGAAGCGCCTGAAGGAGTTAGAAGAGGACCTAGAAATCATGGGGTGTTTAGGATTAGTAAAACGTCCATGGAACGTCCGGAGTGAAGAGATGATTGACGAACTGGTTTCCGGAGTAGGTAATCAGTTCGATTTGACGATTAGGGGTCGATCTAGGGCCTGGACTCCGGAGTTGTGGGCGAAGGCATACTTTACGCCAAGCAGGGGTTCCGGAATAGCGTCCCGGACGGACACTTACGCCTTGGAGGTATTCCGGAGTCATGCGGATTCCAAGGAAGGAAACACCGCGAGTGATTGTAAGAGTCCCCGGGATGGGCAATTGTTAGCATTCCTCATCCCTATCTTGTATCCGGAAAAGCCCACCCGGATTACAATGACCGTGGCAAACACTATTTTCGGAGCGCTGGGAGATAGAGAGAATCCGGCTCCCAGGCCGGTCAGTTGGGGAGTGATCATTCACTCCGTAGTGGAAAAGTTAGCGGTCAATATCGCGAACAAAAAGTCAAGTCCGATTAGCCCCTATCTTTTCCATCTGTATCACTCCGAGGATGCACTGGCCGGACCGGAAATGACAGTATACCGGAAGGGCGAGAATTTGTTGAAGTACGGACTTCTCGCGGAAGATGAACCGGATGAGCTCGAGCCGGAAGAAGAGGAACCGGAACCGGAGCAGGCATCACCAAACGTTGGAGGGACGCGCCGTAAATCAACTGATCAGGGTGCGCGGGGGAAGCAAGAAGCCGAGGAGGTGGAGAAGCCTCGAGAACCACTTCCGGAAACGGATCAGCTAGAGGCCACCATCAAATGGCTGTTAGCTACCCGGGCACAAAATGAGCGGATGTCGGCGCTGATCCGGGAGATGTGCGAGAAATTGGGTGTGAAGGAAGAAACCCAAATCTTGATGGCGTTGATGGAAAGGCTAGATCCGGAAGCGGTGAAGCAACTGGAGGACCGGATTCTGACCTTGGAGCAAGAACGGGACCGGTTTCGAGAACAAGCTGCGGGGTCGGAGAAAGAGCGGATGGCCGCTGAAGCAAAGGAGGGAGAAGCCCTCGATCTGGTCCGGAATGTCAGGAGCCTGTTTGACAATCCGGCGGATATTCTTGCCAGAGCTACACTCTGGAATAATCAGATGGTGAAGGATGGTCACGTGGCCGGAACGAAGGTGGTAAGCATCCTCGTAGATTTTGAAGTCCGGATTGAAGGAATGCTCAAGGAAGTTTGGCAACTGTTGGGGAACTTGGATCCGCTTGAGGGGTTAGACCAAGGCCTTTTTGACCTGGGTCAGGATCTCCAAGAGGGAGGGGCACAGAACCATCCTTCTTTGGCAAAGAGTAAAACAATTGCCGGAACATCGCAAGCCGGAACAGCATCGGCCCAGAAGAGGAGGTCGCTAGTAAAGCAGTTTGCGGCCTCGACTCCGGTAAAAGATGTTGTCCTAGGCGTTCCAGTCGGAAGAACTGCGTCGGTGGCAAATCTCTTCCCCGACAGACCGGTTGCTTCTACTTTCCGGGAACCAACTTTACTCGGAACGGTGTTGAACCCAGCTCGGACGGATCCGGTGAGTTTCACTCACATGCTCCAGCCCTTTCTCCAGACACCGCCACCGTCCCAGCTCATCGATCTTACTGTTCCAAAACCAAGGGGGCGACGGCTACTGAGCGAGACGGACCCGGAATCGGAGGAGGAGGAGACGACTCAATCGGAAGAAGAAGAGTTGCAGCCTCCCCGGACGAGGTCAAAGACGAAGAACACCCCACCCCAGAAGACAGGTGGATCGCCATCTCAGGGTGGCACTTCTGTAAAGAAGGCTAAGAGAAATAGGTGACTATCTAGGGTAGCCGTAATTATAGTTAGGATTCTTACCAGGATGGTAGTTCCGAAACCGGATTTTCCGGATGTGGGTCCAGTAGTTCCGGACTTTTAGGAGTTAAACGGTTTCCCAGTTTTCCCGGAACGGTCTTCAGGGCCGTTGCCTTTTTGCTTTTTGTTTGGCCGTTGGCCGGTTTTTCTGGTGGCCGTTTGGGTTGCCTTTTTGTGGGTTTTTAAGGGCGGGCCGGTTTGTTGGCCTGTCATTCCTTTTCCTTGTTCATTTAATCTGAAGCATTCAGGAAAGCACTCGTTGGATTATTCTCTTGCGTATCGCGTCTATAGTCACTTGTGTGGATGTGTAAGTGAGAGTGTGCAAGGGGAGGAGTCCGGATTCTTGGACTGCCGGATTAGGCTGAGTGTGTTTTACGGATGAGTTTTTAGACTTGCGCAGTGAGAAAGTGGCGCCTTTAAATCGCTGGTACGGTAATCCGGTGGAGACCAAGGAGTGGTCCGGAAGCTAGTCCGGAATTCGCAGGGGCGGTTCCGTGCGGAGATAGGCAACCGCCAGAGGAATATTTCCACCCATCCGGAAGGCTAGTCAACCTCATGAGCGGTCGAGAGCTAGGAAGTCATTCCCTTAGTTCCGGAAGTCCGGTATCCGTCGTTGTAGTAAGGAGGACCTAACGCTACCCTGTGTGACCAGCTTTCCGGATAGGCCATCCGGGACGTTGTGAGGATGCCACCCTGTTTACTCAACTAGATCTATTCTTGGGTTGTGTTTTGTTTTATGTTACTAGAGTTTATGTCAGATACGGAGTGGTGCAGTTCCCTACCCCTCGGAAAGAGCAAGTGAGGAACCCTCTAAGGGTAAAATAGAGGTATCGAAAACCAATTTGTTAGAAAGACGGAACCGGAAGATTGGATAGAGCCGGATCCGGAAGAGAATCCGGAAAGGAAGTAGTTCCGGAAAAGAGTTCGTGTATTAAAAGGACTCCTCTCGAGGTGGTCAAAGTCCGGAAACTTAAAGGTCTAGAAACTCTAATTTTGAAGCAACGTCTGGAATCTCCTGGGACGATAACTTGTGTCATCTTAGCACGTTTTTGTTGTTAAAGATACTTACGCCTAGATTACGCGCACGACACTTTTGG
Source organism: Pseudisothecium myosuroides (assembly GCA_951799445.1). Lineage (NCBI taxonomy): Eukaryota > Viridiplantae > Streptophyta > Bryopsida > Hypnales > Lembophyllaceae > Pseudisothecium > Pseudisothecium myosuroides. The sequence goes on along the minus strand of OX637292.1, from coordinate 28,742,331 downwards.
CACCGCTGCCGGGGATTCTGATAGATTGTTCTGAAGTTAGAACATTCGTAAAGAGACCTTTAGTTGAAAAGAATAGAAGCTGATATACGGGTTAGCAGTGTGGATCCGTATCCCCAAATTGATGAAGTAGATCTTGAAAGAGTACCTACCTCGTACTTCATGAGTAGACCTCAGAGAGGAATTCCAGCCGGAAGACGTTCCGGAAGATTAGAAGAGGCTGTTGCTAGAAGACTGGTAGTACACGGAATCCCTAGTTTTGGTAGAGGTTCCGAATCTATTTCAGCGTCAAAATCAGAAGAAGATTTGGTACATGTTACTAGGCGAAATCTTAGTGAAACCCCAAGTCCCACCAATCGGGAACCAGTTGCGAATCCGGATAATATAGAACCGGAACCAGATAGAGAATCCACGCCGGTAGAATCAGAAGAGGAGATATCCTCTGACGAAGCAGAACCAATGGTGACATCCACACGCCTAAAATATAGTAAATTTATAGGCGATGGTACTACGGATGTGGATGACTGGATGGGAGAGTTTGAGGCCACCGCCGTAGCCAACCAAGAGGATCCAGCCTCTAGACAGCGTGTCTTCCAAAGATTACTGAAAGGGGAAGCGTTGAAGTGGTATCAGGATGTTTCGGAAATTATCCGGAATAACTGGGAGGACCTTACGGATGCGTTTCTTCGGACATTCCGGGAAGTCGGAGGGGAGGCTAGAGCTCTAGGGAGGTTGAGTAAAATATCGATGCGATCATCTGAGTCAGTCAGAAAGTATGGCCAGAGAGTGAAAGCGTTGATGAAGAAACTGACAACGGATGTGTCCCCTAGCATACAAGTAGAGTGGTATGTGGCAGGATTTCCGGAAGAAATGGGATTCCAGATCCGGCAGGCTTGACCTGCCACGTTACGAGAAGCTATGGAGACAGCCCAGAATTACGAAAATTCCACCCAGTCACTAAGAAGATCCATCAAGAAGAGCGAAAGAAGAGAGAACCGGAGCAAGAAGCATCAGAAGAAGGAGAGAAGGAGACGGAAGTATTCCGATTCGGAATCTCCAAGTTCCGGAACCGGAACTGAAGCGTCGACCAGCAACACGGAGAGTTCCGGAGCTGAACAAGAAACGTCGAGCAGACGGTCTTCACGAGGTCGGGATGAGAAGACGGACCGCGGTAAGAGAGTGATCAAAGTCAAGGTGGAAGAAGAGGACTCCAAGAAATTCATGAAGAACCTCCAGGAGACGTTGGACGCCATCAAAGTCAACATCGCGAAAAACCGGAAACCGAGACGGATCGTACCAACAACACGGACGAATGTCTGGTGTCCAAGGTGCGGACGACCCGACCATTTTGCAAGCGAATGTCCTCAAGGACCCCAGAAGTAGATCCACTATGTGGATGAGGAGGGAGTTTACTACACCCTACCGGAGGAAGAATACGAGGAAGAAGTCAATCCGGTATTCTAAGTCCAAACGGGTTACGGAAGGGGAAGGGCACCTCAGCAACTGATCCGGACTAACGTGTTTCCACGACCCGGAGCAGGCACATCTAGTCCAGGTAACTTCCCACCTTCCAGGTTTCCTCCCGGAACTTGTTTCATTTGTGGAAGTCCTGAGCATTACGCCAACACTTGTCCTCACAAAGGACTTGGTCAAGGAGCACCCCTTGTTCTACCTTGTCAAAATTGTGGAGAGTATGGGCACGGACTTCGTGATTGCCCTAGCCCGCAGCAGGCTAGAACCATTTACAAACAAGTAGAAGTTCCACCTCGGGATCAAACCGGACTCAATTACGGTTCTAAGACCGGAATCGAGAATCCGGATAAATGACAACCAAAGGTGGAACTTCCGGAGAAACAAGTAGAAGTAGTTCATAGAGTAGAGACCCGGAGTTCCACCAAGAACCGGGATGAAAGACGTAGGAAGAGAGAGAAGAAACGGAAAGAAAGATCCGGATTAGATACTCTGCACGAGGTACCGGATTTGAGCGATTCTGATCGCTCAGTAGTTCAGCCAGTACTACACCCCGTAGTAGATTTAGAAAAAGGGGTGGCTCGCCGCCCCCTTTCTATCGATATTAGTGATCAAATGAGGACGAGTCTAAATGATTCCGTAGTAATCCCGGAAACTATTCCGAGAAAAGTCACATTTGATGAGGTTCCGGTTGTGATCAATCCGGAACTCAAGGTGGACGAGTATGATATCCTGCAAGATATCAAAGATCAGAAGGCCAATGTCACCATTGGGCAGCTCTTGCACGACAATGCCAATTACCAGAAGATGATCCGGGAAGCCTGGACCAAGAAACGGAGAAGAAGACTAAAGTTACCTTCGGTTGCTATCAACTTTTCCCAAGTGGAGGATTACGGAGCACCTGAATTGGAAGTTGAAGTGGGAGGATGCATGATACCTGCAGTACCGATCGATGGAGGATCCGGAGTCAACTTGATGTTGGAAGAAACAGCATTTGACCTTGGATATACGTCCTTCCAAGCCACCGACCAAGTACTCCGGATGGCGGATCAGTCTCGTGTGCATCCGGTAGGAAGGCTATCACAAGTTCCTACCCGGATAGGTACGGTTACCTACCTCCTAAACTATGTGATTATCCGGGTCAGTCAGGGAAGACCCTTCCCCATGTTGCTTGGAAGACCATGGCTGTATGCAGCCAGAGTCTTAGCAGATTGGGGAGCCAAGGAATTCGTGATTGGGAAACCAGCAATCCGGATTCCCTGGAAACGCGTGAAACATCTTGAAAAAACCAGCGAGTCAGATGGATACACCACGGATTGGTCGGATCCAAAAGATTCAGATTCAGTCCCCAGCTATTTTACGTCGGCTACGGAAACTGATTTTGAGTTTCCGGAACCAATGGTAGAAATCGGAGCAGAGAAGCCGATTGATGAAGGGAACATTGTTCCACAAGAAGATCGATCCATGGGAGAAGTGGATGTGCCACTTTCCTTTGGATGGATCAGACAGCAGATCATAGACGGTAGCATTCCGTCCATTGGTTTAAACGGACAGGATCCGAAAATCCCATGGAGTGACATTCAAAAGGGAGCAGAAGAGGCTACCCCGGAAAGGATCAAGACTGTCGTAAGTCCTTCGGATTATGACAAGGTCGAAGTTGTTTTCGGAAAGTCCTTCTTTCTCAGCAACTCCCTGACGGAATCGGAAAAGAAGGAGTACACCACCCTTCTCAAAGATTATATGGATGTGTTCGCCTGGGTAGCATCCGACTTAACGGGCATTCCGGCGGAATTAGGAGAGCATCGGATCGACCTCACGGAAGGAGCAGTTCCGATTCGACAGCGCCAGTACCGGCTAAATCCCAGATACTCAATCATGGTGAAAGAGGAGCTCGACGCCTTGTTGGAGGCCGGATTCATATATCCAGTCCACAATTCGGAATGTGTTTCCCCAATCGTGGTCGTACCGAAGAAGGCAGGACCGGAAGGGAAGGTCAAGATCCGGGTATGTCAGGATTTCCGGAAGTTGAATACAGCTACCCGGAAAGACTACTTTCCCCTACCTTTTACTGATATTATCTTAGATCATGTTTCCGGAAACGAGTGCTATAGTTTTCTGGACGGATTCTCAGGGTATAATCAAGTCTTCATCCGGTTGATAGATCAACTAAAAACTACCTTTACGACAGAATGGGGAACTTTTGCTTTCACTCGGATGCCGTTTGGGTTATGCAATGCTCCGGGAACGTTTCAGCGACTCATGATGGATATTTTTCGGGACTTCCTTAGGTATTTCTTGGAAGTATTCATCGATGATTTTGCAGTATTCTCGTCCCGGAAGGATCATCTTGAGTACTTACGAAAGACATTTCAAAGATGTAGAGAGACGAACCTCAAACTACATCCGGGAAAATGTTTTTTCGGTATGCAATCCGGAATTTTGCTCGGACACGTAGTAAGCTGGAAAGGCTTAGAGGTCGACATAGATAAAGTTAAAGCTATGATCGCCTTAGCCCCTCCAACTTGTGTACGGGAGATCCGTGGTTTTCTTGGATGCGTGGGGTACTATCGACGTTTCATTGAAGGATACGCCCGGAAAGCCATTCCTTTAATGGAACTGTTGAAAAAGGATACGGATTTTACTTGGAATCCGGAAAGACAGCAAGCATTCGAAAGCTTGAAGGCAGCTTTGGTGAAAGCTCCGATCTTGTCTTCACCGGATTGGTCCAAGGATTTTCATGTAACCTTGGACGCTTCCGGATGGTGCCTAGGGGCCATTCTTTGGCAATATGACGAAGACCAACGGGAGTGCCCATTGTACTATTCAAGCCGGCAAATGAGTTTGGCGGAACGGAAGTACACCACCACTGAAAGGGAAGCCTTGGCAGTAATTTATGCTTGCAAGAAATTCCGGCATTACTTGCTCGGATACCGGATCGTATTCCATACGGATCACGACTCTCTGAAGTACCTGGTCAACAAACCGGATCTTTCCGGACGAATCGCAAGATGGGTACTGTTGCTTCAGGAGTTCAATTACGAGGTATTAGTCAAATCCGGAAAGTCCAATGCGAATGCTGACTTCTTGTTAAGACAGAGAGGAACTAGTGCACTGGAAAACATTTCCGCCGACTTCCCGGATGAGTTTCCAGAAAGGGAGGAGGAAATGGTCTTCCATTTAGAAGAGGGAGACTCTTCAAACTTTCGAGATATCATTACGTATCTAACGGAACAACGATATCCGGAAGGGCTGAATCGAGAAGAGAAGAGTATCTTCCAGAAAAAGGTGGCTCCTTATTCATTGATTAAGGGAACCTTGTTCAAAATGGGGGCAGATGACCAACTCAGAAGGTGCTTGGAGGTCAAGGAAAGGAAGAAGGTGATGAGAGCCTTACATTCCGGACTATCTGGAGGTCATTTTGCCACCATGACTACGGTAAACCGAATCCGGAACGCCGGATACTGGTGGCCGTATTTGATACGCGATGTCAAAGCGTATGTTGGGAGTTGTGACCAATGTCAACGGACAGGAGCGCCATCCTTCCGGAACCATTGGCTACTAACTCCTATCATTCCGTTAGCTCCATTTGAGAAATGGGGGATTGACTTTATAGGTCCCATTTCTCCGGTGAGCGCCAGGAAGAAGAGATACATAATCCTAGCCACGGATTATGCCTCTAAATGGGTAGAAGCTCGTCCGGCATAATTCTGCCAAAACGGCCGCTTCTTTCCTATTTACGGAAATCATGATGCGATTTGGGCATCCGTTGGAGTTGGTCAGTGACAGGGGACTGCATTTCCTCAATGACGTCATCCAAGACATTACGGACCGGTACCTGATCAAGCACCGGAAGACCACACCTTACAATCCTAGGGCAAACGGATTGACGGAACGGGCCAATGGCATTGTGGAAAAAGCTTTACACAAGACGATTTCCGAAAACAAGACGGATTGGGACTTGAAGCTCCCATCAGCCGTCCATGCCTATAATACGTCAGACAAAAGCACAACCGGAAGGAGTCCCTTCTTCCTAGTGTTTGGACAGACGGCTGTTCATGGCATCGAGCTGGAATTCGAAACACACCGGATCATGGCATCCCGGACTGCAATCCGGAACTGCAATCCGGAAATTCGACTGATGGCTATCGAAGATCTGGAGGAAGCTTGTGAAGTAGCGCTGGAACAAAATAAGGAGGTGCAAGCCAAGAGAAAGGAAGACCATGACCGGAAGCTCCCAAAGGAACACGGAGTCAAAGTGGGTGGCCTGGTTTTACTCTACGACAGTCGCTACCAGAATTTTCCGGGTAAGTTTCACACCAGATGGATGGGGCCGTATAGGGTAGAGTCTATCTACTCAAACGGATCCTTACAGTTGACGGATCTGCAAGGCGTATGGTTTGACACAAGGATTAATAAAAATCGGGTCAAGAAGTACGAAGCAGATCCGAACTTAGAAGAAGAGGACGATGATGTTCGCGAGGACGCTCACATTTGAAAATGGGGTAATGTGGGAGTGCGTATCATCCGGAAAGTCCCAATTAACAATTTAGTGGAGGTAAAAGTAGCAGAACTTTTTCAATTTTTGCAGTTAAATACAAAGTTAGGACTTAGATATTAGAAATAGAAATTAGTTTCTACGTAGAAAAGATAAAACTCTAAATAGGCTACGCAGTCTGCCGGAAACCGTAGCCGGAAAGCCGGAAAGTTCCGGAAAATTCCGGATCGTAGGGACCTACCGCCTAGGTTCCGGCTAGGGAACTTACGGGAACGTTTTTGGCGGCGGGAACTTAGGGTTCCGACAGGTACTTAAACCCCACCGCCAGCCTCATTCAGTCTCTTTTACCCGTGCTCTTCCACGGTACGTTAGAAGAGAGAAAGAGTGGTGAGTTAGGGCGTGTTAGGGAGAGAAAGGGAGGAAGGTGCCGATTGCACCGGATTGTCCTAGCAGTCGGTGAGATGGCGGAAGCGAGTCGATCCCGGAGGTCAGTAGTGACAGCCCGGGGCGTACGTCCGGTTATCCCATCAGATCCGAAGCGCCTGAAGGAGTTAGAAGAGGACCTAGAAATCATGGGGTGTTTAGGATTAGTAAAACGTCCATGGAACGTCCGGAGTGAAGAGATGATTGACGAACTGGTTTCCGGAGTAGGTAATCAGTTCGATTTGACGATTAGGGGTCGATCTAGGGCCTGGACTCCGGAGTTGTGGGCGAAGGCATACTTTACGCCAAGCAGGGGTTCCGGAATAGCGTCCCGGACGGACACTTACGCCTTGGAGGTATTCCGGAGTCATGCGGATTCCAAGGAAGGAAACACCGCGAGTGATTGTAAGAGTCCCCGGGATGGGCAATTGTTAGCATTCCTCATCCCTATCTTGTATCCGGAAAAGCCCACCCGGATTACAATGACCGTGGCAAACACTATTTTCGGAGCGCTGGGAGATAGAGAGAATCCGGCTCCCAGGCCGGTCAGTTGGGGAGTGATCATTCACTCCGTAGTGGAAAAGTTAGCGGTCAATATTGCGAACAAAAAGTCAAGTCCGATTAGCCCCTATCTTTTCCATCTGTATCACTCCGAGGATGCACTGGCCGGACCGGAAATGACAGTATACCGGAAGGGCGAGAATTTGTTGAAGTACGGACTTCTCGCGGAAGATGAACCGGATGAGCTCGAGCCGGAAGAAGAGGAACCGGAACCGGAGCAGGCATCACCAAACGTTGGAGGGACGCGCCGTAAATCAACTGATCAGGGTGCGCGGGGGAAGCAAGAAGCCGAGGAGGTGGAGAAGCCTCGAGAACCACTTCCGGAAACGGATCAGCTAGAGGCCACCATCAAATGGCTGTTAGCTACCCGGGCACAAAATGAGCGGATGTCGGCGCTGATCCGGGAGATGTGCGAGAAATTGGGTGTGAAGGAAGAAACCCAAATCTTGATGGCGTTGATGGAAAGGCTAGATCCGGAAGCGGTGAAGCAACTGGAGGACCGGATTCTGACCTTGGAGCAAGAACGGGACCGGTTTCGAGAACAAGCTGCGGGGTCGGAGAAAGAGCGGATGGCCGCTGAAGCAAAGGAGGGAGAAGCCCTCGATCTGGTCCGGAATGTCAGGAGCCTGTTTGACAATCCGGCGGATATTCTTGCCAGAGCTACACTCTGGAATAATCAGATGGTGAAGGATGGTCACGTGGCCGGAACGAAGGTGGTAAGCATCCTCGTAGATTTTGAAGTCCGGATTGAAGGAATGCTCAAGGAAGTTTGGCAACTGTTGGGGAACTTGGATCCGCTTGAGGGGTTAGACCAAGGCCTTTTTGACCTGGGTCAGGATCTCCAAGAGGGAGGGGCACAGAACCATCCTTCTTTGGCAAAGAGTAAAACAATTGCCGGAACATCGCAAGCCGGAACAGCATCGGCCCAGAAGAGGAGGTCGCTAGTAAAGCAGTTTGCGGCCTCGACTCCGGTAAAAGATGTTGTCCTAGGCGTTCCAGTCGGAAGAACTGCGTCGGTGGCAAATCTCTTCCCCGACAGACCGGTTGCTTCTACTTTCCGGGAACCAACTTTACTCGGAACGGTGTTGAACCCAGCTCGGACGGATCCGGTGAGTTTCACTCACATGCTCCAGCCCTTTCTCCAGACACCGCCACCGTCCCAGCTCATCGATCTTACTGTTCCAAAACCAAGGGGGCGACGGCTACTGAGCGAGACGGACCCGGAATCGGAGGAGGAGGAGACGACTCAATCGGAAGAAGAAGAGTTGCAGCCTCCCCGGACGAGGTCAAAGACGAAGAACACCCCACCCCAGAAGACAGGTGGATCGCCATCTCAGGGTGGCACTTCTGTAAAGAAGGCTAAGAGAAATAGGTGACTATCTAGGGTAGCCGTAATTATAGTTAGGATTCTTACCAGGATGGTAGTTCCGAAACCGGATTTTCCGGATGTGGGTCCAGTAGTTCCGGACTTTTAGGAGTTAAACGGTTTCCCAGTTTTCCCGGAACGGTCTTCAGGGCCGTTGCCTTTTTGCTTTTTGTTTGGCCGTTGGCCGGTTTTTCTGGTGGCCGTTTGGGTTGCCTTTTTGTGGGTTTTTAAGGGCGGGCCGGTTTGTTGGCCTGTCATTCCTTTTCCTTGTTCATTTAATCTGAAGCATTCAGGAAAGCACTCGTTGGATTATTCTCTTGCGTATCGCGTCTATAGTCACTTGTGTGGATGTGTAAGTGAGAGTGTGCAAGGGGAGGAGTCCGGATTCTTGGACTGCCGGATTAGGCTGAGTGTGTTTTACGGATGAGTTTTTAGACTTGCGCAGTGAGAAAGTGGCGCCTTTAAATCGCTGGTACGGTAATCCGGTGGAGACCAAGGAGTGGTCCGGAAGCTAGTCCGGAATTCGCAGGGGCGGTTCCGTGCGGAGATAGGCAACCGCCAGAGGAATATTTCCACCCATCCGGAAGGCTAGTCAACCTCATGAGCGGTCGAGAGCTAGGAAGTCATTCCCTTAGTTCCGGAAGTCCGGTATCCGTCGTTGTAGTAAGGAGGACCTAACGCTACCCTGTGTGACCAGCTTTCCGGATAGGCCATCCGGGACGTTGTGAGGATGCCACCCTGTTTACTCAACTAGATCTATTCTTGGGTTGTGTTTTGTTTTATGTTACTAGAGTTTATGTCAGATACGGAGTGGTGCAGTTCCCTACCCCTCGGAAAGAGCAAGTGAGGAACCCTCTAAGGGTAAAACAGAGGTATCGAAAACCAATTTGTTAGAAAGACGGAACCGGAAGATTGGATAGAGCCGGATCCGGAAGAGAATCCGGAAAGGAAGTAGTTCCGGAAAAGAGTTCGTGTATTAAAAGGACTCCTCTCAAGGTGGTCAAAGTCCGGAAACTTAAAGGTCTAGAAACTCTAATTTTGAAGCAACGTCTGGAATCCCCTGGGACGATAACTTGTGTCATCTTAGCACATTTTTGTTGTTAAAGATACTTACGCCTAGATTACGCGCACGACACGTACAACATTACATAAATTACAAATCAAGAGTTTTATTTTTTTCTTAAAAGAAAGGAAGTAGTTCATGAAGCTTTCACTAAAACCTCCATTCTGGTCAAGAAAGTCCTTTTCCGCGGTTGACAATAAAATTCATAAAATCTGTGACACTATTTCAAGAAGAAGTTTGAACTGCTTCCACGTGAGTTTGGAATGTGTCATTTGTTGGTGGTCTGCTTTGGCAATTTCATTGTCATTTGCTATTGTACTATACTTGTAAAATGTGAAGAGTTCAAAATGATTGTTTCAATCTCGAGGTTTCAATGTACATTAGCCGAAGAATAGTAGTAGAAAATGCATGTGCATCACAAACTTCATTAGCACATGTACGAGTTTTTCATAGTACATGAATGTACTATATTATTATGAGATGAGGTTAAATATATGGCGAACACTACTTCTATGAATAATGTGAATTTTTCTGAAAGGGTTATATTTTTTGTCTTTTCATGTAGTGCTTCCACTTTGTAGTTGTGGAGTGTTGCACCATTTTAGATGCAGTCCCTCTGAAGTACTATGCAGTAGTCCTCCAATTTCATTTGCTCACAAATACGTATGTGGTGCTGGTTTGCAGATATTGCAACCAGCCTTGAGGGCCCACCAGAGCTTGGCATGGATGGAATGCCTTCAACGTTGTGGGAAGATGATTTTTCCATGGACGATGTGGATGTCGCGGGTATTCGTAGAGGACGAGCACTGGGATTGAGGTTCTCGAGACTGCTTTCCGATAATGATAGCGACAGTGATGTCGAATTACCGGAGTTGCATATCAGTGATGGCGAAGACGATGATGACGGTGGAGATATAGAAGACCGCAGCAGCGTGAAATATATTTATCGGGAGGATTCGTGGAGTCAGAACTATATGACATATGATCCACAACCTTCTCAATTTATTGGAGCGCGGTCTTCAAACGTTTTCTGGCGATATTTTCCTACCTTCTTGCAATTATTTGAAGTGTTCTGGCCTTACAATCTATTACGGGACATTGTTACGGAGACTAATAGATATGCTACTGCACGTGACAAGCACGTGACAAGTATGGGAAAACTAAGGGTGGCCCATCATGGACACCATTTTCAGTGAGGGAGTTCCACGTATTCATTGCCATTACATTGTACATGGGGATGAAACGCCAACCCAATATAAAATCTTACTGGCACAAAAAAGGCTCTATATTTCATTGTGCCACTATTTCGAGTCTTATGTCTCGACGCCGTTTCATTTCACTCATGAGATGTTTGCATCTCACAAATCTCACAAAATATGTGAATGAGAAAGAGCTACCAGGATATGATAAGATGGGGCAGTTGAGGTGGCTACTCAATGAAATTCGAGATTCATGTCAAAAATCTTGGGAGTTAGGAAAATTGGCCACCATTGACGAGATGATGATAAGGTATAAGGGCACATACTGCCCCGCCAGGCAGTACATGCCGCAAAAACCACAAAAATGGGGAATTAAAGTTTGGTGCCTCGCGGATTCCGTATCAAAGTTCGTATCAAATTTTGAGGTATATTGCGGTAAAGATCCTGCTGTTGTGAATGATGGATCTATACCTCGTGGCCAACCAAGATTGGCTCACAAAGTGGTTCTGCGCTTATTGGCTTCAAACGAAGGCAGAGGTTATGTTATCGCCATGGATAACTTCTTCTCCAGTGTTCCTTTGTTCAAGGAATTGTTAGACAAAGGAATTTATGCAACAGGGACAGTTCGATCTAATCGAGTCGGTCTCCCTTTGGTCTTGAAGAACACAAAGAATTTTGCGAAAAACCCGCAGGGCACATTGGATTGGCGGATGCACGAGTCTCGATCTATTAGTGCTGTAGTGTGGAAGGATAAGAAGCCAATATCTATTTTATCTACGCATCAGGTGCCCCTGCAATTTCCTTGCCATTTTCCCGTTGCCCATGTGCCCCGACAAAATGGTGCAGTACGCGAAGACATTCAAACATCACCAATGCACTTGGAATATACTACACACATGAGGGGTGTAGATGTAGCGGATCAACTGCGAGCTTCTTATACTTGTCAGACCCGATCCCACAAGTGGTGGCACTAGGTGTTTTATTTCCTTATTGACACAATTGTTGTCAATATGTACATAATTTACCTCGACAAGTGTAAGAAAACGCATCCTCCACGTCCACCAATGACACATCTGCAGTTTAGGACACAGCTATGTGAAGCTCTCACAAAGAATTGGATTCCAAAAACACATTTACCAGATCCAATTCGACGCCAAAAAGTATGTTACCCGGCTATGAGTTCTATGAGGGGCCCTTGTGTCGTATGCAATGATGGATCGCGACCGGTGAAGCGCCCCAAAACTTATTGTCCATCATGTGGGAATAAGTTTATGTGTTGGCGTGCGGGGTGCTTCCAAAAGTACCACGAAAATCTTCATTGAAAGTGAGTGCATACTATGACAAGCATTTTATTGCATACGAGTATATGGATGTCAAAACTTAGTTCTTTACTAATGAATATGAAATGAGTCTATGAAATTGAAAGAGGGTCATGCAAAATAAATTAGCATGATGTACAAAAGAACTTGAACTAACATTCTACTTTTCTTTCTACTACTAAAAAAACAAATTGGTTCTCTTCTGTATAGTCTTTACATTTTCCTTACTGTATGTGTTTTGAATTCTAATGATGAACTGCCTTCCTCTTATGCAGAGAATGCAAGTCTCTGGAAGGCAGCACGCTGATCCCAGCTAGGTTGCAATGCTTTGCACAGATGAAGCAAAGGTGGGCACGTTGTGGGAACGGGGGGTCAAATTGGGAACGACCGTGAGGGAACGGGGAACGGCTGCAAGGCACAGCCCCGGCAAAGCCCCGCCTACGACAGGGGAGGGGATGTAGAGCCCCGCCTGCGTAGGCGCCTGCATCGGCAAGGGACAGGCCCGCGTCCGCCTCCCCAGGCAACTGCCCTGCGGCCTCCTCCGCCACTCTCGGCTGGGAGGATACGACCAAGGCAGGGAGGGCCACGGGATGGCACCGGGTTTGCTGGTGTCTGACACCGCTGGCCCGTGCCCTGCCTCACATCCGCCCTTTAGTTGGCCCGTCCTCCAGGTGGCCAGCCCTGTTTTTCAGCTGACCATCTGGAAAACAAGGCTGGTCACTTCTTTCACAAATATGCGGGTGTTAATAATTTTTTTTTAATTTTTTTAATTTTCCATCTTGGAGGACAATGACAAACTTTGGTTTTCACCGTTCGGATTTTTGTGATTCCGGTTTTTGAAATGTACAGAAAAAGGGCAATTTCAACTAGTGCATATGCATTTTTCTACACCTTCTTGCATTGCAACATTTTTTTCTATATGCAAAACCACACGTAATCTTCTGAAAATTGTCCGGCACATACCTAAGGTGCTTTACTACATGTAGAAAAAAAACCTCAACTTTGCGTAGAGCAATTTTTTTAATACAACAATGGTCAAAGTGAAGTACAAAACTCGGGCATGAAGGAAAAAAACTTTTGCCTCTTACTCTTATGTCAATATCTCACTCCAGTTGATCTAAAATAGGCTGAAATTTTTTCCTCACACACCTCTTCTAGTTGAAGACAAGATCCTAAGGTTAAATTTCTAAAAAAAAAAAATTCCATACCTTTTTGGTGAATCCCCCGAAAATAGCAATTTTGACTACCTTTCTGCCAAAACATAGTCACGTTCCTTTAGGGGTTAAGCACTTCCACGAGCACTTTTGGAAGGATTTAAAGAATTGACCCTCATTCCCTCTAATTCCAATATAAAAATTAAGATTTACCTATTGCCCGGCATGAAGAGTTTTTTTTAGGGAATTCCTAGAAACATGGTTCTATGTAACTATGCGCAAAGTTGTCATCAATCTCAGTCTTCATTTTGTACAGATCTCACATTTCCCTTACATGCTCTCTTGTTGTGAATCATGTTCATAAGTCTTGAGTATGGAATCTCTCCTTGCCAGGCTCTTGAGAGTGAAGAGAAGGAAAAGCAGAAAGGAAATTTAGTGTTTTCACGTGTAGATTTCAAGGTGCTAGTCCAGATGCATCTCAATTATTGGCAACAAATGTCTGAGCCTCTTGCATGGTTTATACTTGCCCAAATTTCATACCAAATAGGAGAAAAAAATTATGCTACTACAATCTTAAATAATGCACCTTGGTTGTATTAAGAGCCTCAATATCCTTTGCTTTCTACACTCTATCTTTCCAATAACGATGATTGGAAATTATTTTATTCTATTTTTGGAGATGAAGTCAATGTCTTCTATAAGTCATAAAATTTTCTGATTGTCATTTGTCCATGTCCACTGATCCAAAACTTTAGGAAGAAGATGACTAATCCTAAATGCTTGGGCTTAGACCATGGAATTATGCTTTATATGTTACACTCAATTTTGCCACTACAAACAAGGTAAACATTCTCTTTTATATTTAAGCAAACGAAGCAATGTATCTACTGCAAATCAGGAATCTTGGAAAAAATTTGAAATTACTATGATTTTTTTTAATGATTTGAAAGGAAATTCATATTAATTACAAAATGGATTCAAATTTCTGATTTCTTTACCACAAGTGGAAATTGCAGTGAAGAATATTATAATAAATGAAAATCATCTTTTTATCAAAATTTAAAATATTTTGCTATAATATGGTGATACATGTCCTACTTGTAACTCCAATAAAACACTCAATTTTCAAAGTTTTTTTAAAAATTCAAAATTGAGAAGAAACTAGACTTTATAAGCTTCATTTCACTAAAATAAGCTCAAATGCAATAGAACAATAGAAGAAATCTGAGGCCTCCAAAGGGCTGCTCCACAATCCTCTGAGGACCCCACAAATAGTGGATTTTTTTCTTAACGAATTATTTTTCCCCTATTCCCATTCACCTTCAATCACAATATCGGATGCTCATCAATGACTAAAATTCCAAGTAGAAAGTGTTTAATAATTAGGGAAGATGTGTTAAAGCACCATAATCCTAATTATTAAACACTTTCTAATTGGATGCACCTTCCTCTCAATCCAAATTGTGGGAAAAAATGCAATGCCCAAAAATAGTCAAATGGCTTACTATCAAAAAGTTTTTTTTATGCCAATGTGAAAGATTTATTTTGTGGACATTTGAAGTGTTTGAAGATGAGAGGAGAAACTTTTTATAGAAGTGGGATAGTACTAGGTAGAACAATGCATGTGGGATATATGTAAATTAGGATGAATAGGAGCTAACCGCTCATAGTGAAGTCAGAAAAAAATTGTATTAAAAGCATAATTTTGGGCCTCATTTAGGCATAGTAAAATAACTTTTTGAAAAAACTTTGGACTAAGAAAATTTGGAGAATCAAGCTAAGTTTCATACCCAAAAAAACTTTTGAGATTTCAAATCTCTAATCAAAAGTTATGGACAAAATTTAGACCAAATGTTTGAAGGAACATTTTCTTTAACATTTTCAAACATCCAAAAAACTCATAACTTTCTCATGATATGTTTAACCCCTAAAGGACCAACATGCGTTTTTTGGCAATATCAAAATTTTGGGCAAGTACGTGTGACTGGAGATTTGTATATTTTGGGCTGAAATTTTTATAGAAGGTGGGGACGAGGAATATCTTTCGTATGCACCAAATTTCATGACATTTGGAAATACAAATCACAAGTTATTGCATGATATGTAGTTTGTTTCTCAACTCGGGCAGTCCAGGCAGATAAAAAAAAATCACTTTTTTCAAAAATAAAAATTTGAAATTGGTTTATTAGATTTATATATATGTGGAAAGCTTTGAATCATTCCATTCGGATCAATGAGTCAAACGTTATGAGGATTTTTGGTTTGCAAGCAGTTATGGATTGTCGACTCTATAATAAATTTTGAAGTCGTTTATTTCACTCAATTTTCAATATTTTTCAAAAAAAATAAAATTGTAGGATGTAGATTTTTTATTACAACATTGCAACCATTGGGATTGGCATTTTTCAATTCCATAATTAACTTCTTAACAATTGAGTGTTTTGAACCATTCTCTACTTCTTTCTACTTATTATTTTTTTCCTATACGTTGTACAATTCCAAATGATCTGAAAATTTTCAAGCATGTAGACAACTTGCCTTGAAGATTGAATCTAGAGAAGCACAATCATTTTGGAAATTTTTTCATAATAATCTGACCTTGTGAAGTGCAGCTGCCCGATTTTTTGCAGGGCCAAAAGAAGGACTTTTGCCACTTCAACCACTAATATCTTGCAATCTACACAATGAAAATTTATGAAATTTTTTCCACATATTTTGAAACTAGACTACTACAAGACCCTATGGTTATATGTGTCCAAAAATGATATTTTTCAAAAATTTGGTACTTGTACTAGAAATGGTAGTTTTGGAGCATTTTTGGTGAGAACATAGTCAAGGAACTTTAGGGGTTAAACGCCATGAAACAAAGACCGTGCACCTTTTCTTGTCAAGGGCTTTCCAATGGTACCAAAAACGTGACAAATTGACACAAGGTTCAAAAGATACATAGTTTAGCATAATTTAGTGATTTTTAAGATCCAAAAATAACTCAAAAATCTATAACTTTCGCATCGCAGGTCCAAACACCACAAAACAAAGCCCATGCACCCCTCCTTGCCACGAGCTTCTTGATGATAGCAATCATGCCATTGCGGAACGCACAGTCCAGAAATCTCAACATAACAAACAAACAAAACAAACGGCCAAAATTAAGGTATGGATTTTGGAAAAAGAAGATGTCCCTTGAAGCAAACAAATTTCACAGCAACTTAAGGTAGGAGGCTCTAAAATCGCACAGGCTCTAAAATCCCCGAGTCTATTCAATGTACATTATTTGTACATGTTTTTTTTTCATACCTTTCAACAATGTACAAAGAATGTACATTATAAGGGTAGACGGGGAGCCGCTGATGCCGTTGCCAATCATGCGACAAGTAATCCCTCCCTATTCATAAGCTTTAGACAATTTTAAACTTGCAGCATTAAGTCATTAACAATTTTTCCTATAGTCCAAGTCTACAATCATCTATTTGTAAACAATTTGCAATATGTGCAGGTTTAGGTCTTACCACTGGTAGACGGGGAGCCGCCGATGCCACTGCCAATCATCCAACAGGTAATCCCTCCCTGTTCATAAGCTTTAGACAATTTTGAACTTGCAACATTGAGTCATTAACAATTTTTCCTATAGTCCAAGTCTATAATCATCTATTAATAAATAATTTGCAATATGTGCAAGTTTAGGTCTTACCACTAGTAGACTAGGAGCCGCCAATGCCGCTATCAATTATCCCACTATAACAAACCCGTGTTGTAGGTGATAGACTTTAGGTGACATCCAATGTGACAATCCAAGCATTTATGTCAAAAATATCGTCCGCCATAACATCAAAATATTATGGTGGACGATATTGTTGACATAAAAACATGGATTGTCACATTGGATGTCACCTAAAATCCGTCACGTAAAACATGGGTTTCTTATAGTGTCCGATAGGTAATCCCTCTGTGTTCATAAGCTTTAGACAATTTTAAACTCGCAGCATTAAGTCATTAACAATTTTTCCTATAGTCCAAGTCTATAATCATCTATTAATAAACAATTTGCAATATCTGCAGGTGGAGGTAGACGGGAAGCTGCCGCTGCCAATCCGACAGGTAAGAAGATTCTTCCTTCCCTGCTACTTCCCTCCCTGCCACTATTATTGTCTTTTAGTTGCTTTTTTTGTCCACCAGGCTCACATGTAAACAAGCCCTATACATGTTCATATGTTGTTTAAAATGCTTTAGACAATTTTAAACTCGCAGCATTAACAAGATGTGAAAATTTTCAGAAGTTGCTGCGCTACGTGCTCGAACGCTTGTCCCTGTCCCAAGAGCAAGGATTCTGCTTCTGCCTCCACCTGCGCCAAGAGTGAAAGCCTCTCCGCCAAGGAATATTTTCCTTGCACCAAGCAACCAAATGACAATAGTTGAAATTCCAGGTAGAGTCAATCACCCTCCCATTTGAATTAGATACATCTATAAGCTTCTATCACTTACTAAGTAAAATAAGGAATATCTATAAGCTTCTATCTCTTACTAAGTAAAACAAGGAATATCTATAAGCTTCTATCACTTAGTAAAATAAGGAATCGGGTGGGCAATTTTAGAGCCCTATGCCACTTCAACTTCAAAATTTCATAACTAATTCTAGAGTGCTCTAAATTATTTGAAACGACTTGGGTTAGATATTAATTCCTCTTGTCTTTCAAGGAAAATTTACTGAAAAATATTTTGAGACGTTTCACTTCCCCAAAATTCAGTTTCAGCTCTTAAATGAGCGATTTATGAACCTCCTACCTTAGTTAAATTCACAGTAAATAAGTTGTGATACATATGTGACAGAATGTAACGGAAGTTGTTAACTGACTTTGAAGCTAGCTTGGCTCCACTTACTCCCACAAAATGAGAGAATATAGTAGAACCTCTCTAAGTTGATAAACCTCTATAAACTAATCATGTCAGACTGGGCTTGGATTGGGCCACATAACAAAGGCTGTGACTAAAAATGACCCTCTCTAAGTCAATAAACCTCTATAAACCAATCTGTCAAACCGGTCTGGGACCGATCAACTTAGAGAGGTTCTACTGTACTAAGAACCATGGTCTCTGACTCTTCCAAGCAGCCATGGAGCAGAGAATGATCACTTGTGGATATTCCATAGGGCTTCTGGAAGGAAAGGAAAGGAAGTTCAAAATCCTCTCACTTCATAACAATATATATGTTCCCATTTTGTGAGTGTTGATTTTTGTTTTTATTTATTTTTATTTTTAATTTTCTTAGGGATGAAAACACATGAAATAAGAGAATTGTAAACACAAAAAAAATTCAGATCTTTTTGTGTGAAAAGTTGAAATAAATGTGAATTTTGTAAAGGAGTGAAGAAAAGTCATATGAAATGCAAACTAGGCTCTACAAAACTAAAAATTCCTCCATTGGTATATGTAGTAGTCTAGAATGTAATGGAATAAGAACATTTACAATGTATTTTTGTAATTCAAAAATAAAGAGATTGTTGGTTATATAGGCCCAAAGTTCAAATTGCAATAAATTATTCAATTTTAGAGAGTTTTCAAATTTTCAAGTTGGACTAGAAACTACTTCATTAACTTCATTGGACTAAAATTAAAAAATATCACTTTTTTGGTTCAAATTCACATCAAGAACAAATGCCCCAAGTTGCCTAAAGGCTACACATAGTGTTTTATAGCAGGGTTACTATTATGTGAGCCTAGGAGCATGAGCCCATGAGCCTAGAAGACTACACACTTATGCTATAGGTGTCTATATTATAGAAACCTTCTATGATTATAGTGTAGCTATATTGTAGATATATTATAGGTGTTTATATTATAAGCACCTTCAATGGGTGTTGGATATCTACTTATACATATGCTCAAGGCTCACATATTTGCATTTTCACACTCACACACCAACATTGTTGTATGAAATCATCTAAAGGACATAAATTATCCTCTCAGGTGTTTCAAGACTAAATTGGAATTATCTTAATAAATATATGGTCCACATAACATAATTATTAGCTAGCTCTTGAATGCTTCAACTAAGATTTTGATTCAAAGTTTCTCAAAAAAATATATTATAAACAAAAAGTTATGCTATAAGGGGCTTTGTCCTAATTGCCTTAGAAATGTGCAATGAGGAAATTGGAATGGTGATAAAAAAAAAACAATGTCGTTCTTTTTCAATCTATCATTTTTTAAAGTAGCTCTGTTATTATGTAAGAAAGAGAGCTACTCAGACTTCTTTGCAATACCTTATGTCGATGCAAACCCTCTTTCCTTTTGGTCCAGAGTCAACAAGTTGAAAAATAATTTGATAATATTTGTTACCAACAAACTGTAGATTTTGAATTTTGAATTGCACATTTTTACTAGTTAGATTTTTAGTTGTTATCAACCTTATTATCACTTTAATTCAATGCTTAAAATTGATAATTTTACAATAAAATTTGGTTATATAGGATTTATAATTGAAAATATTAAATCTTAATATAATTATATAAAAAAAAATTAAAATTGAATTTGTTTAGGGTTTTTTTAGAGTTACCTTTTGAAGTACCAAGAGACATATTTTTATAGTCATTTGACTAACTATGATTCCAATATGATATTTATATAATTTTTATAAATAAAAATTTGAGGAATTTGCACCATTGAAGTATGATTCAACTAATATCAAAATCAAGAAAAATTAGGATATATGAAAAATGTATCCCTTCAAGATCCAAGGGCACATTGTACTCTGTCAGCTTCATATAAATGAGTTTAAGAGCCCTTTAAGGTAATATAAAAATTTAAAAATTATAGGTGGTCTCTAAGAAGTGATTAACTATTTGGTGAATTATTGCCAAAGTTTTACTTGATTTTTGTATTGGCTACCACAATAATAGGAAAAATAATATGTAAATCTAATTGAAATCTCCTAACCACCTTGAAGAAATACAAAATTAGTTTAAATTTGATTGAAATTTTTTATTTTATTTTATAGAAATATGGATGAAAGTATATGAAAAATAGAAATATGTCAAAAAATTGATGGTTATATAGACTGTCTTGCCTTTTTAAGGTGTATGTCAAACTATAGGCAAGAAAATAGAAATTAAATATTATCCTTATGAATTTGATTCATGGTTTTTGATTTTGTTTTAGTTCGCTTCTATTCATTTGTGTAGGAGCCAAAGAGGCTTAGAATTTGAATTTTTCTCTAACTTCAACAAAGGACTCTATAGTAAACAAAATTAAAAATTAAAAACATAAAAGAAAGATTAAGTAGGTCTGAAAGATGTTTCCCACAATGAATGGCTAAAGGCAAAATGTTTTGTAGTTGTCTGACTCTTAATCTTAACTACTGAAGCCGCAAGTAACAATAGAATTTTTTCGGTCATCCATTTGCAAGCAGGAATTTTTTTTATATCTTCATACGACACAAGATCAAGATTGAAGAATAGATTTAGTTACAATAATTTGCATATGATTCAACAATAATTAAAATTATTATTTTATTAATAATTATGTTGTCAACAAAGGTAGTTCGGGACATCTCACAGAATTTGTAACAAAAAAAATTGAACTTAGGTCTTTGATTTATGTATAAATTACAAAAATCTAATTATTCTAGAGTGATTAATTTATCATTTTTATTTGCTTTCAAATACTATTTAATCAATATTTTTTAGTTCACTTGTTTTATTTGATGGTCTATTTAATTCTTATAAAAAAAATTGTTTTAAATTTGCCTTTATTAATTATGTCTAAGCAAATAGTTTCAATTGATTTTACTAATTTGAAAAATTACTATTTTTTTAATTCAACATAATTTTCTCACAGACTTCTTAACAATCAAGTAAATTTTTTAAACTTAATGTTATATTCAATATGCCACTGTCAAAGGATCTTTTGGATTGATATGAAGATGAAAAATGTTATGACAACAAAAGAGATATTAAGAGCAATTTGTAGATTGGGATTAGGCGATGGTGGAGATGAATAGTTGTAAGAGAGTACAAGATGACAAATAATTGTTAGCAATTGGACAATGGTTGAAACTTGACAGTCATGTACAAATGAGTAGATGGAGATAGTGGTTAGTGAGCAATCAAGTTGAAAATGACGGTTACGTACAAGTGAGTAGATAAAAATGGGAGTTGGTGAGCAATTACGTTGAAACTAGAAGGTCACTTACAAATGAGTAGAAAAAGATAGAGGTTTGTGAGCAATTATGTTGAAATTGGCAATTACGTACAAGTGAGTAGATAAAAATGGAGGTAGGCGAGCAATTACATTGAAAATGGACGGTCACGTACAAGTGAGTAGATAGTAATGCACTATTGTAAGCAAGCTTGAGTGATGGAATTGGACCATGGTGGAGATGAATAGTTGTAAGTAAGTACAAGATATTATATTTGAGCATAGGTTTTTTATTTTCATCCAAATTATTTTATGTTAGAAATTTATTATTTGTTAAATAATTTTTTTTCAATGAGGACAATTGGATAGCCCCAAATTTTTATTTTATTTGTAGTATTTCTCAAAAATTACTTTTCTAGATCTATGTGTATATTAGAAGATTAAATTTTTTCTATTATGAGTTATTATATTGTTTTAAAAAATTA
Organism: Pseudisothecium myosuroides; assembly: GCA_951799445.1. Lineage (NCBI taxonomy): Eukaryota > Viridiplantae > Streptophyta > Bryopsida > Hypnales > Lembophyllaceae > Pseudisothecium > Pseudisothecium myosuroides. Next base: position 28,720,666 of record OX637292.1, on the reverse strand, counting down.
AAAAATATTGTCTAGTACAATTGTTCTTTTATATGGTCTACTTAATTTTCATAGAGGAGGATTGTTTCACATTTGCTCAAATTGACTATGTCTTGGCTAATACTTACATTTCGTGGTTTGAATGCATTGGTTTGAGATTCAACTTCAAAAAACAATAAAAATTCCATACAAAAAATATAACCCCTTCCGAATCACATATTCATATATTTAACAATAGATGAACACAATGATGTTCCAAGCATACAAACTCTTGATTTTTTCATCCATCTGTTCTAAATGTTTACAAGTAGATTCTTCTATTAATTTTTTACATTTGTATAGTATAGATTCTCTTATTTATTTTACAAAAGTTCTATAGTTCAAGGGATGTAGGTACTTAATTCCTAAAGGACCAGTCTATTATTTTTAGCAATATAGAAATTTGGGCAGGTACGTGTGATTGGAGATTTGCATATTTTAGGCTGAAATTTTAATAGATGGTGGAGATGAAGAATACCTTTTATATGCACCAAATTTCAGTACATTTGGAAATATAAATCAAAAGGTATGGCCAATATGTAGTTTGTTTCTCAATTTGGGCAGTCTGGGCAGATTTTAAATAATCATTTTTTTCAAAAATAAAAATTTGAAATTGGTTTATAAGACTTATATATACTTGGAAAGCTTTCAATCATTCCATTTTGATTGATGAGTCAAAAGTTACAAGGAGTTTTTGTTTCCGGGCAGTTATGGATTCTCAATTCTAAAACAAACTTTGAAGACCTTTATCTAATTCAATTTTCAATATTTTTTGAAAAAAATAAAATTATAGAATGTAGATTGTTTATTACAACATTGCAACCATTGGGATTGTCATTTTTCAATTCCATAATTAAATTTTTAACAATTTTATGTTTTGAGTCATCTTCTAATTTTTTTTTCTTACTATTTTTTTCCTATATGTTCTACAACTCCAAATGATTTGAAAATTTTTAAGCATGTAGCCAACTTGTCTTGGAAAAAAAATTCAGAGAAGCACCACCATTTTGGACATTTTTGCATAGAAAAGTGAGCTTCTGAAGTGTAGCTTTCCTTTCCTTCGCAGGGCCAAAAAAATGAATTCAATGGATTTGAATGCTTTTATCTTGGAATCCACATAGTGGAAATTTCTGAAATTTCTAAATTTTTACCACATGTTCTCAAGTTAGCATACTAGAAGATCCTAGGGTTACATGTGTCAAAAAAGTTTTTTTTTCAAAAATTTGGTACTTGTATTGAAAATGGCAATTTTTGAGCGTTTTTGGTAGAAATATAGTTATGGAACTGTAGGGGTTAACAAAAAAAACCCTTTAATCCCAAGTACCAAGAATTACCTATAAGATACAATTTAAATAAATAAGTAAAATCAAAATCTTCAAAAATCAACATAATTATAATTTAATATGTTCAACTTCATTTTGTGTGTGTGAAAATAATACATATTCAATATATAATCAGTATTTGAAGAAATTTTTAATTTTATTTTTTTAAGGTCCCCTATAGGAAAGGGTGACGCTCCCCACATTGGGAACACGCATTGGGAACTCCGGGAACGAACGCCGGGAACGAACAATTTTGTAGGGTTGGGAACGGGAACGACTACCAAATAGCATCTAACACAAACACGCTTTTATAATCCCAATAATTTTACATTGAAGGTTAATTATTGGAAGCTTTTATTTTTCACTTAAAAAGGTAAATATTTGATTTTTGAGAGGTCCTCAAAGTCATATATGTACTATTAGTAGAAGATTAAAACTTGCCAATTTTACTTGATTTCCTAGCTTTGGACAAAGCTTACCAATTTTCACTTTATTTGAAATCTAAAAAATTGTATTTATCCATTTGCTTTGAAAATGGATAAATAACAAAAGCGCGCCTTTATAATCCCAATAATTTTACATTGAAGGTTAATTATTGGAATCTTTTATTTTTCACTAAAAAAGGTAAATATTTGATTTTTGAGAGGTCCTCAAAGTCATATATGTACTATTAGTAGAAGATTAAAGCTTGCCAATTTTACTTGATTTCCTAGCTTTGGACAAAGCTTACCAATTTTCACTTTATTTGAAATCTAAAAAATTGTATTTATCCATTTGCTTTGAAAACGGTCCTAATGGAAAGAATAAAGTGTTTTCATGATTTTCACCATTGAAAATTTAAACATGCAAGTGTTGATTTGGAGTTATTTGTGATTTCTAATTACAAAAAATAGTTGCATTTCAACAATTACAAGGTGGATTGTGTAATGAGTTTGATATCTCTTCATTTGAACTTCAGATTTTTGGAAGTGCATTTTAGGGTGCTAACACAATTTCTTGTTTCCTTGAGGATTTGTAGCTCAAAGAGCATCTACAATTTGTATTTGGTGTGCTCTTATAAGCTACTACCATGTTTTAGCAATGTTGCACCTGCAAATGAGGGTCGGTTGGGATTATATAGAGCATCACTTTTTTAGTTGATCAAACTAAGTTGGAAGTACCATACATTAGAGTCAGATTCATTAAACCCCATACAAAATCATTTCTTTTTGAGTTGAATTACCTTTCATTAAATGGATTTAGAATTTTTGAAATTTCACTTCACAAGATTTGAAATATTTCATGACCTTTAGCATTAGGATCCTCACAACTTTACCGTGGTACTAAGTGCTCTACTGAATCTTTTGTGACCTTTAGCAATAGGGTCCTCACAACTTAGTAAGCTAGCAAAAGGGATAAAGAAAATGGGGAGGGATCATCTCCTCCCCTTCCGAGAATCTGAACATCGAGATAAAAAAATAGGGACTAGTCAAGTTTTCACCTCTTTCAATGAATACAATCTTTCTTCGAGGGGGAAAAAAGAGTAAACTTATCTATTCCATGGATTTTTTTACATAATTTATAAATGAATCGCCTTGGTATGCATATTATTTTTCATTTTTCATTAAATCTTTTTGAGGATCCACATTAACTTCATTCATATTTTCTACACTATTCAATTATGCCATGTTATAATTTATGAAAACTTCAATACATGTCATATTTATTTATATTTTGAAATATTTTTTAACAAATCTGATCCTAGCCTAGGGGGTTCTCTCTGACCAATTCAAATGACTGGTACTGTTGTTATGACCCTTAGAGGTTTGTTGCATCTCGTCCTGATTCTTGGATTTTTTTTAACACAAATAAGGTTGACTTTTACTGTACGAGATAAAAATATAAGGACCCAACCGCAAGCGGCCTGGGCAGATGAGACAAAAAGAAAAAGAAAACCAAAAAAACAAGCACCCAGGGGCGGCGAGAGCCGCCCCATGCGGTGCATGGAACCTAAAGAGGTTGGAAGACAAATCCGGCCCTAGGGCCAAATAGGGCCCAATGCGGGTTGTCCTCCACCTTCTTGGGTTTGGCTTGTGCAGGGAAGCCCCAATGAGGAAATTTCTTGCAAATTTAGCTCTCGTGAACAAGGATTCCTCAATCCCAAAGTTCAAATCCATAGATGTTGATGCCAACCTGCAATCTACTTCTAGTAAAAAATCCGAGCGTGCTACCCCATATGGTAATCTAGAAACGAAACAGTAGTAATGAATGACCACATTTATTTAAAAAACCATCTGCTTGGTTGGGGTGAATTGGTCCCGAGGAAAAACCCTGAAAATTTTATTTTCCACACATGATAAAGTTTGCAAATTCTGAATTCATATTTGCAATCAGAGGTCCCATATCTTATGAGGGAGGGTTGTAGAAGGTAAGTTAATCAAGCACAAAATAGGGGTCTTTTTTTACATGCACGCTTGGAATGACTTGGGCGGGCCAAGCGAGGGGGTCAATGCACCTTGACCCATCTGCTTCACATAACCATTCAAATTGTGTATACAAGTCTTTGAGATGTAGAGACCAACTGGAGCAATTCTGAGGGTCATGCAAGTGCATGCAATCTCTTAGTTATCTTTTGATATATGCAGGCATAGCTATAAGTTTCTTATCACAAGTGTGGTTACACATATACTGCAATATATAGCTGGGTATTTTCAACATGAAACATGCATTCTTGTAATACAGTTCTTCCTTCTAAAAGTTACTGTAGTCTTGTTGTTAGTAATTAGTATGTATGATTTTGTAGGTGATTCTTTGGGGACCACACGTCTTGTTAATTTTAATGAAAAAGACTAGCTTGTAATTCCTTGTGTAGTAATAAATCTAACTACATGAATATGAATATATGATCTATAGATCTTATTTTATAATTTGTGTTAAAAATCCATCAATAAATGAATTTCCTAAGTTTCATTTATATACATTGTTATAATTTTGGAAATCCAATTTTGATTTTAGGGATTAACGATCATGTGAAATGTCAAATTTAATGTCATATTTGACATTATTTAAGGATTTTGGATGGATAGATGGATGGATTCAAAGAGAACACCATTGCAACAAAGTAGATAAGAACAACTTGTTCAATAAAAAGGATTGAGCATGAAACGTGGGAAAAATGAATAGTTGTAAGAAAGTATAAGATCACAAAGGGTTGTGATAAATTAGGTGATGTTTGAGAATAATGGTCATAAGTAAGTGGATACATATTGTAAGGAAGCTTAAGCAATGGTATGTACCTTTTTGCGTAAGAAAGTGATGGTTGGGACCAAGTTTTTTTTTAAATTTTTATTTAGGACAATCTAAAAAGCGATCTTCATTGGAGTGATGCAAAATTTTTTACAGCTATATGAATAGATGAAATGTGAAAAATATTGATGAAATTTAAAACATTCACCCAAAAAGAGCAATAAAGTCTTTAGAATATATAGCCAGTCAATGATTTCATTCCCCCCAAATAGGAGAATATGTCGCATAATATTTTCTAAAAAACAATTGTATCACACTTTTGAACAAAATATTGCTAAAAATCATTTTGGTTGGGACTAACCCACATGTACTTAGATGGAGATGGAGAATTGTAACCAAACCTGAGTAATGGTATATACCTTTTTAAGCAAATGGGTGTTGGTTGAGAGTGATTGTCACATGCAAGAGAATAGAAATGGAGGACTGTAAGGAAGCCTAGGTGTTGGTATGTACCTTAATAAATACCAGAATAAAGACAAAGGATTGTAGATAAGTAGATGGTAAATGAAGTTGAGGGTTATAATTAAGTGGTTGATGGTAAGGTGTTATGAACAAGTGGTTGATGGCTTATACCATAGCCAATTATTGACTTTCAATTGGAATGTGCCTTAAAATAAATCCACCTTAAAATTTGAACTTTCCTATGCCATACCATCTACATATTATGCCAACAAATTATTAAAATTCAAACCACTCACAAACCATTACATTTGTAATAGTAGATGCCAAGTTTTATATTGATATTAGCATTTTTCTACACAAAAATTTATCTAAATGATGATCTATGAGTCAATTCCGTTATAAAGTCTCAATAAGAATTGGCAATCTAGACATCTTTTGGCAAAATAACTCTTGAAAGGCGCCCATCTGAAGGATGTCAAGTGCAATTGCCCACAACGTCCACTGGTATAAATAATAATAATTTTTTTGGTAGATGGACAAATATTTATAAATAAAACTTTATCTTTTTCAAATTGGAAAATTAGCAAAGAACTCAATGACTATTAATACTAAGATAGACGCTTTTGGCAAAATGCACATGATTTTTGGCTCAAGGATGCCAGAGAATGATTTTGGATGGATGAGCGGATCAAAATTGACATTTTGTAGATAAAAAGATTTCCTTTTGGTGGATGGCATATAATTTTTTAGAGACAAAAAATGACCATTGGCAAACGGGTGGATGGATTTTGATGAACAATGAGCCGAACATGGAAGGATAAATCAACGAAAGGTACAAATTTGGTCAAAAAATTAAAAAAAAATGGCACATGGAAAATTGCGGATGTATATATGATATGTGATAGTTTATAATTGGAGGTTGATATGCAAATGGTAATTTCAACTTTCTATAAAACTCATATTTTTGCTTGTCATACAACATCTACATGACCATGTAGGTCCAAGATGTATATGTGTGACAACCCTATTCTTAATGCTCCCTAATATTTTGTATTGACTATGTTTTTAGTATACCCCCTTTTTCCATCCATATTTGGTGTGTCAATTCTATTTGGTGCCTATGAGTGGTAATGCTTTAACCCCTAAAGGCCCAAGGCTTTTTTTTTGCCAAAAAACCATCAAAACTGCCATTTCTATAGCAAGGAGTAAAAAAAATGAAAAATGTTTTTTTTTCCACATCTAACCGTAGGATCTTACACCTAATTAGTATGAAAATGTGTGGAAAAAATTTCAGAATTTTTGACTGCTCAGATTGCAAGATATCTTGTTTAAAGTGGAAAAAACAAGTATTTCAGCACATTGCGGGACTAGATTTTTTGACTTTAAACATTTTTCACTTAAATTTTTTGCACTACAGAGTTTTGTGCTTCAAATCTTTATAGTGGAGAATTGAGTTGAGAGTCTAGGGAAAAAAAAATATTCAAAAAAACTTAATTATCATTCCTAAAAAATTTATTAAAGAGAAGTAGGTACGAGATAGAAGGAAAATCTAAAACATTAATATATTTTAGATGGAATTAAAATTCACTAATTCCAATGGTGAGATTGTTCTAGCAAGTAAACTAAACCATGAGAATTTTTTTTTTTTTAAATTGCAAAAATAGCATTTAGAAATGAATCCTACAAGTTATTGTTTTCAAGAAGATGCTCTAACTGCCCAAAAAACAAGAATGTCCATAACTTTTTCATAACAAATCCAACTGAAATGAATCAAAGCTTTCCAGATAGACAAAAATATAATCTACAAGAAAAAAAATATTAAAAAAAAAAAAATCAAAATTTTGCCAAATTTTGCTTGCTGCCCAGACTGCCCAGTTACGAAAAAAAGTAACATATTTGGCCATAACTTTTGACTCCTATTTCCAAATGTCCTGAAATTTAGTGCAAATGAAAGATATTCCTTGCGCCCACCTTCTATTAAAATTTCAGCTTAAAATATAGAAATCTCTAGTCACACGGACCTGCCCAAAATTTCTATACAGCCAAAAAACGCATGCCGGTCCTTTAGGGGTTAAGGGTGAAGGTTACAAGTTAGGAAGATAACGTTGAAGTATATTTCAAGTAATTGGGCCATTCTAAGCTTAGAGAACTTTGAAATAGGTCTTTGCAATCTGAAGCTTGTTAAAAAATGAAATCTAAGACTAAATCCAAGGTTCCAATTTGAGTCATAGAGTTCTCCATATTCCATGACTCCCAATATTCAACTCCAACACTTAACTCCCTCAAGATCCTAGGCATTTCATTTGATGACATGAGGTGGAACTTCCATTGATGTCCAAACACTCCATGGCAACACTATTTCCTACCGTTACTAATTGTCCTTGAGTGGAATCCAACTTCCTACTAGATCCAACTAATCTCATTTTGGAACTTACCTCAGGACTTATACCATGGCCTAGTGTGGAATAGGACACCATCCAACTAGTATCAAGAAGTGCACAAATACTATGGTAACACAAAAGCGGTTGTAAGGCTCCAACACCAATTTCACCAACGATGGCAACAATGGCTTATTATAGCACCATTTGGAAGGGAAGAGGAAGACCATTCTTCTTCATAGTATTCTCTATAGTATTTAGTAGATCCCTCCATCTTAGGGGTCTTCAAGACATCTAAGACATACCCCGTCTCAGAAGACCACCCAATTTCATGTCTTTTCCTCAAATCTAGGCCCCAAAGGCCTCCTGATCTTCCTTTCAAGATAAATTTTAGCTTTAATCTCTAAATCCAAATTGCAAGATCATTTTTGTGATTGACTCTTTTTGTAGATCACCGTGGACTATTTATTTTTTCAAATGCAACAAGTTTTGAGGAAATTATGACCCTCCAAAGATCCAAGTTCTCGAGAGATGTAGTTCTCCGAGACTCTACCCTCTAACTTTTAGCTCACATCTCATATCCTCAAGAACCTTAGCATCCTAGATATCTTGTCTCATCAACTTTTCAATGGTATGCAACATGGCTTATTTGGCCTAGGGGATTCTCTAAGAACCCCTATTCCCATGTCCTACACTTTGGGTTGCGCTCGAGACATTGCCAATTTTGAAGAGTCATAACTTTTGACTTCAAACTCGGATCCTTGCATTCTTTGGACCCATAGATGCGTCTTCTCATTGGATTTTCAAATGTGTTTCATGTCATCTGATTAATTCCAACTACACGCTCTATTAGCTTGGGACTCCACATTTCCCTAACCTTATTTCTTGCTAGACTTAGGAAGGCACCTCCAATGTCCCCCTTACTCACCAAGGTGGCACAGGCATTCCTTAGAGTGAGGGTTATCACAGTGGGGGGAATAGACTGCACCGTCACTCGTGCTATCTTTGAGGCCCGTGTACTATACAAGTTGTTATTTTTTTAAAAGCATCAATTTCAACATGAATAGGGTCTTAATTTTTTTGAAGCCCTTTGAATAGGTTCAAGTCCACCCTTTGGATAAGGCATAACCCTCTCGGTATTGAACCGCTTACTAAACATTTTATTTACAACTTTTCATTGACTATAATCCAATTGACCTCCTTATTTAGGGCAACTTTAGTATATGCTCTTCTAGCAATGAAGAGAGGGACTTCATTCCTTTCCACAAAAGAGATTTTGTAGAAGAACTGCCACAATCTAGACACTTGTGAAGAAAAGGTGGATTTTTACATCACTTCAATTTGTCCTTGTTTGTGTGGTGGTTGTAATTACACTAGTAGAAATAAAAGTGTCACATTATTATCCAAAAGGGAGCAAACAATCTTCCTTAAGTCTACAATGGAATTTTTTTTTCTTCTTTGATGGCCTATAATGTTGTTGTTTTTTGAAAATGTGTTGACCAAATAATACATATAGAATATTCTTTAGTTTGCTAGTCACTTTTTCAAAAAGAAAATTGTAAATCAAGAAGTCTAAATATGACCACATGGACCAAAATAGGCTATCGTATTTAAATTGTAACTTTGTTGATTAGCCCTTGAAGGATACCAAGATTGAAAGTGTCCAATGGATGGCTTTATTGTTCACTATAGAAACAAAGAATGTTCGTATTGATCCAATAATCGGGATGCTCAAATCCAAATGTCTCTGTTAGATGACTTCGTTGTTCTCTATAGAAACAAAAAAAAGAAGCTCAGGACCACAGTGGGCTATCCTATTTTAGATTGTAACTTTCCCTTGAAGGACGCTAAGGACCAAAAGTGTCTCATGGATGACTTCATTGTTCTTTTTAGAAACAAAGAATGCTCCTATTGCTCTAATAATCAGGATGCTCAAGACCAAATGTGCCCGTTAGATGACTTCATTGTTCTCTATAGAAACAAAGAATGCACCTATTAGTCTAGTAACCGGAGCATTTTGGTGACTACCTTGATCATGGAGGCTGCATCCTTCAATGGTTAAGAGTACCTTGTCATACATACTTGAGTTTTGGAGCAGAAAGAAACACTCCAATTTCATAAGTAACTCAAAATGGCAGACTTTCTCCAGACGAACATTGTGGTTACAAGTTGTTCTTTGTAACCTGCGGACATGCAGTTTGCGAGAAAAGCTACCGGTAATGAGGCGAATTCGTCCAAATGAAATTAGATTCTCACCATCTAACCTCACGAGCTAGCATTATTTGTAGTGGGTCCTAAAAAATTTCCTCTTAACCTTGTCCAGCAACACATCAAGCACATATATTAAATTAGAACTCCATGCCTCCTTTGCAAATGGAGACACCATGTTAACACTGTCGAGGGCAAGAGGAAATATAGATGCAATTTGAGCTAGTGGTAGAAACATTCCAAAGTACAAACTGTGCACCACTGGGTTGGGAAATATAATATGAAATAGATAATTACGATAATCGACAAGCGTAAGTGTGGATTCTTCACAGAAACGGGTGAAGAAACAAGCTCCATGTTAACATTTTAAGGTATGTGTTGGATAGTGATGCTGCAAACACGTATTCACGTGAAGTCAGTCAATACTATTGACTTGGGACTATCTGAGCATGCTCATCTAAATGCGGGAATCTGTTGCCGCACAAAGAGTAAGGTAGGAATCCAAGTGACATGCACAAGCCAGCATCGCTTTCCACGGCGGTTGTGGTGGACATGACTGACCCAGCTCTTGACGAATCTTCACGAGACCACTTTGGATTTGCTGGCTCGTCTTCCTTTCAGCCCTACGGCGCGTGCTGTTACAATTTTGGCTCCGGATTGGTGGAGCCTGGCAGCCAGAAGCTTGGGTTGCCTGGTAGCCTGATCGAATGCTCTCACGCATACGTATCCTGTGTAGTGTCCAAGACATCACGTAACGAATGAGATAGTGAGAAATTCCAGGTTTTCAGCATCCAAAACGGCGTCTCTTCTATTGGTAGAAACGAACATAAAGAAATATTCCAACAGTATGTCTCTGCAGGACACACATACCGTTGCAAGGGCACATAAAATATCCTGCAAGACTATTTGCACTCATTGACTTGTCATATATAGATCGATTCTGCAACCTTCTAATCTCAAAACTTGCAACATCCTTTGTTCAAGTTGACAGACTCATTAATGTTAGCAAATTCAGTATCTCGGGATCTTGCTCACCTTTCTTAAAGCAGCACTGGATCTCTTCTTGTGACATATCTGTTTCAACACCAATAAAAATTAAATACTTCGTCTTTCAAAGCAGTAAATAACCTCCTTCGCCTAGATGATTGAAAGCAGCACCAAAGTGACGCATCTGATGTCACGCGACAAGTCTTTACGAGTTGGAGACGTTTGGAGCTTTCACTCACCTTTGAAAATGCTCGTTACAGAGGTGCCAAAGTAAACAAATTTCCGCTTTAAGTTCCAGAGTAACGTTCGGGGGACGTCAATAGGTGCAATACTGCTCCCATGATCTGCAAATACCTGCAGAAGAATTCTAGCTCAGCATCGTAACACAACTTTTTCCATCTAATAAATTATTGTCTGCAAAAGGCATGTTGAGACAAATTGCCACAGGGAAATCACAATGTACCTCATTGACTTGGAAATATGTTCCATTCAAAGGAAAGGATCCTTTCATTGCCGTTCTGCATGGCACCTGCTCGAGTAGCGAAAGCAATTAATTTCGCAACATTCTAGGAAGTTTATAACTATAAATATTTACAAGAACAAAAAACTTTCACACGTCACGAAAATCTATATATAAACCTCGCAAGGAAGGACCTCAAATCAAATGGCAGTAGCGGTCATGATCTTACAAGTAGAGTTCCCCAAACAGATTCATCCCCGGACTGGCAGCAAGCAAATGGGTTGCTTGCATCGTCATCGCTGATTTTCGGCATTGCCTGTGGCACTTCATCTACGTCCAACACAGTAATGCTTAAATAACAGTTCTTTGCTTTTCACCAGTCAGTTTGAGTGATTAACAACAAGGGGGAACTAGAATGTAAGGAAATTTAAAAGGATATTACACACGAGAATCCTAAATTGGAGCTTTACCTGAATTCCAGATGGCAAGAAGGTAGAAGCAGGGATCATCAGGGTCTCTCTTGTCCATCTGAGTCACACCCAGAACCACTATAAGAAACCGAAGGCAACGAATGGAAACTTGCATGCATCTTGTGACCATCAGAAGATAATCGTAAGGTGGAAAATTTCAGAAAAGTGGTCGAGGACTGGGATATCTCTAAAGTGTCCCAACAATCTTCTCCCATTTGAAGACCGAATTTAGAAGCTCAAATTAGCACAATTTTCAACTCGTCAGAACTCTGGAAATTAGATATTAGAGATGGTATTCAAGCCTCTGATTTCCTTTGGGAGTCCAACATGTGCAGATCACTTCTAAAAAAACCTGATATGCAACAGAATGTTGACAGAAGAAGCACCCACTGTCAAGTTCCATTGAAAGGGAGGCGCCTTACCTTTGCAAGAAGAGGGTGGTGGTCCGGCAATTCATAGCTACAAAATGCAATAAACCAAATTCCATTTGTCAACGCAAAAGAACCTCATCGAATAGCACGCCACTAAACCTCCATATTTGGAGTAACTCCTACACAACGAAACGAAATAGCAATAAGTTCGTTCATTCCTCTGTGCATGAGTCACTTACACGTAGTGAATAGTCCGCAGGCGTTGGACACTCTTGAGCAGGGGAGCAGGAAACGATGCAGCCTCAGGGGGCAACAGTACAAGCTCCTGTGATGGCGGATGAGAGACCTCTTCGCCCAGTTCCCTCACGATTGATTCCTTCACAACATCTTCGATGCAGCCCTCACTTTCCTGGCCTGCACCCTTGACCGGAATTCCCATGTTGGACTCTTCACTCACGTTCAGTGTTGACGTCTCGTTCAGCTCCACATACAGCACACTACCACCACGAGCTGAAGGTTCGAATTCAGAATTTAGTTCCACATAGGCTGTACCGACGTCGGTACGACTCGTCGTGAAAGGGTTATCTTCTATATCTTCTACATATTCAGGGGAATTGGGCTCTTCAATGATAGGTATACATTCCCCACCAGACGCTCGAGCATTCCCTTCAAGCATCAAAAGACTCCGCCTTTCTTCCAAGGGGGCCCGCATTGAAAGCCTCGACATCAAAGGTGCAATCTCATGCTCTGAGTAGTTTGATGGATCTTCTGGTCCCTTGAGAAGCGGTCTAGCACTGCCATTAGAGAGAAAACTGTTAAACCTCGTCCAAGTTGTGTTTTCTCAGATGCAAATCTTGTCATCCAAGGAACAGCAATGAAGCTGCTCTTCTTTAGCTAGTTGACGACAAACTGAAAAAGTAAAATCCAGAACGTCCACTCTTCAGTCTAAGTTACAAATAGAACTCTGCCAATAAATCTACTTTCCCCAAATTGTCCCAACGCTCACCATGCATTACAACAAGGAGCGATGATATGCAAAAGGAGGAATGAAGTAGATTCGCACCTACAAAATGCGCTTTCGTAATGTTTGCACTGACTTCGCATGGGACAAGCGTTGCAGTTCGGTTTGCTTTTGGTACAAAATACCTGCATCAAAATAAGCAGTTAAGTTACTTGCGGATTCATCACAGGTAAAAGTTCCTTAATGATTTTCTGAGACTACGCAGTGTCTCTTTACCAGCATGGTCTCAATGGTGCTGAACGCTATGTCTATGTTGGAAGAGTGCTAAGCTCTGAGACGGATCATATATATAAATGTTTAAAAAGGTATGAGCATTTTTAGTCTTCGTAGTGAATGAAGAGAACCTTTCCGAAAGTGATCAGTTGATAATGAAATTCATATCTGCAAAAAATTACAGAAAATGATCAGAAACTCCACAGATCTAATCTAATCATTTAGTCACATGGAATCAAATGTTCAAATGAGGCGCTGCAAATCAAACAGTTATCTCTTCACAATTGCAGTTGAAAAAACGTGCATGCTTACAATGTCTGCTGGTCAACTGTGCAAAGTCGAGGCCATATGTACTTCTGAATCTGTTCTTGGACAGGATACCTGAGAACACACAAAACCAGGTCAGAGAGGAAACAAACAGCCAACGAAACAGGTATGGAACCACACAATGGCACTGAACTCCTTGCAAAGAGGTGGCAATTGCTCCGAGCTTACATTTCAAGGAGATGCAGCTGTGTTTCCTCAGGAAGAGGCTCCAATGGCACCCACCCAAGGCGAACCACAATGCGACCTACATTCACATCCACCTGTGCAGAAAGCAAAGCCCATATTTTCAGCTTCGGAAAAGAAAATTTATGGCGTACTGTAGAATATTGCATTGACGATCAATGAACAACTCCTGCAACTCAATTTTTTCATTTAAAACACATATTTTTTTAACCCCAATTTGACCTACTTCAACTAGTAGGCATAGAACGACCGTAAACTCCACCATAGAACCAGCATTGGAGAAATAGTCTACTTTACATTCATTTCTATATAACAAACAAAGGACTTTCGCGTACAGGAAAAGAGGGGTGATGCAGAGTGAGCAGTCGTATGCATTCAACGCTTTTGATCCCCAAGCCACGCACGCTTGTAAGAAAATTCCTGCATTATCAAACAACGTGGAATAAGTGTAGAAAGGATTGGACATGACCTTAAGGAGACAATTCTGAAATTTTCTGACTGGAGTGCAACCAAAATTGCAATATAGTGGAGTGAAGCTTACTGAGCATTAATGGGAGAGAGTTTCCGGACCCACTCGAGGTCAAGGCTCCCATCCTGATCACGATGAATCCTATCAAGCAGTGACTGCAGAAAACGGTAAAAATACAAATAAGAAAGGTTAGCACATATGGAAGGTGATTTACGAATTCGCTGCTCGAGAAGCCAAAATGGAAAGGATGGCATCAGAGACCAAGAGGTCTGGCTACCTTGATTCTTCCACTCAGTATGTTATTCATTCCCCGCTCCTTGATTACATTGGCAAGCACCGCCACATCGGCACGTCGTACTGCCTCCCAATGGACAGAATCGGCTGTGAAGGGATCCCTTCCGAATTCTTTATTGGACAGAACATCGGCTCGAAGAGCCTCCCACGTTACTTGCTGTTCTGAATTTAACTTATAGTGGACTTTCAACTCATAATTGGCACGCTCTCCCCCTGAGAGCAACCTGAGATTCGTCTTGAATCTGTTGATGTCCACATACCTATTATTCCGGGGCATTTTACGTCTATACGGTTTCAGAGGCACCCTTTGGCCCTTGCCAGCTTCTTCTCGGCCTGTCTTCTGCTTGCCCAAGATAGCACGAAGGGCGGCTGCGAGCACTTTCTCCGTCCCATCTGGTGTCGAAGACTCGTCATTCACAGAGAATCGAAATTTATCTTCAAGCATCGAATGGTTCTTCGAAGACGATGCTTTGTCAGGCTGAGCTGCCATGTCATTGTGATTGCGCTTCTCACCATGGTCTGCGGTAGCCGCTTGGGTATCAGAATGACATGCCTTGCTGGGATCTCCTTGCACTGGGTTTGCAGCTCTGGGCACTTCTGAAACGGTTTCTGTGACTGGTGCGGTCCCCTCACAAGCAGTTGCTGATACAGACTCATCAGGAATCCCTGCACGAGTGCGGATCATTTCCATGGACGAGCAGTCACCTAGAGCGACTGAAGCCGGCCCTAAATGCGATGCTTCCAGATCAATCACAAGGTCGTTGATATCAAAGCGGCTGTCAAGGGTTTCCGCGCTCCTATCGTCACCGGATAAGCTCCAAGGATCCGACTGGTCTGGGTCCTTTTGTGCTTCGTCTCCAGACGGCGAGTTTCCAGTGGCAATCGTTGCCTCCTGTGACTCGACTAAGAGTGTCGTCATACGAGTATGCTCTATGGACACCTCAGTGGCCACTTGAACGTCCCGAATTCCTGTATCGGGCATGCGAGATGCATTCTCTTGCTGATTATAGACCCCTGCATCCGCCGACTCCATCGAGCCCTCCGTGGGAACAAGCTCTCCTGCCATATGTGAACTGCCCACACCAATGTCTGCACTAGTCCCTGCTGAGCATCCACCTGGGCTGATCTCCTCTATTACTGATGATTGCTCCTCCGTAGGAACATCTATCCCAGTTCTGGCATCCTCACAAGCTGGAAAGTGTGCACGTAACGCCATGAAAGCATTGCTGAATCAAAACCACATCAACTAACCATCATTATTCGACATATGCAAGACATCCAATTCTAAAAAAACTCGCATAGTGGCTTTATTGCAAATCTGAAGAAGCTCCTTATGTGTTGGAAAGACAAAAGCATTTACTGCAAGCAGAACGTCTCAATCAATCGTTTCTGGCACGCCTGAGAATGCATCTAATTCGATATGAGGAATATGGTCGTGCCTGGATAGGAAATCTGAAACATTCTGGGTGAGGAACACCCCAACCACGGAGTCCAGTACCGAACCACCCCATTTGGAGAATGCACGATCTCCTGCAATGCCAGTATCAGGTCCATAACCACGAGAAATCATTAGACTTTGAGAATTCAAGTCGCAATGGCTAATCTATCTGCGACGTCTCACGGGAAATCTCTCTTCGACAAAGTCAGAGCACAGTTCGGAACTCTTGAGACGCAAGCGGAGGAATCTACCTTGCACTTGGCGCATGACACCATTGAAATGGAGCGCGCGATCACTCCACAACTTCCTTGCTTCAACCCAATCCCCGTCAGCATGGTCGGCATCCTTCACCTCACCACCTTGCAGCATCAACCGTTCGAAAGTATTAATGGTCAGCGGGTCCAACTTCACCCGGGGTTTGTATTTGAATTTTGGTCTCATCTCCTGATACACAACCATGTCACTTGACTTCTGTGCGTACACCACCAGTTGAAGTGGCTCTTGCGCATCACTCTCCCTTGACTCTAAAGGCACCGGGAAGGAAGAGGCAGGGCTTGGCCCCCAGCAGGCGAGCTGGTTGGCAATTATGTCCTCGGGGGCAACATCCTCTGACGAATTCAAGATGCCCATGAGTGAGCGCCGTGTTCGCTGGGTCAGAGTGGACCGCTTTCGCCGTGCTGGCGTAGGACTTGTTTGCTCGCCACCACTGTCCGAGCTATCTCCGCTCCCAAAAGAATTCTCATTTGGCGCAAATGATGGAGAGTTTTGAAAGGGCATATTAGCTGGGAGCACGACCAACGTATTTCCTCGTGGTGTGGTCGGAGGCTCTTCCATGCAGTCAGAACCTTCTGGCACCGGAACACCTCCAAAGTTGGGTATGCACCGGTACACAGATGAAGTTTCGTGTTGCGGATCCGACTCGGTGGTGGCCTTCTCCATCGTCAACTCGAAAGCCCCTGGATCCGGCAGTCGCAGCTCCTGCTGCTCCAATGCGGAGCCCAACTCTGCTCGCTGTTCTGAAAGTGACCCTCCGATCTTCATGGTGGGCAGCATGGAGCTTGTGAAATCGACCGCAGTAGTACATGGATCACTGACCATGGCCACGAAGATGTCTGGCACTTCAGCAGCTGTGGGGACCGAAGTCAAATCTGCTGCTTTGCATGACGGCTCTGTACGCTCGTTTTGCCGTTGCCGTTTACTGGACTGTGCTTTTCGACCCGAGGAAGGCTCCACGAACTCCGCAGATCCGGTGGCCCGGAGGCAATAATCGTGCACTGCTTCTGCTCTATTCGCATTGTTGTTGTGTTCAAAAACTCCTCTGGCCGGTCGCTCTGCGCGCGTGGTAACGCACTTGAGGTCAATGAATATACCCTAGAATTAGAACAGATGCCCAGATGTTCATTTGGAATTTCAATGTGTACCTCCAGTTCTACACCGATGGACACAAATAATCGCTCTATGCAAAACTCCGCTTCACTGCTCAAGAAATACATGCATTCGCAGATGAAAGACTTACGCTCCTTTCGTTTGATGGTCGCCTTAGGAATCTTGGCGGGCTTTGCGACTTTCGTTTTTTCGGGCCTCCACACCTTGGGACGAGGGCGCTTCTTTTTCAGCTTGACATTCGCTTTGAAGGTTACTGATTCCGGAAATCCATTTTGGAGCTTTATACCACAACCACAAACATCAAGGCAGTCATTCAGAAGCAATGAACAAAGTAATGCCGACATTCCAACCATGAAGCAGACAAAGTCGAGTGAACAGCGGTTATCGCCATGGCCAAGGTTCCAACAGTTCTAAGAAAGCACAATCAGCAATGTAGAGCATGAGGAGGAGTTTGAGAATGACATCAGACAGATGGGTTGGAAGACGTACCAGTCCAGAACCCTCACGAGTGCGCCCAGAAATCTTGAGCTCGAACGTCAGGCGTTCCTTGGGGAAGCGTGTACGCGCGTTCATCGTGGAATCAACGTCTAGAAAAAACCCGATTCTCAAATCAGCAACTCAGACAGAAAGCAAGTCAAGCGTGAATCAACACCTGGATTGCAGCAGCAGCAGATAGAATCATGCGCATTGAAAATTGCTTGTCACTGAATCTGAAAATTAAGTGCCCATGAAGGGAATGAGAAAATATACCAGATGCGATCCAGGAACCGTCCTTGTCGTCGTCTGTAGCAGCAGCAGCGCTCTCACTAGGTGTCGCAGAAGTTCGATTACCCAATTCACATTCGCCATTGCTTTCCTGAAGTTTGTCAGGAGTCTGCGGGCACATGGGCGACGACGCCTCCTTCGGCAAGGTTGGGGGATTTGCAGCGGCGGCGGCAGCGGGCAGGACATGTTGTGGCTCAACTAGTCCTGGGATGGACTGAAAGATTGCATCCTTGACCAAGATTCGCCGGGCCTTGGAAGTCTTTTGAATGTCAGTTTGCAATTTCAACGAAAAGGGCTTGTCGGCACTACCTGAAATGTCCGTAGAGCCTCCTTCACTGCCGGTGGGAATCATCTCTACTTCTCCCAGCTGCTCCATACTATCCAGCTGCTCATAATACTCCCCCGGGTATGGTACACCCGGGTAGTATGTTAACCACTCAAATTGATATGTGCTGCTGTTCACAAAGTCATTGAAGACTCTAGGTTTCCTCCGCCGTTGAGGGCGACCCACGTCTGCGGTAGCGGCAGCTGCTTCAGCTTCTAATTGATTGCCACTGGTTCCATCCTCTTCCCTCATGGTCCCTTCCACCCCAGTCAGCACTGGCGGAGAAGGTACATCTCTTTTCATCCTGGTAGAACGCTGCTCTTCCCATGCCTTCGGTGACGCTGATGGAGGGGCCGACTCCTCGATCTTCTCCACGACAATAGCAGTAGCACTAGTAGTCGAAGTATCCAGGCCGTCATCGCAGTTGACCTCGCAATCATACTGTGCAAAGCATCAAACGTGAAACGAATTGTTACTACAACCCTACGAGAACCTTGGAATCGCCGCTCTGCACTACCCTAAGCTCTTTTCTGCCCCCTCCAGCGTTTGCCATTTGGCACCAGGCTATGGTGCCCTAGAAACTCTACCGGTTTCGTTTCCCAGCTTAATTAGCGAGGATTGATACATAATTAGGGTGCAAGGCCATTTGGAAGTTGGAACTATTGCAACCTGATGAGTGCCAACCCTTCCCAGATGCATGCGCTACCCTAGAGACCCATTTGCTACGCAGAATGGCAGAGAACTCCTTCGACATACAAGTGAGAACTGTAATGTTTACCTCTGGTAGTATTGATGAGGTGTGTGAGACTACTGCTCCTGCTGCTGCCCGCAGACATGGTTGTTGGAATATCTTTCTCGAGTAGACTTTTCTTCTTCTATAGAAGAATTTGAACTGCTCCTGCCTAGCATCCGAGCTCTGGCATCGGGGTTCTTCGTTGTGCGAGCTGCCTGCCGAAGTGCCACTGGCAGAAGGGCGGCCGCCGCTCCTGGATAAGGCCAGTTGAGCCTGCAAATAAATTCCAAGGCAAGTGATGCGTTATTCCGCTCGGACATGTGAGCCTGGCCTGCTGAGTAACAAAACCACCACAACCTGGACCAACGCATGCGGCAACAGCCACACTGTCCACGCTGTCCTGCAACTGGGTTGCGCACAAGTATTATATCTAACAAAGGCAAAGGCAACGAGTAATACGTCCTTGCAAAACGCAAGAACATGCATCGAGTAGCTCATTCTGCAACGGAGTGGAATGGTGAAGATTCCTCCGTGAACCTCCTTCCACAGGCAGGAAGCAAAACCAGAATCATCTTCCAAGCGGATATCAAAAAATGTAAGAAATTGAATTGCAATCTACTTTTAGGCATCTTCCCCACGTACCCCCGTTGCCATAGCCGATGAATTGGTCCTCCTCTTCTTCACCTGCTCAGCATTCGAGCAACAAGCTTAAATAATTAATAGCCATTTTGCCCTCCTCGGTCGATCGCCATGACCATTTCCACTCACTACAACCTTGGAACCAGTGGAAGCTGGAGAAATTCAACAATTACACCGATGTGTGCAGCCAGCATGCATGCATTGTCGGCAATTCCGAGAAGGACGCGCCCAATTGAGTGACTTACCGCCCATGCGATCTCTGTGCGGATGCCGGGCGCCCGAATGGCGTGCAGCGCGCGAATCACCGGGTCCCGCGCCATCGGTTGCGCTTCGCGCTGGGTTTTATGCTGTCTCCTTGTGATGCACCTCATTAATGCCGCCGCCGCGTGCGTCCCAACCAAAAAGCCCCTGTCCACGAGAAGTGACAATCACACCCTTTCGACCAACGAATCGGCCAATTGCACACCAGTCGTGACGACTAGCTAGGCAAGAACCAAGCGCACCTAGATCTGTGGTAGGGAATGATGGTAGGGAATGATGCTTGCACATTCAAGCCAACGTGACTGGGTAGCAGGGAGCAGCAATTAATTACTCCCAAACTAAGTTAATTGTGATGACGGCGGGAGCAGACTGAAGCAGATCCTTCCAAACCATGGCTGCAAGCCTGCAACCCAAGTTCCCAACCCAACCCAGCACAGCTCAGCTTAAGCTTAAGTTAGTGGCAGTAGCAAAGGTAAGCTTAGTCGTGTCCACTGACAGTCGTAGTCGTGTCCGACAAGACACGGGGCCACCCCATGCAGCATGGAGAGAGGGAGTGTGCGAGTGTGGAGAGTTGGAAAGGTAGTGGAAGCTGCTAACACTAAGTCAGTGACGGCGGAGTGAGTGCTTGCTCCACACAGGCCGTAACTTCACTTTCTAAGCCGTCGGTGTCGTCGTGGAGTGCAGCTCGCATCCATAAATTGGCAGGGCTGTACGACGGTAGCTTACAAGTGGAGCAGCACAGGTACGCCATTGGCAATTTGGCATCAAGCAAGCGTGTGCAAGCAGAAGAACTCAGGACTGAGATTGACAAGGACGTGAGGCAGGCGAGCGAGCGATAACATTGTTAACCATTCTAAACCATTTTCTCTTGGAGACTGGGATAGTCCCTCCCTGGATGCTTAGGAAAGAATTTAGTTTGATCTGCAAATCAGTTGTTGGATGGTTGGGGAGTTGCAACACTAGAGTGTCATTTGCTAGGAAGTTGTCATTCTAGGAGCTTCCACTTTTTGTTGAAGCAAAAGGGATCTTCCCATGTTGGGTAACAATGTTATGAGGACCAAGAAAGAGGGCCAGGGAAGATTGATCCCCTCATACTTCCACCCAAGGGTAAATGTAAAATATTGTCTCCTTATTTGTGCTGCTTTAATCCCTAAAAGACCAAGTTGCATTTTTTTGCAACATAGCGATTTTGGGCAGCTCACTATGAACAAAATTTTCACTATATTTATTTAAGTTTTTTTTGGATGTGGAGACAAGGAGTTGCAATTAGATGTGCCCATGAGGCGTTATGGGGGAAAATGCCGTTTTTCATGGACAAGGGGCAGCATGGGCAGGATAATTTACACTACAACGAAATTTGCATTGCAATGCCTGGAAGAACTTGGTTAGGGCCTTGGGCAGCCTCTTACCTAAGGTTTAGACCAAGATTCTTTTCTGACATTTTTCAAGACCAATAAATTTGATGCAATGTACAAGGAGATGGTGGCAGGGAGACGGTTGCTCTATGGCTTACTTTGGCCTAATGGGGAGGTAAATTCTAATTGCCACATTTGAAGGAAAAAAAATTTGCCCCAAAAAACATTGAATCAATTATCAATTTGTCATTTGACAAACTAACATCGAAAAAAAAATTGATGGTCAAATGAAACAATTGCTTCTTTGACACTTGTAAGAAGGCCAAGTGTGGAGAGGTCGTTTTTATAATCAAATCCATTGTTTGTCATGAATCCTCAAAGGATATGGGGTAATTTGGAGATGAGTGCTTGACCACTTATTGTCAAAACACAGGAATTATGTTCAAAGGAAATTTTAGGCCTCATTTTGACATAGAAGAATAATTTATTTTTAAAAACTTTGAACTAAATACAATTGGAAAATCAAGCTAAATTTCATCTCCAATAACCCATTTGTGATTTTGAGCTTCCAAAAAAAATTTATGGACAAAATTTAGAGAGGATGTTTGAAAATGTTAATGAGAATGTCCCTTCCAACCCATCTATAAAATTTGTCAGTAACTTTTGATTAGACACTTGAAATCTCAAACGGGTTTTCAAAGATGAAAATTAGCTTGAATTACCAACTTTTTTTAGTTCAATTATTTTTTGAAATTATTCTATTGCGCCAAAATGAGGTTTGAAATCTAATTTGAACACAATTCCTACTTTAATTTCACTTTACTTGAGCGGTTGAGCTCCTAGTAATTCTAATTTACATATCCCACATGGGTTGTTTTACCCCATACTACCCCACTTGTATAACGATCTTCTTTTTTCACCTTAGAGCAGACAATATATGTGACTTTACAAGCTATGAGAGAACAATGCCCTATATTTTGATATCATTGGAATTTAATGTTGAATATTCTAAAATTATAGTTCATAGAGTATGGTATATCTTTAAAATTGAGGGAAATAGGAACATCTTTATAGATAAAAAAGAATGTGATCTAGTGTCAGTGATTCTTGATGAGTCAGGGCTTCACTAACCCTAACCCAACTTCCTCCCATGCTAGGCCCAATATGCCCAATTGCCTTTCACTTCAACTTGGATACAAATTGATCAAGCTTTTCAAAGTTTAAAATTTTGGGCGATTTTTATTTTTATTTTTATATTTATTTTTTCCTCCTCTAACGCTAGCTGAAACCTAGAACTCCACCATTTACATTTTGAAGAAAATATTGTATGTGCAAGCCATAAATTGTTGAAAAAAAGGCTTTGTATGAGACTTTTCTAGAAGCTAGTTCCCTATTGGAATTTTTTGGTATATATTCTCCAATTTGAAATGTTATGAAATTTTTTGAACATGTGGCTAACATTTATCACAAAAAGCAAGCAAAACAAGTTTAAGAAAAAAAATGAAATTAACTTGTGCAAAAGCCTCCCCAAACTAAAGTTGACCAGAATTTGGATGCCCCCAAAAAACATTTTTTTCAACTTCAAATATTGTAATCTCATAATTTGTATGGGCAAAACCTTCCGTTTTCTTACTACAATATAATAAAGTAATCTACCACTAGATCTTACGGTTAGATGCAATAAGATGTCATTTTTCATTTTTAGGGGGGCTTTGTCATCAAAACATCCCATTTTGAGTGTTTTGGATGAAACATAGTTAAAGAACTTTAGGGGTTAATTGTGTATTTTTCACCTCTCCTACCTAATTGGGAACCTTTGATTCCAAATATGAATTCAAAATTTCCAAGTTTTATCATGGGTGGCAAATAAAAATACCAATGTTTTCACTAGGAATAAAACACAAGAAGAATTAAGGTGTTGGCCCAAAAAGGGAAGTCGTGCTTTAGAGTAAGGTCGGATGACTCATTGGTAGACTTAGGTAATTATACAAATTTAGACTTATTGGATTCACAAATTTTTATAGAAAAGGGAAAATTTGGAATTATTTCAATCAATTTTTTTCAAAAATCAAATATAATGCATGTTCGATAGTCAAAAGAAAAACATATACTTCAACCTCCCATTGTTGTTCCCAGGTCTTGTCTTTGGAGGACCATTCTCATCCATTTGGATATTATTATTGTGGCTCTCTTAATTTGCTATACCATTGCAATTGTAATTCAAAAGCGTCTTCAAGACTATGGAATAAATAATGATCCTTTTGTCATGTATAGAAGTTGCAAGGTGGTTTTCATTGAAGTCATGAAGTGGCTTTTAACAAAAACTTCATTCCTTTGAGCCCCTATTCCACATTATGTATAGTTTTTACTACATTAGGTTGCACAAAGCAAAATTGGATCCAAAACTAGGGACCACAATTAGACTCTAGCAACAATGGGTCATCCTACCATAATGCTACAAGAATACTATTAGAAAAATGGAATTTCTTTTCCCATTCTTTAGGAAAAAACGTAAAATCAAGCCCCAATTTTTTTAGAGTGGTTGAAATGTATTTGAAGAGCTATCCAAATTAGTTTTGGAATCTTTGATTTCAAATACAAATTCAAATTTTCTAAATTATTTAATCATCCATGATAAATAATAAGTTCCTACAATTGCTCCAAAGTCAAAAATTTGAAATAAAGCTCCAAATTTCTCCAAAATTTGAAACATTATACAATAATTTCATACAAAATAAAAATTTGGAACATTATACAATTAGTTCATCTAAAATAAAAATTTGAAAATTTTGCACCATTAAAGTATGATTCAACTGACATAAAAATCAAGAAGAATTAGAATATATGAAAAATGTATTTTTTTAAGATCTAAGGGGCACATGCGCTCTGTCCACCTCTTATAAATGAATTTAAAAGCCCTTTAAGGTATTATAAGAATTTGAAAATTATAAATGGTCCCTAAGAAGTGATTAATTATTTGGTGAATTATTGGCAAAGTTTTACGTGGATTTTTGTATTGGCTACCATAGTATTAGGAAAAATAATAAGAAAATATAATTAAAATCTCCAAACCACTTTCAAGAAATAAAAAATTAGTTTAAATTTGATTAAAATTTATTAATTTTTTGTAGAATTATAGATGAAAATGTATGAAAAATGGAAGGATGTCAAAAAATAGATAGTTGTTTAGATCATCTTGCCTTTTTAAGGTGCATGTCAAACTATAGGCAAGAAAATAGGAATCATGCATTGTCCTTATAAATTTGATTCATGATTTTTTATTTTGTTTTAGTCCTCTTCTATTCATCTGTATGGAAGCCAAAGAGTTTTAGAATTAGATTTTTTCTCTAACTTCAACAAAGGGTTCTATAATAAACAAAATTAAAAATTAGAAACATAAAAAAAGGTTAAGTAAGTTGAGATGTTTTCCACAATGATTGGCTAAAGGCAATATACTTTGCAGTTGTCTACCACTTAATTTTAACTCCTAAAGGAGCAAGTAACAATATAGTCATCCAATTGTAAGCTGGATTGTATTTTTTTTAATATTTTCATGCAATATGGGATTGAGATCAATTAGTAGTTTTAGGCACAATAATTTTCATATGATTCAACTATATAATTAAAAATTTATTTTTTTACTAACAATTTTATCATCAACACAAAATTTGTAATAAAAAAAATTATACTTAGTTCTTTGATATATGTATAAATTAATTTTTTAAATTATTCTACATTTATTTATTGCTTTCAAATACTATTTAATCAATATTTTTGAGTTTACTTGTTTTATTTGATGGTCTACTTAATTCTTATAAAAAAAATTATTTTGAATTTGCCTTTAACAAATAGTTTCAATTGATTGTACTAATTTAAGAAATTACCATTTTTTAAATTTAGCATAATTTTCTCATAGAAATCTTAACAATCAAGTGAATTTTTTAAACTTAATGTTGTATTCAATATGCCACACTCAAAGGATCTTTTAGATTGATATGAAGATGATAAACATTACAACAACAAAAGAGATATTAACCCCTAAAAGCCCGTTGTCCCTTCGGGGGACAAATGCGTTTTTGGGCAGGTACCTATGGGCTGAAATTGTGTTCTGATTTTTTGAAATTTTTTTTGAAGATAGAAAAACTGATAAGCTTTGTGGGAATATAATTTTTTTCTCAATCGGTGCCCGGGAAAAAAAGTTATGATCAAATAAGCTCAAAACAGGGGACGGGGGGCAGCCTGGGCAGCAAAAAAAAATGGAAAAAAATTTGAATTTTTTTTTAATAACTTTTTTCTCATAGATTATGTTTTTGTATATTTGGAAAGCTTTGATTCATTTCATTTGAATATGTTATGAGAAAGTTATGGACATTCTTGTTTTTCGGGCAATTTGAGCATCTTCTTGAAAAAAATAACTTGTAGGACTCATTTCTGAATGCAATTTTTCAAATTTTTCAAATTTTTTTTTTGGAATGGTTTAGTTTACTTGCTAGAACAATCTCACCATTGGAATTAGTGCATTTTAATTCCATCTAAGAGATATTAATATTTTAGATTTTCCTTCTATCTCGTACCTACTTCTACTTAACAATTTTTTTAAGGATGAAAATTAAGTTTTTTTGAGTTTCTTTTTTTTTCCTAGACTCTCAACTCAATTCTCCACTATAAATATTTAAAGCTCAAAACGCTGTAGTGCAAAAATTTTAAGTTAAAAATGTTTAAAGTCAAAAAATCTAGTCCCGCAATGTGCTGAAAAACTTGTTTTTCCCACTTTAAACGCAGATATCTTGCAATCTGTGCGGTCAAAAATTCTGAAATTTTTTCCACACATTCTCATACCAATTAGGAGTAAGATCCTATGGTTAGATGTGAAAAAAAAACAATTTGAAATTTTTTTAACTTTTTGCTATAGAAATGGCAGTTTTGAGTGTTTTTTGGCAGAAAAAAGGCCTTGGGCCTTTAGGGGTTAAGAGCAATTTGTAGATTGGGATTGGACAATGGTGGAGATGATTAGTTGTAAGAGAGTACAAGATGGCAAATGGCTGTTAGCAATTAGACAATGGTTGAAATTGACGATCACGTAGAAGTGAGTAGATAGAGATGGAGGTTGGGAGCAATTAGATTGACACTAATAGTCACAAACGAGTAAGTAGAGAGAGATGGAGGTTGGTGAGCAATTAGGTTGAAATTGACGGACACATACGATTGAGTACAGAGAGAGAGATGGAGGTTGCTTGGTGAGCAATGATGTTGAACCTAGACGATCATGTACGATTGAGTAGAGAGAAAGATGGAGGTTGTTTGGTCAGCAATGACGTTGAACCTGGACGATCACGTACGATTGAATAGAGAGAGAGAGATGGAGGTTGCTTGGTGAGCAATGACGTTGAATCTGGACGGTCACGTACGATTGAGTAGAGAGAGAGAGAGAGATGGAGGTTGCTTGGTGAGCAATGACGTTGAACCTGGACGGTCACGTACGATTGAGTAGAGAGAGAGAGATGGAGGTTGCTTGGTGGGCATGACGTTGAACCTGGATGGTCACGTACGATTGAGTAGAGAGAGAGATGGAGGTTGCTTGGTGAGCAATGACGTTGAACTTGGACGGTCACGTACGATTGAGTAGAAAGAGAGAGATGGAGGTTGCTTGGTGAGCAATGACGTTGAACTTGGACAGTCACGTACGATTGAGTAGAAAGAGAGAGATGGAGGTTGCTTGGTGAGCAATGACGTTGAACGTGGATGGTCACGTACAATTGAGTAGAGAGAGAGATGGAGGTTGCTTGGTGAGCAATGATGTTGAACCTGGACGGGCACGTACGATTGAGTAGAGAGAGAGATGGAGGTTGCTTGGTGAATAATTATGTTGAAACTAGACGATCACGTACAAGTGAGTAGAGAGAGATGGAGGTTGGTGAGCAATTAGGTTTAGACTAACAATCACGTACAAATATGTTGAAATTGGACGGTACAAGTGAGTAGATAAAAATGTAGTATTGTAAGTAAGCCTAAGTGATGGAATTGGACTATAGTGGAGATGAATAGTTGTAAGTAAGTAAAAGATATTGTATAGCTAGTTGTGAGCAAGTAGGTGATGGTTGAGATAATGGTCATGTACAAGTGAGTGGATAAAGATGAAGTATTATAAGCAAGCTTCAATGATGGTGAAAGATTACAAGCAAAAGGACAGTGATAAAGGATTGTAGGCAAATAGATGATGAACCTATTTGATAATTGTGATGGTGAAGGGTTGTGACCAACCTTTAATGTAAAAACAAGCCCCTTATTTTTTGGAGTGCTTAATTTGTATTTTAAGAGCTCTCCGAATTATTTTGGGATCTTTGATTTTAAATATAAATTCAAATTTTCTAAATTGTTTAATCATTTATGATAAATAATAAGTTCCTACAATTTCTCCAAAGTCAAAAATTTGAAACAAATAGTTGTGATTTTTTTCAGTGTCCTTTTATTTGCAATTTTTATAAAATATGCATACACAACATGCAAAAATGGTGAAATTCTACATTGTCACTTTGTCAAGGCTCAAACCATACACAAGAGGTCTTTGCTATTTTTTTGAATTGTGATGATGAGGATAGCCTCTTTGTTTTCTTTTGTAAAAATATTGCATGAAAATGTAGTAAATTGTTGTACACCATTGCGCTTAAAAACATTATACAATTAGTTCGTAGGAGGAGATACTTGCATTCATTTATAAATATGTTTGTAATGAGAGGTATTATCAAGGGATGGTATGTTACAATGTACCATAGAATCCATCTCTAAGATGAAAAATGTAATTTCTATTGCTTGTGCCATTACTTTTGTTCACCTCAATGGATACTCTAAGTTAATAAGCCTCTTGATGTATATTAGCTATATGAAATACATAACAAGCTATTTTCTTTTCTTATTTAAAAACTTGTTGATTCGACTAACCTCTAAAAACTATTCGCATGATTGAACATCATTAGAGGAGATCTGAGCCTCTAGAAGACCGTTTCAGGGTTGTTCCCAATGTTGGGAACCAGCCCCTGATGTCAGAAAAAAAAAAGTTATTTAAATTTTTATTTATTTTTATTAAAATGCTAAAAGAATACTAAATTTTTTTTCCAAAAAATAAAAAAATAAAAAAATGACGTGGTAGTCGCTTGGCCACGTCAGATTGGCCATGCGGTAGCATCCCAGCAGTCCTGCAGAGTTCCCACAGTCCGGGAACTCACGGTCTCTTAGAAGCCCAAATCTCCTCTAATGGATAGAATCTTTTTCTACCATGATGCATTCAAAGTCTATTTTTACCAAGAGGATGTCCAAATCCCCAAAGCGATCAAAATGTACAGTTAAATTTCTCTTATTGCATGGAAATAGGAGTGAATAGTTTCTAGCAATATACAAATAAAGAAGCTCAAGTGCCGAAGATAAATTATTTCAATATGCTCATGTTGTACAATAATTGTGTTTGATTGGTGACTCATTTAAAAAAATCTCAAGTGGTCCTAATCTAATACAAATAGCTTCATTGGTTGTTGTTGTGGCTCCATCGGTTGTTGCTAAATCGACACAAAGAGCTCCATTGGTTGTTCTAGAGTGTGACACGAATAGCTCTATTGGTTTTTGCAAAGTTTGACATGAATAGCTCCATTGGTTGTCATAGAACTTGACATAAATATCTCCATTAATGGTTATTACAACAAATTTTATATACTTAGTAAAGAGTAGGTATGCAAATAAAGAACTACAATTATTTATGCAAATTAGGGAATTTGCATAATGAGAGGTTTGATTGTATTATGAAGAAAAAAAGAGAAATATAATTTAATCCACATTAAATTGATTACTTTATAAATAGTGTTATATTCATAAAATCAATGTAGTGAAAACACTTCAAGGTTGAGATTTGGTAGAAGCAAATGGAAAGATGTTTTGAATTTAATTAACTTGAAATTTAACATAATTATTATATAATAAAAAATAATGAGATTTCAAATGATTAAATTAAAAAATTTACAACATTAAGTTGTAAATATACAAATTACAATGTTACAATGTTACAAAGTTATAAATGCAAAGATTTCAAGAATTTTGAAATTCAATCTTTTGAAATGTCAACTTTACATTGAGCTTTACATATGGTTGTTGTTAGAAACACAACAAAGTCTTAATAAGTGTGAAAACAACATTATCTTTTTATTTATGTAAAGTTAGTATGAAAATAGTGATTCACTGGTACAAATACACGTTGAAAAAAACATTTTAGATCATGGCTTTGTATTAAATCTATTGGGTCCCTTTTTATATGCCTAAGTCCTATTGTGCTCAATTGCCTTCTATTTTGACGTTAATGTTGAAGTACATTAACCCCTAAAGGACCATAAGGTTACCACATGGCTTTTGTGTGGTTGCAAGAAAGACTGACCGGTTTTTGTAGCGTTTTCTACAGTATTCACTTTTTCTTTTGGGAGTACTGTATAATTAGAAAAACAATTTAAAAAAAATGTGAAAAATATTTTTCATGTATAAACCTTTAAAAAGAAGGTGCCCGAAGAAGGAAAAGCGTAGAAAAAATCTCTAAATAGGAGAACTAGAAAAGTCTCATGAACTAGCAAAATTGCAAGAAAATAGGTCCTTTCACATTTTTATTTGTAAAAAATAGGGAAAGAAATTTTTTAGGAAAATAAAAAATTTCAATTTGGGAGAACTTTATAATAAAGAGATTTCACCAAAAGAATGATCTCAAAACCATCTTCACTGTTTAGAAGTGCGCACGAGTAAGGGAGCCTTGTTTGCATGCATGTGGAGGACATAAAATAATGTTTTTTTTTAATTTTCTTTGGTAGGCTCATGTGTCCCTAGTGTAAGAATAGACCATAGAAATTTCAGCTTTAGATCATTAATTTTGGGTACTCCCCAATACTAAACCCCCCTAAACCGCAAAGTGTGATAAATTAGCCAAAATTAAAATTAAATATAAAATGATTTTTGAAAATTTCTAAAAAATAAGGGATATAATTACTATTACATTAACCATCTTCAATAAAAATTTCAAATTAATTGGGCTCATGCTTCAAAAGTTATAGCAAATGACAACTTTGCTAATCCAAGGGTGACGCAAAATAGTACTAGTCTTTCTTGCAACAGCCCTTTTGCAACTATATTTGTAGAAAATTTGAAATGCAAACCTCACTAATAGTCCATAAACAACAAAGAAACCTAAATGATTTTTTGTGCTTTGGGTTTTCACTTCACATCTGCATATCTTTTTTTCCACACTTCAAAATGATTTGAAGAAAATTACACATCAATACCATGATGATATGTATCTATAGTAAAAAAATCAAAGCTTTTGGAGCACTTTTGAGCATTCCAATTTCAACATTTCAATTTCAGCATATGTACAAAGTACCGCCTAACCAAACATCTTTCATCAACCTTGTCAACAATGTCATTTTTTTAAAAATTGTGTAATTTTCATAAAAAAAAATTCATAGGAAAGCTATATAAGTCTTCTTTCATTTCAACGGTAGTGAACATCAAAATTATTCCACACAAATGAGTAATTATACTTGTTACAAGAGCTAGTCAAGAAAACAAGAGCTAACCATGCTCAAACACCTCCAATCTTTTTGGAGTTAACTAAATAACGGCATTAATCTTTCACTTTGTTTTTAGAAACTTCTAAAGTGACTTAGCAATTGTTATCTGAACATGTACCACTATGATCCACATTACATTTAAGATCATGCAATATTATTAACCAATGTTGGGGAGTCTTTCTTGCTCCCCCAAAGCAAGAGCCCCAGTATGGCAACTTCCAAGCTAGTCAACAACTCTCTGCAACTTCCAAGTCAACCAATGACACCAACATTACAACTTCCTATTCAGTCAATGACTATAGTGCAGATTAAACTAGATTCACTCCCATAGATCCAGGGATACCAATCTCCCAGGAGGAATGGTTTAGGGTGGTTAACATTGTTATGCAGGCAACTCTGGGATTTAGTTCATGTGTGAAAGTTGAGTACACGAGGGTGCTGGTGCAATTGCAATTTGCGGTAAGTTGTCCATTGCTTAGAATTTGTTAAAACGATGAAGACGGCGGTGCACTTGTGAAGGAAAGGGTGGAGTTTTGGTTTAGGACTGTGGTACGTTGTAGCTTCAAGGTTTACATTTTTTTGTTTGACGAAAGTTTGCAGTAGCAGGTAAATTTACTTGCTCAATTCATCCGTGTACGTTGTTGCCAGAGGTTGCTTAAAAATGACATGGCTCTGGGGTTCTGAGACTGGAATGCAGTAACTTATATTTTGATATGCATGAGTGGCTATGGCAGCGGCCGGTTGTCAGCGTTTCCGTTTTGCTATGTTGGAGTGGCTCCGGCTGATAAACACGACACATCTCCGTTACTGGTATCGAGGTGGGACGTGATTTCCAAAATAGATGCATTTGTGGATTCCCAAGCTGCAGGAACAAAGCGATTCTTTCCTCTTGATACTAGTGGTACGTGCTCTCTTACGTATTCAATTCAATTCCAGCTCATGCATCTAAGGCTGGCTTACAAGGAGTGATAAGTAATCTGCTGTTGAGTATTGGTGACACCGTTCTTGGGGGATGCTAGATTCGAGGTATGTCATGTACGTCATGAGCGGGTTTAGGCTCCGATGTTAGGATTGTACGTTGAACAGCTGGGGACTGCAGCTAACAAGGCAATCTCCTTAGCTAGCGCACTTTCTCAGTCCAGAGAGAGAACTGACCTTGTGCTCAAATTGGGGATGAGGCCCTTCTTTGTGATGGAGATGAAGGTGCCAATGTATTTGAGGAAAAAGCGCTCCCCACTTGGTCGATGAAGACTGTCATTGGCAGCTTGCCAATGCTTCGAGCAATCCAAATGCGCCAAATCGTGTAGTCTGTGGTGTTGATCAACTTTCCAGTTACTTCAAAAAGTTGAGTTTGGGTTTCGGAATTATATCAATGGTGGACTTGTCGTGTCTTGTTCGACGTCAGGGTGATTCCTACACATTTCTGATACCATAGAGTGGGACGATAGCAGACTCATTGCTGCACTTGGTTTCTTCATTTATGAGGCACCACAGGCAGATCGGGATGAAATCAAGAGCAAAGGCTCTTGTAAGGCTACTTCCCACTTCTGTCCTTTAATGGTGGTAAACTTGTACAATCCTTTTCTGTTATTTGCTGGTGCTCATGTCCTGATGATCGAGGTGCTCATGGAATTATTTTTGATGTAGGGTACGGTCTACATCCGAATTGGGTAGCATGGGAGATGCCTCGGGTTAGGATTGTGGTAATAGTAGAGACGATTCAAATGATGATGGTGGTGGTAGGGAAGACGCCTCAGACGCCTCAAAAACTGGCGAAAATGGCATGATATTGCGGTAAATGTCATTATGTGCTCGGTGAAGTTGGCAGACAGGAAATCAATACTTTATATTCGGTTGGAAGTCCCTTGAGGGATTAACAAGAAGTTAGTGCGGCTACCGTTTTCTTTTGGTAGTTCTGTCAAGATTTGGTGATGGTGTGACCGTGTCATTTACAAGCTAGATATTGGCTGGTTCTGTACGTTTTGTGCAACCAAAAGCAACCCGATGCTCAACGCATGCTTCAAGAATCTATACAAGTAACTATGGTCTTTCGCTTGGGCATTTTTAGAAATGACTGCAGTATGTACCCACCCTTGTTCCATTTCTGACCTTCGCCTCCGAGGTAATTGGGCAAAAACGAAATGCTAACTTACTTGAAATCCACATTTGCATTTCATGTGTGCAGGAAGTTAGAAACGACTTGAACAGAGCCAATTCGCATAATGATCAACCTTAGAACTAAAAAAATTCAGAGATGCCGTGCTTTGTGTCGGAATAAGGCTTAGGTTTGTGAAGCTCTAGGAAATTGAACTCTCATATGCAACATTTCCTGTTGAATGCATTTTTGAGTGTTTCAGTCTTTGCATAATAAGATGGACGTGGTGTAATAGCTTTCGCCCTGTTTTTTCCCTAAGTATTCCCCTGTTTACCTTTAAATCTGTAATTTCTTTAAGACTTAGAAAGTTAAGGTTTTATTTGACAGGGAGGAATTGTAATGAAATAGCATAGTAGTCTACTGCCTATATAGCATCACACTGCATCATTGGATCTGTAAGTTCCCTTACTGAGCTGAATACCTACGTGTTCACATCTCAATTGCGTATTGGTGTTTTAGATCATTTATCGAAACCTGTCGGAGTGTCCTTCAACATGGCCTAAATGACCGAATGTCTTGCAGATTCTAGGGTCACGTGTATGTTCTTAAATAGGAGGGTGGTGCCTCTTTGTTGTGCCCAGTGTTCTCTAAGTATCACCAGCTTGTGGGGACAGAAGAAGAGGAGAATCCTAATGCTGCTGCCAAGAAGGTTATTCCACTACTATCTTCTCTTGTTTGTCTAAGTGTTGTATGGTCGTTACGTTGATCGTGGACATGTCTTTTGTTTGATCAGTGATACTTCCTTCTGCCAATCTACAATGAAATATCATATTATGTTATGTCGTTGGTGATTACCAGTGCGATGGAATTGAGGTGAGAGTATAAAAAAGGAAAAAATAAATAAAAAATAAATATATATATATATATATATATATATATATATCAAACACTGAAGCTCTGGGTTTTCTTTTGTATCAAGTTTAGTTAGTAGATTTGTTCAGATTTTCCAAGCCCCTAATTGTTGTAGATGTGGAAGATTTTCAACTTTCATTTTATCGTTCTGACCTCCACCGAGGTCTCTGCACCGTAGACTAAAGGCATGGCATCATGAATCTCCATCTGGTTTTTACATGTACTAAGATAGGCATCCCAAATGCGCCACTGACCTTAAAGCGCCATCTTCGCTGTGTGTACATTTCCAAAATCAGTTATGTACCTCTGTGAAAGAAACGCTTTTAGAACCAAACTTTGTTCCTTCATAACTTTTGCATACAATATCCAAATGTTGCATTCTTTGGTGCATTGGAACCTCCTTTCCCTTGCCAATAAAAATATATACGAATTTGAACAGTCTAATAGTAGTAATTAGGCACAGTAGCAATTAGTGGCGGTTTTGGGATATTACCTTAAGATCTTGTCCCGTTGGTGTTGCACTAGGGACTAAGAACATGTTTGGGAATATGCAAGGGCTTTATGACACAGTGAGCAAAGCTCAACAAGTAGTTCAAGTTGAGGCTATTCATGTTCAGAAAGAGCTTCCTGCTGTTAATTCTCTCGCTTAATTCTCCGTAAATTTATATATCTCAGGTAAATCAAAGGGTGCCTTAATGATATATATGCTGTTGATGTGCAACGGTTATCTTAAAAAATATTTGTGCTCATTGCAACGTGACTAAGGGTAACTATATATTGAACGACCTTCGTTACAGTGGAGTACTTTTGTGACGTGCCTTGCAGAATATATGAAGGAATTCCTACAGGGAATTGGGGATGCGGGGCGTTTAGAGCGAACCTTCCCACCAAGAACATTCTCCAATGGCTTACAGCTACTGAAGCAGGGTGTCCGTCTGTCGAGTATTACATACACCTTTCGACGTCAAGAAGTGGAACGTCTCAGTGAAGCTGCATAACATACATGGGCATTGCCTTTTGCTCTACAGGCAATGGTGTGGGATATTCCCCACCCAACAGTCTTCATGCTCATTGCATTTCCTCTGCATTATCCACCTGTCCACTTAGCTGTTGATGGAGAACTGTGGGTTGTGGAATATCCCACACCATCTACTCTAAGCCAAGGCAGCTCCAGTGCTTGCTACTGAATGTTATGTGTGTGAACTTCATTTCGGAGAAAAAGTACAGTAGAACCTCTCTAAGTTGATCCTCTCTAAGTTGATAAACCTCTGTAAACTAATCATGTCAGACCGGTCCCGGACTGGGCCACATAACAAAGGGTGTGACTAAAAATGACCCTCTCTAAATCAATAAACCTCTATAAACCAATCTGTCAGACTGGTCCGGGACCGATCAACTTAGAGAGGTTCTACTGTATGACGTGGGTCAATATTAGGGCGTCTTACTGAATACGGGTGGGGAGTTGCGACAAACCCAAGATGTACATTGTGACTTTTTCTCACGGTTGCGTAGAACTCCACTCTGGATTCTTTCCATAACTTATATGTGGATATTGCTAGTAGTCTATTCACTTTGTACAGAAAGGAAAGCCTTAGCATGATCCTTCGAGCTTTTTTTTTTTTTTTTTAGCATCGAATTACTGATGGAAGGTATAAATTATTCTTTTTTCTTTGACAAAACTACCAGGACCCCATTCGTAGTAGATTAATTACTATATTGTGGGTGCAGTAGCGCCTGAGTTTCCATGTACTGTACAGTACATTTTAGGGGATATGTTGACTCCCTCTACACTCTGATCCCTGTTAGCTCCATTAACCCCTAAAGACCCAAGGGGGGGTGTTCTTTCAAAATGGGCCAAACCTGCCAACAATTTGAGCAATTTTGTTGATCCATTTGTTTTAGATAGGATATAATGTAACCATAGGATCTTAAACTTAACATTGAGAATGAGCACCTCAAAAAATTTCAGATTATTTGACCGCATGGTTTAAGAGATATTTAATTTTGAAGTTTTATTTGGGTCAATGGAAATATAGGGTAGCTCACATTGAAGGAGCATATCTTTGTGAGAATATTTCAAAATGATGCCTTTTTTGTGCTCAGTGGAAGATAAGAGAGTTGAGAATGTATATGTAAAATTTCATAACATTCCAAGAATTTTACAATTCATGGTGAAGCTTGCAATGCACGGTGGTCACTGAAATTTGAGTAGTGCTTGCAAGAGAAAAAAGAATGGGACACTTGTCTTCTCCTTGAGCTCCTTGGATCTAACCTTTTCAAGGTGGATCTAACCTTTATGACGTGGGCAAGAAGCTCATTGGTTGGCTGACTTTTTAGTCCATGCCCAAACCAAACACAGAAAAATGAGCTGTAAACTAGACTACACTACTAAACTTTGAAAAATTCCACAAGGCGGAATTTAACTTGGAATTTGATGAAACCACTGCCATTGGATTTGTAACAAAGTCTATTTTCTAGAAATAAATTTTTTTTTTCAAAAGATTTAAAATATGAGAACGAGCAGCTCAAAATACAGGGGTAGAGACCAGAAAATGGTCACTTGGGTCCTTAGGGGTTAAGGTAGAAGTACCTATTTCTGATAATTTAAGGGATTTCGCAGCAAGTGATGAGCAGTTTAAGGCATACAAAAAAATTTCCATGTAGAAAGATAAGAAATATGGGGATTCCCAAATTTTCGTAATTTTTTTCGCAAAATTGAAGTTACTATGAATTTTGGGAGTCAAAAAGTTGTCTGGACTAGTAGCCAACATCTGGAGTCATCCAATTCCGATCATCTAAAAAACTGCTTTTCCGCTCACTATTTCCTACTTTCTTCTTTACTACTTTGGACATGTGTCATAACGTTATTAGTTCCAACCTCGAAAAAACACATTCCAAGCTTTTGAACCTTGGTTGGAAATAGTGCCCCCTATTGGTTGGCTATGGGTCATGATCAACTATGGGTGCATCTACCTTAAACTTCAAGTCAGTCTCATTGAGCATCAAGTGATTCACGTTCCAATAAACCTCTTTTTTCATCAAAAACCACTCAAAATTGTCACTTCTATTTTAAAGAGCAAAAAAGTTCTGAAATTGTTTTTTTGAATATCTAACCATAGGATCTTGCATTATAATATTATAAAAAAATATTTGGAAGAAATTTTAGAAACTTTTGCAACATAAATTGCAAGATATTTGATAGGTATACCAAAAGTTGCTATGGTGTGTTTGATGGTGTTTATTTTAACCCCTAAAGTCCCAATGGTCCTATGAGGGTCAAAATGCAACTTTGGGTAGGCTCATATAGTCTCAATATTCATCATAATTTCTTGAAACTTTTTGTGAAGCTTGAATTAAAGCTTCCTAGGAATATAATTTTTATTTCAATCAATGCCTGAGAACAAAAGTTATGGTGCATTGAGCCCAAGACGGAGGCCAGTGGGCAACCCAAAAAAAATCACAAAAAGCCAAATTTTTTTTCTAAAATATTATGTTTTTGGCTACATGTGAAGGTTTGATTCATTCTATTTCTTCTTATAAATATAGAGTAACTTATAGGAATCATTTTTGAATGAAATTTTCACAATTTTTTTTTTCTTGAAAACAAATGAAATGGAATTTCATTGCAAGGATAAAATACATAACCGCTAGCCCCATGTGGCCTGGCAAGCAATAAAGAACTACAAACCAGACAGACTGACATACAATTTTTACAATTTTTCAATTAAAATTGTGTAATAGGATTAAATATGCTTACTAAAACAATCTCACCATTGGAATTATAATATTTCAATTCCATCTTAGAACTATTAACAATTTAGTTTTTAATTCAATCTTAGATCTACTTCTACTTAACAATTTATAAAAATAAAATAAAATAAAATGTTTATTTTATTTTTAAATTCCTAGACTATCAATTCAATTCTTCAACATAGAAAGTTTTTAACTCAAAGTGTAGAGTGCAAAAAATGGCAACCAAAGCTATGTGAAATTGCAAGACAACATTCAAAATCTTTTTTTTCCAACTTTGAATGCTAATATCTTCCAAATTGAATGGTCAAATTTCATGAAATTATTAACACATGATCTAAGTCAAGTACAAGATCCTATATCTAAATTTTGAGAAAAACATTTTTTCTCTTTTCTTGAGTGAATGCAACAGAAATGGCAGTTTCGAGTGTTTTTGACAGAAAAATAGCCATGGGACTTTAGCGGTTAAACCTAAATTTGGGTGCATGGACTCAATGTGATGGAAGTCATTGTCAAAGTGTTTGGTTTGGTACAAAATCCCATTTGTTGTTATAGCATTAGCTGGAAATTCCCTAAATACTGCAGATCTCATCATCTGAAAATTTTCTACTGTGCCAGAAACATAGCATCAAGAAATGACGATCTCATCACGGATTCTGACCCAAAGTTCAGTTTGTCAGATTCTGGTGACCAATTGAATTCATACATCAGAATCTCCGCAAGTAAACCGGCTCGAGGAAGCCAGTTGCATCGGAGCCATCAATGGATGTGAGGAGCGTGCCACACGAGCAGCAAAAAAAAGATGAGGTCTTGCGCCCGATGTCGGTCTCCTGCTTACACCATTTCCTTGCTTCATCCTCGGTCAACGTAACTGGTCCACACATACGAAGGGCTCTCACAACACCAGCGCCCTTTGCTTGCTTTTCAATAGAAACAATTGAATGGGTGTACCGAGTCTGCATGGGGAGAATACCACAAGAACAATACAACGAAACCCGCTCGTAATATCTTCTTGAGCCTTACTCAGGATCCCTAATCCTGGTCACCGTCAGCATGCATGTTTTCTTATCTCAGTCACAGGACGAGGGTATGGCCCCGACCATGGCTTCTCCAGAATCAAATGCACTATTCCGACGAAAATCACGGATTGCAAGGAGGTGAAAGACACAACGATCATGAAAACTCTTCTCTATCTATACATACAAGGTCTATTTCAAAGACTTGAGCTTTGCTGTTCCAGACCTAAAACAACGACAACCATGGACACTTGTGGACAATTCAGACAGGGAACTACAGTTTGCTGCTTTATATAAATACAGAGAACCCAAGACGTCGGACAATTTCAGTAACAAAATCCTGAAACGTAAGCGCACACTCGGCTAGACGTTCTAGCGAAAAAAACAACCAACAGAAAAGTAGGCAGTGCCAGCCAAAGCACCAGCCAGCATATGTAATGCTTACACAGGTACATCAAAGTTATACGGTGACTTCATCGTGGCGACCGATGCGTATCCGATCAAACTGACTGATTTCCAGTTTGCGATTCAGGCATTTATCACCTTATTAAGAAACCTTCGGGTAGATTACAACATGAGTCAAGCGTACCTCTCTTGGATTCGGGAGCTGCAAACTGTGTCGGAAGGTGGGTGTCCAGTTCACCTTCAGAACCAACCAAGCTGAAGTGAACGAGGAGGCTACGGCAGGTCCCTCAGTTCCAAACTGGCGATCTCTTTCACGACTTGAGCCTTGTCCTGGTCGAATTGCGCATCCTCCTTTTCACTCTTGAAGTCACTAAAGAACCGGAGAAATTTACTTCGATTGGCCACCAAGATGTTGACGATTTCGGGTGGTTTGTTTTCATTGGCGACAAACACCTTGAAAACATGAAAGGCTTCAATCTGGATGCTCTTGCTCTGGTCCTTGAGGAGATTCATGAGAATACACATGTTGTCCTTGGAACTGACATACCGCATCATCACGTTCACATTGGAACGATCCAACAGGATGTCTCCCAATAACTTTACCATTTGCCGTCTCGTAATGTAATTTGGAGAGGCCAACAGCTTAGTATTATATTCCGAGAAAAACCAGTCGTAATTCTTGTTGAGGTAGTCCGCGACCGTGGACTTATGTCTCGTCAAGAGCTCCTTGAAAGTGGCAACCGCATCAGAGGCAACTTCGAAGTTAGGCAACTCTATATACTTGAAGAACTTGGACAAGTTTTGCTGCGACTCCAAGACATACCGCGCTATATTCTGGTGCCGAATGCACTCGCGCAGCATGGCACCGTAGTGCAAAGCCATATCCGGCTTGTCGTACCCCGCAACGAGGAGATCCAGAAGGTCCTTGTTCTTATCCAAATATTCGGCAGCAATCAGTCGCGAATGCACCTGCTGCCGCTGCAAATTAGCCACCACCTGCGTGACATCCTTCCGGACCTCCAAGTCCAGTTTCGGCAAACACTGTATCAACAACCGCATGGCATCCTCGCGGAAAATCTCCTGCGTCAGCTGCGCACACGCCTCCGGCACGGGCTCCGCCTCACTATTCCCATACAACACGATTTTCATATCCCGGACATTCTTGCCCAAATCCACCAATTTGTCCTCGCGCTTCGGATCGCGTGCAGCATTGAGCGACAACAACAACTCCCTCGTCAGCCGCACCAGCTCCGGTATCGTGCGCTTCTTCTCCTTAAACAACCCCTTCATCTTGTCCCCCCTTTACTGTACGCGTTGCATCCTAAAACCAACAAAAACATTCAAAGAGAGCAGTCAACACAAGGCTCTTCTCACATGCTTATCCAAACCACATCAGCATGATTCGGAAAACGCTGATCTCCTCCCTCAGAGTGATCCGAAATACAGAAACCCTAACACTCCCCACACCTCAACACTCCAACCGAAATACAGAAACCCTAAAACAGTAAGGTAACAACGCAACAACAATCTTCCGCCTTCATTGCACCTTCCTACTCCGTTGCGCCAATCAGCTCTCCTCCTCCACACAGATCTG
Organism: Pseudisothecium myosuroides; assembly: GCA_951799445.1. Taxonomy (NCBI): domain Eukaryota; kingdom Viridiplantae; phylum Streptophyta; class Bryopsida; order Hypnales; family Lembophyllaceae; genus Pseudisothecium; species Pseudisothecium myosuroides. Next base: position 28,679,991 of record OX637292.1, on the reverse strand, counting down.
CCGGCACTCCCCACACTCCCCACACTTCAATCAACGCAACAACGCCTTCATCGCACGTTCCTCCCGAGCAGCTCTCCTCCGACTAGCGTCCGACCACCTCTCGCAGGTCATCTCCCGAGCCTCTGCTCCGACTGCAACTCTCCTCCGACTAGCGTAGCCGACCCAGCAGACAGCAGTCTCGCGCACATGCGGCTTCGGAGCCGTCTGGAGCCGCTTCGCTGGATGAAACTCGTTTGCAGGAGCCGCTCCGGGCGGCTTCGCTCAAACCCTCCGAAAACAAGGAGCCGCTCCCAGCCGCGCCCGAAGCCAGGGAAGAAAGGTAACAAACCGCGCAACTGTAGCAGGACTAAGGTAGGAGGTCCTATAATGGAGCATTTAAGGGCTGGAACTGAATTTTGAGGAGGTGAAATATCTTGAAATTTTTTTCAGTCAATTTTCCTTGGAAAACAGATTGAACTGACATCTAACCCAAGTTGTTTCATATTTTTTCATGCTTTTTTAAATTAGTTATAAAATTTTGAACTTGACATGGCATAGGGCTCTAAAATGGTGCCCTAGCTAAAATGTACATAGTCTGTACATTGATGGAGGCTATGAAAAAATAACATGTACAAACAGTTTACATTTCAGTTAGGGCTCCATTTTAATGCCCGCTCCATTTAAGGACCTCCTACCTTATTCACCAAAAAAATATCCCCCCGTAACTTCGCGAGTATTAAACAGAGGCGTCCAGGCACTCCAGAGACCACGCCAGGGACTCCAGGCCTCTAAGGCAATGAATGGGGAGTGCCGGCAGTTAGTTACAAGTTAGCCGGTTGAAATAAGGAATTGTCTAATTGGTTTCAAAATCTTCGGAAAAAAACCGATCATTTAAGAGAAAAATTAAAGAATATTCTTTCTTTTTTAAAGGCCTAGCCGAGAAAATGCTTCAAACAACCGATTGGTCCGAGAAATTATAGGATTTTAGCCGGTTGAGCTGAAAAACTCCCCGGACTGTGCTCTAGGGACGTTAGCTGCTCTTCTGAACTCCAAGGACTGGGTGCTCCTCTTATGGTGCTGCTCTTATAGTGTTCTTCGTGTTAAGGGGTGTTAAGGGGCGGTTCTTTCATTGAGTGAGTTTTAGTGTTCGTTTGGAAGTACTCTTTGCATTGTTTTTGAGGTTTTAGCCTGGCTAACCCGGGTTTTTTGGCGAGCATCATCCTCGAGAGTGATGATAGTGCGGAGAGTTTGTCGGAGGAGGAGTTTGAGGGAGATAGTTGTGAGGAAACGCAGGAGGTGCCTCCAACCCCTACCCCCATTCCGCCCTCGACTTTACCAGCTAATGCTTCATCTCTTTTACATCGTGAGTGGGGCAATGCCCAGACGCAATTTTTCATCGACATGTTGCGTGAGCGCATTGTAGAAGGAGGGTGGCAATCTTTTCGGGCCAAAGACTGGGTTGCAATGCGTGAGAAGTTGGTTGCCCATTTTCTGTTGGAGGCTGGCCGCCAAGGGGTGCATCTCAAGGACAAATGGAGCAAAATGCGACAGTAGTATTTCAAGCACAAGAAGATTTACAATGTTTCGGGCGACAACTCCGGGCTTACTAGGTGGACATGGTATAATGCCATGGATGCCATGTTGAGTGAGACGGCAAAGGCCAACGGTGTTCCCGGTGCAAACGATCAAGGGGCACCAGTCATTGGCACCGAGGTTGGCACTGAGCCTGCTCCAGGGGCAGTTGAAGTCACCGATGCAGCAGCTCGTGCCGGTAATTTATCGGGAGTTCGTGGAGCAGCCGTTAAACGTCGGAAGCTCAACAACGACATGGCTTCTGCATTGGATCGCTTCACCGAATCGTCAGCTAGCATCGAGCAGATGAAGATGGAGACTGCAATTCAGCTGCAACGGGACAACAAGACATTTGAATTGGATGTTTTTCATTCAACTCAGGCTTCTACGGAGCGTGTAGCTACTTTATTTGCAGATGTCATTTGTAGCCAGCGGAGAGGAAAGGAATATGTACAAGAGTAAAAAAGTTGTATGGATCTTTAAATATGCAATAAAAAATATATATTTTTATTGCAATCCTTTGTATTCCTTTTATTATTTACTTTGTGTTTGTACATTTTCTCTTTTGACACATGTGTGTGTAAGTGTCTTTGGAATTTTATGAGCTCCATATTCTTAATATTTTCTCTCCACAATCTCTATTACATATTATTCAATGGTAATCTCCAAAATCCATTGATGTATATATATCCATTGTGGCCCTTTTCAGAATTGCATGTTTTATCAAACATTCGTGGGTTCAAATGTCTAACACCCAGTTACGCAACTCTCATATTATATGGCCTTCATTATAATCACTTCTAATGCATTTTATTCCAAACTCAAGGGATATAATTTGTTTTAATGTAGGAAACTCTTGTAGCCCTTTCAATGAAAAATCTAAAAGTATACTTACATCTTCATAATTTTGGAATGTACTTACATCTTCATTAACCCAAAAACGTACTTACATCTTCATTACTTTCTAAAACACAAATATTGGATGCACTATTGATTTTATAAGGAATTTTAAATAAATGACTTTAAATATTTATGAAACATTAATTTGGTTTGTATACTACTTGAACTAATTAGATGGATATGATCTATGTATCCTCTTTTACAACAATTGTTTGAAAGTCATCATTACATTAAAAAACTAAGTGGCATTTTAAAATACATCTTCATAATTTTGGATTAGTGGACTACCCCTTCGTCCTTAATTCACATTATATTGTAGTCCATCGTCTTTCATGTATTGTATTTTCATTTTGGTTCCTACATTTGTCCAACATTTCAAACTAGAAATCTTATCAACCTAGCGAACCTAAACATCAAATGTTTCCATAGGTCCAAAAATGATTTAAATCTAGAATGTGCTAACTGAAATACGAATTTTTGGTTTGGAGTTCTTTTGGTGAAAACAAAGTCATGGAACTTGAGGGCTTAAACTAATGTAGGATAATATTGGCTATACTTTGAAATGCATAGAGAACAAAATAATCATTTCCTAGTACGAACAGTAGGAGTCTCAAATTTTTTTAGTGGAAGGAAGACCTTCAAGCTGTAGACATGCATTTGCATAAATTGATAGATTCAACTATTTGTCTCTAAAAACTTTCACCAACAAAATTTTCATATTGAAAACAAAGACAAAAATAAAGACCATAAGATAAAAAAAAAACATATCTGTACTCCAGAGCAAAAGGGAACTGTACAATTACAAACCTCTGTGAATATATGAAAAAATAGTGTAAAAATATCCTAAACCCTATAAATATATATGAAGAAGTACCTACATACTAGGGTTGTTTGCTAACCAAGCCCCGCATAAAGCCCTACGCATATGTTCCTCGACAAGTTTTGCCCCATCGCCATCATTAGGCAAACGCTGTGCTCCGCGGTGCCTACCAGCGAATGGATTAGCTCCTTGTCCAGCGATTGCCGGTGCTGGAATCCTTTCACCATGCAGCTCGCAGTAGTTATGCAACACGCAGCAAGCAATCGTAACAGTCCCGCATTTGTCGACGTTACCACCAAAGCTCTTTAGAATCCTCCACCGATTCTTAAGAGCGCCGAATGCAAGTTCAATGACAACTCTGCTTAAATTGATAGAAGCATCGAACCTCTTCTGATCACGAAATGCAGGGTTTGCTGGCTTGTAGTTCTTTAGTAGGTATGGGTGGCTCGGATAAGCTGAATCTCCAATCAAGTAAGGCTTCACTTGTACACCTCTGACCACAATGGTAGGATCAGATAAAATCCGCCTTTGATGCAAATCGTGGTACAAAGAAGACCATCAGAATTGCCCTGCATTGTGGACCCCACCGAGCTGCCCTGCACAGACATTCTAGAAGATCATGTCCATGTCACAAACCCCCTGCAACACAACACTATGGAACTTCTTCATGTTGAAGAAGTCTGCAGCCAGCGGTGTGAGGTGACTACTGGGGCGCCAAGAAAGAGGAATGTAGGTCCCATCTATAGCTCCACAAATGTTAGGTAGCCCTGTAGAATTCCTGAATCTCTCCATGATGTTCTGCAATCTCTCCCCAGTTGGTGTGTGAATGTACGTGGTAAAAATACCTTGGTCCCGACTACTTAGGACTCTGCAAATAATATCGGTGTATTTATGTATAGTGGATGCACCACATTCGTACAAGTCATTCATCTTTTCACATGAATGACCACAAGCCAACCGGTAAATGACCAGTTTCACTTGTTTGCAAATAGGTATGGGGGCCCGAACAAAATAAGGTGCATGAGACTGTAAAAACGGAGTCAACTCTACAACCAACTGTTCGAACGCCAGAAACGACATCCAAAAAGTGTCAAAATATTTTTTATCAAGCATGTCATGGGACGTATGCCAAACATCATCTTCTACAACATCGTGGTACACGTATTGCCGGGGTTCTACCCACCAAAAACGCCCATCAAATCGCTGTAGCTAAGCAGCAACCACTACAAATGGCAACACAGCTGCACCTACAGACAATTCTAAAAGGTCTATCGGTGGTGGGAGGCGCTGTCGCCGAGGTGAAACCGCCAAGAAGATAAAAAAGAAAGCTAAAAGAAGTAAATTAGCTCCATCGTCATCAAGTGCCATAGCTACGAACATGCACGAACAAACTTCAAGAATCGCTTGAAAAACAAGTGAGAACCCTAACTATTTAAACATTTGGGAGAGACTCAAAAAGCTTCCTAGATGGTGTGAAATGAACCATGATTTAATATTATTAATTTTTGTTTGTAAGATTAGTTTTAGGGAATTTGAGTCTTATAAGTGACAATGATGGGGGGTTTAAAGTTTATAATATGTGCATTATTGGGAAGTTGGAGAATTATTAGACCAAGACGATTGAATTTCTTACCAAAACACGTACTTTATTTGAAGGTTGTTGAATTATTAGACCATGACATTAAGGCTTAGCAAAGCACATTGGCATAATTCAAAGCTGTTGAATTATCATACCATGTTATTAAGGCCTTAGTACCTAAACACTTGCATGATTCTAATAATGTATAACTTTTTAGCCTTGGCTTTAATGGGCACCTCACTGAACTCCTTCTCTTAGCCCGCACTTTTGATAAAAGAAACCAGATCAAGTTACCACGACCTCCCAGCGTGGCACTCAGGCTTCTGGAAGCCTCATGTGCGGGGAGACAGCTGCTGCCGGCAGCCCAACCCAGGCGTCCCTGTTCACCAACAAGTCAAGCCTCTCCCGCCGCGCCATGTAGAGGGCGACGACCTTCATCCCTCGCAGCCAACATCTCCAGGCGCTGCATGTGCGAGGCACTAGCAGTCACCACGCAGAACCCCAACTGTCGATCAACACAGCCACAACAAGAATTGATCAACACAACCTGAACAAAAACTGCCTGAATGAAAACTGCCCCTTTTCCGACCGCGCGCAGCTCTTTGTGTAGCCAAACCCTAGCCAAATCAACGGCTTCGAATTTTTGACGCATTCGCCGGCATCAAATCCAAGAGCTTAGGCTTCTTTTTTTCCCCAATATTATCGATGGCCACAATTTCCCTCATCTTCCTGATTTGACGGTCAGAATCGGCGGTTAGCATCAGCTCATCTGTCCAGATCAACGGCTATAAGGGGAAAAACCTTAAACCCTAATCTCATCTTCAATCTCATCGTCTCCTTTTCCTTCTTAGTCCCCTTTTTGAATGCATATGCTGCACATAAAGTGAAAGATCAATGTCTTAACCAAAAATTGTATCACAAGAATTCATAAATTTTTTTTTTATCAAACAACACAAGAATTCAAAAGGATGTTTATGCAAACCTGCAATAGCTTACACAGAGACAACAAACTCCTCAATCAATTTAGCCCTAAACCCTAGGCCCAAACAAAAGAACTTTCAATTTCCCATCCAGTTAACTTCTCCAGCATTGAGATTTTCCAAGAAGCCTTCCCTAAACTACACTTAGTCTTCTATGTTTTGATTCTCAATCTCTGGAATTCAGTAACTAATTGAAGTTTTCAAGCTAGGGTTTCAAATAAAACCAATAAGGCATTTGCACTATTGTTCTGGTTTAAGATGTTTACTCGTGCCAGATACAAATTTCCAAACCCTCCCAAATCCAGATACAAATTCAGAAACCCTAACTCTCCCAATTCACCTCCAAACAATCACGAGCCAAAGTCCAAAATCAAAAACTTCGACATACCTCATGACCAGAAGCGGCGCTCAAATGAAGCTCCACCCAAATGAGTTTCGGCAGGGAAAACGCAGCAATCACCAAAAACAAATTCTAGTTGTAGTACCTCTCTTTCACTAAAGCTCTGAAGGACTTGAAGCTCACGCCCACACAAACAGACGCATGCAAGACACACGAAACACACAACTCGAGAGAGGGATGAACCCTAACTCTCCAGATCGTGCAGATCCGTTCGCTTCAGATCAAAGGTTCTTGTTTTTCCTTGCCGCAACACCGATCAACGGTTATTCCTGCTCCCCCATGTTTTTCCACGAACATCGACAGTACAGGTTGAGTGGCACCCCTCTGTAATTCTTAAATCTAATCAATGGCAGCTGGGGGGGTTCCACATTTTCTGCACAAAATTGACGGCTTGCATTTATTGGCAGCACAGGGTGGCAGGCACAGGGCTAGGATGCCACTTTTCAGTACATTGTGAACTCTTATACATACTTCAATTATGAATTTGAACTTACACAATGAACTCTAGGAAGTCACTTAGTGGATCTATACATTAGGAAAAATTTCAAGCCCCGAAGGAGCTGCTTCAGTCTTGTTCACAATTCTGGGGAACCAAAAAAAATTTTAAAAAAAAATTTTAAAATTAAAAAAAATTAAAGAAATGAGGTCAGGAGCAGCCGGCCTGCCAGCCCAAAGGCCAGCCAGGCAGCCTCCTTGCTTGCACGCTAGTCCAAGCAGCCAACCAGGCGGCCGGCCAGGCAGCTCCCTGTCTGCACAGGGCAGGCGGCCAAGCCTGGCTGGTTCTTTGTGTTTTTTTTTAATTTTAAAAAATAAAATAAAATTCAAATGACATGGCCGTTTTCCCACCACCTCAGCTGCCTATGTGTCACTTTTTTTTTTAGTTCAATGAAGCTCCCAAGTTTGAGAACTTGTAAATAACTCGCAGCCCTTTTGAAGCCTCATTCCTCTTCTAATGCAAACTTTGTGCATTGGAGTGATTTTTTGACCTCCTATTTACTTTTTAGTAAACTATAATTCCAACCTATGATTTTGAGCTTTGATTAATAATGACTATAGGTTTCTATTGCCAAAAAATCCCAACCTCAAATAATATATGAAATGACTTCTAGAATTGAAACAACATGTTTTTCAACTCACATATTTACAAGACTAAATACATTTTGATGACCATTGCATCAATATTCAAGAAAAAGTAAACTTTCAATAGAAAATTATTCTTTGAAATTTTTTGTTCATTATTAGACAATTTTTTACAAAGTAAATAGGAGGTCTAAAATTAGGATGCACGTGGTTTGTAAAATTACACTAAATAATTTCCCCACAACAATGAACTTTGAACTAATGCTTGCTTGTAGGATGAATTAAAAATCATATAGTAAATGTGATTATAAACCCATTTGGTATAATAAGGGAACTTACTTAGTATCATCATTTCAAATCATTTTTTATCAATTAGAAAAAAACGAGCACTAAATATTTATTTATGTTTGTAATGACATTACTATCCAATTGCACATGACCACACATGTCCCAAACATAAAGAATAAAATGTTGACAGTGCTATAATGCTATTTTTAATTTGTACAAAAAATGGGCAGATGGAGTTAGACTTTACTTTGATAAGACTTGCAGTCTCCAAAAGTGGCTTCTTAGCCTATGTCGTTGATATTTACTCAAGGTACATGAAACACTAGCAACTAAAATGAATTAATTGAATCCTCCGAATAGGTGATGTACAATGAAAACTGCTTTAAAAAATTATCAATCTTTTCTTCGAGTTTTCTAGTATTTCAAGTAAAAATGCAACATAACTAAGCAATAGCATTGAAGAACCAAAGAAATTATAAAGAACTTGGAGTTTTGTTTGAATTTGATCAAATTTCTCCTTAAATATTGTATTTATTTTCATTGAGATTACAAAATTAGAACTTCATTTATAATCAAAAATAAGGGAGAGAAGTTCAAAAATTTCACAATATCTATTATTACAATACTCTACTTAGATAGTAGTTTCAACACTTTTCTACCAAATATTCAATTTTTTTTTGTAAAATAAGGATCAACACATACTGATAACAAAAATATTTTGCACAATTTTTTTTTTCGTATAATTTTTTTTCCAAAAATTTTGGCATCTATTTTTAAAAAATAAATATGTTCAGCCCAAGTTGCTATTTGGGTACAATAAGGTACCCCCCCTCCAAAGCAACGGAATAAAGAATTCCGACATGATCTGGAGTAGTAAAGGCAAAACAAATATTTTTCAGAGGTATATCAATAGAAATGACATGGATTGCAAAAAAATTGGTAATTTTATCGCTTGAATTGAATTTACTATGAATTTTGTGAGGCAAAAAGTGGGCCAGACCTATGGCCAATGTCTAGACTCTTCCAATTCCGATCATTTAATAACTTTTTATCTAATCACTATTTCCTATTTTTTTAACAACTTGGGACGTGTGTCATGTATTTATTAGTTCCAACCTTGAAAACAAAAAAAAATAGCATTCTAAGCATGGTCAGAAATACGTGCACCTATAGGTCGGGAATGGATCAATGGTCGAGAATGGGGGGGTACCTTATACCAAGTTTTTTTAAATGGAAATATATATATTTCCAAATGGTAATATATTGCAAAATGCTACATTAGGAGTAAAATCTTATTTTCTTATTGCCAAAATTTTCATCCATTTGACCATTTTCATCTATTTTGATCAACATATCATCCAATTCATTACCTTTCATTTAGTTTCAACTCCCCCAAAAGATCATTGATTGTTACATTGACTAGTTGTATTCAAATACATTTATAAAACACAAAAGATTAGGTATTCCTAAATTAGAGACGTGATGACCTTCGAACTTATTGTTCATGGTCAAAAGAGTTGTAATTTGAGGCAAATAATTGTAGAATTTATATATTTTCCTATTGCATTAGGTCTTTGATGTTGTATTTTTAAAGATTAAGTTTCTAGTTTTGTATTTGCAAAATTGGTTAAAGAATTAATCACATGGGATTAACCTCTTATGGCTCCAAAGGCCTTTTTATTTTTATTTTTTTTAATATATTGGCATATTGTGCTCCAAACCCTCTAGGCCTAACTTCTTCTTGACAATGGAGGTTTTCAATGAATCATCCCACTTTACTTGAATTTTTTAATTTTAACAATACAAAGTGAAGAGTACTTTCTTTTGTATACATGGATTTAGTTGTAGAAATGATTGACTGTTGGATTTTTTCGATTATAACAATTTTGAATGATCCACTTATAGGCAAAAAAAGTAGTTTTGGAGGAAGAAATATCATAAGAAGATGAATAATGCTTCTCTACCCCTCTAAAAAAATCGTTTTAGAATCTAAGGCAAATGCATTTTGTCTAATTATAAAAAGTGAGATATAAAAACATCTCTCAAATTTATATACATTTTCAAACAAAAGGAGTACTAGAAAGCTAAAACTAATCAAATTGGATTCTACAAAATTAAAAAATAATAATGTCTGCATGCATCAATTTTTGAAATTGAACAATTGATATTATTAGCATATTTTTTGGAAAAACTTCAAAAATTTGGAATGATTGTAATTATTTTGTATTCTTGATCACATCAAATTGAACCTTGTATTTTTAAAATTGCTAAAAATACAACTTTTAAAGAATTCCTTCTAGATTCTATTGGTTTGTTTAGACAAAAGACTAGAAGTGTCTAAAAAATATGTTTTTTTCCATCTCCACTATTCCTTTCATTGTAAAAAACTAATATTTGCTCCTTTTTCTACAAGACTACATTCCTTAATAAGTTTTTAAATATTTCTCACATTGAAATTTTGAAAATCAAAAAATGCAACACATATATCAATTTGTTTCTTTGTAAGATCATGCTACACAAAATTCAAGATTTATTTCACTCTACCCAAAATTTGCCATTAAAAATTTGAAGGGGATACATTAAGTCCTCTAGCTTAGTCCTTTAGGGATTATTACTAGAATATTATATTTGACTACATCATCACATTTTAGTACACCTTGATATCAGATTTTAGATTATATAATTATGAGTACAAAATCTTGTTTTGTGGATGTGGATTTTATAGGACTATAATATATATGGTACATATATATGTGATGTCCTAGTCAAGTTTTTATGGATTAATGAGGGAAACTTCTTCTAACCTATTAAGTGTAAAGAAAGAATCATGAAGGATATTCAATTCTAACATGAAAGTAGCAATTGCAAAATTGCCCTTTAAAGATTGACATGTGCCAAACTCAAGGTGGACGATAAGTACTCTCGACTCTTCCAAATAATTTTGTTGCACTCATTCCTAACATATTTAGCAATGGCCTTTCAAATTTGAATTTACTCAAATTTATCCTACATTGTACTTAATAATTAGTCAATTGACAATTTTGGGGATATACTTGGTTGACAAGGGTCAATGATAAGAAATTTGAGAATTCTTCAAAATAAATGTATAGGGTGCTTGGGCATCCAAGCGTCATTTGTATATGACCTTTTCAACTTTGTATAGGATCCCAAATGAATAAATTCTTAATTTTCATCAACCTCGTGATAGAAGAAAATGCATGCAACCACAAGATCATAATGCAAAAGGAGCTCTCTACTTTGAGGTTGTAAGGCATTGAAAATTACATAACCAATCTCAAGCTCTATTCATCTTGAAAATCCCATGCATTATACATTCGCGGCATGAATCTTATGAGGACTTTGCTATCATTGTTGTCACACCGGGCGAGTTAGGATCACCAAATGTCCTAGACAGGTGGACACATCAGACAGACCAGACGGTTAATGTGACTACCTGAAAGTAATCACATCGGGCGGATTAGGGTCACTGGACATCCCAGGCAGGTGGGCAAATCAAACGGTTTGGATGGACAGTCCATCTAATGCAACAACTATGCTTGCTATCACAGTACCTTGTTAACTAATATTCAATGTCATGAGTCGGAAAACATTGTTCAAATTTCGTCTCACTCACCTCGCGCACTATTTCAATTCCAACAGTCATGAAGAGCCAACCCTACTACCACAATTCATAGATCACATCCCCACCCGTGGATAAATCCACATATCGATGTCAAGCTCTTTTGAAAGCCAATCTCAAGAAGCAAATAGAACTGCAGAGGAAGCAATCAAGCCATATTCTCCATCTGACCCGCGCCTAACCAGAAATCCGTGATTCCGTGGAAAAGAGAGAGACACACATACCAAGAGTCCTGCCTCAGAAAACCTTACCAAAGGGCAAAATCTCTGACTTGCAACTACGCCAGAGCTCCACCCCCACTCTTCGGCAGGAGAAACGAGCAATCACCTAGAATTTTTGGAAAACGCATCGCCGTATGTATCACAAACCAAAAGCTGAATTTGCATAACCCTAATTAATCTATCGAGTACACTTGCTCAAAACCTGACACCTGAATTCAAACCCACTCCCAATCTGATTGGATCCTTAAAAAGCACGTGACATGCCGTCCAAAATGTGCTGTCTTGCCAACCGCGGCACCAGCACGGCGGATGGCGGAGGTCGACGACTGATCTTAAATACCACATCCACGATACCAACAGGAAAGCAAACACTCGCGCTCGATCGAACAGACAGGCTCCACACATCCGATCAGGGCGCAGGAGCTCATCCCGTCGCGTCCAAAGAAGCGAGTTCCCCCGGGCGGACCCGAGCAATCGCAGGTGGCGACGGAGCGTGGCGCTCGATCAGCTGGAGCGCTTCAAAGCAAACCAAACCAAAACCAACCAGGAATGAAAGCAAAGAAAGTGAACAAGAGACGGAAGGAACCTGACAGGGATTCACCTGAGAGGACAAAGCGGTCGGCACGCGAGCAACAACAACGATAGAGACAATTGGAGAGGCAGAGTATGCGCCGACCGGGCGAGGGAGCTTGAGCGCGAGGAAGCAAAGGAACTTAAGCCTTGCCATGGCAACGAAACGAGCGAGGCATGGTACACTCACGTCCTGCCCTGGCCTGCCCAGCCCACCCGAGCTGAGCCGAAGCTAAGTGAGTTTGACAAGATGAAGTTCGAATTGAAGCAAATGTTGGAAGTGAGATAACTAACCAAGTAAACAAATCCAACATGGTTCCAAGCATGGTTCCGAGTATTCTATTGAATAAGTTTTTTTTTTAGTCAGTCAAAAGGAGATTCTAGATTTTCTTAGAATGCATTTTTGGGACTGTATGAATAAATTATGAATTTTCAAAGTATTGAAAATAATGGGTGTTTCTGAAATTAACCTTAGACTCTTGTGAATAATGGGAGTACGTTATGGGCAAGAACTTGTGGAGGATGGCTTTGAGTGTAGCTACCTTAGAGTCAGACCAAGGGACCACAAGCACCCGAAGGTACCCCATTTTGTTAAATGTGCACAAAATGTGCACTAAAGCTTACTTCCTTGCAATGCAACAAAATCTTTTGAAACTTTGGACAGGATCTTCATTTTGCAAACAAAACATCCAAGGTCTACAATCAAAATCTAACCATAGTTATCACATTGGATGAATTGTCCGTCCTAACCATTTGATTTACCTGCTTATCCGGGACATCCGGTGACCCTGACTAGCTCAATGTGACTATTATAAACTAATTACATTGTCTGTCTAGTTCGTCCGGACAAACTCTGGTTATCCTTTTTCCTCGGGGCCGGCACTGGCGATTATTTAGAAACGATGTGCGATAAAAAATAGGGTATGGTTTATTAGTTAGAGTAAATTTTTTGAAGAAATTTAGAAATAAATTAGGGGTCACGAAAATATAACAAGGCTTTTAAATAAAATATAGGGGTCACTATAAAGGTAGTTTTTTAATTTTTTTTGATTAAAATATAGGGTTCAGTTTGGGTTAGGGGGGGTTGTAGGGTTGGATGTGGATGAAATTTGCATTTTCATTGAATTATAGTCGGATGAAGCCATGAGATGCGGTTGAGTAATGGCTTCCTACTGAAATTGAAAGTGGGTGGGCCTCGGATGCGCTGCCTGTATTCAGTGTGTTGACTTAAGGAAGTATAACTTGTACTACATTTTTAAGTTTCTTAGTTGGATGCCCGTTGGTTTCATTGAGTGCGTCTTATTTTAATTAATTCCTGTAGAGACTGTTAATGGTTGTTGCTGCGCCATTGGTAATTCCGATTTATCGCTTAGGTGTCTTAGGGTTGTGCAATATTGGAAATGCGCGGCTTCATTGCAAATCAAATCTTGCTTTAAATTGTTCTGTTGCGATTTAGGGTTACTGGCTGTTATATTGGCGGCTGTTGCTGCGCATGGAGGCGATGTTGTTCGGGGGGCTGTTTTCCTCAGCCGCATTTGACGGAGGTGATCAAGGCTGTCGACGATGCCCGCCTCGTCTCCAAGGTTGCTAAAGCATCGATCGATGGCTCGCTGCACTACCAATGTCTGCGCTTGGCCCAAGAGGATGTCGCGGCTACGGAGGGTGTGCATTGGGTGTCGCTTCGGGTGATGGTCGAGGTTCTCCTCGACCGTTACCTGAAGATGTTCCTCCCATGTGGTCGCGTCTCGAGAATGCTCAACGAGGAGCGTTTCACGGCGGAAGCTGCCGCGGAGGATTCAGATTGCGAGGACCCTTTTTCTCCAGGCAATGTGGAGACGAAGACTGCGTGAGGATTGACAGGTGCGTCCCAGAAAACCCAAAACCGCCTTCTTTATTGTTGTTGTGCAATTCGGGCAGCTTTACGATTTTGAAATCCTTTATTTTGCCTGATTTGTTGGTGCGATTTAGTGTTTGATGGATGCCTTTGGATTTGTTGTCAAATTTCTCTTCATGATTCCAAAGTCGCACCACCATTTTGACTCTCTTTTGTGGTTGTCAATGAAGTTAGGCTAGGAGCGGAAGGTGTCTGGCGTCGAATCTGCAGGTATGTGTAGCTGAAAACTGTGCATTGTCATTTCTTTCATGGTTTAGGATTATGTACAGTTGTAGGGTTTTCACTCCCTTTTTATTTGGGCATTCAAATAGGAATTTGAATGCAAATGTCTTCATGTTTTGAGTGTGCAGGGTGCCGGACAAATTATTGTGAGTTTTGCCAACAGCTATCTAGTTCCTTGTTGCAAGAAGGCTGTTAGTTTTGGGAATTATTCATTTTCTGGGGTGGATTCGTACTATAGAACTTGTGGCATTTGAGGCTGTAATTCAAGGCGGCGATTGAGGGTAGGAATTTTTTTCAGAAACATGTCTTGAAGTTTTGACTCCAAATCTGTAGCTTGTAAATGTTGTGTATTCTTGAACTGCAAGGAGTGATTTTTGACAACATGCTTGTGTTCTCAAACACAATTTTTACCTCTAAATTTTTGCACATGTTGCTGTTTTTGCATTCTTCTATAGTTTCTGACTTGCTGATATGCTTCTGTGTTAGTATTGAATTGTGGTATTGCTTGTGTGTTATATATTGGTATGCTTCGTCACTTATATTCCATTTCTGCACTTCTTGTATGTGATTTGAATAGCTTCTGTATTACTTGAATTGGTTGTATGTTAGTTCAACTTGTGTGTTAGTTGAATTGGTTGTATGCTATTTGTATTAGTAGTATGTTATTTGAATACCTTGTATATAATTTGAATTGGTGTTCTGTTGGACCTGCTGCAAATATTGTTCTGGTCTTGGAATGGAACCCTAGAATGAACCTTGGAACGTGACCCTAAAACCGCAAACACATGAACCATATCCTATACCCTAAACTCTACCCTATATCCTTAACCATACCCTAAACCCTATTGCATAGTAAAAAAAATATTGTTGCATTAAATTTTTTCCAACAAAAATAGGGTAGTATAAATTGGAATTGCTTTTTATTCTAATGAAATATAGGGTATAGTATAATGGCAAAATTGCCCTTTTTTAAAAATGATAGGACCTATTTAATATGCAAATTTAGAAATAATACCCCCCTTTATAATAGGTGATTATCGCAGGTGTATACAAAAAAACATAGTAAGTGCCACCCTCGAGCCTTTTTTTGTTAGAAAATTCAACTAACACTCTTTTATTTTTGTGGATGCTATTCTAAAAGGCATTTTGGAGCTTTACCGTGGCAAGAGTTGCGAAGAGGGCTTGTTGGCTTGTAGGTTAACTTTTCCTTTTGTATCTCAACCTCATGTCAGTCCAAATCTAGTACGTCCAAATTTGGTACGTTATCACTGCTTTCGTCATCGCTTCACAAAAGTGACTTCTTTTAAGATTGTTACAATGGTTATAGATTGTTATATTATTATAGATTGTTACAATGGTTATAGATTGTTATATTATTATAGATTGTTACAATGGTTTTGTTGTTGGATCTAGCGTCCACCATCAATACACGGCCTTCATGAACGTGACTTGCAAGCGGTTGAGTAAGATTGATGCAGTTCACATCATGGGCAAGACTTCATTGCCAACAATGGTTGTGTTATATGATGTGACAGAAGAAGTGTTGATTGTAAAAATTATGCCAAGCCCTCTCTACGGTGCAGCCGTATCACACAAACTCAAAATTTGTAGAGAAAAAGAGAGTTTAGTAGTAATACAAACGTGATGATGATCCTTGATGTGTAGTTTAGCAAACCTTGAAAGGAATATATGCATTTTTGTCACACCGGGCAAGTTAGAATCACCAAATGTCCCGGATAGGCGGAAATATTGGACGGTTCGGACGGACTTGATGAACAATGTAACTACTTTAAAGTAGTCACATCAAGCAAGTCAGGGTTGCTGGATGATCTAAATAGGTGGGCAAATCAGACAATTAGGATGGACAATTCGTCCAATGTGATAACTATGGGTATATTTGGGTGTAGACCTTGGATGTTTTGTTTGTAGAATGCAAATCCTATTCAAAGTTTCAAAAGATTTTGCTACATTGCTAGGAAGTAAGCTTTAGTGAACAAAAACTAGATCAGACTAACTAAACGAGTAGCTCAAAGGGTGCACTATATAGGAAGTTCAATGATTATGTGCGTTCAAGCCCCTATTATTGAGGGGCTATGTAGGTGGATTTAGTAAATTTATATGGGGCTATCTTTACCTAAATTTTTAAATTTGTCTTAATTCAAGGACCCTATTTTTTATTTGAAAATTTTTCTTGTGGTAATTTTGGATACCCTATGTTCATTTAAAATACAGAAATTTTGCATGTTCTTTACAAATAGTTCCAGGGATCATAATGGAGTTTTTTTAACAAAAAGTTGTGTTTAAACATCATGATAGACTTCACCTTAAACAAGAATTGGACCATTTGGAAACAGGATTCAAACACATACCACTTTCAAACATCAACTAGATTCAAACAAATGCCACTTTTAAACACCAATTGCATTCAAACATTATCACATTCAAATATGACAACTTTCAAACATGAACTGCATTCAAGCACTATCACATTAAAACAACAATGGAATTCAAATATATCACATTCAAACACCAAGTGGGATTCAAAGTTTAACTACTTCAAACCACAAAGTATCACCGTGTGGAAAAGAACCGAGAAAAGAACACATATAACCATATGAGTGGAGGATTTAGATGCAAGGTCAAAAACATGCCATCCATGTGTTTACAAACACAATGCATACCATTTACAAGTAGGTCAAAAATCACTAGAAGAAAACTGCATTGGAACCCACAAAACCATGTGGGATTGGTTTTGTTGAGTTCCTAGTTTCCAACACAAAATTCTACAGAATTCCAACGCAAAAATGCATTCCAACGCAAAAATCTACGTTGGAAACTAAGAACTCAACAAAACCAATCCCACATGGTTTTGTGGGTTCCAACGCAGTTTTCTTCTAGTGAATTGAAGGCTGCAAGTTCAAGAGTCCATGCAAGTTCAAGAGTCCATCCAAGTTCAAGAGTCCAGGGGTTTAGTTCAAAAATCCCGTAGAAAAGAGGAACTGCAACCTAATACGCATATCTAAGACAATGAAGAACACAACAAGAAATCGGCAACTTAAGGAAATGGTCGCAAAAAATACAAAAAATAGAAGGCGACTTGCACAATTTCAAAGTGCAAATGCAATGACAAAACGAAGAGCAACATTAAATTGAAATGACAAATGCTTCACAGTTACAGATTTTGGGATTCGTTTCAAGACCTGCTTTACCTCATCACACTCCGGATGTAACCCAAACATTTGGCAGGTCGATTGGCCTGCCCATCTCCCTTGCGCACTTAAATTTCCAGTTGCCATCCTCCACGTAGTAGAGCTCGAAGTCAATGCAGAAAATCTTCAGCCTCTCCTAAATCCAAAACCTCGAAGCTTTTGCTATTTGCAACCCTAAACATTGAGTTTTTTCTTTGCAATGGAAATCCTGAAGCGTGCTTACACAAAAAACTCCCTTGGAATCAACCCAATCTCTGCTGACCCTAAACCCTAGACCAGCCGTAACCACCGCAAGTCCAAACCCCTAAGCTTAAACATTCTCCACAACATTCTTGACACACCCTCGTCCATTTGCAAATCAAATTAGAAATCCTTCGTTCTGGTGTGTGTACAATTAAAACCGAAACCCTAAGTTTTTCAAAACACGGGCTCTCAAAACTCAACGGAACATCACCTTGAACAAATTAGTTCACGTAAATCAACTCAATTCATCCACGTTCTAACCATGTTTACAACCACTGTTTTTACATTTAAATATCTTCCACAGTACATAGGATTTCACCCTTGGATGCTTCACTATTTCTTAGCAGTTCACATTTGGAGGGGGGGAGATTTTCATACTAGTTCTAACCCCTAAAGGACCGTTGTCCCTTCGGGGGACAAATGCGTTTTCGGGCAGGTACCTACGGGCTGAAATTTTCTCCTGATTTTTTGAAACTTTTTTTGGAGGTAGAAAAACTGATTAGCTTCAAGGGAATATAATTTTTTTCACAATCGGTGCCCGTGAAAAAAAGTTATGACCATATAAGCTCAAAACAGGGGACGGGGGGCAGCTCGGGCAGCAAAAAAAAAATGGACAAAAATTTGATTTTTTTTTTTAATATTTTTTTTCTCATAGATTATATTTTTGGCTATCTGGAAAGCTTTGATTCATTTCATTTGGATATGTTATGAGAAAGTTATGGACATTCTTGTTTTTCGGGTAGTTAAAGCATCTTCTTGAAAAAAATAACTTTGGGATTCATTTCTGAATGCAATCTTTCAAATTTTTCAATTTTTTTTTTGGTATGGTCTGATTTACCTGTTAGAACAATCTCACCATTGGGATTAGTGCGTTTTAATTCCATCTAAAATATATGAATGTTTTAGATTTTCCTTCTATCTTGTACCTACATCTACTTAACAATTTTTTTAAGAATGATAATTAAGTTTTTTTTTAATATGTTTTTTTTCCTAGACTCTCAACTCAATTCTCCACTATAACAAATAAAAGCTCAAAACTCTGTAGTGCAAAAATTTTAAGTTAAAAATGTTTAAAGTCAAAAAATCTAGTCCCGCAATGTGCTGAAAAACTTTTTTTTTCACTTTAAATGCAAAAATCTTGCAATCTGTGCGGTCAAAAATTCTAAAAAATATTCCACACATTCTTATACTAGTTAGGTGTAAGATGCTACGGTTGGATGTGAAAAAAAAACATTTTTCAAATTTTTTTACTCTTTGCTATAGAAATGGCAGTTTTCAGTGTTTTTTGGCAGAAAAAAAGCCTCGGTCCTTTAGGGGTTAAAAGTTCAGATTTTGGGGGGAGATTTTTGGCAAGGCTATTTTAGATTAAAAAAATAGATGAATTTTAGTATTATTCTACACCCTTCGTTACGTATAACTCCTAATACTCCATTTTAGTAATGCTAATTTACTTCAAAATAATTTTTAAAATTTAGGACAAAGGTAATTAAAGTGACCCTTCATTTGATCGTAGGTTAACAATTAAAAAAATGGGAGTGCACCCCTCGAGACGAGTAGAGAGGGGACAAATCAGATTTTTACTATCTCTTGTATTTTCACCTGGATTTAGGATTCAACCTTGACTTTCATTTCACCTTCATTGCATTTTAAAGCTGTACAAAAATTTAGAAATAATTGTCATAGAGTGACAGAAGGAAAATTTGAAAACATGTCACCCAGATGTATAATAAGGTAGGAGCACCCATAACCATCATTGTATCCATAACCATCACCTCTAAAATCTTGGAAAATCTTTAGAAGTGAATATATGTGATTACAAGGATGTACAACATTTGAATATCAGATCCTACTGTTGGTATTAGGTGCATTTGAATATCAGATCTCACATTATCTAAATAATACATTCAAAAGTGAACTGTGTTTAATTTTCTCTTGCTAATAGGATTCTATAATTTGTTAGATGTCTATTAATAATAATCATATTCAACACCCTTAAATTCATGGTTATGGGTGCTTCTACCTTAATACATTCATATAATCGTGAGTATATAGTTCAGAATAATTGAATGTTCTTTTGAATCAGATGTCATGTCCTAATTATTTTAATAAAAGACCAAATTTAAAAATGGCACATATTGTACAAACTCAAATGTAAGAAGGTCATGCATATCTCCTAAAGGACCAT
Source organism: Pseudisothecium myosuroides (assembly GCA_951799445.1). Classification (NCBI taxonomy): domain Eukaryota; kingdom Viridiplantae; phylum Streptophyta; class Bryopsida; order Hypnales; family Lembophyllaceae; genus Pseudisothecium; species Pseudisothecium myosuroides. The sequence continues at coordinate 28,660,209 of OX637292.1, read as the reverse complement.
TGTCCCCTCTAGGACAAAATGGATTTTGGGCAAGTTCTTATGACCTCAATTTTTGGTGAATTTTTTTGAAACTTTCTCATAAGATACCCAAACTTATAAGCTTCGTGGGAATATAATTTCTATTTCAATCAGTGTCCGAGAGCAAAAGTTATGCCATCTTAAACATAATTTTCATATACTAGGTAGAAAAAGAAATCCACAAAAAATTGAAATAATTAAAAAAAAAAATTGTTTCTTATAGATCTTATTTTTGTCTACATGTGAAGCTTTGATTCATTCCATTTGGATTAGTGATGTGGAAGTTATGAATATCTTGTTCTTTGATCAATCTTAGCATCTTCTTGAAAAAATAACTTATAGGATTCATTTCTGAATGCAATTTTCACAATATTTAAAAAAAAATTGTTTGACAAGGTTAAATTTGTTTGCAAGATCAATCTCACTGTTGGGAATATTGTGCTTTTTTTTTAAAAGCAAACATACCATTTCCATTGAAAGAAACAGTACATCGAACCAAGAGACTTAGTCTCGGGCGGAGGGTTTTTGTATATTTAAAAAAAAAAATCCGAAGCGACCAACCTAACAGAACACATCAAACAGCAGAACAAAACCCAACTCCGGGCCAGAGTACCCCGAAGGTCCCAAAACACCATTCAGTTGAAGGTACCCAACTTAGGGTGACTTAAGTTCCACCTCATCTGTCTATAGGCCAAAGCTCCGAAGAATGGTGTTTGTAACCAAACACTCTCGAAAATCCGCCTGCCTTAGAGAATATCGTGTTTCAATTTCATGTTAGAGCTGTCTACAGTTGAGTTTTTCTTTCAATCTTGGATCTACTCCTACTTCATAATTTTTTAAAGAATAGAAATCAAGTGTGTGTGTTTTTAATTTTTTTCCCTAGACTTTGTACTCAATTCTTCAACACAAAAAAATTTATATTCAACTGCAGTGAAAAAAATTTCCACAAGTGGCGGACAAAGTCATCTGAATCTACAGGCCCAACATTCAAAATAACTTTAAAAAAAATCTTGAATACTTGTATCTTTCAATCTCTACGATCAAATTTCATGACATTTTTACCACATTTTCTAAGTCAAGCAAATTACAAGATCGTACAGTTAGATTCTAAAAAAACTTTTTTTTTTTTTTTTCTTGGTTGAACGCCAGAAACGGCAGTTGAGTGGTTTTTAGATAGAAAAATGGCCTTTTTGTACGTTAGATTCCATTGCGTCCAACCCAGTTTCCATGGTTGACAACAGAGACAAGCAACATTCAGACAATGAGACCCCAAACACTCTGCTAAGGATCTCATACTCATTCTTCTGTTGTGCATCCAATGCCCACATCAGCAGAAGTTCACAGTTTCATACTAACAATATATTCAAGAATTTGTTAACACTTCCAGCAATCGGTTTCATTCCCTCTTACTGTATAACACAAATGGTACATGCAATGCAGCTATTATTTGACATGAATGGAAAGAATGCTCTAAGCTCCAAATCCTACAATCTCCTTTAGGTGATTTTCCACCAACACTGCTTCTCCAAATTGTTTCACAAAAGACAGAACCATATAACATACAAATGGTACATACCATGCAGCTAATATTTGACATGAATGAAAAGAATGCTCTACCACCAACACTGCTTTTCCAAATTGTTGCACGAAAGACAGAACCATCTTCCGAGTAGGTGTGCAACTCTTTCATGTCACCGCTCCCACCAACGTAGAGAACACAATGTTGCGTACCAGAGTGCACGTAGGTTAGAACGTAATGTTGTATACCGGCGCCAATCCGAGAACACAATGTTGTCTTGTAACCTCCGTGCACTCTGGTATGTATCAATATACCAGCTTCACCGTCCTTGCCAATTCCCGCATGATGGCAATGTCAAGAGCTCAATTTCCTTTTCGGCAAACGAAGCCGATTCCAGCGGCCCAACCCTTCTTGACGAATATAGATGATTTCCAAGGCTCAAGATCCTTTTAAGGATGTTGAGCCACAAGAACTCTCTATATTTGCAAGTATGGGGGATCTGGAGCGGTCGCAAATAATAGCTCAATCAGCTTTCCCAAAAAAACACAAAACACGTCAAATTACTACCACAACACAGTGCTATTGAAACAGAAGAATCGACGCATCTCATTACCGAAAAACTGATAAGAAAAACAAAAAACAGGCTGGAACCATGTAAAAAGCCTTCACCAAGACCTACTGTATCTCCATCACAGACTGGTGAAAGTCACATATATCAATTACCACAACTGCAGAACAGAAATCAACATATGGCACCAGTGCTGCGCAGTAATTACAACAGGTTGTATAGAGGCTTCAAAGGCTGGTGAAGTGACGTATAACAATTACAGCAATTTTAGAAACCATAATAATAATTTCGATACTATTTTAGAAACCATAATATGGAGTAGTAATTTCGATACCATTTCCATACCAATGTCGAAATCCCAAATGGAAAACCCAAGCGTTTCTATGGAAGATCTTTCGGCTATGGTATGCTGAAATCTCTTCCCTCGGCGAATTCATTCAGTTCAGTTGTACTGTCAGGTTGCCTTGAAATGCTTGTATTGGCAAATTGGCAATTCTGTAGTTCATTCTGTAGTACAACGATGGAGGTGCAAACAGATGAGTCACCTGCTGCAGATTTAAACGTATGCTGCTTCAGGTCCTGGCGTGACAAGGAAGTTGGAAGGAGGGTCTAACCTCTGCTGCTTCTGGGAGGAAAGAGCCCAAGCACATGTGCTTAATGGTGTTTTTGTGAAAATGCTGAATTTTTCTTTATTAAATTTAGTCAAATTTTTAGACTCCAAGGCTGAATCGTGTATGGACAGAGTTGCTTTAGGGTTACAACTAGGGTCAGCACTGTAGCAGGTGGTGAGTGAGAGCCACAACGTTGGTGAGAATGCATTGGTATTGGATCTTTCTATTCATTATCTGACTTCATACCATCTCCAACCTTTAAATGGACCTAAATAGCTGTACCGTGGAGAAGTTCAATGATTGTACAAATCCCCAAAGTATGGATCATAATAAAATGTGTGGGGTCTAAAACCCGGGCAAAACTGATAGGTCGGCAATGCCTCGTGGCAAGTTGGCCACGCTTGTGAGAAGTGCCAACCTGTTGTTACGCAAATCTACTTCCTCCTGTCAACCAAATTTCAAGGAACCGATAATTGTTAGCATGCCGACAATATCAAGTTTTCAGGGACTAACCTCAGACTAAACTGCAGCACCACAACATGACAACGCATTACTTGGTAAACCACGTGAGTCGAGATCCATCTACTTCGAACATCAGAGAATGAACTTACCGCCATGACAAAGACATTGTTGAAGAAAGCTTCCAAGGGCTCTACTAAAGCCTGTGAGGCCTCCACAAAAGCAGTCACGTCCACCCCTGTAGAACAAACAAATCAGTCTTGAGAACCAACTGACATCTGACAATTATGTGAAAAAACTGATGGATTGATATTTCTACAAAATGAGCAAAGATCATTTTGATGATTGACGCAGTCAACATAGTGAAACAAGTCAATACATGAGAAGTTGAGTTGCTACCTGGATGCAAGACGGAGGCAGTCTGCTTGTAAGCATCCCATAATGCACTCTCTTCTGGAACAGCGAAAAGAGCCTCGTTCACCTTCCATGACGAATCAACATTCTTTCCTCGAACAATCCGTGTGGGTCTGGCGTACGCCGCTACAACTCGCTTAAGAGCTTCTCCAGAGGCCATGCTTTCCAACTGTGATCAGGACAGCCACAGTGCGTCACAACTTTGAGTGATGTGTTTCCTTGAGCAAAGTTCCAGTGCTAACGTACGCCACCTAGACTTCGTCACAAAGTTGTGTCACTTGAACTTGCAATGGTTGAGATACTTCAGACTTAACTCCTAAGTGCCCAAGCTAGAAATTCCACTTTTCTAGCAAATTGTTAGTTAGTACACAGAATATGTCAATTACAGAGCCAATCACTAATACAACTAACTCACTCTAATTTCAGAAATAGGTGAATTTGTGAGGCGAACTAATACAGGAGTTCAGTTTTTTAATATAATGTGGTTACACTGTTTTCAAGTGATCTCAAAGATCCAACTATTATCCACTTTGATCTTCCTTCATCCAAATTCCATCCATGCTTCATCAAAAGGTTCACAACACTCATCCAAATTAGTGAAATAGATCTTGTACTAATCAAACTCATCCACAAATTGAATTAATTGATGTGGTAACTTTCAAAACATGTCTATTGTAAAAATTGTTGCGTATGATTTCTTCTTTCTACTGGCAAATTATGCAAAGCTTCCTATATGATTCATTTCAACTCCTCCAGATACATGAATGAGCTCTTTTGGCCAGTGGCCACTTGGGGGTTAAAACTATACGGAGGAAAGAGCGTGACCAGGAACTGATACCTGTGCCACTGATCGAGCTGCAAGGGTGGGAACTGTGCCCCGCTCAGACAGTACTGATCGCACGTTCACAACATTTGCACCTCCGTCAACCTACACACCCAGAGAAGATTTGTGATATTTTGCTCACACAAATTGCATTCTTCACAAGACCAATTATCTTCGCTGCAAAATCCAGAACGTTTTATCACATACTATCGTAGCAATCTGGTCTCTCAAAATCTGAAGCACATTGTCTAGGGGATGATAGGACGAAAGTTGTACCAAGAGTTGCTCAAGCCTTCGTGTTATGAATATCAACACCTGCACACGCATACACCACACGTGCAGCGTACATCCTCAGAAGATTTACAGCATAGCAAGTCTAAGTGAACACAAATGCGAACAATAGAGAAATTAAAAATGACAAGATTTTAGGAACTAAACCTCTTCGATAACTTCGACTGAAACAGGCAAGGGTTGCACATCCGCAGCAAATCGCAAGGCCTGCGAAAGGTCCAGCTCTTTCCCATTCGCTACCAGAGTTTGCACCTGCGCACAGAAATGTTCCCTTTACAACACAGATCGCACTTGCATTCGACCTCTAGCGACAAGGTAACTCGATGAGGTTCTTCTCATAGTGCACCACTACATACCTACGCTCAGTGTGGATGGCAAGAATACGGACACACAAACAACGCAAGAGAAAGATGGGAGTCAACGTTGCTCCAATCTACCCAAAAGGTCCTAATGAAAAACCTTCATGAGTAAACATAAATACCAGGCCATAAGCACTTCGTCTCAGGCCGAAAGGATCAGCGCCTGCAGTAGGTTGAATGCCTACAGCAAATAATCCCACTAAACTGTCAAGCCTGCACATCACAAAACATTCCCACTTGTCAAGAAATGAGAACTACAAAGATAATAGTAACCTACTCCTCAAAATACGCGCAACAACTCAAGAATAAATTCGAATACAAAAAAAAAGTTCACTGCTAGTTGTAACCAAACAACACACTCTTCTGCAATAACTGCGTAAAAGAAACTTGAGGAGTGGTAGATGGGTCCGAAATTCTGATAAGTACCTGTCGGCAACAGCTAGCACCACGCCAGCATCAGTCCTTGGTAAAGAATCACCCGCAGAGCGTGGAAGAGCAGTCTCAAAAATTGCATCTGCTACCTGAGGCACAGTAGCAACATTACAACACCGTAAAACACCGAATAACAAGCAGTCACTGCATCAACATAAACGATCCCTGGAATTAACCCCTTCGTGCCTAAATGGCCAACAGTGGCCACTTTCAAAAGCATAACCAACAGTTTGGATAAATAGAAGTATGGTTCGAAGTTAGCATAATCGACTATAGCCTCCACAGTGGACTTTCTAGTCTGGACACTCAGGGATTACTTCTCTTTAATTTGCAACAAAAATCCAATCCATTGACGATACACTCACTGGCACAGGCTGCCCCTCTCGAAGCGCATAATGGCGACCCATTACTCCAGCTAGCGAAGTAAACTCTTTGACCATGGCTGTTGCCAAATCCGCAGTTGCAAGCGGTGCAGCTTGCTGCGCTGTCGCAAGGTTCGCCTCATCAAGACCCAAAGCTGATGCCAGTGCCTCCACCATGCTTTCCACTCGCTTGCTTTTTTCCAGCATTGAGCCAAGCTTTTCCTGCACCAGCCCCACAGTTAATTCCACAGAAGGAACACAACGCGTCTGCAACTCTATCAGAAGATGCGTCTCAATCCAGGATTTGTGTCGCAAATCCCCACCTGATTCCTAGGCATCAACTCTACTTAACACAGCAACAACACATTCACTTTGACTTCTACCAGCAAATATCATTAGCGCACCTGAAAAGTTATACCCTGCAGCAAAGGTCGGTAATCCACAAGAGGCTTCGATACGTCAGCTTCATAGAAGAATCTTGCATCCTCATATCTTGCCCTGACCAATCAACAGAGGTATAAGAATGAATCATACAATAAGAAGAGAATTGTAACGTGTAAGTACAGCAACGCTACCAAAAGCGCTCCGAAGAAACTTAGACCTAATATACTTGCAGGAAGCTAAGATACTCATACCTGGGTGAAACAGAATCAAGCAGAAATAATACCTTCTGAAGTCAAAACATTTTGCGTTTCAAAATTCTAAACCACTAGCTAGACATGTTGATAATAGATGCATAATGGTGCACTGCTTCACAGAGATCCAACAAAATCATTCAACAATCCAAACGTCTGTTACCTCAGCACAGCTTCATTTCCTCTCCTAACAACAGCCTTATCTATCTGCCCGTTGGCCACCTGTAACAAGGAACAAAGAAGGTTATCACAACCAGAATCGGCACTTCAGATACGGTTAAGAAACTAGAGATAACTGCTGAGGTCAAGTCAGATCTAGTATCCACCGTAATAAAAGCTGGTAGCAGCTTTCCACTCTGCCGATCCACAACTGGAAAGTAACGTTGGTGTTTCCGCATAACCTGTGCAAAAATTGAGACCTTGGTCAGTTTTATATTTCACAACAAAGAAGCAGGGGAGTTGAAATGACCAAGATCCATTTCAAAATCATAATCTGCAAGACCGACAAAATGAGAATATCGGAAACGCAAAACATACAGTGATGAGCACGTCGGATGGTAACTTCAGGAAGGTCTCATCAAAGCAGCCAAGAAGCGGGGTTGGAGACTCCACTAAATTAGACACCTGCAGATAATCAACTCTTTAGATATCTATGGTACATAGATCTATAATATGTTACACAGGTCAGTAAATTTAAAAGTACCAAAGATAGCCTGATTGAAACGAAACAGTAAGAAACAGCGCAGATGGCTGAATGAATGCATTTCCACAAAATAAAGGATTAGAAAATCAGACCTCTTCAAGAAGTTCACCTTTAGACTCATCTGGAATCTGACCGCTTACACTGGCAGCAAGTTCCCTGCTTTGCGTCCATATGGTTTCTTTCCGCTCCTACCACATGCAGGAATACCACAAATTAATTTCCTACACCTACACTATTTGTGTTTGAGGAACTATGCTACTCAATTATCTCATCTCCATTCCAATGATTTCAAAACTTAGAATGTAAAAAACTCAAGGTGTCAGAGCGCATAGATGACCCTTGAGATATACTATATAATGATATGATATATGCTATCATTATATTTTAGAATTCCTTCAATAAGGAATGAAATCCAAATGGCAAATTGGAAGCTTCAACTAGAAGAGACAAGAACCTTCATGCTAATAACGAGCCCTGCCTCTTTCATCGCCTTTAAGTAATCCTCTGCTTTGGCAACCTGATGTGCACAAGATAATGGTCAATACAATTTAGAACCAACTAACATGCCCCTCATGGACACAGAGAACGAAAAACACAAAGAAAAAAGAAAAGAAAAGCCCTTGCACGGAAGCCCTTGCTCTAAAGAATCATGTGGCAACGTCAATGTAACAAGCACCGCTGCAATGCATTTGAAAATAAATAAGCAGTTATTAACTACCTGAATGGTTGGCTGCAAAGAATTACGAAGCACTCTAGAGGACTTCCCACTTCAACATTGCCAACATTACAACGTTCACTTAAATGTTAGTATAGTACAGAGGAAGTATGTAAAGAACTAATCCAGGTGAAAGTTTGCGGTCAAGAATAATTTTAGATGGCAGGAACTTCATGAAACCCAGTTGGTCATGTGCACAGTTACCTAAGCACAGTTGCATACGTGAAGGGCACGATAGTGTCTCCATGCAGGGCAAGCAACCATCTCAGGGGCCTGCTATAAGAAGCCTGCAATTTTCTTGTATTAAAATTCAATGAAGAACGAAAAGAGTGCAGCTGAACGAAGGCGCTCTTTCTGTGGCAAATTAACTAAAATGAAATAGATAGTGCGTACCTGAGAGTTCCAACGCATTGTTTTGGGAAAGGACAAGCCGGCAAGAAGAGCTGGAATCTCTTCTGCTAATACCTGCATGACAGGATGATTCAACCAATTGTTAAATTTAAGACCAAGTAATCATGAGAAAATAAAACACCAAAATCATTTTCAGGACCTATTATAACTGCACATACACTAAGAAATAATCAAAGTCAAGAGAATGATTAACCTGAACAGCAGGTTTTCCTTGCTCCTTGACAATCGCAAATACATATTCTGTCTTGCCTGGATGAAGTCAACGAGAGTTTTGAGATGTTAAGTTCATAGCGACAATTAAATGCGTTCCTACTAATAGAAGAAGGAAGGGAACGATGGTATATGCAAGAAAGGCATGACGTCGGGCGACAATCCGGCAACTCAGTTAAACCCAAAGAGAGAAACTCACTGCGTGAGTACGGTACTGAAGTCTAATGCAGTAGCAAGATTCCAAGACAAGAAAAGGACAAAAAAACGACCCTTTAAGAGCTTGTGGAACACTAGGTTTGACTCACCATCAGTCTTCGTATATAGGTCCTCCTTTTGTACTCCATTCTTCTTGCAGAAACCCTCTGCAGCCTTGAACCGAACAGGACATGAAGGAGGACTCTTTTGCCTACTCAAACTCGAATGAGAAGTGTCATTCCTGGCAAACCTCTAACATTACTGGTGCACATAATTATTGTGACAGTGAGACAAGAAATAGGTACCTCACCAGACCCTCTTGCAGAAAAGAATATTCAGGGAACATACTCAGAAACATAAAAGGCCATATATACCTTGGTGAAATTTCCATCAGCGTCAAATGCTTTAGCAGCTGGTGGACCACGGACTTCTTTCTCACTACTATCTTGGTGCATGGCTAGTTGATCGACCACCACCTGCGGTTTTCGATGCCATCAAGAAAACTAAATTGCGAGTGATTGAGTTTAATAAGATGCACCTAATCAATCTCACGAACAGAAACAACGGGTTCACAAGAAAGAATTCAGCGCATAGCCTCAATGCTAACAGGAAGTACGTATAATGGAATGCAAAGTGAATTTCAAGGATGTTAAAGTAAACTGTACCACAAGGCGCCGTGGAGTCCCATGCACAGAAACACCAGCATGCTGCAACCGCTTGACCTTCAAGAAGGAAGGGACTGCCGATTCTAACTGCCGTTAGAGGATGTTAGCAACGATCACATAGTAATAAGATGAGCAGCGTCAACTAAGCAAAGGATCAGATCCGTCCAAGCTTCAACAACGGGTCATGAAAAGAATTATCTGAAATGCGACGACATACTTGAGAAACAGCGCTTGTGACATCCTGCGGAGGAAGCTCCTCCGAACCAATCTCCAGTACAAACGTGCGGGGAACGTCTGTCTGATGCAAACAGTGACAAGTTCAGAGTCACGTGGATCAACTGAAGCAGAGAAGAAGGTGGGCAATAACTGAAATTTGTTGATATGAGTTATCAGCAGTTGTTGCAGTTATCCTTGGTTCAAGGATATGATGTAACTTTCTTCAAGCAAAGAGTCACATGGATAAACACATCTGCTAAAACATTATTAAGAAGGAATGAATAAGGCGTGAAAAGCGAAAAGACCTGCGAAGATGCTTGTTGCAAAGTCTCCAGACAAGGAGACTCCTTCCAAACTCCTAAAGGGTATCCAAGTTTCTCACGGCTTTCTACCCACTTCTGGGCACATTGACGAGATAGTCTGTAGACACTCAGATGTAATGATTAAGGCAAATGCTATGTAGTCCGAACACTATGCACAAAGGCTTAGGCAAAATGCAAACCTACTGTACCAGAAGACAAGACAAGGGCTGCTTGTGGACATAGATACCACGACTACAATAATCTCGATTTAGGAGTAATTCTATAAGCCAAATGATATCTAGGTAAATAGACTCGCTCTTTCAATTTCCAAGTGAAAATAAAACTCAGTTCTATAAAAACAGCTTACGTGCGCATGCGGCCAAAGTAGCGAGCCCTTTCTGTCACTCCAACGGCTCCTCTTGCATCCAAGATATTGAAGGCATGTGAAGTCTTCAATACATGATCATAACTGCCACATTATCATATATTGAGAGATGCTGTAAAATCAGATCGATTCTGACTAATTGTTATAATCCTTGATGATGACGCACTCAAGGCAGAACAAGCGATAAAAAATCAAAACATCAGCTTACGCTGGAATAGGGAGTCCTTGATTTAACAAAGAGCGTGCTTCGGCATCATAAAGCTCAAATAATTGCTGCATCCTCCCAACGTCGGCATGCTCCAAGTTGTATGCACTCATCTCTTTTCTGCCCCAGCCATCCATTGTTTTCTGAATTATACTCACCAATACGAACGCTTCTTTCATATGTTGAACTACCATGTCATGCCACAGTATGTAAACATATACAATCCATGAAAGAAAGGTAGACCTTACTCGTTCTCTAAAAATAGTTCTCCATAAGTAATCCCTGGAGCATACTGTATTTTTTTGAAGTGGTCCACACCCTGGTGCAAGGTCAGCAAAGTGAAAGGTCTCAGATACGATGTGTGGATAAGAAAACTAGCTGTTAATTCAACACTCCACTCACCACAGCAAATATACACCTGAATACACTCAACAGTACTGATAGTTATGATATATATTCCGAAGGAAAAGAAAAATGGAGCATTCGAAAAGAACAAACCTGGAGAGACATCAATATTCGTTCAAGGCCGTAGGTGATCTCCACGGATACTGGTAACAATGGCATACTTCCTGACTGTCCAACCAAATACTCAACATTTAACCTTTTCCAATCTTATATCAGGACAGCGTGGGTTAGATTGAACTCAAGTCGACGTTGACGAATTTATAATTGATGAAGATATGAATATTCAATCACCAGATTACAATAGAGAATCTACACATGTAATGTATAACAGAACAGCATTTAGAACTCACTATCATGATAACGGAGAAAGCTTACTTGCTGAAAGTAGGTAAATTGAGTTATCTCCATGCCATCCATCCAAACTTCCCACCCCAGCCCCCATGCCCCCAGCACCTGTCCACAACCCATTGTACTGTGAAAAGGTGTAAAGCTGAATCATCACCACCAACATACAATTGATAAATCCACCCCGCATCCCGTTAAATATTCTATTAATCTTGAGAGAGACATATGTACTAGGGTGGCCCTTCTACATGCGACATGTATTCCCTCCTGTCACAAATCCATTAACTTCCATATGAATCCACATTTTCATGCAAGTATAGGCACCCCAGTTACTGAAACTCTATCACGATGTTTGCAAGGAATGAAAGCAACGTAGAAAAGAACGTACCGGACTTTCCCAGTTATCCTCTACAAATCGCACGTCGTGGGCCCTGCTATTGATACCTGGAACAACCCAGACCGAGCTCAAATTCATCAGGACACCGTTAAACCCCTTTATTAAATTAAAGTCACCCTAACGGAGATGTTTTCAGGAGCATATTTCGATGACACACTGAAACATACCCAGCGCTGCCAAGCTACCCAGATAAAGCTCTTGAGAGTTACCAGGATCTGGTTTTAATATAACCTGCACAATACATGAATTTTAATTTATTTTCTCTTCCGAATCACAACGTCATTGTTCGTGTGGTTTCATTCTCAAACAGATATCGTGGCCCGACACAACGAACAGGTTAAAGCAGATGTGACCTGAAATTGGGTATGGCGCTGCACCCTGTTGGGGTTGTCTCCATACCTACTATCATCAGGTCTAACACTAGGCTCCACATATCTGGAACATTTAAAGAACAGACCCGAGGCTTCAGTACGCGTTTTCAAGCTTCAAGATCTGATTATAAGACACGTAGAGAAACAGGTGCAGAAAATTAAAGCTGACAAAATATTGCAGAATCGGCAAGGATACATACGCAACATTCCAAGGCTCCGGTCCAAGTACTCGCAAGAATGTGGCCGGATTCATAGTCCCAGCTCCCACCTAAAGGTCAAACAAGATAACTAATTGATGAATTTCAAACGCCACTATCCTGGGACCCATTTTCATAATGACGGTTAATTTACTCGAAAGCAATCCACAGACTAATTAATATAGCGCAATAATACCTCTCCGATCAGCAACGGCAGGACTCTTGCATTACACCACAAATTCGGCATATTAAAGAGCAGGTTCAAGAGTGCAGAAACCCCTAGAATACTTCTACACTCACAGACCTGTCAATTCTTAAACTCTCTCAGGCTCAAGCTGTCCTGTAATATTTACGCAGAATTTCAGATGGTATTGACCAATACGATTACCTCAGTGTTGCTGGACTGCATTACAACGCATCCTGCAGACGCCCAATACTCCTGTCATCACCGAATTGAGAGGAGGAATCAGTTCCAAGGATGCAATCTGCCACCCAGACTGGCAATCCGGACTCCAATAGGCGACTAAAACATCCTCCTCCTTCTCTCTTGCAAAGTAACAAAGTTCACGCCAATCCAGGACGTATGAGCTTCTTAATTTAGATTGCAATTGGGAAAGACCTGCCCTAAACCCTAAACCCCCTCATGGCATTGTAACCACTCAATCAAATTCCGGCTCATTCACATTGCCCCCAAGCTGCCAAATCCTGAACTCCTAAACCCCTCTCTGCGCATTCCTTTTCCTTTTGGCAATTGCGGAGAATCCAATCAGCACCAAATGAACGAGCTCCCTGCACCCCTAACCTGCAATCGCTGAATGGCTTGCTGGAACGTGGGCGCCTCGCGCGACCCCCACGACGAAACCTCCCCGGCATTTTCCAATTGCACCGCAGTGCTCTCCGCTTGCACGGAGCTTCGCGCACTCTGAACATACCTCCGTTGCGGAAAGGGTAAGGCCATGTTGTTTCCCACGGCACGCCACCTCAAATGCCTGCTGCTGCTGCTGCTGGCGAGACCAGCAATGCGAGCAGTCCGGAAAGGGGTGGCCAAGCAGGGAGAGGCGAGGAAGAGGCGCAGACTGGAGGGCGCAGACAGGAGCAGGCGGGTATGCGTGACGCCCGCCATGGCCATCATCCCCATGGCTGGGCTACCGACGGTCAATCCTGCTGCAACAACGAAAACAACAAATTCAACAATCCTAAAACGAAAACAGTCCCTGCACCAATCCTCTTCCCACCCGAGCAGGATAGGCCTTCGACCGACGGAACTCAGAGTCGCAGACTGACTGACTCTCCGGCGTGGATGAATGTGCGAAGCGACGGATGTGGATGAATTTCATCTCGAATTTCAGGGATGATGAACGCTCCGGATCACAGTTGGTTTGTGCGGATCTGTTACTTACTAACTTAGGTCTAGGTCTAGGTCTGTTAACTTAGGTCTATGCATGGGCGTTCTTGGGGCTAAAAGTATGATAAATCCCATTAGATGTTTTTTCGGGGCATTAAAGGGTTGTTTCAGCCCTGTTCCTTTGCTGCAATGACCGATATCATAGTCAGAAAATTTAAATTAAATAATAAAAAGTAAGTAAAAAGCAAAAAATAAAAAGGTAATTTTTTTTTAATTTTTTAATTTTTATATATATATATATATATATATATATATATATATATATATATATATATATATATATATATATATATATATATATATATATATTATTGTCTAATGTCATATTATTGTGCCACGTCAGATTGCTACTGCAGCCGAGTTCCCGCAATCTGGGAACTCGTGGCCTTGTTTAGTAGGTGAATCTCATATAATGCTACTAGTTTAGATCAGGCACACTACGGTAGCTTCAAACATGTTCGCACTTGGTGTTAAAGAGTGTTGTTATTAAAGGTCTTAAGAACAAATTTAGACCTACTTTTGGACTGGATAAGCATTGCAAACATCATCCCTAACACCAAGTGCGAATATACCTTTAAGTTAAGTTACCCAGTAGAGAATTCCACTCCTCCTTTTGCTTTTCCTCATTTAATAAGAGTTCCACTCAATATAAGCCTCTCTTTGTCAGAACTCTCTCTTGCGCTTTTTTTTTGTGTGGAGGTTTGTGGAGTTTTTGTGGTTGACGCTCAAATGGAAGCGGGATTGAGATTGGGAGTCTCCACGACGTAGAGAGGTTTGTGTCGTTGCTCTCATTTCATTGGTTTTCTGTGGTGGTTCTCTAGACAGTTGTCATTGGGTTTCTGAGATTTTCTTGCTATCATTGATCTAGGTTAGTTTGGATCTATTAGGTCTATGTTGAGTTTGTTGTTCCATGGTAAACACTCTCTATTTGGTCAATTAGAGTTTCTTAACTTGATCACTCTACTTTTCTTCTTGTGATGCTTGGTTAAGATTTTCGTGTTCTCCCTATTTGTTGAGTGATGGTATTTGAGTTAGGGGTACTCAAGTACCCTCACTGAGCAAATACCTTTCTTTAGCTGTAAATATCATCAATACGGCAGCATTGTGTCAATAATTCATGGCTTGCTAGAAAAATTAGATGAAGTTAGCATATCATCTCTAACTAAGACTATACACCACTTTAAGACTAAAAATTGCAAATTCTAACAGTAGACTTTGCCACAAGGAAGTAGAGTCAATCCCGATATTGTTTGCATGTTTGTCGAATGATTCCATTCCAAGAAGTCGGTTGTAACTTTGATAAAGAGACTACAGTTTTTTTACTTATTATCATGCATGTGTCTAAGCGAGTCATTCTACATGTTATGGCTAGTGCTTGTATTTTTACAAAACTCTATTCTAATAAGCACACACTAAAATGCAATTCAAAAGGAGTTAAGCAATATCTCATTCGTAAATGATGACTTAGCCTTTGTATATTGGAGTAGAGTTCTATGCAAGTTCAAGAGATGAGTCATAAAGAGTTGATAGTCTCAATTTAATTTCGTATAAGACTAAATTTATTTTTGTGGTATTGTTTAAGATATTCGCACTCACACTTTTTTAGATATTTTATGGACATCTATCTTGGCAAAGTTGGCATTGTGCAATTAGGAGCTGGGAATGTGTTGTAGAGATTTAGGGTTGCACTTGCATCCAAGTTTTTCTGATCTTTGTTGTTGCTAAATATCTCCGAGTGCAACCTTTGCATTCCTTTTTGTGTGATTTCATGAACAGGTCAGTTATTATGCACAATGTTGGCAAATTCACTACTTCAAATTTGCTCGCTTCCTCAAATTCCCTCATGCTCCCACCTCTTCCTCCTCTCCTAAGTTCCAACCCTTTTTGTTTCCTAAGGCGTTCTGCCAGCCCTTCTAATTCCCACTTGATTACTCCAACTTAGGACTCGAGCTTAGTTGCATACTCTTCACGGAGGTCGGCACAAGCTTTGCCGTCGGAATCTGGGCGTCGCCAAGCGGATTGCTCTTTAGCCGTTCTATGTAAGCCCCATCTCTCCCTGATGCTCATTTCTTGGCTTCTTTGCACTTGTTGTCGTCGTCGATGTTGCACCAGATAGCAAGCGTGAGTGGCAATATGAAGTGGTAAGTGAAAGTAAGTCATGCTCGGATGTGTGTCCAAGATTATAACGGTCTTTTCTCGAGGGTTTTTGAAATTTGTGCCAATGTGTTCAGGTTTTGGTGATGCGAGTCGTTCAGAGGGATTTGGTGTTTGCTTTGGTTCAAGAGGTTTGAGATTTGTAAGGGCTCGATGTCAACAACAAAGGACAACATCTCACACCTCGATAATTTAACAGGGTCTTTGTTGCAGGTGATGGGGCCTAAGCGCAATACGAAGCAAAAGAAGGGCAAGCATGCTAGCAAGGGTGGTGTCGGGATTGAGCTGCGGGTTGAGTAGGGCTATGGTCCAAAAACAGTTTAGCATGGAATTGGAATGGACATTCATTTTGGTGAGGACAATATAGAGTGGCAAAAGGATTTGTTTGGCAGGCTGGATGAAGCAAAGGCACGGTCTAAAGCAATGGTGGAGAGGCAGGGGGATTTGTTTGGTAGGCTGGATGAAGTGGAGGCACGGTCTAAAGCAATGGTGAAGCAGCTAACTGTGGTTGTTAACCAACTTTCCTTGCCGGTGGCTAATTCCAAGGCACTCACCAAGAATCACCTTTGTGTATTAGCAGCTCGGGGCCGGCACTGGCGATTATTTAGAAATGACGTGCGATAAAAAATAGAGTATGGTTTATTAGTTAGAGTAAATTTTTTGAAGAAATTTAGAAATAAATTAGGGGTCACGAAAATATAACAAGGCTTTTAAATAAAATATAGACGTCACTATAAAGGTAGTTTTTTAATTTTTTTTAGATTAAAATATAGGGTTCAGTTTGGGGTCAGGGAGGGTTTGTAGGGTTGGATGTGGATGAAATTTGCATTTTTATTGAATTATAGTTGGATGAAGCCATGAAAGTGCGATTCAGTAATGGCTTCCCCCTGAAATTCAAATTAGGTGGGCCTCGGATGCGCTGCCTGTATTCAGTGTGTTGATTTAAGGAAGTATAATTTGTATTGCGTTTTTAAGTTTCTTAATTGGATGCCCGTTGGCTTCATTGAGTGCGTCTTATTTTAATCAATTCTCGTAGAGACTGTGGATGGCCGTTGCCGTGCCATTGGCAATCCTGATTTATCGCTCAGGTGTCTTAGGGTTGTGCAGTATTGGAAATGCGCGGCTTCGTTGCAAATCAAATCCTGCTTCAAACTGTTCTGTTGTGATTTAGAGTTATTGGTTGTTACATTGTTGGCTGTTGCTGCGCATGGAGGCGACGTTGTTCAGGGGGCTGTTTTCCTGATTCTGCACTCCGGTAAGGTGGTTGCTACTACCCGACCGATTTGGATTTAGGGTGTTGTGATTGTTGTTTGTATTGCTTAGGGTTCAGATTTGCCTTTACGAATTCCTTCAGATTCGATCTCATGCTTTTAGGGTGTGTTTTTGGTGTCTTTGTTATAGGTTCTCTATGGCGTCTAAAGTGAAGTTATTCAGGTTAGACCAGGACGGCGATGAGCCACGGAGCATGGGGAAGATCAATTCGAAGGAAAATGAGTCATATGCTGACCTACGGGAGCGATTGGAGAAATCCGGTGCTATCCCTTGGCCGTTCGACTTCTGGGACGCCGAGGAAGAAGAGCGGATTTGTGTGCCACTAGAGAGCCTCAATACTTACGGGGGACATGTGTACATCGTGAAGAAAGACTGTAAAGATTCGGCAGGTCGTAAAAGACGTCCGGGCGATGAAGGTTGTGGGGTGGACTCCACAGCTGATGTTCTTGAAGAGTACGCAGATCTGCCACAAACCAATACGATTACTGCGGATGGCGCTCCTCCAGGCCCCTTTGCAAGCTCTAGGGTGGAAGGTGACTCGAATGGGGAGGCGGTGGAAGGGCTTCAGCCACAATAATGGCTAAAATCATGTATACTTGGAGCCGAGGTGATGGAGAAGTATCGAGATTTCGAACAGAAGACAAGGAAGGAGCTCTGCAACCGTGACATGGAGGACCACGAGTGGGTTCTTAAGTCATTTGACAAAAACGGAGTTGCCATTGTGAAGGTGTACTGCCTGAAGTGTGCAAAAGACTGTGGTGGCAGCAGTGGAAAGCACTTGAAGGATGTGGTTTCGAATTTGTTCAACAATTTCAAAAACAGCCACGTTTACAGCAATTCTCACATTCAACGTCAATATTGTAGGAAGAAGAACATCCCGTATGAGCCGCAACCAACATCTGGTAAGGGAAAGTTATCTCCTACAACGACACATGTGGATCACAAAGAGCTGGTTCAAGAAGGCATCAAGGTCATTGATTTAGTGAATGAGACTCGTGCGGCAAAACAACCTCCCTTTGTTGTTGTTGGGGATGTAGATGCCCCCGGATTGAAAAGCTACTGGTTCAAAGCTCAATGCACGTATTGCAACGAGTGTTTCATGCTCTACCCTGCAAAGAAGCAATTGGAGTCTAATCTCAGAAATCATGCTGCATCGATTAGGCATGTGGAGAGAGTGGAGGCTTTGGACTCAAACAAACTTGGTGGGATACCTTTATCTTCGGGCAGAAAAGGGAAGCCCAGTCGTTCAACCAGAATGAGTGGTAGCTCAAACCAGAAGGATCTTCACTAGTTTATGAAGGCTGGAGCAGGAGACACGCAGGTAGGTGACTGGAACCCATGTGATAGGGGGGAATTGCAAAGTTTGATGTGTTGGGGATTTAGAGCCGACACAATTGTTTACGGTTGAAAATCTTACAAGGTGAGCGCCATGGTACATGACCCTCATCCCGAAGTGAATTGGTATCCCGAACCACATGTTTCGGCTGCCTTCACTGTGGATGGTCTTTCGGTCACCGTGAATAGCTGCTTCAGACATCAAGATTGCGTTCGATTTTCTACGTCTGGTAAAGGCTTTATTGATTTCAGTTGTCTTGCTTGTACGTGTATACCATTGAAAACAGACTTTTGCTTACGGGTGGTTAGGGAAGATTGGTCAGTTCAGAAAAGGGATACTCGGGACACCGGTTCAGGTAGACGTCTAGGATATTTGTCCTTGAATGAGGTTGTGAGTCAAAACTGCTCAATCACTAGGCAGTTTAGACATGAACGTATGATGCATTGGCATGCTAAGTCTAAGATAGCCCAATTAAAGATGACAAAGCCAACGATTAAGGAAGCTGCAAAGGCTGCTGACGAAACAGAAAATTTACTAAAATTTGTTGGCGACATCATAGCTGCTCACAAAATTGGTGCCCTAGGGGGGAAACCAGACCTTTGGAGTTTTGTGAAGGACATAGCCTCTAATCTAAATAGGAAAAAATCAGGACACAGATTTACAACCAATACTAAGTGCTTCATCCAAGCTATAAAGATGTATGGTGGAAAAAGAATGGTTGATTTGTTTTCACTGAATTATGGAGGTCCAGAAATGTCCACGGTGGTCACGGAGAATAGAAAAGGGGTCCAATTTGTTCCAGGGAAGCATGCCAAGATCATCCGTGCAGTGGCTAGTATTTACAAGCAAGCGAAAGCTGTGCACAACATTGTAGGTCCTGTCCCTGTGATTTTAGCTGAAGATGAAACTAAAGTCAAATCTAGAGTAGCCTATGAGCAGAAATGGGATACATTGGCCGATTTCTGTGGTGTAACCGAAAACCATGTGTGCTTCACTAATTTCAAACCCGTCGTTGGAGTTGAGGATGCTAGTTACCAAAAAATTCTCAAATCTTTCCGCACTAACAGAGTGGGAGGTTTTGCCAGCATCACAAAGTTTAGACCCTACGATTTGGCAACAATTATCGTGCGGTTATCGTTGTTTCATGGGTTTGTACCATAATTGCACTAACTCAGTGTATTTTTACGCACTGAATTAGTGCGAAAACAATGAATATCAACAGCGTACGGTTTATGTATTTTAACTATACAATTGTTGTGTCAAAACTGCACAGCAATCATATAGTTAAAGTACATAAACCGTACGCTATTGATATTCATTGTTTTCGCACTGATTCAGTGCGTAAAAATACACTGAATTAGTGCGATTATGGTACAAACCCATGAAACAACGATAACCGCACGATAATTGTTGCCAAATCGTAGGGTTTAAACTTTGTGATGAGGGTAATCATCGTTAATCCTCTGCACCAGAATTGGCCTCGACTAGTCTTGGTGGTTTGCTGTACTTGTAACTATTTTGACTTCGGTTGGGTTTGAAAACAATGGGCTGTGATAGACAAGTTGTGGGAAAAGGAATGCAAGGAGGTCGTGGGTCCGATAATCCACTACAAGAAAAAGGGGCCCTAATTAACAGAAGATTAATGCATTTACGTTAATTACAATAAAAACATTTTGGGCTTAGTTGATTTGGCAATCCTCTAAACATCAATTAATATAATTTTGTTGATTTGAGAAAAAAAAAATTTGCTCAGTTGATTTGGACCAATCTTCTAAACATCATTTTTATTTTTCCACATATCATTACAATAGGGCATGGTCGGCGGAAATTAATTATTCAAAAGTAAGCCAAAAAATAAATAAAATGATTATGAGAAATTGTCAAATTAAACAACCAAGATGTTATAAAAAATGAAAATGTTCAATGTTAGTAAGAAAGTCCATAATAGAATCCAATGACTATTTACCATCAAGTAATTTTTAAATGGCATGGAAAAGGACTTTCTTCATTAACATGTAGTAAGTGTGTTAGGTAAAGAGGTCATTTTTATAATGAAATCTATTGTCTATTACGAATCTTCAAAGGATATGGGACAATTTGAAGATGATTGTGAGCTTCACCGCTCATTATCAAAATGTAGGAATTGTGGTTATAAAGAGCTTGTCTTCTCTTCCCTTCGTACATTGAGGTGAGTGATATTCAAAGTTCAATTGATGAATATAATTGAACACTTTGAAAATAATGCTGCATTTTTTTAATTAATTAATTATTCATTAAATTAATTATTAATTAAATTAAAAAATTTAATCCGTTATTTGGCATTAATGTGTTGGCTACTTATGTGTCAATCTTGCTTGCATGGCAGGTTTTGCTTACCTGGCAACCTATGTGGCAGATTTTCAAATAATAATTTATTTTTTTAATTTTGGCAATATCTAGAAAAAAAATTAATATATATGCGTTGATTATTGTCCGAATCAAAATGTCCTAATCAACTGTCCAAATTAACATATATTTTTTGATTTTCCTATTGAATCGGACACTGAATTTTCTAGTAGTGATCGGGCACGCAAGTGATGGTGACAGCAGGTGTTGCCAGTTAATGCTTGAAGATTACAAGTGCAAAGAGGGTACCCGTTTAGCTGTGGACTGGCCGGGGTGCCTCCTCACAGCGGGCGTTGCAGTAGGTAACATTGTCTGTGGTTTACATGACCAGGACTATATACATAATGGTAAGAAGCTTGTGAATCCTTTGGATTCTATAGCAAAGACTTTAATGCTCGGTAGTGATTTGGTCTCTATTAACCATGTGTCGATGGTGTACGGGAAATTCTTGTATGACAAACATGGACTGTTGCAGGCCGATGTTGATCGGCATGACCGCCAGAATTGGGCCTCTGCGCAGCGTCTCTGCCAACAAAAGATAAGGGCATGTCTAGCTACTATGCGAACGTCAGAGGAAGGACGTTCTGAACGAACTTTGGGGACTGAAATGTATTTACAAGTATGCGCTGACTACATTGACTTGTTTCTGTCCCCTACATTAGATCTTTGTTCTCGCCTTGTGTTAGCGTCAAAGGTGTCTTTTTTCTTCAGGTTGTGGAGGCTTTGGTTCACTCATGGCGAAAACAAAGAGAAGTTTACGCTAGCATTCAACTTTGTTAGTCACCAATGTTTTATTGACATCCAGATTTCTTGTTATTTCCTTGTGTTGTTGGTTTGTCACTTCAGAGACACTTACCCACACCTACCCGTTCCCCTCCACTTCACGGGCAGTGATTCATGTGAAATATTTTTCTCTAAAATTGGGGGGATGCAAGGTCTAGAGCGGAGCTATGCTCTCCATGAAGTTGTTAACACAGCTAATACAATCAACAGAATGAGTGAGATTGAATACAGCCAGAGTGGGCTGAAATTCAACAAAGTCCACAATAAAATGACCAATATTTGGGAAAAACTTCACCCTCTATCAGATGGTGAAACTCCCTATAACTTGGCGGACTATTCCTTGATATGTTCACCAGAGCTTGTGATTTGTGCACTAGAAGAGGGTCTAGCAGAGGCGCAAAGACTTTTAAGAAGCCTAAATATGGCTCCCTCAACCCAAGCCCGCCCAGCTATCAAGAAATGGTTCTACAAACCATGGCTTGTAGAGAAAGAGGACCCCAAGGACTTGGCATTTGTTCCTTCAACAAGACTAGTTCGAGGAGAAGATGGGGATGCCAAGGTACTCAGGGATTCAATTCTCCAAGGTGAGTCAGCTCTGGAAGTTGGAATTCAACCACAAATAAACCTAGAAGACGACATCGAGAATGATGGATTAGATGATCTAAGTGTACTGGAAGAGGAGGCCAGAGACGCTTTAACTGCAGTCATGAACGACGAAGAAGTCCAGGTTAGCACTCAAAACGAACCCTCTACGATAGTGCCATACGTAGAGCACAGTGGCCATCGCATATTTAAATCCACATTGGTCACCCAATTGAATGGCAACCCTTTTTTGTCAAAAGATCGCCTAGTGAAAGTCCGTCATTCCATCTACTATAACAATAGTGATGATGTGTTGAATGCATCATCATCTTCCACTTCATGTGTGCTAGGGGTTGGTTTGGATTGTGGAGTTTTTTTTATGCAAAGAAGCAGCACAGGCGTATCTTCTATAGTGAAGTCCGCTATGCAAAGAAGCCAGAGGGTGCAGACAAAGAAAACGGGCAAGAAGGGCCAGCCATGTCGAATTCTGAATGGTGTTGATGAAGGGAGTTGGTGGATCGGGAGGGTCCAGAAAATACGTAGACGTTTTGGGAGTAAGTAGGGATCCTGCAGACAACCAATGGACCTCCTTGACAGGCCCGGAAGTATTCAAAGGAAAGGTATTTCTACTCCTTTAGTCATGGTTTTACTGACTTGGTACTCTAAACAACCCGGACATTACAAATTTAAGTACGATGTTTCTGATTGGAAAAGGATCGATTTGGATGCTGTAATTTCCACAGTCTGCCTGTCCTTCAACTCCTCCACGAAATTGTACTCTATTATTGAGGATGATGTGAAATGCTTGAATGATTTTGTTTCTACCAAATCCTCTTCTACATGAACTTGTCAAGTCCGTTGGGTTTGGGAGATCAACTATGGGGGCGCACGGATCCTGCTGTTACAGGATGTGCCAGTAAAGTCAAATCTGCAATCATAGGATTAGACAATCTGAGGATATTAGGGCACTCAAAACATCATCATCGTACTTGGAGAGGACACCGCCAATTCCACCCTCTACCGTCCAATCAATTCCTTCATCATAAAGGTATGATTACAAAAAATGGATCAAATTTGGGCAAACGATTTCTTATTCGTCATCCCCATCATTGCTTGTTGGCTGCTTTGTTTAGACACGAGTTTCATAAACGCGGTTGTTGTTATAGAATTTTGTGGGTTTTGTCGAATTTTTGTTGTTTCTTCTTCTGGGGCGCTTTGTCTGTGGCGGAGAGCGAGGCGGAGAGCTGCAATTGTTGTTTTGTCGCTGCGTGCCCTTGTGATCGCTGGAATTTTGCGTGCTTCCTTCTCTTTCTCATGGATTTGTTCCGTGACTGCATGGTGGCGGCCTTGGTATCGCGGCTGGACTACAAACCAGCAGAGAAGTGGGCACCCAAAGTTCCTCAGCCGCGTCTAACGGAGGTGATCAAGGCTGTTGACGATGTCCGCCTCGTCTCCAAGGCCGCGAAAGCGTCGATCAACAAATCGTTGCACTACCAATGTCTGCGCCTAGCCCGGGAGGATGTTGCGGCTACGGAGGGCATGCATTGGGTGCCACCTCGGGTGATGGTCGAGGTTCTCCTCGACTGTTACCTGAAGATGTTCCTCTCGTGTGGTCGCGTCCCAAGAACGCTCAACGAGGAGCGTTTCTCGGCGGAAGCTGCCGCGGAGGATTCAGTTGGCGAGGACCCCTCTTCTCTAGGCAATGTGGAGACGAAGACTGCGTGAGGATTGTCAAGTGCGTCCCAAAAAATCCAAAACCGCCTTCCTTGTTGTTGTTGCGCAATTGGGGCAGCTTTACAATTTCAAAATCCTTTATTGTACCTGATTTGTTGGTGCAATTTATTGTTTGATGGGTGCCTTTGGATTTGTTTTCAAACACTACAAGAAGATGAGTGTTTTATGACTGCAAAAATATGACTGGGGATGACTGGCGACTACATGCAGTCATATTATTGGAGGCCAAGACCTTGGGAAAAATAATGACTGCAAATATGACTGCCAATTGTATTTTGCCATTGTACTTCACGAGCGTATAGTGTACGCCCATTGGGAACGCCAAAGTACTTCATAGGGAACATGTTTGGGGAATGGCAAGTCATATTTGTCAGTCATATTTTTGGGTGAGTCATATTTTGCAGTCATATCTCCATGGTAGTCATTTTTTTGAAAGGGGCAGCCAAAGGGAAATTTGGGCGGGCAGTCGTGTTTTTGCCTCAGTCATATTTTGTAGTCATATTTTATTGTTAGTGTATTTTGTAGTCACATTTTTTTGGTAGTAATTTTTTTTCTTTTTAGGTGGCACAAGCAAAAGGTGGGCAATCTAAGAAGGTCCTCTTGTATTCCTTTGGGTGTAAGTGTGAGTTGATTAAATATTTGTTAAATTTTTGTTTTTGTTTTTTTGGATGTTGTATCCATTACACAATTGGCGTCAAATATCTTTGGGTGGCACATATTTTTTCTATAATTAATCAATCAATTTTTTTGTAGGATTTATAAAGAAAGTAGAGAAAAATGAAGTTAATAACAATAGGAGACAATTGATGGGTCATTCTCAGCCGTCGTATTAGAAGGGACGGGGGAAAAGGTCTCAAAATGCATACATGTTAAAGATGTTTTGTTTTCTTATTTTTTATTTTTTTTGAGGTTGACATATACATTTGGTGAAAGAGGCTTTCTTCAAATGTAGTGGTTCAAATATACAAATTCTTGAATTTTTTAATTATATAGAGGGTTCACTATTTAACAAACACAGGACATGATCACCTGTTGAATTTGTGCATAAATAGATTTAATGGTTGGTGTGTTGTGCAAGTACGATATTGAAATTCATTTTTCATTGTTGACAACTTTGAATAATTCTTACATCTAATTTTGATGAATTTGCTGAAATCTTTGAGTAGAACATTCCATTAACATTTCAAATAGGACTTCAAAAGAAACCTTTTCACCATCGCCGTCGGCTCTTATGAATTCATTTATATCCTTATAGGCTAGAAGAAAATGTTGGATGAAATCTTGAAGAATAAATTAGAGACAAAACTTCATCCATCTATGCTTTGCTAAAAATATTCCATTACAAAGATTTATACTATTTTAGAATAGGCTGCATGCAATGCCCTACAACTTAAGCTAACAATTTTTTTGAATTTCTCAACTTGAATTTGAAAGTTTAGAGTTTTGGCCTCAATCAACCAAAATCTAGGGAGATCACTCTTTGTAAATTAAGGTATACACCTCAATTAAAAGGATATTTGATGTGGGGCTATTTACCTTAATAATTGCATTTAAGATGATCATATTTTTATATAAAAAGTTATGAGAGGCATATTTTTAATACCTTATAATTTTTGTAAATTCTTTCCTATGGTTTTTAAAGTGGGACTATCTTACAAATAAAATTTAAGTGCCCAATTTTTTCCCGCCTCCATCCTTCTTCACAAATTTTTCCTTCCCTCTATTACATATGTGTACAGTGTATACACCATGAAACTAACAACAATCGATTAAATTCAAGTGCTATTGACCAAGTGGCAGTTTTTGACCTCTAAAGTCCAATTGTCCATTGAACAATATCTCCTGAAAAGAGACAAGCAACTCCACCTTGGACCCGCCCCTTCAAGTGAAAAATCTGCAACCATGCAATTAGTTTTTTTTTTAAAAAGACCACCCTTCGCTATCATGCGATGCAAATTAAAAAAATTGTCTATGAAGTAAAAAGAAGGAAGACCACCCTTTGCCCCAGAAATCCCCCCTCTGATAAATCAAGAACTGTGAGATTTGAAAAGAAAACAATAACTCCCCTTCCTTTGAAAAATCAATGGCCGTGGGATTCAAAAAGAAAACAAATAACCCCCTTTTTGCAAAATCAGCAACCGTGCAATTCAAAAAAAAAACAATGCCCGTGGTGCCGTGCGATTGGACTTGAAGAAAAAACAATCAGTACAAATGGAATAACAGACACGCGCACATGTATATCCTTGCGCCTCATAGTGAATTGATGCAATTGCTTGAGTGTCTCGGAGAATTCGGAGAGATTTCATGTGAATATATAGGATGATGTATATAGACAAGAAATTTTTGCGCTTGTGATTTGAGGAGATTGTGCAATAAGGTCACTGAGGAGATTTTTGAATTTCATAAGTCTTAATAAAGTTCAAAAGCAACCAAAACAAAGAAATTTTCAAGAAACTTATGAAATGGGGTCTCCAGTGATATAATCTTGCAATCTTGCGGCCTAGTCAGTGTATTCAATTCCATCATGTTGCTATCTGCTGCTCCAAAATTTGATAATGATGGGCAAGAAAGGATTGTGACATTGATTGTGGCATTGTCATTGAAGATTGAAGGCATTGCAGATGGATACATCCAGGAGCGCAAGCAAGTGCTTCCCATGAACGAGATTCATTGGCTTAATTTTTCCTATCGAGGTTTCATCTCTCTTCTTCAATCTTTTTCAATTTGGATTTCTGTCAGTTCCAAGTAGCTACGACGAGGCTAAAACTTCTTTTTATTGTGAATAGTTTACTAAAAAAATTATACAACAATTGAATTAAAAAAAATTGGATTGAAGCATGAATGACTTAGAGACATGGATGCATTATTTCTCTTGATTCTTTACCTTTTAAGAGAATTTTTTTAGCTATTGGTGCTTGTGATCAAAAATTGGGCACAGCTGGCTAGAGTTTGATTGTGGCTTTGTGGAATTTCGGTTTCTAAATGTTGGGCCGACGGAGTCCACTGAATTTAATTGTGGCAAATGTGCTTTCCTTATTGCAATGAACTTGAACAAAGAAATGAAATTCAATTCCAAAATATTCAAGTTTTATTTAAGGATTTGCCTCAATGACCAATAGACACATATGGATATTAACTACGATCTACTTTTTCTGTCAATTTTGAATTTGTTGCTTTATTAAAAGCTTTCCTTTTGTTTGAAGATGGGATTTGGCCTTTTGTTTTGAAGATTGGATTTTTCCTTTTATTTGCAAAGAAGTTTTATGAATGACAATTCTGCGGACTTCTCCACAATCGGACTCAAAAAGGCTTCAGAAGATTGGAGAGCACTAAATGTGATGAAGTTTTGAGCATTAAATTTGGGTTGAGGTTCTTTCATTTACAAAGAGTTGTCGTTCTCGTTTAGGCTATAAGTTGCAGAAGATTGCTCAATAGTCTTTTAATGTAATAATGACCATTGAAACACTTCTCATGTTTTGTGTTATACGTGAGATGCAATATAAGGAAATGAAAATCATTTCCGACCAATTATGAATTTATGATGTGCCACATGTACAAAAATTATTCTTTGATTACCCTACTATTGCATTTGTGCATGGTTTTACACTATCACTATCACCTCAAAAGAGGTAGTAACTGCCTATACACACATTATCCTATGAAGTTAAATTTTGGTCAGATGTTCATAAAATTTTGACACAAGATGTAAAATTGTACCTCCATAGTAGAAATCTAATTTTATCCTGACCTAAACTTTTTTGTCAACTTGGTGAATTTGGACATCTTTGGAGCATCTTTTGCAAAAACTCTCATCAACTATTGATATTTGGCATTTATATAACAAATAAAATATGACATACAATTTTCAAAAAATAAATTTAGTTCTCACATCACATTCTAGGAAGAGTCAAATTTTGTTAGCCATGTTGGGGTGGTTTTGAAAAAAAACATTTTATTCTAATCTCAAGCCCTATTATTTTGCAATATGTACAGTCAAAGTTTTTGAAATTTTTCCCATATATTCCAAATGTTTATCTCTAATTTTTTACCATTTGTATTTTAAATTAAAAAATTCCCTCATTGCACAAGAAATCCTCAAAAAAATGATTTGTATATTACCAATGTACTTAACCTCCTTGCATTGCAGGTTGATTTAGAGTAAGCTAGGCTCTATATTTGCTTTCGAATTTTTTTTTGAGTAAACCTAACATCATATACTTATAATTAGTCAAAATCTTCATTTTTGTGTAGACTAAAAATTTGACTCCAAGAAGGCTCCAAGTCCCTTGACCCTAGTTTGTAG
Organism: Pseudisothecium myosuroides; assembly: GCA_951799445.1. Taxonomy (NCBI): domain Eukaryota; kingdom Viridiplantae; phylum Streptophyta; class Bryopsida; order Hypnales; family Lembophyllaceae; genus Pseudisothecium; species Pseudisothecium myosuroides. Next base: position 28,632,042 of record OX637292.1, on the reverse strand, counting down.
GAATGAAAAAAAAAATTTACTTCAAACTTTATGATCTTTCAATCCACATGATCAAATGGAATGAATTTTTTTCAATTCATTGCCTTAATTATTTAATACAATTTTTGATGGTTATAATTAAAAACAAAAATTACTTTTTTATTTTGGACAATGCATAAAAAATTGGCAGTTTTGGATTTTTTCCTCTTCTAAATACCCTTTAGCCTTCAGGGGGTAATAACATTGACCACTTTAGAATCCCTAGTACTGAAATTACCCTATGAATATTTCATTCAATATGAGTGTGATTAACACATACGACTTCAAATTTTAGAGTAAAATGGACTATAAATTTTATCCTTGTATTGTTTAATTTTTAGTTCGTTGAACCCACTAAGGTAAACCTCCCTATTTATGCAGTGAGACAAGTTTTGCCACTTTTGATTAATGTCTTACATTTACACTTAATTTTTTTGATATATCAGTATACAAGTGCTACTAGTACCATGGTACAATTTTAGTCAAACCCCTTCATTGTTGATTTTCTTGACTATTTCCATTCATCATCCACATGAAATTATTTGTCTACGCCTATACTCATCGTAATGTGAAAAATTTGCATGGCCTCTATTTGTTAAGGCTAACTTGTTAATAAAAATTCCTACTACATGATGTTTTTACATAGCCTACTTTACATATAATAGCATATGTAGCATTTCATAGACCCTATAGTAGCCCTACATACTATATACAATTTTCCCGCTTTGAATTAAATGAATCCTATTTTTTAACTCATGTAGTTTTTTCAAAATCAATAGTGATCTTCCCGGGGCCAAAACCATCCAAAACCTCTAACTTTAGCAATTTGTATCAATTTTAGTTAAGTTGTGAACCACTTATACTTTATTATTAGAAAATACTTGTTCATTGCTTAGAATGCCAATTGAACAATACTTAAATATCCAACTTAAGATTTAGAGCTCAACAACAAAGAACATGGATGTGCATGTTTTATCTCAAGGATATAGAAAAAACACTCACATATGTCATGTATTGAAGTTTGTTTCTTTCTTAGAAAGGTTCTCAGCAATGTCATACAAGCCACATTAATGGAGGGTCTCTATAGGCCCTACAGAAGTCACAAAATTGTTCATATGAAGATTGAAGCTTACTGTAAGCATACGCACTTGTAATGCAATCAAAAGATGAACAGATGGTTGTTTGGATGTTCTTACAAGGATATAGATTATAAAAGCATAAACCTTTTATTTGCTTCAAAGATGCTTTTAAATAGTGCCTCTATCAAATATTTTCACTCTTGCACACTCTTTGTACATGGACGTAGATATTGTGACAGACGCATGGCATCTATTTATATGTCTTTTTTTTGCCATAATTGTAGGGTGCTTAAGACTTTGCAACTCCCCTTCATGCATTTTGTAGAGTTATATTATCAATATATCCACTGGATGAAATTTGATTGTTAAAATAACTTACTTGCTTAATATATTCATATCAGATCAGTTGCATGATTGAAGCAAGTTCCATGACTCGAGCCAATCATGTACATGACTAAAACAAGCCACATGACTAGAGCAAGTCATGTGCATGACTGGAACAAGTCACATGACTAGAGCTAGTCATGTGCATGATTGGAACAAGTCACATGATTAGGGTTTTAAAACCCTAGCCACAAATGATTTAGGATTTTGAAACCCTAGCCTCCACTACTTTAGGGTTTTGAAACCCTAGCCGCCATTTGGCTATTTTTGCTTTTTTAGCTCTTGTTTGTTGTTGCCTCTTAGTTCTTGTTTGTTGTTGTTTCTTAGTTCTTATTTGTTGTTGTCTCTTAGTTCTTGTTTGTTGTTGTCTCTTAGTTCTTGTTTGTTGTTGTTTCATAGTTCTTGTTTGTTGTTGCCTCTTAGTTTTTGTTTGTTGTTGTTTCTTAGTTCTTGTTTGTTGTTGTCTCTTAGTTCTTGTTTGTTGTTGTTTCTTAGTTCTTGTTTGTTGTTGCCTCTTAGTTCTTGTTTGTTGTTGCTTCTTAATTCTTGTTTCTTGTTGCTTCTTAGATTTTGCTTCTTATTAATACCTTTTAGATCTTGTTTGTTTTTGCTTCTTAATTCTTGCATCTTGTTGCTTACTAGCTTTTGCCTCTTATTGCCTCTTAGTTCTTGCTCTTTGCTTTTAGTATCCTCTTGTTACCTCTTAGTTTTTGTTTCTTGTTTCTTGTTGCTTCTTTGTTGTTTGCTTTTAATTTCTTGTTGTTGCATATTAATTCATGCTTCCTAATGCTTCTTATTGCATCTTAGTTCTTACTTCTTCTTGTTATTTGTTGCAATTTCTTGCATCTTCATTCTTGCTTTTTGTTGAATCTTACCTTTTAGCACTTGCCGCCTATTGTTTCTTGTTCTCTCTATAACCATTGTTATTCTTTCTTCCTATTTATTTGTGATTTCTAGAGATATAGTGGTTATGGCTCTTTCTTATCTTAAACTTGTGCTTCATATTTTGTATTGCCTTAAAACTTTGAAGGTTGAACTATATTGTTCATTCACTACAAATTAACCTCCTTGATTGTATATGTAGGCACCAAGCTGGAATGAAGTTATTGAAGGCTACTTGCAACACCAAAGAGGCAACATCTTCACATTTTTGTAAGGAATATAGGTCCTATAAGCGTGTGAAAAGATACATTTATAGAGTGTCATTGTGATATGTTTTGTGTTAGTGACAAATAAATGTCATTGAGAAAAATCACATTATATCTTGTAGTTTATTTCTCTAATATAATTGCCTCTTATGCATCTCAAAAATCATAAGTATTCATTTTTAATTGGATGGAGTCTCTTATTTAGCTACTAACCCATATTGATGCATAATTGCAATGTATCATGTTCATTTAATTAGAATGTATGAAAAATGTGACTATAATTTATGATTGAAGCTATTATAAACCTCAAGTATTCTAATTACAAACCACTCACACAAATCTAAGAAATGTGACTCTCTTTTATTTTAAATATATCATTTGCTTGAGTCATATTTCACAAAAAAAACTTATCCCAAATATGACTGGCTGTAGTCACATAATGCTCAAAGTCATGCCAAAAAGTAACTCTACACTTTTGAAAATATGACTACATTTAATCATAATATGACTAGTAACATTCTATGTGAACTACAACATTAGCCAAAAATATGACTCATAGAAGTCATAAATCAAATAAACAAAAAATATGAGTAGTGAATATGACTCATAAGAGTCATTTTCTACATCAACAAAAAATATGACTCACAAGAGTCACTTCTTATATCAACAAAAAATATGACTCACAAAAGTCATATTCCGCATCACATCAACAAAAATATGACTCACAAGAGTCACTTCTTATGTCAACAAAAAATATGATTCACAAAAGTCATATTCCGCATCAACAAAAAATATGACTCACCGTAGTCATATGCCACGTCAGCCAAAATATGACTCACTACAGTCATATTCCACATCAGCCAAAAATATGACTGAACAGAGTCATATTCCATAGTCATATTCCACGTAGGCTTCTTTTTATTTATCCAAGCAAGTCATGAGAAAGTCAAGCCTCCAAGGATAGTCAACATATACGCCACGTTGGCAAAATACGGCTAAATATGGTTAATTATATCCCCAAACCCATATGACTGAAAATATGACTGGTGCAAAATATGACTCGTCGGTAATGACTGGGCGCAATCATATTGCGAGTCATCTATAGTGATTTCCGGCAAAGTCATATTTTCAGATTTTATGACTCAACACAGTCATATTTTGTAGTCATAAAACACTCATTTTCTTGTAGTGAAATATCTCTTCCTGATTCCAAAGCCGCACCACCGTTTTGACTCTCTTTTGTGGTTGTCAATGAAGTTAGGCTAGGAGCGGAAGGTGTCTGGCGCCAAATCTGCAGGTATATGTAGTTAGAAACCATGCATTGTCATTTCTTTCGTGGTTTAGGATTATGCACAGTTGTAGGGTTTTCACTCCTTTTTTTATTTGGGCATTCAAATAGGAATCTGAATGCGATTTTGGGCTCTACATGTAGTGTTTTCACTCCCTTTTTTATTTGGGCATTCAGATAGGAATCTGAATGCGTTCTCGGGCTCTAACTCTATGGTTTTCACTCCCTTTTTTATTTGGGCATTCAGAGAGGAATCTGAATGCGTTTTCGGGCTCCAACTCTAGGGATTTCACTCCCTTTTTTATTGGGGCATTCAAATAGGAATCTAAATGCGTTTTTGGGCTCTAACTCTAGGGATTTCACTCCCTTTTTATTTGGGCATTCAGATAGGAATCTGAATGCGTTTTTGGGTCCTAAGTCCAGTTTTGTCACTCCCTTTTTTATTTTGGCATTCAGCTATGAATCTGAATGCAAATGCCTTCATCTTTTCAGTGTGCAGGGTGCCGGACAGATCATTGCGAGTTCTGCCAACAGCTATCTAGTTCTTCGTTGCAAGAAGGCTGTTAATTTTGGGAATTATTCATTTTCTAAGGTGGGATTTGTAGTATAGAATTTGTGGCATTTGAGGCTGTAATTCAGGGCGTCGATTGAGGGTAGGAATTTTTTTCAGAAACATGTCTTGAACTTTTGACTCCAAAATCTGTAGCTAGCTTGTAAATGTTGTGTGTTCTTGAACTGCAGGGAGTGATTTTCGGCAACGTGCTTGTGTTCCTAAACACAATTTTTACCTCTAAATTTTTGCACATGTTGCTGTTTTTGCATTCTCCTATAGTTTCTGACTTGTTGAATGCTTCTGTGTTAGTATTGAACTATGGTATTGCTTGTGTGTTATATATTGGTATGCTTTGTTACTTATATTCCATTTCTGCACTTCCTGTATGTAATTTGAACAGCTTGTGTGTTAGTTCAATAGCTTGTGTGTTACTTGAATTGGTTGTATGTTAATTCAACTTGTGTGTTAGTTGAATTGGTTGTATGTTATTTGTATTAGTGGTATGTTATTTGAATAGCTTGTATATAATTTGAATTGGTGTGCTATTGGACCTACTACAAATATTGTTCTGGTTTTGGAATAGAACTCTGGAATGAACCCTGGAACGTGACCCTAAAACCGCAAACACCTGAACCATACCCTATACCCTAAACCCTACTATGTACTCTAAACCCTACCCTATATGCTCAACCATACCCTAAACCCTATTGCACAGTAAGAAAAATATTGTTGAATCAAATTTTTTCCAACAAAAATAGGGTATTATAAATTGGAATTGCTTTTTATTTTAATGAAATATAGGGTATAGTATAATGGAAAAATTGCCCTTTGTTAAAAATTATAGGACCTATTTAATATGCAAATTTAGAAATAATATCCCCCTTTATAATAGGTGATTATTGCAGGTGTATACAAAAAAACATAGTAAGTGCCACCCCCGAGATTAGCAGGTAAGATTTTGCGTTTGTGTGTGTGTTTTTTCTGTTTTTTTTCTAATTTTTGTTTTTTTAATGTTCTTCTCAATGTTTTTTGGCTGTTTCTAATTTTTTTCTTGGTTTGTAGTAGAGATAATAGCTTGGGTTGCGGGTATTCAGAGCGAGAGAAAACAGGGGCGCCCTATTGTGAACACCAAGCCGTACCAGTTTTTTGTGAAGTCTGCTAAGGCTGCCAAGTTTGCCACAGATGTGGGATGGCGTACACCAGTGCATTCTTGCCATTGGTGGAACAAGTTCTTGAGCAGCGGCACATTTCATCTCATTTCAATACTATTGTGGCCTTAGAGGTTGCTGTGAAGGAGGGCTTAGATATAATGGCGCTTGACAAGTCATATTTTCAGATTGAACTTCCTGATCAGGTTTTTGTACTTGAGAACTTTTGCAAGCTGCACAATTGTTTGGGCACTTTTTAGGTGCAACATGTAAAAAGTTGCAGCATATTGGTAGCTTGGTGCTTTGAATTAAAATTTCTTGTTGCATTTTTGAGGAATAAAATTTTGATGTGTTAAAAATTTACTTGCATTCTACATTGCAACTTATATTGTCTTTTGGCAATAGTTTGAGCTTTGAATTAACCAGTCAATCAATGTAGAATTTATTGTTCTTATGATATCATCCTTGAATATCATGAGTTTCACATTAGAATTGGGCAATGGGGTGGATGTATGGTTGAGTGGCTCATTTTTGGCAAAAGTCCAAGTCTAAAAAGACCTTTTTTGTGAGTAAAATGTTTGAGAGTGAAATACTTGAGAGTAAATTCTATTTAAAACATTTTTTTTTAATCTAAAAATACCTAGCTTTGGGGGCGCCCCTAGACTTGAAAATTATTATACTTTAGAAACATTTTTTTTGGAAGAAAAAAAAATATTGGCTATGAGAAAAGGACTTTGTAAAATTCAGTGTTTGAAAAGTTGTTAAAAAGTCCCTAGCAAACACATAAGAAGATTTATGTTATAAGCCATTGTTTTCTAGAAATATTAGTTTAAACCCTATTAGAAACGTAGTACCTATAATTCATTTGATTAAGGCAAAGGAGTTTAAAAAGTCCTTTTTAGTTTTGTTGATAACAGATTTGTCACACCCACTCTTTTTCAAAAGTCCCTAGCACTCACATGCTATATACAAAAAAAATTAAAAAATCATAGAACTATTGGACATAAAGTTAATTTACCATTAGAAGAGATTTGAGAGTTGTCCCCCTTCCCTGTTTCCCTCTTTTGAACCAGCAATAATGCTATCAGAATTTTATTTATTTTTAAAATAAATAAACTTTTTTTTCACCCAAAAGTTTAAAAAAAAATAAAAGTAAAAAAAAAAAATTCAAAATAATCTGGTGTGGCACTCTCTTGACCACGTCAGTTTGCGCATGTGGCAAACTTCCCAGGCTAGAAATGCCCTGGGAACTCACAGTCTTCTAATGGCCTCAAATCTCTTCTAATGCATTAGAGGAGATTTGAGGCCTCTAAAGGGCCATTTCAGGGTTGTTCCCGTTGCTGGGAATAGTCAAAATATTTAAAAAATTAAAAAAAATTATAATTTTATTTAAAAATTTATTAATTAAATTTTTTTATTAATTTAAAAAATTTATTAAAAAATTTATTTTTTATTATTTTCTGACATGGCACAATCTCGGCCACGTCAGATTATTGTTCCTAGGGCATTCCCAGAGTTCCCACGGCCCGAGAAATTGCAATCTCTTATTGCCCACGAGTCTCTTCTAATGTATTATCTTGCAACTCATGCCTTCCATATTAACTTATTATTGTCTTTTCTAAGTTACCCCCTAGAGGATTAGGGGGTTGTCCAGATTTCCAAAATTGTAAAGATCTCTTATAAAATGCAACTTAGAACAATATTTTAATGATGACTTTCAAACAATAGTTGTATTATATGGTTTATAGATCACATCCTTACAGTCAGATCAACAAATACACAAATCAATAGTTTAAAATAAAATTTGAAACCAAAAATTGAAAATTCCTCCTAAACTCAATTGTAGATTGAATTTTTATGATTATTGCAAAAATTCTTTTTTCTATAAGTTCAAAATGCTAAGTTCTAATCATAGTGATTTTTGAAGATTTTTATTTTATTTTTTGATTCAAGTTGTTTTTGAAGGGTTATTTTTTAAACTAAATAAATTACTTTTTGAGGCTAGACCTACCAATATCCTTTGAATCATAGAATATTTGCAAAGCAATAATCTATACCATACAAATGTTGAAAAAACTAATATAAGAATCTTCAAAAAAAAATTGATAGTTGAAAAAACGCATTTCAGTGAGTTTGGAATATGTTTCTGTTCATTCATGTTTAAAATTTGCACTCATGGTCCTTAAAGAGAGTCTTCAAATGACAAACTTGATCCAAGGGGCTTGGTTTTATGGTCACACCTAAATTTTGCATAGTTCTTGATTTTGAATGTCATGGAGCTTCACATTAAAAATATAGTTCTAATAAAAAATTTAATTCTTTTTTCTTCCAAAATTATTAAAATTATAATGTTTGTGACACTTTGAATGTAGCATCTTGAGAGCTTAAAATACACTACTTTTGAACTTTTCTATCAAATTTTTCTTGGTGCATAGTGAAGGAGTGCACCAATTACCCCATGAAATTCATCACTATCATCTACAATTTTTCTTAAAATGTCATACTATTTGAAGCATTTCTAAAATTACTATGATTTCACTAAAAATTTTACTTCAAAAAATTATATAAGTTTCATTTAATATTTTTTAAATATGAAAAAACGAAGAATTTTTTTATATATACATTACTACATGAGAAAATCAAGTTTTAGAAAGGTGTATTTTAATATAGAAAACTAATGAAGTTTGACCAAATAAGAACATGAATATCCTTTAACCCTTATAGGATCACGCATTCAAATTTTGAACAATAGATGAATGCAAATACATTCCAAATACGTAAAAATTCATTTTTTCATTTGAACATCAATTTTTTTGAAGATTCTTGCTTAAGTTTTTTTAACATTATTTTGTACAACATAGAAATTGAAGATTTTGCTTTGCAAATATTCTATGATCCAAAGTGTACCAGTAGGTGTAGTTTCAAAAAGTACCACAAGCTTTTTTAGTTCAAAAAATGACCCTTCAAAAAAAACTTGAATAAAAAAGTAAAATAAAAATCTACATAAATCACTGTGATTAGAACTTAATATTTTTTATCTTATAGGGAAAAAATTCTTATACAAATCACAAATATTCGATCTTCAATCAATTTTAGAAAGAATTTTGAACTTTTGGCTTTAAATATTGTAGAAAGAAAAATATTAATTACTTTGTGATATTAGTTGATTTAGCAATATGGATATGATCTATGGATCATATTTTAAAACTAACTTACTATTGATTGAAAATCATTATTAAAATATTCTTCTAAGCTATAGTGAATAGGGGTTTTAACCCCTACAAGACTATTGTCCCTTTGGAGAACTAATGGGATTTTGGGCAAGTACCTACAGGCTGAAATTTTGTCCTGATTTTTGAATTTTTTTATAAAGATAGATTGATTAGCTTTGTAAGAATATAATTTTTTTTCAATCGGTACCACGGAACAAAAGTTATGCCCAAGTAAGCTCAAAACAAAGGAGAGGGGGCTGCAAAAAAAAATTCAAAAATTTGAATTATTTTTAAACAAAAAATTCTTGTAGATGATATTTTTGTCTATTTGAAAAGCTTTGATTCATTCCATTTGGATCTATTATGGAAAAGTTATGGATAATCTTGTTTTTTGGGCAATTAGAGCATCTTTTTGAAAAAATAACTTGTAGGATTCATTTCTGAGTGCAATTCTTACAATTTAAAATAAAATAAAAATTTGCAAGGTTTTGTATGCTTGCTAGAACAATCTTACCATTGAGATTAGTGCATTTTAATTCCATCTAATAGATATTAATAATTTAGATTTTCCTTCTATCTCATACCTACTTCTACTAAAAAAAAAATTTAATAATAAAAATCAAATTTTTTCGAATTTATTCCCCTAGACTCTCAACTCAATTCTCTACTATATTGATTTAAAGCTCCAAACTCTGTAGTGCAAAAATTTTAAGTTAAAAATGTTCAAAGTAAAAAAATCTAATTCTGCAATGTGTTGAAAAACTTGTTTTTTCCACTTTAAATGCAGATATCTTGCAATCTATGCAATCAAAATTTTTGAAATGTTTTCCAAACATCTTCATACCAGTTAGGTATAAAATCCTACAGTTAGATGTTCAAAAAAATAATTTTCAAATTTTTTTACTCTTTGCTCTAGAAATGGCAATTTTGAGTGTTTTTTGGTTGAAAAAGGCCTTGGTCCTTTTAAGTGGCCCCATACTAATTAATCAACATTTCACACTATATAAATATCTACCTTTGTTGTACATCAGCAGTTATTGAAGTGGCCGGGGCTATACATCATGTTTCAAACATCTACACGTTTCCACAATACGTTCCTTTACTTTTCTGGTCCCCTGAATATCCCTATTGAGTGTACATTTTATAAATCATCTTGGAAATCTATACTAAGGTAGGAGGCTCAGAAATGGAGCATCTAAGGGCTGGTCCGCCTTTTTCATGTATTTTCTTGGACGGGCATATTTTTAGCTCATTTTTTAGAAATAGAGAAATTGATTAAGAATCTAACCCAAGTGGTTTCATATTTTTCCAAGCATCTTTAAATTACTTAAGAATTTTAAAATGAGTTGGGTCATAGGTCCCTATTTGTGACCCTAGGTCTTTCATAAACAGTTCACTTGCAATTCTAAATAAAAATGGGGAAAGCAAAGAGAATGATTGGCTCTTACAATTGATAATGTTTTTTTCCTTGATTCATTCAATGACTATACTAGTCAATTTCAGAACCAACTCATGTCCATTTCACAGCCATTTATAGTGTCCATTCTTAAGCCCACTCTGTTTTACAGCCCTCCTACCTTACCCCTAGTCCTTTAGTCCTTTCCATTTCCATTTTCCTTTCTCCTTTTAGGGGTTAAGGGTTAAGTTAAGCTTACCTGTTGTGATCTCCTGCTCTCTCTCTCTCACGCCCTTTCATTTCCTCCACCTCACACCCCGGTCCACGCCTCAAGGCAGGCAGTCAAGCCACGCTCGCACTTGCACTTGCAGACGGAATTGCAGCTCTTTCCCTTCAATTTACATACGGCTTCTGCATTGATTCTGTATTTCCCAAGCCCCGACGAAGCTCTTCGGATCCTTTGAGTTTGGCTCCCGCCTCATGCCTGTGCTGTGTTGTCGTTAGGGCGTAGTCCCCGAATTTTCATGGATGCTCTTCCGCCTCTGGTCCGGTATTGTTGTTATTGCTAAGTGAAGTGGCGAGGCGGGGGATTGGAGAGGGTGTACATCGAATCGGGCGGATTGGACGCGGAGAGGAATGGCGGGGAGGTATATGCAATTCTCACCATCGGCTGGTGGTTCTCCGCAAGTAGGAATTCGCGCGTCCTCTGCCGCTGCTGAGCACGACAAGTAAGTTACGTGGCCAATTTTTTTTTCTTCCATCCGCATTGCTTCGTCGCCTGGCCTGAGCGAGCGAGCGAGCGAGTCTCTCGTTCGTGGACTCACGTTTTTTCAATCTCATGATTCGATTGGACTTTGGTTCTTGCCTGTGTGTGGTTGTCTCCCTTCTCGCCAATATTCGTTAAGTATCGCGTATTTTCAGATAGAACAATAGGTCGCATTATGATGTGCGGGGAGGACGGGGGTGCGATCAATCGTATTTATGTCCAATTCTTGTTTTCAGATGGTCGCTTTCGTTTTCCCTTTACCAATTTTGCTACTCATCAGTCATGTGTGACACTTGCAATTTTCAGTAGGGTTGATGTAAGAAATATTCACAGCGTGGCATCAGAGGGAGGCTTGTTGAAATAGTACATGATCACACTAGTTTAAGTAGCTCCTTCATTCTCCAGTATTGAAGGCAGTGCAATCAAATGACTGACCTCCGGGTCCGGTCCTGCTCTCCCTCTCTGTCTTGAGCAAATTTCGTGTGCAAATTTAGGACAGGTTTTGATATTAGTCAGTTCCAGTTGCTTATCATGGAAGGTTAGGGTTTGGCATAAATTCTCGTGTGAGGCTCAGAGGCTCGTTCGGGTTAATGCAGCACGAATCTTTATCATTGATGTTTGTCGCGTTCGCAACTCCGTCAAGAAAGATGCGGGAGATCCTCCGTTTCAGTCTTGGTATTTTATTTGTTAATTAGGTTGTGCGTATCACAATGTTTGAAGCTTTTGATGGAACCGCTTCGCAATTAATGTGCAGGTATCTGTCGGAACTGCTTGCGGAAAGACAAAATTTAGGTCCTTTTATGCAAGTTCTTCCCAACTGTAGTCGTTTATTGAATCAAGGTGAGTTCTGGTCCTATCTTCTTGATCTTCAGAGCTTCTTTTTGCTCAGCTTGCGAGATGGGGCTTGACTTCATGGTTCCTTTACACACAAACGAACAATTCAACCTTTTAATGCGGTTTACATTCATGAAAATTAGTGCGTTTTTTTTCTTCTCTGCTTTGAGTTCTGGTCCATATAATGCAATTTTGTGCGAAATATTTTTATTAATGTTCTGAGAATTCACTGAACACAGAGATCGTTCGAGTAACGGCGCTGGTTGGAAACTCATCTTTTCTCGATCAGGATGGGCTGGAGCATGGAAGCCCTCTTTCATCAGGCACAATTCTAAATAACAATGGTTCAGGCGACTTAAATGGCTGGGGCGATGTATGCATAGGATCACTTCATTCTCTGTCGATTTATGTGGTGCATCTATTTGCTCAGCTCGTACAGACTGTTGTGTAGCTTCATTTTGGGCGTTTCCTGTGTGGCTTGTTCCAACAATTGTCATCAATTCGTGGGTGTGATGATCCAGAGGCTTCGACTACCCCAAGTAGGTTGGCATGGGACGCCTGGTACACCCACTGGGCCGATAGTGAAGAAGACTCAACGCATCGATGTTCCTGTAGATAAGTACCCTAATGTACGAAACACATCTCATATTCTGTGTACTATTTGGTCAGCTCATTATGGGGTAGTGTATGAGCGATGCTTCTGCTTTCATACTTTGAAGTTGCATACAAAAGAACTGAGTTTAGGTCTTTTGGGGTGCAACTACTCCTTCCGGATTTAGTGATTATTATGACCAGGGCTTACCGGTTTTCCCTTTCATTTCCCCCTCTAGTTGTGTTCTTTCTCCGCAAGTTATCGTACGTTGCATCTGGTCGATTTATCTACTTGTTTACTTTGTCCTAGAATATTGATTATGTATCGTTATTGTGAATAGGTGCGTTTCAGAAGCCTGTGCTTATCATTGAAATGGGATTTTACGCTTTTGAATCCATTCACAATCTCTTGTCTCTTTCATGCTAATGTAGGCAATTGTTCCATCTGGCAGTTTAATTTTGTTGGGAGAATTCTGGGCCCACGAGGAAATTCATTGAAGCGTGTGGAGGCAACAACAGGCTGCCGTGTATTAATTCGTGGTCGAGGTTCTATTAAAGACACTGCTAAGGTCAGTGTAACCTTGAAAGTTGCCGAAGTTGTGATTGAGTTAGTCATTTCAAATTTTGCAGTTCGTGTTTGTCAATGCCGACACTAGGTACTGCTGCCTAACAGTTAGGTTGTGAACAGCAGTTGACCTAAAGATGAAACTTGCATATTGGAAGTTCACCTTCTTATCTGGTAGGCATATGTCTTTACAGGAAGACAAAATGAGGGATAAACCTGGTTTCGAGCATTTGAACGAGCCTTTGCATGTGTTGGTCGAGGCAGAGCTTCCAGCTAATATTATTGATACGCAGCTTATTCATGCGCGTGAGATACTTCATGAACTACTGAAGCCTGTGGTAAGTTTACATCAGGCTCTTTGGTAGTCAGCAAAGAGAGGTTCGCTCAGAGAAGGTTGTTATGACATGATGCTTTCTGGCTAAGAGGTGCATTCGTAGTCATTGTCCAGAATTAACCGGATAAGTTCCATGTCATACTTAGTGCTCACTAATAGAAGTGTTTGTTGTACCCTTCCTTCAGGATGAGACATTCGATCTTGTAAAGAAGGCTCAGCTACGTGAACTAGCTATGCTAAACGGCACTTTACGTGAGGAGAGTCCTGCGCATATGAGCGGCACAGCATCGCCTTTCAATAATCCAGGAATGAAGCGTGCCAAAACACGGCGATAGTTTGAGCTGCACTATTTGCGTGATTCTCAGTACCACCCTGAAAAATGCCGTCGGCGATGTTTTTTGCTACTCTTTTGGGAGAGTCCTTTCTTAGGTGGTACTGATGGGTGAACAACGGTGACAGGCGAATCAAACGGCGGCAGTTACTGGCTACCAAAAAAGGTGCAGTCAGCTACTATGAATGAGTTTACTGAAGAATCAATTCTATGACTCCTTTTTATGCTTGTCAGATGTGTAGTTACCCACCAGTTAGAGGTGGTGTAGATGTAGACAGGGACTAGTAAACAAATGCCAGCGAGCTCCTGTGGCCTAGTTCTCTTACACGGCTCTGAATTTTGAGGCTTGCTCAATGTCTGGACATCAATGTTGAGAGTATTTATTGAGTGTTCATAACCTTTACTGAGCAGAGAAGAATAGGGTAGTTGAGATTTTACGCATTGTTAGGCTGGATTTTACAAGGGTTTCATTTGTGATATGGTGTCCTTGACAAGACATCCGTGTGCCCTGAAGAGGGATGTCGCTGAGTAACTTCTAATCTCAAGCATGTTGGAATTTAAAAATTTTGTCCTCAGCAAAGTAGGTTTAGGTTGGCAACATTTTTGAGTCCACTGTATACTGGAGTTTTTGACTGAGTTTGTTTATCGGAAAAACTGGTCGCAAGTTAGAATGGCTCTGTGCTTCATTTACAGTTGTGCACGGTGAATTAGTCTTTTCTAATTTTAAAAGTTTGATCAAGTGACGTTGGTGACTCTCTGACTTAGCATTTGCTGAAAAAGTTGACTTCACGAATTCAAGGTACTTACTGCATATTTCTTTGTTATTATCCAACTGACATCACTCTAATATTACTAGAGGGTTGACGAAGGCCTCAGGCTCTGTATTTTGCTTGTGGTGGTTATTTTGAGTCTATCCGGTCTGACGAAGATGAAGTGCCGTAGGGATTTATGAAGAGATCACTTTATCTATTGTTTTGGTATCTAGTTAAGCGCAATTTAGATATGGTATCAATAGCTAGTTGGGCTATCTAATTTCGTACACGTGGTTAAGTAGTTTCTCACTCAAAGTGAATAGAGAAATATTGGAGGTGGAGCAGCATAGAGAGTTTCAACCTCGCTTATTTCTTTTTGACGTGAAGTGCGCAGTCTTTGCAGGTTATTGGTAACCACAAGGAGACCTCGCTGGTTTTTGCCAGGTACGTCAATAAGATATCAAAGAGGTATTTACTAGCTGAGCCCCTAGAGATTCAGTTAATGTTATGCTGTTGCAGGTGGCTGTAGGTGTAATTTAGAGGATGTTGAATTTGATCTGTTGTTTTGTGCTCTTTGCTTCTTCTTTATTCATCGATGAATATTTGCTTCCATGGCAGTTTGGACTTGTAATGACTCCTCTCTGAAGGCATCCCCGATTGTATCCTGGTGTCTATGAGGTATCTGATTGCAAGCAGAATACTAACTTCGGATTGGTATTTCTGTCTCTGAAATTTTTTTTATGGCAGAAATCTTGGTGGTGAGAGCTCTTCACTGTTGGAACGAGCGTAGTGACAGGCACGATGCCATTTACTTTTTCACTGCGACTTGTATTCGTTCTGTCGCATCACCATTTCCCTGTAAGAGTCAATCTTAAATTTATGACATGAGCGATTGGGCATACTGGGCAAATGGTGCATAGCTCTTTCAGGTGTTGTTATTCCTTGTTGCTTTACTTCAGGCTCTTATGGAGGTGTATATGATTATTCTTAAGCATGGATACATTGTAGACGATACTGTCATCCTTGAATAGGTTATTTCCCTATCTAATTTATTAGCCAGTATTCTTGCTTATAAATTTTCAGAACTGCCATATTTATTTGATGAGGCTGTGCATGTCTAAATCTCAATACCAAGTGAAGGAATCCATTCTGCTTTTTGTGTGGAATAAGAGACACTATGAGGCAATATGCTACTGCAACTTTCCCTTCTTTTTAAGTAACAGTTTGCTGTTTGCAGATTAAATGATAAATTATTTAACTCAGAAGTTCTCGAGGTGGTTACACAGATTTTCTGTGGTTGGTATTGCGCAGAGCATGTTGATACTGCTGTGGTTGATAGTGGAGACATTGGAGGCTAAGCAAGGTTATGCTTGCTCAGCTGGTTGGTGCTCTCTGGAGGCCAGTATGACCAACCTCCTATTTTACCCTTCGAGATGGAGTTTGCCAGAGTTGTTAAATTTAATGTCCAATTATAATTTTGAACCTGCGTCATGTAACAAGTTTGAGAATACTATTCACTGCAACATAAGCGTAGTCCTATGATATTACTTGGATCTTGATGTATTGAGATCACCTCCCCTTTTTATCACATTTCTCTCTTGGCACCTACGAATTTGAAACGCCTTCGTTTAATATAACGGTATACAGTGATCTCCACATACGGTACTACCTTCTTCGTGGGAGATGTACCGCTTCTAGTATGAACCAAATTTGAGTCCACACTGAGTTTGAACTCCGGGCAATCGTCAACCGAAGAACGTGAGCTCCACTCTACGATAGATAATTTTCAGGCAAGTACCAGACCACACGTATCAACATATAACTCTTCAATAGTTGTGACTTGAATGAAGTTGCAACATTGTTTGAGGGTTAAAAATTGCATGTAGTTGTCATTGAGACGGCAATTACGTCTGATGCTTGATTTTCATGGACGATCTGCGAATGGGTATTCCTTGCAGGTCCCCTGGATCTCTAGTTTCTAGAAGCGAGGTCTGAATATCGCGGAAGGAATGTTTCCATAATCCCATGATTCCACGCAGTTTCACAGATAGTCCCTTACGTTTGCACGACGCACCACCGGCACGCCGCGGGAGAAACATCGTGAGCTCTCTCCTGCTGTATTCCGCAGTCTCTCTGATGTGTTACTTCAGCTGGTGACCCATTACAAGGGTCGGAAACGGGATTGTGTCAGAAGGCCACGATCACAAGCCCTTTGATGTTATAATTTAGTCGAACGGTCATAAGGCCTTCACCAGTGGGAGGACCAATTCATTGTCAACGCTACTAATTAATAAGTGTTTCTGCAACCATTCACTCAAGTCTGTCTTCACGCCACGATCACGCTCTACCTGCTCATTAGCCCAGCTGGTGTCAAGGAACATACACACTTGACTTCTCATTTAACTACGTCAATGCAGACGGTGGGAATGAAACAGATTTGAAGGGGATCTCGGAAATGTTCATCATTGAGCAGGCTTGTGAAGTCTTCACTATTTCTCGGCTCAAACAGGGGTTCCATGGCGTGGAAAGAAAACGATAAGGAGGGAATCTGATGACCCGTTAGTGTATTGGTCCACAGTTCCTCTCCAATTAGACAAACGGAACGAAGATAAAAGCAAAAAGATAGTGTTAGCTTCTTCAAAATTCAAGCAACAAGGCAAGCCTGAAGAATTTAAGAGGCCATAATGGGGGTGCAAATGCAAGCAAGAGGAGTTCCATCATTGCTTGGCATCGGACAGTGGGCTGGGCTCATTCATTCACGCAACGCAGAACGTTGACATGAAAGGGGCAAAGTACACGAAACCGGCTACTCCTGTGGTAGTCCATACTAAAGTTAACACTGGACTGACTGGAGCCCAGCAGGCAGTGCAAGGAAACTGATGGAGGCTGCGGCAGTACACCACCTAGAACATCTAATTTAACCAATCTGATGGTAATGGGTATTAATTAGGCCCAATTTTGAAAGCGTCATTTTCCCCATTATGGCGAGAGGCGGTAACAATAACCGGAGTAAACGGGAGTTAATTGGGCCTTCTTGACGTTGGCAACTTGGCCCTGGGACAGGCACTGAGTAGTAGTGCGAGCGGTAGGTTCGGGAATTAGGTCCGGGACGAAGCTGGTCGGGAGGTCCGGGATAGGCTTGGTAGCCTTGCTTGGAGGTGGGGATGAGTCCTGTCCCGGGTGTGAGATGGGCTCCGACACTGCCTGCCCTTGCAGAAGCGAGGAAAGGAAAGAGAAGCTTTTGAGTGGAATAACTTTAGTATTGTAATTGTAAAGGAGTCGTCAGTCAACAAGTGGCCAACACGAGAGCGGACGGAGGCCGCGCCGAACTCCCAAAGCTCATCCCTCTCTTCCTTTCTCTTGTCTCTCCCACTCCCCTCTTCTTGACTGTTGTTGCTCATCTTCTCGGTCAGCTTCCCAAGGTTTAACGCACTCTTTCTGGGGAACGGGATTGCGGGCTTCGCTGCCGGCCCTGCCCCTGTGTGCAATCATCGCCCCCATCATCACCTTTCTCGAGGCGGTAATCCAGGCTTGTGCTGAGGGAGGTACTGCGTCCTGTCTCCTTCCTTTGCTTTCGTCTTCTAGGGTTTCACCGCGCCTTGGCAGCTCGAATGGGACGATTGCTTCTGTGGGTGGTTTCGTGGAAATTAGTGGTGGAGTGCGGATGCAGATCTGTGTGACAGGGATTGCGAGGAATTGTGGCGAGTGCGGGACTGAGGGTGGGGTAGTGGTCTCGGGGATTGTGGAGTTTGATAGTGTTGGAGATTGTGGGGAATGCGTGAGTTTGGGGGCTCGTGAAGGGTGCGAGATTGCATTTTGGCCTGTTGTTCAGGGTGTGAATGGTGGGTCGTCTTTGGATTTGAGGAACTGGGCCATTTGAGCTCGCCGCATTTCCGCGCCCTCGATGGTCACAAGGAAAATGTGCAAGGTGCTACTGCCCTGGCAAGGTGTGTTCCAGGCTATGGATCATGTATAACGGATGAGATCATGGAGTAAGGGGCTCGTGAGTGTTTCAGTAGGGGACTGAGGTTGGGGGGTACGCGCGGACCTTCGGGGGGGGGGGCGTGTGGCTTGTTCTCCTCTCATTAACTGCCGCAGGTGTCGTATTACACATTCCGCTGTGGCGCTTGTCACTAACTTGTGTTCGGTGAAGACAATCTGCGAAGGTTGGTCCTAAGACCCTACCAAAGTTGTCCTGATCTTACTTCGTCCACCTAGGAACACGGTCACTTCCTCCAGACAGTGCCGTTACTTGTCTTGACCTCAAATTTTTCAGTGTACTTTCTGGTTAGTAGCACGACACGGCTAAAAGTCAACTCACACTGGACAGAATCATTTTTTCGCGCATCAATTTCAATTCTTTTTATTTGCAGAATCATTTCCGAATTTGCCGTCAAATAGGTTAGTTATCACCTCAGCTTCCAACTATAAGCTGTTCTCGACTTTTTTTGTATAATGGAAATTGAGATCAGACATTTTCAATGCCCAGTGGTGTCATAGTGCTAATGTCTTTGATGTAGGTAGATGTGTTCCAAAATGATTGTAATTATATGCAATTGTTTGATGGCTAGGAAATCGTATGTTTCGCCAATTTTTGCTCTTGCACCTCATTTTCAAGCGTATGGTGATGATTTTCTGTGCAGACCATGTATCAAAACAAGAAGTTTTCTACAACCAGCTTAATGCCCCAGAGGTCAGGAAGTCAGGCACCAGAGCCTCGAGGGTCAAGTGCAGCTGGAGCCTCCACCAATTCCGCTGGCAGCCCGGGTGGGGGCTCTGGAGGTGCGGGCTCAGCAGCAAAGCAGAGATTACGCTGGACACCTGAGCTCCATGACCGCTTTGTGGATGCCGTCACTCAGTTGGGCGGCCCTGAGCGTAAGCTTTCTCCCTTGTTTTGCTATTGCATAGTTAGATTCAGGTGTTGAGGCAAGTCAGTGTCTTGGCAACATTGAAATTAGTCTAGAATATTCCTTCTTTGCAGTTGACGTCAGGCCGAGGTCTGTGAATTGTGGTCCTGAAGTTCTATCCTTCCTATAATTATCGACATGACCTTTATACTCTATCACCTGCTCTCTCCATATTTCTTCATGTATTGTAAGCCAGCCTAGTAATATGAGACTCTTCTCCAATTTAGTTCTGAACTGGCTTCTTGCTGCGAGAAATCGTCACCGAATTTAAATTCTCTCTTGAAACCCTCTCATTCTGCCATGAACAAAGTTCCAGTTTGATGTTACTAATGTTTTGAGTGTTCGGTGTTTAATCACCTTATTGGCCGAGCGGCAAGACGTCTGGTCATCCTATAGGATAGTACATCAGTATATTCTGGATGGTGTCAGTTGTGTGCTACTTTTGGAAATAATAGCATATCTGTCACAAGTCTCGCTTGCCTACTACAACTTTCTGGGGTGCTTCGCATTGAATCTGAAGATGCTCCGGCGTTTACATGGCGAATCTTATGACAGGTGCTACTCCGAAAGGTGTTTTAAGGGTCATGGGTGTCCAAGGTCTTACAATTTACCATGTGAAGAGTCACTTACAGGTAACTACTCTTCTTTCTTGTATTTCACGTTGTTATAATTCACTGCGATATGTGAGTTGCATTTGTTACGCCAGAAGCTGCAGCAGTTACCGTGAACAACTGAATGAATGCTTATTTGCGTCCTTGTGACTTGCTTGGATTTCATAATTCATTGTGTTGTGGAATCTGCTAACGTTTCGTGTATTCCTGTCTGCAGAAGTATCGTCTCGCAAAGTATATTCCCGAGACATTGTCAGATGGTGAGATATCTTCCTCAAAGGCCATTGCAGGATGCTACAATCACCCTTGTTTATCGTTTTTAAGTATTCGTTCGACTGTGAGCTAAGTGTTTACTGGAATAATGTGCCGACATCAAGACGAGGAAGCACTTAGTGTTGGGGGGAGGGGGGGGCTCTTATTGGATCTGGAGTCAGTTATTGCGTTTTGATTCAGCATGATTGGAAGAACTAACTGATTATTAAAAATTGATCTTCGTGAATCTAGACAATGAGCTTGTTGTGGATGTAAACAGGGGGAAAGTCGGATAAGAAAAAAAATCCAGCAGACATCCTTCCTACTTTGGATGCGACTTCGTAAGCTCTTGTCCAGTCTTTCGCTCTTGCTCTGTATTATCTTTACTCATTCAGTGACTAGCGATGTTTTGCACGAATCCCAGTATCATAAAATGTCGAGATGGACTACTAATTAACTTCTCTTCTGTTTTAGGGGGATTCAAATCACTGAAGCTTTGCGCATGCAGATGGAAGTGCAGAAGCGACTGCATGAACAGCTTGAGGTTTGTTTATGAACTCTTTTCCTTGTGTAATCTATCAACATTTAAAAATACGATCTGCTTCCTTTGTATAGTCAGCTGATGTTTGAAGATGTGAAATGCTTTCGACGGACATGACTGTGAATTACACTGATGACGTTAATTTCTTCCAATAGGTTCAACGACATCTACAGCTACGTATTGAGGCTCAAGGGAAGTACTTACAAAAGATTATCGAAGAGCAGCAAAGATTTGGCGCTCTCAGTAATCGTCAGGGTACGACTGAGACCGGGGCACCTACTACTGCAGAGGCGACCCAAGGACAGGTCGGTGCGGTTGTTGATATCAAGCCGAAGCCGCTCTTAACGTCCGTTCCAACAACTGAAACTCCTACTTCCAACAATGGTGCGACTGTGCCTGTGTCTAGCAGTATTCTGGCGGCCATCCTCCCTTCCCAGCAGCAGCCTTCACAGACCCAGTATGCATATGACACGTTCACAAACCCACCTTTGTCTGAAGGCTCGCCCGTCCAAGGTGCTCCCAAACGGACCCGAACAGAGGATGGAGCAGGCCAACCTCAGACCGGACAATTAGAGACTCAGCAAGTCCCCGGAGCTTCGCAACCGGGAGGACCATTCCTGCAACCAGGACCTGCCCAAGCAAGTGGGGGTGGAGTTTTCCACTCTTCTCAGTCCGAATTTGCGACGGGGGGCACTTTTTCTCCTCGTCAGGGTGGAGGATCTTTCTCTCAACCCCCTCTCAGTCAGCAAGCTTACTCACAACAACCTCTCCAGGGAGTCTTTAATTCCCAATCGTATTTACCAGCAAACAATGTAAGCACTCTACCTGCTCAGGTGCAAGGCACCGGAGCTCAAGCTCCGTCAGATAGTTGCACATCTGGGAGTGCTCGACAACCTCCAGATGTCCCAGGCGAACTAGATACTGGAGCTTTCCTTACTAACGAGAGAGAAACAACTTTGCCTGCATCTGGTGGCGATCGAGGGGATAGGGGTTCTGCTGCTTTGCCTCAAGTTGGCATTTATGAGCAGTGGGAACATGTTGGCAGTGGTGGCCAACTATTTAATGAGGATGGCTGAGGGTGAGCACAAATGTTCAACAGGAGAGCGAGATGTTGTGTGATCCTGCTGTGAACTTTAGCCCAACGTAAAGTGTAGCTGTAGCCCTTTTTTTCTTGAGTTTCGGCAATCGCTCGTTTGATCTTACACACCTTTTATCCTTTCTGAACCATGTTTGATCGCTATAATTGGCAGATCAAGTGACGAAATCTGGAAGCAGTTTCCTCACATCCAAAGGATAATCTTTAAATTTTAGTACCAAGTCCTGGAAGAAAAACACTGGCAGGCTGCTTGAGTTGTATTTACAGGTATTTATGTAAGTTATCGTATGCAAAATAGCATGTTAGAAATCTCAACTATTTAGACATTGGCTTAGCAAGTCTTTCCTCTGACTTGGGGTTTATTTACAATGTCAAGAAGCCCAGTCCACCCAGGTTTGAAATCTGCTTTTCCCAAACAGATGATTCTGGATTATCGCCTACTAAGCACAGGCTTTTACGTCTCAACTGAGCGCAAAAATGACTGGTGGTCTTCTCGAGTTGGATGTGTTCTGTGTAGCAGCCGAACACCATTCACATGTTCAATACAAGGTTGGGGACCTTAACCCTACATGGTAGGAGGTCCATAAAGCACCCATTTAAGAGCTGGAAATTAATTTGAGGAGGGTAGACTTCTTGAAAAAAAATTCAGAAAATTCTCCTCAATTGGCATCTAATTCAAGTTGTTTCATATTGTCTCTCTCCTAGCCTGACTGTCTTCCTCCTTCAAGCTCTGGACCCCGATGTCCAGCACTGGTTTTCGTTGCATTCAAATGATATGATCTTCACATCAAACTCTCGGCTGCTGCACTGAAGGATTGAGACAGGAGGAGGAGCAGGGCTGCTGCTGCAAACCGCAAGGACGACAATCTCTCATGCACCAGGGAGATTTTGAGAAGAAGAAGCTGGCTGACGTGCTTGCTTGCGTGCTTCATGGATAGGTCAGTAGTACAGTTGAGTGCAGACTCCAAGTCCTGTACGTCTGTGTCTGCGTAACTATCTCAAAGTGACCGTGATGGGGTTGAGGTTCCACAGAAACTGAGGCTGACAGTCATGTGATGGGGCACCTACTTACTCCCTACTGCTGCAGTGCAGCCAGGGCCTATCTCCATCTCCATCTCCATATTGCAACTAAGAGCCGGCAGGGAGGATATGCTGCAAGGCCTGAATCTGCTTGTGCTGATCTCTGGTCTTCTTGTGCTATCACTAGAGTGAAACCCGTCGTTTTTCGTTCAGGAGATGTCGCTTCTCACTGAAAATGATCTAATGTTAGTATGCAAGTCGGCCCCACGATTTGTCCTTTGTGACTTTTTTCACTCACCGCACCTTATTTCGCTATTTCAGGGAATGAAAAGCGACAGGTTTCGTAGTAGTGTATCACTACAGCGATATCCTACTGTTTTTCATTCCGAAAATCTGGAGCTCTGTCACTTCTTACGCACTCATCAGAGGCTAGAAATGATCTAATGTTAGTAGTGAAGTCTGTTTGCGCCACGTTTTTTGTCTTCAATTTGTGACTTTTTTTTACTAACCCCACATTTTGTTGCTATTTCAAGAATGGGAAAGCAACGGGGTTTGCAAAAGTGTATGATTGTCTAACAATATGAATGTGATCTAAAGTACTCTTAAAGCAACCATGTTCTTAATGTGTCCCAAAGCAACGGGGTTTGCAAAAGTGTATGATTGTCTAACAATATGAATGTGATCTAAAGTACTCTTAAAGCAACCATGTTCTTAATGTGTCCCCTATCTAACTAGGACTAAATGACCTGTTTCTTGAAATTATTGATCTATTACACTCATTGATGAGTTAGGTAGGCTTTACTGAATGGTTGCTTTAAGGCCAAACTACTTTAAGGTGAAAATACCCAAAACTGTCAAACTAAGGAATTCAACAATTTAGCATAGTTACAATAGAACCTCCATATAAAGAGTCAACCTAGGACTTCTCTGACGCATTACATTAAAAGGTTTATTACATTAGAAAGGGACACTATTTTGCCTTCATGATCTTTGCATATGAACCAGGCTGGGACCAGCAATCAATATTACTTCAAAGAGGTTTATTACTTTAAGTAGTATTGCTTAATATTAGATGAATTCTACTATAGTTGGAGGTACCTTTTTCTAGGAAAAATAAATTAAAAAAACATTTTTTAGTATTAGCAATTGAAAATCATGAATTTAAAAAAAAATTGAATTTTTAGATAAGACATGTAATTATTATGAATTTTTAAAGCAAAACTCAGGCTAGTCCACTGAAACCGTCACATAGCTTGGTCCTAATACCAAAATCTAGAGAATCACCTGTCCACCTATAGTAGTTATGTATAGGAATAATTTAACTACACTTTTGGAGACACTTTCAATGTAAGTCTACTTGTCATGAGTGGGTATAGGGACAATTTGAATGTTTTCACCTTATATATTACAATTTACAAAATTTTGTTTAGAAACAATCAATCAAATTTTTATTCTAAGTTGTACTTTCATAACACATGTTGACATTCAAGGGCTGGTCATCCAAGGATTAAAGTGCATTATGACTACTATAATTTATGTGTGAGTTTATACGAAGATATTTAGTTAAACATTCAATGTTGGCTATTTAATCACTTCTAAGTAGGACCAAAATGTGTAGCGGATTTAGACCATTGTGAGACATAATAGTTTTAACCTAGTGCCTCTTGATGTCACAATAATAATTTAATTTAGTACTAGAAGAATTATTGATCCACATATTTAAATTGAATAATTTTAAAATACAATTTAGAATTAGAAGTAAATTAGGGACCAAATGGAGGGGGGCATTTCAAAAGTTTTGGATAATTTTAATGTCAGTTGTCAAAAATTTCTTAAAATTGTACTCTAATTATTTGACTTTAAAACCATATTCAATTCTTTAATTTGTATACATTTCTTCTGCAAGTGAACCATATATCAGTCACCCGGTGTGATAAGTTTGGTAAGCTGGACTTGAGATCCTTTACCTTATATGGTGATCATACATTTAAAAAAATATTATCAACATTGACTTCCAATAAATGAATGCCTTAGATACTTTCCATAGAATGATAGAATAAGCCTCATTTGCCTCATAAACTTTAACCTCTAAAGTTCCTTGACTATGTTCTCACCAAAAATGCTCCAAAACTGCCATTCCTAGTACAAGTATCAAATTTTTTTTAAATATCATTTTTAGACACATGTAACAGTCGTATCTTGTAGTACTCTAGTTTGAGAATATGTGGAAATTATTTCAGAAATTTCCATTGTGTAGATTGGAAGATATTAGCGTTTGAAGTGGCAAAAGTCCTTTTTTTGGCCCTACGAAAAATCAGGCAGCTGCACTTTACAAGGTCAGATTATTATGAAAAAATTTCCAAAATGGTTGTGCTTCTTTAGATTCATTCTTCAGGGCAAGTTGGCTATATGCTTGAAAATTTTCAGATTATTTGGAATTGTACAACATATAGGAAAAAAATACTAAATAGAAAGAAGTAGAGAATGGTTCAAAACACTAAATTGTTAAGAAGTTAATTATGGAATTGAAAAATGCCAATGCCAATGGTTGCAATGTTTTAATAAACAATCTACATCCTACAATTTTATTTTCTTTGAAAAATATTGAAAATTAAGTGAAATAATCGACTTCAAAGTTTATTTTAGAATAGACAATCCATAATTGCCCGCAAACTAGAATTCCTCGTAACGTTTGACTCATTGATCAAAATGGAATGATTCAAAGCTTTCCACGTATATATAAATCTAATTAACCAATTTCAAATTTTTATTTTTGAAAAAAGTGATTTTTTCAGATCTGCCCGGACTGCCCAAGTTGAGAAACAAACAACATATTAGGCCATAACTTTTGACTCATATTTCCAAATGTCATGAAATTTGGTGCATATGAAAGATATTCCTCATCCTTCTATAAAACTTTCAGCCCAAAATAAGCAAATCTCCAATCACACGTACCTGCCCAAAATTTCTATGTTGCCAAAAAACGCATGTTGATCCTTTAGGGGTTAAGCTAAAAAAACTTAGCAACCTCAAGGTCCTTGTCCAACCTCAAGACAAATAAGATCTAACTACTAAATTGTTTAGTTAATTTCTTACAACAAAATTCCCTTTCCAACACCCCCTAAAATGACTTGAACAAAATAATGTACTCATAAAGCAACCTCCCTCTCCAACACAGTGTGTTTTTTTCCGGCGATTTGGTGCAAAATTGCACCAAAAATTTTGACCTAGCACCAAGCCTACAGGAAATTTTTAGTAAAATTTTGGATGAAATCACCAAAAAACTTCATGTTCAAGAAAAATCTTGGATGAAATCGCCACATTGTGAATGAAAGTAGAATTATAGATACGTAGTATCACATTTTCTATCCAGTACATGGATGAATGTTGAAACTTGGAGCACCACCGTAACATTTAATATCGCCACTTTGCCACTTCATGAAAAATGAAAAAAAAACACTGCTCCAACATGCCCAAAGTTGACTTGAATAAAGTAGTACAATCATAAAGCGACCTCTCCCTTCAAAACTGGAGGTCTCTATCCAACAAGCTATTCTTAAGACAAATCAAATCAAACTACTAGATTGTTGAGCTAAATTCTCACAATGAAATTCCCTTTCCAATATGCTCCAAAATGACTTGATTAAAATAATGTACTCATAAAGCGACCTCCCTTTCCAATATTCTCCAAAATGACTTGATTAAAATAATAAACTTATAAAGTAGCCTCCTTTTCTATTTTCTAATATACCCAAAGTTGACTTGGCTACAGTAGTATAATCATAAAGCGACCTCTGTCTTCAAAATTGAAGGTCCTTGTCCGACAGGCTATCCTTAAGACAAATAATCTAATTTAACAACTGAATCAATAACTTAAAATCTTACAACAAATTTTCCTTTCCAATATGCCCAAAATGACTTGATTAAATTAATGTACATAAAAAGGGACCTCCCTTTCTAATATGCCCAAACTTGACTTGATTAAATAATTGTACATAAAAAGAACCTCCCTTTCCAATCAGCCCAAAGTTGACTTGAATAAAGTAGTATAATCATAAAGCAACCTTTGTCTTCAAACTTTGGAGGTCCTTGTCTAACAAGCTATCCTCAAGGCAAATAAAATCTAACTACTGGACCGTTGAGTTAAATTCTCACAAAGAATTTTCCTTTCTAATATGCCCAAAGTTGACTTGAATTAAATAATGTACTCATAAAGCAACCTCCTTTTTTAATATGTCCAACAAAGTTGACTTGAATAAAGTAATATAATCATGAAGCGACTTCTGTCCTTAAATCTGGAGGTCTTCGTTCAACAAGCTATCTTTAAGACAAATCACATGGAACTACTAGATTGTTGAGCTAAACTCTCACAAAGAATTTTCCTTTACAATATGCCTAAAGTTTATTTGAATAAAATAATACTACGTATATTTACAAAGAGACCTTCTTTTCCAATATACCCAAAGTTGACTTGAATAAAGTAATGTAATCATAAAGGAACCTCTGTCTTTAAACCTGTAGGTCCTTATCCAACAAGCTATCCTCAAGTCAAATAATTGATTCGCATGAATTTGAAGCTAATTTAAAGTGAATTGATGACATGCTATAACTAAGGCATATATTTTGCCCATTCCACATATATGTTATCGTCATTTCATCCTCACATAGTGATTTACATTAATTTGAGGCTAACTCAAAGTGAATTGATGACAGTGTATAATTAAGGCATACAATAGATTTTGTCCATTCCACACACATGTTATCCTCATTTCATCCTTATTTTATGCAATCCACTCCCCAAACCAAGCAATTTTTTTGTCCTTGTTTATCGTCCTCCGGTTGCAATTTGAAAAAAGTTAAAACTTATCAAATCTTTTGGCTTTTGTTTTCTGTTGGACTTGTTCTGCAACATGAACGCTCAAAAGACGCCTTGGACATTTCGGGTGAAAACGTATGGAAAGTATAAAAATGGAAAGTATAACAATAACAGATTGATTTCAGCTTTGCAATAACCAATAAGACACATGAAAATGTTCTGCAACATGAACGCAGCAATTCATTTGAACTGCTATGCAATAAGAAGAATATATAAAAACCATCGAGGTCAAGTGCCAGTAACTCTACAGCCCAACCTATTCAAGTTCAACGAAGTTTCATCCTAAACACTTGAGACCTCATTGCTAAGATCACAGGGCAACCATGTGACCAACTAATTGAGCATGATACAAGCCACTGGGAAGAAATGGTGCTTCTAGAAACAGACTAGGCATTTAAGCTTTCCTGAGAAGCAGTTATAACCAGTGGCACTGATGCATAAATAGAGAGAGTTTTAAAAAAACATAGAGCCATAGAGACGTTCATTTCTTGATTGCCACTATAGTTCTGTGACGAGGAGAGCTCTCCATTTGAGATGGAAACATAAAGCCGCGCTTCTCTATGGCCCTCTCTATATGGAAGGTTCTGTAATCATCGAAATATGGTTCTGTTGCTTTAAACTGCCACAATTCAACAAATCCAGGTTAGCTCCGTTCTGTTCAATAGAAAGAGCAGAAAAATTTCATAGATCTGATATAACCTTCTGAAAATTTACATTGATGTGGAAAATCTGAAAAACAAAGTATGAGCAGCTCATGCTTTTGACTTACAGCAGTGAAGGCAAAAACGTTATTCACCATGCTTTGAACAAGGTGAGAGTACGGGTTCATTTCCATGATGGAAAGAGCACCTCCTGGTCTCAACAGCCTATGCGCTTCCTCAATAATCTGTATGGTCAACACCCGCATTTTAAATTAAAGATGAGTGCTACAAAAAAGAAACAGAACTGCCCAAATGTATAGAATGCACCACCTGAACTTGTATGCAGACGCAAAACAAGGAACGGCGCACGGCTACACAAAACAATCACGACTTCCTGTCAGTGCTTCTGAAGATCACCTCTTTAGTTGCTGAACGGGGCAGTTCATGACACACTAGACTCATGGACACCAAATCAAATGCTCCCGAGGGTAAGCCGGTGTACTCTCCAGCTGCGTGAAGAAAATGCACAGGCAGTTTTTGTTCCTGCGTCACTTGCAACTGTCAATACTCACATTCTACTCACAGATTGAGTGAGCAACAACTGTCTCGACAAGAGTCTCTGCAAGAATGCTGTAAACATGGATAAGCGTCTTCACTTTTAGACAAAAATTGAATTTACACTGTCTATCGTCACATGGCGATAATATTCCAATGCCACCAAGTGATAGCGACCATCCTGGTTGGAGATTAGGTGTATATTCCCGATGCAAGTCAGACGTAGAATCGTGAAATGAGACCCCTACACAAGATAATCCAGGACCTTCATAGTAATCTTATGTGCTGACTCGGCTCTACGTTGTTCAAAATGCTCAAACAAATCCATATGTTCTTCGAAACGTACCGCTGGTGCCACCTTCTTCTTCGCCCGGAAATTGGCCACGGAAACAAAATAAGGAGAGAGATCGACTCCGATGACGTGGGCATCAGGAAAAACCTGAGATAAGAATGAAGACAATACCAGTCATTCAAATGCAATAAAAATCCATTATTCCAACACGCCCCCAAAACTGAGAATCTCCCTTCTGCAAAATCTGACGAAGCACCAAAACCCTAAATTCCACTTCCCGGCATTTGCTCCTAACCTGGTGCAGACCAAAAGTGCTGAGCCCAGATGCACATCCTATATCCACAACTGCACGAGGAGTGAAGTTCAACATTTGACATAGCTTCGCATGATAAGAATCTCTTAATTTGACATCCCCATTTGGATCCATCACTTTTCTCTGCAATCAATCAATCAATCAATCAATCAATCAATCAGTCAGTCAAAACACGAATGTTACGACGACTGATTCTTCGAGAAAAATTTGAAAGCACATAGATGTTTCCTTCCTGAATGCCGTCCCAAAATCCCGTTCGTATGACTTGCCTCGGGATCGAAGACATTGGCGTGCAAAGATTTGGCTGCCAGCTCCACTTCTAACGCAGCATCCCATGATAGGTTCCCATTGTCATATGCATGAAAGGGTTTTAAATAGTACTGGACACCACAAGGTTCAGGGTCAGCCAGCCGCAAGAAAAAATGGAAGAGGCTAAAAAAGGAAGAAAGACAAACCCTAAGTTAGACCAAGTGCAAGATCCCGAAAAACAGAGGAATCGATGGAGAAGACAAACCCTACTTCGGGATATTCGATGTCCGGGTTTTGCACGGCCTTCAACTCGGCATCCCAGTCGTATTCTCGAAGCCTGGCTAACTCCGGAGCCCAGGGATGCCCAATTTCGGTGCCGCGCTCCATGATCATCTTGCGGGCCTGCCCCGAGGCGAACTTGAAAAATGGCTTGAACGAGAAGAGTGCATTCACGGCGCCCGTCATGGCGTTCATGGAGGGCGTCCCCTCCGGCACGGCTAACGTCGTCGTCGTCGAAGTCTGGCTCAGATTGTAGGGCTCTCGCGTAGAAGTGGAGGAGGCTTGACATCTTACGCACAAGCTCTGCAACAACCAATCCAAATCAGGGGAATTCTTCCAAATTTCTAACCTACTCTGTCTCTCCCGCACGAAATTCACACAATGGAGGCTATTCTCACAGACACGTAATTTGCAACGGTCACGACTCACAAAAACTGTGCAAACCGTCCCGTTCTAAGCTCAAAACCCTGGAAAGCGGGACATACCCTGGCACCGACGTCAATCACCCGAACTCAGTACCCCATAAGGAATCCAGCAAGACGACTCTCACACCAATGACACCACACAAAAGCCGACCCACGCGCAATTCGCAACCCAAATCCAAAAAGAAGGGGAATTAAAAGAAGACGCAGCAGGAACAGCAAGCCCACCGCAGATGGCAGCACCGCCAGAGCAGCCATGGCGCCCAAAACACCGAACCGCTACGAACTCTGGTCCCAAGAGTAGCCCCGCGAGCGGGAGAGCCAGAAGTGCCCCTGCACGATGCCACACCGCCAAACTCACGAGAAAAGCGACAAGAACGGCAAGCTTAGCAAGAGCACAGAATTCAGGTAGCGTTCTTCAGTTGGGTTCCACATACAAACACTCACGGGCCGCAACGCGAAGCAGCGTCCGTGAGTCCGTGACGGAGAGAGCGCGTAACAGACGCTGGCGGAGTGGAGTTGGATTGAATCTGCAGGTAAGCGATGCGCGCGGATTCAGTTCGTTTGATATTCTGAAGCCTCGGAACGAATCTCATCCACCAGTTGCCACTATTACGGCCGCGACTCTTCCGCAAATCGTGGCCCACCCGATCACCCAGGTCAGTCAGTCTCGGCCATCATTTACCGGTATTGATTTTCTGCCGTTTCTTTGCTTCTGAATTTGGCACCTTGGAATCCTGAGATGCAGATTTCTGCAGTCGACTGATGTGCAATCCGAGATGCAGCCGATCACGATGATGCTCCCTTGCTCCCGATGCGTTCTTTGGCATTGCGCCTGAGCGGTGGCGCCTGTGTCGGCGCTTCAGACGTCATGATTTGCCGCATTACGAGTTTGCCATGTGGTCGAATGTTTGGGCATGGAAGTCAAATGTTGAGGCTGAATGAAGGAGTGAGTAGTCGGTGAGTTTCAGAGTAGCCGCGTCTATCAGTGAAGGTTCTCATGTTGGTGAGAACTGAAGCTATATGGCTTGGCTACTCACATTCTTCAATGAATCTGCCACGTCGGAAATAGTCAACGTTGGAAACTATTTTCAACATTGGTAACTCATCTCCACCCATCCAACAGCAGCATCCGTAATAGAAAATCTTCCTCCCATTCCTACATTGGAAGCAGTCAACGCTAAACATTCTTTACTTCCGAAACTACTCTGAGGCCCTTGAATGACCCTCTAGATTCTTTCTCTCTGCTCTCCCCAGATGTGAAAGAAGATGACATGGAATGATCATGGACAGATATGCACTACAACTCAAATATGCAGGTGGTCGCTCATTGAGCAATAGTCATTAGTACGCTGCTGAGAAGGAGACTTTATTTCAATCCTTAAGCACGTCCACAGAGTTGGCAAATTGCTTCATCCTAGGACGGAGCCCCAGGTCATTGTACAGTCAAAACCATAATAATTTAAGAATTCCTACTCCCTGCATTCTTCGGCCATTATACACAATGAGCTTGAGCAGCAGCTAGCCAATTGGACACGCCCGCTCCAGCATCTACTTGGAGGAGGTCTCGGAGCTCTCGACCTCCCACATCTTTTTTAATCGATCGAAGATGACGCTTCTAGAAGCAACAACTCTTCGACAGCACAAGAGCTCAAGCATTCAATCTCGCTTAAGAATCAGTTTGAACTATTTCATGGATGCCAGTTGTCTAGCAAGGTCTGCTGTTCTTCAGGTTGATTGTCGCAAGCTCAGCCTCCACGTACTCGCCGGCAGCAATCGGAGGGTAGTTACCAGATGAAGCAACCTTTGCAAAATGGCCCAGTGGTTTTAATACTGCGTCGGAAGCAATATGAGCAAACATCTGCACCAACCACCCGCAACAAACTTTCAGCTCTGTGCTCTTCATCCTAGAGACGACGCAGTACAGTTATCTACTAAAAACTGAGTACAGCTTGCCAAGTGATATGAATTAACGAAGTATATTTGGGGGACTAAAATTACCGTTGAGGACACCCTCCACAAACTCCTGCCAGCCTTCTGGGATGCTTCAACAGTTTTGAGAGTACTCTCACTAACAACCACCTCATGCATGCCCGCAGCACATTCGCCACCTGTCAACCACTCCAACTGCTCCACGTACACATTGATCAGAAGCAAATAAAATTGCAAAAGCAAATGCAACTCCAGCTTTCATCACCAACAGACATCAGGCACGACTCAATTGGGGTTTCTCATGTACAGCATACACAGTGCAGTCCCTTTAGTGAATGCAAGGACACTAACCCGGTCACTAAAGACACATATTGGAATACCGCACACCAAAACTGAAATAAAATAAAATATGGACAATAAAAACCTGCTTGCCAACTTGAAGTAAAAGACATCCTGCAGGAACTTTGACTGGCACTTTGCGTCCATCTCTCAGCCAGACAAAAAGTCCAGGAAAGCGGCTGCGGCCGTGGATAGTGAGAAAATTGAGGTCGTAATGGTAGCCCGCAAACACAGTGTTCAGACTACCGTACTTAGACAGGTCACTTCCCGTCGGAGCCAATAAATGAGGTCCCTGAAAGGCACATGTTTCATGTTACACATACTGTTTTCGGAAAGTAACGGACATCGAAAATCTATCAATATGCTCTCAAGTTACCTGCTTCATTAGAGAAGTGAATGCTGTTCTGGGGAGACCAAAGCCAAGAGCAGCCATCTCTGCAACAACCTGCAAACCATGGCGATAATCAATTTCGAAACATACCAAAAGCATTCAAAACAGAATAACCCACGCAATACCCGACTCTCCCAGCCCAGCAAAGAGAACGCAGTGCAACAATACTCCATGTCAGCGTGGTACAAGGAACATACCTCAACAGCGGCTATCATCTTGTGACCCCAGCCATTCATAACGTCTACCCACTCAGGAAAGCTCTCCGGGATTACGGGTTCCGCATTCAATTCCTAGTAAACAAGAAAACATACAGTCAGCATGCT
Source organism: Pseudisothecium myosuroides (assembly GCA_951799445.1). NCBI lineage: Eukaryota > Viridiplantae > Streptophyta > Bryopsida > Hypnales > Lembophyllaceae > Pseudisothecium > Pseudisothecium myosuroides. The sequence goes on along the minus strand of OX637292.1, from coordinate 28,598,604 downwards.
GCACCATCTTTGAAACCACCACGCCAACAAGACGATAACCAAAACAGATCAAACCCGATGAAACCAAAAACTCGTGAATACCTGGAAGCGCGTTTTCGAAGGCCGGGGTCCGACACGCCACATGTAGCGCCATTTTCGATCCGGGCCAACAGGGATGAGAGGGCGGGAAATGGGCGGCAGACTGCGCATGAGTTCCTGCATCTTCGGGTCCACCGAACATCGAGGCACTTCAATTCCTTCGGGGGTCACACCCACCTGCACACAATCCACCCTCACTAAATAAATAAATAGGGAATGCCATTCGGAGACCATTGGAGATCAACCCACCCAAGATCAATGTAGCTCCTCTCGGTGTTCCAAATGTCGTACCTGATAATGCAACTCCGGGCGTTCCTGTTGGCGCTTTAGGTCAGCGGCCTGTCCGAAGTATCGCTCCATCATGTCCAAGAACCGATCGTTGTCCTCCGTGGAGCAACGAGGATCCCGAATGACGAGCACTCCGGTTTCCCGCAAGCAGGCAGACACTTTGGCACAGCTTTCACGCAGCTCCTCGTCTCCCAATTCCGACACATCAACGGCCCCAACAACACCCTGCTCCACATGCCCATTGCTGTAACCCTGAATTGGCAGCTCGCCCTCGGAGCGCTGCGCCAATCTCCATTTCAGAAATGGCTCCAAATCGATCACCGAAAGCTCCATCGCCATCCCCCGCACTCCTACACCACCATCACCGAAACAAACCGCAAAACGAACGGGCTCCTTTCCCTATCAAACCTCAAGATGGGCTTGTGCAAAAGAGCACGCAATTGAGAAACGAGAATCTGCACCCGTCGGACAAATGCGGGCGCCAATGACCACATCAAAGGGAAATCAAAGGGAATTCAGAGAAGCTTGAAAAACAGAGGAAGAAGTAGAAGAATAAGCGCAAGATGAGCGTCATGATGCGTGGAAGGGACGACGACTGACGTCGACGTTTCGTTTCGTTGACGCTCCGTCGTCCAAAAACAGACGACGTAAAGGAATGAGTTGCTTCGTTCGGACGACAAAACGTACGTCGGTTGCTTCCACCGACGGTTTCGTGGTTTCTCATTCATTCAGCCGACATGAGTGTGAATCCCTACCTACTCTACAATTGTTTTATTTTAAATGAAATGAATAGGTCATGTGATTATTTTTCACAGTAGGCTCTCATCTTTAACATTAGAAAAATCAAGAGTTGCACAAAACTTGAATAGAAAAATCATAAATGCACTTTCTTCAAATCAAAAATTTTATACTAAAAATAGGCTTGGAAGAATATTAAACTCAAGAAATACTAAAAAATAATAATTAGTCAAAAATTTATTTAACTTTAAAGTTTCGCTAATACTAAAATGTGTTACCTTTAACATATAAGGATTAATTCATATTCATACAATATGAACCCTTATACTTACTTTGTGTAAGAGTGTCACAAATATACATTGGTGTGGTGGCACTAACTGCCACTTTTGGGTGCATTGTGATAAAATGTCACATTTCATGAAAACCGCACATAAATTACAGAAGAGGTACACCTGCCAATTTTCCAATGGTTGTAAAACTTTTACAAAAGGGTATAAGTGCAAAAAAGAACTTCAAAATTTTTATTCAAAGACATACGAGACAATTGATTTAAAAAACTGTAAACTCAACCTGCAATTTTGTTCACACAAAGCTTAATTATTGACATCTGTGTAGGAACTGAATTAAAATCTTGAACAACCCTAAAATCTTTGCAGCTTAATTGAAAAAAACCTAAACCCTAATCTCATCTTCAATCTCATCGTCTTCTTTTCCTTCTTAGTCCCCTTTTTGAATGCATATGCTGCACATAAAGTGAAAGATCAATGTCTTAACCAAAAATTGTATCACAAGAATTCATAAAAAAAAAATTTATCATAACAACACAAGAATTCAAAAGGATGTTTACGCAAACCTGCAATAGCTTACACAGAGACAACAAACTCCTCAATCAATTTAGCCCTAAACCCTAGGCCCAAACAAAAGAACTTTCAATTTCCCATCCAGTTAACTTCTCCAGGATTGAGATTTTCCAAGAAGCCTTTCCTAAACTACACTAAGTCTTCTATGTTTTGATTCTCAATCTTTAGAATTCAGTAACTGATTGAAGTTTTCAGGCTAGGGTTTCAAATAAAACCAATAAGGCATTTGCACTATTGTTCTGGTTTAAGATGTTTACTCGTGCCAGATACAAATTTCCAAACCCTCCCAAATCCAGATACAAATTCAGAAACCCTAACTCTTCCAATTCACCTCCAAACAATCACGAGCCAGAGTCCAAAATCGAAAACTTCGACATACCTCATGACCAGAAGCGGCGCTCAAATGAAGCTCCACCCATGGCAAATGAGTTTCGATAGGGAAAACGCAGCATTCACCAAAAACAAATTCTAGTTGCAGTACCTCTCTTTCACTAAAGCTCTGAAGGACTTGAAGCTCATGCCCACGCAAACAGACGCACGCAAGACAAACGAAACACACGAGACACAACAATTAGAGAGAGGGATGAATCCTAACTCTCCACATCGTGCAGATCCGTCCGCTTCAGATCAACGATTCTGGTTTTTCCTTGCTGCAACACCGATCAACGGTTATTCCTGCTCCCCCATGTTTTTCCACAAACATCGACGGTACAGGTTGAGTGGCACCCTTCTGTAATTCTTAAATCTAATCAATGGCAGCTGGGGGGGGTCACATTTTCCGCACAAAATCGACGGCCTGCATTTATTGGCAGCACGGGGTGGCAAGCACAGGGCTGGGATGCCACTTTTTGGTACATTGTGTGAACTCTTATACATACTTCAATTATGAATTTGAACTTACACAATGAACTCTAGGAAGTCACTTAGTGGATCTATACAAACTTTGTGCATTGGAGTGATTTTTTGACCTCCTATTACTTTTTAGTAAACTATAATTCCAACCTATGATTTGGAACTTTGATTAATAATGACTATAGGTTTCTATTGCCAAAAAATCCCAAACTCAAATAATATATGAAATGACTTCTAGAATTGAAACAACATGTTTTTCAACTCACATATTTACAAGACTAAATACATTTTGATGACCATTGCATCAATATTCAAGAAAAAGTAAACTTTCAATAGAAAATTATTCTTTGAAATTTTTTGTTCATTATTAGACAATTTTTTACAAAATAAATAGGAGGTCTAAAATTAGGATGCACGTGGTTTGTAAAATTACACTAAATAATTTTCCCATGACAATGAACTTTGAACTAATGCTTGCTTGTGGGATGAATTAAAAATCATATAGTAAATGTGATTATAAACCCATTTGGTATAATAAGGGAACTTACTTGGTATCATCATTTCAAATCATTTTTTATCAATTAGAAAAAAACGAGCACTAAATATTTATTTATGTTTGTAATGACATTACTATCCAATTGCACATGACCACACATGTCCCAAACATAAAGAATAAAATGTTGACAGTGCTATAATGCTATTTTTAATTTGTACAAAAAATGGGCAGATGGAGTTAGACTTTACTTTGATAAGACTTGCAGTCTCCAAAAGTGGCTTCTCAGCCTATGTCGTTGATATTTACTCAAGGTACATGAAACACTAGCAACTAAAATGAATTAATTGAATCCTCCGAATAGGTGATGTACAATGAAAACTGCTTTAAAAAAATTATCAATCTTTTCTTCGAGTTTTCTAGTATTTCAAGTAAAAATGCAACATAACTAAGCAATAGCATTGAAGAACCAAAGAAATTATAAAGAACTTGGAGTTTTGTTTGAATTTGATCAAATTTCTCCTTAAATATTGTATTTATTTTCAATGAGATTACAAAATTAGAATTTCATTTGTAATCAAAAATAAGGGAGAGAAGTTCAAAAATTTCACAATATCTATTATTACAATACTCTACTTAGATAGTAGTTTCAACACTTTTCTACCAAATATTCAATTTTTTTTGTAAAATAAGGATCAACACATACTGATAACAAAAATATTTTGCACAATTTTTTTTTTCATATAATTTTTTTCCCAAAAATTTGGGCATCTATTTTTAAAAAATAAATATGTTCAGCCAAAGTTGCTATTTGGGTACAATAAGGTACCCCCTAAACCAATGGAATAAAGAATTCCAACATGATCTGGAGTAAAGGCAAAACAAATATTTTTCAGAGGTATATCAATAGAAATGACATGGATTGCAAAAAAAATTGGTAATTTTATCGCTTGAATTGAATTTACTATGAATTTTGTGAGGCAAAAAGAGGGCCAGACCTATGGCCAATGTCTAGACTCTTCCAATTCCGATCATTTAATAACTTTTTACCTAATCATTATTTCCTATTTTTTTAACAACTTGGGACGTGTGTCATGTATTTATTAGTTCCAACCTTGAAAACAAAAAAAATAGCATTCTAAGCATGGTCAGAAGTACGTGCACCCATAGGTCGGGAATGGGTCAATGGTCGAGAATGGGGGGGTACCTTATACCAAGTTTTTTTAAATGGCAATATATATATTTCCAAATGGTAATATATTGCCAAATGCTACATTAGGAGTAAAATCTTATTTCCTTATTGCCAAAATTTTCATCCATTTGACCATTTTCATCTATTTTGATCAACATATCATCCAATTCATTACCTTTCATTTAGTTTCAACTCCCCCAAAAGATCATTGATTGTTACACTGACTAGTTGTATTCAAATACATTTATAAAACACAAAAGATTAAGTATTCCTAAATTAGAGACGTGATGACCTTCGAACTTATTGTTCATGGTCAAAAGAGTTGTAATTTGAGGCAAATAATTGTAGAATTTATTTATTTTCCTATTGCATTAGGTCTTTGATGTTGTATTCTTAAAGATTAAGTTTCTAGTTTTGTATTTGCAGAATTGGTTTAAGAATTAATCACATGGGATTAACCTCTTATGGCTCCAAAGGCCTTTTGATTTTGATTTTCTTTAATATATTGGCATATTGTGCTCCAAACCCTCTAGGCCTAACTTCTTCTTGACAATGGAGGTTTTCAATGAATCATCCCACTTTATTTGAATTTTTTAACTTTAACAATACAAAAGTAAAGATTACTTTCTTTTGTATACATGGATTTAGTTGTAGAAATTATTGACTGTTGGATTTTTTTGATTATAACAATTTTGAATGATCCACTTATAGACAAAAAAAGTAGTTTTGGAGGAAGAAATATCATAAGAAGATGAATAATGCTTCTCTACCCCTCTAAAAAAATTATTTTAGAATCTAAGGCAAATGCATTTTGTCTAATTATAAAAAGTGAGATATAAAAACATCTCTCAAATTTATATACATTTTCAAACAAAAGGAGTACTAGAAAGCTAAAACTAATCAAATTGGATTCTACAAAATTAAAAAAAAAATTATGTATGCATGCATCAATTTTTGAAATTGAACAATTGATATTATTAGCATATTTTTTGGAACAACTTCAAAAAATTTGGAATTATTGTAATTATTTTGTATTCTTGATCACATCAAATTGAACCTTGTATTTTTAAAATTGCTAGAATACAACTTTTAAAGAATTCCTTCTAGATTCTATTGGTTTGTTTAGACAAAAGACTAGAAGTATCTAAAAAAATGTTTTTTTCCATCTCCACTATTCCTTTCATTGTAAAAAACTAATATTTGCTCCTTTTTCTACAAGACTACATTCCTTAATAAGTTTTTAAATATTTCTCACATTGAAATTTTGAGAATCAAAAAATGCAACACATGTATCAATTTGTTTCTCTATAAGATCATGCTACACAAAATTCGAGATTTATTTCACTCTACCCAAAATTTGCCATTAAAAATTTGAAGGGGATACATTAAGTCCTCTAGCTTAGTCCTTTAGGGATTATTACTAGAATATTATAATTGACTACATCATCACATTTTAGTACACCTTGATATCAGATTTTAGATTATATAATTATGAGTACAAAATCTTGTTTTGTGGATGTGGATTTTATAGGACTATAATATATATGGTACATATATATGTGATGTCCTAGTCAAGTTTTTATGGATTAATGAGGGAAACTCCTTCTAACCTATTAAGTGTAAAGAAAGAATCATGAAGGATATTCAATTCTAACATGAAAGTAGCATTTGCAAAATTGCCCTTTAAGGATTGACATGTGCCAAACCCAAGGTGGACGATAAGTACTCTCGACTCTTCCAAATAATTTTGTTGCACTCATTCCTAACATATTTAGCAATGGCCTTTCAAATTTGAATTTACTCAAATTTATCCTACATTGTACTTAATAATTAGTCAATTGACAATTTTGGGGATATACTTGGTTGACAAGGGTCAATGATAAGAAATTTGAGAATTCTTCAAAATAAATGTATAGGGTGCTTGGGCATCCAAGCGTCATTTGTATATGACCTTTTCAACTTTGTATAGGATCCCAAATGAATAAATTCTTAATTTTCATCAACCTCGTGATAGAAGAAAATGCATGCAACCACAAGATCATAATGCAAAAGGAGCTCTCTACTTTGAGGTTGTGAGGCATTGAAAATTACATAACCAATCTCAAGCTCTATTCATCTTGAAAATTCCATGCATTGTACATTCGCGGCATGAATACTATGAGGACCTTGCTATCATTGTTGTCACACCGGGCGAGTTAGGATCATTGGATGTCCTAGACAAGTGGACACATCAGACGGACCGGACGGTTAATGTGACTACTTTAAAATAATCACATCGGGCGGATTAGGGTCACTGGACATCCCAGGCGGGTGGGCAAATCAAACGGTTTGGACGGACAGTCCATCTAATGTGACAACTATGCTTGCTATCACAGTACTTTGTTAACTAGTATTCAATGTCATTTGCAAAATAAACCGCTATCATATGATGTCATAGAACCTATGAGGACCTATGACATCACCGCGTCCTCAGTTATGTCATCAATAATCTTGGCATCTATGGTAACATCCGCTTGTTTTCAATGTAATTTGTCGGTGTCGTCTAAAACATCTATAGAAATCTCCCCGAAATCATGCCCCATGTCTTAGACATCTTGATGTCTCCGCAAACATAGTATGTTCAGCTTTGGACATCACATGTTTTTGCTCCGACATAAAAAAAACCATGGGTTTCTTATAGTGCAGTTAAATCTCAAATTGCATCCATTCTTGAAAAACAAGTTTAAAAGTTTGTCTTCCCCTTCATTTTGTTTAGCCCTTCTCAACAACTTAAAAAAAAATGCAGCTCTTTTGAGAAGTGCTTGCCCATTTTCCTAAGGTTCTAGATAATTTTGTTGTAATGCAGCAAAGAAAGATTTTGTTTTCCAAATTGTATGCATTTTTGGAGCACAAGTCTTGAAGTCTGACACTCTTTAATGTGTTAGCTTTTCTTGGTTTAGCCCTTTGAGCATTTTCAAAGAGAATGCAATTTTTTTGAAACTCCTCGCTTGTTTTCCGGCTCAGTTTTGCCAAATGTAGAAGTATTCCAAATTTCTTGTATTGCAGCAAAGAATTAGGGCGTTGTGATTGCAGTTTTATGTGAATTTGGAAGATTTCTTGCAGATGCTTTGCCTAATTTTGAGAGTGCATTTTTTTGGGAAATAACAGCTCTACATTCTTGCATTTTAACATTGGGATTGTAGCACTTTAGATGAGAATGACCATTTGAGAATTATTGTGAGTGAGGCCTCTTCGTGTAAAATTAGAAACACTAAATTTGAAATAGACTGAATAGGCATTACTTATAGTTTTGGCACCCCCAATACCTCATTTGGATGCTCCCCTTTCATAGTTTAGAATTTTATGCTGCGTTGCAAGTAATAATTAATGAGCTAAAATTCAAGTTTTACGTGAATCTGGAAGTTTCTTGTAGATACTTTGTCTAATCTTGTGAAGGTTTTTGGATACAAATTTACAAGAATATAACATTTTTTACATTAGGACTCTAGTACCTTAGAATCTCTGCACTGGTATATCACACAAACTCAAAATTTGTAGAAATGGAAGAGAATTTACTAGTGATGCAAACGTGATGGATGATTCCTGATGTGTAATTTAGCAGACCTTAAAAGGGGTATGTATATTTGGTTGTAGACCTTGGATATTTTGTTTGCAAAATGCGCACTATAAAAAACTCGCGTTTTAGGTGACAATTATGGAATTTTGGAGATGGATTTTAATGGACGTCCAATAAAACAACTTGTGATTTTATGTTAATAATAACTTCCAATGTAACTTCTAGATGTTACATTGGACGTTATTATTAACATAAAAACACAAGTTGTTTTATTGGATGTCCACTAAAATCTGTCTCCTAAAATCCATAATCGTCACCAAAACGCGGTTTTTTTTTATACTTAGTGGTTGTACATCTCAATGTCTGTTCTAAACTTGACAATTTATATAGGACTATGTTTTTCAAAAGATCACTTTGGATACCATTGCTATCAAACTTGATTTTTTTGGTCATTCAATTTATTGGATGATTTCTTACGCAATTACTTTTTATTGGGAAGTTGTAGAGTACTACATGTTGGAGGGATAGACATCGTCATTTTCATTCAAATAGTAGGGTCCATAGAACTCTTCCTAGAAAGAATTGTGAAATTTTTTTGGAGATTCTTTTTGAAGAAAAGATGTATATAGATTTTCCCCACATATCTCTGCAATCGAATTAAAATAATTCACCACCAATGTTTTTTAATAAATTATCACTTAAAACCATGAAAAGAAAAAGAAAAAATTCACCAAAAATGGAGTTTTGTTTTTTTGAAGTTGAAATTTAGTATGCATGATTGGGACTACATAGGACTGCAATGATGCAAGAATTGCATTAAAATGATGAAAAACAACATTTGAAAATGGAAGTATTTGTATGGAAACAAAAAGACAATGCAAGAACTTTTGGTAGGGCACTATAGTGTAACTCCTTTCATGAAAGGTGTGATGGTGTTTCCTACACCTTTAGAGCATTCATGTTACAATAAATCTCTAAGTAATTTAAGGAAATCATCTAATATTAACTTAATCCCCAACTGCTTAACCATACGTTTTTGGCTTGTTGTACAAAATTGTATTGCGTTTTTTCACTGTCCGTCATGCACTTTTTATTAACTAAATTTTATACTATAGTTTATAAAAATTTAGCTTTATGCATGTGTGATCTGATAAGATAGAGGATAATTTGTGAAATTTTTATGCCTTGTTTCATGTTGCAAAGATTCACCAAAAATTTTAAAGATTTTAGGCTAAATGTGCTCTTGAAAAAATCAACTCATAAAATAATGCAATCAAAAATCTCCAAAAATCATTACACTTAGAGTATTACATTTCAAACCATCACAACAAATTTCATCTACAAATTGTCAATATGAATCTTATTTGTAGTCAAATTACAAAAGAATTTGGAATTTTAAGTTTCAATTTATATTAACAAAATATTGGAGATAGCAATCACACATCTAACCTTATAAATATTTTCTAAAATTTATAGTATACAACTTTTATTTGTTCATTAAGTTCTAAATATTCCTCTTAGTTGCAATTTATAATGCGCCTTTACACAACTGTCCAATTTAGAGAGAGGTGGGGACCAGCGATCTCAAAACTGGCTAAATTTTGCTTGGTTTCTACTTAATTTTTTTTGTCCTTAGTGTAAATTCAAAAAAAATCTTTCAAAAATGAACATTTGGCTAAAAACCTTGAACCTGTTTTGAAATCGCTGGTAGGGACATTTAGAGATTAATGGACATTGGCCCATCAGCTTTCAAAGATGCATTATGAATACTATTGTATCGGATTTGTATATACATTATTGAGGGCTCCGTTAGTGGCACCTTTTTCATTATGTAAAAATGTGCCATTATTAATTGTAATGTGTAATTACTCCTTCTCTCTCTAAATAATATTGGTATTCCCTTTGTAAAATACTAAGGAAACACCAGTATTATTTTGAGATAGGAGTACTAATTATGATGAGGGCATGACATTCCATGGCACTGAATATTTGATTATCCTTAATTATACATTCATGGATATATGGATGCGTTTTTATTTATCCAAGTCACATGTTTTCCAATTTAGGTTTCAAAATTGTTATAAAAATGGTATTGATTTATGGTATAAAAATGGTATTGAAATTATCACCCATGGTGTGAAGGATTGATGCATAGGTGCAAACAAGATTTAGAATATATGCAGTGCTACAAGTGCGGTTACATCGGTGTAACTCTTGTTAGAAAAGATATGACTGCATTTCTACGTGTGTCCTACATTTTTATTATTTATTTGTTTATTTTAAACAAATGGAACGAGCCTATGGTGAAAACACCCAAAACCGTCAATATTAAGCAATTTAGCATAGTTGGAGACACCATTTCCTAATAATAACATTTTTGTAATATTGGCAAGTGAAAATCATAAATATTAAAAAAAAAAAAGATTTTTTGGCTGTGGTATGTAATTTCTACGATTTTTCAAAGTGTCGGCTTCCTAGACCACTGAAATTGTCACATAGGTTGACCCTACATTGAAATTTGGAAAAATCAGATGTTAGCAAATCAAAATTAAGTATGTGTCCTTCAAATGCATCAACAAATCAGAGCTAAGCATTTCTAAGACACATTAATGGAAAGTCTAGGGACAGATTTAGTGACAGTCTAAGGTATATGAACAGGAACATGGACTCTGATAGGTGTTTCTACCTTACATTTCCATCATTCTAGGATGTTGGTTATATATATATATACAATGGGCTACAATAATCTTATAAATTACCACGAGCCTATTTGAGCCATTCAATTTTTTTTGTATAAAGAAGTTTAATTGGTATATTTTGGTCATCATAATTATCATTGCATTTTTATTCAATCCCAATTAAGAACACCAAATTTCAATTTCAAAAAAGCAAAACTCCAATTTTGGTGAGTTTTTAAAGTCAATTTTCATAGTTTTACATGATATTTTATTGAAATCAATTGGTGATAAATTTTTTTAATTTGATTGTGGAGATATGTAAAAAACATCCATATGCACATCTTCCTTTCAACGAGCATTTCCAACAAAGTTTCACAATTCCTTCTATAGAGATTTCAATAATGGGATGACAATGCCCAACTTTTGTAAAAATAGATATCTTTTTATTATAATTAGATTTTTCTATGTGCCCCTTACATATAATTACTTTTGTACATTTGAACATGATGGTACAATTACTTTGCCTAAGATCTAGTTAATTGATATAGAGATATCCATCTTACAATGTTTGGTCACATGATACTTCATATTGAACTCTTCCTAGATTATATATTTTGTTATTTAATGGCATGTTTTTTAATATAAAAGATGTGCATATGGATGTTCCTACATATCTCCACAATCGAATTTAAAAGTTCATCACTAGTTGTTTTCAATAAAATATCATGTAAAACTTTAAAAATTCACCAAAAATGGAGTTCTGCTTTTTGAAATTAAAATTTGGTATGCTTGATTGGGATTGTGTAAGGATGCAATGATAATTATGTTGACCAAAGTATACCAATTAAACTCCACATTATACAAAAAAAATTGAATGGCTCAAATAGGCTGGTTGTAAGATTATTGTACCCTTCTACCGGTATACATTTTAACCTTCACAAAATAGTGAAATTAGGTTGCCCTATACTAATTTCTTGACATTTGACACTATATAAATATTATCAATTATTGTACAAGAATGCACTACTTTTAAATTAAGTATTATTGTAATTGGAACTTGCAAACCTCCATGTACACAAATGAAAATATTTTTACAAATATTTGTTGACTTTGATGACTTGTAAAGTAACTTTCTTGAAGTAAGGCAACCTAATTGCTGAGGCAACCTAATTTCACTATATTGTGTTGCTAATTTGTGTAATTCAAAAATCAATGCAAGTTAGTTATTATACCATACTGACTTGTTTTCTAACTGGAATGGGGGGTCTAACAAATGTAGCTACAGTGACAACACATTTTCTAAATCTAATCATATTCTCTAATTTGTGACATTTTTCTATGCTTGATTGGTACGTATTAATGACTGCTTACGGCTTAACAAATTGCAATTAGTTTGGTCGAAAGGCGGTTCAGATCGAGGGAGCAAGCCCCCACAGCAAAGTTCTGAATTATTTTTGGACACTACTGTTCTGTACAGTAGCCTTGAGCAAATCCTAATTCACAGGTCCTGCAACCTATGGTCACATGAAAAAAATAGCAATTTGTATTTACACAATATTGTACAAGGTGTTGTACAAATAGACAAACGTCGAGGAAAATCCTCCTGGAGCATCCTGCAAGCCCAAGCAACCTCTGTCAACCTCTGTCAACCTAACAATAAAACGTTAAACCCCTACTACTCTAGAACATGGTCATCAAAATAATACATTCTTTGGAGCAATAGACTGATTGTCCTTGGTTTTCTAACAAGCAAATGTAGAAATCCGACTATTCTAATAATACAAACGCATGAAGTCTTTCAATTAAATGTGGTTACCTTAATGAACTCAAAATTGTATTCAACAAGGAGACAAGGATAAGAGCTTCCTGTGAAGCATCCTGCAAAGATTACACTCGGGACAAAGTAGCATTCACATCATGTGTGCAAATACAGCGTACGTTCAATAAGAGAGGATCATTGCATCCAAATGACGCATCCTTTGGTGCAATGAAATCCTCTTCGATTCGCTAACATGAATATTAAAAATCTGAACTTTCTAACGACAGAAACTGTGCTCAGCGCTTCATGAAGTGCGTAACCTTAATGAAATAAGAATTCAATAACACACTGAGACAAAGGATAAGCGATTCCTGCGGACCATCCTGCAAAAATTACTATACTCTCTCAGGAAACAAAGTAGTACCCCCATCATCTGTCGAACATTGCACATAGGCTGAATTTTATTCTACAAGGAGACAATAGGATAAGAGTTTCCTGTGGAGCATCCACCAAAGATTATTCCAGTCACAGGAAACAAGTAGCTTTCACATCCTGTGCAAATATTGCACAGATTCTAAAATGTGTTATACAAGGAGACAAAGGATAAGCGATATCTGCGGACCATCCTGCAAAGATTACTTTACACTCAGGAAACAAAGTAGTACCACCCACATCACTTGTGCAAACATTGCACAGATTCTGAACCATATTCTACAAGGAGACAAAGAATAATATATTCCTGTGGAGCATCTAGCCAACACTACTTCCCTCTCAGGAAACAAAGTAGTTTCACATCCTGAGTGCAAAAATGGCATGGATTCAGAAAGAGGAGACGAAGAGCAACACCACCAAGCAAGTGGATCAGAGGGTGCCGAAGAAACTCACATAGAGAGCTATCGTTGCGAGTGCATGTCCCGTTGCACCCAGGCGCTGGACTCAAAGTCGGCGGAGATCTGGACCCGCAAAACCTCGTGCAAAGTGCCGCGGTCCAGGACCTGGAACAACGCCAGGTTCTCGGGCTCTGCCAAGGAGGCCATGGAAGCCATGCGCACATGCATCTCGTCGCGGCGACGAAACCCGTTGGCCCATCCACCGATGCTCCACCACCTCAAGCACACCTTCCTGTCGCCCACTTGGCTCCTGGCCATGCACTCCTTCACTTGCTTCGCCTCCACACCCTGCTTGTTCCCATCCCATTAATGGCTTAGTTCCCAGGCCAAAGCTCAGCGCTACACCGTTCATTCTACAACTCAAATCTCTTAATTATAACCTCTACAATGACCCAACTCTCATGGACTGTAACAAACTTCTCGCATTCAAAGTACGTCATAGTGAAAAAGTTGGGGCGAGATAGTAAGATCAACGAGATTTGAGTGTAAGTGGTGTCGTCCATGTTTAATAATGGTTTTAGAACCTGGCTGCAGTTTAAAAGTCAAAATGCTTAACGTTGAGCGCTTCCAAAGTTGGAATAGGAGGGGGCAGAAGGGGACGTAGTAGGTACTTTAAAACCCGCATCTTCTCTCAATTTTCTAGTCTGAGGACGACGAGTCTACAATTACAATCTTTGGACATTTCCACCGGCTGCTGCATCAGTATCTGGAAAAGAGGTCTCAAACTTCGTTTAGCAAGTTTTCCAGATACAGAGACAGCAAACACTCATTTCCAATAGGACAAAATTGTTTTCTAGAAAGGAAATAGATTCCGAAAAAAGCAATCCTAATTCAAACGAAAAGGCACTGTGAACTGCAGTGAAAAGGCATTATACTGATCCTGTTGTCCAGGAGCAGATATAGAACACCTGTGCGATGCTCTCATCCATCAGTAGGTACACTAATACGAGGTGTTAGAATAACATTAAACAAACAAACTAGAGTATCATACCCTCGATAGAATAGCAAAAGATTGCAGGGACAGGTCATTATACTGATCCTGTTTTCCAGATACAGATAAAGAATACCTGCGGGGATGCTCTTGTCTTATCCATCGAAAGGTGTGTGATAGCAGTATAGCTACAAAACAGTATATCATACACTCGACAGAATAGCAAAGATTGCAGTGACAAGTCATAATATTGATCCTGTTTCCCAGGTACAGAAATAGAACACCCTGTGGGAGGCACTTGTGTTTTCCATCAAAAGGTCCATCAGTAGGTACAGTAATACCTAATGTTTGAGATAGCATTGAACCTAAAAAAACGTGCATCATACGCTCAACAGAATTCCAGCGAGATTGCAGTGGAAGGAGGCGAACCTGAGCGCCGAGATGGAAGAGACAGTAGTGCAATCCGATGAGGTTGATGAGGACGTTGTGCACCGGCGTGAGGAGAAACAGCAGCACGTCGTAGAGCGCCAGGCCGGTGGTGGACAACAACATGAGCCCATTCTGGTAGTCTGCCACCTCCACCGACTCGTGCCGTGTCCGCGCTTTCACCAGTTCCACCACCGCTTTCGCTCTTCGCCCCATTTCCAAGTGCGAGTTGCGGTATGTTTCTTGCCATCCCTGCATAATAAGCAAGCAAGCAAACACACTTCAATTGACTCATTAAACCCTAAACACCAACCTGGGATGAAAAATGTCCAATTTGATTGATCCTACATCATTCAGACGGGGTAAAATTATAAACCACCAGCATCAGGGAAGAATCAGTTGCAACTGCTGGTAAAAATAGAATACAAAATTGGACATAATAAAGTTCCTAAAATGACATGCACAATACTGCCAAACCCTTAAAAGTCCAAGGATTCATGGTTTCAAAATGTCCAATTTGGTTGATCACATTTTGAAGCATACAACTCAGATGGGGCTAAATTCTAAATCACCAGAATCAGCAGTTGTTGGTCAGAAAACAAGACCTACTCAAACCTCTTTTAGCCCCTGAATTCACGGCATTAAAACGACCAATTCGATTGACCGTGTTGTGAAGCATATAATTCAGTCAGGATCAAATTTTATATCTTCAGAATCAGCAAAGACCAGTGCACGTCGTGGTCAAAAACTAGAGAAAATAGGACAAAAGAAAGCCCCATATGGCCTACTCAAAGCTGTTTAAAAAAAATGAGCCCCTTCTTCGTCCATAATCGAAGACGCATTCTGTACCCTAAAAACAAAACCACATTTCGTACCGTGGAGCTCACAATTTCTATGGACGACGAAACATTTCCGTGTTTCCTAGTGATTCCGAATTTCGGACTTTAAGTTTGAAGAGGGCCAATTCAAATGATCATATGTGAAAAATACAGTTCAGATGAGGTCATATTTTAGGTCACCGGAATCAGTGAAGAGCATTACACATGTTGCTCCAAAAATTGAACCAAATTGACCCCCAAAAAAGTCCACAAATGACCTACTCCCACTGGCTCTACAAAACATGAGGCCAAAATTGGACAGGACATCCGAGGTTAAACTTGAAATGTTATAATTATGACCGATTACGAGTGTTTTGAAGCAGCCATGGCGATGATTTGTGAATCTCAACAACCTGTCCAGGCATGGTGAACAATCGATGCACGCTGCACGACCGTGTGAGCTTGCACTCGCAGAGTCGTCGTTTGGGGCTCTCCTTGCCTCGCAGATGCCGTGACGACGAGATTGCCGTGGCCGTGGCAGTGGACGCCCACCGCCGGTGGAACAGACGGAACCACAACCCGTCGGAGGAACAAACCAGACGCCAGGAGCGCGAACAGCTCTGCAACGAGCACAAGTCGCGTTCGGGAAGCAACCTCACAATTTGGTACACAACGTCAGTCGGAAGGGGACCACCTTCAACACACCAGGAGCCAGGATTGTCATCCGCCATAGCCGCACTTCGATCTCCTACAACTGCCTAACCTCCAAAAGACAATGCTCAACGGAAACCCAGAGTAATTGGGTCCATTCTCAAGGGACAAACCTTCCCTTCATCGTCCATTGCAATTCTTCGTATCCTTACTTCGTAGCAGCGAAGAAGCGAATCCTAGACTACTTTCACAAAGAGCCCACAATTCTCGTCACGCCTCTACAAATCTCTGTCTCCAAGTCAGGGGCTCCCTTTGAGACAATTCGGAGGACCTGGTGTCGGTAACTAATACATCCAAGATTCGCTGCCGCGCAACCCGGTCACTCTTTGCCTCTCTGTCCTTCCAGCACATGAAGCCTCTCTCTCTTATGCTGAATTCTGCACTAAATTCTTACGAGAGAAATTCTTACTCTGCACCAATTGTGCTCCGAAAGTCTTCGATACAATTTGGAGGACCTGGTCTTCGTAACACATCCAAAATTCTCACGCAACCCGGTCACTCTTCGCCTAAACTTCCAGCACATGCAGTCTCTCTCTTCTGCTGAATTCTGCACTAGATTCTTACGTTAAAAACTCGTCCTCTCGAACGAATTGTGCTTCGAGGGCTCCCGGAATTCGGACTCGATCAACCACGGAATTCGGAGGAACCAGTGTGGTAGCGAATTCAACATTCACACGCAATCCAGTCACTTTTGACCTCTCTCTTATGCTCAATTCAATGGTGCACCAGAATCTTCCTGGAAACCTTCAAGCTGCTCTGAGCCCATGATCGAAAAGCTGCTGCAAACCTACCGACCGGACGTCGTGGCAGCGTGCACTCCCCAAATTATGAGCAAGCTCAACGAAAGCTGTCGACGGACGCACCACTGGATCTCGGTGTCCGCTGCCTTAGTTCCAAAAGCTAGAGAGTACTCAATCATCACGCTAATAATATCATGGGCCGGCTTCTCGGTGGGGTCGCCCTACACTGCTCCAAGATCTGGCTAACTTTTCTCACTCTGTGTAAGCTCAAGCACTTGGTTTCCAGGGACCTGGAATATTGGGCGCTACTCACGGTAGCTGATGTTGCAAGTTTTCTTGCAGTGACAGGGAAACTCCACCCTGCACGAGATGCTTTCCATATTCAGGTTGTAACATTAATTTGTTACACGAGACTGTTTCTGATGAAGTCTCCTCGAAGAAATTGCGTTTTCATTATCTTGCGATCAATTCAATCGCATGAATCTTACAGCTCGGGGTGACTGATTCCCCATGCCTGCCTGGGGTCCCGAAGAACAACAGACCAGCTATTGGAGTAAGGACTACTGTAGTGCCCTCGAAACAATGCTTTCTGGGGTCGGAATTACGGGACAACTCTGAACTATCAAAGAATGGGAAGGGTGGATTGTAGAATCTGTCTTCCATAACATAACGCAAGTAGGCCTACTTCTGACCATCTTTCTCAGGACTTGGGACAATGGAATCTCGACTAGGATCATGAACACGTCTCTTCAGTCGAGAGTAATTCGTATTTCCCGTAAGTGACCAGGCTTCAATATTGCTTATGCCGCTGCTGGTGCTGTCATATAGTGACTACAAGGTGACTGGTAGTAGCATACCATCAAAACTGAGCTGGACATCCAGGCCTTCACTATCGAGCAGTTTTGCAAGGTGAGCGTTGATCTTGTCGTGGTCCATCGTGTGCATCATGCCTGCCATTTCAAGGTATAGACTATACAATTAAATGTTGCATTCAAGTTATTGCAGACAATCTGAGCGCTTGTTTCGTTCCAGTCAACATATGTTAATGACATCTCTTCAATAATATCAAGGATTTCACACTTCAGCTCGTGTCAATTTATTCAAATTCCAAAACTCCGCGGTCTCTATGCTCGTTGTCGTACATGACAACGCCTTCAGTTCAGCAGATGCACATGGAAGTCTAGACAAGCATATATACCTGTAAAGAGTGTTCTCTTTGGTCGAATTTTCCTTACTTCATCTAGAGCCTGCAAAGTCATACTCGAAAACAGAGATCTCAATGCTCATACAAAAGAGCATTCCGTGACAACACTTTGGACATAACCACCAGTTCTAAGCTTTCAGCAGTAAGTAGTTAAGGGCTCGCTTACACTTCTCCAGAATAGTTAATTGGAGCCCATGGAGCAAGCTGACAAGACGAAAAATAAATAGTGTTAAGTAGTCCTATCTGTTTGACCATTTTGTAGGCCAGTGGTATTTGGAGCACTCCACAAAATGAAAAAGACCACTCACAAAAAGAGTTGCCATATAAGCATCCACATCATTTAATCATCTATTATCAAGATTCTTCTCCATGACTGTTTGAACAGAGTGTAAAGCCCTTAAGGACAACTCCCCAATCACATTGCTAGATTATTGTAAATATATGCTTGAAGTGTCTTGTCTGGGCAAACGTAAATGAACCCTAAATATGGACACCAAACATCAAGTTTCAGTGTGCTCACCGCAGGCATTCCGAAATGGGTTGCACTAGATCGGTCCGGTCTTAAGGCGTCCTGCAAGCAACGAAACAAAACCCTAAAAAGGCTGCTTCCATTTTTGATGTATGTAACAAAAGCGCTTAGGTACGCATTTCTGAAGATTTTAGTACGTATTATACGTCCTTTCAACTAGAAGCACGCATAAGAAGTAGGATTTAGGCCATTTAAGAACATATAAGGTACCAGAATGAGAAGATCGCAGTTTTCCAAAAGGGGGTATGTCTCAGCAGGAATCTCGCTTGCATCACTGCACGATAATATTGTCACCTCTTCAGCAACAAATTTCTATGATCGTAGGACAGCAAGTGCATAAGTGCATGAGAGTTATTCTTAAATTCAACACTATTTCAAAAATGTAATGACACCACCAAGAATTGACTTGCCAACACCTAATTCACCTCTTTATTCTAAATTCACCTTTACTTTTTCACTGAAACAAGGTCAGCATCCCCACTTTTAAAGAATTTAAGGACAACTCTATTGGTTCAACACTCCACAAGGTTCCTCGGGTCAAGAGATGGTGTTTGGTTCAAGGCGTGAGTAAGCTTAAATATTAATATAAGTTGATATAAAAATTACCTGATGTAACAAATGCCACCAATGCGAAACCCAAGAGACCGATAGCCTGGTCCATGCCAAACAGGCAATGGAGTCACCTGGTCAAGACCCAGTCACCAGCCTGTGAGAGGTACGTCTTGGCCCAAGAACAATTACCGGTATACAAACATTTTTTCAAACTAAGTTGAGCCCCAAGCAATTGAAAAGCACAACTGCGAACGTACCTTGAGGCCATGTACTTGGAAGGGCTCCTCACTCATTGGAATGAACTGCAATTTGGTCACAGCTGTCCCCTTCATGACCACGCTTGTGTCCACCAAATAGTAGTGCGATTTGGCCATTACCTGCATCACTTGTCTCCGTTAGAAATTTGCTGCACGGTTCTGACCTAAAGAGAGAGACGTCAACTCAAGTCATTCATCATGTACACAGAAACAATGCCAACTACAGTTGCAGGCAGAAACGGAACTGCACTAACTGAGACAGATTGAAAAGGCCTACCGTTAAGTCACGGAGACCCACATATATTGGAATGTGGGGCTGGACATTATTGGTCCAATCCCGCAAATCATCCAACCCTGCAGTCAATCATTCAAATTGAGGTTTCACAAAAGGGCAAGCCAATTTCACGTGGCTTAACCAGCCTTGTTACAAAGAAGTTGCCCAATTGCGCTGAAGCTACCTGAACCCCAAAGTACCAAGGATTCACGGGTTCTAATTCAATTGATCACTTTGTGAAAAATATAATTCAGATGAGACCAGATCTTATGCCACCGGCATTAGCTCAGATACCGCATATGTCGGTCAATAACTAAAGAAAGTCCCCCTACAACCTACTCAGTACTGCTCAAAAAACATAAGGCCCACATAAGCCTTTCGGTTCTTTACGGGTTATCTATGCACATCAACAGAATTCTCTCTTCACAGCATGCATTCCGAATGTAAGAACGTACGACTTACCGCCGTTTGCATCAGCATGAGCATGTGTGATAATCACCGCATCCAGATTTCTTATCCTGCACAACAGTTGATGTGATGTCCACTTTAGATAAGACTTTCTGATCATTCCCATACAATACATGATTACCAGCTAGAACTCCATGAAACAATGAACACCTTTGGTGAACTTTCTCTTCACCAAGGTTAAGGTATTGTGGAGAGAATCGCACCCGTAATAGGGAAACCATTGCATTGCGCTGTGATAGAAGAATCTGGCAAATCATAAAAAACATGTTACAGCAGGTCCAAGAAGACATAAAAAACCTCAAAGGAAGAGAACCGACTTCAAACTGTCAATGGATGGGGACAAAGGAAGGTGGAGTCGTACTTGCCAGCATCAATAAGAATGTTGAGCAGACGTCCATCAGGAGCCAAATACCGCACCATCAAACTAGTGTTGCGTCGCCTGTTTTTGTTTCCCAGTTGAGCAGCGGCCAGGCACACCTGTGCACACAAACGACACGGAGCCATGAGCCTCCAGCACTCTCATTCTGAAAAAAAAAATCCCAATCTTTATCCACATCCTCAAACCTAAACCTAAAGTAAAGAACAGAAACTCTCAGCCTTACATAAATTCAAGAAATTCAATACCTGCGCACCATCTGCAAATTTCATTACAAATTGCTGGTGATTAACCAATCCATCTGGAATCTCAGCTAAATTTTCATTGCCTAACTCCTGATATTGTCCCAGCTCATAAATTTGAAGACTTACAGGACACGACTTCGCCGGATTGGTGAGACAACTAACGCGAGGAATGCCTTCACTGGTGCCCGTTCCCAAGAAAAGAATCTGCGAAGTGGTGGGCGGGCTTGCAGCCTGGCTCCCCAGCAATCCATCCACGAAAGCACCCGACTGTGCAGCTCTCTATACAAACACGACACAGGCTCACTGAATAAAATGCAGCAAAATGGAACAAATGGAGCAAAAATGGAACAAATCGAACAACATCTTTCAATACTCTGAGCACAGAAGCAAAAAAATTCCAATTCAGCACTCAATTCTCGCCACCCATTCATCCAAAAAAATCACACCCTATTCATAAAACGCACTGTAACCCAACTTTCTAGCAACTGCAAACCCTAACCTTGGATGCAGCATCCGAAACTGCAGCAGCTCCCGCGTCAGCGCGTATGGCCTGCGAGCTCCATGCCCTGCCGGAATACAATTTGGGTTTAGGGTTCATGCCATGGAAGCTCTTTGCACAACTCGGAGTTGGAAGTATCGACAAAATCTTGAGGACCGCCATAGCTGCGCTGCTGCTGCTGTCGCTGTTTCCCCTGGTGACGATGCGAACTCCAAATCCTCGCAACCCAACAACATGCATTTGCAATTTGCAAGCTCCCTGTCTGTTCCTGCCTTGCTGCAAGACCGGAAAGTGTATATTCTCTGTGTCCTCGATAGATGCTCTGGCGATTTTGCTTACTTCTGTGATCAACGGGGTTGCCTGTATCTCGGGGCAGCCGATCCTGTACTTGAATGACAGCAAGGCCTGGACGATGGTGATGAAGAGGCTCAGTATCTACGCATTGCTTAGATCTCGCAGCGCATATTTGGGCATTTGATAAGACCAGAGTTGCCAGGGTCAGTTAATCATATGAGAAAACGTTGTAATGTTGGTGACATTTGGTGTTTTAAGGAATTGGAATGTGTGGTTATGTAAGACAGTTGTCTTCGCCTTCTGTTTCAGAGTCAAAGATCGAAAGTATATTACATTTAATGTGGATCTTGAACATCGTAAGGAGGTCCCGGCGTCATTAGACACTCGGCACTGATTGCAACAATTGGGACTATCATTGAATGAGGGGCGTGAATGAGGGTACGCCTTTTGACAGTGTGTTTGTTTGAAGGACTAGAACAGCTAGCGTCACCGTAAAGGATCATGGTATGGTGATCTTGCCAGTTGTTTGCATTCTTCAAGTAAAAGAGAAGTGACAAAGTACAATGCTTTCTAACCGCTAAACCTGAGTCTAATGAGCGAAGGGCGTGACGAGAGATCACACGTGAAGAACACGAGCGGTCAATTCCCAAGCAACAATTGCTGCAGCATTGGCTGGAAAAGCCCGAGTCAGAGTCGGACCTATTCCTGCATACAAACCTCGGATGCCAGCCTGCTTGTAAATCTGCATAGCGCAATCAAAAGGAACTTAGAACTACTGGATGCGCATGACACAGAGAGTATGCGAAAAACAATCAGAGAACGGTTAAGAAAACATTTGCAACGTACCAGTTGCAGGTGGTACAGAGGATTCCGACTGGTGCTCAAATTCCTAGCTGTTTGTATTCTTGTCTTCGCAACATCAAATGGTAAAACTCCTGACCAAAACTGTAGAGCAATCCAACAACTGCTTGTGAGATTACAGTAATATTTTCTGAAACACTTAGCGAGAAAAATAGACAGAAAAGAGGACAAAGGAGAGATCGTACATAATAGCAAATCAGTCAAGGAAGAAACGTTGTTCTATGATCATCACCTGTAGTCGCTTTATACAGATTAAGAGTGGAATTTATCGAGCTAAGAGAGATTAAGCTACGATCCATGTGCACTTACCGCAACACCTGCTAATCCACCAGTGATGATGCCAATTCCTGTCTCCAATAATGTGTTGGCCACCATTGACTGAGTGGAGGCAGCCTCATCTGTTTGCGATGTTTTCGCACGATTTGGATCAAGGCCAAAGGATGTGAACAAGTGGTAACGTGTGGTCTCGTAGGTGGTAAAAAAAAGCATATTGCCACACGTCTCCCGCATCACTGTGGCTGTTCCTCCCCGAAACAGTCCATTGATCTGATCAAAATGAATCCGCAATCAGAAGGTATTAATGTCACAGAAGTTTGTCTAGCAAAAACTGCCAGAACAACATTGATACAGGTAATTGGGCCTGCAAGAAGCACTGAAGTTTAGGAACGCACTCCTTCATTTTTCAGGATTTTGCGAACGCAATCTAGCGGTCCAGCATAGTGAGTTTGCCCGACTGCTTGCACCATGTCTTTCGCCTGTACTTGAAGTCGACACTGTACATACCACACCCTCAGCATTACTAATCATAGCACCAAAACAACGAGCAAATGTCACAGAAGTTATGACACATAACATTCTAGAGTAGATTACAGTTTATACCCTTTCCACTAAAGCACGAAAAGAATCGGAAGGACAAAAATATTGAAGGACTGACCCACCTTTGAAACAATTTATTCCACTGCCAGGCATGGCATCACTGTCAGATGAGCCCCCACGCAAACATGCCGACTAAGGACTAGTTGAAAGGATAAGAAAAGATCTACCATGAGCCACACATGCCCTTTGCCATCATAACATGAGTTCAAGATTGATCACAACAGGAATCCAGATACTATTTCTTGGCTCAATATTCATTGATTCCAAGGGTGTTCAGGCAGCTCCCCAAGAATGTTAAGACGAGAAACTTGCGCAAGCATTATACTACAAGTTGAAGTGCAAAGCAGGGAGAGTTTCACCTTGACCAGTTCGGTGGGGCATAAAATGAAACCCACACCAGCTCCAGCGAGACCTGCTGCAGGAAGAACGACGTGCAGTGGAGGCTTCCCGTTCAGCAGTTCATCGCCCTTTCAGCAAACATAAACAATGCCATCCATGCCACCGCATCATCAGGCCTGCGTTCCAAGCCGCACATATTATCTCAAGCTACTACGACATCTGCTGCACAAGGCCTCATCTATGAGCAAACTTGATTCGAAAATACTTGAAAAGCTACTTACTTCATACGATGCGACTACACGGGCTTTGCGTAAAGCATTCTCAAGTCTTTAAGGAAGAAAGACTCATAGTTGGCCTCATATTTTTCTAGCAGTATTGAAGAGTTTATATAGGGATTTCAATTGTTCAAATAATTATCTTTTTGAAACCAAACATGCAAAGTTTTCAATCAATCAAATGACACGAAAATTTCCCCATATAAAATACAGTTTCCACAATAAGGTCAACGAAAATGGTCATTTGTAACCATGCAATTTCGTCCTTAAAGTCACTAGTAGAGAACCCACCCCAAGAGATATGCTAGGGAAACTAGTTGCGTTACAAAACGCAGGAGTTATGTTAGAAATGTTCTGCCTTAAATGCAGTTACAATTGGCAGGGTTTAATGAAGCTAGGTTTTCTAGTAAAATTCTCGGGGGTGTTCTACTAGTAATCCCTCATGCTAGCAACCTCGTATCATCTTCTCATATAAAAACATCCATCAACTCTCCTAATCATTGTTAGATCTATACTAAATTGCTCTTGTACCTGCAAGCTAGCTTTGATTTGTGAATAAGCTCCAAATAGAACCGAACTTTCCAGAGAAACACCCACAAACGATGATGTAGCTCCTCTGTAGAGTCCCTTGGGCTGATGACAAAAGTACACACATCAGCCCTGGATCTTCATTCTGCTATGTCAGAGTGCAAGCTAATGGACCACCATTCACTCAAAGCCACTGAACCCGAATCCTTCCAAATCAAGCATCATACAAACAGCTGCAAGAGAAACTTAATGAAACAGAAAACTGTATAAACACTTCTAAAACCCTAAATCCCATCCCATCACACTACTAGTAATAGAAATAATAAAAAGAAACAAACGCAAAATGCGTACCCCTTCGGTCCTCAGAATATGAGAAGTGCACTGCATCGCATTCCGATACCTCTGGCTGTGAGCGTCTGTATTCTGTGTTTGTAACTTCACCTGCAATACCAATTGCTGCCTTGTCAGATGCAAAACCAACAACAAAAACCAACTAATAACTACAAGGATTCAATGCACAAGCAGCACAACGGGTCACAAATAGATTGAAAGAATCATCAACCAGTGATAAACAAACGTTCCCACAAGAAACAATGCTATTCTAATATATTGTCCAGGGCTCGATCAATGTTGGTTACGGTACTAAAGGCAAATCTCTCAAACTTCTCAGCCTTGTGCTTACCTTTATGGTATCAAAGGGATGCCCAATAAAAACGGTAGCGACACCGGCCGCGAGGCCGGCGATATAGTCTTTGGTAGCGTCCATAATCCTAGAATCTGTCGATTCAACTGGCATAAGTACGCTTCAATCCCAATACTCTCGTAATCCTCAAAGCATTAAAGGAATTCAGAACGGCGCAAGCAAGAAAGCACGATCTCAAAAGAAGTAATGCTCACAATTTCGTACCCTCACGTGCTCCCCTTAGTATCTTGACTTCCCCCTCGCACGCCCCATCCTGAACCACTCCCTCTCCTCAATTCAATTCGTCACCTGCAACCAATCCCCGAGCCAAAATCCAACACACCCATCAGAACTGAAATTCCTCCGATCCGCAACACTCACCATTATAACAAAAACGCCATGAAACGAAATCCAATTCCACCTACGGGGTAGCCCTCTCTCTCGACTAGACACCCACTGTACAAGACCACAAAATCCTCCATCACCACATCAATGCCATTCGCGAGCGTAGATCAATCACTAACAAAACTAAAGAACATCAACAGAGACTCACACCAGAATTGCTGCACAAAGAAACACTCACTTAAAGGAGATGTGAGCTTTCTAAAGAAGAACCCGTGAACTGACGAAGATAGTGAGCACCCAAAGTTGCATTCTCCTCCAAAGCGGCGAAGAAAAGATCCTTTGGCGTCTGCTTGTGCACTTAAGTGCCACACTTCGAAAGGTTTGTAATCTATTTTCGGCGGAACTCATCAATATATTCACCCCATTTTTTAAATCTTCAAATCTCATCCATCCGTGCACTCAGGCCCAACCTCATTCACACGCGCACGCAAAGAGATTCCTGATGAGTCAGAGCCATGTGCGTGCATGTGAAGGGCTCCATTGTCCTTAATTGTCCGTAATTGTCCGTAATTGTTCAGAGGTTTAGAATATTGCTGAAGTTTAGGAAGCTCAGAGGGTTTGTTGGCGGCTTCTTGGTGGCGATGATGTGCAGTCGAAACTCGATTTAATTGCATTCTTTAGGACTTGAGGAGCTCTTCGTCAGTCATGGTGTTTGGCTTCTCATGGGGCGAAGTGGCGCTCATTCTCGGCGCAAGTGCGGCGCTCTTCGGTGGGTTTCCATTCTTTTTTTTTCTCGTTTTTCGTTCCGTTTCTGCATTTAGGGTTCCAATTCACAAATGCGTGCTGTGCATTTTGGAGGCTTTCTTGGTGATGTTTTGACGGCAATTGGGCTGATGCAGGGCCGAAGGATATTGTGATTATCGGAAGAGCGGCAGGAAGGTTGACAGGGAAAGCGGTGGGCTACATTCAAAGCGCGCGCGGCCACATCGCTCCTATTATGCAGCGATCCGAGATCAATACAGTGCGTGCTTCTCCTCCTTGTCCCTGATCATATCTTTTCTCCTTGGTACGCTATTAAAGCCCTTTGGATTGGAGGGCTTGAGTGTCGAAATCAAAGCGGAACACGGCAAGGGTTTAGTGCAATTAGGGTTTCTTGGAAATCCTATCGAAGCACACTGGATTAAAGTGCTTGAATGTGGAAATCAGAAGTGAACAGGGCAAGCGTTTATGGTAATTTGGGTTTCATGGAAATCCTATGGAAGCACATTGAATTGGCGTTATTCAGTGCCAAAATCAAAGCGGAACAGGCCATCGCCTGTAAGGCTCAGTACAATTAGGGTTTCATGGAGAATCTCTTAAACTTCCCTCCTTCTCTGAGGATATTTATTTGAACACTGAATTTGATAAACTTGCACGTGACTTTTGAGGCGTGGACATTAACTGTAACTTGTTGTCAAGCAATTTTTGCACGAAAATGATTATCAAGGATATTGGAGAAGGGGTTGGACTACTTAGATTTGAATCGTGTGCAAGAATGCATGAGTGTTGAAGATTGTGTAGGTGGAATGGGATAATAATAATGAAGGAAGAAAGAGGACAATAATAATGAGGGATAATAATAATGGCTTTGTGCGGTTTTAATGCTATTTTTCGATCTTTTGGTTTTTCTGTGGGGTTTCTCCACATAATGGAGGGTCTGAGTGCGAAGAAGCTTGTTACAGGTTCATAAGGAGTTGCGTGAGACGATGGCACAGCTGGAAGCTATTCGCCATGAGATGAGGACCGGCATCTCTATAATGAATCCGGGTCCCCTGACGAGTCATGTATTGGAGAATGTTGTTCCTACTCTTTCGAATCCTGCACAATTATCAGAGAAAGGTAAGCCGAAGTTGTTTACGGTTTCATATCTTTTGAGGGCTCTGAAACCTTCAAAAGACCATATTTTATCGACGTGTTCAGAGGTTGGGTCTGACTTTGTTATGAGGTTTCTACTTTAGTAGTGATATTTGAAGACTAGCTAAGTGTTTCAGGGTCTAGGCTACTTTAGACTGCACTGGTCAAAGCCATAGGCTTCATTAAAATTTGAACCAACATCATGTGCAACTGGGGGTGAGATAACATGCTTAATATAATCCAGTATTATAAAACTAAGGGATGTACTTGAGGTAACAAGTGTCCAATCAACCTCAAAAGAGGCTGCTTGAAACCTTGTTATCTCAAGAATGTTACATAGGAGCCATGTGAGTGTCACATCTTCATGCTCACTCTTATTTGGACTACTGGAAATTTGACATTGAGCAAGCTGAGGTGTAAAAAATAAGATTGATTTTTGCACTAATCAAGGTGTTGGATTTCAAGCTTGTGGCAATCTAAAGTGGCCCCAATTTTGTGTTGGATTGATGTTGCAGGAACTGAAAACCCACCTGATTTGAACCAACGTACACCGGTGAGTCATGCCATTTCTGGCGTGTCCAGTCAAGCTTCTCCAACGCAGGTCAGTCGTTTTCTGCGACCACGTCTTCTTATTTGTACATGAACGAGGTTTTACTTCTCTGTTGGTGTGCTTTTGAAAGAATGGTACATTAGATGTAGAAGGAAGATCGATTGCATGTCGTTGATCTTATAACCCTTTGGAAATCACTGGAATTCAAGCTCTTATCGCGTGAGCTCTGTTTTCAGGTTTTCGTGCAGATGCAAACCTTGCAAGCTGCCTCCAAACAAGATAAGCCACTAGGAGCTACGAGCGCTGGTGCTTCAACAGCGTCAGCTTTTGCTGCTCGGGTCGGAGGGCAAGTTGGTCTTGCTTCCGCCATTCCGGGGTCGCAAGAATCCAAGCACTCAAATAGGCACGTTGGAGTAATTCCAGGTCAAGAGCTTGTGGTGCTGCCTATCTCTGCAGTCGAGGCGGGACTTCTGCCTTCCAAACAAGGTATTTTGCAAATTCTCTAAATCTTAAACCCGTTTAAACAAATTTATTCCACGGTTTAACAGTTTGGTACGCGGCAACTTAGTTTCTTGCATATTTTGGTACTGTGAAGAACTCAATGTGTGAGATGTCGTGTGACCAAACTTTGTAAAATAGATATCTCTATATTTTAACTAGATTTTGGCAAAAGTAATTGTACCATCATGCTCAAAGGTACAAAATTAGTCATAGTGTAAGGATCAAATAGCAATACCAAATTACAACTGTTTTCTATATTGTGCAAGATTATTGGAATGGCACAACAGGGTGTCCGTAACAAGGTTGCTGGGTACTGTACCTTGTCTTCTGAGGTGCTGGCCCAAGTGGTTAGTTGGCGTGACTTCCCCTGGTGATGACGGTCTTTTTTGTGTAAACTTGCTCACGTCTCATTCATATGTTTTGAGAAGCTCCTCAGTCTTAATCTTTGGAGTCCTGTTGAATGCAGAGCCCATTTCGGGCGGTGTTGATATTGTGTTCGCATCAATCGTGGAGAGGAAAGTCGCCTTCCAATCCAAACAGTTTCTCGAGGAGAGAGAAACCTAACTTTTCGAAGATTGCTGGATTACGCAACATTCGTTTTTCGTGTATTTGATTTCCAGGTAAGAAAAATTAAGCCCCCTCCACATATAATATCTTTTTGATATCAGCAGGAATTGATCTCCTGAGTTCAAGTCTGTTACAATTACTAATGCTTTGATATTCATTGCTTCTTTGTTGCAGATTCAACCAAGTTGTGGTACAGCGTCTGAGCATCCGCAATTGTCACAAGACATAGGCACCTGGTTATTATTATCTCCCATTTCATGCCTTCTGACAGAAATTATCATTTTGTTTAGACGTCTCAGTACTCTAGATCAAATGCTGTGAAGCACATTCATGTAAAGAGAAAGAGAAAGGTTTCCAGGTGTATGATAGAGTGAGCAGATAAGGGTACCTATGACCAGGCCGTGGTATTCTTAAAATTGTTTACAGTACAGTCCTTCATGGCCTAGTCATATTATGAGAATTCAGCTGTTCTCCACAGGAAATGGCTACACTGATTTATCCTATTAGTGAGGCTGCAAAATTAGTGACTATAGGAAAGAGAAATTGTGGATACTAGTGCCATAGAGGTATATTTCAACTTGCGTCAATTAACCCCTAAAAGACAAAGTGACGAGGGACAAATGAAAGTTTGGGTAGTTTTCTATGTTCTCAATTTCTGACATGATTTTTGAATTAACGAACTTCAATATAGGATTCCAAGCTTTAAATGATGGATGATACCAATCTGTACACTTCTAATTCCAACCACAAGTTGTGATTCACCTCTTCAAGTTGAAACAACAAAAATCGAAAAAAAAATAGTACTTGAGTAAAATTTAGCCTTGATTTAAAAAAGAATACTTTGGAGCATTTTTGGACTCACAATGCTACAAACTTTTAGGAGTTGAACATAATTTCACTTAAAATTTAACCTTCATCCTCACAAAACCAATGTTTTTTCATTTTTACAATGAAAAATACCATAGGTGGACAATGGGACCACTAGAAATATTTTCTAAATAAATACTATTTTTTTGGAAAATTGTGTTTTCAAATTTTAATTCAATGTATGGAGAAAAAACAATGTCAGCAAAAAATTATATTTAAAGCATGTGCTAAATTTAAATTATGTAAACATATGAAATTATTCGACATAGATATGCCAATTTGCGTTCATCTATGGTAATTTTCTACAATATTGGAACACTAGGGTACGGCCAAGGAGGATTGACTCCCTCATTGCCACATGGTTCATTCCTAAGGAAAATATTGGAATTTTTTATTTGCCACCCATAATAAAATTTGGAAATTATGAATTCATATTTGGAATTAGTGACCCCAGATGTGGCAAAGGAGGTGAAGAAATACAAAAGTAATGTCACACAAAATAGGGGGTAATTTTTTGCATTTACCCTTGATTGGGGCCATGAAGGGGGCAATCTTCCCTAGTTTCAAAGGGTAAGGTCGGGTGCTCCCAAAGTGAACCTGCTATAAAAGCAACCACTAATACAAAGACATATTTTACTTCCTTCAATGCACCATCAATGTGCATTTCAAGAAGTGGTTGCTTTTAGTGGCCATTGGGTTTCAACTTCAAGAATTTGTAACAAATTCCACAAAGGTCAAAAAAATATGAAACGACTTGAATTAGATGCCAGTCTATTTTTCTTCTTTTGAAAATTGACTGAAAACTGTTTCTAATAGTTTAGATTAACTTCCAAATGCAATTAGCTCTTAAAAGGTTGCTTCATAAACAAACTATCTTACACCAAGTTCTACCATTCAACCCTTAAAGAACAATGCAAGGCTTGTAGACATTTTGAAAGTCAAATCTTCAATTTTTATATAGTTCTTAATTTTAAACGTTTTAAAGCTTAACAAAGAAAATGTAGCTCCAATAATTTACTTTTTACTCCATTTTGAGATTTTTCAAAATTGTTAAAGTTGTAATTCTTGGAATCAACACTTTAAAGATAGCATCTTGAAAGCTCAAAATACAGCATCTTTAAACATTTTCTATTAAATTTTTCTTGGTGTGAGCCCAAGGAATATATCAATCACACCATAATATTTGTCACTATTGTTTCCATTTTTCTTTAAAATTATATACTACCTCCATCCCAAAATGATCTTTCTTTCAGACAAAATACATTAGAAGGGATTTGGGGCCAAGAAAGGGCCATTTCAGACCCGTTCCCCAATCTATCCCCATGCTGTGAATAGTGGTATGGGCTGTCAGAAAAATATATTTAAAAAATTAAAATTAAAATTAATTTACCAATTTTCATTTTAAGGGGGGGTGGGTGGGTTTGGAAAATCTGATGTGGCCAAAGTTCGGCCATGTCACCCTGCTGCAGTGGCGCAGTTTTAGCAGTCGGGAAGTGCGCAAACCTTGTAGAGAACTTATGGGAACTTGCGGACCTTTAGAAGGCCCGAATTCTCTCTAATGTTATGGATTAAGGCTAAAAGCCTAAAAATAACATTTTAAAAATCCATTTCAGGCTACAAGTAGAATTTAATACACTCCTAGCACTTTAGATACTTTGAGTTTCAAAGCCCTTTTCAAAATGTAGTTTTGGAATATTAAAAAATAGAATTTTGGGGGCATTTTCAAGGATCACCACTGGTTAATTAATTATTGAGTTTGAGGTCATTATTTTGTAGATATTTAGTATATGTCTAAGCTTATGTGTAGCCCTTTGTTCTGCCTTCCAAAGCTTCATCTCTTTCTATTGGAAAATATTAAAAGAAATGCAAAAAATAAGAACAAACATTGTTGATTGACCCCATTAATCATTTCATTTGTCTTTTAACTGATGATTGCATGGATACAGGGGAAACTACTATTTGGAGTTGTTTTGTTGGTCCCAAATAGCAATCACAAGCCAAATCCAACCAATTTGCAACATCACAAAGTATATAGGAAGATCAATTTGGGACAAAAAATTAAGGCCAATAGGAAGATCAATTTGGAACGGAAGAGTACTATTTAGAGCATTAATCTAATTTCTATGATTTTTATTAAAATATTCTTTAAAAAATCATATAAAATTTAAGTTGATGTTTTTACAATGAAAAACGAGACTAAATTTTAGACATATATTACTACATCAATTTAAAAAAATAAAATTGAAATGTGTATTTTAATGTAGAAATCTAATGAAATTTGACCAAGTCCGGACGTTAATAAAATGTCCTTTAATCCCTAAAAGAAGTGAGTACTGCTCATACTATGGAGATACTATAACCAACTTCCAAGTACACAAGCCATGTGCATTGACTAAAATTACTTTTTCAGCATAGGATTTTTTGTAAGGTTGTTTGGAAATGCACCCTTGCTCTGTGATTTTCACGGAATTTTTTGCAACAAGATTGTGCAAGATAAAAATTCTCTTATACAAAGAATGTAGATAATTAGACATTTATTGAATACGTTCAATTTCCCAGTCAAAAATTGCGAAGGACGTTCGGCTTTCCCTAAAAGAACTATGAATGGACATGCAGAGCCAGTTGGCAAGTAAAATGGTAACCTATGATAGAAGTTGCCACTGACATGGGATAGCGATTCCTTGGTGAGCTAGCCAATTAGGGTTGTTTGCCTCCTCAAAATTTAGTTGTAATTGTGGTGTTATGGGACGGGGATGTTTCAGCTAAATGTGACGGTCATTTACAGAGTCTAGATGCTTGAATTCAAACTATGTGTAGAGGCTCAAAAATCTAGTTCCGGCTCATTACAAGTAGAATGTCTTCTTTTCCCAATTTTTACTTCATTGGTGCTATTGAACTTAGGTAATGGACAAGCCCGTTTCCTCTTCTTTTACATGGTGATCTCCAATGTTGTCCCAATCCGCCCATTGAGCACCGATGCTAGTCTCGGAGCTAAGGTAAGCTAACGTTGTATAACTTGTGATCTTGACTAGTACTTGAATGGAAATGAGGATGTCTTTGTCCCTCCAACATGTAGTAGTGTACATGTTCTCAATAAAAATTGCATAAGAAATCATCCAATAAATTGGGGGACCAAAAAAATCAATCTAAAGAGAGTTTGACAGCAAAGGTACCAAATGATCTTTACAAAGCCCAGTCCCACATATGTTAAATTATCCTAACAATATCTTCTACCTTATTTGATACTCTTATTCTCAGAAGGCTACTTATTTTTGTAATGACCATGATTAGGAAGTTTAGCTTTTGTCCAACAACCTTTTGGCTAATGTAATATTTGTATACCCAATTTGAATTTTGGTTGTTGGAGTAACACGTCCCCGGAGGCAAGGGTAATTGAAGACTTGGAGATCAACATGAAAAACAAACACAAGAGCAACAGAGGACGACAAACTTCATTTTTAGAAAGAATGTTAATTCCTGTGAACACCCTCCCGACAAACGCAGAGGCCACTAGATGGTACCCCTTATAGAAGAAAGAATTCAATCTCTACCCTTGGCTATAACAAAAATGATACGATGACAATTAGGAACCTAATCGTGTCTCCTTTTGAGTATTAACTGACCCACGTATCCAACATCAACTCATGTCTTCCAAACAACACTTGGTTGGTCTTCAATTACAAAGTTGTTTGCACGCTTGACTTTGCTAATAATGTCTATGGACCTTGATATTTGAATGAAAATGAAGATGTCAATTTCTACAACATGTAATAGTCTACAACTTTCCAATAAAAATTGATTGCATAAGAAATGATCCAAGAAATTGAATGACCAAAAATATCAAGTTTGACAGCAATGGTATCCAATGTAATCTTTACAAAAACACAATCCTACACATGTTGTCAAGTTTGGAACGGACTCTAGGACGTACACACATTCTGCAAACAAAACATCTAAAGTCTATAGCCCAATATATCCCTTTCAAGGTTTGCTAAATTACACATCAAGGATCATCCATCACGTTTGCATTACTGCTAAATTCTGTTTCTTTTCTATAGATTTTAAGTTTGTGTGATATACCATTGTAGAGAATCCAAGGTGCTAGGACCTTTGTGTTAAAAATGCTATGTTCCTTTGAATTTGCATCCAAAAATCTTCACAAGATTAGACAAAGTATCTGGAAGGAACTTCTAGATTCACGTAAAATTTGAATTTTAGCTCGTTAATTATTACTTGTAATGCAGCACAAATTTCTCAATTATAGGAGGGGAGTTTCCAAACGAGGTGTCGGGGGTGTCAAAACTATAGGTAATGCCTATTTAGGCTATTTCAAATTTAATGTTTCTTTTTTATACGTAGGAGTCTTCTCACTCACTGTGATTTTCAAATGGTCATTCTCATCTAAAGTGCTACAATCCCAGTGTTAAAAATTAGGGAAAACATATGGAAGAAACCTTCCAAATTCATATAAAACTGCAATCACAACGCCTCAATTCTTTGTTGCAATACAAAGAATCTAGAATATTTTTAAATTTGGCAAAAAAAGAAGCAGACAATTTCCTAGAAAGTTACATTTTCTTTGAAAATACTGGAAAGGCTAAACCAAGAAAAGCTAAGCACATTAAGGGGTGTCAGACTTCAAGACTTGTGCTCCAAGAATGCATGCAATTTGGGAAACAAAATCTTTCTTTGTTGCAATGCAACAAAACTATCTAAAACCTTAGAAGAAATGGGCAAGCAGTTCCCAAAGGAGTTGCATTCTCTTTGAAATTGTTTAGAAGGGCTAAACAAAATGAAGAAGAAGACAGACTTTTTAACTTGTTCTTCAAGAATGCATTGGATGCAATTTGGGATTTAACTAAAGCTTACTTCCTTGCAATGCAACAAGATCTTTTAAAGCTTTGGACAAGATCTACATTCTGTAAACAAAACATCCAAGGTCTACAATCAAACATACCTGTAGTTATCACGTTGGACAAATTGTCCGTCCTAACTGTCCGATTTACCTACTTGTTCAGGACGTCTGGTAGCCTTGACCCACTCGATGTGACTACTTTAAAGTAGTTACATTGACTGTCCAGTCCGTCCAAACCGTCCAATATGTTTGCCTATCCGAGACGTTTGGTGATCCTAACTCACTCGGTATGACAACAATGAATATACCCTTCAGAGATGAAACTTCATCAATATCATTTATTTTGTTTAAAAATTATACATGGAGAGAAAAAATTACATTTAACTTGTGCTGGAGGCAGATTATCGTTAGAATGTGACGTTCATCTCTTCATTTCATGATTACAACCTCGGGACACATAAATCTAACAAAATGATCTACAAACCTAACAAACCTAACAAAAAAAATTGTTAAATTTATGTGCTAAATCTTCCTTTTCCTTGCAGGTTTCAAGCGCAGGCTAGCCGAACATGACTGGCAAGTCCAGTGCTTCTTCGAATTAACTGGTTTCTTGATTACACTCTTTGTGTAAGAATCTTCCACCCTTGCCTTCCTGCGCTTCTTTGCACAGGTGAAGATGAACTCTATGGACTTACAAATGAGCTTCATGGACTTCGAAATGATCTTAGTGATGAAATAGCCCGTGATAAGGTAGAATAAATGTAGCTGCCAATCCTCTCTTTTGAGTCGAACAAAGAACCCTGCCCCCGGCGGGGGCTGCCCGTTTCCCTTGCCAATGTCTTCATCTCTGACCATTTTCACTAATGCTAAAATATGCCCTAAAATATATAAACTCAACATACGTAAAGAATAAAATCAAGATTCCAGTTAATTCGAAGAAGCACTGGACTTGCCAGTCATGTTCGGCTAGCCTGCGCTTGAAACCTGCAAGGAAAAGGAAGATTTAGCACATAAATTTAACAATTTTTTTTGTTAGGTTTGTTAGGTTTGTAGATCATTTTGTTAGATTTATGTGTCCCGAGGTTGTAATCATGAAATGAAGAGATGAACGTCACATTCTAACGATAATCTGCCTCCAGCACAAGTTAAATGTAATTTTTTCTCTCCATGTATAATTTTTAAACAAAATAAATGATATTGATGAAGTTTCATCTCTGAAGGGTATATTCATTGTTGTCATACCGAGTGAGTTAGGATCACCAAACGTCTCGGATAGGCAAACATATTGGACGGTTTGGACGGACTGGACAGTCAATGTAACTACTTTAAAGTAGTCACATCGAGTGGGTCAAGGCTACCAGACGTCCTGAACAAGTAGGTAAATCGGACAGTTAGGACGGACAATTTGTCCAACGTGATAACTACAGGTATGTTTGATTGTAGACCTTGGATGTTTTGTTTACAGAATGTAGATCTTGTCCAAAGCTTTAAAAGATCTTGTTGCATTGCAAGGAAGTAAGCTTTAGTTAAATCCCAAATTGCATCCAATGCATTCTTGAAGAACAAGTTAAAAAGTCTGTCTTCTTCTTCATTTTGTTTAGCCCTTCTAAACAATTTCAAAGAGAATGCAACTCCTTTGGGAACTGCTTGCCCATTTCTTCTAAGGTTTTAGATAGTTTTGTTGCATTGCAACAAAGAAAGATTTTGTTTCCCAAATTGCATGCATTCTTGGAGCACAAGTCTTGAAGTCTGACACCCCTTAATGTGCTTAGCTTTTCTTGGTTTAGCCTTTCCAGTATTTTCAAAGAAAATGTAACTTTCTAGGAAATTGTCTGCTTCTTTTTTTGCCAAATTTAAAAATATTCTAGATTCTTTGTATTGCAACAAAGAATTGAGGCGTTGTGATTGCAGTTTTATATGAATTTGGAAGGTTTCTTCCATATGTTTTCCCTAATTTTTAACACTGGGATTGTAGCACTTTAGATGAGAATGACCATTTGAAAATCACAGTGAGTGAGAAGACTCCTACGTATAAAAAAGAAACATTAAATTTGAAATAGCCTAAATAGGCATTACCTATAGTTTTGACACCCCCGACACCTCGTTTGGAAACTCCCCTCCTATAATTGAGAAATTTGTGCTGCATTACAAGTAATAATTAACGAGCTAAAATTCAAATTTTACGTGAATCTAGAAGTTCCTTCCAGATACTTTGTCTAATCTTGTGAAGATTTTTGGATGCAAATTCAAAGGAACATAGCATTTTTAACACAAAGGTCCTAGCACCTTGGATTCTCTACAATGGTATATCACACAAACTTAAAATCTATAGAAAAGAAACAGAATTTAGCAGTAATGCAAACGTGATGGATGATCCTTGATGTGTAATTTAGCAAACCTTGAAAGGGATATATTGGGCTATAGACTTTAGATGTTTTGTTTGCAGAATGTGTGTACGTCCTAGAGTCCGTTCCAAACTTGACAACATGTGTAGGATTGTGTTTTTGTAAAGATTACATTGGATACCATTGCTGTCAAACTTGATATTTTTGGTCATTCAATTTCTTGGATCATTTCTTATGCAATCAATTTTTATTGGAAAGTTGTAGACTATTACATGTTGTAGAAATTGACATCTTCATTTTCATTCAAATATCAAGGTCCATAGACATTATTAGCAAAGTCAAGCGTGCAAACAACTTTGTAATTGAAGACCAACCAAGTGTTGTTTGGAAGACATGAGTTGATGTTGGATACGTGGGTCAGTTAATACTCAAAAGGAGACACGATTAGGTTCCTAATTGTCATCGTATCATTTTTGTTATAGCCAAGGGTAGAGATTGAATTCTTTCTTCTATAAGGGGTACCATCTAGTGGCCTCTGCGTTTGTCGGGAGGGTGTTCACAGGAATTAACATTCTTTCTAAAAATGAAGTTTGTCGTCCTCTGTTGCTCTTGTGTTTGTTTTTCATGTTGATCTCCAAGTCTTCAATTACCCTTGCCTCCGGGGACGTGTTACTCCAACAACCAAAATTCAAATTGGGTATACAAATATTACATTAGCCAAAAGGTTGTTGGACAAAAGCTAAACTTCCTAATCATGGTCATTACAAAAATAAGTAGCCTTCTGAGAATAAGAGTATCAAATAAGGTAGAAGATATTGTTAGGATAATTTAACATATGTGGGACTGGGCTTTGTAAAGATCATTTGGTACCTTTGCTGTCAAACTCTCTTTAGATTGATTTTTTTGGTCCCCCAATTTATTGGATGATTTCTTATGCAATTTTTATTGAGAACATGTACACTACTACATGTTGGAGGGACAAAGACATCCTCATTTCCATTCAAGTACTAGTCAAGATCACAAGTTATACAACGTTAGCTTACCTTAGCTCCGAGACTAGCATCGGTGCTCAATGGGCGGATTGGGACAACATTGGAGATCACCATGTAAAAGAAGAGGAAACGGGCTTGTCCATTACCTAAGTTCAATAGCACCAATGAAGTAAAAATTGGGAAAAGAAGACATTCTACTTGTAATGAGCCGGAACTAGATTTTTGAGCCTCTACACATAGTTTGAATTCAAGCATCTAGACTCTGTAAATGACCGTCACATTTAGCTGAAACATCCCCGTCCCATAACACCACAATTACAACTAAATTTTGAGGAGGCAAACAACCCTAATTGGCTAGCTCACCAAGGAATCGCTATCCCATGTCAGTGGCAACTTCTATCATAGGTTACCATTTTACTTGCCAACTGGCTCTGCATGTCCATTCATAGTTCTTTTAGGGAAAGCCGAACGTCCTTCGCAATTTTTGACTGGGAAATTGAACGTATTCAATAAATGTCTAATTATCTACATTCTTTGTATAAGAGAATTTTTATCTTGCACAATCTTGTTGCAAAAAATTCCGTGAAAATCACAGAGCAAGGGTGCATTTCCAAACAACCTTACAAAAAATCCTATGCTGAAAAAGTAATTTTAGTCAATGCACATGGCTTGTGTACTTGGAAGTTGGTTATAGTATCTCCATAGTATGAGCAGTACTCACTTCTTTTAGGGATTAAAGGACATTTTATTAACGTCCGGACTTGGTCAAATTTCATTAGATTTCTACATTAAAATACACATTTCAATTTTATTTTTTTAAATTGATGTAGTAATATATGTCTAAAATTTAGTCTCGTTTTTCATTGTAAAAACATCAACTTAAATTTTATATGATTTTTTAAAGAATATTTTAATAAAAATCATAGAAATTAGATTAATGCTCTAAATAGTACTCTTCCGTTCCAAATTGATCTTCCTATTGGCCTTAATTTTTTGTCCCAAATTGATCTTCCTATATACTTTGTGATGTTGCAAATTGGTTGGATTTGGCTTGTGATTGCTATTTGGGACCAACAAAACAACTCCAAATAGTAGTTTCCCCTGTATCCATGCAATCATCAGTTAAAAGACAAATGAAATGATTAATGGGGTCAATCAACAATGTTTGTTCTTATTTTTTGCATTTCTTTTAATATTTTCCAATAGAAAGAGATGAAGCTTTGGAAGGCAGAACAAAGGGCTACACATAAGCTTAGACATATACTAAATATCTACAAAATAATGACCTCAAACTCAATAATTAATTAACCAGTGGTGATCCTTGAAAATGCCCCCAAAATTCTATTTTTTAATATTCCAAAACTACATTTTGAAAAGGGCTTTGAAACTCAAAGTATCTAAAGTGCTAGGAGTGTATTAAATTCTACTTGTAGCCTGAAATGGATTTTTAAAATGTTATTTTTAGGCTTTTAGCCTTAATCCATAACATTAGAGAGAATTCGGGCCTTCTAAAGGTCCGCAAGTTCCCATAAGTTCTCTACAAGGTTTGCGCACTTCCCGACTGCTAAAACTGCGCCACTGCAGCAGGGTGACATGGCCGAACTTTGGCCACATCAGATTTTCCAAACCCACCCACCCCCCCTTAAAATGAAAATTGGTAAATTAATTTTAATTTTAATTTTTTAAATATATTTTTCTGACAGCCCATACCACTATTCACAGCATGGGGATAGATTGGGGAACGGGTCTGAAATGGCCCTTTCTTGGCCCCAAATCCCTTCTAATGTATTTTGTCTGAAAGAAAGATCATTTTGGGATGGAGGTAGTATATAATTTTAAAGAAAAATGGAAACAATAGTGACAAATATTATGGTGTGATTGATATATTCCTTGGGCTCACACCAAGAAAAATTTAATAGAAAATGTTTAAAGATGCTGTATTTTGAGCTTTCAAGATGCTATCTTTAAAGTGTTGATTCCAAGAATTACAACTTTAACAATTTTGAAAAATCTCAAAATGGAGTAAAAAGTAAATTATTGGAGCTACATTTTCTTTGTTAAGCTTTAAAACGTTTAAAATTAAGAACTATATAAAAATTGAAGATTTGACTTTCAAAATGTCTACAAGCCTTGCATTGTTCTTTAAGGGTTGAATGGTAGAACTTGGTGTAAGATAGTTTGTTTATGAAGCAACCTTTTAAGAGCTAATTGCATTTGGAAGTTAATCTAAACTATTAGAAACAGTTTTCAGTCAATTTTCAAAAGAAGAAAAATAGACTGGCATCTAATTCAAGTCGTTTCATATTTTTTTGACCTTTGTGGAATTTGTTACAAATTCTTGAAGTTGAAACCCAATGGCCACTAAAAGCAACCACTTCTTGAAATGCACATTGATGGTGCATTGAAGGAAGTAAAATATGTCTTTGTATTAGTGGTTGCTTTTATAGCAGGTTCACTTTGGGAGCACCCGACCTTACCCTTTGAAACTAGGGAAGATTGCCCCCTTCATGGCCCCAATCAAGGGTAAATGCAAAAAATTACCCCCTATTTTGTGTGACATTACTTTTGTATTTCTTCACCTCCTTTGCCACATCTGGGGTCACTAATTCCAAATATGAATTCATAATTTCCAAATTTTATTATGGGTGGCAAATAAAAAATTCCAATATTTTCCTTAGGAATGAACCATGTGGCAATGAGGGAGTCAATCCTCCTTGGCCGTACCCTAGTGTTCCAATATTGTAGAAAATTACCATAGATGAACGCAAATTGGCATATCTATGTCGAATAATTTCATATGTTTACATAATTTAAATTTAGCACGTGCTTTAAATATAATTTTTTGCTGACATTGTTTTTTCTCCATACATTGAATTAAAATTTGAAAACACAATTTTCCAAAAAAATAGTATTTATTTAGAAAATATTTCTAGTGGTCCCATTGCCTACCTGGATGATTGCAAGAAACACTTGTACTATTTACTGTCACACACTGCGTGCTGATTAGTTTTTTTGCCATAACTATTGTGTTTTGACTTTAAATGCTTCAAAATTCATAGATGGGGTACCCATGACTATTTTACACCTTGTTTAATTTTCTGATATTTTTTTAAAATGTTTTACTATTTAATAATAGCCCCCGATGACATGTCACAAATGCCAATTTGGAGGTTTTTAGTACTATGTAGTACCCATTAAAACGAATTTGGAGATGAAATTTGGTGGAGATGGTCTTCTAATAGATTTGTAGGTACTGTCTAAAGGATTCTAAAAATTCTTAATTTAATGTAGTGTAGACGTCCACAAAGTGAGTTTCTTTTTATGTGCATTTCAGGACATTTTTTTTTTTTTTTGGTGAATGACCATCTCCATAGAATTGCTACAAATGGACAATTTTTATTTATTTTATTTAAGTTTTTTCCTATTTTTTAATAATTAAAACATTGAAGTATCTATTTTCTTGATATTTTCACCCTTTTCTAATTCTCCTACTTAGAGAATTTTTTAATGAATTTCCTTTGGTGGTTTCCTGTGTTTTAAAGGTACATACATTGGCCATATTTTTTAATTTAAAAAAAAATTGATTTCCTATTTTTCAAGTATTCTAGAAAAAATTATGAGTACTATTGTAAAATGCAACAAATAGAACAGGTGTTTCTTACAATCACCTACCTATGGTATTTTTTATTGCAAAAATGGAAAATCATTGGTTTTGTGCGGATGAAAAATTAAATTTTAATTAAAAATGATGTTCAAACCCCTAAATATTTGTGGCGTTGTGAGTCGAAAAATGCTCCAAAGTATTCTTTTCTAAATGGAGGCTAAAATCTTTATCTTTTTTCAATATTTTGAAGAATTCAACTTTAGGACATTTTAGCTAAGTATGTTTTTTAGTTCTATCTTTCAAAAACAAATCATGTAAGTTTTCCTATAGATTAGCAAGATAATAGTGCCTAAATTTCAAGACTTGAAATGTTGCTTCTAAACTATTTTTTTGTGACTCTTATATTCAAAGAAATATGTGCATTTTGATACGATGTTGAAAAATGATTGGAGTCCTCGTAAGGAAAAAGATTCCTTTAGAAAATCACATTTGTCTTTTAAGAAAACTAAATAAAAAGAGAGAGTTGCTAGCATGTTAGTCTAGGATCTTGAGCCCATGAACCTAAGAGCCTAGGCACATATGTTATAGGCACTTTCCATGGTTCCAGGGAGATCACTATCAATTTTTTAGAAAATTACGTGAGTTAAAAGATAAGATCCATTTTATTCAAAGGAGACAAAATTTATGTAATATTTAGGGCTTTTACAGGATTTATAAAATGCTACATACTTTAATTTATATATTAGGCTATGTGAAAACATCAAGTAGTAGGAATTTTTAATAATAATTTAGCCTTGACAAATAGGGATTGTGCAACTTTTTCATAGTACGGAGAGTAGAGATTTGGACAAATCATTTCATGTGGATGATAAAATGGGCACCATCAAAAAAATCTATGATGAAGGTTGTTGACTCAAATTGTACCACAAAACTAGTAGTGTGTGTATGTGTCTCTCTCTCTCTCTATATATATATATATATGTATGTATGAATTCAATATAAATATAAGACATTACTCTACAAATAGTAGAAATCTTTGCATTGTACAAATAGGGAGGTTTACCTTAGTGGGTTCAACAAATTGAAAACTTTACAACACAATGATAGAGTTGATAGTCCATTTAACTTCAATCTTTGAAGACCTATGTATTAAACACACTCCTCAATACACTCTCATTGAATGGAATGTTCATAAGATAGATGAGTGTGTATTTTGAAGTATTCAATAATAAACTTGTTATTAAAAACTACCAATTGGTCAATGGCACTTGAATTGAATTGATTGTTGTTGTTGCATGGTATATACACTAGAAATGTATGTAGTAGAGGAAAAGAAAATTCTTTGTCAAAAAAGGCGGCGTAGGAAAAAATTGGACACTTAAATTTTGTATATAAGATAGGTTTTCCTAAACAATGCATGAATGAATATACAAAAAAACATAGGATTTTACAAATATGCCCCTTGTAGCTTTTTATGTAAAAATATGGTCATCTTATATACAGTAATTAAGGTAGATAGCCCTACATCAAATACCTTCTTAACTCAAGTGTATACTTTAAATTATAAGGAGTGATCTCCCCGTGCCATGGATATAGAATATCTATGTTATAGGTATCTATATTGTACATAGATGCCTTTGTTATAGGCACCTTCAATGGCTGTAGGGTACCTACTTACACCTATGCTCAAAGCTTGTAGGCTCGCGTTTCTAGGCTCACATACCAGTCCCTAAAGAACTGTTGTTCCTTCGGGGGACAAATACGTTTTTGGGCAGGTACCTACGGGCTGAAATTTTGTCGTGATTTTTTGAAACTTTTTTTGGAGATAGAAAAACTGATAAGCTTCATGGGAATATAATTTTTTTCACAATCGGTGCCCCGGGAACAAAAATTATGACCAAATAAGCTCAAAACAGGGGACGGGGGGCAGTCCGGGCAGCAAAAAATAAATTGCAAAAATTTGAATTTTTTTTTTAATACTTTTTTTCTCATAGATTATATTTTTGTCTATCTGGAAAGCTTTGATTCATTTCATTTGGATTTGTTATGAGAAAGGTTAGGACATTCTTGTTTTGGGGACAATTAGAGCATCTTTTTGAAAAAAATAACTTATAGGATTCATTTCTGAATGCAATTTTTTCAATTTTTCATTTTTTTTTTACATGGTCTAATTTACTTGCTAGAACAATCTCACCATTGGGATTAGTGCATTTTAATTCCATCTAAAATATATTAATACTTTAGATTTTCCTTCTACCATGTACCTACTTCTACTTAACAATTTTCTTAAGAATGATAATTAAATTTTTTTGATATATTTTTTTCCTAGACTCTCTACTCTATTCTTTACTATAAAGATTTAAACCTCAAAACTTTGTAGTGCGGAAATTTTAAGTTTAAAGTGTTCAAAGTAAGAAAATCTAGTCCCGCAATGTGCTGAAAAACTTGTTTTTTTTACTTTAAACACAGATATCTTACATTTTGTGTGGTCAAAAATTCTGAAATCTTTTCCACACACTCTCATACTAGTTAGGTGGAGGGTTGCTATTATGTGAGCATAGGAGTGTGAGCCCATGAGCCTAGAATTCTACACACCTATGTTATAGGTGTATATACTATACAAACCGACTATGATTATAAGATATATATTTTACAAACACCCATATTATAGGTGTTTATGATACATACACCTTCTACAATGCGTGGTATCTATATTATAGGTACCTATATTGTTGGCTCAATGCTCACAAGCTCGCATTCTTAAGCTGACATACTAGCACCGTTGCTACAAGGATGAATGGAAAAAATTTCAAAAACTTTGCCCACACAAATTGAAAGATTATAGTGTTTGAAGTTAGAAGTATTAGTTACTTCCACTCCTGCTTGGCATAATTGATAGACTCTTTAACTCCTCCTAGAATGAGATTTTTGCATTACTCATAGAATTTTTTTTACAATTTCATCCTATATTATGTTAGTTATGTACCTACCAAATTTCAAAGGTAGAAGAGTGATTTTGCAAATGCTACTTGAAGCCACCTACCTTGCCCCAAAAAATTTCAGGCATAATAACTTTTGATCTAGGCACCTAATTGGAG
Source organism: Pseudisothecium myosuroides (assembly GCA_951799445.1). Classification (NCBI taxonomy): domain Eukaryota; kingdom Viridiplantae; phylum Streptophyta; class Bryopsida; order Hypnales; family Lembophyllaceae; genus Pseudisothecium; species Pseudisothecium myosuroides. The sequence goes on along the minus strand of OX637292.1, from coordinate 28,553,718 downwards.
AAAAAATATTACCAACAAGATGATATATGTCCACACCTTGTATCAAAATTTCTAAAAGATCCTTCCAAACTTGACTTTATTGAAACCTATCCAAATTTTCAATTGGACATTTAATCCCTTAGCGCCCTAGCGCCTCAAATCTGGCTTTTTAAAATTGAAATTTTTTCTTGTTTGACTATTATAATCTTTTTAACGATACAGTCAAAGGACATGTCCCTTCCCTTGAAGCTCCAGACTTGTCTCCACTACCAATCAGTTTTATAGATCTCTTTTTAGGTGATAGTTTGATTGGAATGAGTTCCGAAGGGTCTGGATTTTAGTAAAACACATGTTGGGCGCTTAGGGTTAACAACCACTTGGTCTTTCAAGGGTTAAAAATCTAATCAATCACTACAATTAGGACATTCTATACTAAACTTAGTACAACAAATTCTCATAAAAATTAGAAACATTCCGGCTAAAATTAGTTTTAAGAGTAATTTTCAATTTTTGGTTTCAACTTTTAATTAAATAGTAAATATTGATTAGTATTAGATTCAACTGTGTGTCTATAATCAATGAATCATATTTTAAAACTATTATTCAAAAATCATCATCAAACTATTCTTTTTAGTTTTATTTTATACTAAAATAAAATCTTTATTTTAATCAAAAATATTATAATTTTCAAAAACATTTGTTTTAAAATCACTGGTGAAATATTCTCCTAACATGTATTCAAAGTAGTATTTCAAAACACACCTTCTTATTTTTGGAATTTTGGACTAGTTCCTAGTCCGTAAGTGATTCATTTTCCTAAATTGCAAATTTAAAATGAAAACCTTAGGCAAATTACCAATCTACACTTCACAAAAATTATTGTTTCAAGTGAAAATGGAAAAATACCAAAACATATATATTTGAGTAAATCATCTAGTAATAACCTATAACTTTAAATAATTTGCCTAATTTGAATCAATTTTGTCCTTAGACACTTTCTTAGAGTATATTTCCAAATTACCTCCTATTAACCCCTATAGGGCCGGGGATGTTTGAGCATAGCTCTTGTTTTCTTGACTACCTCTTATAACAAGCATAATTCTTCATTCATGTGGAATAATTTTGATGATCGCCACTATTGAAATGAAAGAAGACTTATATAGCTTTCCTATGAAAAAAAGACTAGCAAAATTGTACAATTTTTAAAAATATGCCATTGTTGACAAGATTGATGAAAATTGTTTGGTTAAGTGATTGATGAAAGATTGATGAAAGACTTTGTACATATGTTGAAATTGGGATGCTGAAATCAGAATTGGTTTAAAAGTGCTTCAAAAACTTTGATTTTTTTCCTATGAGTATATATAATCATGGTATTGATGTCTATTTTTTTTCAAATCATTTTGAGTTGTGGAAAAAAGATATGAGGATGTGAAGTGATGGTCTAGAGCGCATTCTGCATTCTCAATAAATTCACCAAAAATTGCATACTCAATCATTTGTTGGTGGGATTGCACCAATGCATTCAACCAAAAAAAATCATCTATTATCTCTTTGTTGTTTACAATCTGTTAGTGAGGTTCACATTTTGAATTTTTGACAAATGTAGTTACAGAAGCCATGTGATGACCTTATGGTCCTTCAGAGGTTAACAAGATTGTCAACACTGAAAGTATGACCTAGAATATGGTGTCTTGAAGGAAAAACTTGGAGTTTGATGAGTTCTAAAAAGAGAACATTACGTAGAGCAATAGAATGTTTTGAATCCCATAGTTGTAATTGTCTCCATTGCTATCAAATGCCTCAACAAATAATCAATTCAAAGTAAAGCAGTCTGAGTAATCACCAACCCTGGGATTCTAGTTTTGAATGCAATAGAAAGTTTTAATGTCAAATTTTATTCCTTCATTAGCTTGAGGTATGTTCGCACTAGGTGGTAAAAAATGTTGTTATCGAGGGTCTTCGCAATGAATTTAGACAAAAGATTCCTAATTTGACTAAGGTAGGCAAATCCAAATCCGACTGGTCCCCAACGTCGCTTCCTAGAATAGTCCCTTTCACCGTGCGGTTCTTTTTTGAAATTATTGTAATTAATGCGGTAGCTGGTGATCAAATCAATGGGATTCTAATTTGAGTTGGTTAGCGGATGAGTTCCTTCATTGGTTGAGTGGATTTGGAAGCAGCAGAGGTCTGCATTGACAGTTGTTTGCATGTCAAAATATTAGAGGCTATAGACTTGGCTATAAGGTAGGAGGCTCGAACTCCGACAGGGCATTTTAAACCGAACAGGACACAGAGGTACACTTTGCTTTTTTCAATTTACCAAAATGTACAAATGATGTACATTCTAGGAGGTGATCGCTTTTAGAGCCCTATGGCTTTTCACCTTCAAAATTTCATAACTAAATCCACAAAGCTCCAAAAAATATGAAACAACTTGGGCCACATGCCATTTCTTCTTGTCTTTCAAGGAAAATTTTCTGAAAGTTATTTCAAGATGTTTTACCTCCCCAAAATTCAGGTTCAGTGCTTAGATGGTCGCTTTATGGACCTCCTACCTTATTACTAGCATGTTGTGTAGTTGGCAGAGGTACATAAGAAATCGTTTGATCAGTTGTCCACTAATTGGAATAAGGTCACATTTTGAATGTTTTTTTGTTTGTAGCACTCACTATACAATCAACCAAGGCTTGACCAAATTGCAGGTCTACAATTGGTTGTAGGTACCTATGAGACCCTTACTTTGACCTTTATTATAGACTTCTCTATATTATTATTTTTGATTTTTTTTGACGTCCTTTTAATGGATGTAAAAAGGCTAATCTTATCAACATTTTTTCGCATCTTTCAGAGTCCTTATAGAACCCTATCCTCTTAAACAGACGGGTATGGGTTTGCCTACCTTACAAAATATTCCTAATTTGAGGATTGTAAGGTGCAGGCAAGTGCCGAGATCAATGAGCGCAAGCACAATGGATAGCTTACATTGATGTCGTCCCTCTTGGATAGTAGACTTTACAATGGATATTACACTCTTATATACTCCCTCAGTACCACTAAAATGCTCCAAATCGGTTTAGGGTTTGTTTCACTAAAGGGGTTCCATTTATTGATTTTGATCGTTGATTGTTGAGCAAGTAATGTGGAACAGAGGGCGGAGTGGATACACACATGATTTGAATTCTAGATTGCTTGCTCAATGATCAAAATCAATAAATGAAGCAGTTTAGTGATACAAACCCTAAACCGATTTAAAGCTTTTTAGTGGGACTGAGGGAGTATACATTTACAATGACCAAAGTGATTGTTATTACAACTATACTTTGTTGAAAATCCATTTGAATTTCTTAAATTATACTATCAGCTCAACTCATACTACTTGATTTGAATTGGATGACTCTCATTGCAGAGACAATTGGAAAAAAGCTCACCTAAGGTAGTATGGCCTAAAAGCGACCATTTAAGGGCTGGTCTGCCTTTTTTTTACAGGTTTCCGTAAACAGAAATATTTTTGGATCATTTTTCAGAGAAAGAAAAATGGATGTGGAACGTAACGCAAGTGGTTTCATATTTTTTGAATCATTTTTTAATTACTTATGAATTTAAAAAAACAAAACTGTTGTAGGCACCTATTTGTGACCCTAGGTCTTCCAAAATTTGACCACTTGCAACTTCTAAAGTGATTTGAGTTAATGAAGGCCAATGATTGGCTCTTACAATATATAATGCTTTTCTCTCGATTCTCTCAATGGCTTGAGAGGTCCATTTAAGGACCACCTAATATCCATTTCATACTTAAATATAGGGTCGATTTGAAGAGGCTGCTCGCTTTTAGAGCACACTACCTTATTGTGCACTATAGGCTCAAAAGCATAGCAGACTGAATTTATAGTAAGAAAATGTAGACTTGATGTTCATAACAGAGCTATATAGTATATGCAAGATTGAATGGAATAAGATAAGAGAGACAATCATTCTTCAATAAAAAGAATGGAACAAGTTAATAGAGACATTCTTCAATAAAAATTTCATGAAATCAAAAGTTTATGTCCAGTTACCAGCTCATAAGATATTCACTCACTGTCCACCACTTATGTGGCTTCAAACTGCTTAGCACTCCGACGTCCAAAATCTGGACAATAAACAAAAAAGTTCCTAGGGTTTTTTTTTTTTACTATAGAACTTTTCATGCATCCAAACCAACGCTTGACTTTTATTAAGAAAAGAGATTCATGTACGATGAATTTGGTGAAATCGAGATAAATAATGTATAATTATTAAGATTTAAGCAAAGGGTCAATGCAAGAAACACTTGCCAATTTTGTTGCATTTTGACAATATTCATGATTTTTTTTCTGGAATACTTTGAATTTAAAAAAATAAAAAATAATAAAAAATAATAATAATAATAATAATAATAATAATAATAGACTAATGTATATACCTTTAAGATGAAGGTAACCACCAAAGGAAATGCATAGAAAAATTCTCTAAGCAAGAGAAAAGTGCCAAATCTCAAGAAAATGGATATTTTGGTGTTTTAACCCCTAAAGTTCTATGACTATGTATTCACCAAAAACGCTCCAAAACTGCCATTTCTAAAACAACTACCAAATTTTTGAAAAAAAACAATTTTTGAACATGTAATTGTAGGATCTTGTAGTATGATGTCTGGACAATAGAGTTATTCGTAAAGTACCCCAAACCGGGGTTTAAACCCTGCAGTTTTGTGGAAAAGCAGTTTTTGGGCAAAAAGTCAATACAAAAGTGGGTATCAAACTTTCTTAAGCACCCAAATCGACCAAAAAGAAGTTTGGTCCGGACTTTGCTTGCGGTTTAGTGGTCGCCTGCGGTGTCGTGGTCGCCTTCGGGGTCGTCCGTCGGAGGAAATTTGTCGGAAAAAGTCCCCTCCAAACTGGGGGGGACTTTACGAATAACTCTAATATGTGGTAAAAATTTCAAAAAATTCCATTATGTGGATCGTAAGATATAAGCATTAATTTACCAAAATCATTTTTTCAGTCCTGTGAAAAATCGGGTAGCTGCACTTCAGAAGCTCACTTTTCAATGAAAAAATGTCCAAAATGGTGGTGCTTCTTAGAATTCAGTCTCCTAAAAAAGTTGGCTATATGCTTGAAAATTTTTAAATCATTTGGAATTGCCTCACAACATATAAGGAAAAAATAGTAAGTAGAAAGAAGTAGAAAATGATTCAAAATACTAAATTGTTAAGAATTTAATTATGGAATTGAAAAATGCCAATATCAATGGTTGCAATGTTGTACTTGTAATAAACAATCTACATCCTAGGACTTTATTCGTTTCCAAAAATATTGAAAATTGAGTTAAATAATTGACTTCAAAGTTTTTTTATAGTAGAAAATCCATAACTGACCGCAAACTAAAAACCCTTATAACTTTTGACTCATTGATTGAAATGATATGATTCAAAGCTTTCCACATATATATAAATGTAGAAAACCAATTTCAAGTTTTTATTTTTGAATAAAGTGATTTTTTCTAATCTGCCTAAACTGCCCAATTACAAAAAAAAGTAACATATTAGGCCATAACTTTTGGCTCATAATTCCAAATGTCATAAAATTTAGTGCATATAATAGATATTTCTTGTCCCCACCTTTTGTTAAAATTTCAACCTAAAGTATGCAAATCTGTAGTCACACGTACCTGCCCAAATTTTCTATATAGACAAAAAAACGCATGCTAGTCCTTTAGGGGTTAATTGGTTAAAAATAAAATAAAATAAAATAAAAAAAATGAAAATTGGCTATTTGTAACAACTCTATGGAGATGGTCATTTGCCCAAAAAACTCCAAAGTACTATTTTAGATGTTACAAAATGCAAGTAGAAAAAAGGGCACTTTGTGGACCTTCATACCATATAAAATTAATTATTTTTAGAATTACTTTGGACAATAGCTATAAGCTTACTAAAAGACCATCCCCTCCAAATTTCAGCTCAAAATTTATTTTTTTGGGTACTAAATAGTGCTAAAAAACTCCAAATTGGCAAGTGTGACAAAAAATTGGAGGCTATTTTTGGATAGTAAAATATTTTTGAAAATTACAAAAAAAAATTAGGCAAGGTGTATAATAGATATGAGTACCTTACTTATAAATCTTGAGTCATTTGGAGCCAAAACGCAAAAGTTATGGACAAAAAACAAGTCAGCGTGCAGAGTGTGATGCAAAATAGTATAAGTGTTTTCTTGCATTTCACCCCAAAATCACATAAGAATTCAAGAAACAATTCAAGTGCTAAAGGATTAATCTTCTTATGATTCTTTTCTAATGAAAATTTAAAACATCCACAAAACTTTGTAATTGCATCACAATCTATAAGCAAGATTCAATGGAAATTTACACTTGTTCCCAAATTAATAGAAACTCTTGGAATACCACAAGAGCCTTTAACCCTTGAAGTCCCATTGTCCCCTTGGATGGCAAAATGGATTTTAGGCAGGCTCCCATGGTCTCAATATTTGTCGTGATTTTCTGAATTTTTTTGTGAAGATAGAAAATCACATTAGCTTTCCAAAGATGTATTTTTTATTTCAATCGGTGCCTGGGAGCAAAAGTTATGGCACAAAAACCCCAGATTTTAGTTCGGTGGGCAAAAAAAAAACCTCACAAAACTTTAAATTAAAATTTTCAAAAATTTGTTTCATATATATTTTATTTTTATCTACATGGGAAGCTTTGATTCATTCCATTTGGATTTGTTATACAAAAGTTATGGACAATCTTATTTTTTGGGCAATTAGAAAATCTTCTTGAAAAAATAACTTGTAGGATTCATTTCTGAACTCAATTTTGACAAGTTTTCAAAAAGAAGGGTTTTACAAGGTTAAGATTTCTTGCTAGAACAATCTCACCGTTGAGACTAGTATATTTCAACTCTATCTTAGAGCTATTAATGATTTAATTTTTCCTTCATTCTTGAACCTACTTCTACTTAACAATTTTTTAATGAGTAAAAACTAAATGTTTCTTTTTTGAATTTTTTTCCTTGATTCTCAACTCAATTCTTCATCATATAAAATTAGAAATTCTAAATCATTAGAGCAAAAATTTTAAGTTAAGAAGGTTCAAAGCCAAAAAATGTAGTGGAGTAAGGTGCACAAAAAATTTGATTTCTTCACTTTAAATGGAAATATCTTGCAATCTACACAGTCAAAGTTTCTGAAATTTCTTCCACACATTCTTATACTAGTCTGTACAAGATCCTATGGTTAAATATGCAAAAAACACATTTTAATTTATTTTTTTGCTCTTTGCTGTAGAAATGGCAGTTTGGAGTGTTTTTTGATGGGAAAATGGCCTTAGGACTTTAGGGGTTAATTAGAATTAGGATTTAGTTGTCAATCCCAAATTTTCTATCCTTCCTACCATCTTGTAAGGAAATCTATCTTCTATAGTGGCATTTTCAAGCTACACCAATAGAGTGCTTGGAGCAATGAAGTGATTGCAAAAAATATATATGATAATAGAAGGGCAACACCTTCAATAATTTTCTAAATATTAAAAGTGTCCAAAATAATTTCAATTTTTCAATTTTTCAAATTAATCAATGCAAATGAAGTCAAAGGTTTATATTTAAAAAAAAGAACTGAATTTTTTCCTCTTTTTAAGAACCAACAATGATGACTTTGCATTGTCTTATTGAATTCATCTAAATTCCAAAACTACATGCTTTAAAAAAAATCTTTGCAAAGTTAGAACATTTGTTGTCTTAACCCCTAAAGGCCCAAGGTCTTTTTCTGCCAAAAAACATTGAAAACTGCCATTTCTATAGCAAAAAGCGAAAAAAAATTAAAATTTTTTTTTTTTCACATCTAACCGTAGGATCTTACACCTAATTGGTATGAGAATGTGTGGAAAAAATTTCAGAATTTTTGACCGCACAGATTGCAAGATATCTGCGTTTAAAGTAAAAAAAACAAGTTTTTCAGCACATTGCGGGACCAGATTTTTTGTCTTTACACATTTTTAACTTAAATTTTTTGCACTACAGCGTTTTGAGCTTTAAATCTTTATAGTGGAGAATTGAGTTGAGAGTCTAGGAAAAAAAAAGAAACCCAAAAAAACTTAATTTTCATCCTTAAAAAAATTGTTAAGTAGAAGTAGGTATGAGATAGAAGGAAAATCTAAAATATTAATATCTCTTAGATGGAATTAAAATGCACTAATCCCAATGGTGAGATTGTTCTATTAAGTAAACTAAACCATGCCAAAAATTTTTTTTTGAAAAATTTGAAAAATTTCATTCAGAAATGAGTCCTACAAGTTATTTTTTTCAAGAAGATGCTCAAACTGCCCGAAAAACAAGAATGTCCATAACTTTCTCATAACATATCCAAATGAAATGAATCAAAGCTTTCTAGATAGGCAAAAATATAATCTATTAGAAAAAAAATATTAAAAAAAAAAGTTCAAATTTTTGTCCATTTTTTTTCTGCTGCCCGAGCTGCCCGCCGTCCCCTATTTTGAGCTTATTTGGTCATAACTTTTTTTCCCGGGCACCGATTGAGAAAAAAATTATATTCCCACAAAGCTTATCAGTTTTTCTATCTCCAAAAAAAAATTCAAAAAATCAGAACACAATTTCAGCCCGTAGGTACCTGCCCGAAAACGCATTTGTCCCCCGAAGGGACAACGGGCTTTTAGGGGTTAAGTATGGTATGACATGCCAAATTTCTAATTAGATGATGAAGAATAAAATCTTAAACTAAGCCATCCTAAGTTCTTTAGAGCAACGGAGCAATGAAAATTTTTCATATATAAGTGATCAACAATCAATCTTTTACATCAAAATGCAACATTCAAATCTTCACTCCTCTGATACCTACTAGTTGCTATGAAACAACATTCTTCACACCATAATCTCTATTTTCCATTACCATATATGCCAAATTTATTGCCATGCTATTTTACTTCCGTGCCTGCAAAGTTGTCACAATAATACATGATTAAGCATAGTCCTTGTACAGTTAATCAACCAGAAGTCTGCTTCCTCAGAGTTGCCTAAGGCTGCATTGACCGCAAAATTGTGATGATTTGGGATGAAACATTGGTTATTCATGCAATGTATACACATTCATTCCAATTTGGCAATCTTGGTTTGAAAAAAATTGAGGGACTTTTGGTACTTTCTTCCATTGAATAATGGAGAGTAAGCTTATTTTGTAAAATATTATAGTCTTTTTTTCCATCACAATGCACTGAAAAATAGCCAAATAAAATATTATTATGGTACTACATATACAAGCATCTAGAGTGCATTTACATAATCCTCCATAATACCAAAAAATGACCACCCTTTAGTATCAACAAGTAGCAAGCGGCAAGAGATGGTTGGAGTCACCATTAAAAACCTGCGTTTTAGGTGACAAGCCTTTAATTTTTTAAAACGGATTTTAGATGATATTCAATGCAACAAACCCAAGTTTTTATGTCAACAAAAACGTTTAGTGTAACATCAATATTGAAATACAAACAAGGTTTTGTTGCATTGGACATCACCTAAAGTCCCTTGAAAAAAAATAGGGCTTGTCACCTAAAATGTGGGTTTCTTATAGTGAGTGGTTGTACAAGGATAAAAGAAAAACTATATATTTTCTAGTCTTTTCTTCACATGAGTCAAATCCTTTGGGGGATTGATACTTCACGTACTCCGTATAGAAACCTCCAATAAGATAGATACATTAATTACCATTCATTTAAGGTCGTGTGTATAGATGGATTCAAAATCACAATTAGATGTTATTCTTGCCTTGTAGACAAATGGAAATCATTAATATTCAAAAATATTATTTTTGGTATTTTTTGTGAATTTTCAAAGTCAAGACTAAAAGAAGACTTTTCAAAGTATTCAATACAAGTGCATACTTGAACGCCTTAGAAAGACTCAAAATCATTCATTAAAAGTTTTTTACATTACAACCATGCACCGCCATTTCTAAAGTAGGAGCCATTTGTAAAGTTTGAAGTCGTACATAACATTGTTATCTAATGATGGGGGATTCCCTTTTGCTCCCCCAAATGTTGGGAGCCCCCCAACGTTAAAAACTAAAAACAACAACTTCTTAAATTCTGCCATTAATTAGAAAATCAATGGTGTCAGTCATACTCTTGACTGTGAGTGGCAGGGATGATTGAGAATGGCGGGGATGGGCCAGATCACCTCAATTTGCAGACCTGTCCAATAACCTTGTCCTCCAGCCTGACAAACTTGCAAAGAAGTCTTTCCAACTCAGCCAATCTCGTGTCCACAAATAAGGTACCCCCCCATTCCCGACCATTGACCCATTCCCGACCTATAGGTGCATGTATTTCCGACCACCCTTAGAATGCATTTTTTTTTCATTTTCAAGGTTGGAACTAATAAATACATGACACATGTCTCAAGTTGTGAAAAAAAAAGTGGAAAATAATGATTAGGTAAAAGTTACTGAATGATCGGAATTGGAAGAGTCTACATATTGGCCATGGATCCGGCGCACTTTTTGCCTCCCAAAATTCATAGTAATTTCAATTTAAGCGATAAAATTACCAAATTTTTTGCAATACGTGTCTTTTCAATTTATGTACCTCTGAAAATATTTGTTTTGCCTTCACTACTCTAGATCATGTCGAAATTCCTTATTCGGTCGGTTAGGGGGGGTACCTTAAAACTCAATTCTCCCCAAGGTATTTAGGGGCAAATTGTGCCTCAAGCTGGGAGAGGATTGAGGTGTTTAACAATGTTATATATTGGTGACATTTCAATAGACACCTATTTAAATAAGGGGGCAAATGGAATCAGGTAGTTGTACGGTGACACTGAAAGCGGCTAGACACCAAGACTGTCCGAGGCAGCATGAAAGGATTCACTCATCATCTTTCTTGCAGCACTATAATAGCGTGTATAGATGAATTGCCTCCAGACCAGTCTCGTTTCTAAATAGACATGTCCTGAAATCTCACAGGCGATAATAATGCGACATAAAATTCGCAGAGTGATATTACCCTGCATCTGTAAGTGTACACAATTCTTGAAATGATTCTATTCATATGAATTGAATACCAAGCTTCTAAATACAAATTTCCAATTGCACCCTTGTTTAAATACATTCTCACCCATGAGAAATGTCACAAGAAGGTGCTGAATGCTGAAGAGAGGTTACCTACGCAACACCTTCAATTCGCCGCTCGTTTAGACAGCTTTGTCGTAATAGCGCTATGGTCCACCGGAAATCAGCCTCCGGCGACAAGTCTTTCCGATAATCGTACGATAATCCACCTATATTTTTTTCTATTTCCAATATTGGGTCCTGAAGAGCAGACCCTCGAATTGATCATGATTAAAAAGAATAAAAGGGGAAAAATTCCCCTGCCTCTCGTCCATTTCATCATCTGGAATGAGAATGACATGCTAAAACGAATCGTAACATCTCTCCCAGTGAACCCTTCTGCTGCCAGGATGTTCTGCTTCTGCTGCTCCGAACACTTTGTACAACCGCCATTTGGCGTGAGAACATATCACTGACAATCTTCGACATCTGAACACTTTGGCGCCTCAGGAATACAACAAACTGGTTTGGTTCTGTGCGCCACACGGGCGTCACCGTAGGGGTCCCTCAATTCCTGCAATGGAAACGTACCGGCGGAAGTACATAAATAGTACTTGGGCTTCGTTGTTCTATGCGATATATAGAAGCGAAGACTCTTCAACAATCTGTACAAAACTTCAGGGTACATCTTGTCACCACTGTGGTTCATGCGTCAAGACCTTACCGCAGGGTCGGTTTTGGACGATGGCCCAGATCTCTTCTGTTTGAACTGAAAGAAGAAAAAGTACTGAAAGTACTTTGCTGCTAATTTCATATTATCCGCAATCTTCAGGTCCTGGTACTGGCCTTTCAAACCCAGCGGCTGATGGATAAGACTAACATCGCTTCCCTCAAGCAATGGAGCCCAGAACTGGCGACAAAATTTTCTCCTGGCTCGCCTTCGCTGCTTCCTTTCTTTGCGCTGCTTCCACGCACTATGCTGCATCCGTCGCAAGGCCTTTAAATAGCTGCGGCAATCATGATCCCTAGAAATAGTCCCTTCCGAACCATAAGCGTTGCGGTCGCTCAAGATTTCAAGAGGATGTGGAACGTTCAGAAACGCTCTCTCCGCAGACTGCAGTTCCCTAGCCCATCGTAAGGGATTCTCATTCTTTGCCTGATTAATTCCTAGCTGACTTGGAGTTCTCAAGCTGTACAAACCACTGCCTTGCGGTAGCAGAGGATGTCCAGGAGCCTGATCGTCCTCGGGTTGCATGATCACCATCTCGCCCATCGGCGCATAGATCAAACTCTGCAAAACGGAGAATTAAATTAGAAATTCAAAAGAATGGCGTCCAAAGTCTCTATCGACTATGTGCAATTTGGCAAGCCTCAGTCGTCGAGTGCGAGCAATTAATGAACTTTTCGAATGTTTGAATGAGCATCATTCAATTATGACTCGAGCTTCGAGAAGTTGCGAGTGCCGAAGTAGTAGAGGATTCATCATTCATGTTGTTAGAAATTTTACCTGTTGAAGAAGGCATGCATGGTTGCGAAAGGTGCCACTGACACGCTTGAGGACTACAGCAACGTGGTCAGGATAATCGCAAGCAAATGCTCGGGGAACAATATCCATGTGCATGACGACGGAACGAATATGGCTGTGAGGCAAGCCCAGTTGAGCCAGCAAGTGATTTCCTCCGCACATTATGCAGGGAGAGCCAAACGTGTAGACAGGTAGTAATGCACAAACTGGAGCCGCGTTCCGAGATCCAACCAGGAGCGAAAGAAGCACAGCTAGGCTACCTCCTAGCGAATGGCCAGTGAACTGAATCCGGGCATTCTCATTATGCGCTTCTACATGGGCATGAATGAAAGGAAACACTTCATCATATAATCTCTTTGCGGTCTCATAGATTCCTCGGTGCACCATGACCCCAGAATTCGATTCCTACATGAAAAATAACGATTGAAATCGTTTCAGTTTCAGACTTCGGCTGAGATCATGCGGAGTAAGATACATAATTTGCCATCTTCAGCACAAAAATTCAAAAGATGGTACAATCTGTTTAGTGAACTTACAGGTTCAAAATGCGTAGGCTCAAATTGCAAATTAGCTTGCCATGCCGCCAGCGTCTCCGTACCCTGGAGATGATAACCAAGACGGCATGAAGAGGACTTTCCATGTTTCCTTCTCTTGAGCCAATTCCAGATTCAATTCGATATCTGCTCTAAATTCAATTGTGCGAGTAGAGATAAATAGATAATCACAAGTGAAAATTTATTCAGCTATGTACATATGTCAAACTGATCGAGCTCCCAAATCTAAAGAGAGAACTGGAGTAGCAAAGGACTTCAAGGAGACAATACCTGGATAACTATGACGAGTGTGTTCAAGGCCTCATTTTCACACGCAAACCATTCGCAAGGACAGCCTGGTGGTGCAACCGCTGTATTTGGCTGTTTTACTTGTTCTCCAGAAACTCCTCGCGCTCCTCTAAGCACAGCAGATGCAGTTCTCAAGTACCATGGATTCTTAGATGATGAGTTGGAGGCTCCCATGTCCTTGTCAAGAACTCCAGAAACGCCATCGCATTTACCCGGAACATTCTTATGACCTTGACAATCTCCTCCAACGTCTTCTCCAATTTCCGATGTGGTGCTCTCTGACTTGGAGAGAAGTAGGTCACACGCCTGAGTGTTACAGGACGCTGCTGTGGCGGCCATTGCATAACCAGCAGCCGGATTCAAGGATACCAATGTCCCTTCGTCAATCATTTGTGAATTTGTACCAATTCCTTCTAGGCCAAGCACACTTTCTCTAATGCCAGTCATCACTTCCTCAGTTACAGAATCCTCGACGTCGCCCGCGGGTGCAGCGGATGCCTTCAGCTCGAAGGACGAGGAGATCACACGGAAGTGGTGATCACTGAGCAGCTTATCTTCCTGCTTTAAATTACACGCTGAATTTATCAAGACAACCTCATCTTCCTCAATTTCCGGTGCAATAGAAGAAAAAGAAAAAGAAAATTGTGAACAATCTCCGATGATAAATTCTGACTCAAGATGATTGCCACAACACCGAGGGAGCAGAACACCAAAAGTTGCAAATGGAAAAAAGAACCTCGATGGTAGGAATCCTGTACGCTAAGTTGCTGAGGAGTGCCATCTGTGTGATGCGCTCTCTCTCCGCTGATGTGACGCGGTACAAAAATCTTGCAAAATACTCCTTGTTGCGAGCTATTTGAGAATGCGGCGTTACTTGCATGCTTGCATCATTTAACCCCGACTCGCTACAACAAGCTCCACAGCTGAGACGTCCGAAAGATGGAGGGACGAATTGGCAACTCTCGGATAGGTCCTCTGCTGTTTCTGCTTCAGATACTTTGGATGCCTCGAGATTAACGTTTTCCTTCTTCCAAAAAGAACTTAGCTTCGCGAACTTGTGTACCAAAGGCCTCGACAAATGTTCGGCAGATCGGATCATCCCTATGCGACTCCCTCCACTGTCTCCTTCTACAGCTAAACTTATAAAACTAGACATGTCTACTGATTGTGAATCGTCCATAGAACTATCAACCTCTTCATCGCCTGATCCTTCCAGGCCGCGGTTTGCATCTCCATTTTCCTGAAAACCTATCTGCGAAGATTTTCTACTGTCGTCTCGAGTGAATCGGAGAAACTTGAGAGACGACGACAAGGCTGCAACAGGTTTGAACGGCAATGACAATGACAACGGACCTGGTGACAAGGAGATGTGTCCGGATCCAATTTTCTGCGAATCTGAAATTTTGCAATAGAAATTCCGACCATACGCAGGAACAAATCCACAATCCCGATGCTTCGAAGGTAAATGTCTACGTGAGAAGCCGTGACACGACTGCGGATTGAGTAATCCCTCACACAATGCCCGATTCATCTCGATCTGCGCACCGAGCTCAGATCAATCAATTACTCTGACGCAAATCCAGCTTGCATGTTCTTCACTGATGCGATCATCATTTCCAGATACAGCACAACTCCAAGATCAAGAAAGAAACGATCGATCACTCAATAAAATTCTCCAAATCAATCTGTGTGACTTCGAGTCCGGAGCTAACAGCTAAAAAGCAAGAATTCGAGTGCCATGACAGAAGAGGGACCGACAATTTCCGATATTATGTGCACCGTGTGCGAACAATCAAGTAATTCAATTTCAACTGGCAAAATTAAAGCGAACACCGATCACTCTTCTCTGAACAATAAATCAAGAACGATCACGCAATAAAATTCTCACAAAATTCGTGCACGTCGCTTCGAATTCGAGCCCTGGAGATTAGAAAACGAAGGAGTGACGAGGTTGTGCACACCCTGTGCGAAGAAACTCCATTGACCGGCTGGTAAAGCAAAGGCCAATCAGTTCTCGGAACCGAGAGTAATCGCGCACGTCTTCAACTGAAGCGTACACGCAAGTGAGAGAGGAACCGACAATTTACGATGTTATGTGCATCCTGTGCGAACAATTAAGAAATTTAATTTTCAACTGGAAAATTAAAGCAAACGCTGATCACTCTCCTCCGAACAATAAATCAAGAAACGATCACGCAAGACAATTCTTACAGTTAAAATTCGTGCACGTCGCTTCGAATTCGAGCCCTGTACAGAGTTTTTTCAGTCATGGAGATTAGAACACGAAGGAGTGACGAGGTTGTGCACACCCTGTGCGAAGAAACTCCATTGATTGACTGGTACGTACGTAAAGCCAAGGCCGATCAGTTCTCGGAACCGAGAGTACGTCAAAGCACGTCTTCAACTGAAGCGTACACGCAAGGGAGAGAGAGAGAAGGCGCGGCATGCTTAGCTTAGCTGCCACGCCTGGCCTGGGAGGCCATATCGTGCTTCAGCTTCGTACTTCCGATCGACGGCATCCCGCAACCGAGAGGCGCGCAAGCACACAGGGTGGTCGGATGGAGCAGAGTCGTGGGAAATGACGACAAAAGCTGCGGTTCAGAACGGTTCCTCGCCAATCACCAACTGAGTGAAAGGACCTCAAACAAGGGGCGACGTCGATGGCGGAGTTTTAGTTGGAGTGTCTGGGCAACGAATTGATCAAGTGGAGGTCAGTCGCCCAGGCCCCGCCGGCAAGCTCCCGCTTGGAGATCAGCATCTCCATCAGGACGCCTCCACCTTCACGGCAAAAAAACAGTGTGGGTAAAAATAGTGGCAATTTTCTTACAAAAAAACATTCCTTGCTGCTCACACAGTAAGATAAGCCATATTTGATTCCCAAAATTTGAAATGATGGATGAAATACTCCATTATGAGTTTAACCCTTAAAGGACAAAGGGGTGACCCTCGAAATCATCCTTTTGCATTACCTTGTGAATCATTGGCTTAAAAAATAGCAAAAGCACTCATTAGAAGTCAAGCTACTGTAGAAGATCTCCCCTTTTCACAACAAATTCCAAGGATGAATAGTTGCACTTCTACCCTATATAGTTTGATTCTCTGTCATCCATTGGCCGTAGAACTGCCTCCTTGTCGTTTAAGAATGAAGTATCAGTATTATCTTCATCTTTTAAGTTTTCATTAGTAGCCAAAATTTGATGTTGGCCATTAGATGTTGAGTCATGAGACGTCATACTACTTGTTAGAGGAGACAACATGAACACCATTTTGATATGTATGTAGCCTTGTTATTCCTTCAAGGAAATCTCTCTTAAAACAAATATTTTTTCTTCACTCCTTGCAAGGCTACAATCCTAGCAAGTCTTTAATATTTTGACCTTTACTATAGCAATACAACCTAGAGTCCTTTGTTTGCCATTGTTACTTTGGTGTAGGGGCTTGCATCAACCACCAAAATAATGGTCAATTCTAATGTTGTTGCTCTTGCATTCCCTATTTTTGACTTCCTTTGCTTGTAGTCTTGGCACTTGCTCTTCAAAACCCCAATTGGCCACTCCTTTATTCTTGTCTTTTTATTTGAAGTCCTTACCTCTTTGTGAATGTTTTAGTATCCTTGTCCAACATCTCATTATGAAAATTCAAGCAAGTGATAAACAAACATCAAAATGAGTAAATAAACTTCAAAACAAAATTTGTAGTAACCATTATTTTTAGTGAAATTATGCCAATGATTTTTCACTCACTCAATACAAAGACAACAAGGAAATAGCCTAAGAAATATCACATGTTTGGAGGTCTTCAACCCTTGAAGGACACGGACTCCCATGACCAAGGTAATCACCAAAATGTTCCAATTTTCAAACCAATATTCTTTGTTTCTACAGTAGAAATCTTTCTAAAGCAATTTTTTCTACAGTAATAAACCTCTCTAAGGTAATATTGATTTCCAGTCCCGGTCTAGGCCGCATACAAACATCATTAATGCAAATGACCTTCTCTAATATAATAACCTCTCTAAAATAATATAGTCAACTGGTCCCAATCCTATTATTTTAAAGAAGTTCTATTATAGAGTGAACAATGAAGTCATCCATTGAACACTTTTGGTCTCCAACATCCTTCAAAGGTTAACCCTTAACCCCTGAAGGCCCAAGGTCTTTTTTCTGCCAAAAAACACTCAAAACTGCCATTTCTATAGCAAAGAGTAAAAAAAATTGAAAAATGTTTTTTTTGAACATCTAACTATAGGATCTTACACCTAACTAGTATGAGAATGTATGGAAAAAATTTCAGAATTTTTAACCACACAGATTGTAAGATATCTGCGTTTAAAGTAAAAAAAAACAAGTTTTTCAGCACATTGCAGGACTAGATTTTTTGACTTTAAACATTTTTAACTTAAAATTTTTGCACTACAGCGTTTTGAGCTTTAAAACTTTATAGTAGAGAATTGAGTTGAGAGTCTAGGGTAAAAAAAAATTCAAAAAAATTTAATTATCATTCTTAAAAAAATTGTTAAGTAGAAGTAGGTACAAGATAGAAGGAAAATCTAAAATATTCATATATTTTAGATGGAATTAAAATGCACTAATCCCAATGGTGAGACTGTTCTAGCAAGTAAATTAAACTATGCAAAAAAAAAAATTGAAAAATTTGAAAAATAGCATTCAGAAATGAATCCTACAAGTTAATTTTTTCAAGAAGATGCTCTAACTGCTCGAAAAACAAGAATATCCATAACTTTCTCATAACAAATCCAAATGAAATGAATCAAAGCTTTCCAAATAGGCAAAAATATAATCTATCAGAAAAAAATATTAATAAAAAATTCAAATTTTTATCCATTTTTTTTTGCTGACCGGGCTGCTTGCCGTCCTCTGTTTTTAGCTTATTTGGTCATAACTATTGTTCCCAGGCACCGATTGTGAAAAAAAATTATATTCCCACAAAGCTTATCAGTTTTTCTATTTTCAAAAAAAGTTTCAAAAAATCAGGACAAAATTTCAGCCCGTAGGAACCTGCCCGAAATTTCATTTGTCCCCCGAAGGAACAATGGGCCTTTAGGGGTTAAAAACTGACATTCATATTTTGGACGATGAACAAAGGGCTTGCACGTATCATTTAGTTCAATTAACTTCTCATTCATCCGTTGTCATTCTTGAATCTTGAAAGGACAACCTCCCTTGATGATCAATTTCATGAAATTGTGGTAAATGACATTTATGTACAAATATATGAGCAAAAAAATGTGCAAAAATTCGAAAAAAGGATTGATGTGTTAAGGGATTAAGCACAAAGAAAGCTGTGAATTTTTTTTTAACAAATTCACCCTCCAAGCATCAACTAATAACTCATGCCTCCCGAAATTTATTGTGCAAAGATCAGTAAATTTCCCAGCACCAGTTTGTGACCCCTGCTGGCCATAAAACTTCCGTGTACCTTGTTGGTGATCGAGTACGGAACCTTTCCTCGGGAACTAGGAATTTTGCTCCTGATGACCAATGGAATGCTTCCCTCTCACTTTCTTCTTTCTATTGTGGCACGCACATCAGTGGGAGGCTCCCAGCATTACGTGGAAGTCTACGCTTGCTCTTTTGCTAAAAGGACGCTGCCGAGAGCAAAGCGTAGCAACTGGCATACGTGTAGTGAGTTGCCACCACCCCTGCAAAATTTAAAGCGACTCTCATCTGGGTTACACTGATTGACCTCCAAGCAACTGAAGCTTTTTGAGAATGGTCGGTCATATCGAATCATGTTTCAACAATTGATGCCAAGAGTTCTAAAAGTAAAAGATGCATGCCACAACTGAATACCGGAACATCAATGTGGGCTCACTACAACCCACTTGCCAGATTCAGATAGGAATCTTCAACACCAGCAAGGAATCCATCAACGAAACAACACAGATCTTCGATAATAAGGCTCATGATATGGATTTACACTGATTTAGGGTATGTTCCCACCTGGTGTTAGCAAAATCCGTGTGTGGAAAGATAAGACTTTCATATAAGTCAGAAAATAATCTTATTTTATGAGAGTTCAGGTTCGGACGGAACTGCCTGTTGTACTTTGGTTTCTGAGCAGTGTGCAACTCACACGTGGCTCATACTTATCACCGCTCTGCGAAGTGGGAGTTGAGAGGTGCTGGTTCTTCTGTGTGTGGCGTGTGTGTTGCGTTGCCGATCGTTTGAGTTATTTTGCAAGGGTTTTGCTTCTTTCTTTGTGAAATTTTGCCGCTAGTCAATGGCTATTATTTGTTGAGGTTGTGTGCACAAGCGGGAGGTCTGTGGTTTTCATCCGGGGGTTTACAATTTTTGTTGTTTCAGGCCCTTTGCGGATCGATGAACTGGTGGATAGAGTTTACAAAGTGTTCAAGGAAAGATATGTACAAAGGGAGGAGGTCATTGGGGTGCAAGACGAAATCTCTAGGTACTTGTAAGATTTTGAAAGTTTTTGACCAAGAGGAGGATGACAGCCTTTTGTACGAGATTGCTTGGTTGGACGAAGATGGGAAGAAAAATTGGTTTGTCTCAGACGGTTCTTGCAGAGAATTTACGGCACAAAAAGCTTCCATTCTCACGAGCTCTTCTCAAGGCATTCATTAGAGAGATAGCAGTTTGTGCACAAGCGAAGTTCCATCTGTACACGAGCGAAGTTGAGCGGAGCAGTGCAGAAGATAGCAACGGCAGTTTTAGTTAATGGCCTGCAAGTTGCAACAATACGTAACACCACACAAATTAATCGAAAATCTTCAAATTCCAAAGATTTGAATGCTACGTAAAAGCGGCAGAGTTGTTTATGATTTCTACAAAAAAGTACATAACAATCCCGTTCTTAATGCCCAAACATGTCAGACTCATTTACTAACCAAATTGAGTGGGAACACTGCAGGACTTTTAGAAGTAAGAACTGCCGCTAGGAGCGCCTCTAACGCCAAGTGGGAACATACCCTTAGTAGTGCGTATGACACTAACAGGGCGAACGACACTAATTTATCAGTCACACTATTTGTAAAATTAATGTGGATTGGAATATTCTATATTGTACCAATATCAACAAATATATTTTTTCTGGTGACACGCATTTTCTACAGTAGGTGAACGGCATTCCCGTGCCCCCCCCCCGCCCCCTCCCTCTGATGGGACATATCAGTCTAGCCACTTCCGACCGATATAGAGCAACACTAAGCTTAATCAATATGAAAATCAACCTCATCCGAATAACAGCGAACGTCTCCAAGAGTATTAAAATGATGGGGACAAAATCTTACCCGGCACTAAAATAGCACTCCCGAATCCAGTAAATCAAGCACGGCTGCAAAACCCAGGTAAACAGCAAAGAAAATTTGTAGAGGATGACCAAGTCAGACTGAAGCTGATTTGAATTGTTAGACTTTATATAGAACAATGTAGCAATTGCTGTCCACAGCAGTGACATAACAGTGCGTGTCTTAATTAATTTTTTAGACACATAAATCGATGTGGAAAGAATGTGATTAAAGATTGGTCAAGTCCGACCCAAGAATAGTTTTTCGTCATCTCACTGCCCTGTCAATGAATACCTGAAAGCATATCTATACGCAGCAGGTACTTTTCGTATCCCCCAACATCTCCCGTCCCTGACCCCACAATTTAAATTCAATTGGACTATGATGCCTACATCTTAGTAGCATTTCCACCAAGTTCCTGAGGCTCAAGTATCCATATGCTTATGAATCGCAATCTCGTTGGACCGCAATCTCGTTGAATCCAATGGAAGCGACCCGCAGGACCAGAATTCGGTCCCACGTCAAAAGAGCACTACTGTCGTGAAATGTAACGATCGCAACTCTTATTTGAGTCTTCTCGGCCAGATACACCGCCTTGGTACTTATACACTTGAGATCTTCTTGGTCTGCACTTCATCTTTCATTCCCATAAGCTCCATTATCCGCGTATCTAGAAGACCAGAAAGACTGTTCACAGACTCAGCAAGTTCAACAGCCGCATCCTCTTTCAGTCGCGTTCCCTGTTGGCCGACCACTACAGCTGCAACTCGGGCTGTCAAATCTCCCATCCCTTTGATGTCAGGAATTCCACGAAGCAATCCATAAAGCACACCAGCGGCATAAGCGTCTCCAGCTCCACAAGTATCCACTGGAACACACGGTGCAGGAGGTATAAAAACCAACTCTCCTCTCAATCCAATGTAGGAACCCCGTGCCCCATCAGTGACGGAGACCAACGGGCAGAACTGGTTAAGATGCTTCGCAGCCTGTTCCGGAGTAGAATCGTCTCCAAATGCACACAGAGCTCGAGCTTCGTCAGCATTGGCAAACAAGATATCCGTGCTTTGGCACATAACATCCCTACGACACAAGTTCCAACGAGAAACGTTAAGGAAGCAAAATAAAAAACGTTAGAGAGATGCAGATTCACGAGAATCCAAGAGACATGAAAAAGACTCGACATAAAAACTCTTTTGAATACTTCGTTATCCCAGAATCAGTTCATTGAATTTACTTAGGTCTATGACATGAATGTACTGAGAATGCTGCTCACCAAAATTGCTGCCGATGTCGAGTCACACAAGAGACGTCGCTAGCAGTCAATGCCACTAATACTCCTTGCTGGCGTGCAGCCTCACAAGCTTGAGCAATCGCCTCGATGGTCTGACTAATTTCCCACAAATAGCCTTCTACTACCAGCACTCTGGATTTAGCAATAGCTCCACCCAGCACTGCATCGAAGTTCACAATCGAAGACATCCCCTATTCACACAAACAAGCATGTTCAGATACCCATGTTCAGATACCAAAGCCACCGATATGAAAGAAAAGAAAAGAAAAATAGAAGATAAAAGCTGAAATTTTCTAACCTGGTAAGAAAGCATAGTGCGCTGTGCATCAGGCGTGGTCAGCACAATGACAGTGCCTGTCGTGCCATCTACAACAGGCTGTGACAAGAAATGTACATTTGCCCGTAACAATTTGGTTCTGAACAACACACCATTAACACATCCTTCAGCGGATGAATGCCTCGCTAATATCGCACAGTTCACGATGTCTTACATCACAAAAAAGAGACAACATTCACAAACGGGAGCGCATGGTAAAGCAGAAAGCGAGTTCTTTCCCTAAGCCATATAAAGTAATTACACAAGCAGAAGATCTCATCGGACAACAAGCGGTTGCAGATAGATCGTCACCTGTAGAAATCCCCCAGAGGATCACTGCCAACACTGCCCATCATGGCAACGTTTTGTGCAGAGTTCTCACCGCTGGTCGTACCCAACCTAGCCAGTGCAACCCCCGGCGGAAAGCTTGTAGTTGCGACCATCTAAAGCACGCAGTACTTTCCCTCTTTCCTCGTGGTTCACTACCTTCCGAGTGCCTTTTACTAACCCTAGCTCTTCCAGAAAGTCATAGCCTACAGTTCCAGAGAAGTCGACCTGAATGCAATAAAGGAACAGAAATAATAATAATAATAAAAGGAAAGCAATAAAGAATGGATCTGCATCGAATCCTGTCTCTCAGTTCTTACTCAGTCGGCAAGACAATTAAAGCTCGGAGAGAAAGTCATCAAGAAACCAAAGAGAGAGAGTGACAATAATAATACCATAGCTTGGCCGAGGCCAACGACGTCCCAACGTTCTGGAACTGTTTTGTCAGGTATGCCATAAGGTTGGTCCTCTGTTCTCTGGGTATCACCATTCATCTGCAAGACAAAATCAAGCAGGCTTGAATACTAGTATGCAATCCAAGAAGACCTTAAATTGATCAACGATCAACTTCGCACTTCGTCCGGAGGACGAAAGTTGTATTGTATCTAGTGAGCACAAGAATAATACCCGAACGAGAAATTGGGAGTAGCATTTCTTGGGCCACACAACAGCAGTTCGATAGGTTTGCTATCAGGGGATATCAGTCATAGAAGAGCATGCCAGAAGTTGGCAAGAAGCTATACCCTAGGATTAAAGTACAGATTGAATGCACTCTTAATTCAAACCAGGCTGGAAACAGACTGGATTTCAACTTCTCTGAGGTTAAGTTCGGATACTGAGCTGAAATGACCTAATTTGTCAAGTATTACACCAGCGTGCCTCAGCCGTAGAGCGAAACCATGAGGGCCCCTCTGAAGCAGACCTCGCACTCATATCCTACTTTCAAGCGATTTCCCCTATTCCTACAATATCCATTTCCCTCGTACACCAAAAGATTCTATGATTCTTTGAACTTGAACTTCTATAATTCTGAAGACATGACATGTCTCGTATATTCAAACAGACAATAATGTGGGATAATTCAACTCTCACCCCTTCCATGACGTGCCATACCGACCTATATAAGCCACCGACATCTTGAAATTAGACATATCATGTGCCTCAGTATTGTACAAATTGTAAACGGTATCTTTAAAATTATGATAAGGCTCTCAAGACGAAGCCAATAAATCTTGCCAACTCTTCTATCGTCAGTGAGTGGCATTCTTCTAACAACAAGTATCTCTTCAGGGTCACCTCAATCATCATGACCACAACAAACACATCTTAAGAAATTCCATTCTCAAAAAGTAAAATACTCCACAGCGCAGAAGAGAGCCTTCTACCCTAAAATTCGGACATGCATCAAAATTGACAAACTCCACGGCCACCAACACCCCTCTCTAAGAACGTCAAGCCCCTGATATGCGTACCTGGTAGGCAGCATTTTCCGAGCCCTTACTCAGGCCGTTACACATGGTGTGCTGCCGCTGGCTGTCCCCGTTACACGCACATGCCAGCCTGTGAATCATGAACAAGACCGTGTGGTCACCCTGGAACAAACTAACTCTGCCCCGGCCGATGGACCTCCTGCACCTAACTTTGGAAGAAGATGAGGTCGAAAAAGCCGAGGAGGAAGACAGAGGAGAAGGAGAAGGAGACGCCATCAAATTAGAGCTCCGCACGACAACAGCACTGCACTGACGTGCTCGCCGCGCCACGAAACAAGAATTGGCTTCACCCTCCTTCTCGCCTCCTCCACTGCTGCTGCTGCTAGACCCCTGCTGCTGCTGCAATAACGCGGCGGATGTGAGTGAAGTCAGGTTGGCTATGGCGGCCATCGAAGCCGCCGCCCCTCCCACTCCCCCGTGCACCCTGGCCGTGCCCCCCTCTGTGCCACACCTCGCTGCCTCCACCTCCAACAATTATTTAAAAATAAAATCCGAATTCGCTCTGAGTGCAGCGGCAAGTCGGCAATGCCAAGAGGAACTTAGGCGGGCCACTGGAAATGGCAAGGGCGACGCGATCCTCGGCACTAAGTCCGACGATTTTCTGAAATCGCCGGGGCCCCACCTGCTGCCCAGCACCCTTCCTGCCCGAGCATGAAAGCCAGAAACGCTCCTCCGCCTGATTGATGCCCGCCCAGCACCTCCCCTTCCTGGTTCTCGATCACCCGCGGCGCTCCTCTTCGGCCGTGGGGCTTTTTTATTGTCATTTTTAAATTTAGTTGCATAAAGTATTATCCCATTAAGTACTTGTACAGAAAATAGTGAAATTAGGTCCCCATACTAATTTGTCAACTATAAACACTATACACATATTCACTACTATTGTACAAGAATGCACAACTTTTGAGATAGGGTTTGTTGTAATTGGGACTCATGAACCTCTATGTGTACAAATGAAAGTATGCATAGAAATATTTGTTGACTTGGATGGCTTACAGAGTAACTTTCCTGGGATAAGGCAATCTAATTGTAAAGGCAACCTAATTTCACTATTTCGTGTACATGGAAGCTTTGATTCATTCCATTTGGATTATTGATGTGAAACGGTTATGGAGCATCTTGTTTTGCAAGCAATCATAAAAACATTGTAATAAAATAAACTGATGGACTCATTTTTCAACTTAATTTTTACAAGTTCAGTAGAATTAAAAGCCCTAGAGCATTCACTTTTGTCGCAGTATGAATTTTTGTTTTTTTGTAAGTTATCTAAATCTTTGAACGGAAACCGTGATCTGGTATCCGGATTCAAGCAAGAAATAACAGGAAACCGGAAGTTAGTTACGGAACGGAATAGTTGATAATCCGGATTCGATCTGAATCTAAACCGGATTAGAGTTGGAGCGGATCTGAGTTGGAACGGATTGGGTCAGGAACGGATTTGGTCATGATGACAGATCAGACTATATATAGGCTGACCAATCCAGTGACCACTCTTTTTCAATCTTCGTTTGCGGAAATCTCGCTCCAGCTTGTACTTAGCTTCTCTTCCCAGCGCTCTGCTTTCTTGTTCTGTGTTTGTGTTTGTGGGTGCGCTTTAGTTTGTGTTGCAGGTTTAGAGGTATTCCGGTTGAGATCGGAAGAGCGAAGGTGAGAAACGAGACGTGCGGCTAGGAGAGGGAAAGGTAGCCTCAGTAAGAATCCGGTTTAGCACAGCTCGTGTCCATGCCTCAGCTCCGCAAGAATAGAGCAGGGCCGTCCAGTTCCTCCGCAGTAGAAGTGAAACTCCAGAAGGTGTGTCCGATTATTCCAGTAGAAGAGAAGGAAAAGGACAACCTGATAGAGGATCTCGCCAAGATGGGTTGCGGAGGGCTGATCGATAAACCCTGGGGGTTTAGGGAGGAGCGGATGATTCGAGAGTTGTTGGGCAAACTCTCAAATCAGTTCGACAAGACCATCCGCGGAATTCCGAGCAGTTGGACGGAAGAAATGTGGAAGGCCGTGTACGGATTCCAATTCGGAGGACGAGGGATGGCATCCTCGAAAGAGGGTTACACTCAAGGGAAGTTCCGGAGCGACGTAGACTCGAAGGACGGGCACGCGGTCGCGGATTGTCTGGACGACCGGCATCGGAACCTTCTCCAGTTCCTGGTTCCGATCATCCACCCGGATAAGCCGACGAGGGTGACCATCGCCATCGGGAACCTCATTTTCGGAGCCCTGAGCGGGGAACAGAAAGTAGACTGGGCCATGATTTTATTCGACCTGGTCAACCGTCTGATTCCGAAGATCGGAGGAAGTAGACCGACTCCGTTGAGTCCCTACCTCGTCCATCTGTACAAGCACAGTCAACTCCTCACGGATACGGAGGAGAAGGAGTGGAAGATGCAGGAGTCGCTCCTGAAGTATGGGGAATCGGAAGAAGAAGAAGAACAGGAAGAAGTATCCGGTTCCGAGGAGGAAGAAGAAGAAGAGGAGGAGCAACACCGGCCGCAGCACAAGCGGCAGAAGACGACGCCTCCTCACCGGAGAGGAACCCCAACCCCTCCGGCTGAGACCTCCAACCCAGGGAAGAAACCGGTTTCTGGAGAACCGGGTCCTTCCGGATCGGATCCTTCCGGATCCGTTCCACCAGCTGATCAACATCCTGAGCGATGTACGAGCAGACTGGACGATAAAGAAGCTGATTCTGAACCAGATCAGCGAGCTGGTGGGAGCACCAGCAGACAGCAACCTGGCGGGAGTGGTTGCAGATTTCATCTCCAGTCTGGATGAGATCCGGAAGCAAGAAGCGGAGATACGACGACTCCAAGAGGAGAACGAGTCGTTGAAGACGGAAATGTTGCTCCTCAAGGAGGACATGGCTACCACCCAGGAGATGGCAGAGGCTACCCAAAAAGTAGCGGAGGATGTGAAGGCCACATTCGGAGCAACCGGAGAGGCCGTCACCAAGTCAAAGTTGTTTGACGAGGGAGTCCTCAAGGAGAATAAAATATCCGGGACCAGGTTGGTCCGGATTTTGACGGACTACTCCGAGAAGGTGGAGTTAGTCATGATGGAAGCGTGAGAGGCTGCAAACCGGATGGAGGAGAGTAGCAGGAAGCTGAACAGAGTGACGTTGTCACGGTCGTTCCATCTGTCCGACCTTTCAATGCCTGGGTCTTTTCCGAACGTGGGCATTCCGACGGAAGGAAAGGATCGGACTCCCCAGTCAAAGAAAAGTGGGAGGAAGCTCGCGCACACCATCAACTTGGATTTGTCACCGGATCTCCCAGAACGTGAAACCGGGGAGCGAAACCGGAACTTGACGGACGTCTTCGAGCAGCTTGGAACAGACCCACCCAGAAGTCCCACACTGAACCCGAGGAAAGATCAAAGTATGGATCTGACCCCAGATCAGGGTGAGGATCAAGATCAGAGCGTGCACCAAGGCGAAGACGAAGTCATGGACGAAGGAACGGATCAAGGAGTAGATCCGGTTATGGTAGGATAGTTAGAATTTTAGTTGTAAATATTTGTTAGTTAGGACCGGACCGGATTTGATCCGGATGTGTCTGGTCTGGATCGGATGTTTTCCGGTCTGGCCGGCTCGGCGGGGACCGAAAGTTCCGCGCGGACTTTCCGGGCCGCTTTGTGTTGACTTTTTGAGTTTTAAAATGTATATAGTCAGTCTCTGCGAAGGAGACTGGGAGTCTTTTCCCTTGAGTTTTTGTGCGTTTTCTATTGATTTCTTGTTGTACGTCTCTCCCGCTCGTGGCAGAGCTGTTTTGGTAAGGAGTTAGGAAAATGTGTGCAGATTCTAGAGAGATTTCTCCCCTTGGTGTGTTTGTTTTGCTCTTATGTGCATGTGAGTGGGTATTCTAAGTGTTGGGAGCGGATTTCAGTTCCTCAGCGCCTCTACAGTTAACGATTCCGGGCGAGAAAACCGTTGTTAGGCTAGGCGGATAGGGAAGGAGTTCTTAGTCGCGCTAGAACTCCTGGATAGGAAATCCGGTGGAGTGTCCGATCTCCCGTGAGGTCTCGCTGCCCTAGTTGGTAAACGGAAGGACTTTAGTTGATGTTGGAACGGACGAGTTCGCTTGTAACCACCTAACTTCGCACGGAGGGAACTTGGCATCAAGGTCGTTGTAGTATGAGAGGATCGTACGGGGGGTCTTTGTGTGACCTGCCAACCGGATCGCTGTCCGGGTGGCTGTGAGAGATCAAACCGGATCCGCGCTAGTGTAGGAAGTAGTGGATTAGAGAAGTGGGTCTTCAGCCACTATAAGTCACGGAAGGAGTGGCGGGCTTGCCACTCTCAAAAGCAAGCGGCGAACCCTCTGATGGTGAAACAGAGGCAAAACTAAACCGGAGTGGAGTGAGAGTACGTGTGAGAGGACCGGATCGGATCGGTCCAGAGGAGTTCCAGGATCAGAAGTTGTAGGATTCTGGGTGGTGGAAGTTTTACAGGACCGAATAGCTTGACAGGCCGGAAGAAAGAGAGAGAGGTCTGGTCGTTGTTTTTGGTGTGTTGTTGTTTCCGGTTTTAGATCTAGGACCGGAAAGTAGAAATTGGATACTGGCTGAGCTTAAGTTGGGAATAGAGCTAGACACTTCACAGAATCTCGTGGGTTCAATCTTTAGAGTCATTTTGTTATGCTTTAGAGTGGTTTTTGGGAGTATAACAGGGAATTCACTTACTCTGTGCTGCGACAACTTTGCTTGCTAGAACAATTTTATTATTGAGATTAGCATATTTCAATTCCATCTTAGAAATGTTAAGCATTTAGTTTTTCCTTCAATATTCATTTAGTTTTTCCTTCAATCTCAAACTTGCTTGGACTTATTATTTTTGAAAAAGAATGAAAATCAAGTCTTTTTTAATTTAGTTTAATTTCCCATATTCTCAACCAAATTCTTCAACACAAAGAAATTGAAAAAGTTTGAACATAAGCTTCAAGCTAAGAAAATTCAAAGTCTTATAAATCTAGTCCTACAAGGTGGAAAAAAAACTTATTTTTTTGACTATAAATGCAAATACCTTGCAATCTACATTGCCACAGTTTCTCAAATTTCTTCCACATATTCACATGGTAGTCTATACATTTGGGGGTATATGTAGTGATTTTTATGTTCTAATTGCTTTACTCATTCAATATTCAAGGAAATATATACATAGGAATATGGGAAATATCAAATACATTGTTCTACATGAAATACATCATCATTTGTCAAGTACATTTCAAATGCCTATGACAATTATGGCAAGAAACTATTGTATCTCCCTTCTCTATCATACTTCTTGTAAAGTATTTATCACAAACAACCTTAGGAATTCGGGGAAAAATAGTCCTCTTCCTTTTTGAAGTTGACACAAACTTGTGAGGCACAGGTGTCATTGTAGGTTGAAATTGCCCTACAAGTGAGCTTCTCTCTTCATCCATTTTGTCCTTTTGTTTTGAAGTCCTCCCATGTCCCATTCTGGTACGCTGCACATTCTCCTGAATAGATAGTATAGAAGCTTTGCTTGAAAGTGTAATACGAGAGGGCCTTTCAAACGTGAAGGGCTCCATGATGGAATGCAAACATCCTTTGATGGCATCAATCTTGTACTTCATCTCTTCTTTCCCATATTTACAAATACTTGACTTCACTTCCAAAAGTGTTGATTCCATATCACGGATAACTTGTAATAAATCTTCACCATCACTAGTTTCCGGTGTGCAATCATTCATAAAGCTTCCATTGTGGACATCTTCTACTATGGGTTCCATAATAGGGTCCATATTTATATTGGAAGATGGACCCTTCATCATTCAAATGTTGATAACCCTCTTTCACTATCAATTGCATTGCAAGAATGTGCTTACATGTTGATGTAGTAGACCCACAATCACAAAAATGAGTATTTAGGGACACTGTGTACCTAGTGTTAGGAGAACTCTCGCTTGCAATATGGAATATCCTTTGATTGACATCCACCTCCTCCAAAACATCTTGAGGTATACTTTGATACTTCTCAAATAGTCTTTGTGCACTTGCTAGACGACGTCGATGCGCTTTACCATTTGCTCTTCTTGAAAACCTCCCCGAATCACCTACAGTTTAAGAAAATAAAAGTTAAATATCAAATGTGACAAAATATTAAATTCCAATGCACTTTGAAAATAAAGAAGTAAACATCAATCACATTAAAGGTACTTACTTATAGCTTGAACTTGTTTAAAGTGGTCTACTAGGATAGGCCCTCCAATGCGACTTCCGTCCGCTGCACTTCCAATAATGGATACAATCAAATCTCGAATAGAGACCACCATCCACTTGTCATCTGGATTCCACCTGGGCATGACCTGGTCATCACTGAGTCTCCGCAGGGTATCATCCACCCGCCGTCGTATTTAGATACGAACCTAAGCGCGCCCTCTTCGTCTCCCTTGCAGGATCCGCTTCCCCTACATTGCCTCGCCTCGGCACTAAGTCCCCGACGATTTTTTGAAATCGCCGGGGCCCCACTCTACCCGCCACCCAAAGCTGCCCGAGGCAGGCTTGAGGGCGGCCGCTTGAGGCCTGCATCCCCTACCCGGTTCTCAACCTGGCGCCGGCGACTTTGGCGAGGTTGTCACAAGTCGTCTTCAACCTCCTCGCTCTTCGTCGCACTCCGAGGCGATTCAGCGCACTTCTTCAATGCAATCTCTTCAGGTAATGCATTCTTTTTTTTTTTTTGCAAATTAGGTCACTGCAATCTGGTTGCTATGCAATTGTTGTAATTGGATTTGTAACTGTGAAGACATAAATTTTTTATCGCAATTGCTAGTTGTGTGAGGGAAACCAAAGACATTTATTGTTTTGAGGTGGTTATCATAATACAGTAACTTACATAATACTGTACTTGCCAGTTGGAGGTCACCTGCATTTAAAAACTAAAGGGTCTATCTAGCTGATTGCAAATTGTAAGCCTAAACAAATAGAAGGTCAAAAAATGCTTGATTTAGGAACAGGAAAGTCATGAAGCTAGAGTTTGTTGTAAGAGAGGTGATGAACGATGTGAAGGTCCTTGCTCACAATGTAGAAAAAATTGCACATGTGAACATATCATATCTAAGTTAGGCTCCAACTGTGATAGGTATTCAAACAGTAGGTTGCAAAAGGGATTTAGGGTTTTAAGAGCTATTTAGGCTCCAACTGTGGTAGGTATTCAAATAGGAATGGGTTGCAAAAGGGTTTTAGGGTTGTAAGAGCTATTTTATCATGCTTCATCGTTTAGGTAAACTTAAGGTTTAGGCACTATATAAGTTTTAGTTATTCAATTTTTTGGGCTTCAAGGTAGTGTGGTTGTCTAAGTTTAAGCCTTTACAGGTTACTAAACTTTAGGTTTAGGTTATC
This sequence comes from Pseudisothecium myosuroides, assembly GCA_951799445.1. Lineage (NCBI taxonomy): Eukaryota > Viridiplantae > Streptophyta > Bryopsida > Hypnales > Lembophyllaceae > Pseudisothecium > Pseudisothecium myosuroides. Next base: position 28,522,253 of record OX637292.1, on the reverse strand, counting down.
TTAAGCATTGTGTTTTTGAGAGCATTAGGAGTATTTTTGGTTTGGTTTTATAATACATGTGACATTTGTGTGGTTCTCAGGTTTCATTCAAGTTATTATGGCCCCAAAGAGGAAGAGGGTTTGGAAACGGGATGATAGTGCCAAGGAAACAAGAAGGCGTAGAAGAGACACAGAAAATGAGAAGAATGCGGAAACAAACGCTAAGGCAAGGATAGAAGACAATGTGCTATCCAAATTTGAGAGAGAAAGGGCATCCATTCCTCCCCCCATTGCCATGAGTGAGGATGTGGAATCCTCTCCTCTAGTGAAGGCCATGGAGAATGGCTTCCTTGATGATTTGAAAATCTTTCGTGTGAAAGATCACAAATTTCTAATTCCAACTCTCTTGGATGCCTCCAATGTATACGTTTCATACATCATACATGCCTTGTGAGGGTATTTCGATAACAATAAAAGCGATGCGTTGGAAAAAGAAAGAGTAGAAGAAGTTCTCTTCTATTTTGAAGGTAATTTGGTATTTCTTAATGCTTTCCTTTTTTAATGCATAATGTTATAGAATTTGTTTTATGCAATGTCCATTGTTTCACATGTCTACCTTTCATGGTTTGGGATCGTGTTTTTGGCATACTTTTAATGTAAATTACTTTCATTTCATTCTCTAAACTTAACTTTTTTTTCAACATGGAATTTTGTAGCTGATGATTGGGAGATGTGTGAGATTCAAAGGGCAACCCATCTTATTCACCTACTCCAAGCCAATGACTTCTACTACGCAAAGAGTTTGTGGGAGAATGAAAATATATGGAAAGAAGCTTGGAAAACTAAGCGCATGGGGAAGTGGAAACTTCTACATCCTCTTAAGACCAAGGAAATGCAAGATCGAATCCAAAAGAGGGCTATGGAAAACAAGATTATTGAGGAAGAAGAAGGTACTTCATCTACAACTACCGGCACAAAGAAGGGCAAGTCCAAGCCAAAGCCAAAATCTCCAAACAAGGAAAAAACCAAAGCCAAGGGTAAGGGCAAGGGAAATGGCAAAGGCAAAGGCTAAGGCAAGGGATAGGTAGTTCACATTAAAAAAAAATGTTCTCACTACTATGAAGTTTCTTTTCTTAATGATGCATTCTAGTTGTATCTTTTATGTGTGTAGTATGTTTATTTGATTCTATGTAGTTGCAAAATTTATGTAAGGTGCTTCTTTTAATATACATATTGTTGGATACTTGCATGTACACACATGAATTTGTATGTTCTTATTTTCTTACTCATTCAATATTTAATGGAACACACATACATATATGAATATGTAAACACCAAATACAATTTAAGTTTGTGTGTAGGTTGGATATAATTGTGCAAAGTCTTATTTTCATGCATATTATGTGATGGTAGAGAATACATTAATGGAAGCACTTTCCATTCACTTAATTCTCTAATTCTATTTTGTTTCTTACTACCAATCCTTGCACATTTATAGTCCACTCTTTGTTGTCTAATATTGAATATTCATCCACCTTTTTTTATCATGTACCATCAAACTTTGGAAGAAGCTCCAAAGACATACCAAAATTTTGACAACAAAGTGGTCTACCAAATTAGTTAATGCATTAGCCTCTAGAATTCTATAACCATACTTGACCAAAAAAATCATTGCCCTTGTCATTTTTAACTACGCAATGAAATAGAAATCAAACCATTGTCAAAAAATTTAATATAATTTCTCAATTTTTTTTAAGAAAAGAGACCTTTGAAGTAAAACATCGGCTCTTGAATTAGGGATTGATTCTTTGTTGGTATTTTTTTCAACTACATTTATAGACTTTGACATTCAATATAATTTCATTGAAGCTGATAAATTGTGTGATAGTAAATCAAACTTAAAAGTGGGGAAATAAACTTAGGTATAAAACCCAAAGGAAAAAAATAATTTTCATAGATGAAGGCAATATTTTTTGATTAAACACTATAATAAAGTGCAAAATAATTTGGCCATGGAATTGTAAATCATCAATACTAATGTTTCAAATGTTTCAACAAACACAGTATAACATATAAATATATTGGTTTCCAAAAATTGTCAAATAGTGTCTACCTTGCAAATACATTCTCTGTGACAAAACATAATATAGTTCTCCCCAATACAAAAAGTACTTATACTCTATTTTTCATTTCACTAACAAGGAAGGGATAATTTGAAGTTCTTAATGCAAATATGGGCCTACTCAATTAGAAATTTTATAAAAAAGACTACTTCATATGTACGAAGACTTTGTTTTAAAAGCATTTGATTGTATTAAAAAAAAAAGGACAACTACCTCTTGTATGTAATCTACTGACAATTTCCTATGTTCTTCACATGTCATTTGTTCTTGAAATGAATTTTAGACCCCGAGCACGCAACCCTTATATTATATAGTCCTAATTATAATCACTTATAATGCATTTCAATCCAATTTCAAGGGATATAATTTGTTAAAATGTAGAAAATTCTTGTAGCCTTTTCAATAAGGAATCCAAAATTGTAATTATATGCATGAAATGAATTTTTTTGAGGACAATAATAGCATTATAAAAATAATTATATGAGTTTTTTTAATACATGTACCATGAGACAAGCTACCCAACTTTTTGCACTTTTTAATCATTTTTTAATTATAATTGGAGGTAACTTTTTGTATAGAATTTTAAAAACTATGCATAGACGTTTCAACTTTTCATATTTATTGTGAGTTTTTCTCTAATATGTATGCAACCTAACATTTTCTACATTTATTTATTTTTTAATTTGGTCTTCATCTAACTTTTAGGTCTTTTTAATTTGATATAATTTTTACAGAAGTCAACCTCTGAGCCGTTCTAATGCCAATGACCCCTATATATAATATATGAGTTGTATGCCTGGGTTTTAGACATGGTTATCTAATTTTTTTTCCTTCAAAGATATTTTACATCTTTGTTTTGGAAGGTGCAAGTAAAGTCAAAAAGTTTGATCATTTAGTTCAACGTCCATGGAGGACCACATATGTTAAATGGGACAAATGAAAGTTCCACTAGGTTCTTTTAGTCCCAAATTCTGGTCTCATTTTCTAGAACTTTTTTTGAAGCTCCAAGAATACATTATATTTGCAAGGATATAAGGTTTATTTCACACAGTATTTGCAAGCCCAAGTTTTGTAAACTACTTCATACTGCATATATGCAATTTTGAATTCTTTAATTTAAATTTTGGACTACAAGGGATTTTCTTCCTCTTACCTATATATCCTCTACTCAAACAGAATGTCATATTTTCTATTTGAATAAGCATTTGAATTAAGGAGGTACTTCACTATATATATTAAGCATACATTGTTGATGGTGAATGAATTCAAGAGACTTGGCTAATACTGAATATCTTTACAGATATCCTTGTACTTTTCCACTTTAAAAAGGAAATACAAAATCCATGTTGGCTTTAAATTTTTGGTTTAACACTTCAACTTCTTTCTATAGAGGTTGAGCTTCTAGAAAGAAGATTCTTCTAAATAGTTTTAGGATGTTTGTAATGATATCTAGAGCTATGTCTTTAGGGTATTTAGCATTTTATTTTCAAAATCATACTAGGGATTTCATTATCTTTTTAGCACTTCCTCTTGTTGGCTTAGAGATTTAGGGTTATAGAGAGAGTGTTCTTTTCAACACTTCTTGTTGTTGGCTTAGAGATTTAGGGTTGTAGTTATACTCTATTTTGAACATTTCTTCTTGTTGGCTTAGAGATTTAGGGTTGTAGAGAGAATGTCATTTTCAAGACTTTTTCTTGTTTGCTTAGACATTTAGGGTTCTAGAAAGATTGTTTTGTGAAACACTTCTTCTTCTTGACTTAGAGATTTAGGGTTGTAGAGAGAGTGTTCTTTTCAACACTTATATTTGTTATGTTATAGATTTGGGATTTTAGAAAGAATGCTCTTCTAAACACTTGTAGAAACCTTATTCTTATTTTTTGTTCTCCTTGTTTAGGGTATTGAGCATTTCATTTTCATTTTCCAAAGTTTTGCTTGGAGTTTTTGTCATGGAGGAAGATAGTGACTTCAATGAAGATGATATTTTCTATCCTACTGATTTTGAGGACGATGTAGACTATGTACTTGGAGTTGAAGACATACTTCATGGATCTTCAGGAGGTAATTCATCCACTTCTCCTGCAACTCTGGAAGATGTCTACTTCCATTTGTCTGATTTTGAATCAAGTTCTAGCTCTGATGAAGACATGGAGCACACGTGGAACGAAGATGGATGGGAATCGAACTTTGTGACTAGTGACTTGCCACATTCAAGAGATGAGCCTTCCAAACCTTCTTTTGATCATGTTCCTATAGAGTCTTCTACAAAGTTCATTCAATTTACTCTTGCAAGTAGAGATCTTATGATTCTTTGTTTACAAAGAAAAACATTTCCTACCTTCCATGAGATTCGTGAAGTAGACATAGATTTCAGTCCATTTCTTACAAGCCATGGAAGATCTATAGATGTTGATGATCCTCTTCACACTCAAGCACGATGGGTGAAACTTCAGAACAATTTGAAGTTGATAGAAACCGTTCATGGAGTTGGTCTTTCAACTTCAAGTGACACAAAAGAAAGAGAAATACCTCATTTTGCAATGTGGTCACCTATAGTGTTGTGAGCGCTTGTTTACCCACCCTTGGTAAAGAAACGAGCACAACCAGGCTCTCGGTAATTAACCGTTCTGACTCGATCTATGGGTGTCTAGCGCCAATCCATTGTGCCTTCCAAGCAATGGATCTTTTCTATACTCCTAAGACTCGCTAATTTGGAAAATGAAGAAAACAAAACGAAACCCTAATTGGAAATGCTATGACTACTAAGTCTGGATCAAAGCCTACAAAGGCTTAATGGTTTGGGAGAGGAGTGAATTCTAGTCTAAACTTATCTATTTGAAATGAAAGAGTACCTTATGCCATTTCTAGAAGTATAAAGCTTGTTCAATTTGGACTCTCCTAGAGGAAGTTATGGACGGATGAAGTTTGATCGCTACTCGGTTCCTCAAACTTCATCCATGCTTTTCTATGGATTACGGATTTTGATTTGACTTGGGATTTGGGCTATGGGCCTGATCTTCTAAGGTTAACCTAATTACCAAGTCTTGATTCAAATGGATGAAATCTTCTAGGCTTCATCCATTACTTGTTCCAAACTTCATCCCTTCTTAACTGCTTGGGGTTTAGGTATTTTCTTAAGCTGGGTTTAGTTTTGGGTTACCCTAAACTTGTTCTAAGATGTTCTAAATCTACACTTAACCTAAACTTAATCTTAAAAGTCCCTAATCCGCCTTCTAATCTTACTTAAGGATCTTAAGTGTGGTTACTAATGTACTAATCTTAGAAACTTAAGACTTGTTCTGAGGAGATCCTGACTTTAGCCTTTTAATTTGATTAATCACATTAGATTTGGGGTTTCCTATCAAAAGTTATCCATGGATGAAGTTTGACCGCTAATCGGTCCTTCAAACTTCATCCGCTAATTAGGGCTAGCCCTAATTCCAAAACTAAATTCTAATTTGACTTTCGGTTCCTAAATTAATTCCTCTTTTTATGTTATCTTTTTTGTTCCTCTTGGATGAAATTTGTTAGGTTTCATCCAACATGATCTCCTAACTTCATCCGGTCATAACTCCTTCGTTTTAGCTCAGATCTGGACGTGTTTTAGGTTTTCGGAAATCCCTAGCCCTCTACTATAAGATTTTAAAGTTAATTCTAACATGACCTTGCTTCTTGCCTACCCTAGCTCTCGGTCTCCTTCTAATTATCTTGATAAAACAAAGTTAAACACGGAAGAGTGGGGTGTTTAGGGGCCCACCTCATATTGGAGGTCTTGGATCAACCGGTCGAGGTTCTCCCCCTCGGCCATGTCCCTTCCTCTTGGATTTGTGGCTCCTTGAGTGATTCTTGAATCGGGGAAGATTTGAGAACGAGTGGTAGGGGCGGTGGAATTTCTTTCTTCTCTTTCTTTCCACCCCTTCTTACACCCACCAACTTGTCTTCCAAAGTTCTTACGTGTTGACTTTGTTCTTACACCTCTTACACCTTGGCCTTCCCAAGTGCTTACGCGGTTGACCTTTCTCTTATGTCCAAGGGCACGCTCTTTCTTACTCTTGCGCTCACCCTTTTAGTGGTCCAAATTGGTTAGTTGAGATTTCCCCCAATCCATCCACTCGCACACTCCTCTCCTATTTCATCTTCCTCCTTGCTTGTGATGCTCAAGGTTTTTGGTTATGGGGTGTGGAGAGCTTGGGTGAGTTGTGCGTGGAGTGATTGTGTGAGCTTTTGCAGGTTTTTGTGTACTTTTTATGATAATTCCTATTACAAGGTGTACCCCCAAATCTTTTTCCCTACTTTTCCTCCTACTTCGAAGATATCTCTACTTCTACCACCCTAGCTTTCCACTTCTACTATCCTAGTTTCCCATTCATTCTACCCCTTTTCTTTCCTACTTCTATCACCCTAATTTCCCATTTATTCTACCCCTCCTTTCCTCATTTAGTCTTCCTAAAAAGGAGAATCAAAAGGAACAAAAAAAACCCCAATACGAACTGGCCGGAGGCGTTGCTTGGAAGCGCGGCCTGGAGGCGCAGCTGCAAGCACGGGACCGGGCGCGGGTATTGGGCGCGGGTATCGGGCGCGGGTACGGGCTGCGAGTACGGGCTGCGGGTACCGGCGCGGGTATCGGGCTGCTCCGCTTGGGTTGCTCCTGTTGGGTTGCTCCTGCTTGACTGGCTCCGCTTGGGCTGGCTCCCGTTTGGGCTGGCTCTTGCTGGGGCTGGCTCTCGCTGGGCTGGCTCGGCCCGGGGTTTTTTCCCCTCCTCTAGACGTTTTTTCTGAACTTTTGGTAAATGCCAAAAATAATGACCGAGGCCACTTAAACCAAGGGAAAGCCAAAACTAATCCTAGTTCTACATGGACTTTTGCCTATAACGTTTTCCTAAGTTCTTGGATGCTAAACTTTGAAGGTTTCCAAGAACCTCTTGGAAACTAAACTTTGAACCGAATTCTCTGGGGAGATCAAGGCTTCGCCGTCGAGTTGGATTTAACACCAACTCTAGGATTTCTCCCTGCCCGTAGGTTCAAAGCTTCGCCGTATGGCGGGTTTTTAACACGCACTCTAGGACTAGGGGGATTAATAGTCAAAGCTTCGCCGTCAACAAGGAGGGCTCACGTGACCACAAGCAATTTCAAAAGAGGAAGAAAACCGTTAGGACATAACCACCCTGGGGGGCCCACAACTCCACCGTACGGGGGGAGGACCACACGCCAAGGGTTCTTAGAGAAAGCAAAAGAGTTCCCCGACTGGGAGAAAAATACTCGGAGGTTAATCTAGACACGCGGGTTAGAAAACACAATCCTTAAACACTAAAGACCCCCCAGTGGGCGGCAAAGCCAAGGGGCTGCGGGGGGAGCTTTAGGATCAGGACAAAACTCAAGGAACTCCCTAGCAAGTTAGTACTTCAAGCAAAGTACTTTAACTGACAAGTTAGTGACCAAAGTGATTCAAAAATAAGCCAAATAATACCCAAGACTACTCAAAACTCATACACAAAGGAAGAAGGACCCCCAAGACCTTCAAAAGCTGAAAATAGAACAACAACGGAGCACCACGTGCTCAAAACACCGTGGAAGTGCCTTTGGCTAAAATCGCCAAAAAATCCAACATAAGTTGGACCCACGGACCCAAAACATGAATGGGGGTGGTTTTGGAGAGAAATGAGGGCCCCTTTATAGGTTTCCCAAGGCCCTCACCTCCCCTCTTTTAACCTAGGTAACCCTATCAATTTGGATTTTCATCCTTATCTCTTAGGATTTTCACGTAGTTTGGGTTTTACGCTGGTCCAACACTCTAACTATTGGAGATTAACTCCAAATCAAAAACCGATTGCGCCATTGGCTTCAGAAGGCCATTTTTAGTCCTAAGGTCCCCCTACCCCCTATTCCAACGCCAAAATCCCACCGTAAACTATTGCCAACTAGAGTCAGTAAAAGAGGTAAAAATCTACTTTTTGGAGGTTACCTTTTCTGACAAAGGTGACTAGCCAGGGTGGTCTGGGAGGTCTTAGGGAGTAAGAAAAGACCCTTCGTTGACTTCGTTCCGACTTCGTGTGCTCCCGGGACGCCGGTCAACTCCACGTAAATCTCGCCACGTGGATAATTCGAAGGAATGTCAATGATTCGGCCGTCTCCCGCTATCGAAACACCACGAAACTCGTCGGGGCGCGTTATTAGCATAAAAGAAACTATCCTAATTTTTAGTGAGATTTTACCGCTACCTGGGTAATTATCGTGAATTTCCCATCGTGGTTTTAGGCGGTTGACCGTCCGGAAGGAGTATTTCTTCAATCCAGAAAATTCTGAAACTTCTTGGGGAACCTCTCATGGGGTTTCCCAAGAGATTTGCAAGTTCACATCTTGATCTTGGATGTCTTGATACGGAGGGCAAAAAGATACCTCCGTTGGTTTACCGGCAGTCAGGAAATCTTCCGCATACGGGGGAATCTTGGCAAATGGATTTCGCTTTTGACTTCCCGGTATGGTTTAGACCCAAGATCACAATCCGGTGACCGTAGATTCCTCCACTGGCCTGTCTTGCGAAAGTGACCCCTGCAAGCTAACAATTGGGGTTTCTACTATTCGTCGATGGGATGGGGAAACTGAAACCTCTCTTGGGGAATCTACCTAAGAATCTCCCTAGACTTCCCTCAGACCAATTTAGCCCAGCTTGGTCACTTGCATAGTGATTTTAGGCTATTTTGGGTAAGAACCCTCAAACCTTCTAGTTCCCACTACCTCTATGGCTCCAACCTATTTACAAGTGGTTTTTAGGACTATTCTAAGGAGAAAAGGCTATTTAGGACCAAAGGGCATATTGGTATGTAACATGTCCATTTTGGTTTTACACTCTTTTTACGGCTTTTTGTGTATAATTACGACATAAATTGCACAATCTAAGAAAAAAGAAGACTATGAGTCCCAAGTGACGAATTGGGAGCTCACACCTTGCTAACTCGTTGCCACAGAGCATTAAGACGCCTTGAACTAGGGCCACTATACACAACGTCGAAGATAGTGCTATTCATGCTTAATGGATTTATAGCGCTCACTTCTTGGCTGAGAAAGTGAAAGTGGCAAAAACCTAAAACCCTCCACACTCAAACCCTAAAGCAACATACACCTTCTTGAAAGTTGCAACATTTGCTAAGCTCAAAGTGCTAGCATTGAATCAAACTGATCACTGCAACGTTCACCAAGCTGCATGCAAGAACATTTTGAAGCCCTAATCCAAGCGGCATTATTCAAAATAGAACAATCGAGAACACTAATCACAATCCAGCTGGTTCAGGCTTTGGCTCTAATGACAGGATCAAATCCTTCATTGGAGATCATATTGCTCTGAAAACAATAAACCTTGACCGTGAGCCTCTAGCGAGGACAGCATCTGTCATCCAAAACTATCCATCCATTTCATAGATCATTCATCCAATTATTTAAGCAAGTAAGGGCAAAAAGGGTTGGTTACACGTAGTATTTGTTGTTTATTCAATCTAAATTTTTTTTCAAACATCACCATTTTTTTGGACGAGACACATGTAGATTGTTTCAATGAAATTGTGGAAAATTTTAAAGAGAGTTTGAAATTGTGTCACTTCAAATTACAAATTTCAACCAAAATAAGGATTTATTACGCCCAACTTGGCTCCTATTAGTGTACTTCCATCCTTATATACAAAAAAACAAAAAAGAGTGATAAACCAAAGTAGATATGTCACACACCAATGTAGCATTTGGTCCTATAGAAAGTGTATTGTCTCAATAATACTCCAATCTTGCATATAAATAGGGTAGAATTCCACAAATTGCACATGATAAACTTATTTAAGTAGAAACGCCCAATTGTCTAAACCTGTTGTGCATGTGAATACAAACTAGCTAATGGTCTAAGGAAACTATGTGAGAGCCCTACAGTAGATTTCCAAGGAGAGGTTTCAGTTTCCTCATTCCATCGACAAAATAGTAGAAACCCCAATTGTTAGCCTGCAACTGAAGAAAACTTAAGACGAACTAGTGAAGGGCATCTACGACCTAAGTAAGGTGATTTGAAGTGGGAATCATGCAAATAGTCTGGCAGTACAATCGATTTTCCAAGATTCCCTTCTCTTTGGAAGATTCTTTATTTACTAGAAGTTAAAGGAAAAAGTGGAATCTGATTTTCCTTGGCGGAGGTGCAAGGTAAAAAACATAAACTTAAAAATTACTATTTTTTATTTATTTGGTTAACAATTGCCACTAGAAAAATTCAAAGTAGAAAATACGACAAAGATTCATTGCTTGGAAGGGACAACTAGATTGCACGTTGTAGACGTCCATTAAGAATTGATAATTACAACAAAAACACTTAAAAACTTAGTTGTGTGCGTGCTATTCTAGGGGTGGGAATAAAGCGCTCACAATGCTGTAAAATGTATAACCTTAGATGCCTAAAACCTACATCATTCCTAGATGTCTGAAATCTACAAATTGTCATCTAAATGTCACTTTCACAATTCAAATTGCACGGTTTGAAATCTAGACCAGTTAAATATATATTTTAAAAAGATAACTTTAATTTTTTAAATCTATGTAAGTCCAAGATTTTTAAAATCTATATCTGTCTTAGATATCACTTTTACAAATTAGACTTGGTGGTTTGAAAATGGTACATAGAATACCTCCATTTCACAAAATTTCTAATTATTTTCCTTTTATTTGCAAAATAAACTTGTCAATGGGTGCAAGTTCATTATTTTGCATTATTCAAATCTTCCAATATAATCATTCATCATTCTCTTCATATCTCCTCTTATTTTCAAAGTCCAGCTATCATTGGGTGCAAGTTCATTTGCTTTATCCAAATCTTTCCAAGTTCCAATATAATCAGTCATCATTCCCTTAACATCTCCTCTTATTTTCAACGTCCAGCTATCATTGGGTGCAAGTTCATTTGCTTTATTCAAATCTTCCAAAGCTCCAATATAATCATTCATCATTCTCTTGACATCTCCTCTTATTTTCAAAGTCAAGCTATCATTGGGTGCAAGTTCATTTGCTTTATCCAAATCTTCCAAAGCTCCAATATAATCATTCATCATTCTCTTGATATCTCCTCTTATTTTCAAAGTCCAGCTATCATTGGGTACAAGTTCATTTGCTTTATCCAAATCCTTCCAAGCTTCAATATAATCATTTGTCTTTCTCTTGATATCTCCTCTTTTTTTCAAAGTCCAGCTATCATTGGGTGCAAGTTCATTTGCTTTATTCAAATCTTCCAAAGCTCCAATATAATCATTCATCATTCTCTTGATATCTCCTCTTACTTTCAAAGTCCAGCTATCATTGGGTGCAAGTTCATTTGCTTTATCCAAATCCTTCCAAGCTCCAATATAATCAGTCATCATTCCCTTAACATCTCCTCTTATTTTCAACGTCCAGCTATCATTGGGTGCAAGTTCATTTGCTTTATTCAAATCTTCCAAAGCTCCAATATAATCATTCATCATTCTCTTGACATCTCCTCTTATTTTCAAAGTCAAGCTATCATTGGGTGCAAGTTCATTTGCTTTATTCAAATCTTCCAAAGCTCCAATATAATCATTCATCATTCTCTTGATATCTCCTCTTATTTTCAAAGTCCAGCTATCATTGGGTGCAAGTTCATTTGCTTTATCCAAATCCTTCCAAGCTTCAATATAATCATTTGTCTTTCTCTTGATATCTCCTCTTTTTTTCAAAGTCCAGCTATCATTGGGTGCAAGTTCATTTGCTTTGTTCAAATCTTCCAAAGCTCCAATATAATCATTCATCTTTCTCTTGATATCTCCTCTTCTTTTGAAAGTCCAGCTATCATTGGGTGCAAGTTCATTTGCTGTATTCAGATCTTCCAAAGCTCCAATATAATCATTCATCATTTTCTTGATATTTCCTCTTATTTTCAACGTCCAGCTATCATTGGGTGCAAGTTCATTTGCTTTGTTCAAATCTTCCAAAGCTCCAATATAATCAGTCATCATTCCCTTAACATCTCCTCTTATTTTCAAAGTCCAGCTATCATTGGATGTAAGTTCGTTTGCTTTATTTAGATCTTCCAAAGCTCCAATACAATCATTCATGTTTCTCTTGACATCTCCTCTTATTTTCAAAGTCAATCTATCATTGGGTGCAAGTTCATTTGCAAATTCATTACAAAATCTACTATACATATAAAACAACGCTTGAAATTCATTTCAAGTATTATATATAGTAGATTTTAAATACTTTACGTTTTAAATTGAGTAAAAAGTAAAAGATTATTAAAACAACAAAAGTAAATTATCCTAGTTTTCATTATATTCCAATTGGATGTTTTTCAGGGTTGTGTATTATAGGTAGTTCCACAAAAGAATACTAAATTAATTGTAGATAGCTTTTATTTATTTTTAAATAGATGCAATCCATTACTAATTTACTATCAATATATTTATTACTATTGTATACGGTTTTATATAGAAGATGTGCTTACAACTACTTCTGAACTATTATTTGGTACAAATTAGGCTAATTTATTATGCATTCAAGTAGTTACATGTAGCTAATTATTAGCTCTATTTTAAGATAAATTTTATTTTATTAAAATAAAAATTAAATTATATTTCAATTTTGTTTCCAATTAGAATTACAAGACGTGTGGACCTTAATAATCACCTAAAAAACTATACTATACATCCATAAAAATAAAAATAAAAATTTGTTTTGAATTTTTTTTGAAGTTCTAAAGTCGAAAGGCCCCTTTCACCATCGAAAACCACTCATATTGCCATTTCTATAGCAAAGAGCAAAAAAATAGAATTTAAGGTTTTTTTTGCATATTTAACTAGAGGATCTTATATAAGACTAGTGTAAACTAAAACTGTGGAAGAAATTTTACAAACTTTGACCAGGTAGATTGCAAGATATTTGCATTTCAAGTGAAGAAAACACTCAAGAAAACAACTTTTCTGTACCTTTGTGAGCTCCCGATTTGTCACTTGAAACTCGTAGATTTCTTTTTGGGGGAGTTTGCAACTTGAAGTTGATAAAAGTATACAAAAATCTATAAAAAGAGTGTAGAACTAAAATAGGGTTGTGTCGTACCCATCATAGTATTTGGTATAGTTTTGTGTTTATACCTAAAACTTCCCACGGGGGGGTCACTTAGAAATTTTTAGCAAGCAACGTGCGGCATAATATAGGGAGGAATTAATTCCTAGTGTAAAAAAATTAGAAAAAACTTTGGGATAATATACGGTGTACAAATTTGGGTACTTCCACTTAGAAGCAAGATACATAGGTCAATAATACCTCATACTTAAATTTTTTTGATCTAAGATACCTACAAAGATATATATCCTAAGTATTTATAATGAGTAGGTTCAATTTATAGTCTAGTGCCCTACTGACTTGGATGAAAAAAATGTTGTTTATAGTCCATTATGATGGACGAATAGGACCTTTTGTGCGTGGAGAGCTTGCAAGGGTTAGGATTCCCTGCCTCCAATAATTGAAATGTTATTGAATGAGCTATGGCAATTTTAGGGTGACAATTTTGCTGGTGCTGTGGAGATTTTGCAAGTTAACATTAGGCTGCAATTATTGAATGTGGCATGCGGCGGTTTAGGGATGGTTGAGGGTGCAACTTGTCGTGGATTCTGGTGTTAAGGTTTGGTGGTGCGGTTTCAGATGTTTCCTTCTTGCAGTTTATGTGGGTTTTTTCTTCTAGATTCCTATTCCAAGTTCAAGTTACTTGATTTGAGACATGGATTTTATTTCTAGGAACTAGAAGACAAATTAGCAAAGTAGTGAGTAAAAGTTGAAGGATTCTATAAATTTCAACTATTTTTGAATAGATAAAAATGCCATGATAATGGATTAAACTTTACATTATCCCTTTTTTATTTAGATTTTATAGGGACAAAGAGACCTATTTATGCTTTCTTGGGATAGTTTTGATTAGGGTCTTTATCCTTTTCTAGCTCCTACATTACAAATGATGTTGCTTGGGAAGACAAATATTCTATTTTTAAGATATTTTATATAGACAACTTACTAAATATACTAATTGGTTTCCATAGCCTTATAAGCAAAAGATTCCCATAATGTATGGATGATTTGATTATTACAAGCACTGGATATGCTAATCTGGCCTAAAGCAGTAAGTCACTAATTACAAAATCTCAATTATTAGTCCCTCCAATTTTCTAATTAGCAACAATTATGTGAATTGCCATATGACTGTAAGGTATGGTGAATTACTCACATACTCGTAACACAACCAGAATTGATGGCCTGAAATTTATAAAAATTTGGTAGTGATCTAAATCACTTACAAAGTACACCCAGTTATATTATTGAAATTAAATACCAGCTTTCTGATGGACTGGATGAGTTATTAAGGCCCTAGTTAACTTACATTCAATTAAGTAGTTGGAAGTTATCAACTGATTAAGATTGGAATACATGGGTATTGAATATGGAGGCAGCCTTGATTTGCCATACCCAGTTGTTAAACTAGCTCTAATTAACATCCACTTTTGGTTGATATAAATAAGTTCTTGAAATTAGCTCTAATTGAGAATACTGTTGAGGACCCTTGAGCTTCTCCTTGTACTTCTAAGTTTAGTGAGGCATGTTTGTGCTGTGAATGTTTGAAGAATTGAAGTATTGGGTTTTGGACACTTTGAGTTTTTGTGACACTTTACTGATTGCTAAGTTGATAAATTTGGAGCTGATGATGTTTTCATTGTCTACTATCTATTAGCTTATAGTGAAGCTTTTCTTGCTGCTGGGCTAAGTTTCATGGTTGTTTCCCAAAACACTACTCAGATTTTTGTTTGTTTGAGGTTATCGTTTGTTTATTTGCTTGTCTGTATTTGATTCCTTGTGAAGGCTATAGCATGCGTTTGTGGGCTTAAAACACATGGAGTATCCTCACTAACCCTACATTTTTTGTTTGTTTTTTGGGACGGGCACAGGTGAGGCCCCAAACCTCTTGGAGAAAATTGCAATTGAAGTTACTCTCTATCATCTTCAAACATGTCAACTTTTTGGTCTTCTTGTCTTAGAAATTTTACAATGTACATGGCTGGTAAAAACATTTCTAATACATGATGATCTTACACTCAATTGTTGTAAGTCTATTATGTTTTTAATATAGACCAATGATAGATATAGAATGGATAATTCTTGTGATATGAGACAAGTTTAGTGAATGTTGTCTATTATAATTGTCTTCACAAAATAGACAAGGTTGGTGAATGTTGTCTATGGTTGTCTTCACAACATAGACAAGTTTGGTGAAATGTCTATGATTGTCTTACAAAATAGACTAGTACATGTAAATACATGTACTAAGGTTCAACTTGATACAAATTGGGTCAATAAGATCTAAACTAGCTTTGCATAATATTAACATAGAAATATCCAAGTGTGGGCGCAAGATTATCCACCCTTGGTAATAAAGCGAACACCGACCAGGTTCTATGCCTTTATCCACTTTTTTAATATATGGGGGTGTTGTGAGCGCGGTCCACTGTGCCTTCCAAGCAATGGATCTTTTTTGCTAACGTTTCTTAAGTGTCGTGGATGGCAGCAAATAATTAGAAATGCATGTGGTGACTCACAAGCTAACTGCAATGAACATGGTGATGGCGAAATTCTAACTCCCTAACTATCTATCCTATGTCGAGGGTAGACTGGGTAGTTGGTGTCATTTCTAACGTCCCTAACTACGCAAAAGGGGAACCCCTATGTTCCTTCCATGAACCCCTAAGACTATCTCTGTGTTTTGACACTCCCCTTGGAAGTTCTACTTCTAAAGACTAATCCCAGAGTTCAACGCTTACTCTAATTTTCAACCTCTAAATGTAACTCTAGATTTTACTCCTTTAACTTGGTTCTAAATATTAACTACCATCTTTGACTCTATGTTTTAACTTTTGACTCTAGAGTCTTACTCCTAAATTAACTCTAAAATTTATCCTTGAATTTTAACTCTATGTTTTAACTTTTGACTCTAGGTTCTTACTCCTAAATTAACTCTAAAATTTACCCTTGAATTTTAACTCTATATTTTAACTTTTGACTCTAGATTCTACTTTTAAAATTAGTCCCAAGTTTTAACCTCTAGGTTTGACTCTACTTCTAACTTTTACTTCTACTTTGAACTTTGATTTTTTACTATCTAATTGATATTTTAAATTTTAACTTCTAAATTTTACCCTAGCTTTTGACCTCTAACATTTACTCTAACTTTGAATTTCTAACTTCAAGATTTAACTCCTATTTCTACTCGTAATTTCTACCTCCTAAATTTAGTCTAAAGTTTTACTTTTAATTTCTACTTCCTACTCGGATTTTTGACTCCTAATTAATCCTAACTTCCTTTCCTAAACTACCCTAAGGTTTCACTGGAAAATTTAATCCCCTAAGTTAAACTTCCAAATTAATTCTACTTTTTAACTTCCCAAAGTTAAGTTTAGATTTTGACCTTAGAAGTTTAACTTTTACAATTAGATTATAACTTGACTCTAGTTCTAACCGCTAATTAATCCCTAATTTTAATCCTAAATTCTCTTTCTACCCTAAATTCCTAAGTTCCGTCCATGGTTCCCTTTGGATGAAACTTTACTCAAATTCCTCCGTCCAACCTCCTATTGCTTAACTTAGCCTAACGCGGTCGATTTAAAGCCAAATCCTAAGTGTACTATGTTTTTGGAAACCTCTATCCCTAATCTATAAACTTTTGAATCTAAACTTTTACTTTGCACTAATCACGGCTTGCTAATGACGCTTTAAGGGCTGATTAAGGAAATCAACGCTAATTAGGGAAAACACCAAGGATTAATTCAGAAACTCACTTCTTCATTGCCGGTTTCGGAAATCACTTTGTCCACGTCCACGTATACATCCTCACGCTCCATGGTAGTCCTTTGTTTTTGTTTGATTTTCCAAGCTCACCGCTTAAATTGAGAAAATTTTACACCCTTGCAATCTAACTTCCTTCTTTCCCTTCCTCCTTCCTTTTCTTTCTTCCTCTCTCTTTCTACACTAGTAGTATTCCACCTAAGCTTTTATGAGTCTTACACTATTGTCTCGAACTCCAAGGATTTTTTTAAGATGCCAACTATCCTCTTACACAATTTTGCCTTTGTGTCATCCTAATCCTTCTCTCAACGGTCACCACCAATTCTCAAGATTTTCTCTTAGGTCGACCTATTCTAGGCCTAGGTCACTATTTATCGTCTCTCTCACCTCTCCCCTATTTCATTCGATTTTCCTCTACCCTTCCTCCATTGTGTGTAGAGTGTTTTGTAGTTGTTGGTGAGGGTGAGACTTCCTTGTGTGTAGGTACGGTGGTGCTCCGTTCTTTTCTCCCTTCTCCCTTTTTGATTTTAGACCATAATCCCTACCCCAATCCCTACTTAGCAATAGGTCAGCCCCCCATTCTTCTTTGTTTTGTTTATCTTGTCTTTGTTTTGTTTTTGGTGTGAGAGAAACAAAAATAAAAAAAAGGAGTCCAAAAATTGGGGACCGAATTGAAGCCCCAACTGCCTGCTGGACCAAGCCTGGCCTCCTGGCTGGCGGGCTAGCTACTGGGGGGTCGGGTTCAAACAAAAAATAAATAAATAATTTATTTATTTGTTTTCTTTTGATTTTCTGATGATGTGACCTGGTCTGGTTCGGTTCTTGACTGATCTGGTCTGTTCTAGCTCTGGACCTTGACTACTAAGGGAAAATTGGATTTTTGGCAAACTGGATTTTTGGTTAACTAAGGAAAAAAAACTTGGGAAAAATAAGACTTGGGGAAAATAGAACTTGGGGAAAATAAGACTTGGGAAAAATAGAACTTGGGGAACAATTAGACTCACTAAAATCTTGGGGAGCAACTAAACTTTCTAAAAAACTTAGGGAACACGTAGACTCACTAAACACTTGGGGAGCAACTAAACTAAAGAAAACTTTGGGAATAACTAAACTTCACTAAATGCAAAGGAACCTACATATCTTGGAAGCTAAACTTTGGAGGTTTCCACAAAGGGCTTGGAAATTGGACTTTGGAACTAAACATGGGAGAGATGCAAAGCTTCGCCGTTAAATTGGTTTTAACACCAACTTTAGGACTTCTTGACACTAGTGAGCCCTCAAGTTAGCACTTGGAACTTTGGGTTTATTTTTCGCGATTAGTTGTTAGTGTTTAGATTCAATTCATACAAAATAGCATGAATTAGTAGTTGAGAGGAGTTTGGTAGAAGTTCCTACCAGATTAGTGAGGAGTCTTCCTAAAATCACGGAAAGCACAAAATACTCTGCTTTTCTATGTTTAGGTCTTAGTTTAGTGTCTTAGAGTCCATATTAATGTTTTAGAAAGATGTGAGGATGTGAGAGTTAGCCAGGTCTAGTGGCCTGTCCATGTAAAACTCGCCATGTGAGCACATGTGACAGTTTGGCTAAATCATAAGAATTTATGTTCAGGTTTAGAAGTATCTAGATCCAATTCATGTAAAATTTGGACTAGTTATGTGAAAACCTACAAATGTTGAAGAATACAAACTAGAATGCAAAGTAGAAGAAGGGCGAGGTGATTGGAGTTTACAGAAAGGTGCTTTTAGGATAAAAGCATGCCAAGAGATCAACAGCGGAGCTAATCATCCACGACAAACCTTGGTACCAGATTAATTTCCCCCTCTGGCGGAAGTTATTAAGGAAGTGCTAAATTTAGCATCCTTATTAGAGGTTTGGTTTTGCCCTTAGCTTAGGGTTGTCCATCCCGACGTGACGCTGGCTTTTCCCGTTGGGATGTCCGTCAGCGTCGGTCTGGACGCGTCAGGATCGCGACCGAATGCCGACGTCCAGGTTTAGGGTTTTGCCAAAAATTACTTTTGGGGTAAATTTGGTTTATTCCGGGTAAAAAACGCCGATGAAGTTCGTCGGGTCTGTCCGTGCTTCCGTCGACTGGACGGGCCTTCCGTCTAGTAGACGGGCTTGCCGCCCAGTCGACGGCCCCCCAGCGTCTGCTTTTTAGAGCTGGACGGACTGGCATGCGGACCACCTCTGCCAAATCATTGTTGTGTTTACTAGTGAAAGTGTGAAACCTGGCCTTGGAAGAAACACTCAAATACACAAGGGAAGGTGAAAAAAGAAATACACAATAGCACAAATATGTTCAAATCCGTATTTTATTTCCCAAAAAAATTTATACGCATGGATGATAACCAAAACAACGTCCTAAATGCAAGACTACCTACTTACACCTACTATCTAACACTATCTACATCCTCCGTGATGACTACTGTCACCAAATAATACCGCTATTTAACCGCTTGCTCTGGGCCCCTCCCCGGACGTACCAACGCCTCCATCGTCCGCTCCACTCGGTAACTCAACATCTTTGCCACCGTATCCACTAGTGCTTGCACCTGTGGATGTCTGAATCGGAGGGTTAGGCTTAGGCGTGCCTAAACCTCTAATGCGTTGCCCTCCTATTGGCACTCGGAAGTTGGGTTCAAGGATGGTTTGGTTGATACTTGATTTCAGGAGTTCTTGCAAAGGGTTTAGGGATTGAAAAGAGTTCAGAAGACGCAAAGCATCGTTCGCATATGCGTTTGCCAAATAAGTGAAAATGTCCTTAAGTACGCTTGGCTCATGAAATGAGACATCTAACGCGTATTGGTACTGCTCATTCTCATCCATTTGGCTCAAATGTCCTATGACCTTTCCTTCGTTGTTAAATAGGACGTCACCATTGGGGTGTGGTTGAGGGACATAAACAACTCGCTTGTGGTTCCAATGGCCCCCAAGAAGTGATGCAAACCAATTCCTTCTAGCCCTCTGCGTTTCGGGGTACAGGGCCAAGCCACACCTCGTGATTTGCTCCACTGAGGCGAACTGCACTTGCTTCAATTTCTTGGCCGGGACATGGCGCTTATGGTGCTCCCACCTCCAAAACCACACCAAATCTTGGCCCTAGACTTTAGACATGTCCTCTCCCTCGCTCTTCGGGGGGGAATTCCACTCGGTGTATTCATAATGACTTGGCATTCCCTTGATGATGCCTAACATTTTGTACATGCGGGCATGGAAGGGGGCCTTGCACACGATGCATCTTTTCTTCACCACCATGTACATTATCAAACACTGGGGGTGGTACATATGTCGGCACGTCCCCAGATGCCATCCACAATCGGGGCCAAATGGATACTGGCAGATGCTACAAGTCGTTCCATCATAGAAAAATTCTTGCACATCGGGCCACACTTTACCGCTTGGGCCGTTTGGATACTTGTACGTCTCCGTCTTATATTGGAACTGGTACTTGGCATTAGAGTTCCAATCAATTCTGGTAGAATTCGGAAGTTCAGGCAGCGAAGATGGAAACATTTCATCGAGCATAGGCCATGACGTCAAGCCAAAAAAACGGTCGTCTCCGTCCCCGAATTGGGCCGCTACCCTCTATCGTACGCGCAATCTAGGCGTAAGCATCCTTATCACCAAAAAGATGATAAGATAACACGAAATATCGTCCCAGGAGATTCTAGTATGTTTCAACAAGCTGAGGAGTATCCGGGTTGTAATCAAAACAACAAAACCCCAAGCAACACCTCTTTCTTTTTCCTATCTCTGACACAAAAGTCTTCTGGATCCCAATCCGGATCTATCCCTTTCCGGTTTCTGGTTTGATCCGGATTCCGGATCTCACTTGTTAATTTCAACTGGTTTTCTATTCCCCTGTTTTACCCTCAGGGTGTCCGCATTTGATCTTTAGAGGGATAGGAATGCACCACTCATAGACATCTATTCCTCTGCACAAAACTTCACACAAAACAATCCTAACCGAGTTTTTATTGTAGAATAGAGAAAGTAATAATCTTCACAATTCCCCGGGTAGCTTGCCCGGAAAACAGGTCACTCAGAATTGCATCCTTCCACTTCTACTACAACGACAGATCAAGACAGCCGGAATTGAAAGAGATTCGTGCATCTATCTACCAGACTGATCCTATGGTTGGCAGACCTTCCGGTGAGTGGGGATTTTCCGCTGGCGGTCGCTTATCTCCGCTCGGAACCCTCCCTGGATTCCGGACTCGCATCCGCACTACTTCTTAGAACCGGATCACCGTTACGGCAATTTAAAGGTACCATGCGCAAGTCCTTACTCACAAGTCTAGTAAAGTTTTCCTCACAAACTTACTCGCTCAAATCAGGTCCAACTAATTCTCAACCCGGATTCCCCCTCATCCGCCCTCTCTCTCACACTTTCGACACTCCATAAACGACTCAAGAAAACGCACACATAGCCAGAAATCCGAATGTCCACTTAGTGGCTCAGATTAGAAAAAAGAGAGTATGAACATAAACTAATGCACACAAAATGGGCAAGGCTGGAATGAAAGGGCAACAAGCTGCCCTCCACTTAAAAAGCCCAAACAAAAAGCCAAAAAAAGAACACCTGAAAATCTAGGTGACCAATCAGTAACCAACCGTAATATCCGGAAAGTTCAAAGTCAACTATTCCTAAGAATCCGGAACCGGGCCCCACGCACGGAAAATCCGCTCCAGATTAAAAATCCTAATACTCCAAATATACTAACTACTTTCCCCGCTTTGATTTCTTTGAGCTGCTACTCGGCCCTGCAGGTGGTTTCCTGCTTCCTTTCGGTGGAGTGGACTTCGTTGCAGCCCAGGTCGAAATCTTCCGCTTGATCGGCGGCGGGTCGTCATCCGAAGCCGTCTCGTCCCCGGAAGTGAATTCCCCCTTTTCGGATTCCTGGATCATCTCCACTCTGGTCTCTCTCTCTAGTGAATCGTCCAGCTGAATCGGTGTTGTATTCTTCTTGGGCGATGCCTTTTGCATATGAGTAAAGTCGATCGGATTGGTCCGAGCCGGGTTTGACAAGGCCCCCATCCGTTGGATTAAATCGCTCCGGACGGATGTTCCGGATGTCGGAACGGTACTCCCTGCTACTACCGGAATCGACTGGACACTCCTCGTCTGGCCGAACTTAGTGGTCTTTGTCTGGATCCATGCCTGACCTGGAGTAGGTCTTGGGGATGGCGGTAGACCGATCCCTGGCCCCGGCTTCTGGGGCGTCTTCAACAAGTCGACGTTGGGCAGCTCCGGAAAGTGGGTGAAGTCCAAGGGCTTGTTCGGGTCGAGGTGCCCCAACAGTTGCGCCATCTCCTTCAAAATTCCTTCCATCCGGGCCTGGAAGTCCACCAAGATGGTTACCACCTTGGACCCGGATAAGTGGCCTATGCCACTCAGCTGATTGCTGAAGAGTCGGGATTTGATCACAGCTTCTGAGGGCTGCTCCACCAACGCGGTCAAATTGTGGACGAGTTGGAGAGCTTCCGTCTCCTTCTGCCGTGCAACTGTGGCATCCGTCTCCGCCCAGTTCACCCGACCTAACAGGTCATCCCTTTCCTTCTCCAAGCTTTTGATCCGCTCGTCCTTCTCATGAAGCAGATCCGGGCTCGGTAGTCGCCGGATCTCCTTTATGATATCCTCCGGCTCCACCTTCAGCTCCGCTGCAATCCCCAGGATCATATCCGACATGCCGAAATGCATGTGCTTGGCCTCCTCCATCCATTGTGTTCCGACGTCGAAGAAGTCCGACTACATTTCCGATCCCGGAGGCTGACTCGACTCTCCTTTTTCCGGGGTCGACTGTTCCACCCTTGAGTTCGGATTGGTCGACTTCCTCCTCTTCTCCTATTTGTCGACTAGGTCCTGCTGCTACGGTTCTTCTTCATCGTCTTCGTCTTCTTCTTCTTCCTCCTCCTCTCCCTCGATTGGAGTATCCGGTGGAATTTTGTGCGTGAGACCATACTTCACTATTTCCAATCCGGTGTTGTAAATCACCACCTCTTCAATAGTCAGCACCTCCTGATGGTGGTACAGGTGAAACAGGTACGGACTGAGAAGACTTGACTTCCCCTTCCCTACGTGCGACACCAATTTCTTCACTATACTGGCTAGGACTTTCCCCGAGTGGACTACCTTATCTTCTAAAGCTCCAAAGATGGTGTTGGCCACCGTAACCGTAACTCGGGTGGGCTTTTCCGGATACATGATCGGAATCAAAAATTCCAACACCCGTTTCTGCCTAGTGTCCTTACAGTCACTCACTGGGTATCCGTCCTTAGTGGTAACCGGATTACGGAACTTCCCAATCCCGTACGTCTCTACCCGAGAATCTAATCCGGACCCGTTCTTCTCAAACCCATATACGTCAGCCCATACATCCGCCGTCCATGCTCCGGGTTGGCCTCTCACAGTCAACTCAAACTGATTTGGGACCCCTGAGATCAGCTGCTCCAGCATCTCCGTGTCCTTAACATTCCACGGTCGGTGGATCAAACCTACGCACCCCATTTGGGTCAGATCTGTTTCTAACTCCTTCCGGTGCGTTGGGTCGGTGGGAATAGCCGGTCTAACTATTCGAGCTGTGACAGAAGGTCGACGCGCTACCGGTTTGCTGGACTCCACCATAGTTCACCGACACCGACTACTAAATCCGGTGCAATCGGCACCGACCTCACCCGTCTCTCCTTGTCGCGATCTCTAACTCACCACTCTTTCTCTCAGCTAAGTGCGCAAGACAATTAGCAAAGTGAAGAATGAGGAAGATTAGGTCTGGCAAAGGTTTAAGTACTAGTCGAGCTGCCGACCGTTCCCCTTGGCAAACGGAAAGAGGTCCATTCCCGTAGCGGTTCCCTAGCGGCATAGGTCGGATACCTATTCCGTAGCTCGTTCCGATCCGACCTAACTCGGATTTAAGATCCGTTCCTGCTCTCGAAAGAACCCGGTTTAAAGGATCTGAGATCTCGGATTCTAACTATCCGGAATCTATCTGTTTCCGGATCTAATTTCTTACTTCTTACCAAAGTTTTGAAATTTTTGACTAACTCCTACCCTATTTCTAAGCTACATCTCTCCCTAATGAGTTTCCGTGCTCCCACACCCTCCAAACCTCACGTTGTAGATTCAATGACTCGTTCCAAGCCATGATGCAAGCAAGCGACATGTTGCTTAACTCAGCAACCAAGTCGGACTTCTCCGCTACAAGTTTGGAGACTTCCAATTCAACATCTTTGGAACTGGAGTTTGGCCCTGCATCCATGGTCAAGGAGCTAGATAATTCTGATATGAGAAGCTATTTTGCAGTAACCTCAACCTCCAATTCTTCAATCCGAGCCCGCATGGCGCTCTGGGAACTAAAATGAATATCTACCTCATTATGTGGAGTTGAATCAATACGAACCGAAGCACGTCCTTGGGATTCCAGCATCCTGATCTCCTCCTCTAACATCTTCAATTTCCCCTTCTCGGCTGCAAGCTTCTTTTCATGCATTTCATCCCGTTCGTTCAATTGTTCTTGCAATGTATGCGCCAATTTCTGCAATTTAATCAATTCGTTGTTCACATGACCACGTTTGTCAATTGGGTTCACGAAAGTAATGGGTGCTTCTTCCGTCATTGTTGTGCGCAGATTCTGTGCCATGCACCCACTATGCTCGACTTGGTTCAACATTGCCAACTCTTCGGGACCCACGTGCACGGAGGACCAATCCAGGGGCATGGGAACCATGTCCACAGGTATGGGGGCTACAACATCCACCTCTGCCATGTCGATGTCTTCATGCACATGATCCATAACCGGGTCAATATTTTCCAACGGCACGCTTGGGTTCAAGGGAATGGACCGAATCTTGTTTGGTTTAGCATCGCCACGTGCGTTGTTTGGGTATGTTGTCCAATCCACGTCCTTCTCCAAAAACACCTCTGCATATGCCATGGAGCAAAGTGCAAATGTCCCATCCTTCTTTGTCGTCACGTCCCACAATGCCTTTGGACATTCAATTAAGCGCTTCTTGTATGCTGCATGCTGGCACTTGCCCAAGTTCGCCGACCCTTGGACAACGATCGTCCTAAACCGATCACAATGCCAATGCCGGCATATGTGCGCCCAATCGATGTATTTCGCACATACATTCTTGCTGAAAGGTTGAAGTTCCTCATTCCATCCAAGAAATGCCTTCATCGTTCTGTCATTCATTACCTCTTCATTCAAAGTGTCGTACGCGTAATCTAGGCGTAAGGATTCTTAGCAGCAAAACGTGCTAAGATGACACAAGTTATCGTCCCAGGAGATTCCGGACGTTATTTCAAAATTAGTGTTTCTAGACCTCTAAGTTTCCGGACTTTGACCACCTCGAGAGGGGTCCGTTCAACACACAAACTCTTTTCCGGAACTACTTCCTCTCCGGATTCTCTTCCGGATCCGGCTCTACACGATCTTCCGGTTTCGTTTTTCTAACAAGTTGGTTTTTTATACCTCTATTTTATCCTCAGAGGGTTCCTCACTTGCTCTTTCCGAGGGGTAGCGAACTGCACCACTCTGTATCTGACATAAACTCTATTAACATAAAATAAAACACACCCCAAGGATAGATCTAGTCGAGTAAGCAGGGTGGCATCCTCACAATATCCCGGATGGCCTATCCGGAAAGTTGGTCACATAGGGTAGCGTTAGGTCCTCCTTACTACAACAACGGATACCAGACTTCCGGAACTAAGGGAATCACTTACTAGCTCTCGACTGCTCATGAGGTTGACTAGCCTTCCGGTGAGTGGAAATATTCCTCTGGCGGTCGCCTACCTCCGCACAGAATTGCCCCTGCGAATTCCGGACTAGCTTCCGGACCACTACTTGGTCTCCACCGGATTACCGTACCAGCGATTTAAAGGCATCACTTTCTCACTGCGTAAGTCTAAAACTCATCCGTCAAACACACTCAGTCCAATCCGGTTGTCTAAGAATCCGGACTCCTCCCCTTGCACACTCTCACTTACACATCCACACAAATGACTATAGACGCGATATGCAAGAGAATAATCCACGAGCGCTTTCCTGAATGCCTCAGATTAAATATACAAGGAAAAGGAATGACAAGCCAACAAGCCGGCCTGCCCTTAAAAACCCACAAAAAGGCAGCCCAAACGGCCACCAAAAAAACCGGCCAACGGCCAAACAAAAAGCAAAAAGCAAAAAGGGCAATGGCACTGAGGACCGTTCCGGGAATGCCGGGACCGTTACACTCCTAAAAGTCTGGAACTACTGGTCCTACATCCGGAAAATCTGTTTCCGGAACTATCATCCGATAAAAATCCTAACTATTATTATTGCTATCCGTAATAGTCACCTATTCCTCCTAGGTTTCTTCATTGATGTGCCACCCTGAGATGGCAATCCACTGGTCTTCTTGGGTGGGGTAGTCTTCGTCTTTGACCTGGTCCAAGGATGCTGCAGCTCCTCTTCCTCTGATTGAGTCGTCTCCTCCTCTTCTTCCAATTTCGGATCCGCCTCGTTCAGTAGCACCCGTCCCCGCAATTTCGGAACTGTAAGATCAATGAGCTGGGACGGTGCTGGTGGTTGGAGCATGGGCTGGAGCATGTGAGTAAAACTCACCGGATCCGTTTGTGCCGGATTCAGCACCGTTCCTGGTAAGGCTGGTTCTCGGAAAGTGGAAGTAACCGGTCGGTCGGGAAAGAGATTTGCCATTGACGCAGTTCTCCCGGCTGGTACGACTGGGACCACGTCCTTCACCAGAGTTGTACCCGTAAACTGTTTCACCAATGACCGCCTCTTCATGGTAGATGGTGTTCCGGCGACTGTTCTACTCTTCGCCGGAGAAGGCTGATTTTGTGCCCCTCCTTCTTGGAGATCATGACCTAGATCAAAAAGGCCTTAATCTAACCCCTCAAGCGGATCAAGGTTGCCCAATAACTGCCGGACTTCCTTCAGCATTCCCTCGATCCGGACTTCAAAATCCACGAGGATGTTCACCACCTTCGATCCAACCACATGACCATCCTGCATTATCTGGGAATTCCAGAGTGTGGCTCTGGAAAGAACATCTGTCAGATTGTCGAACAGGCCCTGGACATTCCGGACCAGATCGAGGGCTTCTCCCTCCTTTGCTTCAGCGGCCATCTTCTCTCTATCCGACCACGCAGCTTGCTCTTGAAACCGGTCCCGTTCTTGCTCCAAGGTCAGAATCCAATCTTCCAGCTGCTTCACTGCTTCCGGATCCGGTCTTTCCGTCAACGCCACCAGACTCTGAGCTTCTTCCGTTACACCCAATTTCCCGCACACGTTCCGGATCAGCGCCGACATCCGCTCATTTTGCCCCCGGGTAGCTATCAGCCATTTGATGGTGGCCTCTAGCTGATCCGTGTTCGGAAGTGGGTCTCGGGGCGGTTCCACCTCCTCGGCCTCTTGCTTCCCCCGAGCACCCGGATCAGTAGACTTCCGGCGCGTCCCCGCAATGTTGGATGACGCATGCTCCGTTTTTGGTTCCTCTTCTTCCGGCTCGAGCTCATCCGGTTCATCCTCCGCGGGAAGTCCGTACCTCAACAGATTCTCATCCTTCCGGTACAAAGTGATTTCCGGTCCGGCCAGTGCATCCTCTGAGTGATATAGATGAAAAAGGTAGGGGCTAATTGGACTCAATTTCTTGTTCACGATATTGACCGCTAGCTTTTCCACTACGGAGTGAATGATCACTCCCCAACTGACCGGCCTGGGAGCAGGATTCTCCCTATCTCCTAGTGCTCCGAAAATGGTATTCGCCACAGTCATTGTAATCCGGGTGGGCTTTTCCGGATACAAAATTGGGATGAAAAAAGCTAACAATTGCCCATCCCAGGGACTCCTACAGTCACTCGCGGCGTTCCCTTCCTTAAAATCCGCATGATTTCGGAATACGTCCACGGCGTAACTATCCATCCGGGCTGCCATCCCGGATCCCCTAGTTGGCGTAAAATATGCCTTTGCCCACAACTCCGGAGTCCAGGCCCTAGAACGACCCCTAATGGTTAAATCAAACTGATTGCCCACTTCGAAAACCAGCTCATCAATCATTTCTTCACTCCGGACGTTCCATGGACGTTTTATCAACCCTAGGGACCCCATGATCTCTAGGTCTTTCTTTAACTCCTTAAGACGCTCTGGATTGAACGGAATAACCGGTCGCACGCCCCGAGCTGTCACTACCAACCTCCGGGCTCGACTCGCTTCCGCCATTTCACCGACTGCTAGGACAATCCGGTGCAATCGGCACCTTCCTCCCTTTCTCTCCTTAACGCACCCTAATTCACCACTCTTTCTTTCTTCTAACGCACTGTGGAGGAGCACGGAGAAAAGAGACAGAATGAGGCTGGCGGTGGGGTTTAAATACCTGTCGGAACCCTAAGTTCCCGACCAGCCGAAAGTTCCCGTAAGTTCCCTAGCCGGAACCTAGGCAGTAGGTCCCTACAATCCGGAACTTTCTGGCTTTCCGGGTACGGTTTCCGGAAGACGGTGTAACCTAATTAGAGTTTTATCTTTTCTATGTAAAAACTAATTTCTAATTCTAATATCTAAGTCCTAACTCTGTATTCAAATGAGAAAATTGAAATTTTTTTGCTACTTTTATCTCTACTTGCTTGTTAATTGGGATTTTTCGGATGTTACGTACTCCCACACAAAGTAAATAATCCGGTCGTCATTGTGGCCTGTTGTGAGCTCCCAATTTGTTACTTGGGACTTGTAGAATTATTTTTTTGGAAATTTGCAATTTAAAGTTGATAAAAGTATACCAAAACCCATAAAAAGAGTGTAGAACTAAAATAGGGTTGTGTCATACCCATTATAGTATTTGGTCTAGATTTGTGTTTTTACTTAGAATCCCCCAAACCTTGCCTAAAAATAATATATAAATAACGAAAAGGTTAGATTTGGAGGATTTGAGTTACATAGTCCCAAAAGGGCTAATTCCCACCATGAATGTGGCGATTCAGGGCTAGGTCAGTCCGAGGGATCCACAGCGAGGCCACTAGGTCGGGTCCTAGAGTTAGATTTAGAATTCCCCATTAGATCGACAAATTTTCCAAAATCTTGACTATTAGCATGCAGGAGCCACTAACGCAAGACCAAGCCTGTGGAAGAATCTACAGCCCAAGGATGGTGTTCTAGGATGAATCCCATGCCAGGAGTCCAACGGCGAAATCGGTTCGCCAAGATTCCTCTACCTGCAAAAGATTCCCGCACCGTCGCTAATTCGAGGAGATGGCTAGTTTTAATCTCCATTGATCAATTGTGTCAGGTACGAAAACACACCCGCACGTCTTTCATGCGACTCCTTGAGAGGTTTCGTGAAAAATCTCGGCATCTTCCGAATTGCAGAAGAACCTTTTCCGGGTGGTCAACCCTTCTAACCTCCAACGAGAATTTCATGGAAATTACCCAGGTTACAATAAAATCTCACTAAAAATTAGACTAGCTTGTTTTATGTTAATAATGCGCTCCGTGAAGTTTCACGACATTTCGATAGCGGCAAGTACCCGAACCGGCGAGATTCCTCGGGAATTAACCACGTGGCGGGGTCCCCGCCATGTTAACCGGCATCCCGGGACCATACGATGGCAAAATGAAGTCAACCAAAAGTCCTTCCCAACTCTCTCGCACCTACCGAAGACCCTAGGCTAGTCACATTTCTCAAAATAGGAGACCCCCAAGATCTAGGATTTTACCACGATTTGGGTTTTAAACTAAAATAGCCTACGATGGGTTTTTGGCTTTGGTACGGAGGGTAGAGGGGTTTAGGATTAAACACGGCAATCTGGATCCAACGGCGCAATCCGTTCGGCGATTGGAGCTAATCTCCAAAAGTTAGGATGTTGGTCCAGTATAGATGGTAGAAGTAGAAATTTAGGATGTAGGATGAAAATCTTTGAAGATGAGGATGAAAATTCCCGTTGATCAGGTTACCTTAGAACTCTAGAGGGAGGGATGAGCCCTTGGAAACCTATACAAGGGCCCCATTTCTCTCTCTAGAACACCCTCAATACTTGTTTTTGGGTCCGTGGGTCCAAGTTATTTTGGATATTTTGGCGTTTGAAGCCAAAAATCTCTACGATGTTTTCGGAGCACTTTTGGCTTCATTGTTGCTTATTTTCAAGCTTTGAAGGTCCTTGGGGGTCCTTCTACCTTGCTTAGTATACTCTTGGGTGAAGTTTTGGTACCTTGTTGTAAGTAGAGAGCCTCTCTCTTCCTCTTGTGTTGTTTTGTGAAGTTAACGTGTGAGGTTTAGGAGTCCTTTTTGGGGTCTTACACTAATCCTAAAGTCACCCCCCACCGTACCTTGGCGATGCCGCTTTGGGAGGCCTTTAACATGTAAGCTTGGTGTTGTCAAGTGATCTTAACTTGTGTGTTTTCTCGTTGTGTTGTTTCCTACATCCCCTTCTAACCCTCTCCTTGTTGAGTGGACCCCCTTGGAGAACGGTGAAACTTTGGCTTTGTCACATGTCTTCTTTAAGTGTATCCCCTCCTACCTTCTTCTAAAGTCTTCCTCTTTGTGTGGACCCCCCCTGGGGAATGGCGAAGCTTTGACTTTGTTCCTACGCCAGTCCTATAGCGTGTGTTAAAACAAGTCCTAGACGGCGAAGCTTTGAGCCCATGAAGCATCCCCAGTCCTAAAGTTGGTGTTAAATCCAACCTTACGGCGGAGCTTTAAACCCCCATCGCTTTTAGTTCCAAAGTCTAGTCTCCAAGATCTTCTTGGAAAGGTCCAAAGTTTAGCTTCCAAGACGTTAGTATTAGCGTGGGATAGGTATTGTGCGTTCAAAGTTTGGGCAAGACCAACACCTACACCCGGACTTTTATCCTAGAGTCTAGTAGTTTAAAAATCTCGAGCCTCACCTCTCGGAACGGCGAAGCTCTGGCTCTGGCCCTAACCTTCAAGAAATTCCAGTTTTATTCTTTGTGTGGGTTCCCCTAAGGGAACCCGGAGGTGGATTTAAGAATTTGGACCAAGCCAGTAGTACCAGCCATATGCACAGCAGCTGTACCAGCCAATACATAGCAGCTATTCCAACGTGGCCCCCAGCAGCAGTACTGGCCACGACCCCAGCCAAGGCCGACACCCGCCCAGCTGGCACCTTGCCTGGCTCTCCTCGCTGGTCCTTCGTGACTGAAATTCTCTCACATATATACATGGCTGGAAATCAGTCCTAACCGGGATGATACCCTGCGAGGTCCCAACTTTCCCCTTTTTTTTTATATTTTGACAAATGAGGACCTAGTCCAAATCAAGTCATAAAGGTAGTTTAGAAATTCAGACATAGAGCTAGTTTAGGAGTCCAGTTAGGAAGCTAGTTCATAAATCAAGCTATAAAGGTAGTTTAGAAATTTAGACATAAGGCTGGTTTAGAAATCAAGTTTTAAAGCTAGATTAGAGTCCAGATTACAAGCCAGTATACACTCAGTTGGGAACCAAAGGGTCACAAATCCAACTTGTAACTGGGAAAAGGGAGGGGGAAGAAAAGAAGAGTCAACGCCTCCAAATCACACCTGCACACAACCTTGCATATTCCACTCAGTCTAACCAACCAAACACGTACACAACTATGGAGGGAGATTAGAGAAGGAGAGAGGAAGTAAGGAACAAAGAGAGGGAGACGATAAATAGTGACCTAACCCTAAGAGTAGGTAGGTCTAAGGAGGAAATCTCAAAGAACCCCTTGTGACCATTGGAAGAAGGATTAGGATGACACAAAGCAAAATTGTGTAAGAAGATAGTTGGCATCTTAAAAACCTCCTTGGAGTTTGAGACCATAGTGTAAGACTCATAAAAGCTTAGGTGGAATAGTACTAGTGTAGAAGGAGAGAAGGAGAAAGAAAAGAAGGGAGGAGAGGAAAGAAGGAGTTTAGATCATGAAAAATTGTAATATTTTCTAAATAAGCGGTGAGCTCGAAGAAAATCCAAAACAAAACCAAAGACTACCATGGAGCGTGAGGATGTATACGTGGACGTGGACAAAGTTATTTCCGAAACCGGTAGTGAAGAGATGAGTTTTTGATTTAATCTTTGATGTTTCTCCCTAATTAGCATTTATTTTCCTAATCAGCCCTTGAAGCGTGATTAGCATCCGAGATTAGTTCAAATTAGAAATTTAGATTCAAAAAGTTATAGATTAGGGATAGAGGTTTCCAAAAACATATTACACTTAGGATTTGGCTTTAAATCAACCGTGTTAGGCTAAGTTAAGCGGTAGGGGGTAGGACGGAGGAATTTTGAGTAAAATTCATCCAAAAGGAACCATGGACGGAACTTAGGGGTTTTGATTAGAAAGAAAATTTAGGATTAAAATTAGGGATTAATTAGCGGTTAGAATTAGAGTCAATTTACATTTTTATGGGCCCCGTTGGAAACGCCAAAGCTCCCAATGAGGGGAACGCCGCGGCCCAACGGGAACGCGGAGAGCGGGGAATGCGGAGAGCGGGGAACGCGGAGAGCAGGGAACGCGGGGACTCCGTTCTCTTCCTCGTCGATTTTCACCACAGTGATCACTACGCCAAATGAGGTCTCGACCTCCACGCAATTCTCGACGCTCATCAAGCACGAGTCTGTAGGGGACCCGTACTCCACTGTTTTGCACAAGGCAGACGAGAGTTTTCGAAAGGAGCCAGGGAGCTTGCAACGTTGCGAGAGTGTAGGGAGGAAGAGAGCAGCTTCGGATGTTCGTGACGGCACCACAAGCCTGTTGCAGGAGAGTGTTGCCTTTGAGGATTCGTCGTTGAAGTATGAGCATTTGAACGAGCTCGGGAAAGGCTTCGCCGTATACAAGGTGAGCTCGTAGCTGTCATTTGCACCAAGTGAACCGTCATATGCAAACAGATTATCCAAAATGCCAGCCACTTGGATTCCACTTGTATCTATAGCTTCTCCTTGTCCTGTCCAGGAGAACCCCAAAATATCCATTGTTGTACGCGTAATCTAGGCGTAAGGACTCTTAACAGTAAAACGTGCTAAGATGACACAAGTTATCGTCCCAGGAGATTCCAGACGTTGTTTCAAAATTAGTGTTTCTAGACCTCTAAGTTTTCGGACTTTGACCACCTCGAGAGGGGTCCGTTCAACATACAAACTCTTTTCCGGAACTACTTCCTTTCTGGATCCAGCTCTACACAATCTTCCAGTACGTCTTCCTGACAAGTTGGTTTTCTATACCTCTGTTTTATCCTCAGAGGGTTCCTCACTTGCTCTTTCCGAGGGGTAGCGAACTGCACCACTCCGTATCTGACATAAACATAAAACAAAACACAACCCAAGTATAGATCTAGTTGAGTAAGCAGGGTGGCATCCTCACATTATTCCGGATGGCCTATCCGGAAAGTTGGTCACACAAGGTAGCGTTAGGTCCTCCTTCCTACAACGACAGATACCGGACTTCCGGAACTAAGGGAATAATTTTCTAGCTCTTGACCACTCATGAGGTTGACTAGCCTTCCGGTGAGTGGAAATATTCCTCTGGCGGTCGCCTACCTCCGCACAGAACCGCCCCTGCGAATTCCGGACTAGCTTCCGGACCACTACTTGGTCTCCACCGGATTACCGTACCAGCGATTTAAAGGCGTCACTTTCTCACTGCGCAAGTCTAAAACTCATCCGTCAAACACACTCAGTCCAATCCGGTTGTCTAAGAATCCGGACTCCTCCCCTTGCACACTCTCACTTACACATCCACACAAATGACTATAGACGCGATATGCAAGAGAATAATCCACGAGCGCTTTCCTGAATGCCTCAGATTAAATATACAAGGAAAAGGAATGACAAGCCAACAAGCCGGCCTGCCCTTAAAAACCCACAAAAAGGCAGCCCAAACGGCCACCAAAAAAACCGGCCAACGGCCAAACAAAAAGCAAAAAGCAAAAAGGGCAATGGCACTGAGGACCGTTCCGGGAATGCCGGGACCGTTACACTCCTAAAAGTCCGGAACTACTGGTCCCACATCCGGAAAATCCGTTTACGGAACTATCATCCGGTAAAAATCCTAACTATTATTACTGCAACCCGTAATAGTCACCTATTCCTTCTAGGTTTCTTCACTGATGTGCCACCCTGAGATGGCAATCCACTGGTCTTCTTGGGTGGGGTAGTCTTTGTCTTCGACCGAGTCCGGGCAGGCTGCAGCTCCTCTTCCTCCGATTGAGTCGTCTCCTCATCCTCGTCCGATTCCGGATCCGTCTCGTTCAGTAGCACCTGTCCCCGTGGTTTTGGAACTGTAAGGTCAATGAGCTGGGACGGTGGTGGTGGGTGGAGCATGGGCTGAAGCATGTGAGTAAAACTCACCGGATTCGCTCGTGCTGGATTCAGCATCGTTCCGGGTAAGGCTAATTCCCGGAAAGCTAAATTAACCGGTCGATTGGGGAAGAGATTCGCCACCGACCCAGTTCTTCCGGCTGGTACTACTAGGACGACATCCTTCACCGGAGTCGTAGCCGTAAACTGCTTCACCAACAACCTCCTCTTCTGGGCCAATGCTATTCCGGCTTGCAACATTCCGGCAATTGTCTTGCTCTTCGCCGGAGAAGTCTGATTTTGTGCCCCTCCTTGGAGATCCTGACCTATGTCAAAAAGGCCTTGGTCTAGCCTTCAAGCGGATCCAAGTTGCCCAACAGCTGCCGGACTTCCTTCAGCATTCCCTCGATCCGGACTTCAAAATCCACGAGGATGTTCACCACCTTCGATCTGACCACGTGACCATCCTGCGTCATCTGAGAATTCCAGAGTGTGGTTCTGGAAAGAACATCCGCCGGATTGTCAAACAGGCCTCGGACATTCCGGACAAAATCGAGGGCTGCTCCCTCCTTCGCTTCTGCGGCCAATCTCTCTCTATCCAACCACGCAGCTTGCTCTCGAAACCGGTCTCGTTCTTGCTCCAAAGTCATAATCCGGTCCTCCAACTGCTTCACCACTTCCGGATCTGGCCTTTCCGTCAACGCGGCTAGGATCTGGGCTTCTTCCTTCACACCCAATTTCCCGCACACGTCCCGGATCAGCGACGACATTTGGTCATTCTGCGCCCTGGTACCTATCAGCCATTTGATAGTCGCCTCTAGCTGATCCGTATCCGGAAGTGGGTCTCGGAGCTGATCCACCTCCTCGGCCTTTTGTTTCCTCCGAGCACCCGGATCAGTAGACTTCCAGCGCGTCCCTTGAACGTTGGGTGACGCATTCTCTAGTTCCGGTTCTTCTTCTTCCAGGTCGGGCTCATCCGGTTCGTCCTTTGCAGGAAGTCCGTACTTCAACAGATTCTCGCCCTTCTGGTACACTGTCATTTCCGGTCCGGCCAGTGCATCCTCCGAGTGATACAGATGGAAAAGGTAGGGGCTAATCGGACTAGATTTCTTGTTCACAATATTAACTGCTAGCTTTTCCACTACGGAGTGAATGATCACTCCCCAACTCACCGGCCTGGGAGCTGGATTCTCCCTACCTCCCAGCGCTCCAAAAATGGTATTTGCCACGGTCATTGTAATCCGGGTGGGCTTTTCCGGATACAAAATAGGGATGAGGAAAGCTAACAATTGTCCATCCCGGAGACTCCTACAGTCACTCGCGGCGTTCCCTTCCTTGGAATCCGCATGACTTTGGAATACGTCCGCGGCATAAGTATCCGTCCGGGCTGCCATCCTGGACCCCTTGGTTGGCGTAAAGTACGACTTCGCCCACAACTCCGGAGTCCAGGCCCTCAATCAGCCCCTAATTGTCAAATCAAACTGATTGCCTACTCCGGAAACCAGCTCGTCAATCATTCCCTCACTCCGGACGTTCCACGGACGTTTTATCAACCTTAGACATCCCATGATTTCTAGGTCCTTCTCTAACTCCTTAAGGCGCTCCGGATCCGATGGGATAACCGGCCGCACGCCCCGGGCTGTCACTACCGACCTCCGGGAACGACTCGCTTCCGCCATCTCACCGACTGCTAAGACAATCCGGTGCAATCGGCACCTTCCTCCCTTTCTCTCCCTAACACGCCCTAACTCACCACTCTTTCTCTCTTCTAACGCACCGTGGAGGAGCACGGGAAAAAGAGACAAAATGAGGCTGGTGGTGGGGTTTAAGTACTTGGCGGAACCCTAAGTTCCCGCCGCAGAAGAAGTTCCCATAAGTTCCCTAGCCGGAACCTAGGTAGTAGGTCCCTACGATCCGGAACTTTCCGGCTTTCTGGCTACGGTTTCCGGAAGATTGTGTAATCTAATTAGAGTTTTATCTTTTCTACGTAAAAACTAATTTCTATTTCTAATATCTAAGTCCCAACTTTGTATTCAAATGCAAAAATTGAAAAAGTTCTGCTTCTTTTACCTCTACTTACTTGTTAATTGGGACTTTCCGGATGATACGTACTCCCACATCCATCAGTTAAGCTGGCAAAGTGAAGAGAAGCAGCTCAAAAATTGTGATCTCTTCACTAACATTGATATGCCTTGTGTCGTTTGCCACAACTATGACAGTCCAATCCTTGCCTTTATCCCAATTTTTGTGACTCTTATCATGTTTTTCATGATAAATATACTTTGGAATTCCATATCCCCGGTCCTCACAGCTCCAAAGTTTGTGAAATCATCAATGTGCACTCTCCCTCAATACTACAATATCAAAAGGCACTGCCATTTGCCTCACGGTCACAAAATATATGGAGCAATGACAAAAAAAACAAAAAAAACAAGCACCTTCTTTAACAAATAAATGTAGAGGTTGAAGGCTCACTATCAATAGCTGGCAGGGCCAACTGAGATTTCAATAACTTCTTGACTTCAAAATTTGCAGGTAACAGGAATGCACGGTACCCTGTGATGTGAGGAAACTTTCTCGGCACCTGACAAAACAGATGATATGATAGTTATATAGCATCAGATTTCCGCCAGAACCAT
Organism: Pseudisothecium myosuroides; assembly: GCA_951799445.1. Taxonomy (NCBI): domain Eukaryota; kingdom Viridiplantae; phylum Streptophyta; class Bryopsida; order Hypnales; family Lembophyllaceae; genus Pseudisothecium; species Pseudisothecium myosuroides. The sequence goes on along the minus strand of OX637292.1, from coordinate 28,485,394 downwards.
ACCCAAAATGTGTTTGCTTTGAGAGTTGCATAGCTTACAAAAAGTAGTGAGGATAAAATTCTGGCCAAAAGAGCACAAACATGCAGGCATATAGCGAATCCTGAATAAATTTGCCTTGTTTCTTGCCGTTGAAGGTAATCCATTTAGATCTTTGAGCTTCACAACAACGTTCGACCCTAATCAAAATGAAAAGAAAGTAATCTTAGAATTCTCCACAAATGTGGCTTAAACTGGGAAAATTCTCAGACACTGATCTGAAATGACCGGTAGCAATGCATTCATTTTAACAGCGAAACCCATTCGGCACAACCTTAAACTCATCTCAAGAGGGAAGTGCTAACAGCTACAGGAAGAAGACAAGCGCTGGCCACTCACTGCAGGATCGTTCAGAATCGTTATAGTGGATACCAGCTGTGGGAGTACGGAAACTTAGAATAAAGAAAAATAGCATAGGAATAGGATAGAAGTAAGGCAAAAATTTCAAAACTTTGGTAAGAAGTAAGAAATTAGATCCGGATACAGATAAATTCCGGATAGTTAGAATCCGAGATTCCAGATCTTTTAAACCGGGTTCTTTCGAGAGCAAGAACGGATCTTAAATCCGAGTTAGGTCAGATCGGAACGAGCTACGGAATAAGTATCCGACCTACGCCGCTAGGGAACCGCTACAGGAATGGACCTCTTTCCGTTCACCGAGGGAAACGGTCGGCAGCTCGACTAGTTCTTAAACCGTCGCCAGACCTAATCTTCTTCATTCTTCACTTTGCTGATTGTCTTGCGCACTTAGCTGAGAGAAAGAGTGGTGAGTTAGAGATCGCGACAGGGAGAGACGGGTGAGGTCGGTGCCGATTGCACCGGATTTAGTGGTCGGTGTCGGTAAACCATGGCGGAGTCCAGCAATCCGGTAGCGCGTCGGTCTTCTGTCACAACTCGGATAGTTAGGCCGGCCATTCCCACCGACCCTACTTTTCGGAAAGAATTAGAGACAGATCTGACCCGGATGGAGTGCGTAGGTTTGATCCACCGACCATGGAATGTGAAGGACCCGGAGATGTTGGAGCAGCTGATCTCAGGGGTCCCAAATCAGTTTGAGTTGACTGTGAGAGGCCAACCCGGAGCATGGACAATGGATGTATGGGCTGACGTATACGGGTTCGAGAAGAACGGGTCCGGATTAGGTTCTCGGGTAGAGAAGTACGGGATTGGAAAGTTCCGTAATCCGGTTACCACTAAGGACGGATACCCCGTGAGTGACTGTAAGGACGCTAGGCAGAAACGGGTGTTGGAATTTTTGATTCCGATCTTGTATCCGAAAAAGCCCACCCGAGTTACGGTTACGATGGCCAACACTATCTTTGGGGCTTTAGAAGATAAGGTAGTCCACTGGGGGAAAGTCCTAGCAGGAATAGTGAAGAAACTGGTGTCGCACGTAGGGAAGGGGAAGCCGAGTCTTCTCAGTCCGTATCTGTTTCACCTATACCACCATCAGGAGGTGCTGACTGGTAAAGAGGTGGTGATTTTCAACACCGGATTGGAAATAGTGAAGTATGGTCTCACGCACAAAATTCCACCGGATACTCCAATCGAGGGAGAGGAGGAGGAAGAAGAAGAAGACAAAGACGATGAAGAAGAATTGCAGCAGCAGGACCTGTTCGACAAACGGGAGAAGAGAAGGAAGTCGACTGATCCGAACTCGAGGGTGGAATAGTCATCCCCGGAAAGAGGAGTATCTAGTCGATTCCGGTAGTAGCAGGGAGTACCGTTCTGACATCCGGAACATCCGTCCGGAGCGATTTAATCCACCGGATGGGGGCCTTGTCAAACCCGGCTCGGACCAATCCGATCGACTTTACTCATATGCAGAAGGTATCGCCCAAGAAGAATACAACACCGATTCAGCTGGACGATTCACCAGAGAGAGAGACCAGAGTGGAGATGATCCAGGAGTCCGAGAAGGGGGAATTCACTTCCGGGGATGAGACGACTTCGGATGACAACCCGCCGCCGATCAAACGGAAGATACCAACCCGGGCTGCAACAAAGACCACTCCACCGAAAACGAGCAGGAAACCACCTGTAGGGCCGAGTAGCAGCGCGAAGAAATCAAAGCGAGGAAAGTAGTTAGTTAGTATGTTTGCAGTAGTTAGGATTTTTAATCTGGAGCGGATTTTCCGTGCGTGGGGCCCGGTTCCGGATTCTTAGGAGTAGTTGACTTTGAACTTTCCGGATATTACGGTTGGTTACTGATTGGTCACCTGGATTTTCAGGTGTTCTTTTTTTGGCTCTTTTTGTTTAGGCTTTTTAAGTGGAGGGCCGCTTGTTGCCCTCTCATTCCAGCCTTGCCCATTTTATGTGCATTAGTTTATGTTCATATTCTCTTTTCTCTAATCTGAGCCACTAAGTGGACATTCGGATTTCTGGCTATGTGTGCGTTTTCTTGAGTCGTTTATGGAGTGTCAAAAGTGTGAGAGAGGGCGGGTGAGGGGGAATCCGGGTTGAGAATTAGTTGGACCTGATTTGAGCGAGTAAGTTTGTGAGGAAACTTTACTAGACTTGTGAGTAAGGACTTGCGCGTGGTACCTTTAAATTGCCGTAATGGTGATCCGGTTCTAAGGAGTGGTGCGGATGCGAGTCCGGAATCCAGGGAGGATTCCGAGCGGAAATAAGCGACCGCCAGCGGAAAATCCCCACTCACCGGAAGGTCTGCCAACCATAAGATCAGTCTGGTAGATAGATGCACGAATCTCTTTCAGTTCCGGCTGTCTTGATCTGTCGTTGTAGTAGAAGCGGAAGGATGCAATTCTGAGTGACCTGTTTTCCGGGCAAGCTACCCAGGGAATTGTGAGGATTATTACTTTTTCTATTCTACAATAAAAACTCGGTTAGGATTGTTTTGTGTGAAGTTTTGTGCAGAGAAATAGATGTCTATGAGTGGTGCGTTCCTACCCCTCTAAAGATCAAATGCGGACACCCTGAGGGTAAAACAGGGGAGTAGAAAACCAGTCGAAGTTAAGAAGTGAGACCCGGAATCCGGATCAAATTGGAAACCGGAAAAGGATAGATCCGGATTGGGATCCGCAAGACCATTGTGTCAGAAATAGGAAAAGAAAGAGGTGATGCTTGGGTTTTGTTGTTTTGATTACAACCCGGATACTCCTTAGCTTGCTGAAACAGACTAGAATCTCCTGGGACGCTATTTCGTGTTATCTTATCATCTTTTTGGTGTTAAGGATACTTACGCCTAGATTGCGCGTACGACACTTTTGGCGCCGTTGCCGGGGATCTGAAAGCTTGAAGAAAGCTCTGGATAGGATCCGAAAAAGTGACCAAAAGATAGAGAAAATTTAATTCTAGGATCTTTTATTGAAGCTAGGATTGGAAAGGCTACTGAGCCCCTACTTCATGAGTAGAATTTAGAGTACTACTCCGATAGGTCGACGGTCAGCCCATTTGGAAGAACTCTCTAGAAGATTTGTAGTACACGGAATTCCAGCCTCGGAATCAGAATAAGATTTGGTAGTGGTCCCTAACTTAGGTACCAGACCGGATATTCACCCGGAATGTCTGGCTAGCCCGGAACCAGTTGCGGAGCCGGAAGAAGTTAGGGAGGAACCCGAGAGAGGATCCACATCGGAAACTTCTGAAGAGGAGCCATCCTCTGACGAAGCTGAGATCATGGTATCTACCACACGCCTCAAGGATAATAGGTTCCGAGGGGATGGCAGTAAGGATGTAGATGACTGGCTGGGAGAATTTGAGGCCACAACAGTAGCTAATCAGGAAGACCCAATTGCCAGACAGCGAATCTTTCAAGGATTACTGAAAGGAGAGGCTTTGAGATGGTATCAGGACGTTCCGGAAGCTATCCGGAATGACTGGAACCAGCTCACCAATCTGTTCCTCCGAACCTTTAGAGAAGTTGGAGGAGAGGCCAGAGCGTTGGGTAGAATCAGTAAAGTGACCATGCGTTCTCATGAGTCTGTAAGATCGTATGGACAGAGAGTGAAAGACCTGCTTAAAAAGCTAACTACGGAAATAGCTCCAAGTATACAGGTGGAATGGTATGTGGCAGGATTCCCGGAGGCAATGGGCTTTCAAATCCGACAATCTCGACCCACCACGTTACGTGAGGCTATGGAGTCAGCTCAGAATTACGAGAACTCGGCGTAGTCTCTGAGAAGATCCATCAAGAAGAACGAGAAGATGGAGAAGGGACAAAGCAAGAAGTATGAAAGGAAGGAAAGACAAAGACAAACGTTTTCCGATTCCAAGACCGCGAGTTCCGGAACTGGGACGGATTTGTCTACCACGGAATCTAACAGCTCTACTAGCAAAGCGGAAACTTCCAGAGGAAAGCGCACTGTGCAAAGCAAGGCTGCTGAATCCAGTCGTAAGGCGGTCAAAGTGAAGATACAAGATGACGATCCCAAGAAATTTCTGAAGAATATTCAAGAAACCTTGGAAGCGATCAAGGTCAATATGGCGGAGAATCGGATGCCGAGACGGATAGTGCCAACCACACGTGCGAACGTTTGGTGTACAAGATGTGGAGGACCGAGTCATTATGCGAGTGAGTGTCAACCACGACCTCAGAAACAAGTGTACTTTGTGGACAAGGAAGGGGTGTACTACACCCTACCTGATCCGGAAGAATACGAGGAGCACATCAATTTGGTATTCCAGATCCAGGCGGGATACGGAAGAGGGAAGATTCCGCAACAGCTGATCCGGACCAGTGTGAATCCGCATACTGGGATGGCCGGATCTAGTCAAGGGAATTTTCCACCTAGATTCCCGCCCGGATGCTGTTTCATTTGCGGGAGTCCTCAACATTACGCGAATACCTGTCCTCATAAGGGACATGGGCAAGGTGCGCCCTTGACCTTACCTTGTCAAAATTGCCATGAGTACGGACACGGAAGTGGCGAGTGTCCCAAACCTCAGCAAGTTCGAACCCTCTATAGGCAAGTAGAAGTCCCACCGCGAGATCAAATTGCGCTCAATTACGGCTCTACTGTCGGGATTGAAAAACTGGATAAGTGACAATCAACGGTGGAACTTCCGAAAAGGCGAAAGGGATCTGTTCATCGAGTAGTAACCCGGAGTTCCGCCAAAGACCGATTAGATAAGCATAGGAGTAGAGATCGAAGGAAGAAAAGTAGATCCAAACCAGACATTATAGATGCAGGTCCGGATCCGAGTGATTCTGATCGCTCGGTAAGACTAGAACCTATCCCACCCGTAGTAGAGTTAGAAAAAAAGGGTAGGATCAGGCCCAATCCCCATTGCCATTAGTCAAGAGGTACGGAAAGATCTAGACGAAACTGTCAAACTTCCGGAACCTATAGGGCGGAAAGTTATGTTCGAGGATGTTCCGATTTTCATCAACCCGGAACTTAAGGTTGATGAATATGATATTTTGCAAGACGTCAAGAATCATAAGGCAATTGTTACTATCGGACAACTCCTTCACGACAACGTGAACTACCAGAAGTTGATCCGGGAAGCCTGGACCAAGAGAAGAAAGAGAAGGTTGAAGCTACCATCAGTGGCTGTCAACTTTTCCCAGATGGAGGATTATGAAGCCCCTGAACTGGAAGTCGATATTGGCGGATGTATGGTGTCACGAGTTCCAGTTGACGGAGGATCTAGTGTAAACTTGATGTTAGAAGATACGGCTTTTGACCTCGGTTACACGTCTTTCCAAGCAACGGATCAAGTATTACAGATGGCGGATCAGTCACGAGTATTTCCGGTGGGAAGACTATCCCAAGTGCCAACCCGGATAGGGAAGGAAACTTACCTCCTGAACTTTGTAGTCATCCGGGTAACTAAGGGAAGACCTTTTCCTATGTTACTCGGAAGACCCTAGCTGTATGCCGCCAGAGTATTAGTAGATTGGGGAGCCAAGGAGTTTGTTGTTGGGAAACCAGCGATCCGGATTCCCTGGAAACATGAGGATCATCTCGGGGAAACCAGTGAATTGGATGGATACACTACGGATTGGTCTGATCCAGAAGACTCCGACTCGGTTCTGAGCTACTTCACCTCTGTCACGGAAACTGATTTTGAGTTTCCGGAACCCACTCTGGAGGTTGCAACAGAAGAACCCGTCGTCAAGATCCCGTATATCCCACTGGAAGACCGATCTCTGGGAGAATTGGATGTACCACTGTCTTTCGACTGGATCAAACAGCAAATAGAGGGAGGAAGTCTTCCAGCTATGGGTCTGGGTGAATCTGGTCAAGAATCATCATGGAGCGAGTTCCGAAGTGTAGCCGAAGAATCGGAACTTGAACGGATCAAAACCATTGTAAGTCCTTCAGATTACGAGAAAGTAGAACTTGATTCCGGAAAAACTTTCTTTATGAGTAAATCTATGACTGTAGCAGAGAGGAAGAAATACGGCAAATTACTAGACGAATATTTGGATGTTTTTGCCTGGGTACCTTCCGATCTTACCGGAATCCCAGCAGATTTGGGAGAACACCGGATTGATCTAATTGAAGGGGCAGTCCCTATTCGACAGCGCTAGTATCAGTTGAATCCGAAATATTCCTTGATGGTAAAAGAGGAAATCGATTCCCTTTTGGAGGCTGGGTTTATCTATCCAGTGAACAACTCGGAATGGGTCTCCTCCATTGTCGTTGTTCCTAAGAAGGCAGGACCGGAAGGGAAGATCGAGATCCGAGTTTGTCAGGACTTTAGGAAGTTGAATATAGCAACCCGGAAAGATTACTTTCCGCTGCCCTTTACGGATATCATCCTAGATCACGTTTTCGGAAACGAATGTTATAGTTTTCTGGACGGCTTTTCTGGGTATAACCAAATCTTTATTCGGTTGTTGAACCAGTTGAAGACTACGTTCACCACGGAATGGGGAACATTTGCTTTTACCCGGATGCCGTTCAGATTGTGTAACGCCCCGGGAACCTTCCAAAGGCTGATGATGGATATCTTTAAGGATTTCCTTCGACACTTTTTGGAAATCTTCATTGATGACTTCGCGGTGTTCAGTCCTCGAGCTGCACATCTGAAATGCTTGAGGCAAACTTTCCAACGATGTAGGGAGACCAATCTCAAACTACATCCGGGGAAATGTTTCTTTGGAATGATATCCGGAATCCTGTTGGGCCACGTGGTAAGCAAAAGAGGACTAGAGGTAGATACGGATAAAGTTAAAGCAATGCTCACCCTTGCTGCTCCGACCAATGTACGAGAGATCTGAGGTTTTCTCAGATGTGTAGGTTATTACTGAAGGTTCATTGAAGGGTATGCACGGAAGGCAACTCCCCTTACTGAACTATTGAAGAAAGAGACGGAATTCATCTAGAATTCGGAAAGACAAATGGCCTTTGAAAGCCTGAAGTCGGCTTTGGTAAAAGCCCCGGTGCTATCTTCACCAGATTGGGAAAAAGAATTCCACGTTACCCTAGACACTTCCGGATGGTGTTTGGGTGCCATTCTTTGGCAACATGACAAAGATTAACGGGAGTGTCCCATCTATTATTCAAGTAGACAGATGAGTATTGCTGAGAAAAAGTATACAACTACTAAGCGGGAAGCTTTAGCAGTCATATATGCTTGCAAGAAATTCCGTCACTACTTACTCGGATACCGGATTGTGTTTCACACGGATCATGACTCACTGAAGTACTTGGTGAACAAACCGGATCTTTCCGGGAGAATCGCCAGATGGGTGCTACTGTTACAGGAGTTCAATTATGAGGTCATGGTGAAATCCGGGAAATCCAATGCGAATGCAGATTATCTATCAAGACTGCGGGGGACACCTGCGTTGGAAGACATTTCCGCCGACTTTCCGGATGAATTCCCGAGTCAGTCACAAAAGAAGTTTCCGGAGGAAGGAGATATTCCAGTATTCCACCTCCAGGGGGACCCCAACTCGGAATATCATGATATCATCGATTATCTTACCCAGCAGAGATATCCAAAAGGGTTAACTCGGGAAGAAAAGAGCGTCTTCCAGCAGAAGGTAGCCCCTTACTCAATGATTAAGGGAACCCTTTTCAAGATAGGAGCAGATGAACAACTCAGGCGGTGTCTTGAAGTCAGTGATCGGAAACAAGTCATGCGGGCTTTACATTCCGGTCCATCTGGAGGTCATTTTGCTGCCCTCACTACTGTTAACCGGATTCGTGGAGCCCGATACTGGTGGCCATACTTGATACGTGATGTCAAGACATTCGTAGGGGCTTGTGACCAATGCCAAAGGACGGGAGCTCCTTCATTCCGAAATCATTGGCCACTTACTCCAATTATCCTTCTTGCACCTTTTGAGAAATAGGGGATAGATTTTATCGGCCCCATTGCTCCTATTAGCGCCAGAAGGAAGAGATACATAATCCTTGCAACGGATTATGCAACCAAATGGGTAGAAGCACGTGCGACACGGAACTGTTCTGCCCGGACGGCTGCTTCATTCCTGTTTGCAAAAATTATGATGAGGTTTGGACATCCACTGGAGTTGGTCAGCGATAGAGGATTGCACTTCCTCAATGATGTAGTTCAAGACATCACCACAAGGTACCTGATCAAACACCGGAAAACCACTCCATACAATCCGAGGGCCAATGGATTGACGGAACGGGCCAACAGCATCGTTGAGAAGAGCTTGAACAAGATGGTTTCTGAGCATAAGACGGATTGGGATCTCAAACTCCCATCAGCTGTTCATGCGTACAATACATCCGAGAAGAAAACTACAGGACAGACACCATTCTTCTTGGTATTTGGGCAGGAGGCTATACACGGAATAGAGTTGGAGATGGAGACACATCGGATCATGGCTACCCGAAGTGCAATACGTACCAATGATCAAGATATCCGACTCCTCGCAATTAAGGATTTGGAGGAAGCCCGACTGATCGCCTTGGATCAGACTCAAGAGGTACAGCAGAGAAGAAAGGCGGATCACGACCGGAAACTTCCGACAAATCACAAAATCACGAAAGGAGGTCTCATATTACTTTACGACAGTCGATACCGGAACTTTCGGGTAAGTTGCACACTCGATGGATGGGACCGTATAGAGTTAGGACCATCTTCGAAAATGGATCCATTCAGCTAGAGGATCTTCAGGGAGTATGGCTTGACACCCGAGTAAACAAATCCCGTGTCAAGAAATATGAAGTAGATCCGGATTCTGGAGATTCAGAAGATGATGTTCGCGGGGACTCTCACATTTGAAAAAGGGATCATGTGGGAGTACGGAAACTTAGAATAAAGGAAAATAGCATAGGAATAGGATAGAAGTAAGGCAAAAATTTCAAAACTTTGGTAAGAAGTAAGAAATTAGGTCCGAATACAGATAAATTCCGGATAGTTAGAATCCGAGATTCCAGATCCTTTAAACCGGGTTCTTTCGAGAGCAGGAACGGATCTTAAATCCGAGTTAGGTCGGATCGGAACGAGCTACGAAATAGGTATCCGACCTACGCCGCTAGGGAACCGCTACGGGAACGGACCTCTTTCCATTCACCGAGGGGAATGGTCGGCAGCTCGACTAGTACTTAAATCGTTGCCAAACCTAATCTTCCTCATTCTTCACTTTGCTGATTGTCTTGCGCACTTAGCTGAGAGAAAGAGTGGTGAGTTAGAGATCGCGACAGGGAGAGACGGGTGAGGTCGGTGCCGATTGCACCGGATTTAGTGGTCGGTGTCGGTAAACCATGGCGGAGTCCAGCAATCCGGTAGCGCGTCGGTCTTCTGTCACAGCTCGGATAGTTAGACCGGCTATTTCCACCGACCCAACTCACCGGAAGGAATAAGAGACAGATTTGACTCGGATGGGGTGCGTACGTTTGATTCACCGACCGTGGAATGTGAAGGACCCGGAGATGCTGGAGCAGCTGATCTTAGGGGTCCCAAATCAATTTAAGTTGACTGTGAGAGGCCAACCCGGAGCATGGACAGCGGATGTATGGGCTGACGTATACGGGTTCGAGAAGAACGGGTCCGGATTAGGTTCTCGGGTAGAGAAGTACGGGATTGGAAAGTTCCGTAATCCGGTTACCACTAAGGACGGATACCCCGTGAGTGACTGTAAGCACGCTAGGCAGAAATGGGTGTTGGAATTTTCGATTCCGATCCTGTATCTGGAAAAGCCCACCCGAGTTACGGTTACAATGGCCAACACTATCTTTGGGGCTTTAGAAGATAAGGTAGTCCACTGGGGGAAAGTCCTAGCAGGAATAGTGAAGAAACTGGTGTCGCACGTAGGGAAGGGGAAGCCGAGTCTTCTCAGTCCGTATCTGTTTCACCTATACCACCATCAGGAGGTGCTGACTAGTAAAGAGGTGGTGATTTTCAACACCGGATTGGAAATAGTGAAGTATGGTCTCACGCACAAAATTCCACCGGATACTCCAATCAAGAGAGAGGAGGAGGAAGAAGAAGAAGACGAAGACGATGAAGAAGAATTGCAGCAGCAGGACCTGTTCGACAAAGGGGAGAAGAGAAGGAAGTCGATCGATCCGAACTCGAGGGTGGAACAGTCCACCCCGGAAAAAGGAGAGCCGAGTCAGCCCCCGGGATCGGAATTGCAGTCGAACTTCTTCGACGTCGGAATACAGTGGATGGAGGAGGCTAAGCACATGCATTTCAGGATGTCAGATATGATCCTAGGGATTGCTGCGGGGCTAAAGGTGGAGCCGGAAGATATTATAAAGGAGATCCGGCGACTACCGAGCTCGGATCTGCTTCGAGAGAAGGACGAGCGGATCAAGAGCGTGGAGAAGGAAAGGGATGACCTGTTAGGTCGGGTGAACTGGGCGGAGACGGATGCCGCAGTTGCACGGCAGAAGGAGACGGAAGCTCTCCAACTCGTCCACAATTTGACCGCGTTGGTGGAGCAACCCTCGGAAGCTGTGATCAAATCCCGACTCTTCAGCAATCAGCTGAGTGGCACAGGCCACTTATCCGGGTCCAAGGTGGTAACTATCTTGGTGGACTTCCAGGCCCGGATGGAAGGAATTTTGAAGGAGATGTCGCAACTGTTGGGGCACCTCGACCCAAACAAGCCCTTGGACTTCACCCACTTTCCGGAGCTGCCCAACGTCAACTTGTTGAAGACGCCCCAGAAGCCGGGGCCAGGGATCGGTCTACAGCCATCTCCAAGACCTACTTCAAGTCAGACACGAATCCAGATGAAGGCTACTAAGTTGGGCCATACGAGGAGTATCTAGTCGATTCCGGTAGTAGCAGGGAGTACCGTTCTGACATCCGGAACATCCGTCCGGAGCGATTTAATCCACCGGATGGGGGCCTTGTCAAACCCGGCTCGGACCAATCCGATCGACTTTACTCATATGCAGAAGGTATCGCCCAAGAAGAATACAACACCGATTCAGCTGGACGATTCACCAGAGAGAGAGACCAGAGTGGAGATGATCCAGGAGTCCGAGAAGGGGGAATTCACTTCCGGGGATGAGACGACTTCGGATGACAACCCGCCGCCGATCAAACGGAAGATACCAACCCGGGCTGCAACAAAGACCACTCCACCGAAAACGAGCAGGAAACCACCTGTAGGGCCGAGTAGCAGCGCGAAGAAATCAAAGCGAGGAAAGTAGTTAGTTAGTATGTTTGCAGTAGTTAGGATTTTTAATCTGGAGCGGATTTTCCGTGCGTGGGGCCCGGTTCCGGATTCTTAGGAGTAGTTGACTTTGAACTTTCCGGATATTACGGTTGGTTACTGATTGGTCACCTGGATTTTCAGGTGTTCTTTTTTTGGCTCTTTTTGTTTAGGCTTTTTAAGTGGAGGGCCGCTTGTTGCCCTCTCATTCCAGCCTTGCCCATTTTATGTGCATTAGTTTATGTTCATATTCTCTTTTCTCTAATCTGAGCCACTAAGTGGACATTCGGATTTCTGGCTATGTGTGCGTTTTCTTGAGTCGTTTATGGAGTGTCAAAAGTGTGAGAGAGGGCGGGTGAGGGGGAATCCGGGTTGAGAATTAGTTGGACCTGATTTGAGCGAGTAAGTTTGTGAGGAAACTTTACTAGACTTGTGAGTAAGGACTTGCGCGTGGTACCTTTAAATTGCCGTAATGGTGATCCGGTTCTAAGGAGTGGTGCGGATGCGAGTCCGGAATCCAGGGAGGATTCCGAGCGGAAATAAGCGACCGCCAGCGGAAAATCCCCACTCACCGGAAGGTCTGCCAACCATAAGATCAGTCTGGTAGATAGATGCACGAATCTCTTTCAGTTCCGGCTGTCTTGATCTGTCGTTGTAGTAGAAGCGGAAGGATGCAATTCTGAGTGACCTGTTTTCCGGGCAAGCTACCCAGGGAATTGTGAGGATTATTACTTTTCCTATTCTACAATAAAAACTCGGTTAGGATTGTTTTGTGTGAAGTTTTGTGCAGAGAAATAGATGTCTATGAGTGGTGCGTTCCTACCCCTCTAAAGATCAAATGCGGACACCCTGAGGGTAAAACAGGGGAGTAGAAAACCAGTCGAAGTTAAGAAGTGAGACCCGGAATCCGGATCAAATTGGAAACCGGAAAAGGATAGATCCGGATTGGGATCCGCAAGACCATTGTGTCAGAAATAGGAAAAGAAAGAGGTGTTGCTTGGATTTTGTTGTTTTGATTACGACCCGGATACTCCTTAGCTTGCTGAAACAGACTAGAATCTCCTGGGACGCTATTTCGTGTTATCTTATCATCTTTTTGGTGTTAAGGATACTTACGCCTAGATTGCGCGTACGACACAAACTTTGCACAGACCCTACAGACTTGAAGCACAATTAACCCCAACCCTAACCAGACCCTACAGACATTACAAACCAGAACCCCAGCACAATCCTGAATGTGAATCCTAACCACAACTTGCGTAATCCAAGCACATGCCCAAATCCTTCTGTAGGCCAAAATTTAAAATCCAAGCACCACCACTACTACATTCACGTTTTCATTTGGACCTAAAGAACTGAACCAGGCTCAAATTCAGAGCTTTCGGTACTAATAGAACCCATAGTCTGTCGCGACCCAAATGACACTTCACAACTTCACTTGGGTCACAAACTGTCTAACACTGCACATGCCGAGCACATACAAAGTTAGTCTTCATTTCCAACTCATTTTGTTAAGTCCCAGTCACCGGGACTACTAACACGCACTCCACTCGTGGCACCCGGCATGTCACTTGGTAACATGGGGCGGAACTTCCATCTCAATGTATAAGGACTCATGGTGGCACTACTCACCACGGTCCTAACCGCCCTTGAGTGTTACCCCCACTCCATGCTAGCCCATCTTGCATTTGCTACTTTTTCCAACATGGCTAACCGGGACTCACAACTCGGGACACACCGAGTGTGGCCTAGCAAGGAGCGGGACTCCACCCAACCGGTGCCCCGGGACACACACACAAGTGTCCCATGGTACCTTGGACCGGTGGTGAAGTCACATCACCAACCTTGAGTTCACCGGGACTCACCAAGGCTCCAAGAGGGAGTGAGGAGGGAGACCAACCCCTCCTATAGTACTTTCTGTGGCATTCGGCAGACCCCCCCCCCCCTTGTGGATCGAAGGTACACCCCAAACCCACTTGGGTTTTGGAAGACCACCCATTTCCCACCCGAAATGGCCAAGTTTCATCACCGTTTGGACTCCCGAACTTCCAAACGGCGTAACTTTGCGGTCAGAGCTCCAAATACCACATGCAAGCCCATTTTAGATATCTGCGCGACAAGTAGATGCCAATGGAATCTTCACTCGTCCCATTTGGACAAGATCTCACAAAGTTATGGCCTTCCAAAGATTCGGGTTCACCGGGGTAGGCGTCACGCCTTCACCACGGCCCTTCTCTTGGCCATAACTTTTGACTCATAGTTTAGAACCTCAAAATGCTAGTCATTCTAGCTTCCTTGTATTTGTAGCTTTCCAATGATATGCTACATGCCATACTTCCTTGAGGGAATCATTGAAAACCCTCTCTCCTAGCCCTTAAGTGTCCCGGTCGCCACTGGAACATAGTCAACTTTGAACGTCCATAACTCCTAGCTCACAACTCCAAATCACGCGTTCTAAGGACGGTTGGATGCTTATTCTCAAGGGCTTTCCAAGCATGTAAGACAATCCACCACATCTTACAAATCCAGGGCTCTATTGTGCCCTGTTCGATCAGGAGTCTCACAAAACTCCCTTTCTAGTCTATTGCAAGGCTTGGGGAGTCACCCCAAGGTCCTCCTTGCTCACCAAGACACTTCGGGCACCCCAAGGGGAGATAGGGGCGTGACACTCATCCCCACCAAATAGGGTCGATGCCCTCATCGACATTACTTCTTGTCGGAAGCATTGAGTTAGAAAGGATAGCCATCCCCCTCAACACCTTCATTGCGTTCTGGGTAGCTAGCCCCGCAATGCTTTGGGTACTCACTTACTCAATTAAAATGGCTAAGCCTTCAAAGGTGGCATTAGACAAGCCCATGGTTTGGTAACCCTGGACTCAAAATGTCCAAGGACCTAACCTATCTAATGGGACTTATCTACTTTGAGGCTCCCTCGGTTGGCCCTCTTTGGCTCCAAGTTAGGCTCACTAGCCTATCTTACTTACTTGACTAGGGAGAATTCAAGGCTTATCAATTTCTACTTGATTGCAACACCAAGACCCCTCTCAAACACTTAAGTTATCAAGTGATGAACTTTGCAAGCCTAGAGATAGTACCAAGTCCCGCCCGACTTGTCCTTTGAGTACTCTCCCGAGGCATGGATGATCAATCCATGTGTAGACAATGGTCCACTCCCAAAGGGCACTTTTATAAGCCCGTGCCACTATCTTGCTTCCGCCCGAGCAAGTCCTAAGCTTGAAAGTTAGAAGGATTTTATCCCCTCCAATTCTCAAGCCAAGGCCCCTAATTTGCAGCATTCTCAAAATTGACTTCACGTATCATTCCCTCCTCTTCTACTAAACCAAACATCAATGAGACTAGGACACATCTCACAATGCTAATGCCAATCAAGAGCTAATTTACACACAAGAAGTCTTTTCCAAAATTGCAACTTTATTACCAAACAAGTACACAATAGACAAGCGCATAAATGCACTGTTTACACAAGTATTGTGTTTCTCCCCCACTAACAAAGGTTGATGTCCTCATCAATTCCTACGCGGCTGTTTGTTGGATTGTCTTCTTTGCTCAAACTGATCTACCACTTCTTTAGCATTTGCCAAGTCTTTGGCATTGAGCCAAGTTGCTTCCTTCTCATGATAGCCCCGCCATTTCACTAAGTATTCCTTTCCTTTTTTCTTAGTGTTTCTAGACTTGAGAATACCTTCCACCTCATATTCAAGGTGTTCCCCAACTAACTTTGGAAGAGGCCGCAACACTTGCTTGCGCTCCGGCCTCAAGGTGTCCTCATGATATGGCTTTAGCAATGAAACATGAAAAGTTGGGTGCACCTTGATCTCCTGTGGTAGTTCTAACTTATAAACATCTTCAAACAGCCGCTTGGAGATGACAAATGGACCTGCATACTTAGCCATGAACTTAGGTGTTAGTCCTTGAGGCAATGTGAAGTTCTTCACATTCAACCACACCTTCTGTCCTTCAGCATATTCCACATGGCGTCTCCCTTTGTTCACTTGTTTGATGTATCGTTTTTGTGCCTTGTCCAAATGCAACTTGATCTTCTCAAGCATGTAAGACACTCCACCACATCTTACAAATCTAGGGCTCTATTGCGCCCTGTTCGATCAAGAGTCTCACAAAACTCCCTTTCTAGTCTATTGAAGGCTTGGGGAGTCACCCCAAGGTCCTCCTTGCTCACCAAGACACTTCGGGCACCCCAAGGGGAGATAGGGGCGTGACATAGTCACACAGATCTATGGCATTATCACACATGAGAATTGAAATGTCTGGGAATGCAGCCTTTACTAAACCCTATAGCCCTAATCACCTACATTCCTTATGAAGCCTACTAACTGCAAGCAATTCCAGCAACATGAAACTGTGGAAACCCTAAGAACCGTATACTTTTCAACAACAAACTTAGCCAACTGCAAACTCTAGAATTTGTAAATGCATTTCCAACGGACAATGACAAACAATCTTGAAGAAGCCAATCAAGCCAATCACAATTCAAGAGCAATTCACAATTGATGAGAACAAACTCACCGTAAACTCCACAATACTTCTTTCCCTGACCCGGCTTCACGAGACGGCTTCACGAGATCCAAGGTCGGATACAAATCCAGTAGTCGTCACTACAGGCTGCAACCGCAAACAGAAAGTTAGTCATTGCAAACAAGAGAACCAAAATACACCGCTTCAAATGAGGTCCTAAACACGGCTCTAAAGTCGTGACTGACAGGGAACTCCCACAATCAGCGAAGCACCACATTCAGAGTAAGCAAACCTTAGGCAGACAAAGGCTCACTGGAATATGGTGGTGGACTCAATCAGACACCTCAATTTTACAATTGCAACGACTGAAAAGCAAAATGAAGAAGATCTCAGTGAACCCTAGAAACACATCCCCACTCATGGAATACACGATACAACTTGCTGAATGCATGCTCAACCTCCCGCCACCACAACCTCCACCCAAAACAAGGAAAAAAGAGCAAAAAAATCAAGATGGGAAGCCCCTCACCAAGCTGTCACAGCGACCGTAAACCTCCGTCGTCGCACTCCAACTTCGACACAGCAGTCTGTCACCACGAGGAAGAAGCTTCGACGCATCAAGCTGTCACCGCGAGGAAGAAGCTTCGTCGTCACCGAAGAAGCTTAAACCACGCCTAAACCTCCGTCGTCGCACACGCACTACAGGTTTCCAAAATCGAATGGAATCAACGCTCCTCAAGAACTCCGGCTTGCGCGCAAACAGGAAGAAATGACAAGCCAAAACTCAATCTCAAGAACCGCTAAGCACAGACGCGAGAAAATTACGCTGACAAAAGTGAGTGCCAAACCCTAACCACGAATCTACAAAACCCTAGCCCTCTCCCCGACTCACACCAGATATCCGGTTGATACCCGCCCGACCACGATTGATCCCCTAATCGTAACCGGTTCTGAATACCCGCCTTCTCCATTGATAACCGGCCTTGAACCACACCAAGCCCAAAGGTTTCCCTAAACTCTAGTACCTTCACCCTACTACACAAAATAGTGAAATTAGGTTGTCCATTACAAATTTCTTGACAGTGTACACTATATAAACATTTATTGTTTCTCTACAAGAATAGATTACTTCGGAATTAAATATTGTTGTAATTGGGACTGATGAACCTCCATAGAATATACAAACAAAAAGATTTGTAGAAAAATTTGTTGACTTTAATTTCTTGTAAAGTAATTTTTTGGAAGTACGGCAACCTAATTGTCAAGGCAATTTAGTTTCACTATTTTGTGTAGTTCATCCTACACAAGCGAGCTAGTTTTTCTTCTTGAAATTGACATTCCATAAATAGGTCAATATTATTATATATAAGTACGTTGTACTTTTGAATTAAATATTGATGTAATTAAACCTGCAGCCACAGAAATTGAAGTATCTACAATATTCTGTATTCACGTCAATGGCTTGGAAAAGTATATATTTCTTGGTATAAGGCACCCTAATTCTCATGACTTATTGAATCTAATTTAACAATGTATTGTATGGAGCACATTCAAATCCCTAGTAAATTTGATAGGGATCCGAATGTCAATCTATCACCCTTGAACACCTACTTGTTGACCATGGAAAGTTTGTTTACTGATAATGAGTGACACTATCCATTAATTTCTTGAAAACAACTAATGCTCATTTATTTGATGTAAAAGTACTTTGCACATTAAACACATTTGGGATAGAATTGCAAGAATACACATTGAATAACAGTATTGGCCTAAATTTAAAATTGTTTGTCTTCCATAATACATGCAGAAGGAGACCCAATTGGTAATTCCTAGAGTTACTTGTATAGTACCGAGGCGTTCCAATTATAAAAACAAGCATGAATAGCCATTTTTATTATATGTAGTATGTGCATGGTATTAATTTTTTTCATTTATAAGAGGAAGCAAAAATAAATTTAATCTATTTAAAGCTCTATATTTGAAAGAACTGAAGAACAACAACTCATCAAGTTTGTGTGCTTCAGTGTTCAAAATATAATATAGAAGTTGGAAATTATTCATAGATTGAGTGTAGTTGTAAAAGCACACTATAATCATTGGCTACATTTCTTAATTTACAAAAAGAGTCTAATAAACAATTGACCTTGTGTTGTATTTCAAAAAATTTAAGAGCAAGAAGTGATAAATTTGATATAGGGTTGTGTAAGGAAAAAATATAGAAGTTCAAAATGATATAAACATTCATGTAGGATTCATGAACATAGTAATAGATCATGGTCTTTATTTCTTAATTTACAAAAGGAACTTTATTCAATGAGTGACCCTTCACTGTCTATTGTTTACAGCATTTAAGAACAAAAAGTTATAAACTTCAAATGGGTACGTAAGAGGATAAAAATATAGGAGTTGCTGCAAATTAATAGATTCACGTTTACTTGTATTCATAAACACACTACTTTCATGGTTTCTATCTTTTAATATATAGAGAGAGAAAGAGAGAAATTTTATATTAATAGAATAGTGTATAAGAAGGCTTAAACTTTATATTTAAAAGTGTAAAAAAAAGAAGCCTTTTTTTTATTTCTCAATTCATAGACTTAGGTTCAAATTACTTAAGTTTTGATAATCTACCATGAAACATTCATTAAATATTTTATTTTCTTCCGTGGATTGTACCCCATTTGCACTCCCTCCGTGAATTTAAAAGAAGGTGGAACTCACAAATTCCATACTTTAATGCCCTTCCATTCCAAAAGTTATGGAATTTGTACAAACAAGATAAAAAGAAGGTCAAAATAAAAGCATGTACGTATAAAAATCTATGAAAATCCAAATTTCTGGCCAAAAAACTATAGGGCAAAATTCATTCCCAATTTGCTTTAATTCACATGGACATAAAGTTCTAATGATTGGATAAAATTTCCTTCAAAATAAAAATAAAGCATTCACATAAACGAATCCATGACAACTCATATTCAAGGCGACTAAAATATAGGACACATTTCATTCCCGATTTTTTTTTGCGGACAGAAGAAGTTCAAATGGATTCAAAAGGAAAATATTATATTTCATTGCATAAGAGTTGTCATATTTCATGTTTAATGGCTCTACAGTTTTTAGTTATTCAACCTACAGCAGCGGATATCTTTACTTAGCGGTATTTGTTTTTGGTCCTTTTTAATTTTAGAAGTGGAGGTCCAAATTGGAGGAGCTCATGGGTTTCAAATGTTTTCCACATTTGCAACTTCTACATATTTTTATATTTCCTCCTCATTCCAATTTCATGACTTTAAAGTTTTATTTAATTTAAAGTACAGCAAAGGATGACCGGTATTTGTTTTTTGTTTTACTTTTTAATTTAAGAAAAAAAGGGGCAAATTCGAGGAGCTCATGGGTTTCAAATGTTTCCCACATTTGCAACTTCTACATATTTTTATATTTCCTCCTCGTTCCAATTTCATGACTTTAAAGTTTTATTTCATTTAAAGTACAGTGAAGGATGACCGGTATTTGTTTTTTGTTTTCCTTTTTAATTTAAGAAAAAAAGGGGCAAATTGGAGGAGCTCATGGGTTTCAAATGTTTCCCACATTTGCAACTTCTACATATTTTTATATTTCCTCCTCGTTCCAATTTCATGACTTTAGAGTTTTATTTAATTTAAAGTACAGCGAAGGATGACCGGTATTTGTTTTTTGTTTTCCTTTTTAATTTTAGAAGTGGAGGTCCAAATTGGAGGAGCTCATGGGTTTCAAATGTTTCCCACATTTGCAACTTCTACATATTTTTATATTTCCTCCTTGTTCCAATTTCATGACTTTAAAGTTTTATTTCATTTAAAGTACAGCGAAGGATGACCGGTATTTGTTTTTTGTTTTCCTTTTTAATTTAAGAAGAAAAGGGGCAAATTGGAGGAGCTCATGGGTTTCAAATGTTTCCCACATTTGCAACTTCTACATATTTTTATATTTCCTCCTCGTTCCAATTTCATGACTTTAAAGTTTTATTTCATTTAAAGTACAGCGAAGGATGACCGGTATTTGTTTTTTGTTTTCCTTTTTAATTTAAGAAAAAAGGGGAAAATTGGAGGAGCTCATGGGTTTCAAATGATTCCGACATTTGGAACTTCTATATATTTTTATATTTCCTCCTCGTTCCAATTTCATGACTGTGTTCAACTTTTTTGAATTAATGTGGACACATATTTCAACGTGTTTGAATTGCATATTTTTGGGATTCTGAGTCGTAAGAATATTTTGAACTTCCTCTTCTGTGTTTCGAGCATTTGCGCACATTCAAGTATCTTTGACATTTGATATTGGTAGCCATTTAAGTATAGGGCACACTTGACTTTAAAGTTTTATTTAGTTTTATTATTTTATGCACGTACCATATATTAGGGTCACATTTGTAAGATCTAAGTGAGACAAAATCATTTTCTATTTGAATTGATTTTCTTTTCGTGAATTTGTGATAACATGATTTAGAATTTCCGAAATTTTTATACATATACGGCAATCACCTTCGTATATATATTATATTTCATTTTTCATTTTCATAATTTCTTTTGTTGAGGATTTAAAATATTGTCTTTAACATTTTACACATTTCAAATATTCCATATTATTTGTAATTTTTGAAAAATTCATTGCATGCCATATATAATTATATATTGAATTAATTTTTAACGAATCTGAACCAAACGTAAAGTTCAATGCAAAGAAAGTGGGAAGCAATAAAATTCCGGATTTGTAGATGATATGTACCTAACTCAGTAATACTTATATTAATTATCTCAAAAAATATTGAAGCTATTTATTTGTATTTCAATTGTAAGGCTTTGTGAACTTCAATTTCTGGACCATGCGCGGATTGTATTGTAGAAGGTACTTTTTGAAAACTGTTTGCAAGGCCTGAGGGGTGCACTAAATTTGTCTCTTGATGTTTGTACGTATGGTGTGAAAGTTATTGAATTTGAAAGTGCTCATTGAAATAATTCTCATGAATTCATATTTCTATTGACTTCGAAAAACAGCACGTCAGGGCATACTGATTGTTTGTTAACATTCCAAATATGTACACACTCAAATTCTTTTATGGCCAGGGCGCACGTCTTGAAAGAGTTTATCCATAGCAGTCCTTAACCCCTAAAAGCCCGTTGTCCCTTCGGGGGACAAATGCGTTTTTGGGCAGGTACCTACGGGTTGAAATTGTATTCTGATTTTTTGAAATTTTTTTTGGAGATAGAAAAACTGATAAGCTTTGTGGGAATATAATTTTTTTCTTAATTGATGCCCGGGAAAAAAAGTTATGACCAAATAAGCTCAAAACAGGGGACGGCGGGCAGCTCAGGCAGCAGAAAAAAAATGGACAAAAATTTGAATTTCTTTTTTTAATATTTTTTTTCTGATAGATTATATTTTTGCCTATCTAGAAAGCTTTGATTCATTTCATTTGGATATGTTATGAGAAAGTTATGGACATTCTTGTTTTTCGGGCAGTTTGAGCATCTTCTTGAAAAAAATAACTTGTAGGACTCATTTCTGAATGCAATTTTTCAAATTTTTCAAATTTTTTTTTTTTTGGCATGGTTTAGTTTACTTGCTAGAACAATCTCACCATTGGGATTAGTGCATTTTAATTCCATCTAAGAGATATTAATATTTTAGATTTTCCTTCTATCTCGTACCTACTTCTACTTAACAATTTTTTTAAGGATGAAAATTAAGTTTTTTTGAGTTTATTTTTTTTTCCTAGACTCTCAACTCAATTCTCCACTATAAAGATTTAAAGCTCAAAACGCTGTAGTGCAAAAATTTTAAGTTAAAAATGTGTAAAGACAAAAAATCTGGTCCCGCAATGTGCTGAAAAACTTGTTTTTTCCACTTTAAATGCAGATATCTTGCAATCTGTGCGGTCAAAAATTCTGAAATTTTTTCTACACATTCTCAAACCAATTAGTTGTAAGATCCTACGGTTAGATGTGAAAAAAAAACAATTTTAATTTTTTTTTACTTTTTGCTATAGAAATGGCAGTTTTCAGTGTTTTTTGGCAGAAAAAAGACCTTGGGCCTTTAGGGGTTAAGTTCGGCTCTCAGTTTTTTTGTTTTTTTTTTCAATTGTAAGTTTTGTTTTATTTGTTACATTTAGATCTCCCGAACTGTGCATTCCCGGGATGTGCTCGGTATTATCGGAAAAGCCCTCACCAAGGAGGGATGTACGGGCTTTGTTTTGTAACATGTCGAAGTCTTGTGCGTAAATTAGAAATATTTGATTTTTTTTTGGTCCTTTTAAATTAATAAAAAAATTATTCTAAATTAATTGTCTTTTGTGTGCAAATTTCTCACATAATGAGCACCATTCAAAAGCCCTTGACGAGGAGGGCTGCGTGGGCTTTATTGTGCGGCGATGGACGTATGGTGGGAAAGTCATAGACTTTTGAGGTCTTCTTTGGTTTTTAAAATGACTTTAGTTATATAGTTTACAGCAAAGGAGTTTTTTTTTTTTTTTTTTTTGTCCTCCTTAATGTCGGTAAAAAAGGCCCAAGTTGGAGGACCTCTTGGATTTTACATGTTTCCGACAATTGCAACTTCTACGTATTATTTTTATTTCTTCCTCGTTCTAATTTCATGACTTTCGAGTTTTATTTAACTTAAACTACAGCGCAGGATGAGGGGTATTTATTTTTTTGTTGTCCCTCTTAATGTAGGAAAAAAGGTCCAAAATTGGAGGACCTCATGGATTTCAAATGTTTCCAACAATTGCAACTTGTACATATTTCTGTTAATGTCCTCCTTGTTCCAATTTTTATTATGGCTTTATAGTTTCTTAAAATTGAAGTACAACAAAGGACAAGGGGGTGTTCATGTGATGTTCTCCTTGTAATTTTAGTGGAAAGAGCCCAAATGTGTACCCCATTTGAATTCTATGAGCAATTGGGATGAACATTTAAATTCCGCCTCGTTCGTAAGCTTATAACTTTTGTAGGGTGGTCGAACTGTGCTTTGGAAGTCGCGTGCATGCACAGCAACACACAGCAGCGGAAGTAGAAGCCGATAGTTCACATCACAAAAAGTTAGAAGTGTGAGACGAAAAGTAAACTCCAATTGACGATCCTTCATACTGACAGCTTGTCTTGCCAAACGATAAAAATTCATCCAATGATCAGCAAAATCCTTCCCCGTAGTGAGTTTTTGCCATGTTCTCATATTAGTACTTTGGACGAGAAAATATGTTCCTTAGTGGCTCCGATGAACAAATGGCGCTTAAATAATGTTGAAAGGAGGTGATCTCTATATGCATGCAGCTTCGGACAAGCTCTGTATTGGACACTCCTCTGTCCACTGGAATCCAATTTCAGATAGGCAAGACCCGCAATGCTTTATGTTCTTCTCAATTGTTGCCCTCTCCCACAAAGAAGTTCATTTTTGATGAAAAGAAAACATCTAGAGGATTGCCTTGAACTTTCGGGCTCATCAATGCCTTCTGTCCTCCAAAACTATGGGACCGCCAGTACGATTTGTACCGCAAATCTGAAGCCTCCGTAGGTAAAGGGGGGAGAGCCTTTTCTCACTAGTAGAAAATTTAGTTTTTCTGTTGTTTTGGTCGCGTTGTTTCGGACAAAATTTGACAGAAATCTGTTGAAATCAACAGATTTCTGTCAAATTTTGTCTGAAACAATGCGACCAAAACAACAAAAAAACTAAATTTTCTACTAGTGTCTGAACTAGGGAATAGAACACTTAAGTGATTGCTCCCTTTGATGAACTTCTCCACAATGATATGAAAAGCATCAAACATTGTCAACGAAAAAAGTCCTACTAACTGGGGGAGTCACTTTCTGCATACATCGCAGATGCTTCGGATACCACTCTTGTCTCGGAGCAAGCTTTTCAATGTCCTATAGTATTGAAAGGGAGATGGTATCGTACGGCTTAGAAGACCAGCAACGGGGACACTGCAGGAGCTCATTGCTAACTAATTCCGCTTCTGTCAGTCCAATGAAAGGGTCAACAAGCACTATAAGAAACCCGCGTTTTAGGTGGTAAACCCTAATTTTTTATGACGGATTGTAGGTGATGTCAATGTTGACAACCAAAATTTTTTATGTCAACAAAAATGTCCAACATAACTTCAATGTTGACAATCCAATGTTTTTATGTCAACATTGATGTTACATTGTACATTTTTAATGACATAAAAAATTGTGGTTGTCAACATTGACATCACCTAGAATCCGTCATAAAAAATTAGGGCTCGTCACATAAAACGTGAGTTTCTTATAGTGAAGTGGATGGGCTGTCGCTGCATGCAAGAGCGCCAGGTACAGCCAAGCTGTTTGGCTGGCCGAGGCTCGATCGCATTGCAGTCTATCATGGATTTAATCTTATTTGAATGTCTAAGATGTTCCATTGTTATTCAAAGCTTACTACAGTTGAACAAAGTCATGTGCCTATAGTATTATTTTTTAAATTTGGAAGTAGGTATGGATTAGGAAGAATGACCCCTTGGTTATGTCAAATGTGTAGCAAATTTCAAACTCGTACAAATTGAATGTATTTGTGCAATACGTAAGAAACAATAAAAAATTGACCGCAATTACGTTAACCCTTGATTTCAGAGGTCCTAATAAATTGCCAAAGTCATTCATGTCAATGTCTTCACATTTATGGGAATGTCTTTACATTTACAAAAATGTCTATAATTATTAGAATGTCACTACATTTAAGCAAATGTCACTCATTTCATGAGTTTGTTTGGGAAGTCCCTGTAGCATTATGCCCAAGGATTTCATTTCACACAAGCCTTCAATGAGGATCACCCCTTTTACTCATCAGCTACATTTCATCTCTCACGTAGTGGTCCTGAACATGTCATTTTTCACATGAATTTTGAACTTGCTTATCTTTCATTTAAATTGTATATCTTTTCTTTTCACAGCGGTAAATTTTTTTAACAATATTGTCAAAGAAGATCAAAGACATCACCTTCAATAGAATATGAGTTATATTATTTTATACACATATCGTATGTTTGGGTCACATTAATAAGGCCGAAGTTAGACAAAATCTTTTTTTTTTTCACATAAAGAATACCATTTGAAAGCCCTTGACAAGGAGGGGAGCACGGGCTTTGTTTCGTAGTGCATAGACTTATTATAGTAGGGAAGTTATAGACTTTTGAGGCCTTTTTTTGTTTTAAAATTGACTTCTCCCCCTTTATTTGGTTGTGGCGACATCACAGGACACAATAGTGACTACTGGGATTGGATTTATTTAATGTACATGACAGATTTTTTTTTATCCCCTACATGCCCGAGGCACCAGTTGCTGGTATTTCGAGAACTTTGAAGTCAAGTAAAATCCAATGAAGTTGCTATTTTTAGTAGTTTAAAATTTTAAAATTACTCTTTTTGAAATCTAGTTTTAGGATCAAGGAGTTGATCTTAAAAATTAATAAAGGATTATGATTTTGCTATTCAAGATTTTGTGCAAGCATACCCGTTGCAATATTGACTTCCCGTAGTGTTGAAGGCTCTTCGAAATGAGCCTCAAATATAGTAGATGTTTGAGGAAAAATCACCTTCAAAATTCATTTAAAAAAATTGTAGACTACATTTTGAAAAACCATGAATTGATTGTGGTTGTGCATGCTACGCACTTGAACCTCATATTTTTGCAGTGACGATCTTTTTAGAGTTGACATGCAAAAATAGAATTGAAAATTTTTCTTAGTTTTAACACCCTCATGATCAAACATTATAATCTTTCAATTTGTACATGATATTGTTATGTTTTTTCCCCCTATGTGATCTGTAACATGTCTAGTTTCAATATGTAAGGTTACAATTCAAAAGAAATTGGTACAACTTATGAAATGTTGACTTTTTGTTCAATTCAGAGCAAACTTCAAGAAGCTACACAGAGGCCTTGGGCATTTAGGGGATAAAGAGGTACTGTATTTTACAATCCATACCTTTAGTTTGGCTGTTTGTTTGTTTGTTTGTTTGTTTTGTTTGTATGTCACGTTCAAATCTCTTGGACCGTGCATCCCGCGAGGGTGTGCTTGGTACCGTTGGAAAGTCCTCGGCAAGGAGGGGTGCACGGGCTTTCTTTTGTGGCATTTTGGACCTATTGTGGGAAAGTTACGGGATTTTGAGTTATTTTTGGTTTTTCAAATGACTTCTACTTTTGTTTTGGATGTGGCAACGGCACAGGGCTACACTAGTCCATACCTTAAGTTTGGTGGTTTGTTTTGTTTGTCACGTTGTGATCTCCCGGACCGTGTGTCCCCCGGTGGCGGGCTTGGTATCGTCGAAAAGCCCTCGGCGGGGAGGGGTGCACAGGCTTGGTTTTGAGGCGTTCCGACCTGGGGGGAGAAGTTATGGATTTTTGAGTTATTTTTTGTTCTTAAGTTATTACTAAATCATGTTAAATTATTTATCTTTCGAACCAAGTGCCAAATTCTCACGTGCTTGGTACCGTTGGAAAGCCCTCGGCGAGGAGGGATGCACGGGCTTTGTTTTGTGGCATTTGGACCTACGGTGGAAAAGTTGTGGATTTCTGAGTTATTTTTTGTTTCTAAAATAACTTTTACTTCTGTTTTGGATGTGGCAACGGCACATGGCTACAGTAGTATACAATGAATATCACATGGTCTTACATTTGAAATTTATCCTTAAAACATTTTCAACTTCTGCATTTATTTCTCTCATATCACCTTATTTGATGTGTATGGTTTTCATAATTCTGGTTCTAGAAAGTGCAAGGCCAGTCATGGCTCATGTGAATTTCATACGTACAAAATCAGAACAAAATGTCATGATTTTTGAACTCCTGTAAATCCAAAATTCATGTTTGAAATATAATCCGAAACCGTTGTTATCACCGTTTCTGTGGAAAAAGCGAGGGGAATGTGTCCAACTAATATTACCCGAAAATGTCAGTGGCATAATTACAACCTACGGCATTGGATTCCTTTTTTTTGGCTGTGCAAAGTCATCCTTGAATCCGGTGATTTTCTATTTTTTGCCGCCATCAGAATATGAGCGTTCAAAATTGAATTACTCCAATGTAGTTCCCGCCCACGAGTTCCCGCCCACAAGATCCCGCCCACGAGTTCCCGCAAGTGAGCCGGTTGTATGCCGTCATCCACTATTCCGAAATTCTTCTTCACTCTTTCTTGTTGTCTGGATCAACTCGTGTGCGCGTCGGCTTGTTACTTTCTGTGGTCGAGCAGATCAATTTGAGTTGCAGGTGTAGTCCAATTATTGAGTGTATTTGTCATTGATAGATATCGTGGCCGGCGAATCCTGGAAGGAGGCTCTCCAATTTGCACAAGCGCTCGCGGTAAACATATGTAGTTATTGTCATCAAATTGCGAGCTCCGTTTCTGTTTTTGAATTGATTGCAGATTACGTTTGACTCTGCGCGCAGTCCTGAGAGAAGATTGCGTTCAAGAAACGGGTCCATTGTAGAGAGAGTGCCATAGAGATTGTAGTTTGTGTTGTACAGTATGGTGTACAATTGAATGAGACATCCTGCATCTCATGTCTCCGTCTCTGTAATTTTTTGTGGAAGTGGAGGTGATGGTTCCTCCGAAGTTGGCGCCGGAAATTACGGAATCGTGAACATAATTGTAATGTCCCGCAATTTACGGGATTAATAAGCTTGAGTCAAGCTGATTGACTGACCACTCTAAATTCTTGTACTTGAAGAGGTAGCTCGAATCGAGCTGAATGTGTCCTTGTGAAACTATTATAATTTAATGACGATCACATAATCATGAACCTCTGGTAATTTCTGAGTGTGATTTAGCTCGAGTCGAGCTTAATGTACTTCCAATGAATTATTTTGAATTCACAGAATTAAGAGTACCTGACAAGCTCACATCTGTGGGTCAGCTCGATTCGAGCTGATTCTAGAAGCTTGCGTAACATGATTCATGAAAAATAGAAATCTATAGTTCTTCCTGTTTTAGCAAACGTAATGAATTTAGTATACATGAAGACGAAAGGACTGTCAGGTGCAATGAGCTTGAATTGAGCTCATTATAATATAGATAAATGTAAAAGACTCTATGACTTCTTAAGAGGCTGTCGTTTAGCTCAAATCGAGCTGATCTGATCTTGTCAGTTTTAGGGGTTCACCATATTATTCTCATTTCTGTAGTTGTTCAGAATGATTTCACAAAATATTTTCATGTCAACAATTGTGGTTCTGACCATTCTACAGTATAAAATAGTATTTTCTCTCCTTTACATTAAGGGTCAATCTATTACAGATCCCCTGAATGAGTAGTATTTTACGCAGTTGAACAGGGACCCCACCTTAAAAGAGTATGTGAACATTTTATGTTGACTTCTGATATCTATTGGTTACCCCATTCAGCTCGATTCGAGCTGAATAGAGAAATGATGAACGTTATGATGAGCACTTACAAAATGTTGGCTTTCTGTTCTGCAGATATCTGTCATGAGTTCCTCTGACATTGTAGCTGACCCTATGGAATTTTCCGATGAGGAAAATCCTGCGGTTGAAAGTGTGAATGTCAAAATTCCAGAATGCGAAGGAATTCCATGTCGTCTCTGGAATACTAGAACCGTGACTTTGTACAGCGATGGCGGTCTACTCGTTGGCGAAGGTACTTGCTATAGCGTCAATTCGGACCTCGTGCTCGGTGCAAATGGTCCTCTCGGGTATACCCACGTCGTTGTGCACATTACAAGGACTCATTCTAAAGTGGACATCTCGGAAGAGAGAATCTACTATTTGATGGCTTGGCCCATTGACAGAGTCCACTGCTCTGGGGCAAGTCTTCGCGACCATGAACTACGGGATAATTTCAGAACTCAGCAGGCCCTTCTTCTGAATCCTCCTACACGAACTTCTGCTCGGCCTTACTCAAGTCTACTTCGAAATCCACCTCGCGTAACGGCCCTCAAGTCTAAAGAGCTCCTCACTCAAGAGTCCATCAACCTCGTTTCCAACAAAATCTGCTGCAGCAAAAACTGTGTTCAGCCGTTTCCAAGGGAGAAAATTTGAGCCTTCAGAGACCGCATGTACCACAGCTCATCATTTAAGTTCAGGTCCCACATGAAGACTGATGTGCACAGATCAGTTCATCTTGATGCACGTGGGAGGAAGATGGTGACCATTGAAAGCATT
This sequence comes from Pseudisothecium myosuroides, assembly GCA_951799445.1. Lineage (NCBI taxonomy): Eukaryota > Viridiplantae > Streptophyta > Bryopsida > Hypnales > Lembophyllaceae > Pseudisothecium > Pseudisothecium myosuroides. The sequence goes on along the minus strand of OX637292.1, from coordinate 28,456,140 downwards.
AGTGTGTGCATGCGAGCATGGATGCATATTGCTGCTATACTGGAGGCAACGTTTTATTGTTACCTGAAATACTGGAAGGACGATTGAGAGGCGCGTGCACACGGTAATACGGGGTTGTCGAAGCCAAGGAAGCATACTGAACAAGCCACGGCAACGTTGAAGTGCATCCTCGACAAGGAGGCGGATCACATGCCACATCGTACCTGAACTCTGAAGTTAGGGGACAAAGTTGTCTCCATGTGTCTCCTCGCTACCTTTCAATGGAAGGGTAAAATGAAAGAAATTAACAAAGTCAATGCGGCCTTCGGATTGCCAGACGTTTCAAATTCAAACTTGAGCAAGATTAGGTCCTCAAAGTTCCCGGAGTACGAGGTCAAGAAGCCTGGAGATAACTTTGCTCGGTGTTCAGAGTGTGACAGATTACAAGAGATACGGAAGAGTTGTTTTGTCGGATCTGAAAGCGCTCTGAAATGGACAAGGAGGCTAGATAGACACTTGGCTATTGCTCGGGCACATAGGGAGCTGTATTATGCAAATCGTTACCAGTCGCACAGTTTTCCACACGAGTGTTTGACAATCATGCATGACAAGATGGACCATTCTAAAATTGCATCCCCGGTCTTCTCTCACAAGACTAAAGAACTAGACGGGCTCACGAAATTGCCTGTTGCTGTCACCGGCATGATTGCGCATGGTCATGGTGATGTTTGGTACGCGCATTATGGCTTGAAAATGTTTCCTAAAGATTCGAACTACACCGTTGGCTCCATGGCAAAGTTATTGCGAGATTTGGAATTGCCGCCAAAGTCTTCTTCTCGACAATTGTTTGTGGGGGCAAGGTCGACAAATTTGTCAAAGGCGCTTCTGAAGGGCGCGGAAATGTGTGAAGCCTCACCCCCCCCGCCACCGGAGACCTTACTTCCAGCAACGCCTTTGCCACCCATTTTGAATGTGCAAATGGACAATGCCGCTGGGGACAACAAGAACAGATACGTTTTTTGCTACTGGTCTCTACTGGTTGCAAACAAGATTTTTCGTGAAGTGTATGTGAACTTCATGATTGTGGGTCATACTCATGACGACATTGATGCGCTCTTTGGAAGATGGAGCATGTTGTTGAAGAAGGAAAATTTCCTGACAATTCCTGCGCTTATGAAGTCGTTCATGGATGTAGAAACCATTCCCACTATCCCCCATCTTATAGAAGAAGTGCCTGATTTCAAGGCTTTCATTGCAGGCAAATTTTTGGCCGGCAGCCATATCATGATTGGGCACACAAAGCCCCAACAAGTGAAGTTCTACCTTAATTTGACGGGTTGTCTTGTCATGAAGTACAAATTGTTGTGCACTGACCTAGATTGGTTGCCCTCAGGCGCAGGTGGCGGAATTAAATTATGGCATGAGGATTCGGAGGGGCAAAGTTTATAGCCCCGTGGAGTACCATAGGCAGTTCTGCCAGTTCCAATGAAAGATGAGGCAAACATTGTGAAGGGTATATCCGCGTTTATTAAGTACTGGGAGAACTTGTGCAACCAAGACCGCACTGGGGAATGCCGAAGACGACTGGAGCATATAGTGCACTATTGGCGTGGTGTGAAGGTAGCACTTGAAGAACCACTACCTGACTCTATTGTTTTGAAGGATGGCTTCTAGCCGACTACTCGTGTTCAAGCGACTCGGGTTGATCAATTAGATAGCGATGGAGAGGATTGTGAAGAGTTTGGGGAAGATGATGTGTACGTCGGGCCATTGAGTGGTCACCCACAACCGTCCTTCAGGGTGGCTCGAGATCTCTTCGAAGGCTATTTTGTTGCGATTACTCCCGCGGAAAATGAGTTGCAACCAATGTGGATTGCAAGGGCGTTGTCTAAGACTTTTGTTGATCCACTACATCCAAATTCTGTGCGCATTCAATACTTCCGTCCAACAACAGTAGATGACGATATTCAAAAATTCTACACTGGATGGGACAACGGCAAAGGTCTACGTTGGAAGATTGATGCAAAGGAACTACCACTTTGGCAGCACATGGATGCTGTTATGACAGCGTGGAAGTGTAGGACCAAGAAAGATACTGCACACTGCAAGATCAAGAGTCCTCCTGCTCAAATTGAAATCATCAAGCAGAGTTTGGCTGCAAATTGTTAGTCTTAAGTACAACGGTTACAGGAGGGAAGCTCCCTTATTATGTTCTTAGGTCTATATGATAATGTATTATTTGTCATTTCTATGCCTAGAATATGCTTTTGCGTATACGTAGAAGACATCATTTTGTGTTCTCATGAATGTGGGCATCTGGATTTTGTTTTCTTTAACGGTAAACAGTTCATTTTCATAAAATAGAACTCATAAATATAGATTTCTAGTGGATAATACATGTTTTGGTGACGCATTTCCCGTATTCATATCGGAAGTGCAATTTAAATATCATATTAAAGTATTTGCTATTGTGTTTTATTTTCGATTTGTTTCTTGAACACGTGGAATGTTTGACATGGAACATAACAACATTTGTTGGAAGGCGTTCATTGTTTGCATGACTCTCATTTTAATGGAAATTGCTACTTTAGACCAATTAATTGAGAGATTGTCGAACTAAAGTAGAGCCCATGCAATTCACTAGTTGTGCCTTCAAATACCTAAGACTATTTTGAGAGGGCGGCCACCCTCTATTTTAATGAATATAATGTTATGGTGACAATATTGCAACAATATTAACAATTAAGAATATTAATACCTTTATATTGCAAGTGTTTGTTTGAAAATAATACATTTCATTGTATTGCAACAATATAATTGCAAGATTACTAATTCTAATTGGATGTTGGCATGCAGTCTATGGCCTTAATTTCTCGAAGTCTTTTATTTTGCCGTTTAATACTTCAATATATTTCCCAAAACTTCAATGAATTCCTAGAGGACCAAGGCCTTTTTTCTGCAAAAAAGTACTCTGAACTGTCATTTCTATAGTAAAGAGTAAAAGAAATTAATTTTTTTTTAGCACATCTAATTGTAGGATCTTACACCTAATTAGTATGAAAAGGAGTGGAAACAATTTCAACAAATTTTAACGCACAAATTGCAAGGTATTTGGGTTTAAAGTATATATTTTTTTAAAATTAGTACACTACAGGACTAGATTGTTTGACTTCAAAGCTTCTTAACTTTCGTTTTTTGCACTATAGAGTTTTGAATTTTAAATCTTTATGGTGGAAAATTGAGTTGACAGTCTTAAAAAAACATCCGAGAGAACTTAATTTTTATTCTTCCCAAAATTGAATGTTTAATAGAAGTAGGTATAAAATACTAGAAGGAAAATCTAAATTTTCAAAATCTCTAAAATGGAATTAAAATGCACTCATTCCCCGACTAATTCCCATGGTGAGATTGTTTTAGCAAAGCAAACTAAACCATGTGGACCTTTTTTTTTTAATTGTAAAAATTGCATTCCGCAATAAATTGTACAATGAAGTTCTATTTCCAAGAAGATACTCTAATTGCTCTAAAAATAAAATTGTGCTTCGTGTACAAGATGAAGCAATTATTAATATGATCTTGCGCTGCATTTTTCCTATTTCATTTTGACCTTATTGACTGCAGCCTTTAGTTTCCAAAGCACAGTGCGAGACGATTTGTTCTGTATGTTAATACATCCGTTGCATTTGGGTTCATTTCATTTTCATGATTGATTGTGAAGACTATTACTTTCTATCTGGATTGTGTATGCTTTGTCTTTGCTTTGTGTATGAAGTTCTCACTGGTTGTTAGTTTGTATATAACAATTTGATAAATAGTATTGCAAGTAGTTTCACTTTGAATGGATTTGAGCTTTGTTCGAAGGTGGAGTTCTTTTGGGGTGCAAATTTCAAAAAGTTTCCCTTCATGATTTCTACACCTAGTTTTCCCCCTAGTTTTTTTCCTTTGTGTTATTTTTTTTAGCCTAGCCTACCCAAAGTTTGCAAGAAAAAAAACTAGTCCAAGTTCACAGTCCAGTCCACAGTCCAGTTCACAGCAAGTTCACAGTCCAGTTCACAGTCCAGTTCACGGTCCAGTTCACAGCCAGTTCACAGTCCAGTTCACAGTCCAGTCACAGTCCAGTTCACAGCCAGTCACACTCCAGTTCACAGCCAGTCACAGTCTAGTCACAGCCAGTTACATGTCCAGTTCAGAAAAACAGAACGTAACAAAAAAATAAAATAAATTATAATTAATTAAAAAATTAATTATTGAACCGACCCCCCTCCAGCCAGCAAGAGGCCGGCCAGCAGGAGGTCGGCTTGGCTCGGCAGGCTTGGTCCAGGGCCCTGGGCTCCACATTCTCTTTGTTTTTTTCGAATTTTTCCTTTCCTAAACAAAAAAGAGGTGTTGGATTAGATGGGCTAGGAGTAGAGTAGGGGAGTAGGAACTAGGGAAAAGAGTCTAAAAAGGGAAGAGGGGGAAGAGAAGTAGCACCTCCACGCACACACCTGCAAACAAGCCTTCCCAACTCTCTCACCACCAACACAACACAAGCAAGAATGGAAAGAGATTAGTGAGAAGAAGTTGAAATAGGTAGAGAGGTGAGAGAGACGATGAATAGTGACCTAGGCTTAGAGTAGGTCGACTTAAGAAAAAATCTTGAGAATTTGTGGTGACCGTTGAGAGAAGGATTAGGATGACACAAAGGCAAAATTGTGTAAGAGGGTAGGAGGAACCTTTAAACCCTTCTTGAAGTTTGAAACTATAGTGTAAGACTCATAAAAGCTTAGGTGGAATAGTGCTAGTGTAGAAGAAAGAGGAAGAAAGAAAAGAAAGGAGGAAGGGAAAGAGGGAGTTTAAATCATCAAAAATTGTAATATTTTCTCAATAAGCGGTGAACTTGGAAAAAATTCAAAACAAAGCCAAAGACTACCATGGAGTGTGAGGATGTACACGTGGACGTGGACGAAGTTATTTCCGACACCGGTAGTGAAGAGGTGAGTTTTTGATTTAATCTTTGATGTTTCTCCCTAATTAGCATTTATTTTCCTAATCAGCCCTTAGAGCGTAATTAGCAGCCGAGATTAGTGCAAATTAGAAGTTTAGAGTCAAAAAGTTATAGATTAGGAATAGAGGTTTCCGAAAACATCTTATAATTAAGATTCAACCGTAAACTGACCGCATTAGGCTAAGTTAAGCGATAGGGGGTAGGACGGAGGAATTTTGAATAAAATTTCATCCAAAAGGAACCATGGACGGAAATTAGGTTTAAATTAGAAGGAGAATTTAGGATTAAAATTAGAGATTAATTAGCAGTTAGAATTAAAATCAATTTACACTTTTACTTTTTAAAGTTAAACTTCTAAGGTCAAAATCTAGAGTTAACTTTGGGGAGTTAAAAAATAGAATTAATTTAGAACTTTAACTTAGGGGTTTAAACTCTCAAGTCAAATCTTAGGGTAGGTTCATGTAAGAGTTTAGAGTTGATTAGGGAGTCAAAAATTAGAGTAGAAAGTAGAGGTCAACAATAGAATTGAAAATTAACTTAGGAAGTAGATTTTTGAGTTAGGAATAGAGTAAAAAGTAGAGGTCAAAACTTGGAATAACATTTAGAGTTCATCTAGGATTAAAACGATAGGATTAAAGTTGGAAGTAGAAAGTCAAAAGTCAAAAGTCAAAAGTTAAGATTAAATTTAAAGGTTAAACTTTAGAGTCAAGGGGGGAAGTAAAAAGTTAGAGTAAAAAGCTAAAGTGAAAAGTGAAAAATTATAGTTAGATTTAGAGGGTAAATCTTAGAGTTAGTTGTTGGAAGTAGAAAAAATCTAGAGTCAAAGTGAAAACGTATAGTCAAACCTAGAGGCTAAAATTTAGAATTAATTCTAGAAGTAAAATTTAGAGTTAGAAGTCAAAAACCTAGAGTTAAAATTCAAGGGTAGAGTTTAGAGTTAATTTAGGAGTAAAAACTTAGAGTTAAAAGTTAAAACATAGAGTTAAAATTCAAGGGTAAATCTTAGAGTTAATTTAGGAATAGAAACCTAGAGTCAAAAGTCAAAACATCGAGCACAAGTCGGTAGTTAATATTTAAGAATCAAGTTAAAGAAGTAAAATCTAGAGTTACATTCCGAGGTTGGAACTTTAGGGGTAGCTTTTAAAAGTAGAACTTCTAGGTGGAGTCTTAGAAACCCAAGATAGTCTTAGGGGTTCATGGAAGGAACATAGGGGTTCCCCTTTTTACATAGTTAGGGACGTTATAAATGACGCCAACTACTCAGTCGACCCTCGACATAGGATAGATAGTTAGGGAGTTAGGATTTCACCATCACTTTGAACATCGCAGTTAACTTGTGAGTTGTTACATGCATTACTAATTATTCGCTGCCATCCACGACACTTAGGAAACGTTAGCAAAAAAGATCCATTGCTTGGAAGGCACAGTGGACCACACTCACATCACCCCCATATATTAAAAAATGTGGATAAAGGCATAGAACTTGGTCGGTGTTCGCTTTATTACCAAGGGTGGGTAATCTAGCGCCCACACCCTACGAAAATTCACTAAATTTACCTACATAGCCTCCATCCAATAGGGGCTTGAATGCATGTGATGTCTAAGCATACTATATAGTGCCAACCCCCGAATTCAGTTGGAATTCGCTTGTGATAAAATGAAGAGGGAGTTAAATCAAATACTAAGTGATGGAGTGGAATTTTTCATAATTGAATTGGGATTCACCTGTGATAAAGAAGAAAAGAGAGAAAGAGTGAAACTAAGTACTAAGTGATGGAGTGAAATTATTTATCACGGAGTAAGTTGGGATTCACTTGTGATTAAAAAAATGGGGAGGGAGTGGGTTTAGGGTTTGAAGGCTTAGGATTCAGGTTTTAGGGTTTACGTTTTAGGGTTTCACTGGTTCATTTCTTTAGAAATGAATACTTGTAATGTCCACTTTTGACCATCCAATAGGGTTGTGTAGAATTTAGGGTTTAAAGTTTAAGATTTTATGGTTTAGGGTTTAGGGTGTCATGTAGCTACTCATGCTGGTTCATCAGGAGATCTCCAGATGCATTGTCACGCATAAGGTCAAGTTTAGTGAGTTATCGTTTTTGTATATTGTTCTTATCATTTGTGATCATAAATGTATATTGATTGTTTGGCAGGGACTTCTTGCATGCTATGTCTCGCTGTTACACATTACAAGCTGAATGTAGCGTTCATGTAGTTCATTTCTGCCATGCTGCTGATGGAATGTTTTACACTGTTATTGTAAATTTGCAGTTGGCGTTTCATTTTTTCTCCTGTATTGCAATCAAAGTCGAGTTCATTTGAATGGAAGGAAATATAGATTGTTGAGAGTTGGCCTTCATCTGTATGTGTCAATTGGATTGTGCTTATTGCCAAAATCAGCGATGTTATTCTTGGGTTTATATCTTTAGTACTCCGATTTGAGCATTCAGCTCTTCACTATGTAGATTATAGTCCCTGTATACATTTGTTGTTGTATCTTGAATGAAAGAGTAGGAAGTGACATTCTTGCACTCCTGTTGACAATAATCCTTATACCTACACTGCGTTTCGTTGCTCACCTGCTAGACTTGCGGGCTTCTGGGACTTTGACCTTTCACTCAATTGTGGAATTGCCTTAGTATTTCTTACATATTGGAGATTGACTAAGGTGTTTACTGTAGGTTGGAATCCTTTTTCAGTTGCTTGTGGGGGGAGCCATATTTGCGTGTACTGTTTGTTATCTGGAGTTCTCCTAGTAGACTTCCAAGGCTTCCGGTTTCCCTGGACTTCAGCCTTTTATTCAACTATGGAATTGCCTTAGTATTTCTTACATATTGGAGAGTGACTGAGGTGTTTACAGTTGCTTGTGGGGGGAGCCTATTTGCTTGTACTGTTTGTTATCTGGAATTCTCCCGGTAGGCTTCCAAGGCTTCCGGTTTCCATGGACTTCAGCCTTTTAAGTAACTGTGAAGTTACTTCTCCATTTCATGGATATTAGAGAGTGATTTAGGTGTTTATTGTAGCCTAAAAGTATTTATCAAGTGCTTGTGGTGGGAGCCGTATTTGCTTGTACTGTTTGTCATCAAAAGATCTCCCGGTAGGCTTGCAAGACTTTCGATTTCCATGGACTTCAGCCTTTTAAGTAACTATGAAGTTACTTGGGCATTTCATGGATATTAGAGAGTGACTCAGGTGTTTTCTGTAGCCTAAAATTATTTATCAAGTGCTTGTAGGGGGAGCCATATTCGCTTCCACTGTTTGTCATCAAGAGATCTTTTGGTAGGTTTGCAAGACTTTCAGTTTTGTTGCCTGGACTATTTCGTAGATATTGGAGAGTGATTGGAGTGTATATGGTAGCCTATAATTGTTGACCAAGTACTTGGAGGGGAGCCATATTCAATTGTAGTGTCCGTCATCGGGAGATCTCTTAGTAGATTTTGGGAGGTCTTATATGTGGTACATTGAATGTAGAAGTACTTGTCAAAGGGAAAATTCCTTGAAACAGTACCTGGAGATCTCCCAATCCAATTAAGGAAACTCCTACTTACTCAGGGATTTCTTTGAGAGTCTTCTAAGGAGATTGCTTGTGCTATGAACTATATGAATTCTTGAAATGCAAGCATTCTTTACTATAGAAGCAAGTGCAAATTTGAAGTATGTAATTGTTGATATAACTTCATTTTGGGAGATCTCCAGATAATTACAAAGGAAATGGAAAATCTCCAGTTGCAACACTGAACATCGGGAGATTTTAGCATTTTTTTATTTTTGGACTTCTCCAAAGTCCAAAAATAGTTAAATGTGGCATTTGGAATCTCTACAATAGAATATCACACTACATACACTATAAGAAATTACCGTTTTAGGTGACAAGCCCTAATTTTTTATGACAAATTTTAGGTGATGTCAATGTTGACAAGCCCCAAAATTTTATGTCAACAAAAATGTACAACGTAACATTAATATTGGCAATACAATGTTTTTATGTCAACATTGATGTTACGTTGAACATTTTTGTTGACATAAATTTTTTAGGTTGTCAACATTGACATCATGTAAAATCCATCATAAAAAATTAGGGCTTGTCACCTAAAATGGGGGTTTCTTATAGTGATAACTTGTAAATAATCTCTACAATGGTATATCACAAAAACTCAAAATTTGTAGAAAAGGAAGAGAATTTATCAATAACGCAAATGTGATGGATGATTCTTGATGTGTAATTTAGCAAACCTTGAAGAGGATATATTTAATTGCAGGCTTTGGATGTTTTGTTTGCAAAATGTGTATACGTCTCAAAGTCCGTTGCAAACTTGACAACATGTGTAGGATTGTTTTTTGTAAAGATCAATTTGGGTACCATTGCTATAAAACTTGATTTCTGGATCATTCAATTTATTGGATGATTTCTTACTCAGTTAGTTTTTATTTAAAAGTTGTAGACTACTACATGTTGGAGGGCCACAGACATCCTCATTTTCATTCAAATAGCAGGGTTCATAGACATTATTGGCAATGTCAAGCGTGCAAACAACTTTGTAATTGAAGACCAACCAAGTGTTGTTTGAAAGACATGAGTTGATGTTTGGTATATGGATCATTCAATACTCAAAAGAAGACACGATTAGGTCCTGAGTTCTTGTTGCATCATCTTTATTATGGCTTGGGTTAGAGACTAAATTCTCGCTTCTACAAGGGGTACCATTTGGTGGCCTTTGCGTTTGTTGGGAGTGTGCTCATAGGAATTAACAATCTTTCTAAAAATGATGTTTGTTGTCCTTTGCCGCTCTTGTGCTTATTTTGCATAATCTCTAAGTCTCTAATCACCCTTGCCTCCAGGGACGTGTTATCCTAGCAACAAAAATTCAAATTGGGTATATATAAATTATGTTAGCAAAATGTTGTTGGCAAAAGCTAAACTTCCTATTCATGATCATCACAAAAATAAGCCGCTTTGTGCGAATAACTAAAGAACATCAAATAAGATAGAAGATATTATTAGGGTTAATTTAAAATATGTGGAATTGGGCTTTATAAAGATCATTTGGGTAACATTGCTGTCAAACTCTCTTTAGATTGCTTTTTTTGGTCTTTCAATTTATTGGATGACTTCTTATGCAATTTTTATTGGGAAATTAGACTACTACATGTTGAAGGGACAAAGACATCCTCATTTTCATTCAAGCACTAGTCAAGTTCACAAGTTATACAATGTTAGATTACCTTAGCTCTAAGACTAGCATTGGTGCTCAATGGGCGGATTGGGACGACATTGGAGATCACCATCTAGAAAAAAAACAAAAAAACGGGCTCATCCGTTACCTAAGTTCAATAACACCAACAAAGAAAAAATTGGGAGAAGAATACATTCTACCTGTAATGAGCCGGAACTAGGTATTTGAACCTTTGCTCATAGTTTGAACTCAAGTATCCAAACTTTATAAAGACCATTACATTCAGCTGAATGGCGGGGATGGGCTAGATCACCTCAATTTGCAAACTTGTTCAATAATTCTGTCCTCTAGCCTGACAAACTTGCAAAGAATTCTCTACAGCCCAGCTGTGGGCGCTAGATTACCCACCCTTGGTAATAAAGCAAACACCAACCAGGTTCTATGCCTTTATCCACATTTTTTAATATATGGGGGTGATGTAAGCGTGGTCCACTGTGCCTTCCAAGCAATGGATCTTTTTTGCTAACGTTTCCTAAGTGTCGTGGATGGCAGCGAATAATTAGTAATGCATGTAGTAACTCACAAGTTAACTGCGATGTTCAAAGTGATGGTGAAATCCTAACTCCCTAACTATCTATCCTATGTCGAGGGTCAACTGAGTAGTTGGCGTCATGTATAACGTCCCTAACTACGTAAAAAGGGGAACCCCTATGTTCCTTCCATGAACCCCTAAGACTATCTTGGGTTTCTAAGACTCCACCTAGAAGTTCTACTTTTAAAAGCTACCCCTAAAGTTCCAACTTCGGAATGTAACTCTAGATTTTACTTCTTTAACTTGATTATTAAATATTAACTACCGACTTGTGCTCGATGTTTTGACTTTTGACTCTAGGTTTCTATTCCTAAATTAACTCTAAGATTTACCCTTGAATTTTAACTCTATGTTTTAACTTTTAACTCTAAATTTCTATTCCTAAATTAACTCTAAGATTTACCCTTGAATTTTAACTCTATGTTTTAACTTTTAACTCTAAGTTTTTACTCCTAAATTAACTCTAAACTCTACCCTTGAATTTTAACTCTAGGTTTTTGACTTCTAACTCTAAATTTTACTTCTAGAATTAATTCTAAATTTTAGCCTCTAGGTTTGACTATACGTTTTCACTTTGACTCTAGATTTTTTCTACTTCCAACAACTAACTCTAAGATTTACCCTCTAAATCTAACTATAACTTTTCACTTTTCACTTTAGCTTTTTACTCTAACTTTTTACTTCCCCCCTTGACTCTAAAGTTTAACCTTTAAATTTAATCTTAACTTTTGACTTTTGACTTTTGACTTTCTACTTCCAACTTTAATCCTATCGTTTTAATCCTAGATGAACTCTAAATGTTACTCCAAGTTTTGACCTCTACTTTTTACTCTATTCCTAACTCAAAAATCTACTTCCTAAGTTAATTTTCAATTCTACTGTTGACCTCTACTTTCTACTCTAATTTTTGACTCCCTAATCAACTCTAAACTCTTACATGAACCTACCCTAAGATTTGACTTGAGAGTTTAAACCCCTAAGTTAAAGTTCTAAATTAATTCTATTTTTTAACTCCCCAAAGTTAACTCTAGATTTTAACCTTAGAAGTTTAACTTTAAAAAGTAAAAGTGTAAATTGATTTTAATTCTAACTGCTAATTAATCTCTAATTTTAATCCTAAATTCTCCTTCTAATTTAAACCTAATTTCCGTCCATGGTTCCTTTTGGATGAAATTTTATTCAAAATTCCTCCGTCCTACCCCCTATCGCTTAACTTAGCCTAATGCGGTCAGTTTACGGTTGAATCTTAATTATAAGATGTTTTCGGAAACCTCTATTCCTAATCTATAACTTTTTGACTCTAAACTTCTAATTTGCACTAATCTCGGCTGCTAATTACGCTCTAAGGGCTGATTAGGAAAATAAATGCTAATTAGGGAGAAACATCAAAGATTAAATCAAAAACTCACCTCTTCACTACCGGTGTCGGAAATAACTTCGTCCACGTCCACGTGTACATCCTCACACTCCATGGTAGTCTTTGGCTTTGTTTTGAATTTTTTCCAAGTTCACCGCTTATTGAGAAAATATTACAATTTTTGATGATTTAAACTCCCTCTTTCCCTTCCTCCTTTCTTTTCTTTCTTCCTCTTTCTTCTACACTAGCACTATTCCACCTAAGCTTTTATGAGTCTTACACTATAGTTTCAAACTTCAAGAAGGGTTTAAAGGTTCCTCCTACCCTCTTACACAATTTTGCCTTTGTGTCATCCTAATCCTTCTCTCAACGGTCACCACAAATTCTCAAGATTTTTTCTTAAGTCGACCTACTCTAAGCCTAGGTCACTATTCATCGTCTCTCTCACCTCTCTACCTATTTCAACTTCTTCTCACTAATCTCTTTCCATTCTTGCTTGTGTTGTGTTGGTGGTGAGAGAGTTGGGAAGGCTTGTTTGCAGGTGTGTGCGTGGAGGTGCTACTTCTCTTCCCCCTCTTCCCTTTTTAGACTCTTTTCCCTAATTCCTACTCCCCTACTCTACCCCTAGCCCATCTAATCCAACACCTCTTTTTTGTTTAGGAAAGGAAAAATTAAAAAAAAACAAGGAGAATGTGGAGCTCAGGGCCCTGGACCAAGCCTGCCGAGCCAAGCCGACCTTTTGCTGGCCGGCCTCTTGCTGGCTGGAGGGGGGTCGGTTCAATAATTAATTTTTTAATTAATTATAATTTGTTTTATTTTTTTGTTACGTTCTGTTTTTCTGAACTGGACTTGTGACTGGTTGTGACTAGACTGTGACTGGCTGTAAACTAGACTGTGACTGGCTGTGAACTGGACGGTGAACTGGACTGTGAACTGGACCGTGAACTAGATCGTGAACTTGGACTGTGAACTTGCTGTGAACTGGACTGTGAACTTGGACTGTGAACTTGGACTGTGAACTTGGACTAGTTTTTTTTCTTGCAAACTTTGGGTAGGCTAGGCTAAAAAAAATAACACAAAGGAAAAAAACTAGCCAGGGGGAAAACTAAACCTTGGGGACATTTAGACTAAAAAAAACTAGGGGGAAAATTAAACCTTGGGGACACTTAGACTAAGAAAACTAGGGGGAAAACTAAACCTTGGGGACACTTAGACTCACTATCTTGGGGGAAACTAGAACTCAAAGAACCCTAGCCTAACTAAAACTTGGAACCATGGGACTTGCCAAACACAAAGAAAACCTACATATCTTGGAAGCTAAACTCTGGACGTTTCTACAAAGGTCTTGGAAACTAGACTTTGGAACTAAACACGGGGGAGGTTCAAAGCTTCGCCGTCAAGTTGGATTTAACACCAACTTTAGGACTTGATAGCACTCTGGAGGTTCAAAGCTCCGCCGCCTAAACTTTTAACACACACTTTAGGACTTTGACCTTGTCACAAGTTCAAAGTTTCGCCGTTTTCAAGGGGGGCCCACACAATGGGAAGGACTTTAGAAGAGGGTAAAGACAAAACTTTTAAAATGAAACGTACATAGGGTCAAAGCTTCGCCGTCTCGAAGGAGGGTCCACTTGACAAGAGAGAAGTTAGAAGAAGGTAGACCAATACTTAAGAGAAACCCACAGCACAAAGTCAAAGCTTCGCCATCCCACAAGGGGGGGGTCCATACAACAAGGGAAACGTTAGATCAAGGGTAAGAGCGCACTTAGAGACCCCACAAGTTAGGAACACGTGACAACACAACAATCTCACACGCTAAAGGCCCCCCAAAGCGGCATCGCCAAGGTACGGTGGGGGGTTGCTTTAGGGTTAGTGTAAGACACCACAAGGCCTCTAAACCACACAAGCTAGCTCTCAAGGACACAAACAAAGATACACACGGAAAGAGAGGGTCTCTCAACTCAAAACAAGAGCACTAAGAGTACACGAAGAGTAAACGAGGCAAGATAGAAGGACCCCCAAGGACCTTCAAAGCTTGAAAATAAGCAACAATGGAGCCAAAAGTGCTCCGAAAACACCGTAGAGGTTTTTGGCTTCAAACGCCAAAATATCCAAAATAACTTGAATCCACGGACCCAAAACAAGAATTGGGGGTGTTCTAGAGAGAAAAATGGGGCCCTTATATAGGTTTCCAAGGGCTCACCGCTCTCTCTAGAGTTCTAAGGTAACCTTATCAACGGGGATTTTCATCCTCATCCTCAAAGATTTTCATCCTACATCCTAAATTTCTACTTCTACCATCTATGCTGGACCAACATCTTAACTTTTGGAGATTAGCTCCAATCGCCAAACGGATTGCGCCGTTGGATCCAGATCGCCGTATTTAGTCCCAAACCCCTCTACCCCCCGTACCGAGGCCAAAAACCCATCGTAGGCTAATTTAGTTTAAAAACCAAATCGTGGTAAAACCCTAGATCTTGGGGGTCTCCTATTTTGAGAAATGTGACTAGCCTAGGGTCTCCGGTAGGTGCGAGAGAGTCGGGAAGGACTTTCGGTTGACTTCGTTTCGCCATCGTATGGTCCCGGAATGCCGGTCAACGTGGCGGGGACCCCGCCACGTGGTTAATTCCCGAGGAATCTCGCCGGTTCGGGTACCTGCCGCTATCGAAATGTTGTGAAACTACACGAAGCGCATTATTAACATAAAATAAGCTAGTCTAATTTTTAGTGAGATTTTATTGTAACCTGGGTAATTTGTATGAAATTCCCACTGGAGGTTAGGAGGGTTGACCACCCGGAAAAAGGTTCTTCTGCAAGTCGGAAGATGCCGGGATTTTTCACGTGACCTCTCAGAGAGTCGCATGAAAGACGTGCGGGTGTGTTTCCGTACCTGGCACGATTGGTCAATGGAGATTTAAACTGGACATCTCCTTGAATTAGCGACGGTGTGGGAATCTTTTGCAGGTGGAGGAATCTTGGCGAACCGATTTTGCCGTTGGACTCTTGGCATGGGATTCACCCTAGAACACCATCCTTGGGCTGTAGATTCCTCCACGGGCCTGGTCTTGCGTGAGTGGCTCCTGCATGCTAACAATCGGGATTTTGGGAATTCGTCGATCTAATGGGGAATTCTAAATCTAACTCCAGGACCCGACCTAGTGGCCTTGCTGTGGATCCCTCGGACCGACCTAGCCATGAATTGCCACATTCATGGTGGGATTTAGCCCTTTTGGGGCTATGTGACTCGAATCCTCCAAATCGAACCTTTTCATTATTTCTATACTATTTTTAGGCAAGGTTTAGGGGATTTTAAGTAAAAAACACAAATCTAAACCAAATACTATAATGGGTATGACACAACCCTATTTTGGTTCTACACTCTTGTGAGTGTTTATTTACCCGCCCTTGGTAAATAAACGAACACAACCAGGTTCTGTTTTAATTTGACAGATTTTTATTTTAATTTGGGTGCCTAAGCGTTGTCCAGTATTCCTTCCAAGCAATGGATCTTCTTAAATGCCTAATTTGTAGTTAAACTTGTAACTTCTACTACTAAGTATAACTTAAATGCAATAAATAGAACTATTGGCCGAATAGATCAAGCTACTGTGGTTTTTTGTTCAGGTTAAGATAATCTAAATCTAATAGCATGAAGTTCTAGAGAATTTTACGCCCTTTCTAAAAATATAAAATTCGTTCTTATCCGACCTTCCTAGCCAAGGTTATGGACGGATGAAGTTTTGGCCTTTAGAAGCAAAACTTCATCCACATCTTTTACTTAGTTCTCTATTTTAGAATAATTTGGAATTTTACAGATAGGATTAAATAATTATCTTATACTTTAATCCTAAGTTTCACTCCATGTGAGTACTTCCTTTAACTTTTCATCCAATTTTGACCCTAATCTTCATCCACCCATATCTTACTTGTTTTAACTCCAAATCCTAAGTGTGAGATGGTTTTGAAAACCTCTAACTAGACTCTACCACACTACTACCCTGGTTTTTGGAATATTCCTATTCTAGGCACTCTGAATTGACTTGGAAGTTCGGTCCTACTTGTAAACGCCTATTTTTGAGAAATTGAAATGGATGGGTTAAAGTTAGGAGCTTACCTCGGAGTTGGTGTCGTTGTTTAGGTAATCGTATACCCCTTCAAGCTCCTCTTCATTTGCCATGTTTCGGAATTGTTTGGTGATTTTGCCCACGGCTTAAAGTAAGGGTTTTAGTACAAGATTTGCCGATTTCTTGGACTTACATTTTCTTTTCTTTTTCTACTAACCTCTCCTTCTCTTCTAACACTATTCTAATTCAATTATTTATACTCCTAGTTGACTTGAAAGGTCTTCTCCAATAATTCCTTTGAATTATTGAATTGATAAGCTTCTTCCTTCCTTCAAGTCAATAATTCATTCTATCCTATTTCTAATGGTCCAAATCACTCCTTTAAGATTTTCTAAACTCCTCTTATCTTCTAATTTGTTTCCATTTAAACTCCCAACTTCACTCACTAATTCCACACTTGTAACATGAACCGGTTGGTACCACTAGCTATTGAGAGTATGATGGATTGAGAGAATTCTATACCATTGTTAAATTTGAAGAGTCCTAATTGTCACTATCTCTCCTCTCTATTTGCTATTCTAATTACTACTTCTTTCCTTAATTCCTATTTAATTTCAAACTAAATTCTTCTACTCCTTCCTATCCTATTTGCTCCTCCTATTTCTACTAATACAAAACGATTTTTTTCCTTTCCTAGTATATGAGAAGGTTTTGATAACTTGTAGTATGAGTTTTTATTTTAATTTTTTGTTTAGGCGAGTGACCAAGAGGTCCCAGTTTGCTTGGCCGGCCAAGGCCACCGCTCCTAGCCGAACTGCTCCCAGCCGAACTGCTCCCTCCGACTGCTCCCTACCGACGCCTCCCCTGCTGATACGTGGCGGGTCCGCTTGGGTCGCCCTGGTTCACTTCTGGTTGCTCTGGTTCGCTCTGGTCGCTCCTGGTTCACTACTGGTTCACTCCCGGTTCGCTCTGGTTGCTCTGGTTCACTTCTGGTTCACTCTGGTTGCTCTGGTTCACTACTGGTTCACTCTGATTTGCTTTGGTTTACTCTGGTTTGCTCTGGTTCACTGTGGTTTACTTCTAAACTGACTAGATCCCCATGAAAACCCCAACTGGCCTTTGAGCCTTTCCTTCACGGAATGATATTAGAACTTTTTTAAGTGGGGGGTGGTATTTCAAAAGGTCACATACTTATTGCTAAGGCTAGACAAGAATTTTCACATACAATTTTTTGGAAACTAAACTTGGGTCTCCAAACTTCACGTTTTGGAAACTAAACTTGGTGACTAGTGAGGAAACGGAAATGTAAACTAGCACCTAATCTTTATGGAATGTTTCTCTAAGGCTTCCTAGAACCAAAGCTTCGCCGTGTTTTGTGAAATGACTAATTTTCTATAGAA
This sequence comes from Pseudisothecium myosuroides, assembly GCA_951799445.1. Classification (NCBI taxonomy): domain Eukaryota; kingdom Viridiplantae; phylum Streptophyta; class Bryopsida; order Hypnales; family Lembophyllaceae; genus Pseudisothecium; species Pseudisothecium myosuroides. The sequence continues at coordinate 28,438,590 of OX637292.1, read as the reverse complement.
ATTCTAGACAAACTAAGCCAAAGCTTCGCCGTGTTTTGTGAAATGATCAATTTCCTATAGAAATTCTAAACAAACTAAGCCAAAGCTTCGCCGTGTTTTAAGAAACAAGGAAAATACGGACAACTATGAAGGGAATGACTTGTTAGTAAACTCTAAGTGGCCACGTGTTAGTACTACAATAATGTGAACAACTCTAGAGATTTTTCCCAAGCGGCATCGCCAGTCATAGGGAAAGGAACCTCTCTAGGATTAGTGCAAAGTTAATTCACAACATCCAAGGATATCAACAAAATACCAAAACTCAACAAAACATTAATCAAAGCTTCAAATAACTTACGAGAAAACACCACAAGAAGATAGCTAAGTTGAAGGGACCCCTAAGTCCTTCAAAAGAGCTCGAAAAGTAGCAACAAGGAGCTTGAAATGCTCCAAAAAACACGAGAATTTGGCAACGTGGCCCAAAAATGGCCAAAATCCAACTAAATGGACCCTAATTATACAAGGCGGTTCACAAATGAACCTAAGGGATGAGTTGAGAGGAGAAGAGGTGCCCCTTAAATACTCTTCCAAGGGCACCCACCTCCTCTCATTTCTTTGCGGTAAACCTATCTTTTGAGATTTTAATCTCAAATTACCAATTTTGACTTTCTACGCTGGACCATTTTCTAATTTTTGGAGATTAACTCCAAATCACAAACGGATTGCGCCATTAGCTTCAGAAGGCCATTTTTAGTTCAGGGGTCCCTCCACCCCCTAATTTGACGTCAAAAACTCAATAAAACTTAGCGCTAACTAAACACCAAAATGGGTTAAAAAACCCAGTTCCTGGAGTTTGACTTTTCTGAGAAAAGTAACTAGCCTAGGCTCTTTAGTAGGTTTGAGGGAGTAAGGAAAGACCTAATTTTGACCCTATTCCGAATTCGTATGCTCCCGGGATGCCGGTCAACTCCCACCGTAATCTTCAATTTTGCCGGTACAAGGAGAATCTTGTCAATTCGGGTACTTCTGGCAATCGGAATACCTTGAAACTTGTTGGAGCGTCTTATTGACATAAAAGAAGCTATTCTAATTTTTAGTGAGATTTTACCGCAACCTGGGTAATTTCCAAGAATTTCCCATCTTAGGTTTTGGCGGTTGACCGTTCGGAAAAGCATCTTCTGAGGATCAGAAAATTCCGAAACTTCTTGCAGAATCTCTCATTGAATTCTACAAAAGGTGTGTAAGTCCATCTCTTGACTTACACAATGGTCAAGGGAGAATTAAATTTTACAATCTCCCTTAATTGTCAATTTAAGGGAGTCTTTTACATAAAAAGAACTCTCGGCAAAGCAACTTTGCCATCAAGCTTCCAATGTAATTTATCCCTAAAATATCGTCTTTGAATATAAAACCTCCTTCATCAGGTTGTGCTGCGTTTCTTCAACCTGCAAGCTAACAATTGGAGTTTCTACGGAAAGTGAAAATTGATTGGAACTTGAAACCTATCCGTGAACTGGCTTCTAGGTTTCTCACCAAATTCTCTCGGACCAATTTTAGCCAAATTTTGTCACATGCATGGTATTCTCAGGTAAATTGGCCTTTTCTACTAAATATCTACAATTTGTACAATTCACAGGTTTCTATCCTATTTACATGTGATAATTAGTTTAATTTAGGGAAATACTCTATTTAAGACCAAATACCTATAATAGCATGTGACATACATATTTTGGTTTTACACTCTTTTTTGGGTTTTTTGTATATAAAACTACACTCAAAATAATTAAAAACAGAAAAAAGATGACTGTGAGTCCCAAGTGACAAACAGGGAGCTCACAACTCTCTTTATGGGTTTTTCTATACTTTTATCAACTTTAAATTGCAAATTTCCAAAAAAATAATTCTACAAGTCCCAAGTGACAAATTGAGAGCTCACATATGGCGGCCATCTGCGGTATGATTTGCAAAATCATGAGGACCCAGCATCTCTTGCTACGACTGTTTGGGTACACGATCAATTTCGAGATTAACCCTAATGACAGATTAGAAACCAAGATGTGACTCTATCTAAAAGGATGTTATTCCTATCAAGAGACTCTTGATGGATTAACTGACAGGGGGGAAGAGAGCAGAGGGAGTAGTCCACCTTCCAAGTGGAAGGGCTAGGGGTGGTCAAAGGAAGTTTGACCCCCGTAGACTTATCACTCATATTTTTGTTCATTGTCTATTTATTCTAGTTTTTAATTTTCTTGTTGTTTCCCCATCCGCCTCGAACGGAGTCGACTTGGATCTATAGATAAAAAATGTAAGAAAAACCCGCCATCCGCCCTCAACGGAGTGAGTTTGGATCTAAGGGGGAGATAGACGTAGAGAGAGAAACCCTTGTCCTCCTTTGATACAGCAAATCGGGACACTATAGATAAAAAATATTTCAAACCCGCCTTCCTCCCTCAACGGAGTGAGTTTGGACTATTGAGATGAAATAGAAGAAAAAAGAAAAACAGAAAGGAAAAGCATAAATGGAAAAGGCAAGTGGTCTGAGACCTCAATGCTCGGGAGCTTCACTTGTAAAAGTGTCTTCCGTCGTGGAGGCCGCAGCATTTCTTGCCATCTTGTCACTAGCTCAGATAGGGGGCGCTCCGGTGCCTGGCTCGAGGTTCGAACCTGTGTCGCCAAGGAAAAATTGAGGTATCTTTACTGCGATGAGGTTGCGGTCTACAGGCTGCCGGCTGCCGCGGCGGAAGACGTCCGTCAGTCTGCTTTGGTGGTATATAAGCCGGTGCCGGTGCCGGACCGGTCCCTCCCCTGTTGCACAGTGGCAAGGATTTTTTTTTTTTTTTTGAATAAGTATATACAAGGGTGAGACAAGGAATGCCGAGGAGATCAGGGGTCTTGCATGATACCCAGGAATACGGCCAAGCTTATCACAATCTGGACGATGCAAAGCGCTCGGTCATGCCTGGGGAGAATCTCCAAGGGCCCCCTTAGCGTGAATCTGTGGACTTCATCATCCGGGCTCTCGATGATAATGCTATCGTTTGGGTTGACGAATTGGCACAAGAGTATAGTATCTTCGCCTGTTTCCTCGTCTCGCAGGTTTTGCACCAGAAGTGCAAATGCCCGGTTTGGTTCCAAGCCAGCCATTTGAATGCCCCATGGATTATGACGTGGAGGTGGGCTGCGGTGAGGTTGCTCCTCTTCCTCGTGGTGTCTTCGGCGTGGGTTGGGCTGGGGAGGCTCAGGTTCTTCTTCAACAGCACGAGCTGCTGGTTCCGATGTCTGCTCCTCCAATTTGCTGGCGCACTAGAAGCTCTGGTGGTGTGGAGGTTTCTGTTGATAGTGACTGAACTTTGGTGAGGGGTTGTGTTAGGGCCTCTTCTTCCGCCTCTGCTGCTGTTACCGGCGCTGGTGAAGATGGCCCCGCGGTAGATCCAACTAGGTAAAATGGCAGGGAAGAAGACGACGGTGTTGATTGTAATGATGATTCCGAGGGCGACCGCTCCCGGAACTCGTCTCTCTTTCCTGGCATGATTCTATGCAACTGCGAATGGTGAACTGACGTATCGTCCTGCCAGGGCAGGTTTTGAAAAAGAAGAAGCCTGAGGAGACAAACGGAAAGGAAGAATGTGAACCAAGGACGACATGTAGGGAAATAAGCAAAGAGAAGATAACGAAGACAGGCAGGGGGGAGATAGAAGGGCGCAGGCGCCCGAAGATTGTGAAATCGCTCCGTTGTTTGAGAGAATGCTAGACTAGGACGTAGATGATGCTTTCCCAGATCTCTCCATAGTTAACAACGGGAATCTGCACAGGCCAAGGATGCTGAAGCACACGGAGGAAGAAATTAAAACCAAAGCGAGAGATGAGGAAGTGGGAGAAGTTGTGTTTCTCAACACAGAGAATTTTGATCTGAAGCGCGACTGGTAAGACTGTTGGCGGGTTGAACCATCCATGGTCCATGTGTTACTCGAGCGGTACCTGCACATGACGCTGCCAGTAGCTTAAAAGTACGAGAGCTGCCCCCCCATTCTTATACCCTAACGTGGGGGACATGATGTAAGGTGTCAGTCCTAAACTAGCCATTTTTTAAAGCCTTCTGCATTATTACAACGGTCTAGTATCTAGTGCCCCTTCTTAAACTAGCCGCTTCGTTAGCATATCAGCAGGTTCGACGGTCTAGCAAGGGACGAGCGCCAATGCCCCTTCTTAAACTAGCCGCCTCGTTAGCATATCAGCAGGTTCGATAGTCTAGCAAGGGACGAGTGTCTTCCTTTCAGCCGCCCTTTCAACCTCTTCGTGGACTTCTATTATGACGGTCTGACAAGGTTAGTGCCCACTCAACTAGCCGCTTTCTCATCCACTATGTGGCTTCTATTACAACGGTCTAGAGAGTACCTAATCTAAGTGAAAGGTCATTTGTCTTCCACATGACGCTAACTCCGACAGGTTGGTGATGTGTTGGGCTCAGGTCTGAGCAGTTCCCAACACACTCATGTGTTGGGCTCAAGTGTGAGCAATTCCCAACACACTCGACGTTTTCATGTCCTACTGAGAGTTAGGCAAGCTAGAACGGTCAACAAAGTTGGTTGGCCTTGCGGCTTTTGGCCCCGCGGCTTTTACTTTTACGTTAGATGTGAACCATCCTCAAGAATCTTAATATTCTTGATTCTTCCAAAGGGGTAGATGGATTAGTCCCGAAATAACAACCACCACTCTGTGCCAGAAAGTGGAGACTGTTAAAATCTTGACTTGGCCCCGAAATAACAACCACCTCTCTGTGTTTTTCCTACTTCTAAAATCCCATAGGGATTTGGGAGAGCATGCAATTGTGAACTTTTAGAACCTTCAATTTTTTTAGGATTTTCAAAGATTTTTCAAGCTTTCATTTTTTTGGTATTTTTTGGGGTTTTTTCTAGCTTTCCTACTATCCGTCGTGAATAATAAGATGTTAGCTATTAAATTTTTTTGTCTGGAGGGCTAAATAGGCCTTTTATCAATCATCTATAATACAAGGCTAACCTTATATTATTAATAATCGTAACCAGTTACGGTTTAGGCGCCCAGAAACCAACAAGCTATGGTTTGGAAGAGAGCTGTGGCAGAGATACCTCGTACCTGGCCAATGGGTGGTTGCTCTTTGTTATCAGGCGTGGTAGGTGCTGCAGGACTTACCAGTGGCTGCAGCGCGTCCTCCTCCTGCCCCCGTGGTGCTTCTAGAGCCCTTACTTGCTGCTGCCAAGCGTGCGGAGCATTGTGTATTCCATACGGGATGACTCCAACAGAGGCTGTTGCTACCTCGTGCATGGCCGACAAAGTCTCGGCAATCTCTTCCTCGTTGGTCAACTCTAGGACTTCTCCCCATTCGCCATGTATTCCCGGAATCCACCCCTCTGGAGGATGACAGTTGAATGGGAAATCGCGGATCGCAATAGGGTCGTCGTCCTCGTCACTGAGATAGTCTCCTGGTTGCGGGTCACCATCTTCAATCTCTTGGAGTTGGCAGCGCATCGGCTCGGACGTGTTTGGAATGGATCTTAACACAGGTAGTACCGTGTTTGAGGTTGGGGGTAGATCTTCGCCCATGACGTGGGGGGCGTTGCTGGGTGCGACCAATGTTCCTCCCGTGTCGCAGTAATGGATTCTAGGAGGTGCAAGGCAACGGGAACATGTGATTTGGAGCGGCCCGCGTCGGTGGGAAAGAGTGATACCTGAAGTCATGACTGTGAAGGCTGTCCGCGTCCCCTCAGGACCGAGTTGCAGCCAACGTGGTGGCCGTGGAGCAACTATTCGGTGTGGGACGTGCTGGAATCGGTGGTCGTCTCCAAGGTGGTGGTTGGCATTTGCCCTGCCCTCATGGTGGGGTATCATGCTCTGGCCGGATTCTGGTGTAGGAGCTAATTCGGCTTCGTCCTCTAGATCCAAGCTATTGGTGGAGACTTCGATAGCTGTACTTTGCGCGGTGCTTGGATTGTTTTGAATTGCGGAGGTGCAGATGATGACCAACACATCTTCGTTGGAGTCGGGGTGCTCTTGAAGCCATTCCTCGAATGGCGTATGGTCCTCTAACCCATACAGACCTAAGCCTAAGCATTTCATCTTACCTAGGTCAGTGGTTGTCGAGGCCTGCATAGTTTGGATGGTGGTGTATACGAACTCTTGGGGCCCCCGTAGAGCTGGGTCGTTGGAGACGATTGATATCTTCGCCCTTGCCTCGTTTGGCCCGTAGGTGAAGGTGGGTTGGGCCTTCCCCCAGTCTACTACCCCGCCACATTGGCGAAGGAACCCCCGATCCAAGAGTAATGGGTAGGGACTAGTGGCCTCCTCGTTGAGTGGCAAGACTTCAAAGGTGACAATGTAATCGACTCCCCCGGTCTGAATCCGGAGGTCTTTGATTTGGCCAATGGTCTTGACCGATCGCTGATCAGGGCACTTGAGGGTCACGCAAGAAGGGTGCGTAATCTCTAGACCTAACTTGCGCATAGTATAGGCTGGCATGATGTTGACGCCGCTGCCGTCATCCATTAGGGTCCGGGGGATGATTTTGTCAACTATTTTGACCTCAATCTCCATCGCTTCGAAGCTCTCCAAGGTGGTTTGAAGGTTCTTGCGGGACGTTTTGATTAGTGGGGTAGACTCTTCAAGGTCAGACTCCAGCTCTTCGGGGGTGACTTGGGACGCAACTTGGTTAACAGAGGCGAGCTTAGGAGCGCGGGGAATGGTGGCCCCCTCCTTTAGCTGCTTGCGTAAGGCGGGAGAGGCCTTGACCAGCTGTCCAAAGGAAATGTTTGCTTTGGTGTGTGCCAAGTCCCCCCACAAGTCATAGGGGCCAGAGGGGTTGTTAGTTCTTCGGGCTTTAGGCCGATGGGGAAGAACCCTGGAAGGGAAGGCATCTCCCTGCTGGACGAATTGGTATTCGTTCTTGTCCATCTCAGTGCGAGTGGGGAGATTCTCATGGGAGCGTACCTCCTTCGCAGTGTCCTTTAGTGTACTCTGGAGGTCAGAGAACTGAGGGGAGTCTTGAGAGGATTCCAGGGGAATGCCACTATAGGAACTAGAGTCAGGAGAATCTATAATTCCAGGCTTGGGTAGTGGAGGAGGGATCGTTTGTGCTCCTCCTCTCGTGACTACAAGAGCGGGCAACACTTCTTGACTTGAGGTATCCTTCGCCGGTTTGACTCCCTCGGGTTCAACTGCGACGTACATACTCCGATGACACTCATGAGCCCTAGAGGACTCTACCATGGTGGCTGCCACAAATCTCGCATCATGTGTCACTTGAGGGGGCAAGGCTGAGTTCAACAGAATGGTACCTTGGGCAGTTTGGACTGCCGTCGGGGATTTTTGTGTCTGTCTGTTGTTGGCATGGTCATAGTACATATTTGGTGGCCCGGTCGACACAACGGGGTCGGCAAAGCGGACATCTCTCTAGTTGTCTTGCGCCTGCTTGGCGTAGTCTGCTTTAGGAAATTCCAATGGAATGACTCTATCCGCCGTTGTACACCGGATCGTGGGGTGGGGGCCATCACAACGTTCACACCTGACGTTGTTTTGAGCCCAGCAGTCGCCTGGAGCATGTTGCCTCTTGCGAGTGGGACATCCGTCAGCGGGTTGGATCGTCCCTGACGTGCGGCATTGGGATGCCGATACGGTTGTGGCTCTCGCGGTCATGGTGGTGGAGGATCGTCCTTCAACAGCGGACAGAAGGGAGGCGTGTGATTTTTCTGGCCACAATGGTTGCACCACATGGTGGTTGCGTGTTGACCCGACTCATGGTATCTGGGGCAAGCTGGCGGGGCTTGTCCTCGAACTAGAAACGCCATTTGATCGGCCAGCTCGCGCACCGCCCGCGTCATCTCTCCCGAAACTTGCTGCATCTCTGTTCGTAACTCATCGACAAGCGCGGTTAGCGTTAGCAGGGGTTCGTGGGTAGATAGTGGGTTTACCTTGAGGGCGGTCGAGTGGTACGGCCCCATACTCATCCCTTGGTTATGAACCGGGATGAAAGCTGGGATGGGGTCCAACCCTTGCCGTACCATTCGATTGTTCTCCTTTTCGATGAGTTCGACATCGTACGCTGCGCGGACAACGTCCTCGAGAGTTTCTGGCCTACGTGCCAGAATGTCTCGGATGAGTGGAGGGTTGTTAATCCCCTTGATGAAGTAGTATCGAATTGTGTCGTTGTTGAGTAGATTACCCACGAAATGAGTACATACCATTTGAAATCTCGTGATGCAGGAAGTTACATCCTCCGTGAAGTCCTTACGGATCCGGTCTAGGGTGGCCAGAGCATGCTGTTGCCCCGTTGCCGGTCGGAACTTCTGGAGGAAGGCCGTCTGAAGTTGCTGGTATGTGGTAAACACACCTTCGCCATGAGATCGATACCATGAGTAAGCTGCTCCTACCAACGTGCTGGGGAACCAAATCAAATAGTAGCCAGGGTTAGTGACCAGACTGGATATGAGAGCTTCCTCGAACTTTTCCACGTGGGCTGTGGGATTGTCGTCCCTATCCCCCCAAAACCTGGGTAGGTTGTGAGGGATAGGCACTTCCCGCAGTCCTTCCGGTACCACGATGGGCAATCTTCTTGGTAGCATCATCGGATTGATGTCTAATACGAAGGGTGCTGCTGGCGGAACATCGCCGGCGCTGAGCGGAGCAGAAGGTCTAAGAGGCTTGTAGCCGTCCATCTCCCCAGATGAGTCTGACGCACTTATTCTTTCGACAGGTTCAGGGAGGTGGATTTCCTCTTCTATATTCCCCGATGAGCCTACCCTTATTAGGGGTTCGGGCGAATTAAGGTCTTCCCGGATTGATGCCGTGGGGGATGTTGGTGGCGTTAGTCGGGACGAACTCCCGCCTCCGCCTCTCGGTCGTGCTACCCTTTTGGGTCTCGGGGATTTTGAAGACTTTGGTGGCATCTAACTCTAGGCGAGTCGAGGTATACACCAATCAAATCCACGCATATATATATAGTAAATCAACACAACACAAATACCAAATCAAATCCATACTATATGTAATCAAGCTAGAAATCTTAAGCGGGTACTACATCTGTCCCATAGAGGGCCAAGCTAGCTGCAATCTCTGTAGCGGTCGGCCGGTACTCGAAAAAGTAGGGGGCCTGTTCCCTCTCGATGCGGTCGATGGACGCTTGGTGGCGAGTCCAAGAGTCTTTGTTTGTAAAGAACGTAGCGTTCTTGATACAAACGAAGCGTGTTCTCTTCCCTCGGCACGGGTACCGATAGAAGAGAGGATGAAATCGGGGTTGATGCAGAAGTTCAAGCCCCGGCGCTATATTAAGCGCCACTCGGATGTCTTCGGCGTCTTGGCACGGCTCACAAACTGAGTGATATTCGGTGATGTAGCTCAGCTGGTGCACGGTGGCGACGTGGAAGGGCACGTAGTGGGTCGAGATGCCCTTGCACCCTTTTTTGGTAAGATGGCCACCGCGGTCGTGCCACGATCGGAAGTGTTGGAGACAAGTGTAGGGATTCTCTGGTACCTGAAGGTTTTTGACGTCTGACGCATCGAACCGATACAACTGGCCGTCAAAGAGGGGCTTCGGGGCCTTATAGCGTATGTCGATGTGCGGAAGCTCTTGCAGGGGCACATCCCGCTGATGCGATGGAAGTCGCGAGCCAAAACACTCTCTCACATAGTGATTTTCGAAAAACCAAAAGTGGACCACTAGGTGCCAATAGAAACAGATGTGCTTGTGGAAACTGTGTGACGGTACCCCGAATGACCTTGCTGCGATTGCATGGGCAATCTCCGGAGTATGCCGATTCGGGTCGTGTAGGTAGAGGCGAACAAGATGCGCCCAATACTCGAAGGATATTTTTAGCGTCTTTGGGCCGGTTGCCAAATCTACTAACGAGATTATCTGGACAACACCCTCTTCTCCCCGGCCAAGTTCGAGGTCGGAGTAATTCTTGAGGGGAATGCCGTGGAAAGTAGTTTCCCAAACCTCAAGGTCGGAGTGGCCCCTAGTATTGGAAAACGGCTCAAATGATCCCGAGTCCGAGTCCCCTTTAGAGCCCTTCACATGCAATACTTGTTAGTCAAACATGCAAATGTAATCTAATGTTTTCAACTCCCGGCAGACGCACCAAAACTATGGGCGCTAGATTATCCACCATTGGTAATAAAGCGAACACCAACCAGGTTCTATGCCTTTATCCACATTTTTTAATATATGGGGGTGATGTGAGCGCGGTCCACTGTACCTTCCAAGCAATGGATCTTTTTTGCTAACGTTTCCTAAGTGTCGTGGATGGCAGCGAATAATTAGTAATGCATGTAGTAACTCACAAGTTAACTGCGATGTTCAAAGTGATGGTGAAATCCTAACTCCCTAACTATCTATCCTATGTCGAGGGTCAACTGAGTAGTTGGCGTCATGTATAACGTCCCTAACTACGTAAAAAGGGGAACCCCTATGTTCCTTCCATGAACCCCTAAGACTATCTTGGGTTTCTAAGACTCCACCTAGAAGTTCTACTTTTAAAAGCTACCCCTAAAGTTCCAACTTCGGAATGTAACTCTAGATTTTACTTCTTTAACTTGATTATTAAATATTAACTACCGACTTGTGCTCGATGTTTTGACTTTTGACTCTAGGTTTCTATTCCTAAATTAACTCTAAGATTTACCCTTGAATTTTAACTCTATGTTTTAACTTTTAACTCTAAATTTCTATTCCTAAATTAACTCTAAGATTTACCCTTGAATTTTAACTCTATGTTTTAACTTTTAACTCTAAGTTTTTACTCCTAAATTAACTCTAAACTCTACCCTTGAATTTTAACTCTAGGTTTTTGACTTCTAACTCTAAATTTTACTTCTAGAATTAATTCTAAATTTTAGCCTCTAGGTTTGACTATACGTTTTCACTTTGACTCTAGATTTTTTCTACTTCCAACAACTAACTCTAAGATTTACCCTCTAAATCTAACTATAACTTTTCACTTTTCACTTTAGCTTTTTACTCTAACTTTTTACTTCCCCCCTTGACTCTAAAGTTTAACCTTTAAATTTAATCTTAACTTTTGACTTTTGACTTTTGACTTTCTACTTCCAACTTTAATCCTATCGTTTTAATCCTAGATGAACTCTAAATGTTACTCCAAGTTTTGACCTCTACTTTTTACTCTATTCCTAACTCAAAAATCTACTTCCTAAGTTAATTTTCAATTCTACTGTTGACCTCTACTTTCTACTCTAATTTTTGACTCCCTAATCAACTCTAAACTCTTACATGAACCTACCCTAAGATTTGACTTGAGAGTTTAAACCCCTAAGTTAAAGTTCTAAATTAATTCTATTTTTTAACTCCCCAAAGTTAACTCTAGATTTTAACCTTAGAAGTTTAACTTTAAAAAGTAAAAGTGTAAATTGATTTTAATTCTAACTGCTAATTAATCTCTAATTTTAATCCTAAATTCTCCTTCTAATTTAAACCTAATTTCCGTCCATGGTTCCTTTTGGATGAAATTTTATTCAAAATTCCTCCGTCCTACCCCCTATCGCTTAACTTAGCCTAATGCGGTCAGTTTACGGTTGAATCTTAATTATAAGATGTTTTCGGAAACCTCTATTCCTAATCTATAACTTTTTGACTCTAAACTTCTAATTTGCACTAATCTCGGCTGCTAATTACGCTCTAAGGGCTGATTAGGAAAATAAATGCTAATTAGGGAGAAACATCAAAGATTAAATCAAAAACTCACCTCTTCACTACCGGTGTCGGAAATAACTTCGTCCACGTCCACGTGTACATCCTCACGCTCCATGGTAGTCTTTGGCTTTGTTTTGAATTTTTTCCAAGTTCACCACTTATTGAGAAAATATTACAATTTTTGATGATTTAAACTCCCTCTTTCCCTTCCTCCTTTCTTTTCTTTCTTCCTCTTTCTTCTACACTAGCACTATTCCACCTAAGCTTTTATGAGTCTTACACTATAGTTTCAAACTTCAAGAAGGGTTTAAAGGTTCCTCCTACCCTCTTACACAATTTTGCCTTTGTGTCATCCTAATCCTTCTCTCAACGGTCACCACAAATTCTCAAGATTTTTTCTTAAGTCGACCTACTCTAAGCCTAGGTCACTATTCATCGTCTCTCTCACCTCTCTACCTATTTCAACTTCTTCTCACTAATCTCTTTCCATTCTTGCTTGTGTTGTGTTGGTGGTGAGAGAGTTGGGAGGGCTTGTTTGCAGGTGTGTGCGTGGAGGTGCTACTTCTCTTCCCCCTCTTCCCTTTTTAGACTCTTTTCTCTAGTTCCTACTCCCCTACTCTACCCCTAGCCCATCTAATCCAACACCTCTTTTTTGTTTAGGAAAGGAAAAATTCAAAAAAAACAAGGAGAATGTGGAGCCCAGGGCCCTGAACCAAGCCTACCGAGCCAAGCCGACCTCCTGCTGGCCGGCCTCTTGCTGGCTGGAGGGGGGTCGGTTCAATAATTAATTTTTTAATTAATTATAATTTGTTTTATTTTTTTGTTACATTCTGTTTTTCTGAACTGGACTTGTGACTCGCTGTGACTAGACTGTAACTGGCTGTGAACTGGACTGTGACTGGCTGTGAACTGGACCGTGAACTGGACCGTGAACTTGGACTGTGAACTTGCTGTGAACTGGACTGTGAACTTGGACTGTGAACTTGGACTAGTTTTTTTTCTTGCAAACTTTGGGTAGGCTAGGCTAAAAAAAATAACACAAAGGAAAAATACTAGCCAGGGGGAAAACTAAACCTTGGGGACACTTAGACTCACTATCTTGGGGGAAACTAGAACTCAAGGAACCCTAGCCTAACTAAAACTTGGAACCATGGGACTTGCCAAACACAAAGAAAACCTACATATCTTGGAAGCTAAACTCTGGACGTTTCCACAAAGGTCTTGGAAACTAGACTTTGGAACTAAACACGGGGGAGGTTCAAAGCTTCGTCGTCAAGTTGGATTTAACACCAACTTTAGGACTTGATAGCACTCCAGAGGTTCAAAGCTCCGCCGCCTAAACTTTTAACACACACTTTAGGACTTTGACCTTGTCACAAGTTCAAAGTTTCGCCGTTTCCAAGGAGGGCCCACACAATGGGAAGGACTTTAGAAGAGGGTAAAGACAAAACTTTTAAAAGGAAACGTACATAGGGTCAAAGCTTCGCCGTCCCGGAGGGGGGTCTATTCGACAAGAGAGAAGTTAGAAGAAGGTAGACCAATACTTAAGAGAAACCCACACCACAAAGTCAAAGCTTCGCCGTCCCACAAGGGGGGGGTCCACTCAACAAGAAAAACGTTAGATCAAGGGTAAGAGCGCACTTAGAGACCCCACAAGTTAGGAACACGTGACAACACAATAACCTCACACGCTAAAGGCCCCCCAAAGCGGCATCGCCAAGGTACGGTGGGGGGTTGCTTTAGGGTTAGTGTAAGACACCACAAGGCCTCTAAACCACACAAGCTAGCTCTCAAGGACACAAATAAAGATACACACGGAAAGAGAGGGTCTCTCAACTCAAAACAAGAGCACTAAGAGTACACGAAGAGTAAACGAGGCAAGATAGAAGGACCCCCAAGGACCTTCAAAGCTTGAAAATAAGCAACAATGGAGCCAAAAGTGCTCCGAAAACACCGTAGAGGTTTTTGGCTTCAAACGCCAAAATATCCAAAATAACTTGAACCCACGGACCCAAAACAAGAATTGGGGGTGTTCTAGAGAGAGAAATGGGGCCCTTATATAGGTTTCCAAGGGCTCACCGCTCTCTCTAGAGTTCTAAGGTAACCTTATCAACGGGGATTTTCATCCTCATCCTCAAAGATTTTCATCCTACATCCTAAATTTCTACTTCTACCATCTATGCTGGACCAACATCTTAACTTTTGGAGATTAGCTCCAATCGCCGAACGGATTGCGCCGTTGGATCCAGATCGCCGTGTTTAGTCCCAAACCCTTCTACCCCCCGTACCGAGGCCAAAAACCCATCGTAGGCTAATTTAGTTTAAAAACCAAATCATGGTAAAATCCTAGATCTTGGGGGTCTCCTATTTTGAGAAATGTGACTAGCCTAGGGTCTCCGGTAGGTGCGAGAGAGTCGGGAAGGACTTTTGGTTGACTTCGTTTCGCCATCGTATGGTCCCGGAATGTCGGTCAACGTGGCGGGGACCCCGCCACGTGGTTAATTCCCGAGGAATCTCGCCGGTTCGGGTACTTGCCGCTATCGGAATGTCGTGAAACTTCACGGAGTGCATTATTAACATAAAACAAGCTAGTCTAATTTTTAGTGAGATTTTATTGTAACCTGGGTAATTTCCATGAAATTCCCGTTGGAGGTTAGGAGGGTTGACCACCCGGAAAAAGGTTCTTCTGCAAGTCGGAAGATGCCGGGATTTTTCACGTGACCTCTCAGAGAGTCGCATGAAAGACGTGCGGGTGTGTTTCCGTACCTGGCACGATTGGTCAATGGAGATTTAAACTGGACATCTCCTTGAATTAGCGACGGTGCGGGAATCTTTTGCAGGTGGAGGAATTTTGGCGAACCAATTTTGCCGTTGGACTCTTGGCATGGGATTCACCCTAGAACACCATCCTTGGGCTGTAGATTCTTCCATGGGCCTGGTCTTGCGTGAGTGGCTCCTGCATGCTAACAATCGGGATTTTGGGAATTCGTCGATCTAATGGGGAATTCTAAATCTAACTCTAGGACCCGACCTAGCGGCCTCGTTGTGGATCCCTCGGACCAACCTAGCCATGAATTGCCACATTCATGGTGGGATTTAGCCCTTTTGGGGCTGTGTGACTCGAATCCTCCAAATCGAACCTTTTCATTATTTCTATACTATTTTTAGGCAAGGTTTGGGGATTCTAAGTAAAAAACACAAATCTAGACCAAATACTATAATGGGTATGACACAACCCTATTTTGGTTCTACACTCTCTTTATGGATTTTTCTATACTTTTATCAACTTTAAATTGCAAATTTCCAAAAAAATAATTCTACGAGTCCCAAGTGACAAATTGGGAGCTCACACCAGCCAATCTATTGTCCACAATTATAACTCAATTCTCCTCCAGATATTTAGGGGCAAATTGTGCCTCAAGCTGGGGGGAGAGGATTGAGGTGTTTAACAATGTTATATATTGGTGACACTTCAATAGACACCTATTTAAATATGGGGGCTAATGGAATGACGTAGTTGTACGGTGATACTGAAAGCGGCTAGACACCGAGGCAGTATGAAAGGATTCACTCATCATCTTTCTTGCAGCACTATAAATAGCGTGTATTGATGAAATGCCTCCAGACCAGTCTTTCCAATTACCGTACGATAATCCACCTATATTTTTTTCTGTTTCCAATATTGGGTCCTGAAGAGCAGACCCTGGAATTGATCATGATTAAAAAGAATAAAAGGGGAAAGATTCCCGTGCCTCTCGTCCATTTCATCATCTGGAATGAGAATGACATGCAATAACGAATCGTAACATCTCTCCCAGTGAACCCTTCTGCTGCCAGGATGTTCTGCTTCTGCTGCTCCGAACACTTTGTACAACCGCCATTTGGCGTGAGAACATATCACTGACAATCTTCGACATCTGAACACTTTGGCGCCGCACGAATACAACAAACTGGTTTTGGTTCTGTGCGCCACACGGGCGTCACCGTAGGGGTCCCTCAATTCCTGCAATGGAAACGTACCGGCGGAAGTACATAAATAGTACTTGGGCTTCGTTGTTCTATGCGATATATAGAAGCGAAGACTCTTCAACAATCTGTGCAAAACTTCAGGGTACATCTTGTCACCACTGTGGTTCATGCGTCAAGACCTTACCGCAGGGTCGGTTTGGGACGATGGCCCAGATCTCTTCTGTTTGAACTGAAAGTAGAAAAAGTACTGAAAGTACTTTCCTGCTGAATTTATATTATCCGCAATCTTCAGGTCCTGATACTGGCCTTTCAAACCCAGCGGCTGCTTATCTGTGGTACACGCATATTTCTCAGGCTCACGGTAAAAATGGATAAGACTAACATCGCCCCCCTCAAGCAATGAAGCCCAGAACTGGCGACAAAATTTTCTCCTGGCTCGCCTTCGCTGCTTCATTTCTTTGCGCTGCTTCCATGCATTATGCTGCATCCGTCGCAAGGCCTTTAAATAGCTGCGGCAATCATGATCCCTAGAAACAGTTCCTTCCGAACCATAAGCGTTGCGGTCGCTCAAGATTTCGAGAGGATGTGGAACGTTCAGAAACGCTCTCTCCGCAGACTGCAGTTCCCTAGCCCATCGTAAGGGATTCTCATTCTTTGCCTGATTAGTTCCTAGCTGACTTGGTGTTCTCAAGCTGTACAAACCAGTGCCTTGCGATAGCAGAGGATGTCCAGGAGCCTGATCGTCCTCGGGTTGCATGATCACCATCTCGCCCATCGGCGCATAGATCAAACTCTGCAAAACGGAGAATTAAATTAGAAATTCAAAAGAATGGCGTCCAAAGTTTCTATCGGCTATGTGCAATTTGGCAAGCCTCAGTCGTCGAGTGCGAGCAATTAATGTTCAACTTTTCGAATGTTTGAATGAGCATCATTCAATTATGACTCGAGGTTCGAGAAGTTGCGAGTGCCGAAGTAGTAGAGGATTCATCATTCATGTTGTTAGAAATTTTACCTGTTGAAGAAGGTATGCATGGTTGCGAAAGGTGCCACTGACACGCTTAAGGACTACAGCAACGTGGTCAGGATAATCGCAAGCAAATGCTCGGGGAACAATATCCATGTGCATGACGACGGAACGAATATGGCTGTGAGGCAAGCCCAGTTGGGCCAGCAAGTGATTTCCTCCGCACATTATGCAGGGAGAGCCAAACGTGTAGACAGGTAGTAATGCACATACTGGAGCCGCGTTCCGAGACCCAACCAGGAGCAAAAGAAGCACAGCTAGGCTAGCTCCCAGCGAATGGCCAGTGAACTGAATCCGGGCATTCTCATTATGCGCTTCTACATGGGCATGAATGAAAGGAAACACTTCATCATATAATCTCTTTGCGGTCTCATAAATTCCTCGGTGCACCATGACCCCAGAATTCGATTCCTACATGAAAAATAACGATTGAAATCGTTTCAGTTGCAGACTTCGACTGAGATCATGCGGAGTTAGATACATAATTTGCCATTTTCAGCACAAACATGCAAAAGGTGGTACAATCTGTTTAGTGAACTTACAGGTTCAAAATGCGTAGGCTCAAATTGCAAATTAGCTTGCCATGCCGCCAGCGTCTCTGTACCCTGGAGATGATAACCAAGACGGCATGAAGAGGACTTTCCATGTTTCCTTCTCTTGAGACAATTCCAGATTCAATTCGATATCTGCTCTAAATTCAATTGTGCGAGTAGAGATAAATAGATAATCACAAGTGAAAATTTATTCAGCTATGTACATATGTCAAACTGATCGAGCTCCCAAATCTAAAGAGAGAACTGGAGTAGCAAAGGACTTCAAGGAGACAATACCTGGATAACTATGACGAGTGTGTTCAAGGCCTCATTTTCACACGCAAACCATTCGCAAGGACAGCCTGGTGGTGCAACCGCTGTATTTGGCTGTTTTCCTTGTTCTCCAGAAACTCCTCGCGCTCCTCTAAGCACAGCAGATGCAGTTCTCAAGTACCATGGATTCGTAGATGATGAGTTGGAGGCTCCCATGTCCTTGTCAAGAACTCCAGAAACGCCATCGCATTTACCGGGGACATTCTTGTGACCTTGACAATCTCCTCCAACGTCTTCTCCAATTTCCGATGTGGTGCTCTCTGACTTGGAGAGAAGTAGGTCACACGCCTGAGTATTACAGGACGCTGCTGTGGCGGCCATTGCAGAAACCGGATTCAAGGATACCAATGTCCCTTCGTCAATCATTTGTGAATTTGTACCAATTCCTTCTAGGCCAAGCACACTTTCTCTAATGCCAGTCATCACTTCCTCAGTTACAGAATCCTCGACGTCGCCCGCGGGTGCAGCGGATGCCTTCAGCTCGAAGGACGAGGAGATCACACGGAAGTGGTGATCACTGAGCAGCTTATCTTCCTGCTTTAAATTACACGCTGAATTTATCAAGACAACCTCATCTTCCTCAATTTCCGGTGCAATGGAAGAAAAAGAAAAAGAAAATTGTGAACAATCTTCGATGATAAATTCTGAAACAAGATGATTGCCACAACACCGAGGCAGCAGAACACCAAAAGTTGCAAATGGAAAAAAGAACCTCGATGGTAGGAATCCTGTACGCTAAGTTGCTGAGGGGTGCCATCTGTGTGATGCGCTCTCTCTCCGCTGATGTGACGCGGTACAAAAATCTTGCAAAATACTCCTTGTTGCGAGCTATTTGAGAATGCGGCGTTACTTGCATGCTTGCATCATTTAACCCCGACTCGCTACAACAAGCTCCACAGCTGTGACGTCCGAAAGATGGAGGGACGAATTGGCAACTCTCGGATAGGTCCTCTGCTGTTTCTGCTTCAGATACTTTGGATGCCTCGAGATTAACGTTTTCCTTCTTCCAAAAAGAACTTAGCTTCGCGAACTTGTGTACCAAAGGCCTCGACAAATGTTCGGCAGATCGGATCCCTATGCGACTCCCTCCACTGTCTCCTTCTACAGCTAAACTTATAAAAACTAGACATGTCTACTGATTGTGAATCGTCCATAGAACTATCAACCTCTTCATCGCCTGATCCTTCCAGGCCGCGGTTTGCATCTCCATTTTCCTGAAAACCTATCTGCGAAGATTTTCTACTGTCCTCTCGAGTGAATCGGAAAAACTTGAGAGACGACGACAAGGCTGCAACAGGTTTGAACGGCAATGACAATGACAACGGACCTGGTGACAAGGAGATGTGTCCGGATCCAATTTTCTGCGAATCTGAAAGTTTGCAATAGAATTTCCGACCATACGCAGGAACAAATCCACAATCCCGATGCTTCGAAGGTAAATGTCTACGTGAGAAGCCGTGACACGACTGCGGATTGAGTAATCCCTCACACAATGCCCGATTCATCTCGATCTGCGCACCGAGCTCAGATCAATCAATTACTCTGCCGCAAATCCAGCCTGCATGTCCTTCACTGATGCGATCATCATTTCCAGATACAGCACAAGATCAAGAAAGAAACGATCGATCACTCAATAAAATTCTCCAAATCAATCTGTGTGACTTCGAGTCCGGCGCTAACAGCTAAAAAGCAAGAATTCGAGTGCCATGACAGAAGAGGGACCGACAATTTCCGATGTTATGTGCACCCTGTGCGAACAATCAAGTAATTTAATTTCAACTGGAAAAATTAAAGCAAACACCGATCACTCTTCTCTGAACAATAAATCAAGAAACGCTCACGCAATAAAATTCTCACAAAATTCGTGCACGTCGCTTCGAATTCGAAGCCTGGAGATTAGAAAACGAAGGAGTGACGAGGTTGTGCACACCCTGTGCGAAGAAACTCCATTGACCGGCTGGTAAAGCAAAGGCCAATCAGTTCTCGGAACCGAGAGTAATCGCGCACGTCTTCAACTGAAGCGTACACGCAAGTGAGAGAGGAACCGACATTTTACGATGTTATGTGCACCGTGCGAACAATCAAGAAGTTTAATTTCAACTGGAAAAATTAAAGCAAACGCCGATCACTCTTCTCCGAACAATAAACCAAGAAACGATCACGCAATACAATTCTCACAATTAAAATTCGTGCACGTCGCTTCGAATTCGAGCCCTGTACAGCGTTTTTTCAGTCATGGAGGTTAGAACACGAAGGAGTGACGAGGTTGTGCGAACCCTGTGCGAAGAAACTCCATTGATTGACTGGTACGTACGTAAAGCCAAGGCCGATCAGTTCTCGGAACCGAGAGTACGTCAAAGCACGTCTTCAACTGAAGCGTACACGCAAGGGAGAGAGAGAGAAGGCGCGGCATGCTTAGCTTAGCTGCCACGCCTGGCCTGGGAGGCCATATCGTGCTTCAGCTTCGTACTTCCGATCGACGGCATCCCGCAACCGAGAGGCGCGCAAGCACACAGGGTGGTCGGATGGAGCAGAGTCGTGGGAAATGACGACAAAAGCTGCGGTTCAGAACGGTTCCTCGCCAATCACCAACTGAGTGAAGGGACCTCAAACAAGGGGCGACGTCGATGGCGGAATTTTGGTTGGAGTGTTCAGCCAACGAACTGATCAAGTGGAGGTCAGTCGCCCGGGCCCCGCCGGCTTGGACCGGCTGTGGTGCATCTCCATCAGGGGCCTCCACCTTCACGGCAAAAGATCATCACGAGAAAACACTAATAAGTACACTAAAAAAAATAGTGAAATTGGGTTGCCTTAGCCCCTAAGGACCCCAAGTGACCATTTTCAGGTCGCTGCCCCTGTTTTTTGAGCTGCCCGTTCTCTTATTTTGAGTTTTTTGAAATATAAATTTTATTTTTAGAAAACAGACTTTGTTAAAAATCCAATGGCACAGTGGTTTCATCAAATTCCGAGTTTAACTCCACCTTATGGAATTTTTCAAAGTTTAGCAGTGTAGTCTAGTTTACGGCTTGTTTTTTTGTGTTTAGTTTGGGCATGGACTAAAAAGTCAGACAAACATTGAGCTTCTTGCCCACCTCTTAAAGGTCAAAACCACCTTGAAAAGAGCTCAAGGAAGAGAAAAATGTCCCATTCTTTTTTCCCTTGCAAACACTACTCAAATTTCAATGACCACCGTGCATTGCAAGCTTCACCATGAATTGTAAAATTCTTAGAATGTTATGAAATTTTACATGTACATTCTCAACTCTCTTATCTTTCACTGAGCACAAAAAGGCATCATTTTGAAATATTCTCACAAAGATATGCTCCTTCAAAGTGAGCTGCCCTATGTTTCCATTGACCCAAATAAAACTTCACAGTTAAATATCTCCTAAACCATGCGGTCAAATAATCTGAATTTTTTTGAGGTGCTCACTCTCAATGTTAAATTCAAGATTCTACGGTTACATTATATCTGATTTTTAAAAAAATGGATCAAAGAAATTGCTAAAGTTGTTGGCAGTTTTGGCCCATTTTGAAAATAAAAAACCAGATCTTTAGGGGTTAACAATTAGGTTGCCTTACCCCAGAGAAGTTACTTCATGACTAATGCTTGTCCAGATGGAGGCACATGCCAATCTCTAATCCCAAGCCACAAATCAATGCACCGACTCATGCCATACACATAGATTTTTTATTTTACTGCATCCTTCTAAAGTAACTGTAAATATTGATAAAGTGTTGAATGTTGAGAAATTAGTGTAGGCCAACCTAATTTCACTATTCAGTGTAGTTCACTTTGGGAGGAACACTTTGTTTGGATCACTTTTGTTAATAGCATCTCCATGTGTACAACAAATAAGAAGGCATTGGTGTTTTCTAAATGAAAAATGTGCATCCACACAATCTTAATTGACCTGGAAAAAACCCATCCAAATGCACCAATGCCAAAACATGCTACCGGCTACTACAAATCTTGCCCCTCAAGCTATAAAGCCCAGCCAAATATTGTGTACCTACAATGAATAAAAATTCCATTGTTCGGCTGAACTGGGCTCTCAATCTAATAACATTTGCGAGGATTCTTACCATATTTTTAGTTTTGCAACAATGTTGGGTAAGAGATGACTTGAAAGCTAAAGCAGGGGCAATTTTAGATTACTGTACCTTATTGGCCACTAATGTCAATCAATAGTGTAGCTAAAATTGGCAATTTTCTTACAACATTTTTTCCTTGCTATACATACACAGTAAGATAAGGTTTTACATTAAATGCATTTAGCCACATTTGCTACCAAAAATTTGAAATGATGGATGAAATACTCCATTATAAATTCAACCACCATTATTATCTTCATCTTTTAAGTTTTCATCAGTAGCAAAAATTTGATGTTAGCCATTAGATGTGGAGCCATGAGACCTCATACTACTTGTTAGAGGAGCCATGCCATGATGAACACCATCTAATATTTTGACCTTTAAGGCTACACTCTATAGTAATACAATCTATAGTCCTTTGTTTATCATTATTGCTTAGATTTAGGGGCTTTGCATTAGCTGCCAAGTGGTCTATTCTAATGTTGCTCTTGCATTTACTCTTTTTGACTTCTTTTGCCGGCTTGTAGTCTTGACGCTTGTTCTTCAAAATTCAAATTGACCACTCCTTTATTCTTGTTTTTTATTTGAAGTCTTTGCCTCCTTATGTCTTTGATCTTTAGTGCATGCCTAAGTTAGCTAAAAACACCGTAATGCAAACATGAGTAGGTGTTTAGATTATAGCAAGGATCCCAACTCTCAACTACAAAACTTACTACTCTTGTTTTAGAATCCTTTGTTGCCGAGTGTGCCACCTTTTGCCTTGACTTCCTATCCTTCAACACTTAGTTTATTTAGTGAATGTTTTAGCATCCTTGTCCAACATCCCATTTTGAAAACATCAAATGTTTCCCATCTCATTATGAAAACTCAAACAAGTGATAAGCAAGACATCAAAATGAGCAAATAAACTCCTAAAACAAAATTTATAGTAACCATTATTTTTAGTGAAATTATGTATTTTTTCATTCATTCAATACAATTAAACAAGGAGGTAACCTAAAAAATATCACATGTTTGGGGTCTTTATATTAACCCTTACAGTACACTGTGGGCGGTGGTTGTTTTCTATTCGGTGAATGATAAAAAAAATCCTTCTATATAGGACAAAAATGGCAACTATTCATCCTCCAAATTTTGTGTGAAAAGGAAAGGTCTTATATAGTAGTTTGAATACCAATGAGCATTCTTGCATTTTTTTAAGCCAATGATTCATATTGTAGCAAAAGAGATGATTTCACGGGCTCCAACTTGTCCTTTTAAGGTTAACCCTCGAAGGATATAGGTCCCCTATGACTAAAGTAGTCACCAAAATGCTCTGCCATTATTGAACTTGTAGGGGCTCCATTTGTTTCTACATAGTTCCTCTCTAAAGCAATACTTTCTAAAGTAATAAATCTCTTTAAGGTAATATTGATTGTCAATTCCAACCTGGGCCACATGCAAATGTCATTAATGCAAATGACCCTCCCTAATGTAATAACCTCTCTAAAGTAATGTCATCAATTAGTTCCAACCCTATTACTTTAGAGAGGTTCTATCATATAGTGAACAATGAAGTCATCCGTCAAAGGTCTTCAACATCCTTCAAAGATTATGCACTAAGAAAGGTAAAGAATTTTCTTAAGAACAAATTCACCCTTCAAAAAAGCTTCATTTATCAATTAAAAACTCATGCCCCCCAATCTGTGAAGCAAAGATCAGTAAGTTCGTAGTACCAATCTGTGACCACTGCTGGCCATAAAACTTCCCTGTTCCTAGTTGGTGATCGAGTACGGAACCTTTCCTCGGGAACTACAGTAGGAATTTTGCTCCTGATGACCAATGGAATGCTTCCCTCTCACTTTCTTCTTTCTGTTGTGGCACGCACATCAGTTCAGTTAAGGAGGCTCCCAGCATTACGTGGAAGTCTACGCTTGCTCTTTTGCTAAAAGGACGCTGCCGAGAGCAAAGCGTAGCAACTGGCATACGTGTAGTGAGTTGCCACCACCCCTGCAAAATTTAAAGTGACTCTCATCTGGGTTTCACTGATTGACCTCCAAGCAACTGAAGCTTTTTGAGAATGGTCGGTCATATCGAATCATGTTTCAACAATTGATGCCAAGAGCCCTAGAAGTAAAAGATGCATGCCACAATACCGGAACATCAGTTTGGGCGACAACCCACCTGCCAGATTCAGTTAGGAATCTTCAACACCAGCAAGGAATCCATCAACGAAACAACACAGATCTTCGGTAATAGACTCATGATATGGATTAACTACACTGAAATAGTAGTGCGTATGACACGAACAGGGCGAATGACACTAATTTATCAGAGTCACACTGTTTGTAAAATTGTAAAATTAATATGGGTTGAAATAATCTATATTGTACCAATATCAACAATTATATTTTTTTGGTTACACTCATTTTCTAGGTGAACGCCATTCCCGCGCCCCCTCCCTCCCCCCACTCCCCCCACTCCCCTCTGATAGGACATATCAGTCTAACCCCTTCCAACCGATATAGAGCAACACTAATCCATGTGAAAATCAACCTCATCCGAATAACAGCGAACGTCTCCAAGAGTATTAAAATGATGGGGACAAAATCTTACCCGGCACTAAAATAGCACTCCCGAATCCAGTAAATCAAGCACGGCTGCAAAACCCAGGTAAACAGCAAAGAAAATTTGTAGAGAGGATGACCAAGTCAGACTGAAGCTGATTTGAATTGTTAGACTTTATATAGAACAATGTAGCAATTGCTGTCCACAGCAGTGACATAACAGTGCGTGTCTTAATTAATTTTTTAGACACATAAATCGATGTGGAAAGAATGTGATTAAAGATTGGTCAAGTCCGACCCAAGAATAGTTTTTCGTCATCTCACTGCCCTGTCAATGAATACCTGAAAGCATATCTATACGCAGCAGGTACTTTTCGTATCCCCCAACATCTCCCGTCCCTGACCCCACAATTTAAATTCAATTGGACTATGATGCCTACATCTTAGTAGCATTTCCACCAAGTTCCTGAGGCTCAAGTATCCATATGCTTATGAATCGCAATCTCGTTGGACCGCAATCTCGTTGAATCCAATGGAAGCGACCCGCAGGACCAGAATTCGGTCCCACGTCAAAAGAGCACTACTGTCGTGAAATGTAACGATCGCAACTCTTATTTGAGTCTTCTCGGCCAGATACACCGCCTTGGTACTTATACACTCGAGATCTTCTTGGTCTGCACTTCATCTTTCATTCCCATAAGCTCCATTATCCGCGTATCTAGAAGACCAGAAAGACTGTTCACAGACTCAGCAAGTTCAACAGCCGCATCCTCTTTCAGTCGCGTTCCCTGTTGGCCGACCACTACAGCTGCAACTCGGGCTGCCAAATCTCCCATCCCTTTGATGTCAGGAATTCCACGAAGCAATCCATAAAGCACACCAGCGGCATAAGCGTCTCCAGCTCCACAAGTATCCACTGGAACACACGGTGCAGGAGGTATAAAAACCAACTCTCCTCTCAATCCAATGTAGGAACCCCGTGCCCCATCAGTGACGGAGACCAGTGGGCAGAACTGGTTAAGATGCTTCGCAGCCTGCTCCGGAGTAGAGTCGTCCCCGAATGCACACAGAGATCGAGCTTCGTCAGCATTGGCAAACAAGATATCCGTGCTTTGGCACATAACATCCCTGCGACAAGTTCCAACGAGAAACGTTAAGGGAGCAAAATAAAAAACGTTAGACATGCAGATTCATGAGAATCCAGGAGACATGGAAAAGACTCGACATAAAAACACTTCTGACTACTTCGTTATCCCAGAATCAACTCATTGAATTAACATAGGTCTATGATATGAATGTACTGAGAATGCTGCTCACCAAAATTGCTGTCGATGTCGAGTCACACAAGAGACGTCGCTAGCAGTCAATGCCACTAATACCCCTTGCTGGCGTGCAGCCTCACAGGCTTGAGCAATCGCCTCAATGGTCTGACTAATTTCCCACAAATAGCCTTCTACTACCAGCACTCTGGATTTAGCAATAGCTCCAGCCAGCACTGCATCGAAGTTCACAATCGAAGACATTCCCTATTCACACAAACAAGCATGTTCAGATAACAATGTTCAGATACAAATGCCACCAATATGAAAGAAGAGAAAAAAATAGAAGAGAAGAGCTGAACTTTTCTAACCTGGTAAGAAAGCATGGTGCGCTGTGCATCAGGCGTGGTCAGCACAATGACAGTGCCTGTCGTGCCATCTACAACAGGCTGTGACAAGAAATGTACATTTGCCCGTAGCAATTTGGTTCTGAACAACACACCATTAACACATCCTTCAGCGGATGAATGCCTCGCTAATGTCGCACAGTTCACGATGTCTTACACCGCAAAAAGGAGACAACATTCACAAGAAACGGGAGCACATTGTAAAGCAGAGAGCGAGTTCTTTCCCTAAGCCATACAGAGTAATTACACAAGCGGAAGATTTCATCGGACAACAAGCGGTTGCAGATAGATCGTCACCTGTAGAAATCCCCCAGAGGATCACTGCCAACACTGCCCGTCATGGCAACGTTTTGTGCAGAGTTCTCACCGCTGGTCGTACCCAACCTAGCCAGTGCAACCAAGGTGTTGGAGAGGGACCCCCCGGCGGAAAGCTTGTAGTTGCGACCATCTAAGGCACGCAGTACTTTCCCTCTTTCCTCGTGGTTCACTACCTTCCGAGTGCCTTTTACTAACCCTAGCTCTTCCAGAAAGTCATAGCCTACAGTTCCAGAGAAGTCGACCTGAATGCAATAAAGAAGGAAAATTAGAATGGATCTGCATCGAATCCTGTCTCTCAGTCGGCAAGACAATTAAAGCTCGGAGAGAAAGTCATCAAGAAACCAAAGAGAGAGAGTGACAATAATAATACCATAGCTTGGCCGAGGCCAACGACGTCCCAACGTTCTGGAACTGTTTTGTCAGGTATGCCATAAGGTTGGTCCTCTGTTCTCTGGGTATCACCATTCATCTGCAAGACAAAATCGAGCAGGCTTGAATACTAGTATGCAATCCAAGAAGACCTTAAATTGATCAACGACCAGCCAACTTCGCACTTCGTCCGGAGGACGAAAGTTGTATTGTATCTAGCGAGCACAAGAATAATACCCGAACGAGAAATTGGGAGTAGCATTTCTTGGGCCACACAACAGCAGTTCGGTAGGTTTGCTATCAGGGGATATCAGTCATAGAAGAGCACGCCAGAAGTTGGCAAGAAGCTATACCCTAGGAGTAAAGTAAAGATTGAACGCACTCCTAATTCAAACCAGGCTGGAAACAGACTGGATTTCAACTTCTCTGAGGTTAGGTTCGGATACTGAGCTGAAATGACCTAATTTGTCAAGTATTACACCAGCGTGCCTCAGCCGTAGAGCGAAACCATGAGGGCCCCTCTGAAGCAGACCTCGCACTCATATCCTACTTTCAAGCGATTTCCCCTGTTCCTACAATATTCATTTCCCTCGTACACCAAAAGATTCTATGATTCTTTTAACTTGAAATTCTATAATTCTGAAGACATGACATGTCTCGTATATTCAAACAGACAATAATGTGGGATAATTCAACTCTCACCCCTTCCACGACGTGCCATACCGACCTAAGTAAGCCACCGACATCTTGAAATTAGACATATCATGTGCCTCAAAATTGTACAAATTGTAAACGGTATCTTTAAAATTATGATAAGGCTCTCAAGACGAAGCCAATAAATCTTGCCAACTCTTCTATCGTCAGTGAGTGGCATTCTTCCAACGACAAGTATCTCTTCAGGGTCACCTCAATCATCATGACCACGACAAACACATCTTAAGAAATTCTCAAAAAGTAAAAATACTCGACAGCGCAGAAGAGAGCCTTCCACCCTAAAATTCGGACATGCATCAAAATTGACAAACTCCACGGCCACCAACACCCCTCTCTAAGGACGTCAAGCCCCTGATATGCGTACCTGGTAGGCAGCATTTTCCGAGCCCTTACTCAGGCCGTTACACATGGTGTGCTGCCGCTGGCTGTCCCCGTTACACGCACATGCCAGCCTGTGAATCATGAACAAGACCGTATGGTCACCCTGGAACAAACTAACTCTGCCCCGGCCGATGGACCTCCTGCACCTAACTTTGGAAGAAGAGGAGGTCGAAAAAGCCGAGGAGGAAGACAGAGAAGAAGGAGAAGGAGAAGGAGAAGGAGAAGAAGACGCCGTCAAATTAGAGCTCCGCACGACAACAGCACTGCACCGACGTGCCCGCCGCGCCACGAAACAAGAATTGGCCTCTCCCTCCTTCTCGCCTCCTCCACTGCTGCTGCTGCTGCTGCTAGACCCCTGCTGCTGCTGCAACAACGCGGCGGATGTGAGTGAAGGCAGGTTGGCTATGGCGGCCATCGAAGCCGCCGCCCCTCCCACTCCCACTCCCCCGTGCACCCCGGCCGCGCCCCCCTCTGTGCCGCACCCCGCTGCCTTCACCTCCCACAATTATTTTTAAAAAAAATCCGAATTCGCTGTGAGTGCAAGCAGCAAGTCGGCAATGCCAAGAGGAACTTAAGCGGGCCACTGGAAATGGCAATGGCGAGGGCGAGGGCGAGGGCGATGCAGGGGAAGCGGATCCTGCGAGGGAGACGAAGAGGGCGCGCTCAGGGTCGTGTCTAAATACGACGGCGGGTGGATGATACCCTGCGGAGACCCGGTGATGACCAGGTCGTGCCCAGGTGGGACCCGGATGACAAGTGGATGGTGGGCGAGGAGACTGGCGTGCCGTTGCGGCGTTTTCATCCCGGAGGTCGTTCCCTGTCGTCCTCCGTTCGTTCACCCTTCGTTCATTTGCAGATAAGCTTTCATCTCGCAGACGCCGACCAGGTTTCGTTTCTCGTTCCGTTCCGTTCGGCTCGGACTTCGTCGTCGGTCGTCGGTCGTCGGTCGTCGGTTGTGTCTGGTGTTACGTTGGGAAGCGTTGATCTTGGGGTGGGCGGGGGGTGCTTGTGGCTCCTTATTGCCAAACTGAGCATTTACCGTATTCCAGCCTCAGTGAGTCACGGGCCTTGGTTGGCCCACACGACACCTCCTTGAAACTGACTGAATCCAATGCAGTGTTTTTGAAGGATGAAGAATTTGTCTGCGGCATGTGCCAGTGGACTTCAAGAATTTCGTGACATTGAGCATAACTGTTACATATAAGAAATTTTATTGCATATAAGAAATTTTATTGGCTTTGGATCTAGAGAAGCTTTGCATCTAGAGAAGCTGTTGTGTGGAAGTTTGAGCAGCTACCTTACTTGAAAAGCAAGCTTGTGCTACTGAGACAAAAGCAAAGCCTATTGGAGTGTAGTTGCTTGTTCAATTTAGTACAGAGTACGTCGAGGTAGAGAATTGAGACTTGAAGGGTTAGGGGATTTTGGAAGTTGTTTGTAATTTTTTATATTCCAATCAAGATGGTATGTAATGTAAACACTTACTGTAGATAACTTGTTGGGGACAAAAAGATCTGTTTCTCACTTGGACCTTTCTTACACAATCAATTCTTCACCAAATTGAAAACTAACTATACATTCTAAAGATTTTGAAAGGGGGACAAAAATTGAAGTGTAGACCAGGGCTTTTCAGTTTTTTGGCGATATGTCGCCAGATTCCTATTCTCTTTGACACATTTTCACCACTATGCCTAGCTCCCTCCAAATATTCACCAACAAACGGAGGGCACAGAGGGGCTCCACAGTTCATCTACAGTGCAAAAAAAAAGCCCTGGTGTAGACTATTGTTGTACCATCCATTTAACCCATGCCAAGCATAATTTTGCACCTACAACTCTTAAGGAATGTGCCGTGCTCATCAACATCTACCAACATTCTTTTCAATTGGCTTTAGATTGCTCTTTAGAACCTGAAAGTGCCTCACATGAAGTGAGCATATTGTAGATTGAGCATAGAATTAGTGATAGATTGTTAGTGGATTTAACGCAACTTCTAGAGCCTTCCAATTGTGATTGTAATTTATTATTTCTAAGTCTTTTTACAATTAGTTTACTTTCTTTGATATTCTTCAAAATTTAACAGGTTTTGTCTCTTTTTTTTAGCATTTAGAATATGTAGTTAGTTTTGAATTTGGTCAAGAATTAACTACGCACTGAAGGATTTCACTCAAGTATGGATCTTTGTCTCTCCAATTACATAGACATTTGTATATTTTACTTGTGACTTGTATGGGATTGTTGCTACATTGTTTAGGGGTCATTTACAAAAATTGTAAACAATCATTCATCACCAAAAAAATCAAATTGAATTTATGTATATTCAAGTTAATTTATTAATGAATCTCGCAATATTATCACTAACTTGCACTAATCTTAAAATCATCCAATTTTGCAAGGCATACTAATAAATAAGTTCACAATATTTTGTTAAAACCAATATTATATGGCCTAATTTCAAACTATATCCAACAGTATAGTTGTCATCAATTGTGCATCAACCTTCATCCGATTTTCATCACATTGTCACCTACCTTCATCCAAATTGCATATAAATTGCATCCAAATGTTCAAACTAATTAGACCACATTCATCCAAATTTCATCCAATTAGAACAAAGAGTTTTGTTTAGATTGAATAAATTTGAGTAGTAATATTTATCGACCATAAATAATATATGTTTTTTATATTGCCTAGAAAAATTCACATATTGAAGGCTTAATAAATATAAAAATTATTTAAAATATAGAAAGCTAATTCAAATTTTATCAAAATCATGTGAATTATAATAGAGTAGAATTTGTACAAAGAATTATAATCTCTGAATCAAGAGCAAATTAAGGGATGCCACAAATATGTTCTTTAATTTATTAAAATCAAACAAATTGTTCCAAACTATAATTCATGTAATAATATTTTAAAATCCAAATTCTTCAAAGAAATCTTGACCTTCACGCTTTGTAGGTAAGATTTAAATCATAATTTTTTTTATCAATCATCAAGTGGAGGTAAAGGGAGGCAAGATAAATCATAAAAGTGGCACTTACTTATGCTTGGAATTGATTGATATCTAACACAAGTGCAACATTGCCTACATTTGATAAATTGTTTTCGGTTGGTTTAAAATTAAATCAAGGTGGGGATTGCAACAACTAGGCTTTGCACATATTGATGAAACTTTGTCATGTAGGGTTTAATGTTTTCGATGTAGGATTTATTGTGTTTCACAGTACTCAAGCTATTTTTTTGAAGTACTTTAAATTAGAAAACAATTTTCATAAGATTTATTTTGGAAGATCACAATGTACGTGGGCTTGCAAAATCCCTCATTGAACTTTTTGTTTATTTTTGCTTG